>JAMZTW010000129.1:2900802-4351204 GCA_024706585.1 Penicillium simplicissimum | reverse complement strand
GCTTCCCTGCATCAACCACCACCCGCGTCATCGTATCCGCTCCCCACGGATCAGGGCCTCGAGACCAGAGGTAGTCGGAGACGGCTCTAGGCCCCAGTGTCTCGTGCTGGAGGAACGTACGAAATGGCTGAACGAGAGCCAGGTACTGGGTGACAAGCTGAGCGACCTCCGGGAGAAGGAAACGAACCGGCCATCGAGATGCATTATTCTGGTTCCGGGTCTTGTGGTAGCTGAGGATAAACAGCATCTGCCCGTCATGGAGAAACAGGTCTCGCGTGATTAAGGTAGTATTCCTCCACCGGAGCGCAATGAACTCGGTGCGACGCCCCTGCTGACCGGACCCGATGAAAAATGGGACCATAAGCGCGCGCAGGAACCGCTGCAACCGCATCCTCGTACTGTTGCACGGCATCTGCGCTTACCACCCAGGTACCCGCGGCCGTCTGCGACCAAAACGTGTGGAACAATACCTCGGTCTTTCCTACCCGAGACATCAGCCAGTCCTTGAGCGGGTCGAAATACGATGCGTTCCGCGAATCAGTCAGGAACGACTGACCCGGCGCGGTAGCATCCCAGTTATCGACGAGGAGTCCGAGATCTAAACTAGGAATATCGCACGCAGGGCTAGACCGGCCACTCAGGCATAGCTCTTCCTCAAAAATCCGCCGAGCCTCCGCAATACCGTCGAAGATGATCCGATGGAGATCAGAGAGGTGGAAGATCACATCCGACCATACCAGTGTCTCTCCATCGGCATGCCAGCGGAGCTGTGCGGGTGGAACTTCAGTCTCGCTAATCCGGAAGCCGAGTAGCCGGTTCTCCAGCAATTCAACCACGGGACCTTCCGTGTCATTCAACAACCACTGATCCCGAATATCGACGATCATAACACCAATGTCCGTGTCCCGGTCATCCCCGGCCTCCGCTAACACTTGGGCAAGTACCACCATCTGGCAGTCATAGATCAATTGCGATAGAATCGATGTATAGTTTCCCATGAGCATCCACGCACCTTGCTTATGGCTCCAGAAGCGCACGGCAGCATACGACACGAGGACGGAATCAAACTTGCGATGGCGCACGGAGTGTTGGATGATGGCAAGGCTGAATTCAAGAACAGCCCGATCAAGCCGATCACGCAAAGCCTCGGTATCGACCTCGTCGCGATCGGAATCCGTTCGACTGGTGAGTTCGCTCGCGGCCTCGGTCACCTCGTGCCATGCTTCGACCTGTCGATCGCTCGGTTGGAAGAGCGTGTCCCGCAGACGACCCTGCTCGACGACTCGTTCCCAGTAGCAGATCAATCGCTGCCAAGTATCGATATATTTCCGACGAGACTGCTGGTTCTGCAGTGCCGTGATGGGATCTTGGGACGTTTCCTTCCGCGTGAATGTATTCAGCAGTCGTGCATTGCGCCGGCTAAGGCATCGGGCCTCTACGTTCTGGTCATGCACGAGGACGGTCATCGTTTTCTCTAGAACCCGTCCGATACTCTCACAGATCAGGAATAAAGACGGCTCTTCCTGCAACCTAGGGAGGGAATAGCTAGGACCAAGGTCTTTGAGCTCCAGCCCTAAGAGATGGATGTAAATGCCGGTACGCTTCATCCACGGTGTAAGCTCGGAGACGTGCCGTGCAGTCTCAACACAATCTCGTTGCGGCTGAGATTGACTCTGTTGGTACCGTCCTATAATTTGATTCCATGCAGTATCTGGAACAGGAGTGGAGGGAGACGGGATGTGGGTCGAAGATGGAGCATTCTCCGGTGCATTGGCGTGGGGATATATATATTGTGGGGTAGCAGACTGGTGGACCTGGTCGGCCAGAACTACTGCAAAATAACGTTGAGCTTGCGACTGGGAAAACAATGTCTGAACATAAGCCTGGTGCCATGGCATCGCGCCCTGGCGGGAAACTTGCCACTGGTGCTGCCGGTTGTAGTGTTGTCGGATCCGATCAGTACTCGTCGTGCGGAAGTCACATCGTTCAAAGTGGCAGAGATACCCAAGCACGGTCGGCAGCCCACGAATCTCCTCCGTCCCATCAGGTGGCTGCACCGCATCGCTGTTCGTAGCCCCGACGTCGTCCATTTGGGTGCTAGATTCAATTCTCCTTCGCTGATCGCTTGGTGTTCGATGCTTTTCAAGCAGATGGCGTGCCAGATTCTGGCGGGTATAGCAGCTGCCGTGGGTAGTGCACAGAGTCACCCGCCACTTACGCAGGACCTGAATAAATGACGGAAGGATGTCACTTTCTCCACTAACCACGGATAGTGACGTGTTAATTCTGGACTCGGGCATATTTTAGGGGTCGTAGGTCAAGATGACACGAAGAAGGTAATGGTATTGTCTGTTATTGTTACTATCTACAGGTTATGAATACCAGCGGGATTGCCCCTGAATACCAGCGGGTGCTAATACTATTCTGGCTTAGCGCCGGGTACGGTTTGTTACTAGGGTTGGTGAACACCGCTGGTGTTCAACGTGGACTAGATTCAGAATATATATATTTATACTACTACCATAAACCCACTATATATATCCCTAATACTATCTATAAACTCTTATAACCCTGAAATCCTTTACATCATCTCCAATACCCATCTAATATATATATTTTGATCCGTAATAATCCTATCCGATAAATATATATTCTTACTATTATCTATAACTCCCTATAAATAATACTATATCTCGTATATCGAATACTAATATAATCACAAATCTCTACTGAACTTCCCCGGTCTTGATATAATCCTATTATTTCGATGGGGGGCCTTCCCTTCGTACGATCCTCTGATCTGGATACCCTTGAATTTCCTTGGGGGGTCTTCGTACGATCCTCTACTCTAAATGCCCTCCAATTTCCATGGGGGGCCCGTCGTACAATCCTGGAGTCTGGATGCCCTCCAATTTCCTTGGGGGGTCTTCGTACGATCCTCTACTCTAAATGCCCTCCAATTTCCATGGGGGGCCCGTCGTACAATCCTGGAGTCTGGATGCCCTCGAATTTCCTTGGGGGGTCTTCGTACGATCCTCTACTCTAAATGCCCTCCAATTTCTATAGGGGACCCGTCGTATGATCCTTATATAAGTATACGGACTGGAAATATTATATATTCGGACCGATACTTCCTACAACATTACCCTACTCGACGAGACGCGTAACGCTAAGTGCGAATAGAATCAATCAACTCGAATATAGTCTAATAGAAAGATACTATCTAATCTTATACTACGGAGGAGCAAAACGCTCGCCGAAGCCAGATAAAACTCGCCACGAGCTCAGTCTGCCGTACGGAAAGACTAGGAGCTTGTTGCCCAAGAAACTGGACAAGGCTAAGAGGATCGGAAGATAAAACCTCCCCCGGGGACACCTGCTGATAGTACGTATACTGGATCGTACGAATCATCCCGTACGAGGGATCTTGCTCGGAAAAGGACGCAAAGACCATCATCGCAACCATCGGGAGAAGAACAAATTGGAACGCACAAGGATTCGACGGAGCCTTCGTACGCCAGTTACCACAGATATTCTGAGGCATTCCACACCGGAAACACGCCGTATACGGCGCGTAGCGGACCTGGCGCCGGACTATCTGATACCATTCTCGAGCCGGGGAATTAGCAGGATTAGTACAAACGACGAGCTCGTGGTAGGAATCGAGGCCCTAAACCGCACAAGTCCAGCACCGATCCTTCCACAGCTGCGCCTGATCCTCAAGGAACTCGTGGTCGATAAGCGACGTCTCGCACGGGCGATACCACTAGAGTCCTAGGCTCGTACGATCAAGGTCCTGCCGCCGGAACTCATATCGTACGGAGGCAGGAATCGAGTCCTGCGTAGAAGGGGCCGGGACCGTAGACGGAGGCTGCGTGGCTGGCGTCTGCGGATAGGGGGAATAGGGTTCGTACGGGGCTTAAGACTGGAGACTGCCACAGGAGCTACTCGCAGGGCTACCGATACGGACCGGAGATGTAGATGAGGGAAGGATTGGATCTAGCGGAGGCGGGGAGCGAGGCCTAATAGTAGAAGGCGCTACGGTATCGTACGAAGCCGGATTACAGGACGAAGATCCCGATATAAGGCGGTTCGGACGAGAAGCAATCGCCGGGAGATGATAAGGTGAAGTCGTATAAGGAACCCCGAGGATACGTTCCTGATGGCGCTTCCGAGGGTGGGTAGAAGGAGACGACTCGCTCCGGCGACGCCGACGCGAGGACTGACGAGAGAGCGAGGCCTGGTCGCGAGGAGGCTCTATCCGAGAAGGATAAGGCAAAAGAGGCGGGGGAATAATAGCAAGCGTACGAGCGGGGATAGAATCAGAGCTTGGAGCGGATCTCCTAACAGTCGAATCCCAGTCTGGCGCACAGATATCGCACTGGAGCTCCTGGGGGTCAAGCGCGGCTGAGGTTCGACCGCAAGAAAGACGACGGACAGAGATAGGAGTCGGGCCAGTATCATCGGTCCATTCAGGGCCGTCAAGGTATTGATCGAGAATCGTACGGCGGCAGACCGATGACTGTGTGAGATACTGCCGTACGGTATCAAGGTCAGTGTCGTGTTCCGTACGCTCCTCGTCAGTCTGCCCAGGCTCTGCCCGGAACCAGAAAGGAGGCTGATCAAGCCCGGAGGGCTGGATAACCACGGCCTCGCTAGGCTGCCCGTCACGGCCGGCACGCCCGCTCTCTTGGCTGTAGTCGAGCATCGTACGAGGCCAGCCGAGGTGGAGTATACATCGGATATCAGGTATATCGATCCCAAGCCCGAGGGACGCAGTGGCCGCTATAACCTGACCGGGTCCCTGACGGAAGCGTGTGAGGATGCCAGCCTTATCGTACGAGCGGCTATGAAAGGCCTCGCATTGAAGGCAGCTTGCAACACGCTCTGTCAAGTCCCGTGTACTACAGTAGATGATCGTGCGGCCAGGGGACGCAAGGCGGATCCGTTCTCGTACGAAGGCCGTCACAGAGGGGCTAGTAGGCCAGACGGTCTCCCCTCGGAGCGTGGCGTCGACCTGCGGACGCCAGATCCGGTAGGCAATGTTCGGCCGCGTGGTACGACCACGGTAGAGATGAGCCTGCTCAGGACGGATCCGGAGACGCCGCCAGAGGCGGTACTCAAGGGATGGAGGAAGGGTGGCGGTAAGAAGAAGTAGCTGGACGTTCCACGTAGCGAGCTGGCCAAGAAACTTGATCGTCGTACGAAAGGAGCTTCCGGGCATAAGAAGGATGTGACACTCGTCGATCACGATCCGATCCAGGCGGCCAAAGTTCCGTTGGCGATTCAAGAACGTACGAAAGTCGTCCGTGCCGGCAGCCTCAGGCGTAACAAGAACGATCGAAGCCTCGTCGGGGGGTCGACGGCTAAGCCACTCGACACAAGAGATGCCGAGCGCCGTACAACGCTCCTGAAGATCAGACCGAAGAGCAGTCAGAGGGACAACCACTACCGTTAATCCTCCGGCGATCCAGGCCGGGAGCATAAAGAGAAGACTCTTACCGCCCCCGGTCGGCATCACAGTAATCAGAGGGCTCTGGCCGTGCTGGATCCCTTGGAGCGAACGAGCCTGGATACCCCGGAATCGTACGGTAGTACTACCGAAAAGGTCTTGGAGCGCCGACGGAAGGTCTGCCTGCTGAAGCTGGAATCGACGCGCCGTACGATGCTGGCTGAGCTCGTTTTCCCACGGATCGGGGCCCTGTCGTCGTACGAGACGCCGAATCGGGTCCTCCACGGACGGGAAACCCAGGAAGCGATGCCAGTCGGTGCTAGAGAGGCGGAAGTGCTCGCGCTGTTGAAGGGTCGTCCCCGCATGCTCGGTGACCTCCCGTCCATAGATCATACCGGCCACGTGGGACGAGTGGGCGGCCTGGAGATCGGCGATGTGGCCGGCAAAGTCGTCCGAATCCTGCGGCTCCTCGAGCTCTTCGTACGACCAGTCCCCATCACGGCCCTCGTACGAATTATGCTGGAACGCGGCCGAGGACCGGAGAAAACGACGGCTGATCCCAATCGCGATGTTCCGGTAGGCAGGGAGATTCAACGACTGTCCCCGAAGTCCGATTGCGGACTCCCGGCGAAGGCACCGACTCAGCCGTTCCGAGGTCCAGTCCCGCTGGGTATCAGGGTCGGGGCCCCAGAGGAGGGCCTGGGTAGCGAGCTTCGTACGAGGCTGGTCGGTGGTATGCTGCTGGTATGCCTGAAGACGCTCAACAAAGGGGAGGACGAGCCAGAGATATCGTACGACGAGCGTACCGACCGGGCGAGGCACAAACCGGTGGATCAGCTTCGCGTCGTTACTAAGATGGAACCCTTTATGGTATCGGGTCACAAAGCTCACGAGGCCGTCGGCGATGAAGATATTCCGATAGCCAGTTTCGGTATTTCGGTGGCGGACGCTCAGGAGCTCCGGGGCGCGGGCAGGCTGGCCAGCCGTGAAGTGAACCAAGATCGCCAGTTGCTCTAGGAATCGTACGACGGCCCGAAAGTACCATGCTAGCGTGGTTGGACGGAAGGTCCCGTGAGTAGGATCGATAAACCGGCGCTGGAGCGCGTTCTCCTCGACGACCCGCCTCATCAGCCACTGCGCGCCTGGGACGGGCCACGCCGTCCGAGGGTCCTGGAGGAAGCTAAAGCCGGCCTGGTGCTGGCTTGGATCATCCATCAGCGTCTCCCACGGGATCGTCGGGACCTTCGTACGATCCTGTAAGAGGAGCTGGTCGTATAAGATCTGCTCGGCCGAGGTCATAAGGCCATGAATCATCCCACGAAAATCCCCCATCGTAAAGGCAAGCTCCTTATAGAGTAGCTGGTCGTACGCGATCCATGAGATATGACCCTCGGCGGTAGTATTGTAGTGGACCTTCAGACCGTACGAGCGGAGATCAAGCATATACTCGAGCGGACTAAAGGTCCCACGCACCATAAAGCGGTCCATCATCAACGTTAACCACTCACGGAATCGCCGAATCGTCTTCTGCCGTTTCGGATGTATCGCTATAGGAGGTAATATCTCGCTCTGGGACGAGTCGCTCTCGTACGATTCAGGATCGGGAAGAGCGGTTTGCGACTCGGGGAGATAGTCTGGGATCGCAAGCGGAGTCTGAGTCTCCCAGATATCCGTCGTACGACTGAGGCCACGGTAGTGATCAAGGATTCGTACGGCGTGAGGATCGAGTAAGAGGGCACGGTGAAGGACGAGAAAACGGCTGATCTTGATCACTTTCGATAGGATCGGAGGATATGCATCTTCGTCCTTCCAGCCGTGCGGACGACGGCCAAGGACCGCAAGCGCACAGACAAGCGTGAGGTCATACTCATTCTTGATATGCGTCTCATTGAGAAGACTGAGGCAGAACTCGTGACAGGCGATCTGAATCGCCGTAAGGTGGAAAGGATCGTCCGAGGAATCATAGGGGGGAGTCTCCGTACGAGGGTTAGAGGTAAGTCCATGACAGATTTTCTGCGCAGTCGTCCAGAGCTTCTCCCACTTCGTACGCTGGAGGGTAGTAAACTCGTACGAGGGAGCCTGCTCGTCCCCCGTAGCCTGCGTCCGGGCAAAGAAGGCCAGGATCTGCTGCCAGGGCTCGGTATACTGCTTCATCCGAGTCTCGTTCATGTAGGCCTTCAGAGGCTGGAACGGTCGCTTGCTAGCCTCCGTACGGGCGGCTTCGATACGGAGTGAGTGGCCGGTTAACCGTGTTACCCGCTGGCTCACGCACGCAAGAGAGAACATTGTATCCCAGAGAAGTCGTACGATAGCCTCTGAACCCTCCGCATCAGCCTCCGGAGTCTCGACTAAGCCCAATAGCCGATAGACCGGGATCCCCTTCAGGTAGACCGGCCACTGCGTCCTCTCGAGCCAGGGGCTAGCCTCGTTAGTCTCTCCGGCCTGGATAAGGGTCTGCTCGACCTGCTGGCTCTGTTGGAAGATCTCCTCGGTAGCTCGTACGATCTCAAGGGCAACCTGGGATCGCGGTCGTACGGAGGGATCGGTGGTAGGCTCACGGCCAGGAGGCGGACACTCAACCTGCACAAAAAACGAACCTGGGCCCCGGACATAGAATCGTTGGCAGCAGACGGCCTCGTACTGAGCGCGGAGGATAGCCTCGGTAGCTCGTACGATCGTCTGGCGGGGACGGCCATGATGTTCGTACGGCGACCAGTCATGCTGGGTCTGCCAGTGATACTTGAGGGACGGCATCGTCCGTCCGATAAAGAGGCACTCAGGGGTCAGTCGGCACCACTTCCCATCCTGGTAAAGAGGGAGCTCCGGAATTAGGTAGAGGATTGACCGAGGAGGCTCCTCGGGAAGGTCGCCTGGCGCGACCTTAAGCGGCGGCCAGAGAGCCTTCGTACGAAGAACTAGATTCTGAGCAAGGACCCGGCGTAGCTTATGTGGACGGTGGGTAAGATGAGCAAGAAGATGAGAACTACGGACCCCTGAGCGGCACTGGCGGCAGATCAGGAGCTCGTAGTCCGGCTGCCATATGAAGAGATCCGTGGGTTCAACGCACGAAGCCATGATTAAGGTAAAACTTAGTGATACCGTACGAATCAAGGTAGAGGGTAGACTATAATTCGAGATATCGCAAAGAAAAAACCGGAGCGTATAGGCTAGAATAGTTGCTCAGGGGAAAAGCGGTCTAGAAGACCGTACGAAGGATCAACCTTAAGATACGAAATCAGTGAGGACCGTATAAGATCACAAAAGTTAGAGAGAGCATAGCAAAAAGAAAGCAAAACCACAACATAAGCGATCTAATATAGGAAAGCATAGGTAAAACAGAAAGACAATCCAACCGTACGAACTAAGAGCTTATCTCTACGGTCCAAGCTTACGTCTCTTTGGTCGTACGGTGAGTTCAGTACTAGGCCCAGCACCGCCATCACCACCGTCACTATCATCACCACCGTCACCACCGTCACCACCGTCACCACCGTCACCACCGTCACCACCGTCACCACCGTCACCACCGTCACCACCGTCACCCCCATTACCACCATCACCACTATCACCGCTACCCGTACTAGCCACAGGGATAGCAGGAGCATCAATTAGCTCCTCAAGGCGACTCGGGAGCGGTGTAGGCGTAGTCGTAGTCGGAGTAAACGGTGGCTCAAGGGGCATCCGGAAGCCACAGAACGGCGCCTGCTCCTTCCACTTACAATTCGCACAGACCCCATCCCAAACCCCAGGCAGTCGTACGACACCCCCACCGAATGGATGCTGGGCCTTGGACTTCTCGCAGGTGCCAGGAAATTGGAAGCCACGACTTGCGATCAAGAGGCCGTTCACGTACGACTGTCGATGCGACCGGAGCTAAGGGGCTAAGAGTTAGTGATAGATCGTGAGGGAAAGAGGATCGTACGAAACGGACCTGATCGGCACTAATCACCAGCGTACGATCTTTCCTAAGTTTTACCATAAACTCATAGACCGGCCAGGACCAGACCTGACGTTGGAGGGGAGTCGAACAGCACTCCCGTAAGGCATTATTTCCATGCTTCGTGAGCCGTACGATGGTCCAGCCCGTTCCGCTGTTCGGCAGTACTTCGAATAAGGCCTTTGAGGTCGGGCTCACAGTCGCAGGATTAGCTGGAATTCGAGGGATCGCACCCGCCGGAATCGTGCCGGACGTAGCGGAGGCGGGAACTGCAGCCATGATCGCCGTACGAAGGGGTAAAAAAAGGACTACCGTACGAAGATTAGTAGATGATGGAAGACACAGAGGGAAGAAGGGATCAGACCAACACTAGGTGAATAGAAAGATGGAGGCGTGAGAGAAAAACCGGAGAGGGTGAAGATGAAGATAGAACGAAACGGAGATTCGAGGAAGAGCGAAGACGGATTTTAAAATGCTTCGGATACAGACAGGGCAGAGTCTTCCTCTCGCCTGGAACCCCCGTACGAGGAAGGAGCAAATATAGGAACTGACAAGGGTTCACATAATGCGAGGACTGAGAATAGAATCAGAACCAAAGGTTGACTGTATGTCCGTATAGATCGACCGAACGAGAGAACGACTTCGCCAATCATCGTACGGTGAAAGGCGAAGGGTTCTTTCACGTACGGAGGTCATTCGTGTACGATTTTCAGCCACCAGGATAAAGAGAAAGTCTGTTCCTTCCGAAAACGCTGGTGGAAGCGTCAGCCGATGAACTGGATTCTTTGTTGAAATGGAGAGGGAACTGAGAGGTATCGGGGAGAGGATCTTCATGACTCGTCGTACGGTAGAGGAAGGAAGGGTTCTTTGTTGTATAGAGATACGTGGCGTACGATTTTCAGCTACCGGGATAAAGAGAGTATCTATTCCATGCGAAAACCCTGGTGCAAGAGTCGGCCGACGAACTGGATTCTTGGTTGAAGTGGAGTGGGAACCGAGGGGCTGAGGGGAGAGCGGCTCCAGAACTGGTCGTACGGAGGAACGTAAACTTAATTTCTTTGATAGAATCAGAATCACTGTAGCGATCGCTAAGGTCAAAGCGACCGGGAGTCGGGAGGTTGGAGGGATCCATGATACAGTCCAAGGTCATGAATCATCCGCGCAAAGACTCTCCTCGAAGTAGAATTCCTTGCAGGTTCGTACGAACGGAAGGACTCTCTGATTGTAGATGCGACGTAGGCAGATTTGATATGGAGCCGAGCATGAATGGTCGTACGAAGGAGCGGTTCGCCGGGCTGAGCGGGTGCGGACTTTGTCATCGCACATTATTGAGAAAAACGTGAATCGTACGACGGCTGTCAGTCTCTGGTCCTCTTGTAGATGCGAAGTAGCTAGAAGTGAGAGGTAGGTTAAAACTTCGTACGAAGGAGTGGCTCGCCGGGCTGAGCGGGTGCGGACTTTGTCATCGCACATTATTAAGAAAAACGTGAATCGTAAGACGGCTGTCAGTCTCTGGTCCTCTTGCAGATGCGAAGTAGCTAGAAGTGAGAGGTAGGTTAAAACTTTGTACGAAGGAGTGGCTCGCCGGGCTAAGCGGTTCGCCGGGCTAAGCGGGTCGCCAGGCTGAGCGGGTGCGGACTTTGTCATCGTATATTATTGAGAAAAATGTGAATCGTACGACGGCTGTCAGTCTCTGGTCCTCTTGCAGATGCAAAGTAGGCAGAAGGGACATGTAGGTTAAAACGTCGTACGAAGGAGTGGCTCGCTAGGTTAGGCGGGTATGTACTTTGTCAGGCTACCCTCTCAAAAGAATCGTACGAACTTAGAAGTCCCACGCTCTAATCGGACCTGGAATAAATAGAAACTCCGAGAAAATTATCCTCGGCGTCTAGCTTGCGAATATCTAAAGCCTTAAGCTTCGCACGATGTCAAGAACTTACGAAGGGGGTATATCATGTAGGCTTTGGACACTACCGATAACTCATGTAGTAGAGAGAGACCTACGTAGTTCGTACGGAAGATCGGCGACTGTCTAGGCTTGGTGGGCGATTTTTCTTCTGCGACCGTACCCCATCAAAAAAATGGGTCGAATTTTGACGAACTCCCACACTATCAACTGGTCGAATTATGATTTGAAATTCGAGTAGACAGTAGAAAGGATAGTAACTTAGAACTGACAAAAATTTCAACTTTGTACGATATCTAGATTTAATTCTAGTCTACACTTGAAAATGAAATGATAGTCTACCCCTGCCCCACTTTTTTTCCCCATACTTAAGCTCCCTACCCTAATTCAAGTCTACTAGACTATAATTACTCCCATAGGTTAGGCCATGAAAAATGGCCAGATCTGACGATCTCAACGTTGCTGTGTTGGAATCGTCTGGGATAACTGCTTGCTGAGTTGTCCTGTCGTGGCGGTTGCTTGCTGAATCGCCCACGACGGCGCCGAATTGCGCCCCTGTAGCTTAGTGTTGCTGAATTAAGCTACCTTCCATTACTCTATTCCTGGACTTTCGCGTAGAACCCGTAAGATTCGTAGTCCTCGTAGACGTAGTGGGGATGACCACGGCCAGTGGTCCGTCGAAAAGCATCCTCTCGTGGGCGGCGGCGTCCCGGGGCCCACTGGAGCTTGGTTGAAGAACGTCTTCTTCGTCGGCCGACTCTACTCCCTCGAGATCCATCGGATCTCCTTCAGATAGCGCGCTTTCTGGATCGGTAGCACCTGAATCCCACGCATCTGGATCTCTTCCCCGCGTCTTCGCCGCTTTCGCCCTGGCAAGGCGAGCCTTCTCGATGACGCGGTCTGCGATCGCTTCCTCTTCCACCAACTCGTGGCGAGCCCGATTTCGCCTCCAATCGTTCCATTCTTCCCGGGTGAATGTAGACAATTCCGAGTATGATGGCGGATCCTTCTCATCCTCGAGGATACGTGCGAGTTCCTCGGGCCGGCCTATATCAAGGTTTTCCCGGCGCAGTGCTGCTTTCGCGGCCGATGACGTCCACAATTTGGTAGGGTCTTGAACGTTCGCGGCGATAAGCCTGGCACCATTGATGAGAGTTTTGAGCACGCGGCCAGACGGCTCTTCGAGAGCGTACGTTCCGAGTGGGTGGCTCTCCAAGACCCGATACGGTCCGAACCATTTGCTCTCTAACTTCTTCCCACTCTCGTTGCGAATAAGTACCCAATCGCCCTTCGAGAATCCCGTCTTCGTGACTACACTGTCACGAACGCGCTTCTGTCGGATCGCGCGAGCGAGTAGCATCTCGTTGGCTTTAGTGCGAGCGTCGGCGAGGTGCGCAATCTCGTCTAGTCGCTCACACATAGGCTTCACGCGCGGATCTTCGGCCGAATCGCTGGGCAATTTTGGGTGGACTCCGTACACCAGGAAGAATGGACTGTAACCTGTGACGGCGTGTTCATGTACACGTGCGGCCACCAGGGCTTGGGTAAGGAAGAGATCCCACGCTCTCGTAGGCTTCCCCATGAGATACTTCGTAAGCATCTTGCCCAACAGTCCATTCAAATTCTCCACTTTGCCATTCGTTCGCGGATGATATGGCGTAGTGGTTCTGTGCTTTGTCTGCATGAGCTTCAGATAGTATCTGACAGCGCCCGCGAGCAGGTTGGGGCCGTTGTCAGATATCAGCTCCATCGGGGCACCGTAATTCGCGAAGATTTGATCGTGCAAGAACTGTCCGATCTCCTCCTCGGTGGCCTCCTTTAGTGCCCTCGCGACCGGCCAACCGGTGGCATAGTCGATGGCAGTGACTATCCACTTGTTGCCGTTCGGAGTCGTAGGCAATGGGCCAATCAGGTCGATTCCCCATCTCTGGAAGGGCGTGATGCCAGCCGTCACCATGTGCTGAGCAGTCTCCCGTTCCAGACTCTTCTGCAGACCTTGCGACACCTGACAGTTCGGACACGACTGTGCAAGATCTTCCATATCTTGACGCATCTGTGGCCACCACGCGCGTGGCTTGACCACTCCTCTGAGCCCTGGCCAGCTCAAGTGTCCGAACTCGTTGTGTAGCCTCCGCAATAATTCTCCACGAAAGATCGGCTCCAAATAAGGGGCACAGAGTCCATCTTCGTAGGTGAAAACGAGCTGACGGTCGTCGTCGCTTATGGGATCCTCGCGCATCTGCATGCGCAGGTGCGGAGCCCATCTCTTGACGGCGCGGGCGAGCATTTTCTCGTCCGGCAACTCCTGCGTGTCCAGGTAGTGCACGACAGCGTCATACCATTCGTTTTCTGGGACTTTCATGACGGTAAACGATTCCGCCTTCCCTGCAGCGAGAGTGACGTCCCAAATCGGCCGGGACGTTGACACGTTGGCTGGTCCGTCGCCCATGAAGTCGGGCCGACGGCTCAGCGCATCGGGGACAACTGCGTCCTTTCCCTTCCGATACTGAAGCTTCAGGTCATACTCCTGAAATTCTGACACCCAGCGAGCCAATCGCTTGCTGTAGACCCTCGTGGTGTTCATGTACTGCAGGGATTCGTGGTCGGTGACGACCGTGGTTTGGGTGCCATTTTCGATATAGCGGTCCCAGAGGCGTAAGGCCTCCTTGATAGCCAGCAACTCCTTTTCTTGCGTGGGATAGTTCAATTCCGCACCTGAAAGCTTGCGGCCATCGTATGCAATCGGGTGCAATTTGCCATCTTCGCCGAGTTGCAACAGGACCATACCAATCGCCCATTCTGAGGCATCCGTTTCGATAACGAACGGCTTAGTCAGGTCTGGCTGGGCCAGAATTGGCTCGTCGGTAAGCGCCACTTTGAGGCGTGAGAACGCACTTTCGCACGCTGTCGTCCACCGAATCAGCCTGAACTTCTGCTTCCTCAGGCTTTCATCTGTCTCCTTGAACAATTCGTGTAGGGGAGCACAGATCTTCGCGAAGTCCTTGATGAAGCGGCGGTAATATGTGGCGAGACCGACAAACTGGCGTACGTCGTGTACGTTCCGTGGGGTTGGCCAGTCACGAATGATCGCGATTTTTGCTGGCATGGGGCGAATCTTTCCTCCCCCAACAATATGACCACAGAATTCCAGGCTGTCGCGAGCAATCTCGCACTTCCCCGGCTGAGCGATCAGTTCGTGCTTCTCCAAAGTCCCGAGAACTTGCTCGAGGTGCCGGTAGTGGTCTTCCATCGTGTCCGAATAGATGAGGATGTCATCGAGGTAGACAACCACAAAATCTCCCAAGAACGGGCGCAACGCATCATTCATGATCGTTTGAAACGTCGCGGGAGCGTTGCATAGCCCGAATGGCATTGCGAGCCACTCGTACTTACCCCAGATCGTGTTGAATGCTGTCTTTTCGATCGATTCCTCGGCCATACGCACCTGCCAGTATCCAGAAGCGAGGTCAATCTTGCTTAGGACGTTGGCCTTTCCGACTCGGTCCAACAGCTCCTGGATTCGCGGCAGAGGGTAGCCATTCTTGACCGTTAGCTCATTGAGAGCCCGATAGTCAACGCACATGCGCCATTTCCCATTCGGCTTCTTCACGAACAGGACCGGGAAGCCCCAGGGGCTAGCGGACGGGCGGATGAGCCCCTTCTTAAGCAACATCTCGACCTGTGCCGCCTGCTCTCTGAGCTTCTCGTCCGACATCGGGTACGAATTCAGGTTGACCGGCTTAACATCTCCCGTTTGAATCTCGTGGGAGATAGCGCGTTCGGGCGGTAGTTTAGCCGGCAGCTCATCTCGCCAGATCCGTTTGAATTTCTGCAAGATCTTCGTGATGCGCGGATTCGCGTGCTGCGGGACACTGACGCCCTCGGATTCGTCATCCTCCTTGGATTCTCGAATCACCGTGAGATAGCCCTCCGTATTGGCCTTCTTCATGGCCCGGCGGACCTGTTTCGCACTCATAAGATTCAGCTCAGTCTGGCCGATGCTGCCCGCAGAGCACGTAATTGGCTCGATGCGGTGCGTTTTGCGTCGGCCCTGATCCTTGAGCTTCATCACTGACGTGATCCAGTCGATCTCCGGGTTCTGTGAGCGTAGGAAATCCCTGCCGAGTATGAAGTCGAACTCCGGCAGTGGGAGAATCCACGCTTTCACATAACCTTTCCACGTACCGAGGGCGACTGGGATATGGACCGATTCGTTCGTGTATAAGTGCCCACCATCTGGCATCTTCACACGCAACGGCTCGTACTTCCTCCTGCTGAGGGCGTTCGGGGCGAGGCGTTTGGCAACGGCCTCAGCCACGAACGTCTTGGAAGCTCCACAATCTAACAGTGCGTCCACCTCGGTGCTGGAATCTGCTGGGCCTAGTCGGGCCCGATAGAACAGAAGGGAGTCGCCCATAGTGTTGAGGGACGCCTCCTGACGCTTCTTCTTCTTGCCGCGTCTCACTTTCTTCCGCTTCTCGGCCTGATTCGGATCCAGCAGATCCTGTTCCTCTAGGATGACATCGGGGACATATGAAGCTTCTTTGAGGCGGCTAACGAGTGCTTCTATCTCGTCAGCCCGCTCTAGTTTCCCTGCTTCGAGCCCCGATTCGATCCGTTTCGCTTCCTTTCATTTTCCAAGATCTTCTTGCGGAGTTCACAATTAGCTAAGATATGGCCCGGTTGGTCGCAGGCGTGGCAGATGATAGGGTTATTGTTCCGCTGACCCTGTCCCTGGTATCCGCCTCGACCTCGCCCGCCATTTCCACGCCTGTTCGGGAACGATGGCATGGCACCGAGGTCCATCGGCTCGCCGCCGTCGTCCGCAGCCGGAGCTTGTCTGCGGTAGTAGCCCGCGATCGTCGCCGCTTCCTCGTAATTTCTGAAGCGCTCGATGATATCGTCGAGGGCCGTTGGGGGGTTTCGTTCCTCCGCCCAACGCTCCTGGAGCTTCTTCTTGGCTCCTTCCCGCATGAACTCGAAGAAGATATTGTCCGGAATCGCCTGTTCGCATTCCATCGCGGCCTGACGGAGCTGGGTGGCGTATTCCATGAACGACTGTTTATCGCCCTGACGAGTGTTTCGGAAGCGATCCCACCGCTTCGCGGCGCTCAGGTGCTCCGAGAAGTTCTTCATGATCCACTTCTTGTACTCGTCCCAGTCCGTCAGCCGTTTCTCGAATCCTCCATCGACCTGTCGTTCACGATAGCGCCAGGTCTTTGCAGCGTGGCCCGTCAGGGCGCTGCTGGCGTGCATGATTTTCTCCCAGTCTGTCAGATGGGCGTGGGAGAACTCGCCGATCTGGCGGAAATATCTGTCGCAATCGTAGAGGTATTCGCGTGCGGCCTCATCAGGGATCTTGCCGTTATAGTCGCGAATCTTCCCGATGGTCTTGAGGATGGCTCTGCGCTTTTCCGAATCGGCTCGCTCGTCTGCGTTCGGACGAGGGGATTCGGTCCTCGAGTTTGGCGAAGCAGTAGGGGTCGGCGCTACAGTGCTCTCCGGGGGAACTCGCTGCGCGCGCAGGGCAGCAGCAGTGTCCGAGATCAGCCGAAGGCATGCGACGCGGGTGTTAGGATTCGTATTCTCCCACAAATCCCAATACTGAGCCGCCAGAGTCTGAGGAATCGTTTGCAGAAGCTCTCTAACCACCTGGTTGAGGGCTTCGTCGGCCGAAGGCGTGCTGACCGACTGGCCCGGTTCGATCCCACGGGGATCTTGGGGCAGCGGTCTAGCCATCGCCTCAGCGAGGGTGGGATCCTGTGCGCCGTCGCGCATAGCAGGGTCCGCGTTGTCGGGATTCTGGTGCATTTTGAAGCGTAAGGGGGTGATCGTTTTGGATTCACGTCGCTATTGTGAGGGTTCGTAGGTTTAGTCGATATCTTGCGGTTATGCAATAAAGTCGAGTCCTTTCTCCCCCTCCAAATCTTTTACTTCCGCGCTATCTCGCATTGTGCGGCCTAGCACGGAAGGATGCCCCACAGGAGATTCGTGTGTGATTGGGCGTACTTGCTTCCCTCCGGGGAAAATTTCATTCAGGGGCGAGGACTCCGCGCCATAAGGAGTGTGAAGGTCCCTATGCCGTACTCGCGAGTCCTTCTGCGGCCTTAGTGAAAATTCTGCGCTGTTGCTGGTCGACGTGCGCGGAAGCGTTGAATTGTCTTGTTTTGCCCTATACTACACTGGAATCTCATAAGATCTTACGCAAGCGGATCTTATAAGGGAGTCCACGCAACTCCTGGTGCGCAGCCTCCCGTGGGCGACCGTGGAAGGCCGCCCTTTAGAGGTTTGCTACCATATGTGATCTCAGGAGTGTAAAGGGCATGATTTGTAATATTAGGGGCTAACTGGTACTAAATGAGCGGATAGCGGTAAAGACCGGCAGAAAGTAGCCGTAAGCGTACCGCTAAAGTGGGTCCGGGATCACACTATCTCCTATATATAGCGGGCATACGACGCGGGGATGTTGTGGTTACTACGTCGTACATGCTCGACGACCCCCGTAGGCCGTATAGCATATTAACACTTACAATATATAATAACCTAGTACTCGGGGAGTCGGATAAACAACTAGTCGGCGGTTGGGGCTGATATAGTGTGTGAGTGGAACCTAGATATACGAATATATATTCTTTAGTAGACCTGATAAGTACACACTGACTGTGGTAATGGAATCAGTGGTGATGGGCGATATTACGAATAACTTAGTACTACAATAGACGATTCTCTAGGATGTTGATATTACCCCTAAAAATCCTGATAACCTACGATCTCGTGACTAAGTTACTACGTTATGATAATCACCTAGCGATAGACTAATACGTTAGTCGGGAAGCGCTCTAGAATATCCGTCCCGATCGCACCCCATCAAAAAACTAGCTAACTTTAACTACGCCAAGACGGACATTTTTATGTCTAAAATACTCTAAAATTGAGAAATTTTCTAAATAAAATATTAATTAATAATATGTTTAAATCTTAGCAACGTCTAAGCAGTAAATCTAAATACATTAGGCGACCGAAATAAAATGCATTAGGTGCCCTTGACGGCTATGTGGGGCTATACTTAAGCAAAAAACCCTAAATGCATTAGGACCCGATATATTTACCCCCATAGGTTAGAACATCAAGATCCGCTGCCATAGCTCCACGTACCGCTAGATATTATCCATATCCATATACGCCTACAACGGTTAGTGTAGGCTCTAGTCCGGGTCGGTCCGGGCGGCCTCGATCCGGATTAAGTAGCCACATTACTTAGTGATCCGCTAGCTCACGCGGGCGACCCCGTCCATTACGTCCCAGATGGCCTATACGGTACCCTCGGGGCCCTCGGCGTCCTCGTCAGGGGTTACGATAGCCTCGGATAACGGTCGTACAGGGACTCCCTACAAGTACTCGGCCCACTACGTCCGCCATAACCACAGGTTGGCCTCGTCGAGCTCGCCCGCCTAGATAACAGTGCCGTCGCTAGCCTAGGACGCAGTGAATTATTACTCGAGCTGGCTGACTAGCGCCTAGACCACACTAGGGGGTACTGGGGGGCCTACCGGCTCGTACGATAGCCTAGGCCGTCGAATGTGGATATAATATAAGTTAGTTCCGCGGTGAAATAACCGCTGGTATACCACGGACTACATCAAACTCTGAATAGTATCCTCGGCGGCCTAGACGGTAGCCGCGCTAGGCTGTTCACGGGGCCGGGGCACCGACCACTAATAGTGCTAGCGCTAATAGTTCTTAATAGTCTAGATACTTCGATATATATACCCACAGTTCGGCTCCCGGGTATATATTATACCGTCCTAGTAGATAGGTAATCCACTAATAGGCTCGTCTATCTAGGTCGGTAACTATATCTAGTCTAGGTTACTGCTTACTTGATTCCAACCCTAAACCTCTTCGGATATCGTACGGGCGGCAGTAATAGAGAATCGGTGCGGATAACTGGTTAAATAGCCGATAATATACTACAGTCGGACACTATACTCGTATATACAGCAAATAATCACTGGGAATTCGTTGTATTATAAGAATATTTGATCGGCCATACTAGATATCGTGAATATATTTACTCGTGCTAGATTATATTAGGTAATATAACTGCCTAGGAATATACTTAAGTGTGAAATCCTGCCCCTGAATCGATAGTGATAAATCGGGGGTCTTGATTATAGTGATAGCGGTTATGGCGCTCAGTCATATATCGTACAGTACCCCATCAAAAACCCTAACGATTTTTGGATCCCTATAACCACCCTTTCAAATAGTATAAGATATAAGATTAAAAAAGAGATGCAAAGAACTATAACATGAGAAGAATAAAACATGCATTAAAATAAAGCTGATGGGGCCTGCAGGTAACCATGTGGCCCAGTGGAATGCGGATGGATTTCTTCTGCAGAATAGTTAAATCTGGATGCCTGAAAAATCAGGCAGCAACGGCCATTGAAGAACATCAAAATACTAGCTACATGCAAAAGCCGATTGCAGGAAGAATAAGATACTACTGCTACCGGATACAATAATACTACTATGAAATACTACCATCAGATGCAACGGATTACCACCGTATGCAGCATACTAGAAATAAACCGAATGCAGCCAATAACTACTACCGCATACAGACTATACAGAAAGAAGAGATCAAGAAGATAAATACCATTAAGATATCCTAGCTAAGCGAAGCGAATAATTGATGCATCTCATCTTCTACTATCTAGTAGGACTTCGTCTTTCATATTGCTCCTGCGAGCCACTTCCTATTCGTAACCCTTAGCTTACTAAGAAATAGCCAGATTGCTTCGAAATTTTTGCTAGTTATAGATTAATAGCCGACTTAGAATATCTGCAATTTTGAGCGTAATCGACCGTCGGGATGTGTGCCCATCCTAGGGTCCGAAAATGTGCCTATCCTGCCCCTGACCCACTTTTTTTCCCCATAGTTAAAATAACCCTAGGGTGCCCATCGTGGTAGGGTGGGCAGACCCCTATAGGATAGGGATCCATGATACAGTCCAAGGTCATGAATCATCCGCGCAAAGACTCTCCTCGAAGTAGAATTCCTTGCAGGTTCGTACGAACGGAAGGACTCTCTGATTGTAGATACGACGTAGGCAGATTTAATATAGAGCCGAGCATAAATAGTCGTACGAAGGAGCGGTTCGCCGGGCTGAGCAGGTACGGACTTTGTCATCGCACATTATTAAGAAAAACGTGAATCGTACGACGGCTATCAGTCTCTGGTCCTCTTACAGATACGAAGTAGCTAGAAGTGAGAGGTAGGTTAAAACTTCGTACGAAGGAGTAGCTCGCCAGGCTAAGCGGGTACGGACTTTATCATCGCACATTATTAAGAAAAACGTGAATCGTACGACGGCTATCAGTCTCTAGTCCTCTTACAGATACAAAGTAGCCAGAAGGGACAGGTAGATTAAAACGTCGTACGAAGGAGTAGCTCGCTAGGTTAGGCGGGTATATACTTTATCAGTCTACCCTCTCAAAAGAATCGTACGAACTTGGAAGTCCCACGCTCTAATCGGACCTAGAATAAATAGAAACTCCGAGAAAATTATCCTCGGCGTCTGGCATACGAATATCTAAAGCCTTAAGCTTCGTACGATGTCAAGAACTTACGAAGGGGGTATATCATATAGGCTTTAGAGACATACCGATAACTCATAAAGTAGAGATAGACCTACGGTTCGTACAGAAGATCGGCGACTGTCTAGGCTTGGCAGGCGATTTTTCTTCTGCGACCGTACCCCATCAAAAAAATGGGTCGAATTTTGACGAACTCCCACACCATCAACTGGTCGAATTATGATTTGAAATTCGAGTAGACGGTAGAAAGGATAGTAACTTAGAACTGACAAAAATTTCAACTTCGTACGATATCTAGATTTAATTCTAGTCTACACTTGAAAATGAAATGATAGTCTACCCCTGCCCCACTTTTTTTCCCCATACTTAAGCTCCCTACCCTAATTCAAGTCTACTAGACTATAATTACTCCCATAGATTAGGGACAAGAGCAGAAATCTTTTCATCTTGAAGTCTTTGTAGGGTTTCTTTGTCAGTAGGGGTTTTAATAATGAATAATATTAGGACGGGTTCCCACGTTTGAAGTTTATATTCGAGCGCCCTCTTATAACGATTGCTGGAGTTAGGATTGGCCAGGTCCTTTTCCACCAACTATCGCAGATAGATAACCGCCGAGGGACTGCCCTTGAAAGACAGAGCGAAGTAGTTAATTTCATGCAGATAGGACAGGCCACGGATGATTTTATCTCGAAACTCTGGCGGCTGGAGTTGTGGAAAATGCTCCATAATATACAGCGTTATCTTCAGACTATCTGCAAGTGGGGGTAAAAGCGTATCCGGGCAAGCTAACACCGGCACCTGAACAGGGTAAGAAACATTGTTCCCATTCTCAGAGAGGGAAATCTAAGGATCTTTACCTGTCCTTTGGGGTTGACATCATAGAGGAAATGCTCAGAGATCTGCTCTCCTACGTAAATATCGACCACCTTGTGGTCTATATTCTAATCGACTTCGCCCTCTTTCGGCGGACCCCTAGCTACAAGGGAGTAGCGGACCATCAACGAACATATCGAGTACGGGTACCAATAATGGGTATAGTTGAACGCCATAGTGAATGACACTTAGTACTTTGACAGATTAAAGAGCGATAGTGAACCTGAAGCAGCCCTTTATAATTCCCTAGTCGCCCTTAATTAAATACGCGCTCTTAAACCACCGCGGGCCTATAAGGTTTCTGGGCAGGCTCTGTGTAGGGTTTCTCGGTAACGGAGATATATCCACCGCGATTGCAATAGGACTCTGTCGCGATACCTCCGTATAGTGACACTGTGAAAGTTTCTGTCAACTTAGACGATATCTGTACGTTCAAACTGACGGATGATTGAAATTCCTCAGGGGTTATAATGGCGTGGTATGACACAATTGTCTAGTTATATCCAGTTTACGATTCCATTTCGTAAGGAAAGCTAGCGAAAACGGGGGTTTAATTGTAAAATTACCGCTCTCGTACAGTCAAGTCCATTAAGTTTTTAACACACCCTAGACCCGCCCGACCTACCGCTATCACCGCCTACCGCGTACGAGAAACATACGCCTCGAGTCGCGATTATGCCCAAAACCTAGAATTGGACACCTAGAGAATTATTACAATTATTAAATCACATCAATGCACTTTTACAGAGTCTCGGTAGTACAATTCGATGAATTCAAATCGTTATGGAGATATTTGGCTGGCAGAATATTACTTAATTCAGGGTGCGTTTATTAGTTAACTAGTCAACATAGAAACTTAACTATGAAACGTCACTGTAATCTTAAGAGTTTTGACTCTTCCCTTCCCAACTACACCGCCTACTCTCTTTAGAGCCCTTATTATCCGTGTAGCCAGCGGTCCCCCCACCGCCCTTCGGGCGTCGGTGCTCCCAGCCCAAACGACCATTCCACTCTAAAAGATATGTTACCACTTCGTATCGATTTTTTTTCTTTTTAAAACCGGCTCCTAGAAAACAGGTGGACTAAGGCGCTACGTTAGTGATAATTAGTCCAGAGTGAAGCTTATTTCCTCCGATAGGCCTATTAGCTTGAATTTTTAGGAGACGGTTGGATCTAAACCTACCACACTTCCCCCCTGGTTTAAGAGTGATGTTTTAGGCGTTCTCACAGACTAGGCAAATTATATTCGGAGGCGTAACCGCAGTTACCGATGTCGTTGAGGTCGAAAAGAGCCTAGGATTATATCCTGTAATTATAATCTCGCCCTCATCCGAATACGCCTGCTCTAGAGTATGAAGCATTACACGTGCATTTTGTGGCCAGGTTCCTCAGTCAGCGATAGCGTGACGGATTGCGTATGATTTAGAGGTGGTCCGGCGCATACTATGTATTGAAGTAAGGAACTCGGCGTTGCTAGCTACCGAATACCATATCTGCGAGACGGTAATATTGTTTGGGAGATAGCAATACTTGGAGGCTAAGAACGGCTTACCTTCAAACAACTGAAGGAGAGACTAGGTGTGTGCTAGAAATGTCAAAGGTACAATTGCAAGAACTTCGCAGTATACATGAATATCTATCAACAAACGCCGTTTATCGCCTCTTTAGAGACGGCTTTTGGGGGTCTATATGGAAGTTTTAGATACTGGAGAATCAAATTCGTCATCCACAGCCATATAACGAGTAACCATAGCAGATGACGCTCCTTCCATTCACCATAGACCTTACGGTGCGAATAGTTGCTTACTGCACTAGTAGAGCGCAAGATACCTGGCTTTATCAACGTCGGCACTCGGTATCCTGTATAGCGCTTCGACGTTGATCTAGATTCAGCTTGCTGATAAATCTGTGCCTAAGATGGCCCCGGCACGAACCGACAAACAAAGAAACCAAGAGACACAGACAAACGGTAATCCCCGTGACTATCAATCGCCGGTATTGCCATATCTGTTTTGTCAACTCCGATTTCCGTGATCTACACCTCTCCTCCCCCAACCATTGTCCGTCAACCTTCCTCTCTCTTTTTGTAAATACCCTTCTATTCACCTTGATTCCTTTCCAGCCTTTTCTATCCACTTATCCCAGTCAGCTTTGCAGCCATATCTGCCCTGGTCAGCTGCCGACAAGCAGATCAATACTTATCCACGCCCAAACGTTCATTGCAATCTGGTTCCTGTCAACCGATTACCTTCCAACGCTCTGATTGCTGCGGCTCCTCCCATCTAGTCCATCTCCCGCCCCCATTCTTCCTCACAAGAGCATCACCACATCCACAATGGTCTCTGTGGAGGGCACTTACCAGTACGACTACATCGTCCTCGGAGGTGGCAGTGGTAGTAGTGGCAGCGCTCGCCGCGCAGCCGGCTAGTATAGCGCAAAGACCTTGATTGTGGAAAGTGGCCACTCCGGTGGTACTTGTGTCAATGTTGGGTAAGTGGAAAACGCCGGGTCGCCTTATTCGCTACTCAATTTGGGTAAACCGGCACGGTGCTAACTAGGAAGTGTAGATGTGTTCCCAAAAAAATGACCTGGAATTTTGGCACTATCAATGAGATAATGCGCATTGGCAACTACTACGGATACGATATCCCCAAAAACATCAAGTTCAACTATAATCTCTTCAAGAGAACTCGCGATGCTGCGATTAAGCGGTTGAACGGGATCTATGAGCGCAACTAGGGTCGCGAAGGTATCGATCTTATCCAAGGCCGTGCCCGCTTCGTAGGTCCCAAGATCATCGAGGTGACCTTGGCCGCTGGCTTGGGTATTGCCCGCTTTACCGCTAAGCATATCTTGATCGCAACCGGCGGCCGACCCAAAATCCCCGCGGTGCCTGGTGCCGAACACGGCATTACTAGTGATGGCTTCTTCGAGATTGAGAATCTCCCATCCAAGGTGGCCGTGGTGGGCGCCGGCTACATTGCTGTCGAACTAGCAGGCGTCATGAATGCTGTCGATGTCGAAACTCATATGTTCATCCGTAGGGAAAACTTCCTGCGCAAGTTCGATCCCATGATTCAAAAGACCATGACCGATCAGTACGAAGCTGCCGGTGTGAAGATGCATCGTAACCATCCTGGATTCAAAGAGATTCAGCTCATCTGCGATGGAAAGGGTAAGGATCGCCTGATCAAGCTAATCGGCAACGATAGGTCGGAGCTTACGGTCAACGAGCTTCTGTGGGCCGTGGGTCGTGCCCCAGCGGTTGAGGACTTAAATTTAGACTGGATTCCTAGCGTGAAACTAAGCCCCGGCGGTTATATAGCGGTAGACGAATACCAGAACACTTCCGTCGAGGGCATTTATGCGTTGGGTGACGTGACAGGTGAGGTCGAATTAACCCCAGGTAAGCTTAATCTATATTCATGTCATAAATTCGTGCACCAACACATGCTTAGTTACCATCGCCGCCGGCCGCTAGCTTAGCAACCGTATCTTCGGCCCACCGGAGCTGGAATCGTCGAAGCTTTCATATGAGAACATCCCAACTGTCGTCTTCTCACATCCAGAAGTAGGCCCTATCGGTCTCACTGAGCCGGAGGCACGCGAGGCGTACGGCGACGACAACATCCCAGTCTACTATACCAAGTTTACTGCCATGTTTTACGACGTTATGCCTCCGGAGGAGAAAGCCAAGAACCCGACTGAGATAAAGATCATCTGTGCTAGTCCCCAGGAGAAGGTTGTTGGTCTGCACATCCTGGGACTTGGTGTAGCTGAGATGCTCCAAGGCTTCGGAGTTGCCATCAAGATGGGTGCTACCAAGAAGGACTTTGATAGTTGTGTTGCTATTCACCCCACCAGTGCCGAAGAGCTGGTGACGATGCAGTAGACATGGTTACATATACAATAGACGCCGCCACGCCAGCTAAGCTTCTGAAATTGATAATTCGTGCAATATTGCTACTTCATCTGAGCCACCGATACGCCTACCGTTAGCAGTTCAGCTCTTTCCTGAACCTTCCCCATCTTGCGAAAATGTGACTGGTTTGAACGCAATGAGGACTGGCCAAGGGACCCTTCAGTTTACTCTAACTTATTCAGCCAGATACTGGAAACTATCCACATTATTGCTACGTGGATTTCATCTGCTCCAGCTTGCGACACCACTAATTTCACATTCCAAATTCGACGCTTAGTCTCGATCCACGGTCCTCCGCAGTTGAGCATCCTCTCTCACAAAATATCTCACGACTCCCCCCCCCCCCCCCCCCCCTGGGGGCCCGGTTTTACTACTAAGCCAAAACCACAACTGCATAGGTGCCTTACTATCACTCACTTCGTGTTAATTATGAAATGCCCGATAGTCTAAACAAGTGCTAAACGCTCTCTCTCTCTCTCTCTCTCTCTGTGTGTGCGTGTGTTTGTTCCTGTCCCTTTCCAGATCGGGTGTACAGCAGCCAATACGAAGCTTTTTCCATCGTCTTCTGTTGACCTGCCTGCTGACGTCATTCCATCAGAGATAGCGAATGGCGGGAACAGTACGGGAATAGCGAGAGAGGATACCTATGCGTCAGATGATAGCGGGTGGTAATTAATAAACTTGGTGTAAATCAGGTCATTCTTCTATTCCTAACATATTAGGATTGATATGAGAGAAAAAGATGTAGGATCTACCATATCGGTTGGGTACACGCCCCAGCAATTGTTTACTTCTAAGCGATATATCTAAGAAATCATAATTCAATGGCCATATCGACACGGGACAGAGGGGATTCTGTAAAAGGTGCCTTAGCTCCGGTGATAAATACATGCTCAGAACTGCTTCTTAGAAGACTTATAGGCGATTCCAGAAACGGGACAAATCACCAAGTAGTGGTTTAAAGGGCATGTCGGTTTCATGAGCCATTATAACGAAGGTATTATACCAGCCCAAGATCGCCAAAGCAAAGAGCATACCTCCCCCAGCCTAAATTATACGTTAGCATGAAGATATAAAACAAAGCCAGGGAGCTTCAAAACCATACATGTTCAAGTTTAGCGGCGGTCTCGTGGTTACTAAAACTAACATTCCAGTATGCTGCTGAAAGGCAGGCGACAGCTCCAGTTACGAGGAAAGAGATAGATACTTTCACCATATCTGTCTTCAACGAGAAGAACAAGATAGTGAGAATGGCACAGTCCATAGCAATTAGGTAGAGAGCTATGCCAGCATTATAGCCCACAGAAGTTGCGCCTTCAGCGGCATTGCCTGTTTTGGAGTATAAAGCGGCGATACCAACAGTAGAGAGTTAGAGGTACCAACAGTAGAGAGTTAGAGGGGAGCGAAAGAAGCCCAGAAAACACCGTAGAACCCCGATACCATCATTGGAAGGAAGTTTCCCGCGATCCAATCCAAGATAGCTACTAAGATAAGGAGAACCGGCCCGGTAACAAGGAAAATGCCTCTAAATTAGTCATTAGTTCTTAGGATTAATGAGAAAAACCGTTAGGTAGAAGTCCGCAGGTACTTACACAACACTTGATGCAGAAGTTGCACCACCCCATCCCATTAACACCATTGCGAAAGTGGCAGAAGAAAGGGCAAATCTATCATGAGTGTCAAACGAGGATCATATCCATAAGTAAGGACGTACTAAACTCACCCCATGAACCCCAATTCTTCGGAGTTAGGGTACATGTGTCGCTTGTTTGTTCTTTCGCAGAGCTACAGAGTAAACTATCAGCGTAAGGCGGAGGTGACTAGCTAGGATGTTTGGCCGAACCTGAATAAGAAGCTCTAGTATAATAGCAGGGCTTTCAATATGGCCTGGGATATCTTATCTTGCTCCACCCTCAATATCAATGAATCCTCCCTCCTCTTTGCTGTCTGTTCTGTTTGACATATTATTACCAGGCTTTTAGATCGATTGATTAGCTAGATTAGGCGATATTATGGTGAAGAGTGGATAAAACAAAGAACCTCTTAGGATTCACTTCAAGCGTGACTTACGAATGGCTTCTGCGTGCCGTGGATGTGAATTTTATATTATGTACTTTTTGCTGCTCCCCACGGGGTAATGAATTCCCAGATATGCATCCCTAGAAGGCCCCATTGAAACTATTCCATTCTAAGTTAGCGCTCATAGTTAGCATGAATCAGCGTATCCACCGTTCCCCGCGTAATGTCTTGAAATACTAAGAACACTTAATCGAGCCAGAAGGATGACATAGTCGGATGTTGGATCGCAGTAAACCTAAATCTAGCGAATAGACAAATTGCACCACTTAGTGCAGCAAACTAACGTGGCAATAATACAGAAAAATGACACGGCCAACTAACACGGCCAACTAACACGGCCGGCTAACACGGCCCACTAACACGGCCAACTAACACGGCCCACTAACACGGCAACCTAAGTGGAATTAATGGTCAACCAGCGTACCTAGAGGGCAGATGTTAGGAAATGGATCTGCCACAGTGGGTACTGAGAGGACTCGAAATACCCCATCCCATGGGGGTATCCGGTATCTACTATACGAACCACTTTGCCATAAAGATATCCGGGCTCTGTTTACGTGTTGGGGGTGGAGGGGAGGAGCCGGGGGCGCGGGCGATTACGGAATTACCCATCCATTGAGATGCGACCAGCGGAAATGTATATTTCTGACATTCATCGACCATCACGCATGAACTGCGGAAAACCAACAGGTTGGTGTAAACAATGTTGTAATTTAATATAACTTTGTAACGTAATTCAAGGCCAACTCGATAACCCGGTCAAGTCGTACGCCCACCAGGCATCGCAAGTTCCTTCTACCACCTTCAACTGTTTACCATGCTACCCGAACTTGCTGAATCCCGGCTAAAATCTGCCGAGGAAGAGGGCAGGATCCTTTTAGCCCTCCGGGCAGTGAAACGTCAAATCATGTCTCTCTACGCCGCAGCGAAGCTATACGATATACCCTACGCTACCCTCCATAACCACGCGACCGGAATACCCTCACGCGTCGATAAACGCTAGCATAGCCATAAATTGACATAACTAGAAGAAAATTAGCTAGTTGAATGGATACTAGCAATGAATTCACGGGGAGCAGCGCCTAGGTCTTCCACTATTCGAGAGATAGCTGAGATCCTACTCGCCGCGCGTGGCGAATCGCCCCCGCCTACAGCATATATGAATTGGATATCAACCTTCGTGAAACGCCGTAATGAGCTTCAATCGCGGTATTCGAGACGCTACGATTATTAACGTGCCCAAAGCGGGGGGTTCTTAGTCGATTCCCGCGTGGTTTGAGAGCGTAAAGAGCGTGGTAGAGGAGAATAGTATCCTCGCGGAGGATATCTATAACTTCGACGAGACTGGCTTCGCGACAAGCCTAATATCAGCCCAAAGGTGGTTACATACGCTGAATACTACGGTCGCCGCTCTATCTTACAACCTAGGAACCGCGAATAGGTGATTGTTATCGAGACTATATACGCTCATGATTTTTTACTAGCGCCCTATATGATACTCGCTGGTAAGGTTTATATCGCTGGCTGGTTTAGAGAGTATACAACCATCCGGGGACATTTTCGACCTGCAGAAGGCTATGAATAGGATCGGGGAATAATTCAAACCTTAATACAATCCGCACAGCTTGATTCAATACCAGGGGATGAATTTGAACCCACGGCTTATGAGACCATAACAATTTCCAATCACGCTTTACGAAGCTACGTAAAAGGAATCGGAAACTAGCATTCATGATTGCATCGGATCATTTTTCCCATAAATGGCCCACTCACTCACCATCCCGTCCTGCATCGCTAGAAGCCGTGAACTTGATTGACCACCTCAAGCTTCGCAAAATCATGACCGGAGTGACGGAGAGATTCTGTATTTGGAGAGACAATAGCCAGCTTCAACAATGCCAGAAGAGCATGATAAACCAGCTGTGTCAACATCCAGTCAAATACGTCCGACCTCCGTCATATCCCCAGCTAGTTCATCCGCAGTCAGCTCTACCACAAAGAGAGGAGATTTTTTCCGATAACTTGATAACTGTGTCTCCCGTGCTCGACATAGAGGGACCCCATTAGACTACCCTTCTCAGGAAGCGCTCAGAAATAGTCGATCTGTTGAATCTGATCGACTTATTGGTCGCCTATGCCAGCTCTCCATGCAAAAAGTGGTATATCAACCTATTAAGAGCTAGTGTCACGTCGTTGGCATACACAAAAAGGGAACCAGTTCACGATTGCCTACGACAATCTCGGAAGCTCTATCCACGGCTACCTCATATCCTATAAGAAATATATCGTTAATTAAAGGAGTTAAACCAAATCTCACATCCATAATGTTTTTATTCAACTCTCATATCGCGGCTTCTGCCGTCGGTTTCAACAGACGCGACATCGGGATCCAGCACTTTCAAGACGAGTGTTTCCGCCTTAGCTTTCAGTGTTCACGAAGCCCCGAGACTGTCACCAATTCTCCTTTTAGAGCAGCTAAGGCGTCATCTATAGCCATGCTTAGCCACACCGTGGAAAAAGTGCCTCATAAATTACCGTCGTTTAATCACAATGCTTCAGCGGGCGGAGCGACTCTGCCGTCTCGTCTCGCCTGCAGTCCCAAAGATTTGCTTAAAGAGCTCCACAACCTGGGCCATACGAATTGGGATCCTTTGAAAAAGCCAGAGAAACTTCTTTTAGAGATTGAAAATGTGATTCTGATTCGATCGAGGTAGGAAAACATTGCACAAACGATGACGTAGTCCACCCCAGCGCAGAATATGTTTCTACAACTGAATGTGGGTGATGAGAAATATCTCTGGTGGTACCTATCTTCGCCGCAGCTAGTGTAAATGGCCTATGCATTGTCAGAGTTGACTCCAATGCCCCAATCGCGAGAGATACACCAAATGCTGATCGGAAAGCTTGGAGGCTTCTCGGATCGCCGAGTGTATCAGCTGCCATTTTCGCGATTATTGAATCCTGGGGAGGCTGAAGTGGATGAAATCCAGTACATGTCACAAGTGCATGTCGAACGGCGGCGTATTGCTTGTGCAACCGGAGCATATTCTGTCCTTGAAGCTCAAGTGCCTTAAGTGCTTGATAACCGGAAAGACCCTAGTAGAGGGCTCGCTGCGAACCTTGAATTCCTTTCGCGAATATGCGTGTGACGTGATCGATGAGAGTGATGAGGCCTTCAACGTCAACTTCAAATTGATAAATTCCATGAGCGCTTAGCGCACTTGTTAAGCTCATCCGCAGCGAAGAGTCATGATTCAAGAATTGTTAGCACTTGGTACAAGTTTACGCCAGCCAATTCGAGGTCGATTTGCCAGACTCCATTGAGGTTATTCAGCAAGAGAAAGGGGATTTCCACGGATACGCGTGTTGGACTGCGAGGTATCGCGGCTCGTATCTGTGAGCATAGTATTAGCTCCTTTCCGGTATCCCGACAACCTCAGTCGGTCCGAGAGGCTGTTTGATCTACATCCTGAAGCTGGAACCCACCGCCGACGAGATATCCGCAGTCGAATCCGACGGCGGGGCGGGCTTTTGGGACGAAAGGATTCAGTTGCTTGTACGGGGTTTTATTGCAGGAGGGGTGTTGGCATTCCGCTTGGAACAAAAGCGATAGCATGACAACTACGGCTCCGATCCACGCTGAGGCCCACCAGCTTGGCTCGCGGCTCGCTGCTCGCGTTACCTTATCGCGCGAAAGACAGCCCTTCACTGCAGTCAGTATTCAGTCATCCCCATATCTTCATTCTCCTCGCCTGCCTCCATTAGTACCACAGCGGACTCGCCAACGATGACCCTTCCCTGCCTTTGATCATCTGGCCAAATCTGACGAGGCGGAGGCAGAATACCAAGCCTGGGCAGAGGATGCACCAATGCTCGCGGAAAGGAACACTTTTCATAGCAAAAACCGCCAATTAGAGGTCTTGTGGCCTCGAGAATTAGTTCATCGTAGTCGTAACTCCAAGCGCTACTATTTGATACCTATTACATAGGTAAAATGGCCATGATGGTTGCCAATGGTGCGAATACACAGAAATTGCGCCTCTGAAAAAAGAGGGCCATCAAACTCCATGGTACCAGGTGACCTCCCCTGATCGATAGGGCCCGCCGCGTACTCAGTCACTTAAAGAGCAACGGTACACAGGATAGATATGTGACAGGATATATCCGACCTGTCCGCCAGTACGCGCTCAATGCCCAATGGGGTGACAGAGGGGATAGTCAAGGTGCTGGAAGCACTGATCAAGATCAATGCCGACGCCGAACGTCTGAGCCAGCGAATTGACATCATTGAAAAGACACCAATCGCGCTATCAACAACTATGTCTACCCCCGGGGCAGATCCAGCGGCTGCATGGCGGAACTTTCGAGCCAGGGACTGGCAGCGCGAACCCGCTAAAGCGGCCGCCCCGAACACCCGCAGCAACGACACATCGCCTCGTGGGGTACCTAAAGTGGAGCTCCGTGAAAACCGAGAGGTGGTAGTGAAAGTGCGGCCTAACCTCGAATAGATTTAGGCACTATCACCGAAGGAACTGGTGGAGCGAGCAGAAAGACCGAGGGTAATAGTAGCCGGCCAGATGAATTCTGGCGCTCTGTCTGGAGGGGCCACCTTCGTTACAGCCTAGAAACTGCCTTTAGGGGGTGTGACCCGGGTGGCCAGCAGTGCTGCGGGAGACGAACTCCGTAAGCATACTGCGTAGCTAAAAGCAGTCGGCCCGGACTCTGTGGTGTAGGAGCCGTCTTGGGGTGTCGTGGTATACCCCAACCCGGTGAAGCCGTTTAAGATTACTCCGAAGACGATGGCCGACGTCGTAACCGACCCGCCTAAGTAAGCCAAGATTCAGTATCTAGGCTGACTGACGCGAATAGGAGTACGGGCCGGGGGCTCGCTCCTGATAGAGTTCATCAGCCTAGTAGTAGCCAACCGAGCTATAATCACTGGTGTCGTCTAGGGAAAGCAAATCTATAATTCTATACGTTTCTGCCGCGAGGGGCGGACAAAATTGTGCAGAAATGCCAAAAGCCGGGGTATATCTAGTCACACTGTTCTAACGTCTTCAAATGTGGTCATATTGCTAAAGGGCACCCGACCTGTGAGTGTCCTTCGACGCGAAAGCAGGCGACACTAGTTAGGTAAGCTAACTACGGCGATAGGCATCAAACAGTCAGCCGGGATTCTCCGGTAAAATTCGGGGCGATGAAAGAAGCAAAACAAGCATTAGCTAAGTGCCCTATATACCATATTTCGCTACATTTCTAGAGCACCAGTAATAGGGGTAAAGTAGCACCTATATATACGCCGGAAAGACCGCAGGACAACTAGCGCCCTTAATCTTCCCCACCGTCTGTAATCGATCTGGAACTCAAGCTAGCGAGGACGGCAGAGAGGACGGAAGGGGCTCTCTAAGAGCAGATTGAGTCAACAAAACCAAGAGGAGGCCCAGAGGTCGTCAAAAAGGCTCTAGGACTCGGCCCAAAAAACAGCTCTCACCAGCTGCGATGATGACAAGCCCGCTGTCAACAGGATCTCACGCTGCTCCTCAGAGAACCGAACTAGAAAACACGGTGTCCAAAAGCGCCGAGTTGGAGAACCGGAAGACACCATAGACGAACAACCGACGACAACTGGTTCGACATCTAACTTTCAAATAGTGCCCTTTCACCGGATATCACATTACGGGATAATTTTTAAGACGAGCTTAACCCGTTCACCAACCACGTAACAACCATCAACGACATCGAGATCACAACAGAGCCTGGTCTAGGGGGTCTAGATGCAGAAAGTCCGGAATACCAAAAGCTTAACGCTCTCAAATACAACCGACAGTGTGCAAAGCCTACCATATCCTCTCCCCCTAATGTCATGCCCGACGCGCCCACAGTCGAGGACCCGAATGACGAAGTTTAGCACGAGCCTAGAGCGGAGTGACGATGAACAACATCATCGATGAACCCATTCGAAGTACTTCAGTATGACGCAAACGAAGCGGGGGCAGTAATAGCTACGTTTCTCAGAGTAAAGACGGTCCTGGCATCGGACATCATTGCAGTACAGGAGCCACGGAAAAATAAAAACCAACACACGAGCCACTAACCAGGAACCGCCACATTTCAATTCCTCTACCCTGCGAAACCGGCATTCAGAGAAGAACAAACACACCCTCCCCAACCTAGTGTATGCCTCAGCCCGTCACCATCGGCCAAAAATTGCGCATGCCCGAGTTCAGTCTCGCGGGCAAAGTTGTTTGCGTCTCCGGCGCCGGTTGGGGCCTGGGTCTGACGCAGTCAGAGGCCTTGCTGAAGGCGGATGCGAAGGTGTACGCCCTCGGGCGTCTCGAGGAGCCGGTGCGTTACACAAATACAAATGCGCGAATTATACTTATGAATAACAAAACTCTTCCCTCAAACAGGGCCCAGATTTCGCGCAGATCCAGCAGAAGGCCAAGGAACTCGGCACAGAGCTGCACTTGCCCCTTCATATTAAAACGTATCGATCAGGCTACATAGTCATGTCAGTTGGTATCGCAGGACTGCCAGCTGCTGAAGCTCAGAAGGGCCCACATAGGCAAGGATTGGAGAGACCTATTTATTGAAAACTTGTACAACAGTCCTGGTAGCAATACCCTTGCCAAGTTAAGGGGCGAACTAGACAAACGCCCTCTGGCGGAGCGCGTTGTGCGGGGCGATCCGGATGCACACCATTCAGCATGGGGAGGTGTTGGAATGAAGATTGACAATGAAGCCGAACAACTGCTGGAGATCATGGATGAATACGATCTCGAGGTGATCACCGAAGTGGGGAAACAGCCATTTGAACTCGAAACGATCAGTCTTCAGTCATCGATTTGCTATTAGATCTCGACAGGACTCACTGAACCAAGCCTCGCGCTTAGGTCGGATAACGAAGTAACTCCTGGTAGTTAGGGTGCGGAACTCTTATTGATCAGGATGCGGGATTAACGGCATCACACAAATCATGTACTTATCCACCTGAAGATTCAGCATCTGTGATAATGCGGTCTTGCGAACTTTTGTATTTTAGATCTCCCTGAAACCCGATCAAATCGACCGATATTCTACCCTGTAAGTAGATCCTAACGAGGGATTTCTAAAGGAAGCCTTTCTCAATCCCCGCTGATTTTCATCAGGGAAATGTGGTTTCGTCGATTTCAATAGGATGATTTCGTGTTGATGTGAGGGCCGCCTGATCGACAAGGCTCATACAATTTAAGTGGTTATTGACCATTAAGAGCCTTATTGATGAAAGAGTTATTAACGTTAGCTCTGTCATCTCACCTTCAATATTTGGCTTATTGCTATAGCTACTAATGCATCCCCTTAATACCGCAAACAATTTGTCAAAGAATCGACACCTTCAGGCGACTCAGGATATCTCTACGAGATGGAATTCAACATGTAATTCAGGCACTTTTCTTAGGGGGCAGATCATGGCCTTCTATGTTCAATCGACCAACATCATGCGATGGATCTTGCATTGTTGATGACAATATCTCGGCAGAATGGGATAATGAGGCGGTGATACAGAGGCAACAAAAATATCTACAACATATGAGATTCAACTAGCACAACCACTGAAATTTGATCGTTCAATTGCTAATCAGTATTATGGAAAAGATGATCCTGCAGCAGCGCGAGGCCGATGCAGACAATTCTGCCGTTTACTGAATAATATTTCTTTCGTCCTGCTCTAAGTGATAGCTTCTCATTATTTGACGTTAACCAAATTCTGCATGCGTGTTATCACCTAAACTTGTCTTCATAACGTTGTCTCTGCCAAGTTCCTGGTTCTTTATCAATGTGAGCTAAATATTCCAAATTAGCCCTTTTGACGCAGGTCTTAGTTATTGACACCATCTTGCGAGGTACGAAAATTACTGCAAATGTCGGAAATCGCCTTTTTGGAATAGAGGTTTTCCTAATCTATAGTGGGATGGGAGAAATGAAAGTTCGAACAGTTATAGGGTGGGACTTCTTTAGAGGGCCAGTGATTCCCACCAGAAACTCCAATATCAGAAACGGGACAGGGGATATGGTGGCAATTTCTAGAATATTGGGACATTTACGTATCCATTGCATATCTTCAATAGTGGGAGGGGATCTGGAAATCGCCTGGTCAATTTCCCATGGGACAGGACAAGACTCCATGGACACCTTTAGTCCGTGATGTAAAGTTGCATATTACGCGTTGTAATTTCTGTTAGAGGGTTGGCTCACCCTTCTGATTGCTGAGCTGGATAAAATGACAAATAGTAGCTTTCGGCAGCCTGGCGCTATGGGAGCACAGGGAACGCATGCCACTTGGCTTGGCGCGTTGGGCACGCCGTTCGCGTATGGAATGCAATACAGAAATGCTGACATACATAGGCGGCTGGACCTCGCAACGGAACCGCCAAGACTGGCCATACCTTTACTGTCGGGTTACGAATATAGTGATCTATTCAACTGACATTTCTTTTTAGTTCCATGCTACGGCGGCGACAATCCTTCTACGACCGCAAGCTCATTATAGATCAATATATTGTCTTCCCTGTTCGATCAATATGCTTAGTAATTCTTGCGAATACGTGACCCTGGCTAAAGAACAGCGATAGGTGAAAAGAGTATGGTCTTCTTTGAAGAGTTTCATCGGGGCCTACAAGACGATCTTAGCACTTTACTGTATAAGAACACTCGAATTGGATTATAGACCTCGTATAGGGCGTTAGAGAAGCCCGGTAAGGGGATTAGAAAAAACAATGCTCCTTACTTCCGAACTCTCCTTGTATCCTTTTGCCTTTTCTCTATTTAAAGTTCCGTTCTCTGTCAACTTACCAACTATCCTTTCATGACAGTAGAATGGACGACACGACTACGATATTAGCCAATGGCTTTACTAAATTACTTCATCACCAGAGATATTGCAAAGTCATTCTACTGCATATATATCTGGTAATATACTTAATGCAAGTGTGCCTTAGTCTTCTACCCTGCTCCTTAACATGGTATTTTTGGGGAACCAAGAGGGCCGTTCTGTAAGTGGAAGTGCTGTTGTGTAACCATGATTTTTGTTACTCGTAAGTGAACGAATATGAACGGATTAATCCTATACACCGCTCATTGCCTTCGTATATTATTATCTTTGGTCCTACGACATTCACAAACTATTATTGGCTCCTCTGGCAAACTAAGCTAGGAATCAGGTTAATTGGATTAATTGAACAAATAGTTAGTTAATCATGATAAAAGTAATTATGTAAGTGTACTTTGAGGAAATCAATAAATATGGATCTAGATCGGACCTGATGCAGAGTATTAAACTATAACTATAGTACTGCTGTTTAAGTGTTATATGCTTCCCTTTGTTGATGTGTTTCCTACTGAAGGCCATGAGGCCATTCCCACTTCCTCCGAATTGTAGATATTGGATCAGGACCGAATCGGGAGTCTGTCGATGGGGCCCCATCAGCGGGACGGGCCCGTCTCTACACCGCTCTGTTACCCCGCCCCTATGTTGCATAACCATTGCTTTTTCTGGGCTTCAGCTCGTACCATACGACTAGGTTAAGATGGCAGGGTCGAAGGATAAATACTCAGAGGTAGAATGGTTTCTTGAGGGATCCTCAAGAAACAGTCTTGAAACAATTCACACTGTTGCCCCCTCCTTACCTGATTGACAGGCCACTACCCTGACAAGTAGTCTCTTTACATTAAGTAGTATGCCGTCATCTTTATGAATACCCGGGAGACTTACGAAGCAAGTAGAGTAGCCCACGGCCCATTGGAACGGCTCGTAAGTTATTCCGATTATTAGTTCCGTGCTTGATGAGCATGCACCATGCGCATCTCTATCAGGTTTTGCTAATTTGAATACCTCGGCCTATATAGATATGTCGTCGCGAATATAGATATTAGTATTTATTTGGACGCACTAGCAATCACATTAGGTCTTTATATCTTGCTCTGTGCAAAATATCTAGCTGAAACTCCGGTTCGCTTAAATGAACAGTAATAGGCGGATCGTTCCTTACCGAGACCTAGTAAATTGTGGGCTTTTTTTAATAGGCGACATTTTGCCTGACTTCCCTCCTGCTACGACGATTGCATACAGCTACTGCATGATATAAGCCCCGGCATGAGAACAGCCATGGCATAACTCACGGTATATTATCTCATAATTTGTTAGAATGATTTTATTATTGTCATGTAGCTTTGCTTCTAATTATGTAGGTCTGAAAAGGCGGTACTTTGGGTTAGTGAAGATGATTTCACCGTATCTTGTTGAGGGGTATATCCATTCCAGACATTAATACCTTGCCTGGGTTATGATTCGCCTTGAGAGGCTATTTCTTGTTTTATTCATCTGTAGTCTGACGCTTGAATAGGTCTGTGATCAATGCACCTCGTGATCTAGAGGTTTGCTCTATGCGGTGTCACGGTCGAGATGGTCTGGATCTATGCAGATCGTTCTATGTTCGTTATTCATGGACACTCGCACTTACCCTCTCGCATTTTGAGCGGGGAAGTTTTTGATTGTGACCTATAGGATCACAGCCAGTTTGCATTCCATTCTTGTATGCCGTAGAGCATGATAAATCGCGTCGTACCAAGTTCTGGGCCTAATGTAACCGAGCGGTGATCGCTGTACGGCTTCTGGCCGGAGTTTGCCTTATAAAAGGTTGCAGGAGCCTGCCCTACCAAACAGTACTCCATTAATCAAATCTGAATTCTCTCTATCCCAGAATCCTATTTTGTAACACTTTGTTACCATCAAGATGGTCTACTACACCTATGTCACCTACCAGAGTACTGGAGATTCCAATCAGGGCGAATATTTCAACTGGGTAATGGTTACGCCTGATCGCAACACTGCCAATACATACTTCCGCGCACTGCAGCAGTTCCAGACCGTTACCGAATCCGATGTCAACGGGACCCTCGGCCTTAAGCGCACTTTTACCTCGATGGACCGGTACGGTCCTCAGTTTTGGACCTATGATTCGGACAGTGGCGAGAATTTTCATCTCGCTGCCCGAGCTCTCTGCGGAAATCCTAAGATGAAACAAGTGAACCCCGACTTCGTGAGCGTTTTCGGCAAGATAAGAGTATACTGGATTGGAGCTTATGCAGACGGCCGATTTCGCACCTTCTTCCCGCAAGACGATGGTGCCAGTGGAGCCGATGAGCAAGACCTCTTGTCCGGCTACAGTTTTTTCGTAAAGCGTCGAGATTTCAGCGACTATTGGCACCTCGTCTCGTCCGGAAATGTGATCATCAGCAATTCTCGGCGGTCGAGATTCATATTTACCATCTTACTGAAGTCCAGCCAAAAACGGTATCCTAAGATGCCCATTACGGACGCAGATGAGATCAAGATTGAGGTTCTGGAGCGTGGGATCAGAATCCCTGTTGGTATCGCCAACGATAACCAATTAGTTGCGGGAACTGGTATGAGGCACCAAAAATTCACTTTCCGTGACTTGAGAACGCACTTTTCTCTTTCTCGGGGTACAATCAAGTATCCAGATGGTAACAAAGACAACGCTTCTATTGTGACCTGGGTAAACACCGAGAGCGAAGGAAGCCCCGACGCCTTTGATATCATTGATGGCACTGAGCTCGATCAAACTGAGTCCTGAATTGTCCACAACTCATTATCTGCTAATCGGCTGAAGTTTTCGGGACCTTTGCAATCTTTGTTTTGAGAGAAGAACTGTGAGTAGCGTTTTGAAGGTCGTGGAGCAATTTGAAGAACTTCTTGCAGCATAGTCTTTTAGGTATCAAGTAGCCCATAAGCCAGCCGCATAGCAAGAAACCTCAAACAGCGCCCCATCCACTCTATACTTGAATACAAGTAATACTGAAACTATATCACAGTCTGCCATCTCCTTCACTTAATACGCCGCATACCGAAGCTCCCTGAATTCTCGAAATCCGAACAAATTTGTCCCAGAGAGATGGTTAAGAGACTCCAACTATGATTCCGACAATAGACAGGTCTTCAATCCCTTCAGTTTTGGATCTAAGGGCTGTTTGGGCAAGAAGTAAGCGGACCCCTTTTTTTCCTCTGCATATCATGCTGAAAATTCTCAGTCTGGCGTACTATGAGGCTCGACTCACGCTAGCAAAGGTGCTATGGTACTTTGACCTTGCGTTAGAACCCTGCTGTACTGAATGGGTTAACCAGGGGATTAGCTTTGCCTGGGAGATGCCTCCTCTGCTTATTCGCATCAAAGACCGGTTGGAAAATACGGTAGCTTTATAACGTTACAAGAATGAATAGAACATAAAAACTTTACTTAGGGCTGATCAAAGTTTCTGAATAACACCATGGATTTTAGGGTATCCTAATCTTATTTAAACCCCTATGCCATGGAGTTGATCGGGATTCGGCGTATCCCAATCATTTTGTATGGCTTAGGGTTGTTGGGGTTACCGCAAATAATTTGAATCTCTTGTTACTTGAGCTTAAATAAACTCAAATCCTGAAAAGAAAAGCAAAATTGTACCTGGTGTTTAATTCATGGTGGAATAAAACATCGCGTTTCCTAGGCGTTTTAGAGTGATGCGCTTTGTCGGGCTGTCAGTGAGCCCCTTTAATCGAATCATGTTGCGGAAGATCAAATTCAGGTGCTCACTTTCTGCTCCCGTTTTCGCTATTGGAGTTTGATATTATCTTCCTTCACCACCTTCGTCCTCGATGTGCTCTCCGAATTTGTCATCCAACTTCTACCAAATTGAGTTTTCAGCGGAGGGCATTAGTCTATTCTGGGACGGTCTACCTCGTATTCGGAGATTTCTGTGGGGTGCTCGAGCCGCTTCCTAACTCGTATTCTCGACAAAAGACCATTCTGAGAATTCTTCCGAGGGAGCCGAGAATACTCCTCTTTTTCACTTCGGACGTTTGCAAATTCGAACTGAGTACGCGCAGCATGGTGGGAGTACCGCGTAGTAGTGCTTGTCAGACTTGCCTCTACCGCCGAGTCAAGGTTCGTGACTGCTTCTCTTTTCATTTTCCAAATTTTTGTGGGTCAATTCGCAGGATGTGAGGCTAAGTCGATCCTCTAGTGCGACCAAGCGAAACCCGGATGTTTAAACTGCTCGAAACGTGGTTTGCTATGCCCCGGTTATAGGAAACGTTGGAAATTTTGCCATTACAATTCCGATAAGGTAGGTTAAGACAAGTCCGAAAAAAAATTAGTGAGCAAATATGAACGCTGCCCGTTACAGAATACGTCGCGTCTCGCTACTCAGAGTGTTCTGGAAGAAAACTCCATAGACGAGCGTGTCCAACCAAATTTAGCTGCGACCTCTCTGGATGTTCAACAAAAAGAGGTCTTCTGTTCATTCCTTCTCGCCAGTTTTCCTGCACAATTTGCGTCTTGCGGTGCTCGAGTTGATGTGAATTGGGTTGATTATGCACGTCAATCACCCTTGGGTGCGCCCGCAGTACTTGTATGGTCGTTCCGATCCCTCGCAACACTGTTCATGGGAAGACAGTATCAGGACACGAATATGATCGTCTGCAGCAGACACATGTACACTCATGTGCTTTCTTGTCTTGGCGGACTGGTGTCGTCTTTTAGATTCTCAAGGGCAGACGAAGCCTTGGCGGCGAGTATACTTCTTACGATGTATGAGCTGTTGAACGGGACGAATCCGACTTCCTGGGTCGTCCATTCGAAAGGCGTCGCCCGGATGATTCAGATACGTGGCCCAGAGGCACACCGCTCAGGATTTGGGCTGACGCTCCTGAAATCCGCCCGCGCATTCCTCGTAGCAGGTGCGTTCATGCTTGGGGAAAAGTGCTTTTTGAGCGATCCACCTTGGCACAAGTTCCTTCAAGAAGTCGCCGACCTGGAAACAAAAAGTGCCAAAGGAAGTCAGCTGGGCCTAGCTGTAGACCGGTCCTTCATCGAAATCACGTTTTGCCCGGGCTGGCTGGTTGAGGTACGCAATTTGGTATTTCACGATTCGATCAATCTACCTGCTAGGCGGAACCTAGCACACAATATTATCAAGGCAAGGGACGCCTTACATGCTTTCCTCGACCAGCTACAGCTTTCTCTAGCAGCTGGAACATCTCCTCAGAATCACATTGCATTTATTGGCCCAATTGACTGGAGGTTCGCCGACTCTTTTACGAAATTGTCCTCAGAGGGTATTCGAACCGCAATTGTGCTCTTGAATCATCTGCTGGAGCTGATAGACACAAAACTTCATGACCGACATGACCGCATGTTGCTATTGATTGAGATGGGCTTGATGCGTTCTCGCTATTTTGGCGAATATTATCAAGCGCCATCGGGTTCCAAAATATTCTGGAATGGCTATCAAGAAATTCAGAAAGACCCAGGCCTAGATCGTTTAGATAGATTTGCCTTGTCGATGGGGTTAATCGGGTTCACACTCCGCTAATCGCACTTTACATGGGTCCTTCAAATGGATTACCCAAATAGTAACCCACTCACAGGCCTCGCCGTGTCTAAGCAGATCCTTGAGCGGGTCTACCGAATCTAGTGGAAAATACATTATCCTTTTAATTCGGTGCTAGAGTACAGACCAAACCCAAACATCTGACCTGTGTTTACTACCCCTTGTAACATCAGGGTTGAATCATCAAAAAAGCGTTCTACCTAACAAAGTCAGTTCCGCAGACTCACTAGCTAATATCCAACTGGTAAGGGCTCCATAGATCTGGCCTTGCCTATTTTGTTCTATATGAAAATTAGTTCCTTACAACCCTTATTATAACGTGCTATAATGTATTTACGGCCAAGACAAAAACCCTTGATAGAATCTCGTCATCCTACCTGCCTGATTGACAGGTTTCCTACTTTGCAGGTATTTATGTCCTTAAACCTAGGGGCCCAGAACCCGAATAGTTAGATCTACACGTGAATTCTCCGCCGATACCCCAGTACTAATTTCACGACCCCCTTACTACTTGCGCAGCATGAGATGAGTGGATATTAATCTAGGCCTGAAGATAGGTGCAAACTGAACAGCCAAAATAAGTTCCGTCGAAAGGGATAAGCACGGCTACTAGACATGTCAAAGTGGATTTGCCGCATTTATTATTCCTCGTATCTGTGCGTGTCATTAAACAGTCTTACTTCGACATACTATAATTCAACAGCCATGAAAGTTAACAATAGTGCGTTTAGCATATCATAAAATAGGGGGTCATTTTGTTCGCGAATGCTGATGTGGCCCCTGTCTAGGTAGTCGAAGCCGAATTCTCCTTTGTATTAGCGATAAGTTCTGTGGCCCGAGATAAATTTTCCTGCTATTGTGAAAAGAGAGTTGTCGCGTTACAGGAGAGAATACGAGTATTGTTGAGCCTCTCTCGAACTCCTTTAAAGCATTTGCTGAGGTCACCTAGGTACCCTTGTTCCACATGAAAGACAAATCTTGGCGGCCTGCCCATTCCTTCCAACTCGTCATCGGACAGTCGATACCAGTCTGTCTTCTTATGTTAGAGAGGGGATGCTGGTTTTCGTGGCGCGTATTGACTTGCCTTGCGAATGTCCGCAGCAGTGAGAAGAGCTTTACCTCCATCATATCCTGGATCGGTACTATAAGAGAACATGTATGCTACCTCGATGCCACAATCTCGATCGGGAGTCATTTCAATCATCTCATCGGGAGTGATCTGTCGATAAGACGCAGGCACGCCCGTTATTTCGCTCCAGGTCTTGATCCAATCCGGCCAGCTACACGTTGTCCCTTCGGCCATGTACTCTTTTCCGGGAGGCATTTCGTAGACGGCCAAGGTGAAAGTGCCCATATCTCCGATCGGGTCAAAGTGTGGCACCATCCGGTCTGGGGCTGTGGTGAACCTCATTTCAATACTCCCATCCGGCAGCTGAACGCTCATTAGTCAATGTCTTTTCAGTGGGGACGCATAATAACTTGCCTTGCCAAAATACGAGTCCGGTAAGATGTTGAAACTTGTATAGAAGTACCCAGTCTGTATGCAAGACATCTTGGCCGCCAGGTCCGGGTACTTTTCTCGGACGTAGAAGGGGAAGATCTCCGCCTTCGCGTCGAAGTGGTACAATTCTTTGAATTTTCCCTGGCTAGATTTCGCCGCATGGCTGAGCGTGGACACTAGGAACCCATTGGCGTCAAGGGAGTCACAGGTCGCTGCTGCGGCGTCGGCAATGTTCTTCCCTTGTCTATATTCGACCTCGTAGGCAAACTGGGCGGGCGAGAGGCCCGACCTACGGGCATCCTGACGGCAATCCGGGCGAAAGAACGGCTCCCAATAGTTGGTCACGCTGAAGATGACATTGGCATCCTTGAGCGCGCGCGTGAGGCTCTCCAAGTCGTCCAGGTCGGTCTGCGTCACTTCCATGCCCTCCGCCACCAGCTTCTGTGCGGAGGGGGACGATGCATCGCGGGTCAAGCCACGGACATGGAAACCGGCTTGGTGAAATCGACGGGCGACGGACCCGCCTTGCTTGCCCGTGGCGCCAATGACACAGATGAGCTTGTTCTGGGCCATGGTGATGTTGATGTCCCACTGCTCCGAGCTCCAGGACAGATTAGCGCGTGGAACTCTCACCCCCGCTTTTGAACGTAATCCCACCACCACAGAGTCGCGGAGACCGCAGTGTCCTCGGACCATGCGGGATTCGTGAATGGTTCAGTCTGCCTGCGGTCCGAATTCGATAGTGAATACTTACAGAGATTCCCGGGTACCAAAGAGGAGGTGAGCAGGGTACGTCCCCCGACCTACGACGTACTCGCGCTCGATGTATTCTACATGAATGTGGGGTGAGATGAAGTGATCTAATGATTGTGGATTGGACTATTCTAGGACTCGTGATGATCTTGCAATTCTCATGCGGTGCAATCGGAGCACAGTGCCCTCCGACGATACAAGAATCACAGGCTTCCAAGGCGAACCCGCTTCCAGGTACTACCTATATCTGAGATCTGATTGCCTTCTGCACCCTTCGACCATCACGGACACTCTGTCCCACCATTTCCCCAACCAGCATGCAACTCGCCATCGTATTGGCCGCCGGCACCGTTGGTAGAACACTCGCGTCGGCCACCCTCAGTCCTTTCACACCATAGACCCGTCCGCTCTGATCCACAACGCCACCTTTCTCTAGCGCAGCCATGCGACACGAACCGCAGAAATGGTAAGTTGTCGAATAGTGAGCTTGTATATAACCATCCAACATCCCGTCGTCGGCTACGACTTGCGGAGTAATGCCCAACGGAGCTGTGACGACGGTTTGCATGGCGGGCGACGAGAGCACAGCATACGCAGTGCGCACAACTTCTCGCGCCAGAGCGCGGTCGCGCGAGGTGCTCAGATAATTAGGACGGACTCGGGGCATCTGGTTCGGGTCTGGGGAGCGGATCTCCACCATGCCGAGGGACGTGGGCTTATTGAGGTTACATCCTATGCCCGCAAAATGACCGGTCTTGGGCCCCCCCAGGCGCCTGTGCGGCGGGCCGCCTTGGGCGGTGGATGGATCCGCCGACGGGGCAAAGAGATATGAGAAACACACCATCTGCAGGTCGACCGCACCGGGATTCAGTGACGACGACCATCGCGCTTGCATCTGCAAGGAATAATCCGTGTCCGTGTAAGCACCGGGTCGTGGCCGTGCGACCAGTGGGATACATGGATGGTCGCTAAGATTCAAGCCCACCGGCAGCTCGACCACAGGCGCAATTCCATGTCGTTGCAGGAGCTCCGTGGAACCGACACCCGAGCGTTGCAAGATGGCGGGCGAAAATATAGCGCCCGCACAAAGGATGATTTCGCGGGTTGCGTGTATCTTGCGGCCGTTGGCAAGCACAACGGTCTTGGCCGTGCTGTCCTGGAAGAGCACTCGATCCACTAGCGAATCGGCCAAGATAGTCAGATTGGGGAAGCCTCGGGCCGGGCCGATAAAAGTGTCCGTTGCACTGACGCGGGTGGAGCCGCGACGACAGACAGGTGCAGGGCCGACACCCTCGGCTCCCGTGGCCTTCAGATCTGGGATAAATTGGAAACCACGAGAGGTAACGCCGTTGACGAAGGCAGCCTGAATCCTGCCTGCTTCGTCCATACTCGCTCTGGCAATGGGATGCGGTCCGCGTGTGCCCTGAAGCGGGTCTCCTTCGAGGCCTTCGTAGACAGCTACCGAACTCTCGAAATCCCAGCCATCATTTCCCAAGGCAACCCATTCACTTGCATCGGCCTCTGTATGTCGCAAAAAAGTGCCTCCGTTGATACTGCTCCCTCCGCCCATAACCTTTGCCTGCGGGACAATCATCTGCCCTCCACCAGCCACGTCGACTTCAAGGTTCCAGTCGATCTTGGGGTCAAAGATGGCGGATTGACTTGCCATGGGGACCCGGCGGGCATCACGCACACCATGGGGGATGGAGGAAGCATTGGCGGCAGACGAGTCAACGTCGGGCCCAGCTTCGATCAGCAGGACGTCAAAGGCCCGGTTCTCGGCAACCCGGCGGGCCACAATGCAGCCCGCCGAACCGGCGCCAACGACAATGTGGGTGAACTGGTCGGTCTGCATGGATCTACCGCTATCAGTGACGGGTGTTTTTCTTCTCGTCGATGACCTGGGGTCTATGGAGATTTTAGGGCTATACTTCTGGGGTACAGAGAGCACTTCCACCATGGCCAACTCTGATTGGCGGCCCCCGGAATCCGACTCGAAGGAACACGGCTAAATGCTCAAACGGCTAAACGCCTCCGATCCGTGAACCTTAGGACACAATGGGGTGGGGGGGGAGAGGGAGGCTAAACTGCTAAACGGCTTCGGGCCTGCGGCTCAGGCAGGTTTACGGCAGTATCTCATCAGCGGTTCCAATGAGTGAATGTATCTGGGGTCTGGGGTCTGGAATCTGGAGCCGACTGGGTGGTGTGTGATGTGTGCTCCGTGTCGTCGGAGTATCCATACATAAACAACCACCAATCCTCCTGTGATGTGAATTCACCCGAGTACTCCATCGTTCTTGATCTATCTTCGCTTCATTCGACCTCATTCGATTTCACAGAGTACAGTGGCAGCCCGACATACGTGCCCTCACCATGGCCGTCCAACTGTGGAACCATTTGCCCGGAAAGGCACTCATGTTTCTGCTCAACCTTTTCACCGCTATTGCCCTCATCTTCGAAGGCTATAACCAGGGAGTTCTGGGCACCGTCAGTACGACGGCAGGCTTCATTGACATGGCCGGCATCGGGTCCAACGGTGTCGTAACCAACAGTACCAAGCAGGGCGGTTTGCTTGCAGCGTACTATTTCGGTGCCATGTGGGCATGTTTCGTAGGAGGTACGGACAAATCACTTCAAAATCCCTTCAATTGGAATTATTGTACTTCGAGATACTGATGGAAGGGAACAGGATGGGTGGGTGACAAGCTCGGCCGAAAAAGGGGTGTCTGGATCGGCTCACTCTTTTGTATGCTCGGCGCGGCGCTCATGTCCGCCAGTGAAAACAGTAACATGTTTATCTGCGCGCGTGTCATCGCAGGGATCGGCATCGGGTTCATCAACGCTATCGTCCCACCGTGGGTGAGCGAGCTCTCTCAAGCACACGACCGCGGCTCCAACTTCTCGCTCGTCTTCGTTGCGAACTTCGCCGGCATTGCGATTGCGTACTGGCTCAACTTCGGTATCAGGTCGTCTACAGTGGAATTCCAGTGGCGATTCCCCTTAGCATTTATGGCGGTTCCCGTCTTGATTGTTATTCTTACGGTCTTCTTCCTGCCGGAGTCGCCGAGATGGCTGATGGCTAATAATCGACGCGAGGAAGCAGTCAGCCTCCTGTGCAAGATCCGTGGCGACTTGGGTCCCAATGACCCTAAGCTTCGTACCGAAGTTGAGCAGCTGGAAGCGACTGTCGAAGCATCGCACCACAAACGAAACAACTTTCTTAATCTCGTCCTTGGTGGGCGCTACTCGGGGAAGCTGCATCTTGGTCGACGCGTTGTCATGGGTCTGGCACTCCAGCAGATCCAGCAATGGACAGGTATCCTCGCTATTGCCACCTGGGCTGGTACGCTGTTCAGCCTTGCCGGATTCGATGCCTATAAGTCAGGATGGTTGGCCGGTCTGGTCAACACCTCTGGTATCCTGGGCACCGCCGCTGCATCACTGGTGATCGACCGCATGGGCCGGATCAAATCCCTCATGATGTCTTTCGTCACGCAGGGTACCGCCTTATTCCTTGTCGCCGCGCTTATCAAGGAGAGTGAGAATCACCAAGCCACCGATCCGGCCATGGCATCCAGCCTAGGCACTGCCGCAGCCGCGTTCGTCTTCGTCTTCCTCTGGTTCTTCACCATGTTCAACATTGTCCCATGTTGGATCTATGGCACAGAAATTTGGCCGCAGGAAGTGCGCGCAAAAGGATACTCGTTCACTATTCTGGGCTGGGCGATCGGGTGCGGAATGAACACCTTCGTGATCCCCATTATGCTAGACCGCTTGGGATGGGCCACCTTCATCTTCTTTGGCTGTATGAACATTCTCGCCATGCCACTCGTTTGGTTTTTCTATCCCGAGGTCGCTGGTAGATCTCTTGAAGAGATTAACCTGCTGTTCACGAGCGAGAGTCTGCTTGTGCGCAAGAACATGGCAGAGTATCACCGCCGCATCAATGAGGCCGGTGGTAACATTGCCGTAGCTGCGCGAAGGCTTTTGGACGAGGTTGATGGCACCACGGATCTCGATCCAAGAAGGGTGCTCGCAGCGGAGGACGAGAAGAACGCATTCGGCCATGTGGAAGAGTCACCAAACAAAGTCTAAGGCAGATCCTCTGGCTGGGGGGAAGATCAGTCGTTCGAAATAAGAAGCATGCTTTTTGTTAGGCACTCAAGAGGTAGTCCGGTTGAAGTCGTGCTTGTATACCTTATTTTATATACGAGAATAATTACCCCCGTGGCTTTTCATGTTCTATATAGTACGTATTTGAGATTTTTAAAGTGTCACGTTTCTGATTTGGCGTTTCAGACGCAAAATTTTCATTGGTAGCCAACCTGATTCTCGCTGAGAAGGGGACGGGATAACAAAGATCCACTCGCTGTATTGCCCGAGCCCCGGTGTCTCTCTCTTTGTGATCAATAGAATATCATGTTATGTAATGGTCAATCCCAGTGCATTACTTTATTCTAATGGTCGACGCTAACACAGAGTTGCAGAATATGTGTTCTGCTACTGTGCTTAGTTTCGTGCTAAAACAGCTGGATGCTTCCAAGTACTAGCCCCGCCATCAACTAACAAGTCCTGCCCTGTATACCACCCACTTGCGCCATCACAGCACAAGTACAAGATAGCACCCTTCAATTCGTCCGGCATCCCAATCCGCCCAAACAAAGTTTCCTTCTCAAACTGGTCCACCAGCTGAGGTTGCTGTTCTTGCAATCCTCGCATCATATCTGTCATCATGTATCCTGGACTCAAGGAATTGACTCGGATTCCATACGGTGCAAGTTCCATGGCCATGGGTTTTACAAGTCCCTTCACAGCCGCTTTGGATGCTGTATAGCAACTGATCTGCTGCGCACTGGAGGCAATGTGGGTCGCGATACTGGCGACGAAGATGATTGTGCCGGTAGTAGGCTGTGTTGCTGGCTCGTCGCCGTGGCTGGATTTGTATCGCGCAACCATGCTGTTTGCACAAGCCTGGGCCACGAGGAAGGAGCCGGTAAAGTTGACGGCGAACGTGCGCTCGATGTTCTTATCGGTCGTCTTGAGGAAGGGCTCGTCCGTGACCACGCCCGCGGCATTGACATTGATATCGATTCGTCCAAACTGCACTTCGATCTTCTCAATTGCGGCGGTGATCTCGGAACGCGAGGTGATATTCGTGCAATAATACTCCAATCTTATGTTATGGTGGTCTCGCAAAGCGAGAAGACTGGGGCAAGGCTCTTGGAGGATGTCTAGCACGGCCAGGTTACAGTTTGCGCTCGCCAGTGCGGTGGCAAATGTGAGACCTAGGCCGCGTGCTGCTCCGGTAATGACGGCGGTCTTGCCTTTGAGCGTGAACTATAGAAGATTAGCAAGCCGGGTATACAGCACATTGCGTTGACACTACTCACCAAGTCGGTTGCCATGGTGAAGAATTGGTGTGTATGAAAAGTGCTGGTAGTTGAACAGAATAATTATCCCGGGGTGAGTCTGGAGGAGAGGCTTAATTGTTGATTTGTTGTACCGACACCATTGCTCTTATAAGAAAAAGTCAGGCGGCTTCACGGATGTCAGGGCCACTATGTAATGGGAGGGGCAAAAATCTCCGCAGAGGAATATGATGGGACCCAATATCCGCGCATCGCCCCGCTATCCATATGGGTAATGTGATGTACATTGTAATAAGCCATTACCTGCTCTAAGCTGGCATTTTTTTTCGGTGGCTTAGACAATCTTCCAGCTTGAACGACGGCTAAACGCTTGAATGAACTGCTAAATGGTTGAAAGGACGGCTAAATGGTTTGGCGGAACGTGGTTTGGCTTAGGGAATTGGGGAAGAATAGAACAAAGTTACAAGACACGGAGTACCCTCAATTTCCTCCCCCTATTTAGGACGAGTCTTAACCTCTCATAGCCTCTCTGAAGACGCGCGTCTATGGAAGCCGCCTTAAGTTGAATTATTTTGGAGGGAGGACCAATCATTCCCAGACCTAAGCCACAGTCCGAAAGACCTCCAGCATAAGCAGTACGATATACACGGAACCCACAATGGCGCAGAACCAATTCAACTGCCGCTGGGCAGCGCTCTCCCTCTCTAACATCGCCTCCGTCTTCCTACCTGACCTGCTCCTTCCGCGGGAATCATCTGCGTCCATCAAACATGAGCTCGTCGCAGTCAGTACGACTGGCGGCGCCTCTCGTGCAGCCGACTGGCTGAAACAGAACAAAATCCCCGATGCCGAGTCCGTCACTGTCTACCACTCTTGGGAAGAAATGCTGGAAAAAGGAGACTTTGACATCGTCTACATCTCCACGCCACACCCCCTGCACTACGCCCATGTTCAAAAAGCCCTACAGTGCAAACGCAACGTGCTGGTCGAGAAACCAGCAACGATGAACCGCGCACAATTTACTCAACTGTGCAAGCTAGCAAAAGATGGAGATGTCGTCCTCATGGAAGCGATGTGGACGCGCTATCTTCCTACTACGCTCTACTTCCAGCATGAACTACTTCCGCGCATCGGTGATGTAAAACGCGTGTACGCCGAGTTCAGTTTTCCCATCATGTCACCGGATTTAAGTCATGAAAGCCGGTTCCTCGATAAGGAGGCTGGAGCGGGAAGTTTGTTGGATCAGGGCGTATACGCATTGACGTGGGCTGATCTCGCGCTCAATGGTCTTGCATCCAGTCCAGATAGGACGCAGACTGAAGTTGTGCATGCGCATTCCATGCCGGTTCCGGGCGTGTCTGGGGATGTGGACGATATCAACACCGTCATACTCAGCAAAGTTAAAATCAATGAGAGCGGCTGCAAGCAACAGGAGGCGGTTGCTATAGTCACGACGAGCATGACTCTTCCTGGCTCCAGCAAACCAGCTTTCTACCAACGGCTACAGGCCCGGAAAGCAGCACCTGCTGTACGTATCGAAGCCACCAAGGCGTCAGTTTCTATTCCCTTCCCTCCTATCCGACCTCAGGAACTACACGTCCAGTGGTATGACGAGGAGCATCTGGATGAAAATGGCATGGAGACGGAAGAGGTGGTCAAGATACCCGTGGAGAAGGGTTGGGGTATCTGGTATCAGGCTGACGTTATCGCGGATGCTGTGGCGAGGAGAAAGGGGGGTTCTCAGGGCATGGGCGAGGTTATTGGCGAGGAGGAGAGTGGAAGGGTGATTGGATGGATGGACCAAGCTAGAGAGATGGCCGGTATTGTGTATAATGCGGCGCTTGAGGAGCTGTGAAAAGGAGCTGTGCCAGGCTCAAACCTCAACTGTCATGTGACAAATGTCGTCTAGCATCATTTTATCAGTCAAGATAGTTATTCACGTAGAGCCCAGGCTTTTCTTACATGAGTCTAAGGCATTTTTCTATTCATATCGTTGTTCACGGCTCTCAATTTGCCCGAAAAATGCAGTATTTTCCTCTTGTAATATGAGTTTCCAAACAGATAGGCTGGAACTTTTCACATCGCGTAACGTCAACCTGGATTCTAATTTGAAGGCCCAAATCACTGATCTAGGGCGTCATGCCGAGTCCTATACAAAGGGAAAACCAAGAGTTGCCAGACACTATGTTATTTATCCGGTGTGATAGAGTAGCCTGAATAACCACATAAAATATAAATTTAAGTAACTATAACCGATGTTCCAACAAGTACGCTCTTGCAGGATTGAAGCCAGGCGTAGGAATAGACTACAGCGAGTCGGTAAGTATCATCGACTAAACTAGTCGTGTTTATTGTCTCAACGTTTGGCGAAGGTGATCCCACGGACAATGCTGTCAAGTTCTTCTCCTATCTTAAGGCTTTGCGTGACGCGGAAAAACCAGAGCTGCTGAAGAACGTAAGATACGCAGCCTTTGAATAGGGAATACAAATTATAAGCACTATAATTAGATAGTTAATGTTGTAGATCGGACATTAAGCGCTTTTGGAGCGAAAAATGTCGTGACTGTTGGGAAGGCGGACGAAGCAGAGGGACCGACGGCTACCGATGAATATGTCTTGGAATGGAGTAGTAATGCGGCTGAGACGATTGGATAGCTTTTGTCCAAGAACGGGCATTAGTAGCAGCCCGCGGCCTTGTTATTGGGTTATTAGGTTAGCGATACTGCTTTTTAGCTGTAGATCTCCAATAAAAGTCTTCGTCTATCCTGAAGAACGGGCAGGCAATGCTAGGCGGCTGCCTGGCATTGAGATCATCAAGGCTTTCTCCAGACACGAAGATAGGATGGTTTACGAGCAGAATAACCTCATAGATGAGAGGAGAGGGAAAAGGTCATCGCACTATTAGAGTAGGATGCCGTTTTGTATGGATGTCGGCGGGAGTGCAGATATGGGGAGGGGGGTTAGGCACGCCTTGATACGACTTTTCGTTGGAATAAACCTACATGTAAGGTTGTCCTGAAGAGCAGGCCGAAAAGCATGTCATGGGAGACATGAAGAAAGTGAAGCTGGGCAGTTACTGGGAAATATTTCGTCTGATTAATGAGGATGGTGCATGATATACCAATGATTAGCTAACTGTCAGCAAGTGGAATTTCATGCAGATAACTGTGCTCCGTGTGTGTGTGTGTGTGTGTGTGTGTTATGTGTGTATCTCTTTCTTTTTAATATACACCTATTACACAAGTGTATTGATATAAATAAATAGTATCCCTCCCACGGGGCTTTGGATACATCTCTTATGGCTTTCGTAGTAACTACCTAATTTCCAGGGATGCTATGAGCCTAATTTATAAGGAAATGAAAGGCTAGATATATATCGAATGAATTATATGAGCTATGTAAAAATATCACACTGATTGGGATTACTCGTCGACCCAGTCAACATCCCAGTCCGCCTTCAGCGCATTCACAATCCACCTAGTAAATGGTCAGCCCTTCCAGCAGTTAAAACCACGGGCGGAAAGGAAGCCAAGGGAACTCACGTTGTGGGCCAGCCTTCATCCCTTTCTACCATTCTCAGAACTTCAACCAACAGTCGCCTTTCTTCATCGACATTGATAAACGAGGAAACTTGATCGATCCCAGAGTCGTCATATCAGTCACAATAGATCAATCCAAGGGATCAACTGGACTTACAGGTAAAAATAGCATGACACATGGTGAAAATAGCCGCAACGTTGGTTGTGTCTGTGAGGCAAATTCCGCAAAGCGACCTGGCATGCAAAAGAACCTTTCTCTGCGCCTCGATGAGTAAGGATACGAACATGCCACTCGCGGGTACGGACCTCAAGTTGCTGTCTTGCCCTAAGAAAGCCAAAGTCTCCAATGGTAATCTTCCGTGTCTGCGGATGGTGAACATCGAGCAAGATTCGCGCGGCCAAGGACTGCGCCGCAGCCATTGCTACCGCTCCATCGTAGTTAGAGAAAAGAGGTTCTCCTCAGGAGATTCGTCACACGTAGAACATACCGTGCCATTCGCTTCCGAACCATATCTCGGGAAACCATCTTTGTTGTTCCGGTTGCCGATCATTACACGCGACCGGTCGAAAACTCTGCGGTTTATTGGCCTTCCACATGTCTACCGCGTGCACCAATCCATTCCATGCCTCTTTCTCCTCATTCGGCGTCATCTCAAGAGACCTCGTTCCAAAGCAGAAATCAGCAACCTGGCCCAGAATCCATGTTATCCAGTGGCACCATTCTGACTCCTCCTCTACCGTTGGCAACACACCAGTAGCCGGGGATGACACTCTGACTTCGATGTTGGAGCCGGAGATGTCGAATTTTAGCGGTTGCCGGTAGACACAGGCAGGGTAGATTGATTGTCGAAAACAACACCAAAATGCCGCCCATTTCAGCCCGGAGCTTGAAGCGGCCCAGGGATTGCGGATCGTGGAGGTGACCATCGCCGATACGCCTCTGAGATGGTGCTCGTAATCCCGGCCGCTGTCGGATACTGCACCAGAAACATAACATCAGACAACACGCCAATAAACAGTAGGGAAACAGCGGAAAGGGGTCCAGGCTGGCTCACCATTCAGATGCTCGTATAGTCTTAGCAGGACCAAGGCTACGAGTAGGGTATCATCAGTCGCAGCGTTAGGATCACCCAGCGCGGGTATCAGCAACCCGATACACTGTTTGTGATATTCTTCCGCAATGGCGGAATCCCAGCTTCCCAAGGAGCAAAGATGCCGCGCTGCCAAAGCCGAGACCGCCTTGAGAAGGATTGGAGATCGACGTGCAAGATGTGGCACCGTAATTGTGAAGTATCGGTCGGCGTCAGAGAACCGCACCTAGATTCAAGAAAACGTGAGTCGATTATCAGTCAATGTAGAAACGGGTATTACTCACCCATTTTGCTAGACGGCGCGTATAGTGCTGGAGTAAAGTTTCCTCTTCTGTGGATACAGTGAAGGGGGTTATGGAGCTCTGTATAGTGGGCGAAATAGCTCTGATGTCGCTATGGTCGAGATGAAGTTGGATTCCCTGTAGGGTCTGAACATCGAAGTGGGCCGACACAGCTAGGTCGGCCTCTCCGGGCGGAGCGGTCCCTCCAGCGAGCGATGTGGGTACGGTGGCGCTTGAAATAGCTGTTGATGGAGTGGTTGGTATACTTGTTACTCTCGAATCAGGTGAGCTGCTGACGCTCTGCGCAGGAGGAGCAGTCACTAGGGGAGATGGATCAACATCGTCCCGCAAGTCGTTCAGGATTGGTACCTGCGCCGCGCCACCAGTGCCAGGTGAGGCCATTTGAAATGCTTTCTTGTAACTCGTGGTCCGTCTTGGACGCGCGGGTTGGGCCTCAGAATTGTTAGGCCGCAGACAGTTTCGGCCACCAATCCGACATCTCCAGCAAATGGGTTTTTCTTCATCGCCTAAGAAGGGAAAAAATTGCAAGTCAGCGCGATAGTTGCAACACCCACAGGGTCTGGAGACACTAACATTTCAGATGACGTTGGCGACAGGTATAACTGATATGAGGCTAACGGTCAGTTTGACGGTAAAAGCCAGGACGATTGAGAACTTGAGACAATGTCGCACCATCCGGTTCTCGACCTTCTGTGAGTGGTCTCCATCCGTTTCTCTTTCTCCGAGTGTTCAGGCAGGGGTACTTGTTGCCAAATCGCATGAGGCGATGGTCTGACAGTGACGGACCAGGCTTGATGCAACAGCAAACCTGCAGTGCAGTCTGCGGGGCTGATGTGATGCGGGGAAAACTAAGAGTGGATCCAGTAGCCCATATATGATATCCCGTAGGACCCGTTTACCCGGTACTGCCGACCTTGACCGCCTCACCTAACTAGCGCGTTGGCAGCGCCGCCGGAAAGCCTGGTCCAGCCTTCCAGGAGCTACAACCTGTTGCTACGCCAACGATTCAAAACAATTGCCTAATTAGGAGGTGTGTATAGCCTCAACCCTATCGGTTCGAAGTTCGAACAGATTCCGACAATTTGTTTATTGAAAACTTGAGGAAAAGTAACATAGGGCTTCCTGAGGGTTTAAGTATAGATAGCTTCCACGTGACGCATGTCACACGTGACTCACATCGGGCTCTGGCCCATTACAATAATGGGGGTATCTCCATAGATTGTTGATCCCCTGATTTTCTTTGTTAGTCACAGTCAAATGATGGTAAATGGAGGCCTCAGGTTTGGCCAACGAAACGCCTTAGTAAATACGTCGAAAGTGACTCCGCCTAGGCCAAAAGGCAAGAGTTGTGAATACTAGGAAGAAGAAGAAAGTAAATTTTGCAGCTAGTCCATGGAAACGATTCAGTGTAGTGTATGTCATCAGTCCTTGATAAAGTACCGCTCTCAATTTGCCTCACAAAGAGAATCGAATGTGGTCTGCCGACCTTGGAGGGCCTTCAGTGAGGAGGGAGTGGTGGAGGGAAGGCAGGAGCACGTCTGTATGTCACCACTCAGTCATTCTCGAGGGCAACTGAGCTGCGTGCCTCGAAGAATAGGGCGCGACAATTAAAGGCCGAGCTGCGAGTCAAACAGGCGGTGACAAGGGTCAGAAGCATGAGTTTAAACTTTAGGGATTCAAAATGCGCATCCACCTGGTCCCGCGCGAGCTAATGGGGTGCTCAAGCTGTGGGGGCGCTTGTCAGAGATGTTGGAAACCGTGGGATGACTCGGATGAGCAAGCTTTCCCCAGATTTCCTGCTTCCCCGCACTCAAGTTCCTCCCTCGGGGAAGAACGAATAACCTTATTCCAGCTCAGTGAGCATACCCCGGCCCCACATCATGTCGAGACGAGCTCGGGTCCAAGAAGCTCGCGGTGGCTTAGCGCCTGGCCTTGTGCAGTAGTTCATCTATCCTTGGGTAGAAACGTCAAAGCTAACACGCGCCTCGACATCTTGAGCACCCCGCAGGGTAATAAGCTCTGGAGTAGCTTGCGTGGGGGCCAGGTGGATATTGCACCTACAGCTTTCGAAGCAAGTTGGATCCAAGTTTCATGAAGAATGGAATGATGGCTAATCCAGCTGGATCAAATGCGGATGATACGGTACAGGTATAGAAATTGATACATAAGGGCTCTTCGTCTCCCCCAGTCCTGCGCTCCTTAGAACAAGTCCCGTGTTTTATAAACCTACGACGACTACGATTGCTCAACATGATCCACACTTTTGGAGGTTTGACAGGCGAGAGGCTTAACACTGCCATCGCCTTTTTTGCAGGATGCTCGTTTTTCCTTTTCGGCTATGACATGGGTTACATGGGTTCGGTGCTCACGCAGAGGGTAAGTAGCTGGTCTCGACCTTCTTCGCAACTGCAAGTTTCTCACTTGTTTGATCTCGCAGTCGTTTATTGAAACCATGCCTTTGACTGCCACAAATCCTAACATCCAAGGTATCTCTGTTGGTATCTTCGAAATCGGTTGCCTTCTTGGTGCTCTCTCTCTTCTCGAAATCGGTGATCGTCTTGGTAGACGAAAGACGGTCTTGCTCGGCCAGGCACTTATTCTCGTTGGTGGACTCCTCCAGGCTTCTGCTTTCGGGTTGCCTCAGTTTCTCGTCGGTCGTGTGGTAGCCGGTGTCGGTTTGGGCCTCGAAGTTGCTACTGTGCCTCCTTGGCAAAGTGAGTGTGCCAAGCCGAAGTCCAGAGGTTACTTCGTGATGCTGGAAGGTGCGCTGTGCTCCTTCGGTGTGATGACATCTTTCTGGGTGGGATATGCGTAAGTCAAATGAATCTCCCATTAGGAGTCATAGCTCACTTTATATCCGAAAGGTTTTTGAGAGGGGTCGGTGATGAGTACCAAGTATCGTGGCGCATGATCATTGGCATCCAATGTATCATTGCCGCTGTTGTTTTTGTTGGTGTCTTTTTCCTTCCAGAGTCTCCCAGGTGGCTGTTAAAGCATGGATACAAGGGAGTTGCGTACCTCGTTCTTGGTGCTTTGCTTAACCGTCCAACGAGTTCCGAGGAAGTTGAAGAAGCCGCGCAACTCATATTGACATCCATCGAAGCTCAGAAAGGAGGACAGCCATTCCGGTACAAGGAACTCTTTACCAACGACAGGAACCAAAACTTCAGACGTATGATGCTCGGTATATTCGTGCAAGGCGCTCAACAAATCTCTGGCATCAACGTCTGCAATACATATGTCATCGTCATCCTCACCAAACAGCTCGGGTTATCTGCCGAGAAAGCTCAGCTTTTAGCTGGGGCCAATGGCACACAATACTTCCTGTTCACCTTCCTCGCCATCGTCTTCATTGAGAAAGTCGGCCGGCGTAAAATGTTGATATTCGCCGCTACAGGCCAAGGGGCCTGTTTCTTCATGCTTCCCTTCCTCCTCCGGAGTCCCAGTAAAGCTGCTCAGGCAGTCGCCATCGCATGCATTTTCCTGTTCAACACCTTCTTCGGCCTCGCCTGGGTTGGAATTCCATTTCTGTACAATGCGGAAGTCACACCCCTCCGTATCCGTGCACCAGCGAATGCTATCGGAACTGCTTCTAATTGGATCTTCTGTTTCATCACGTATGTTCCAAGTGCCTTTACGCTATCTATAGTCTTCTGCTAACTTAGCGCATATCAGGCTCATGATCGCCCCTGTTGGTTTCAAGAACATCCACTACTGGCTCTATATGGTCTTTGCGATCATTAACCTGTCCTTCGTCCCAATCACATACTTCTTCGTTGCGGAGACTGCTGGTCGCTCCCTGGAGGATATGGACCTGATTTTTGCCAAGGCGCACCACGAGCGGCGCAGCCCGGTCGCGATTGCAAGAGAGTTCAAAGACCTCCACGCAGATGTCCACCAAGCTCGTGTCGTTTTGGGTTTAGATGATACCGGAACCAAAACGCCATCATCCTCTACCGAGATGTCGGAGGGTAACGGCAACGCGGCCGTTTCAACTGCTGAGCACCGCGAGGTTGTCTAGGGTTCACTCTGGTCTGGCAGGGTCTGGCAGGACGTTGGACTATGTTTATTGTAGAGTCCGAACGGTTGGAAAACTTGGGAGTATGAAGATGGCATAGGAGAAGTCTTGAATATTTGGGGAGTTTGAGAGTTTGCAGACACGATTTGGGATGATCAAATTGCCGTTTTGAGAATAAGACGTTTAAGCAAACAGACTGGTGGCAGAGAACATTCCAATTGAATTGCGATTGTAGGCGCCGAGCTAAATGCAGCATATTGCAGCTGGGAAGTGTTTTCCCTTCCGCACCATGGTAAAGACACGTCATGTTGTGTCACCTGCTGTGTTGTCCCTGTCCCTGCTACCAGTATCATTTCCCACTAGCTAGAGATGGTTGTCTTGACACCCCTTTTTGGCTCAGTGGTGATGATATAGCACAGCACTGTCGCGCAGAACCGGTATGAGTTGAGTCTTGGGTCGCCTTTCCTAACGTCGACATGGTGAAAGAAGTGCTCAAGGTGCGGGAAAGCTTAATGAGAGCTGGTGCTGCACCTAGAATTCCACTGTTATGAAAGGCTGCCAATGAAGCATCTAAACCGTAAACCCCCACGCTAACGCGCTTGCTCGGACGGCCAGACTCAGACCTGCCAGGCTAATTTCGGCGATCCAGTGTCGAATAGGCAACTTGTCTCGGATTATCAAACCCTCTGCAACAAAGGCAAGATGCGCTCATGCCCTGTACTGACATTGTTACAAATCATCCTTGCTCTATGGGAATTAGAACCATGCGGAGTAAGAAAATCAGGGCGGGGCTTAAAACCTCTCTACTACGTGTGGGGGGGGGGGGGGGATACACTATCTATTATCCGAGTCTTTTCCTCGCCGGGCGGCAGGAGTCCGGGGTTAAGGATGGCCAAACAGCGGTCCAGATACCTCGATGTTGCTTGAGTATTTGGTCCAGACGATGATTTAAGGAGTTCCTTTCCACGGTGCAATGTAGTCAAGAGGCCAACAGCGATCACAACGTACCTTAACAAATTATAAAGGTTCATACACCATTTATTTATCATGCTTTACCCAACTGAAGAAGTCCGCGCCCTATGGACCTCCGACCAAGGATCAATGGCTCACCAGACGGCCGTCACCAGGTGGCCCAAGATTGTTCAAGGAACCGTTGACGATGTTGACGAGACCGCAGTCTCTTCCGACAAAAACAAGCGGACCGAGTGGGCCACCCTGCGGATTGCACTGCAGGAGATCATTCATGAGATCGAACGGAATGAGCCTTTAAAGTCGGTCTAGTCCCCAACGGCTGTCAATGAGCGTACGCTAACTGCGAAAAGACCTTTACAAGAAGATGGAGCGCCTGGCATCGGTGATTTTAACAGGCAGCTCAACGCGATTGGAAAGTGCAGTTGGTTGAATTGCCCGTGGCTATTCGCGGAGTGTTATATGTATAGGTACATACTACCATTATTCACAGCTTCTAATTCACAGGCTAATTGAAGCAGGCGCATCCAGGCCATCTTCAACACCTCCAAAAACTGGCAGGGCTATGACGTATTTAAGCGTCAAAAAGACTCAACTTTTGTCAAGTCACGAGTCGCCGTGGAAGAGCTCGCCAGCCGGTACATGCAAGTCGTAGCAGAGTCGGGGCTTGCGAGCCACGGCAGCGAAGGGCAGCGATTGCTGTTCATCGAAATGACCGAAATGGCACTGTGGGGCAACGCAACTGATTTGTCGCCAATAAGCCATTTAAGTATGGAGGATATGCAGGATCTCCAGGGACAGGAAGCCATACAAAAGAGCCAGAAGAATATCGTGGATAATGATACCGATGCCGTCTGGACGTACCTCAAGTATACTCCATCGCCGGTAGATCGTCATGTGGACATGGTGTTGGACAATGCTGGGTTCGAGCTCTTCACGGACTTGATCTACGCGGCTTATCTCTTGGGTTCTCAGATTGCAACTTCGATGCAATTACATATAAATCAGTTCCCCTGGTTCGTTAGTGATGTTGTTCCGACGGACGTGGACTCACTTCTTGAGCATCTTGAATCAGCCAAATGTTTCCCGGACCGCGCGTACCTCGATCGACTGGTTCCGCGACTACGCAAGTCCTTTGAGTCTGGCGCCATGAGAATAACGAGTGACCCATTCTGGACAACCCTGTACTCCTTCCATGAGATGGCGATCAGAGCACCGGCTCTTTTTGATCACCTTCAGTCCAGCTACCTCGTCATATTTAAGGGTGATCTGAACTATCGCAAACTAACCAAGGATGGGCTGTGGCCCTACACTACATCCTTCCGGGAGGCGCTTGGTCCCTTGGGGAAGAGCAGGATGAAGATCCTCGCTCTTCGCACGAACAAGTCTGACACGTGCGTTGGTGTAGAGAGCCAAGGCAAGGTGGACGCCTTGAATGCCGAATCTCCAGGCGGTGCCTGGGTCCGAAATGGGAGATATGCTGTGATAGCCTTTCATGGTGGTCACTGTTAATATTCATCCCCATTTCGGATATAGATTACTTTCATGGATATCAAAAACATTGCACTATCTCATGCCTACCACCCTGTATGTAATTCAAGATATTTAACAATCACAGCGTATCATAAGAGAGTTGATAAAGCATTCTAGGAGTAACTAGTATAGTTTGAAAGACACGGAAGAAGGCGGTGACAATAGTGCCTACTAGGCCTATTGCACTATTAAGCCCCGTTAGCTAGCCCGTGTTGCCCGTACTAAACCCGGCCTGCTTGAAGACCGTCGGTGTATAGATAGTCGTGGGACTCGGGAGCTATGCTTGTGCCGACCTCGACAACATTAGGATCTAGGTCCCAAATGCTAGCAATACTGCAATACACGGTTACACCACGGCTATAATGCAGCCCGCCCTCATTGTAACCTGTTGCGAGGCGCTAATACCACCGGATTGTAAATTTGCCGCCATTAACAAAAGATAACCTATATCCGACCTAGTAAGCGCGAAAGCTACGGAGGAATTTATCGGACTAGAGTAGGAAGAAGTGCGACCCGCGGCGGCGAGACGAGGAGAGTCTTCTCGGGCCCTCGGCTTCTGCTAGCGCGAAGGATAAACACTTATTGTCCCCACCTCCGATGGGGGCCGGTACCCTGGTTCTGCTCGTCTCGCTGTCGGCACATACATGTGGGGTAGGTTTGGAAATAGACTCGCGCACGGTTTTAGCTGTCATAGCTGATTACTTCTCTCGGCTGCCGACCACGTGATCGTATCGAGGCGCTCAGGGTAAAATAGGGTTATGACTTATGCGCCACAGCGGCAAGACGACTGGGGGATATTGCAGGCCGAGCAAAGGCCGGTTCTGCCGTTGAGACGTAGACGCTGTAGGTAATTGTATTTGTACTATTCCGAGGATCCCAAGCGGGGCGCTAAAAGGGCCCCAGTGAAAAGATATACTTTGCCTATATTTCCGCCTTAGGGCAGTGAAATGTGCACTCTAGTCATTCCAAGTCCAGACACCCCCACGCGCAGAGTGGTCATGGACCCGGATTGGGAGGACCCGCCCTGGTTCTGCCGAAAATCTGGACCAGAATCCGGGGACACAGATGCAGCATTTAAAGGCCCAAACTAAGCATGCAGCGGAACTTTCCTTGGTCCATCTTCTTGCATATGCTCGCGAGTAAAGCGATATCACTCATATCAGTATTTCCACGATGACGGTCACCCAGACAGCAACTAACGAGACTGTTGGTACCCAAAGCAACGCCAACAAATGGAATGGGAAGCCATTGAGCCTGACCATCATCGGGACCAATCAAGGTATGCATGAATACTCGAAAGTACCGGCCACAATGATAAACTTCTTGAACGCAACTCAACGCGGAACATTGAAACAGGGACGTCGATGGATGGAATTGATATTGCTCGTATCCGTTGGACGCAAGAGCACCCAGAAGCACCTTTGAAGATGGAGATTTTGAATCATGGGGACGTTGAGTTTGACGGAGCTCTGAAAGGTGCGCCATGGCACTTTGCGCAGACATAGGTTCTGAGGCTCATGATAACGACAGAAACGGTTATGCGAATGATCAGATACAATAAAACGACCCCCGAAGAGATATCAATGGTTAATATCCAGGTATATGTAACTATCCGTACATTTCTAAACAACAAAACTAATAAGCATATATAGCTCGGCGAATTCGCCGCCAAGGCAATCCGACAGTTCGCTGAGCGAGAAGGTTTTAGTCTTGAAAAAGACGTTGATATCATTGCCGGCCAGGGCCAAACAATCTGGCATCTTCCTCTTCCAAAACTCTTTGAAGGCAATCAGATTCGCGCTCATCTGGACATGTCCGAGATATCCGTCATCGCTGCCCGTACTGGCGTTACCACAATGTCCAACTTCCGCGTTTCCGACATGGCTCTTGGCCGCCAAGGTTGCCCGTTCTACTCGGCCTTTGATTCCCTGGTCGCATCGCATCCCACGTTGAATCGAGCAGTTCAGAATATTGGTGGTATTGCAAATATCACATTTTGCCCCAGGAACGCGCCGGATGAAGCGTATGATTTTGACGTAGGCCCGGGCAACGTTTTTATTGATGGGTGAGTATATCGTCAACGGCCCAATGCTGCATCGAGCAGCAATATTTTTTGACACAGAAAGCTTACTGATTTGCTTTCAGTGCGGTTCGCTATTTCACTCAGGGCAAGCACCAGTACGACAAAGATGGAGCGATGGCCAGAGCTGGCCGCGTGAACCAAGCAATTGTCGATGAAACCCTCAAAGGCCCGTACTTTGTTCATGACATTCCCAAGACAACTGGCCGCGAAACTTTCGGAGAGAACTGGAGCCAGGAACTCTGTGAACGGATGATGGCTGAAGGCGCGACCCCCGAAGACTGCGTCGCGACCATCACTCGTATCACGGCGCAAGCGCTTGTAGAGGCGTACGAGCGCTGGGGTCCCAAGGAAGGAGTCGATGAGATCTACCTCGGCGGTGGCGGCTCATTTAACCCTGCCATTATTGATTACCTTCGCGAGAAACTCCCAAGAACAAAGATTGCGTTTCTCGATGAATTGGGCGTTGCATGCAGCGCCAGGGAGGCGGCAGACTTCTCGCTCAAGGGCCTCGAACTGATTCTTGGCAGAGCTTTGATGCCTCCTAAAAGAGCCGAATCAGACAGAATGGGAATTACGGGCCATATGCAGCCGGGGGAAGGGCTGAGGTATCATAAGATACTGGGACATGTTCAAGATTTCTGGGGTGATTACCCGCTGGAGAAAAGGACCAATCCTGTACGCAAGATGATTGTGTTGCCTTATAAGCACTGATTATCAAGATCTGCGAGCATAGATAGCTGAATATGATTATGTGAAATACTACGCAGCGTGGTCTACAAAGCAAAAATAGTCAGCTCGAGATAGTGTCCCATCGTTTCGTCCGCCGACGATATCCATGCAATTTGTGATCCCAACTATCTAACCAGAATCCCATCATAGACCATAAGACTATATCCTACATTACTGAGTCTCTGGTGAAAAGTGACATGGACGGAGTGAGGAAAATTGGGGTTTGCTCTGAATTGGCTGGAATCCAGTTCCGAAGGCACTGCCTCGTAGCAAAGTCGCGAATCCGATACCGTTTCTCTGGCCGGGATTTGAAAACAACGAAAACAATGGAAGGTCAGCAAGACTGGCCTTACTATCGCCTAGGCATTGCATTCCAAGAGAATGTGAGGGGAGGATGCCCCCCACTCCCCCATATGGCAGGGTCCAGAGTCCAGACCGATCCAGCGGGCCTTCATTTGGACAAATAACACCCCACGTTGACTCCACCCATTTCGCGAGCCAACTCCCCATACTCGTGGTAAGCAAACGGCAAAACGGCTTAGACAGGCTTGATTGAGTTTCAGGGAGTAAACCTGGGGCCAAGGTCAAATCCCGTACGCGTGGTAAGCAAACGGCAAAACGGCTTAGACATGCTTGATTGAGTTTCAGGAAGTACACGTGGGGAAGGTCAAATCCCGTACGCGTGCGGACGATTCCAGTTTCTCGCATAACGATGCCACCCAAACTCTAAAAGCTCCGAGCGAATGAGCTCGGTTGACGATTTCAGGCCCACAGTCTAGTCGCCCTTCCCTCTGACGTATTTAGGCACCCCCCGACCAAAATTTTTGCATCGTCACAACCTGAGTCGTCCCCAAAAGGAAGAAATAGAAGCCATGAACTCGGAATCAATCCCAAGAACGCAAACTGTAGCTCTCGTTCGCGAGCTTGGAGGCGCTGTTGAGTTCCAAGACGATTATCCTGTTCCTGTGCCTGGTCAGAATGAAGTGCTAGCAAAGGTTCTCTATTCTGGAGTGTGCCAGAGCGGTGAGTACGATGCCTGAACCTGGTATGGAAGCGTCTTGTTTCAGAGAAGGATAATAACGTCAAAAATCAGATCTTCATACTAAGGCCGGAACCGCAGCTGGTGCAGACGGCAATCCTATCACCCACATCAAGCTCCCCCATGTTGGTGGCCATGAGGGAGTCGGACGTACCGTCGCTCTAGGTTCCGGCTGTGGATCAAATATCAAGGTCGGGGATCTTGTTGGCATCCGCTTCGCAAGTCGTATTTGCCGGCGATGTGAGTTCTGCCTTGCCGGAATGGAGCAGTATTGCTTAAGGAGCACAAACCACCTGCATCATGAGGATGGAAGTTTTCAGGAGTATATTGCACTCGACGCAGACTACCTGACAATCCTGCCCAATGATGTTGATCCAAGCGTGGTCGGACCGGTGCTGTGTGCTGGGGTGACGGCGTATAAGGTGAAGGAACCCAGCGATAACTTGTTACAATTTGATATTGATATCATTTTTTCAGGCTGTTCTTAACACTAACGTGAGAGCTGGACAGTGGCTGGTTGTGGTGGGAGCTGGTGGAGGCCTGGGTCATCTGGCAGGTGAGTCGCGAACGTTGTTTGTTAATCGATAGAGCTAAAAGTAGGTCTGCTAGTTCAATATGCCCGGGCACAGGGGGCTTTGGTAATTGGTGTGGATGGGCCAGGCAAGCGAGATTTCGTGCTGAGTCTCGGAGTCGAAGAATTCATCGACTTCACCAACGAAGATCCGATCATACGTGTCCACGACATTACCGGTCTTGGGGCTCATGCTGTTGTAGTGACTGCAGGAAGCGCAAAGGCTTTCACCCACGCGTGTGAAATGCTACGGATTGAAGGTATTCTTAGTTGTGTGGGAATTCCCCCCGGTCGAGCTTGTCTGGAAACAGCGATTGCGACCATTGTCATTAGGGGCTTGAAGATCACTGGAAACCTGGTTGGATCATTGAAAGAATGTATGGAGGCTGTTGATATTGTAAAGCGAGGAATGGTGAAACCGGAGATCAAGGTTCGGTCATTCAAAGAGCTGCCAGAAGTGTATGAGGAAATGGAGAAGGGCGATATCTCGGGAAGAATTGTGGTCAAAATCGCTCAGCCATAGAGGCTCTTTCTTACAGATCCCAGCCGTCTTAGGCAAGGCCATAATCCAAAGCTCTTCGTGGATGATCACCAACCTCGCTCTCTCCCTGATCCTGGAATAGCTATAAGTCTCAACGAGCGTAATTTCCTGGCACTGATCTCGACGACTTCATATATGTGGCGCAAATATTTCAGAAACATATCAGACAAGCGTAGTAGGCAGAGATTTCGGCATGGCGGGGAGAAAAGTGGCAGTTATGTCTTGAGCCCGTTTCTGCCCGTATTGAGCTGAAGCGTGAGAGTTCTGATAAATGTAGATAATGATTTACTAATCATTGTTCAGATTGAACGATCTTTTTACGGAAGCTAAAACCAAGCATGCCCGCGGTAGGCTCTCCGGGAGATCCAACTTTCTAGAATTCAAGCTTGGAGATCACGCTCCAACCACCTTCATTGAAGTTCTAGCTTCAACAATCCAGCCGAGCGGCAACGGACGCGTACCAGTCCTAACAGACTATACGCGAAAAAAATATTCATATCGTGCTGCCAGATAAGCACGTCCGGAACTTCACTTTTCCATCCTGGATGGTTTCCAGTAACTGGAGCATCCCTTTTACGCTTCAAATCCGCAATTCCGGGTTTGGGCCGGTCAGCTTTCCAATGAATCCCCGTGCGAGACGAACTCATGACGATGAAAACTTCAGTCGGGTTGACTTCTACGGTGATGATGGTGCCGCTGTGAGAAACATACGTGGGTCCACGACTCACAGTGATTAGAATACTATGGTGGTTCCGCAACAGATTTTTGTGTAACAGAAGTCGATATTATATATTGGATGCTTGGACTGAAGTGATCAGTAGTTATGCTAGGTCAGTCGTCTTGAACATTCTGAACAGTATTAGTCTTTTCCTAAAAAGATCCTATCACCATAAATGCTTAGGCCGCCAATCACATGTCAGCTGGTAACAGATAATGATTGGAGATCTTGAGAGATCTGTTGCAGAGATAGAATAATCGTATATGATTAATTCCTACAATTACCTTTCATTTTTACTTCAGAGACCTAAAGCCTTAATGCGACCGATAAATAATATAGTTAAATATATCGCCACAAAGATTGATTTCTGGCAATTATAATGGATAATAGGAAGGCCAAAAATGTAATATAACTCGTTCAAAACAAAATATATATAAATACTGTGGAATTGGGGCGCCCGGGGGTTAGACATCGAAGCGAAACTGCATGTATCTGTTGACAGCGACAGATACAAGGATCCACATGGATGGAATATCCCGGTTTGGCTCGTCACGACCTCGTCACGAAGGGAAAATCTTACTGTCATCAACCCCGATATTCCCAGCTTCCCCTCATTGTGTTAGCCCCACATTGCGCATACGTTGCGACCTAATCCACCACCTCGGTTCTGATCCCAACACTCTCGTCAACTCGTCTCGAAGACATCTCTCGAGATATGCATAGCATGGATGGCTCAAAATCAACTGCGATCAAGTACAGGATGATATGCATTCCCCCAGTCTTCTCATGGCCTCCGGCCGCAGTGCGGACAGGTCACGTCGAACCAGCTATCCGAGTCATCAACGCCACGTGAAATTTCAGAAGTAGAGTAGCCTATGTTTTGGCTAGGACCAGTTGAGCCTCTCTACTAGGTAGGTGAGGAAGAAAAACCCGTATGCTGGAAAGGTCGCATTGGCGGCAGGAAGTGCGTGCGACCACGTGACCCCGAATTACTTCAGACAATAGAGACGTGGGAAGTCAATAAACTCAATTAAGATTCTGAGGATCGCGGACAGAGACGAGGGTTGGCCGACGACATGAGTCGTGTTTGGGGATCATGACTACTGAACTACGCTCACGCACTTGCAGATGGATTATTAGTGCGCTGCAAGCCGATTGGAATTTTGACTGGCCAGATGAATGATGGTGAAAGGTATAGTAATTTATAATTGCTCGTTTTATAGTTCGTTTCGGGTCAGTTCGATCCATGTTGTGGATGTACGTACAACGTGGACTCTACCTTCCCGACATTTTGTAGATAGTCTTCTTCTCTGGAAAACACGAATCAATCTAGAGTTGCATCCTTCAATTCCATCAACTTCACTTGCAAATTTGGCTAACCCGACCAAACGTCTTGCTGTAGGCGCTTTGCTTTTTTCATGTCTTCCATGACATACCGTTCCGCCTCCTCTTCAGTCCAATTCCGCATCTCCATGACAACTGTCATTAACGCCCGTCGAACCTCTCTGGCCATATCTGCACTCCCGCAAATATAAACAGTAGCGTCTTCCTCCAACAATGCTGCAATTCTGTCCTTTACCTCTAGTAGCTTATCTTGGACGTACACTTTCTTTCCGCCGTATCTTGAAAATGCATTGATGACCTCGAATCCTGGCAAAGTCGCAACATGGTCTCTCCACTCATGATCATACAGGTAGTCTTCCGTTGGAGATCGACACCCGAACAGAAGCAGGCTTTCCCCGACAGCAAGCTCGCGCGCTGCCATCGCCGCTCGTTCTTGAACAAATGCCCGGAACGGCGCTACGCCGGTGCCAGCAGCAATCATGACGATGGGCCGTTGCGGGCTGCCTGGAAGCTTGAAGGTCGATCGCCGGACCTGGACGAGAACCTTGTTGTTGATAATGCCATAATCTGGTCCTTCGTCGAGCGGTTGCAGGCTGTTGCTGTTGCCGTTGCTCTTCTGGCTTCGTTTGACTGCAAGTAGATAGTTGGAAGCAACACCGTGGAAGTAAGGACGCTGGAGGTAAGCGGCGCAAGCCGAGGCACACAAGACTTTTCTTGTAATTGCCAGTGTTATGGCAGGCTGAAATGGCGACACGGATGGTGACGATGCAATCGAATAGTAGCGGGGCTGGAGCTTCCCCAGACACTCGAGAAGAAAGGTAAACGGTAGTTGGTTCCAGACCTGGTCGCCAGCTGCGAGTTGCATAACATTGGCAAGCGAAAGATGCCCCAAGGATACAGTTGTGGAGAACTTTTCTTTGTCCTTTGCCAGAGCGAGGAGATATTCTCCGGCTGCTGGCGTGGGACTGAACGCAGCCAACTGTCGCAATACACCCCGGGTTACCGGCCCAGATATATCGAGGTAGTGCCGTAAGATCGTTTCCTTTGTCGTCGGAGATGGGAAAGCAGTCGCGTAGTTACCTCCTTGAAGTCGAGATTCGATCTTGACAGGCTGCGTGCGCTCCATTTCACCCAGTCCCAGCAAACGGCAGAGCCCCCGAACATCGGAGACTGAATTGTGCGGCCATACCAGTAGATGATCTCCCGTCTGGTATTTTATCGAGCGGTTGCTGGAAAGATCGAATTCGAGATGAAAGAATCTTCGGTCCAGGCTATTGGTAAGGACTCTCGCAGCGACCATTGCCGCCGGAATGCTAATATTTGGCTGTGCTTCTCTAGCCAGGGTCACTTCTGTCTTAGGATCTGCAGCCACGACGTTCAACTCGGGTGAGTACACCATAGGTCTCTTTTCAAGGCCAAACATCTCGCCTAAACTCTCGAGCATCGAATTACTCCATTCTAGAAAGTCCTCATCGGTAGCCGTCCCCCCCTTGGCCTCGTCCGCTTTGCCTACCGTGCCGACTCGTCTAGCTCCGAGCTCCTGCAACGTCGTGTCAACCAGATCCACGATCTTGTTGTAATACCTATAATTCCGATTCCCCAATCCAAAGGCTGCATATCGCAGATGCGTCAGAAGTTGCGTATTTCCCGTAGCACGCAGCGCTTTTAGCACCGAACAGAAAGCGACTGAATTATCCGTCGGGTCGCCCTCGCCAAACGTCGAGACAACAAACACGATCAGTTTCGAGGAAGGCACCTCGCGAAGATGCATGTGATCGTGATCGTCCAGATCGGCCATTGCTACACGCAAACCAAGTCGCGCGGTGCATTCTCGCGCGAGACCTGCCGCCAGACGTTCGGCCCGGCCGCTTTGCGAGCCCCAGTAAAGCATCACATCCGAATCCTGTCAGATGTTTAGCCTCTGATTACCTCTGTCAGTGCGTCATTCCCCGCTGACCTTCATTGTCTCGGCAATGTTCCTACTCCTCTTCGGCAGCATCTTGTATCGACTCCGATCGCGAACCGGAAGGAAAAGCATAGGATCGGGCTTAGGAGCCCAGAAACCCAATCCGTCGGTGAACCATGCCCAAATCGTAACAAACAGGATCACAGTCAGGATGTCGTGGATTTGGAGAGCTTCAAGCAAAATTACTCTACTGGGAAAAGGAAGGCTGCTGGTTCCATCCTTGAGCTCCATGCTGATGATCCCGACAGTCGGTGGCTGTTCTTGCTGCGTATGCTGGTGGGGACACGAACATATCTTCCATGTCTTATATATCTGAGCTTCTAATTATTATATCGACCTGTGAGTAGCTGTCAGGATTTGCGTGGAAGGGATCTTTGTCTCGAGACGAACACGTAAGCGGCTAAATTAGGTATACGTCGGAAAGACCAGTTCGTCTCGGTTCGTCTCGCAGTCGAGCGGCATAAAATACCTAAGCACACGCCCAATCACAGGCTGACGGGCCATAGCGCAGATTTTATGACTTCCATAATTTCCGGCTCACTTGGCAAGATCCAAGTAGTTTCAGCGACTGGGTAAAGTGTGGTGGGTCCATTAGAACAGCATAAGGTAGCAACGTCGGAAACAGTAGGCAGGACAGCAGGTCTCCATCACCTCGAGTGATTACACGCACTATTTCACGGGCATCACTGTTTCAGTGGCATGTTCCTTGGCTTTACAGATTTGTATTCATAAAGGCCGTATATATACAACCCCCCACGTGTCTCAGACTTGTTGCGGACCTTCGCTCATAACTCTGCAATTCCTATCCTCGGATCCAACTGCAAGTATGCTCAGTTCACCGGTCATACTGATGTTCCAGCTGGCACTTGCCGGCGGCTTCTTCACTTTTCTAGTATTCCCTATCTACCGGTACCTTGGAGATTCGAAGAAGCTGAGACGATATCCCGGACCATTCCTCGCAGCCATGACAAACATCTGGATCATGTTCAAGCACTACACGGGTACTAGGACAGACACAGTTCACTCACTGCATCAAAAACACGGCAAGATTGTTCGTATTGGGCCCAACTCCCTCTCTTTCTCGTCCTTGCAAGCAGCCAAAGAGATATATGGCCACGGAACAGCAACCTCCAAGGATAAATTCTACGACTCTCTGGCAGGTATCCACCGCCAACTGTTTGATTCGATTGATAAAGAGGAACATGCAAAGAAGAGAAAGCTTTTTGCCGCTGCCTTTTCTCAAAAGTCAGTTGAGGAGAAAGAGCATAATGTGAACGGTGATATCTTGGAACTCGTTCACCAATTCGACCGGCTTTGCACCGACCCGCCCAAGCTTGGACAGAATGTTTTCGACGAGCATGAACTTACCGACGCTCGACGCTGGTTCAATCTGCTCACGTTGGACCTCGCAGCTGATTTCTCATTCGGCATCAAACTGGGCTTTGTTGCCCAAGGCGACGACTTGACCACATGTGAAACCATCCGCGGCCATAAGTATCAGGAGCATCCTGAAGCAGGCACCTATTTCAACCTCCAGATCATTTCGACTCTGGAATACGCTCGCCCGTCCTTTTTCCACATTAACCGCAAACTGTTCGCCTGGCATCGTGGATGGAGAGATGGACAAGTCTTTACCGACTTTACCATCCATTTAATTCGAAAGCGAATGGCGGCGGAGACGGACGGCGAGAGACGCACCGATTTCTTCCAGGCTCTGAACTTCACTCGCGATGGCATGCCCACCAACATGGAAATGGGCGAGCTGATCCAAGAGTGCGCCTTGCTTATGAACGCCGGAAGTGAGACCACAACGTGCGCCCTGCAAAACATCTTTCATTATCTCATTCGCCATCCACGTTGCATGCAGATCTTGTATGAGGAGCTCGAGACCGCTTTTCAAAAGGAAGATGGGCCGGTGCCTGCTTATGACAAAATCAAGTTCTTGCCCTACCTTCGGGCCGTGATTGACGAAACGTTGCGCCTTCGCCCAAGTCTGGCGGTTGCTCTACCACGCGTCACTCCCCCAGAAGGCATGAGTGTCGACGGCACTTGGGTTCCTGGCAACACGACCGTCAGTGCACCAGCGTGGACCATCCACCGGGATCCCAAATTGTTCGAGCACCCGCTCGAGTTTTGTCCAGAGCGGTGGTTAGCGGGGAATAGAGAAAACTTACAGAAAGGCTTTATGCCGTTCAGTTTAGGCGCAAGAGCTTGTGTGGGGCGGAACATGGCTTATATGGAGTTAAGTCTCATCGTTGCGACCCTGGTTCGTCGCTACCATTTCGCCCTCCCGAGCCCTCAGTGGGAACCGACGATGTATGAGTCGATGGTGATCAAGTCTGGCCCCATGCCAGTCAAGATCTGGAGACGCGCGAGCACCAGGGCAGAATGAATTCTTTCTTGTCACATAGGCTTTTTGCTGGAATAATTTTCGGGTTCCATGGTTTGTTTAGTTTTTCCTGTGAACTGGCCAGCAGGTTGACGAGCGACAATGATATTCTATTCATGGTGGACGTAAGCCGTCGTGACACTTGTATATCTTCCCAGTCTACTACCTATCAGGGTATTTAAGTGTATATATAATAGTTTATAGAAAAGTTCCAAAACAAATCAAAGTGAAAGAGTAAGGTGAAACTGATCCAGCCGCCCTCCACTGTAGAGCGAAATGAAACAGAAGAATCTACTTTACAAGTCGCCATTTCTATAGCTATAATTATAGAATATATCCTATATCTCTTGCTTCTTTCTTCCGCAAGCTCATGATAGCTGGAGACTACTGTCATGAAAATTTTTGAAGGGTTTCATATTCGAAAAGCATTCTATTACTAGGATGCATTCAAGCTGAAATGATTGCTTTTTGCTTCAGGGCGTTGCGTCCCCAAAAGCACTGAAATGTCCAGCGCTAGATCATAAGCCCTGCATCAAACCTGGCACCGGTTTGCAGGGATGACCTTTCTTAGCCCATCATCGTGCCGCTTAAAAACTGCTCCAAACTTGCCCACATCCTCCACCCCAAGCTCCCGTCTCTTTGACGCAGCATTGGAATAATTCTCTCCCGACCTCAATTTACCCCTACCCCCCATAGCACCCAAAAGCATGTTAAGTACCGCCATCCCCGGGTTATCCTTGTTCTTGACAATATCGTACACGCCTAGCGCCGTATTGCCAATAATGTCGACGACGACCGCGGCCTCAACCAACCAAGTTAGCCCCGCAATCTCGCCAACGAATTCCCCAGCAAAGGGCACAACCATCAGGATAGCAGTGACGATTGCCATGATGAGCTCGGTCTCCTCGTTTTCCTTCTCATTTTTCCCGAGCTGTTTGACCTGCTCCATGGACTCGACTGGCTGCGCAAGCATGAACACAGGAAGTGAGAGAGCCTCGACTGCGTCCTCGTCGTCACCATCCCAAAAGCCAAACATCATCTCCGTCCAGGTCATTGCGATATCCAGCTCCAACTGGTCGAATTTGCCGTTGCTTTTGCTTATAATATCTTTGGGATTTGCGAAATTAATATTGTCCGCTGCATGTGGAAAATCTTCCAACGTAATTTCCCCAACCTTACAAGGTCCACCTTGGCCCGGTGGGGGAGGATAAGGAGGCGGACATCTATCTGGAATCTTCAAGTCCTCGAAAATAACCCAGTCCTTTTGAATCCCACGCTCGGCCAGGGCATTCCAGAACCGCACCGGGTCGCTTAAGTCGTAGTCGATACTGTAAGACGATTCTGTAGAATACGTAGGGCAGGTCCCCAGTTCATGTTGACCATCGGAATCATGAAGTGTGCAGTTGAAATATTGATTCCCCGGTGCTTTGTCGCTCTCAGAGATAAAGTCACTGATCTGCTTCGGGACCACCCGATCCATGTACTTGACGTAGTAATCGAACCAGTAGTCGTAGTCGTTGTCAACAGCTGTGTAATTTGCTTTGGTGTCAGTCAGGAGTTTTAGGAGAACTTGCATTGCGTGGATGCCGACGCAGCCGCTAGGGATTGTGTAGAGGGAGTTCTCCAGATCAGTCATTGTGTTGAATGTGAGTGACAGATCGCACGCTTTGGAGTCTTCGAGGAGTTTGGTCAGGCATTCGGGATCTTCTGAATCATCGTTACACATGACGACCTCGTTGACGCGGGATCTTTTGCACGCCGTCTCAGGGCAATAGTTGCGGGAGCAGGCAAAATTGCAGAGGCCCGAGTCGTCACCGTCTAATGTCCATTCACCCTTGTAGTCCGTGTCCGGGGGGATTGAAGGCACCAATGTCCCGGTCGAGGTGCAGGTACAGTGATTGATCGGGCAGAATCCGAAGTCGCAGGCATACTGGCAAAGCCCGATGAAGTTACCTTGTCCCGTGCCAGACGTGCAGGCGGATGGGAGGAATGGCGACACAGTGGGCTCGGTCAGGGCAACCTGGGCTGTCCCGCATGCGTTCGGCGGGCAGTAGCCATAGTTGCAGGCAAAGTCACAGAGACCAATATAGCTGGACCCTTCGCCGGCAATCGGGTAGCCTTTCACTCCCGTGGGCGTTGGCAGCTTCTTCGGCGGTCCAAGCTCTAAGCAGACACAGGCGCTAATGGGACAGTATCCGTAGCCGCATGTGAATTTGCACAGGCCCTTGAAGTTGCCCTTTGCCGTGCCCCTGATACACTTTTGCTCGGCGAGAGCTAGCTTAGGCGACACGGCTGCAGCCAATGTTGGACCTGTAGCACTTCCCACCCAGGCGTTCCAATTGGTGTACCCGCCAGGACAGTTCGTGGTGATATCCGTTCCGGTAAACGACGCGATCGTCTTTCCGGCGCGCGAGATGGCGATTTGGACAGCGCCACGATTACCACCGTAAGCCACGCTTCCGTGATAAACACCCACCCCGCCGTTGGGTTTGTTCTTCCATGTCGCAGGGAGTGCGACTCCACCCACCGTCACGGATATGCTGGCATCGGAGGTCAATACCGCGGAGAAGACGATGATATCCTGCGCAACTTCCGCAGGGTCAAACTCAAACTGAAGCTGCTGGGCCGTATTACCAGACGTCCCACCATTTTTGCATGCTTTGGCTGGGTTCGGACGGTACCAGCCAACGACCAGCTCCTCCGAGATCGATGCCTTGCCCGTTTTGTACGTGTCGATCCAGAATGGCAGTAATTTGCGCCAGGCATCATGGGGCATGCCGGTGATGTAGTCGTAGGGGGGTTTTCCGACCTCAAAGGCCTTGTAGTCGAACTGTGGCAATGGACCGATGTAGTGTGACTCTCCAAAGTCGTTCCAGCTGATGATCTCAACCAGGTCCGGTTGCACGACCATGACTTCTTCCCAGCGGTCTCTCCACAGGTCATCTCCTGCCGTCGTCTGATTGCCCCTGAATGCCCTATCCCTAAGGGACAGACTGAGTGTAGCTTTGCCGACTTTGTGGAATACATCAGTTCCGAGCGGGCCAGGAAAGACAATGTCAACAAAAGGGACTTGATCAGGAAGATTTTCGACGAAGCCGGAAACACGCCCCTGGCTGAGACATCTAAGAAACTTCGGGAGGTGGGCTTTGAAGTCGAGTACGACCAAACCAGACTCTATCCAAAAGAAAAGGCCAATCCATCCGTCTCTCTCTCCATTAGGGGAATGAGAAACATAGCGACGACTACCAAGACGAACGCATACCAGGACCAAAAGAAAAAGATGATTGAGGCACTAGAGTTGGAGCGTGAAATACGCCAGGCGGACAACATGAAGTTTTTCATCCCAAAACTGGAGGCAAAATTGGGGACAACGTTGGAGACAAAGAACGCAATGACAAGCGACGGCATTGCATATACTACGTACGATGAGACTGAAACAACAACGAAAAACAACGGCATCGAGAATCTGGCGCAGAAAATCAACAAGGCGGCCGAGGCACTGCGCAAGACGACAAGAAATGACGGGAAGGACTTTATATTCGCGACCCATCAGGCCGTCATTCGAGAGGCAAGCAATTCCATCGCCGAGTTAAAGAAGAAGTGCCCTAGCTAGATCGGTGGAAAACAGGTGTACTCCGTATACGGCGTATAGATGTCGGGATTACCTAGTGCGATTGACTTTCATAGATCTATACGGAGTACTTAATATACGTAATACTCTATAACTTACCTGTAACTATCTGTAACGGGAAAAAATAACTATCATAGTGAGCGAGAACTTAAGGTCGTTCTGTGTTTCCATCAAGCGAGCCATATGAAGATGTGGTCAATAATAGGGAGGTGGGTGTTGGCTACCGAATAGGATGTAATGTGATTCTTATATTTACTTGTGTCTCTCTGCGCGAGGGTTAGATTTGGATTTGTATTCGATTTTGTATCGAGTCCACTTGTGGGCTTCCGTCTCGCGTATAAAAGTCAGATTACAGTACAGTACTCTGGAAACGAGTTTTTAGTTTTTGTACGTAATGCCAAGTAAATGGACAGGACAAGGCAAGAATGAACCAGTCCATCCGCGTCGAGGAAGGTGAAGTTTGTAGAATCCGCTAGAGTCGAAGTGACTTAGCGGATGTCGTGATTTTTTTGGTGTTGGGAGGGCTCTACTAAACTAACAAGTTAGGGAAAAAGGGGGCTGTGACTGGAAAATCAGCCTCGGTCCGAATGTGCTGACTGATGTGTACACGTCACGGGATCAAGGCTGAAGATTATAAAATGTACCTTGACAACCATCACCTCCTCGGCCAACCTTACCCACATCAGCTCAGCTATACACTGTCAGCACCGACCTCCCTATCCTTTTCATTCGCAGCTCAAACTCACTGAGATTATTTCCGTGAAGCTTTTCGAAAATGAATGGTGTCATTAAGACCCCTTTGGACAATAAGGCAACCCCAATAAAAGTCCCAGGTCTTGGCGATATCCCTGTCAATGTGCTCCTCTCCCACGATCAATTCGCAACCGGGACAAATGAATGGGAGGCCCATATTCTTACGGCCAAGGAATTGGCCATGCTTGATCTTATCAATACCATTACCGACCGACCAAACTGGAGCCGCAATATCTTCGATGAGCAAATTATAGCCCAATGGCAAGAAGACGCCATGTCATCGTCGTCACTGATCAATGACAAAACATGGGCCTGGTGCTTGCAAGAATTGCAAGACAAGGCTCGGCAGTTCGACCAGGACGGCCGCTTAGTCGTGTTCAACACGAGTAGCGGTGTCTGTAAGTCTGATACTGCTATTTCTTCTGAACTTGGATCAAAGTTATCGAATTGTGTGAACCTATTGTCTCATCAAGCTATCCCGGAAAAGCCCGACTCAGCTTTGGTCAATCTCGTCGACCCATCTCTATTTCCGCTCGTCTATGGGAGAACGAAAGTTCTAGTCAGGGGAGGATCCTGTGGACTGGACGAGAAAGCCTGGTCTTCATGCGGAACAGAGGACCTGGTCGTTTCGGAAGTCCCACAACTGGTGACCGAGGGCTCCAACTGGTCCTTGTACGGCTGTCAGTACATTTGGTCCTCCAAGTTTCAGTGGCTGCCATGTGAAGTGCAGTTTACCGGTCCTTCTGGATCCTCAGATGTCAGAATTTCGTCTTACATCAACAATCTTCATCCAAGGAACCGTGAGTGTTACGCCGCGATCGAAGCTGTAATTTCTAGCAGCATCAAGCAATGGAACGAGATTGTGGTTCGAAATAAGTGGAGGAGACCAATCGGTACTTTCCACGGGAATTGCGTCCACTGTCCTCGGGAGCCTATGCGAATCCGCACCTACGGGGTTGAATGGAAAGCTCAGTTTCCTGAGTGGGCAAAGAAATTGCCCGAACATGAAGACGAGAACAAATTGTCGGCAGAGGAATACGGAGCTATGTGTTCTCAGGTGGAGGCGTATCTTAAGGAACCCGAATCGCAGGATGTGGTGTACTGGCCCTGGGTCAAAACCCAACGGATTCCCGAGGATTGGAAGTCCCGCTGGGGGTTACTTCGCACAGCTCTGACCAAGTATGCAAACACCTTTGTCTTCAAACACTCAGACCCAGGAATAGCGTACTCGTACTCGGATTGGAAAGCAGGAAGGACCGGGAAAGTAATCGTTGGCCCGGCGCATAAGGACTATGTTTGCAGAGCGGATTATGAACTGTCTCGGTTTTTTGGCTCAAACCCTTGGTTGCAACCCTATGAATGGATGTATAAACCAAAGGGAGAAGTTGCTGATGATCACCATTTCTACACACTTGCATTACAGGAAGAGTTTCGAGAACAGGGTCTCCAGGTTATCGTCCGGATTCACAGTATCGAACTCGACCCTGGGACACCATTCTACCCCAGAGAAGAGTGGCGCACCGAAGGAAATGCAAATGAACGTATAGTCGCCAACGCCATCTACACTCTTGATTCTACAAATATGTCTGAACCACAAGTCGGCTTCCGGCAGAGGTGCTCACAGGGAAGCCAGATCTGGGTCTACGACCGATTCGGCGCCATGGATTCAGACAACGATGAAAGTGATGGGGATTCAGATGACAGTTATCGGGACTTGATCCTGGAGCATGCCCTCTGGGACCTTAAATACATAAGTCGGCTTTTCGGATACGAGGATATTCAATATAGTCCGGCCTGGCAACAACTCGGGGAGGTTAAACTGCATCCGGGTCGCCTGATCTCCTTCCCCAACGCCTTCCAGCACCGAATGGGCCCATTGAAGCTTCAGGACAAGACTAAGCCAGGTCGCTGCCGATTTCTCACCCTTTCTCTTATCGATCCGACCTACCGGCTTTGCTCAACATGGAATGTTCCACCCCAACAGCCCGATTTGAACCATAACAGTGACTCTGAGTCTGCGAAGCAAATGGATCTAACGGAGGCCCTTAAGATTAGAGATGAACTGCTCAAAGATCATATCAAGAAGGATGAAGGTGTCTTTGAGCTTGCACAGACAATGTCGTTTTCTGGATTCTCATGACTTCACCAAACAAGCGGCCAGTCGGAATCTGCACCCTTCGCATCTACATTCGCTGTCTATGCCAGAAATCAACGATATTGATCTGAATGTCTTTGACGCAATAGGGTAGTCATAACTGTGAGCTGTGTTTAAGCCATCTGACCTTGACTGGAATTTTGTAAGATCAGAGTGTAATCTGGGCTTTGACCCACACTTTAAGATAGCAATAGGCGTTATATTTGGATTGCTACACCTAGTCTACTTAAGAGAGCAGGTGCAGCCACTATCGTGGCTCCAATTCCAAAAGTAAAATACTCATGACACCCGGGCACCCTCGTAGTGCGCGACTCCAAACCCGTTGTGACACCTTAGCCAAGTCTAGTATAGCCGTAACTGATGGAGATTCCCTCAGGCGGACGTTGCCTGTTTGTCAGGACCAGCGGGCTTTTCCTCTGTAAAATGTTTCCTTCTTTCCCCCTGCAGGTTGTTTCTATCGGATTTCATAGGCCTCCTGTTTTCGCTATCTGCCCTCTCTTCCTTGTCCCTCACCAGATTCTCTAGAGGTCGAATGACAGAGATTTCTTTCGCTTCCGTGCTTCCTTTGCGTGTAGATACTCTCTTAGATTCTGCGCGCGATTGCTTCTTTCTCCTTCTGCCTGTGATATTTAAATTTAGGCCTAGGCCTTTATCTAAAATTCTCCTTTGCCTTAACCTAGATCGTAGTGTCGGACTCCAAATTTAAAGGACTAGTTTATTTAAGTAGCTAAGATATCCACCTTTTAGGATTCTGCCTTTATAAGAAGTCGTGCTATACGGTAGGAATAGAATTACCGCAATTTTATTGCTAATACAAAATTTACTAATGATGACGACGATAATGATGATGAATTTATTTGCTCGATGCAAATTTCTAGGTCAAAGCGAGATCAGCCATACTTACCAGCGTGTCGGGATGGTCCACGCCGAGCTTCGTCTTGCCGCCAGGGTCTCAACTTTTCTCCGAGGGGTCACGGTAAATAACATCAACCGACCAACCAACCACTGTAACACAAGAAGCGGCCAAGTATACACTATATATCCTAGTAACTCAGATTAATTAATAGCGAAGTACTAAATACCTACATAAAATGTGTGTCCTTATATAGATCATCCTCCTCAGGGTGGTAGCGCTAGTAGATAGTGTACAAGTAGCAGATACTTAGTATCCTGCTATCTGTTGATCGTGATATACCGAGCCACCACGGATTGTAACGGGGTGGCTTATCGTCACCTAGAGTTGTGCTGTAATCACTGTATAATATGGTGTGTGTCCGATAATCTTCGTCATTTTGTGTCTTCCTCTATGAGGCCAGGTTCCGATACAGTATGAGCTAGGATGTGCGATGGCAGAAGAATGCTCACAGAATCAGATAAAGATTGATTGATTAGACCAAAAGGTCAAAAGAACCGAAACTAAGGAAAGGGAGCAGGTTGAGCTGTCCCTGGGCGGTGTAACCGAGTGGTCGAGGGTCCTTACTGGTATCGAGTCTTTCCCCGCTGAATGCGAACAAACGTGTGGGTAAAAGGGGTCATGAACTATCCAATCCAATGCCACTGCGTTAAATGGGCCCACTTGTCTTGACAGAAGAGCTCAGAATTCGCTAAATAACAGTTAGTCACGGCCTCCTCTAGCACGATTAATCTCCAACCATGCCCATACGCACCTTGTTATTCTCTATCTAATTCTTCTTTGTCCATGCCAAGTTAGTGTCGGATCTCCCGGACCTCGAGCTGAACGTGACGGTCCAGTTTGAGTTGATGATGATCTCGGTGACATGGTTGGCATCCTCATCTTCGAGGATATGCTGCTTGAATCCATCCGTCGACTCGCTATTTGTCAACAGCTTCACTAATGCCTCAGTCGCCTTTTCGGCTTGATCAACGAGTTCGTCGAAATTGGGGGGAGGTGGCCCTTCCCTTCGTGCCATCGCCAGCCGGGCAGCGATGCCCACCAGTTTGCTAACGATAAAAGGTGCTTGGCCTTCCAAAACGTCGACAATGGATCTCAAGTTTTTTGGATCGGTGTAGCAGAACCATTCACCGGTCGCGAACTGCACAACCCACCAGGAACGACCAGTAGTGAAGGTACCAGTGTAGTAGTTGACAGTCATAGGCGATGAGCGTTCCCCAGGCTTGATGATACCCCATGAATGATGGTCCTTGAAATCGTCACTATATTTATGCGCAATACTAGCACCCACGAGGTCGCTTGAGGTATTGTTTATGAGGACAACCTTCGCTTTTGTATGATACCTATCAAATATCCCGCTAGGGGGCTTGACGCCGTCAGGCGCAGTTGAGGTTGGTTGCTCAGACATCGGAGATAAGGGATGTGAATAGGAAGAACACGGTTGAGGAGATCAATCAAAGCAGAGGCTTCTGCTCTGTGCGAGTGTAAGAAGCAGATTCAGCTAGATATGCAGGGCTATTTATATTGCTGCTGTCGAAGCGGTCAAGCAGGGGAGTGTAACAGGTCCCAAGTCAGCTTATGGCGAGCCTGTTTTTTGAGCAGTTCAGTGGTGAACATCAATGATCGTGGAACAAATTGGTCGTGTGCCGCCAACTCTCGGGCCCTCCGTGCACGATCCTTCTTTAGGCTCCTGCATGTCCTTGTATAGTCGACTGGTGTAAAAAGGCTATCCAGGATGGGGAAGAAGGCTGGTGTAATCTCCAATTATCCAGCTGGTAGTCATGCGCCGCCATAATGATACTCCCAGATTTTGGTCGGTGTAGCCAGGAGCTGGAGGTGCCCTGGGAACAACTTCTCGGGATCTGGGAGCGGCATGGCCTATCCTGCCTATACCGCGTATTTTCAATGTATTTGTTCGCGTTTCTCCTCTTTTATGCAGTCGCGAGGTGCATGTCTCCTACGTCGATCCCTCAGCCAATGAGCTGTCCTCGCATTTCCTTCCAAATCATTGAAAACACCGGAGGGCTCAGAGGCCACGCGAACGAGAGGGTCGAACCGCATTATGGGCTTAGTGGCTTTCACAGAAACTCTCCATGAGGTGCAACTATCGGTCCTAATATCATTATGGATTACTTCCCACTGGAGGCGGACGTTTGCGGAACCACCAGGTTCTGAGACCAGCATTTGGTTTAGCGTTCTAATGACTTGTGCGTAGTCTAGCCATAGATTGTCGATAGGACCGCGGATACTGTGGGTGGCACTTAAGTCTTCAAGTCTTCGGCGGAAATACAATCGAAATGTAAAACACTAAAGCGAGCAACTAAGATACCTGACTAGGTAGGCTGGGGCCCCGGACGGTAGAAGTTGCTGATCTCTAATGGAACATGGATCTCCGGCGACCGCATCGATTGCATCGATTTACAGCCATAGGCATCGCTACACTAGGTAGGATTTCATGATAAAGTAACACGAAACACGTCATGATCCTGTAGAATAAATGTTGTAAACGTCACACCGCTTGTTTACGTACTAGGAGTCGATGGATTGGTGCCTTATTTTGAGATTTACCTACTCGACGTGGCAGGCTGGTGATTACCCGACGGAGGCGATTGTACAGTGTACTGTACGAAGCGCCCAATTCTCGCGAGATTTACGACAAATTCGAGTTTTGAGAGTTCCAGCCTATTCACGGGCCTCGATAATACCAGGTACATCAGATTTAGTGAGTTCCGCATATTTAAGGATGTACAATCCAAGAGAATGGATTTGTTTACAAATTTTTGCAACACGCTGGCGCACCAGAATGCGGTAGGCGGCCTTGTGTGCATCGGCACAGATAGCTAAAGGAGAAAAGGGCGAGCTAATTACTTTTGTTACCCCGCTGGCTGAATGGTAGGCTGCGGATGGCCCGCATGTGGCATGGGGAGCCTTACAGTCGGACCCACTAATACACTCATCTCGAGCGATCCACATCCAGTGCGAATTGTTGTGACGAATCGCTCTACTGTCAGGTAGCTACACAGACGGGATCGACCTAGTATATCCGATTCAGCTTCCACTGGCTGCTTTGGCTTCCATCGTTCTTCTATAGACTCAAATCAGATCGGTATCAACCTAACACTCATATCCTACTACCTGGTATAACCGTATGACGGGTACCTAAGTATTTCAGGTAGGTATCACTTTAGAAATTTGACAAGTAGGAGACTCTACCGACTTGATTTCCACCGGCGTTCAGTTGCTAACGAAGTAGCAGGTACCAACGAAGGGAGGGAGTCCTAAGCAAGGATACCAAGGGGTGATAATGCTCTGGCCCCAGTCGTAATTTGAGTGCATAGATACATAGGTTGACTCCTCGACATACGCCAGTCGGCAGACAGTATCTTCTCTAAGGCATCGGGGTACATGCAATTAAAAGCGGGATCACAGATCATCCTTTGCACAGGCGAACATAGTGTACAACAGCCCTAGACCTCCCGCAACAATAGTCCCAGAAACGTATTGATACCACGCCCTTACTGGCAGAAACAGGAGCATCACGATCAAGCCCAGATTGGCCGCCAGAACCATCGAGCTCAGAAGGTAAACCCTGAGCACATGGGAGCGGATGGACTGCAGGCCATCCAAAAATAAGTATAGGCCACTCATCCAAGTCACCATGAGCACATAGGTGACAATGGACTTGGCAAGTTGTTCCAAGCTGGAACGAGGGGCGGCAAAGGGTGGTATAGGGTTGTTGACATCCAGTGGCTCAGGGTTGATCTCTTTGTACAGTTTCTCCACGACGTCTGACAACGTTTGGATACGGTCAAGAATAAGAGTAACCTGATCGGGGTTATTTAAGTGCTCCCTAATTACAGGGGAAGAGCACAGAGTGATTGCTTATAAAAGTAAAGTTGACAGCACGAGTACGGCAAAGCCGACGGTGGATTGCTGGAGTGCAGTCATGATCAGTTCCATGAAATTGTGAACAAGACGAAGGGAGGGATTAGAAAGGGGTGAGGCTGCTAGCACCCCCTAGAAAATCCTGCGGCACCCCCTGCCCCTGGTGCCTTAATTTCTGCCAAGCCTATACTATTGTAGTACCGAATTCCCGTGCAGGAAGTTCCCCCCTCCCCTCATTTCGTTTCAGGGCATGGTAGGGCGCAGGAAGGCACCAGGAGCACAGCCACCACCAGGTGCACAGCCTTCAGGAGGGGTGCGGTAGTGGCCGCATTAACGGTAACTGCAGGAAAGATCCATATCTAATATCTCCTCCCACTTCCGTGTTTACGTCAAGACTTCCGACTACGTTCTCAAAAATGCCGCTCGAGTATCTGCCAGCTGATTTAATACTTTCAATTTCTGCCTACCTACAAGATGAGAATTATATCAACTCATTTGGGCAGACTAGCCGGTCGCTTCACCGAATTTTGAATCCCTATCTCTACCGACGAAACTCGTGCGACTCGAATTGCTCTTCAATCTTTTGGGCCTCGAAAAGGGGGCTTCTGTCCACCGTATCCCTTGCCATCAAATACGGTGGAGGGATCGAAGTCACAGATGCTGCTGGTCGAACGCCTCTCTACTGCGCGACTGAGAGTGGCCATAATGCTGTCGTTCAATTGCTACTTGAAAGTGGGGCGGATCCTGACAACCCGAACCATTCAGGGAAAACACCAATCTGGGCAGCACTTCAACATGGCCACGATATGATCGTTACACAGCTTGTTGAAATCGGAAATGCAAATCTAGACCACCAAGATTTATTTTTTCAGACGCCTCTATTCTGGGCCATACAGAATAGACTGGATGCGGCAGTGACCCTGCTTATTGAAAGTGGCGCAGCAGTTGACATCCAAGATATAAATGGCCAAACAGCTCTCATGATGGCGGCAGAGAATGGGCAACAAACGATTTTCAAGATTTTATTGGCCCTCGGAGCAAATTTTAATCTGGAAGATTTCCAAGGCCGTACCGCGCTGGCCATCGCACTGGAGAACAGAGAAGCAGAAATCGCCAAATGTCTTCTCAAGAAAGGAGCCACTGTGCATACAGCAGACGCATTGGGAATAACTCCGATTGCACAAACGGCGGCTTTTGGAGACCTTGAAATATTGCAGTCGATACTCAATAAAGGGGCCCGCATAGACTCCACAGATAATCTCGGTTTCACTCCACTCCACTATGCCCTCAAAAATGGACATGCGAGCATCGCCAAGTTGCTTCTAGAAAAAGGTGCCAATCCGAATTCCAGAGACTATCAATTTGGACTAAGTCCGCTTGACTGGGCAATTCAAAATCGCCTTTCAGATATAGCCACCTTGCTTCTGAAGAAAGGAGCGAACCCACATGCTCGAGCTGATAATGGAACAACACCACTTTGGTGGGCAGTACAGTATGAGCAAGAAAGTGTTGTTAAGTTATTGATTGATCTTGGGGCCGATCCCGAAGCTCCGATTCATGATGGAACGACTCCTTTATGGTGGGCCGTATGGAGTGGCCATGAAGAGCTTACCGAGATAATGCTTGAGAGGCCAGTCGAAGTGGACGCGCGAGATAGTCAGGGCGCAACCCTCCTATGGAGAGCATTGTGGAATGAATACAAAGGAGTGGCCAGGCTGCTTCTCCAAAAAGGGGCGAATCCGAACATCGAGAGCATTGAAGGAGACACCCCCCTACTCTTTATCCTTCGCAGTGGGTTTGAGAACACTTATGACATTTTGGCCATGCTACTTGAAGCTGGTGCAAACCCAAACACGGCAGACATCTTTGGAGATTTTCCTCTTTTGCTGGGAGTAAGAGAGGGGCAAACGCGTATCGTTGAGCTACTGATTAGAAACGGCGCCAATCCGAAAGCCATGCCGCAGAATGATGAATCCTTGGTCTCCATCGCCGAGCAAAGGAATTGCAATGAGATCGTCAGGATTTTAGAAAAGACTAAAATTTGAATGGAAGCGATGAGAGCCGCCTGAGCCACAGGATCCTGTTAAGTTTTTCCGAAATCAAATAGGGACTTAGAATTTTCATAGTCTGTAGTAGGTGTTTTTTGACTTGAATCTAATTGAATTTTCAGGGAGATTCAACCAGGAAAAATCCAAACTTAGTCGGTTTTTTGAAGGGAGCCGACTGGCCCATCAGTCAGTCCATCGATTACCAATTCCTCCTTAGTATCTATAGTAGATAGAGTAACCAAGTCACGCGACCGTCGAAGGTTAGTAGGATTTTCTGTTGAGATGAGGGGATAGGAACTAGGAGGTGCAATATTATGCCAGCAATTGAGTAATATTGAAGATATCTTTAATCAAACCTAGTAGCCCCTGAATGGAAGCGTGCTTTACACGCTTCCTAGCTGTCCACTAAGGTTTAGTGTGGCTCAGGGAGGATGGCAAGATAGCCATCAAAACCTGAGAGGCATAGAAGACTGCTGAAACTTAACCTTACGTTTTCAGGGGCGGTGTCAACATCCCAGAAAATCAACCATTGCAGTGTAAAGTCATTGAGGCTGCAATATATTCTATCTCTACCCATTTCGTTACCACAGTCAGGATGTGCTACTCCCCAGAAACAGTCCAAGGTATATAGTCATACGTCCAGGTTTCATTCTACCATCATATTAGCGCAGTAAAGGCAAGCATTTGCCGTGTAAATGACAAGAAACGCTAGAAATGTTCATGTGAATCGGCAGATAGCTCATATACGAGGCCTAACTACGGTAGTGGGCCTACAGCTTAGCAGCAGGGTAGCGAGTAGAAGGGAGCATAGTGGGGGGGGAGAGGGGGCTTCTTTTGTAACGCGATGGCCCGCTGACAGAGATATGGCTATTCTGATAGCTTCTGGACAATACACAATCTCCCAGGCTTCTAGCAACAATTAGCCTTCTTCACGTTTTCAGTAGTGCTCCGCCCACCACCGCTCTCTCCTCTCGGATCCATTTTATCAAAACAATCAAGGATAAGGCTCTGTTAGCTGTGTTTTTTTCGCTGACCCTATTTTCTCATCGAGTGCTTCATTGATATGGGCATTTGAATTATTTGATGTTCTTATATCGTCACTCTCTGCCCAACAGTACCACCAGGTGATCTCGGAGCTCTGCAACAAAATGGACCTCTAAGTTTGCGGGTCACGTTCGCGCTATGCCGGATCAAGAAAGAATCAAGCGCAGACGTATCTCCCGGTCCTGTTCGAGCAAATGTGGAACGGGAGCTTGCCGAATCCGGCTCCACTTGATAGCATGCAAGGCAGTAAGCACCAAAATAAGGAACTTACACCCGCAGTCAACGGATGTGTTAGTCACTCGCACTGTCTGGACGGGTCTTTCAGGACTATTTTCTCCGGACCTTGGCACGGGAGCGACAAGGATCCGTCCCGATCAGGACCTAGAGTTCATACTGCCCTGCTGACAAGAGCATATCCCGACAGTGATTTGGCAGGCCCTACGCAGAAGAAGGAAAAACAAAAACTCAAGTCCCCATTTTTTTTTGAGCTGACCTCAGAACGAAAATGTCGATGGAGTCTGTGAGGTCTCCGTCAATAAGTTCATCATCGAAAACCTCGGGTAGGGCAGCATTTTCAGCATCGACGAGTGTGTCAACAGCGGCAACTCCAAAGCGGTATCGACGTGTCGTCTCACAATCAAAAAAAGGCTGTGTGACTTGCAAGTATGTGCCTCTTGTCTTCTCTTATATTGTATCAAGGCACCGGGGACTAATGACTTTAGGGCGCGTCGAGTCAAATGTGACGAGCGCGAACCATTGTGCGGGAGATGTGTCCAAGCAGGTCGACTATGCGGCGGGTACAATCACGATGCTAGATCACCATCATCATCACCCTTGCACCCTGCTCTGAAATTTGGTGTGGCCAGTGATAGGCAAACGGAGAGACTCAGCTATTTAGCCGCATACGTACTGTCATTAGACAGAAATGGCCTTCTGCTGCAGGAGCACAGTATCTGGGGTCGACCCTTTCTTCAATTGTCGAATACGGTCAACTGTGTGAAAGCGGCGGCTGCCGCGTTTGGGGCTGCCTACGAGTCACATTTGTTAGGCAAAACGGGGGGGAACCGTTTGTCAATATGGTACTTCTACGGATCAGCCCTCAGACTGCTTCAATCCGACCTGAACGGCAAGGTTGTTAGCTCCGAGCCTCTGGCGATTACGTCATTGATACTAGCCTGCGTCGAAATTCTGGGCCAGCATGAACAGAATGCATTAGCCCACCTTCTCGGCGCCGCTCGAATTTTGGACATCAATTGTCGGGGACGCTTGACTCGCTACCCTGGGATCCTAGGCATCATTGAGCAAGAACTCTTCAATGTCGACATTTCGGTCGCCAACTACAATATGTCACAGCCTCCTGTAAGGATGTGTCACGAATCTCACGGGCTCAGTACTGCAGGTGATGCGTTCAGTAAGCCAGAGACAGCTCTCAGAGCATCCATTCTCTCGCTATACTCGGCATATGGCTTCATAGCCCGCGCGGCTCCTTTGCCATACAAATCGCCCAGCTGGATAGAGCACGATTCTTCCATGTCCCTTTATCGCACTACGACACTGGCGAGCCTTCGTGCAATCCTGGATGGTCTTGTTAGACTTACGGTGAAGCTCCGAGGGAAGAAGAATGCGGCAGCAGCTTCAAGTGGTGCCCAAACACTTGCGGAGATCTATGCTCTGATTTGCCAGGTCACATCTGCTCTCATTTTTATTTTATCTATTCACAGTCCCTACGAAACCATCTATGATGAACATCAACACCTTTTTCAAAGCATTATTAGCAACGCTGCGGCTTCAGCACGACTAAAACGGAGCTCCAAGCCCAGCGTTTTCAACCAATTCAGTGCTCGCCTGGGTATTATCGGTCCTTTATCCCTAGTGAGCATGAAAGCCAGAGACCCACGCCTGCGGACCTTAGCAATCTCCATGCTTAACGAACTAGGCCGGGAGGGGCCTGCTGATGGGCCCACAATGGCTGCGATTGGTGCTCGACTGGCTGCTATTGAGGAATCTGCATCACGATCTGAACTAGGTCCACAGCTCACTGCGTCCGATATTCATGAAGAGAAAAGGGTACATGGCATCACTCTCAAAAGTCCACCGGTATCTGAGATTGGCCGCCGTTTTCTTCATGTTGAATTCAGTATGCCGAATCCACCTCTGCTCGAAGGTTGGACGAAGGCTGACTACTCAAATCAGAGTTCTTGGAGGTATCTGTACGACACTATAAGTACCTAGTGTATGCAAATTCCAATGCCTCTAAATGGTACAAAAGTCATTTACTTGGTCTACAAAATCGCGTATTCTGAAACAAATTAAGGCAAAGGCCTCGAATGCAAGTCAAAAAAATCTAAGAATGTAAGACCATGCCATATGGGCTGCTCTTACTGTTTGTACAAAACAGTCCTCAATGCTTTGTTCCGAATACTCTTGACCTCACCCTTTGCGCTCACATCGAAAACAAACTCATCAAGAGCTTCTTGGCCATAAACGTTACCATCAATGGCCAGCCATGTCGAGCATTGATCCAAAAATCCATTATAGGGATACTCAGAATAGCTGTACACACCACGCCATTGTTCCATGTATGAGACTTCGTGATCCGCTTTGCTCTGGCCTTCGTATTTGAAGGCCCGGTTCACGCCAGTGGGATATAGGTCCAGTTGGAAAGGCTGGAATATATTTGCGTATTCAAATAAAATATCCTTGCCGTCATTGAACCATTGACTGACCCTCAGCCCTGTGTCAGTGATTGTGATGTGCATGTTTGAGTGACCCTTTGCGTCTTTGTAAACGCCAACAAACTTTTTGATAGCTTGTTCCCGGCCCACTTTGTCAATCACAGGTATCATGACTTTCAGCACCGCCTCAGGAATCTGGGGGAAGACATTGTTCGATCCGGCACTCAAGCAAGTGATGGCGACGTTATAGTCCGGCACGAGGATGAGATAAGATCCATATGCACCAATACCTCCGTTCTTTGTATAGATATCAATGACCCGGCCGTCTGGGGTGAGCTCGTTGGTGCGAAATATCTCCCAGGGACCACCAACAGAAGCAGTCAGGGAAGATGTGTGTGTGCGAGGTTTGAGCCAGTGGCTGGTTTGGACAGGGTCGAGAAGGGTCGAGTTCAGGATCGAGAGTGCAAAAGTCGATAGGTCGGCAATGGAGCTATACAATTGGCCACTTCTTCGAGGGTGTTAGAGGCGAGGTCTGATGCAGGTGAGAGAGCAAGAGACTTACGGTCTCAAAAAGTCATTATCTAGGTTCCACTGACTGTCACCAGCCGGTATGAGCACCTCCTTGGCATCTGGCGTGTTGATACTACTGTGTTTCATCTGGAGTGGGTCGAAAATGCAATCCTTAATGATGGTCGAGTAGTCTTTTTGGAGAATGCGCTCGAGTGAGAGACCAAGCAGAGCGTATGCCGCATTCGAGTAGAGAGGACTTCTGTATGGTGCAAATGCCGCGTCGCGAATTTTGATGGCGTTGATGTATGCTGTATCAAGTTAATAGATGAAGCTTTGCTTGGATCGTGGCAAGCGCACCTATCTGGTCACATGGTGGAAGATTGCTGGCGACACCGCATGGAGGCAAGTCGCTTTCGTTCAGGCTCGGAAAGCCGTACTGAGCCCATGGCAAGCCGTACAATAAAGCTAAGTCCTGGACTTTTTGAAATTATTAATCCCTGAAGCCCTCTTTCCCATCATTAACAACCTTACTGTCTCGTGGGATCCCCCCAAGTTGACTGGCGAGCGAATCCAGCGTTACATGCTCCCAACGGACAGGAAATCCACCATTAGTCCTAGAGACTTCGTGGTCCAAGAGCTCGGGAACATAATGAGAGATCGGAGTCCTCCAATCGAAGTTCTTGTCGTGCAGCAGCATAGCCAACACAGTGAACAATTTCGTGACACTGCCTAACCGAAATTGCGTCTGCGGTGTCACGGAGTCCGCTCCTGTGCGGTTCACCGTCGGCGCTGTATGAAAGAACTCAAACAGGGGACTCACGTCGCTCAACGAGGTCATCTGAACAGCAAGTGAGGTTGTATTTCCGGAAGCCATGAGTTGATTGAAGGCCAAAGTCAGGTTCTTAGCAGCGTGCTGGATACCCGCGTTCAAGAAAAGTGGACCTTCCGCCGGTGGAAGTATGGGACCAAGAGGAGGACATGGCTTTGCTGCTGTAGTTGCTCCTCCAAGGACGGCCGTGAAAGCAAAGTATATTATGCTGGCCTTCATGGTGGACTCGGTCGAAGGGAATGACTATTCTCAGATTTCTCAAAGGCAAATTGAGTTCAACTTGAGGATATTGATTTCGACAGAGGTGGCAGCGCTTGGACTTTATAAGACAAAAAAATGGGGTGCGAGTTTTTCTGGTGAGTCGGCATAGACCTAGGTTATTGCGAGATGGCTGTCAGCCTCTGCTAACCGAATGGGAAGCGCGAACTAAGCAAATACCAAATTGGAGAGACACAAAATGATAGATCCTCGGCCGTGAGACAGAGGAAAGTGGACCTAACCTCGGTGCACACCAACTTCAGTGGGCGAATGAAACTGCAGCCTTGCAGATTCCAACCTGTCTCTCTGCGCACTAGGCAGCAGGATGAAGCTGAGACAGAGATGACGGCTAATGACGTTCAGTCAATGGATTTCTCAACCGCGATGATTAGACAAGTCCTTGACGATCTATGATAGTTTGACGTCGCTCTGTGCAGCATGCAAGGTACCTTGAAGTCACAGTGGAACTGTGATACAGGCGGCGTCCCTGCACTAGACCCGATTAAGCAATGCGCCTCCATCGATTGTGGATACCACCTCGGTGTTTCCTAGGCTTCCATTGCATCAAGTGAGGACCCACCTATAAAATTGCCGTGGGACTTCACCTAAGGTATTTTTTGAGTATGAAAGTGGGGACAAACCGGATCCATTGAAGTGGAACACTCGTGGATTGTTCTATTGTCGAACCCGAAAGGAATTTCGCGTGGCATTCAGTACCCGATAAATTTGTTCAACCAATGAACTGAGGAGCCAAAAAGAAGTTACTCATGGGACTAAGCTCGTGTATTCTTGCCTCTTCGTAACCGCGCCTCGTATCTTGTGAATAATCGTTCAACAACATTGTCTATCGCTCCGTATATAGAACGCGTATCGATGTAGTTCACGTTCGAAGAAAAGAACAGTGTAATACAATTAAGCTGTTTTCCTCATTCGTAAATGGGGTTTAACTGTTCGGCCAAGGAGAGTGAAGAATTTCGACAGGATGAGCCCCTAACTTTGTTCAGATCCACTAAAAGCTGGTATAAGAATAACAAGAATAACACCGTCATGTCATAAGCTGGGACAATAATGGGTTATTGTTGTGCCAAGCCAAAAACCACCCTAATCCCTTGTATCCTTAACAAGATCACCAGACCGTGATGGAGGAGGAGCCACTACTTCCCCAAAGACCCTCAGTGTAGAGGATTTGATAGCATCAGGAAGAAGTATCAAAAGTACCCAAGTTCATTTCAAGGGATGCCCAGGCACTGAAGTGGTTCTAGGCTGTAATGGTTCCTCCAACCGGGGGACTGGTCCGGACAGACCAGTATCGAGTGAAGTTCGCATTGCCAATGATGGAACCTGTATTCTCACGAGGGGCAGTTTAGATGTCGCAGGTGCCACCCTCAGAGTCAACTGAGCCCATATAAGTGAACCCCCGAGCACTTGCATCAGCGCTCAGGTTGGCAACGTAAGAGTCGGTGATGTAGTATTCGATTAAGGGATTGACCGTCCGGCCATAGACACTTAGAGGACCATTTCCAGCTGTTGGAGTGAAGCTACCCGAGCAATTGATAGTTCGGTATTTTGTCAGTATGCGAGTCCTGTAGATTGTTGTTCATTGTTCGGAGATTAAGTACCTGTCGGTTCCAGGCTTCCATCCCTTTCCGGCAGTGAAGTCGGCAATACCCGACCAATTAATTGAGTATCCCCCAACCTGGTAGTTCTTATAGTCAATGGTGCCCTGACCTGCGGTCCAGTAGGTGCAGTACTACCTTCCGCTATCCCCACTACCCGGTGGGACAGAGCGCTCAACAACGAACTTTTTGGCTAGGGAAAGGTCCTCAGCTGGTGCTGCGTAGGAGCCGACTAGGGCAGTGCCCAAAAGCAGAATGGAGGACACAATAGGCATGATGAAAGATTTTGAAGATGATTTCACTAATTGGATGAGAGTGAAGATCTCGAAAGTGCTGATTGAGGTCTTTGTCCAGGTGCACTTTATCGTGTGTATAATGTCTGATCTACTTCAGACTTTAGTCGCCCCATAACATCAGGCAATACAGCAAGTGCCCCCTCGTGAATCTCAAGGGATGCAAAATCCGGGGACATGGCGTGCAGTTTTGCAAAATCGTGGGAAGGTCTAGCACAGGCCTAGTATTGGTGTATGAAGGTAGTGAAGATACTCGACATCGTTGAAGCGGAGATTGTTCAGGTGCGGGCCTGAATTATTCATCATTCTGAGAGGAGCTGAGAACCGGGATGTGTAATTGAGTTTGTTAGTGTTGTCCAGCATTCCTCTTGATCAAAAGCTTCATGGGTAAAGTGGCAACCGTCCTTCCGGACAAGGTTGTACATGAGTCCAGCCCTGCTGGTCAGTCGGTGACCATCACGTCTGTGCTTACGGAATAAGATTATTTTCCGTGGCCAGCGACTTTCTATCGCTAATTCAACTCTCGTTTTGCCGTCGGAAAATTCATCCTGTTCATTTTCATTTGTTTCTTTATTTAGACCGGCTTGAAGTTTCCGTGCGAAGTTGCAAAGTGTTGTTCGTTCCCCGCTAAGATCAGGGTGTGAAGACGCTGCGGTAAATTCAGTGGCGTGGTCTTCCTAGGAAAAATCTCATTTAGTTGTTTGGCTTTGCGGTAGGCACCCTTAACGGAACTGGAATGAATAGATTGAGAAAGGGACCGTTTTTAGGCTTAGGGTCAGGTCTTTACTGCCCCTACTTGCCCAGGCTAAGGTCTTTACCCCTGAAGTGGCGTATAAACCTATATGGACCGTATTCCAAAGGAACTGTGAAAGGTTTAACAATCATGCGTAGAAAGGCATAAGTTTTATAGGTCAGGTACAGGTACTCCGGGCATGCATATCTCGGATATCTATAACGATTCACACGTAGAAGCCTTGCCATCTGATCCTTGAGGTCTTGCACGTTCGTAGAAGCTATAGATCCTCCAGATTTTCTCATATGTATTTAAGGAACATGAGGCTGACACAAGGATTGGGGTAGATTGTTGGTATCAATATCGAGGATGCCTGGCAGAATGCAAGGGAGATTCTCGGACCGCAGCTCGGAGTACCGGTCTCAAATTGTTCGAAGCAATAGCTCATACCAGGCCCTGTAGCCCTGGCCGTTCAGGTGGACACCGTCGGTGAAGAGGTCACTTGGTTGTTGATGATACGAGAATGCCTTCCACGAGTTCACAATTGGTACATCCAACGCTTCGGCTACACTGCAGGCAGCCTCGGAGTAAACTTGACTTATCAGGCTTCGTACGATATCTAGAATAAATTCGAGTCTAACTCGCAAACGAAATGATAGTCTACCCCCAACACACTTTTTTTCCTATACTTGAGCTCCCGAGTCCCGCCCCTAATTCAATTCTACTAGACTATTATTACTCCCATAGGATAGATCCTCCAACCTCTCGATAGATCTTAGCTTCGTCAACGATGTGACGATCCCTTTCTTTCTTTCTTACATCTATCAACAGCACTTTACCGCCAGTCTGAAGGTAAATCCACCTGACGGTGCGCCAATGCCAACTAGGCCTATTTTGGATGTAAATATGGCTCTCCGAGGCTTCCGAGGAGCAACCCTCGTGTACATGGCCGACATCGGTCCTTCCTTAGGGCGAATTTATAACATATCCCCAGCTGCCATTCCTGTACTCCCTTCAATCGATTCAATTTTTTCAATAGTTCTCAATTGGTTCCCCTTGACAGACTTCCCCATTAAATGCATACTAGTTTATACTGTTTTAGCTTGCTCTGACAAAGTATGAGTGATTTTGTAACCTTTTGCAAGGTTTCATAGTGGTGGCAGAAACGTCTTGGCGTGGCAGAATACAGTGGTGTTCCATAAGTCCTCGTCCACCTGGTGCTGACATAATATTCTGCCAGTCAAATGATTCCTCGATTTCTAGCATCAGAAGACCAAAATTCATGATTCAACTTGATATTTCGTTTTAAACATGCTTTATCGCTCTTCCTTGGTCTAGATATCATCCCGAGTCAATTAGAGGGTGATTTCTAGCCTCGTGAAGTTCAACTTAAAAGCGGAGTATCAGGCGGTAGAGCAGGGGTAGACGAATGACTTATGGAACACCACTGTACTAGGGGTGGTTACAAAACACTACAGTACTCCGTATTGTTGTTGATTCTTTCACGCTTAGGCAGCGGATTCGGCATGTTTCCAATTTTCCAACTGTGTCTTCCAGGGGCCACCAGGTCAACGGAGGTCAGAAACTTCAATTCACGTTGATTGTTTCCCGAACCCTCCCTCAACACACGCTAATCGGTATATGCTCTAGCTTGTACTGTCATGTCAGAATCGTTGGAGTACATAAATAGTCCTGCACCTCTGAGTATCTGACCCTCGGGAAGCACGATTGGTGGAAAGTTGGAAACTTGCCGAATCCGCTTTCTAAGCGGGCATTCCGGAGTACTCTCCCCTAGGCAGCAAGGTCGTTCTCTCGGTATGTGGACCCAGTTTCACCAATCAATTGCCCCTTAACCGTCTATCATCCATTCAGGTTCGCTGCGAGGGATTTTGCACATGAATAATAAGCTCTCCGGTTGAGGTGATAACTTCTCCCGTAATACAAACTGCAATTGTTGACATGACCTATGGGTCTGCATTGACCTGAATAGAATGCTTGCTGCAGATTATTTAAGACCTGGAGGGGTAGCACTGAGTCACTCGTTTATCTATAATCATCGTGCCGCGCAGAGCACTATTTCGGGATTCCAGCAACCTGCAATTCAGCAAATAACGACCTGTCAATCTACCATGGCAATTACTCGGGTTGCTCTTGCCGGAGTATGTTTATTCTCGCTATCATCATCTTTGCGATATGTGTTAATTATATTAGGGCACTGGTAATCTTGGTCCTGCCATCGTCAAGGCACTTCTGGACGCTGGCTTCCAAGTCACTGTCCTGAGCCGTTCAACGTCTCATGAAGTGGATTCGCGGGCTCAGGTCCAAGTTGTCGATTATAATTCCCTGGACTCTTTGGTTGCTGCCATCCAGGGCCACGATGCCTTCGTTAATGTCCTTGGAGTCGGGAAGGTCCCGCGTGAAATTCATCTCCGTCTTATCGACGCCGCTCATACCGCTGGTGTCCAGCGATTTGTGCCCTCAGAATTCGGCTGTGACACGGCGAATCCTCTTACTGCTCAGCTTCCTGTCTTCGGCGATAAGATCGCCGTCATTCACCGACTGCAGGAACTTGCCAAACTTGATAGCGCCTTTAGCTACACCGCCGTGATTACAGGCCCTTTCTTCGATATGGCTCTAGAGAAAAACCTGATTGTTAATCTCAGTGGGCCATCGACCCCTATTTACGATGGTGGCGATGTTCTCTTCAGTGCAACCACCCTCGGAGGCGTTGGCCGTGCCGTGGGCGGGGTGTTGAAGCACCTTGCAGAAACTAAGAATCGCTATGTCTACGTTGCAGAGGCAGAGGTTACACAGAACCAATTGCTGGAGTGGTCGGGGAAGGGAGACCATATTGAGCGAGATCCCGTCAAAACCGAAGACTTGGAGCAGGAAGCGTATGAGGCTCTCAAGCAGCACCCACCCAATGGTCAGACCTTCGCCGTCAATCTGCTCAAACGAGCAATCTTTGGGGGCAAATTTGGCTCGTTGTTCACCAAGCTGGACAATGACCTACTGGAGGTTCCAAAGCTGTTGCAATCTGAGATTTTTGGCATGGTGAAGCAATTTGTTTAAAATTTGGAATACACTACGACCTATACAGCCGGGTACAGACTTGACCACTCCCTGTAAAACACGATACAAGTTTCAAGGACAGGGATACTTCGGATAAATTCCAAATAAGTAGGCGTCTATCTTGACATCTAGGACTCAAGGAACAATGAAGGGATATCAGGGATGACGCCGATTTCTGGAAGTAATATAATTTGCAGACGAGCCTTGAGTGTGGCTGATAATGTTGCGATATAAAAACTGTAGGTGGGGTCGTGTACTGAGCAGTGGACCGATGGCGGACCCATCCATCCGCAGGAGAGACTGAGCTCCCTCCCACAAATACCCAAGAAGGGCAGCGCTTTTCTCACTGGAAAGCTTCGATTATCGATTACACCTCAAAAGAGAACAAAAAATTGCCATGGGAATGAAGCGACTCCTTTTGTTTGCTCTAATCCTGAGCTTCCAGCACCCAAAGACAGTAATGGGCGGGTGACGACCAAGGAGGTCCGACACCTCTCATCAACAGCGTGAAAGAAATTATCACCCTCCAAACCGCACCCATCCAATCCATGAAGGCGGAGCTATTGGAGGTTAATCACGACCAGAACGCGATTCGAGACTAAAATGATAGTCTCCACAAAGAAATTAGAGCTATGCGAGCGCCAAATCGAATCACTGAGTCCAGGCCCGACCAGAGCATGGGCAACAGTCGTCGCCAACAACAACAGCATTTCCCCCCCTCTAAACCCATAAGGACCAAAACTGTGTACTAATCAACACACATAAATCCTTTGTGGAGCCAACAGGCAATGAGAACAATGACCGAAATACCTTCGGCCAGTACCTCCCCACAGAAAGACCTAACACTCGTATCCGCACGGCGCTCCTAAATGCTCCCTTCGCGAAGGATGCCTAGGTAGCCAGTATAGGGATTACCAAGATGGTCAATGTAATTTGATTCAAGGACCCAGGGCTGGCCAAAGTAGCCCGCAAGATCATAGAGTGGGTAAACGAACTAGGAAACAACACGAAGCTAGTGAAACCACGATTCGACGTCTTCGTGCACCGTACTCCGACAGAGGACTTCGGATTGAATAATGCCAACCCGGATGATATTGAGAAGATCATGACAGAAAAGGACATATTTGCACCGGGCTTCCAGATTGAGGAAGTTGCCTGGATGCTTTAGATAGTATTCGATCATCTATCTTTGTTCTAAGGTAACCGAACTATGACTCTTGTGTGCTATCAATGAAATAATTATCTAGATAATGCTAATACGATTAGCTTCATCGCACATCCCGGCAAAGCAAAATGGCTCCCGAGTTTTGAGACATGAAATAATATACGAAATATGTGGTTTTGAGATTTAGACACGTATCGCCAAGGTTCTCATTTTCACAACGTTGATCCCGCCCCCGTTCTCCTCCTTTTCCCAACATCCTTCTTTCTCACACTGGCCAGTTTTTGGTTCAAGATATTGATGTTTCCATTGAATTTGTGCATTACTGACACAAAATTGATCATTAACAGCCACGGCCATACTGTTCAACAGCGTGAAAATCCCCTGCGCGAGCCCTATTTTCCGGCAACGAGAACGCCACGGTACCGCATCTTGCCGGATTCCAGGACCTTCATACACTCGTTCACTCCATCCAGAGTCATCGGGAATGTCATTTTCACCGGCTTAATGTCGTTCAGGGCAGCAAACTTGAGCATCTCGTTGTGCACCTGTCTCGCAGACACGATACTTCCTTGCACCCTGAGGTTTTGCTGTAGCAACGGCAAGTAAGGGACCTTGAGGACGCCCATATCAACTGAAAGAGGCGAGATAACGCCGTTAGGAGCCATCACGGTAAAATACATCTCCCACTCTGGCTGGCTGCTGGTGGTCACCAGGAGATTGTCGATAGGCTTGTGCAGCTTGAACTGCTTCACACCCTTAGTTGCATAGAACTCCCTAGCACCCAGTTTCAGGGCTTCTTCCTTCTTGCTGTCGGTCCAAGAAAACGCGACAACCTCGCAGCCCATCTTTGCAGCAAACTGGATGGCCAGATGGCCTAATCCGCCGATCCCGACGATTCCGACGCGAGCGGTCGGACGAACCTGACAGACGTGGAGTGCGTTCCAGACAGTCGATCCACCGCACATCAGAGGACCCGCATCTTCATTGCTCAGATTGTCAGGGATCTTGAAAAGGAATGATTCACGCCACACGGCGTGAGAGCCGAAGGATCCTTGATCGAAATTGGCCTCGGCGTACATCTTGCGCTCGGAGCACAGCGTCTCCCAGCCCGTCAGACACTCACGGCATTTGCCGCAGCAGTCGTGCAAATATCCCCAGCCGACACGGTCTCCCTTCTTCAATTTCTTGGCCTCGGGACCAGTGGCTTCCACAACGCCTGTTCCTTCGTGGCCGAGGGCCATATCGGTCTTCCGGAAGTGGACATCGGTAAAGCAAGCACCGGAGTGGGTGATTCGAACCAGCACATCGTCGTGCTTGAGGTCGTCTCGTCGGGTGATCTCCTGTCGGATTGTCCCGTCTTGGGATCCTTTGAACACGGTGAATTCGATGGGCATCTTTGGCGATGTCGTGGTGGCAATGGCAATGACACGGTGGCAATCAGAACAATCTTCAAGTACGAGGAACCAGCTTAGCTTTTATAGGCCTTGAACTTAGCAACAGCCGCATTTGCCATCGTTCTAAGCCGTCTTTTGCCGCAGACGACTTTAATGCGCTGAAACAACAATCTGTGATGCAATCTGGCGGGCCTCGACTGAACCGACGGGCCGCTGATATCGTGACCCTGATATCATCGGCGCGTAAGCTTTGCTGACAGCTGGGCCGAAAAATGATCGAGCAACCCCATTCACTCATTGACCTCTAGGCCAATGATTAGATGAGGCTGATAAGCTCACCTATTCATCATCCACCGGTAGAGAATCTATGTTGGCATGTGTCTGATGAGTGAGGCCATGTTGTGCCTTCACCGAGTTGCCATATAGGCCCACGTTCCGATGCACGAAGTATTTACCAGGTTGATTGGAAATCAACTCGGTCTTCTCTGTGGAGCTTTGGATTCGATATCCCATATCGCGTTGTGAATAGTGGTAGAAACATCTCAACATATCGAAACCTGGGTAGGGAGCTTCGGCAAACCCCCGCAAAGGGGTCGGGAGGTTTAACCCGCTGCGGGTTGGGGTACCCGCAAAAAAGTCACAAACAGTCCAAACACGAACCTCCTCGTGACTCCCTCAGTGATAAGTCCTTCATGTATACTTGCATGGTGTTGACTTTGGTTTTTAAAGGCCTCCAGAGTCCAGACCGTCTTTGTGTGGTTTCCGTCCCTCGGATTTGTCCCAAGGGCGCGGCCCCACGGCGGGTAGATTTTGCCACTTCACCCCATCCAAGAGACCTCCACACGCTATTATGCTATACTACGCATATTGCGCTGGCGAGAAGTATCGCGTTGCAATTGCCCATGCTGTTCTCAATAACCTTGCTTGGATTATTCCGATGGGTGGAACTACGGCTTCACTTGGCACGAACACTGAAGGCTATGTACAAAGTGCGCTTCACGAGGCAGCAGTTTTACCGTCACCTAGATCACAGATATCTCAAGTCGAAGAGATTGGCTTCTTCTGGAGGATCTGTTTAAACACCTGTAACGCGGTATCCGGTTCTACTTCAATTAGCACACATTTAATCCAGAGTTCACGGGGACGAGGAACTCACGGTAATAAGGTACTTCATGGCCTGCCCCATAGACCTTCAGGAATGAAAAGTTGTCCACGGTCTTGAACTGACCCTTCTCAACACCATTGACCGTGTATGGTGCCAGATCCATTGCACTGAACTGCGCATTTCCCGGGAAGTCAACTGCATTGGCAACTGCATAGTTACCAAGCCAGTTGCAGATCCAGTCGGCGTCACCCGCCCAGACAAGAACGTTGATCCCGGACTGGACCACGCTGGAGAGGGTGGAGAGGAAAGACCGGGGGTCTACATTGTTAGTTCCCTTATCTACGATGAGCAGGGGAAGTCAGGTAAAACGTACTATCACCGGTCGAAGCAAACTTGTTATAGGGCCCATTTGGACACTCCTGGTAGTTGGTGCGAGCTCCAATAGCCTTGACGACAGTTGGGTCGGAGAGATACGTTGAGTATGTCTTAGGCGGGTAAGGGTCGTTGGAAGGCTCCCGGATATCATATACATCAAAGTCACCCGAAGAACTGATCGGCCCTTCAATGTTCTGATAGCAGACGCTATCGGCGTTGGTGCAGTCAGAGTTGGAACCTGATTGCGCACACTGCTGCAGCGCCGGGAGACATTGGTTGTTGTACGCGTCCAGGAGGCTGTCGCGAGTAGATGAGTCGATGATCTGCTGGTAGGAGTTGTTATAGCTGAAGTCAATGTAGGCTTTCTCCTGAATTGTCGCATCGATCCAGCCGTTGTTGACGCCGAGAGCGACAATGTTGACGTTTTGGCCGGTCACGGATCCGGCCTTGATGGCGGCGTTTTGCTGCTCAATGTACGAGGCAAATTCCGGGCCGTAGTGGCCACCGTAGGACTGGAATCAATTAGGCTTTATTTTCTTTTCATTTTCTCATTGATGAGGTCAACGAAGATGACGAAGCCTACCTCGGTGAAGATGGCAAAATCACGGCTTTCGTATTCTGGGAACTGCGCGTAGAATGCCTGCAGCAACTTCCAGACGTACGGCGCAGCGGTCACCGTGCTTGTGACACGATCTGTGCCGTATGAGAAGCCAACGCCAATGGGCTGGTCAATGTAAATCATGTTGGCGTAGTTGTTCCAGCTGTTCTCGTTCAACGAGGGGGTACTCTCCCCGTTGACGAAGTGGCAAGGACCATTCTCCTGGAACAGACCGATCATGGAAGAGCAGCCAGGGCCGCCGTTGAACCAGGCAGCCAGGGGAGCTTGCTGGGGGTTGTTCCGGGCCTCGAAGAACCTATCGTGGAATTAGCCACCATCGATCGATGCTGGTAACGGGGTGGTACTTACCAGAACCACATGTTCATATTAGAGCCCACGGAGAGATACCCCGAGTACTGGTTAACCCCTGGAGTGGTCTCACAGATGCCCGAATTCTTCACGAACTCCATCTTGGCTCCGGTCGCCGCATGTTCAAAAACAGTGTATGTGACTCCATCCTTCACGACAGACGAGACAGTGTCTTTGGCTGTGCTAGCAGGGGCAGCTTGAACCCCAGCCGCAAGTAGAGTCAACAGCCACTTTGAATGCCACATAGTTCACTATAACGAGGACCTTGGTTATGAGCGAGAAAAGGTGATTCCTTCATCCTGTCCGACGCAAGAAACACCGAGTATAAATACTTGCCAAACATCGCGGAACAATTCCAATGCTTCGAACGAGCCAAGAATCGTTATCGCATCAATAAGCTTCGTCAGGGACGTCTCCGATGGCCGGCGCTTCCGTGGCGCCGTCGGAGTACGACGTTGTAATCCACCGACTCACTGAAGGAGCAGATGAACGCGATCTTGCGGATGGGGATTGGCCGAAAGATTTCAAGCTTTGATCCAGAAAAATTGGCGATCGGCAGCAAAGGCCGGACTCCGCGTGGATGCCAGCAGTTTCCATTCGGCAAGATTGATTCTTTTCAAATTCTTCCTTCCCCTTCGGCTTCGGCGCACAGCCATCCTGAGCGCACCAAGATAAGAAGTTGACCCCAAATACCATGGTCATCATCGATGCTAAACAAACTTTTGCCTCAAACCGAATCTTGAGTGGAAGGGTGATCCATCGACCGCCAGGCTGAAACATTACCCCGCCGTGGATCCAAATGGGTGATGATCATCGCCTTCTCCCGCTCGGAACCCCGTCGGCGAGCGAAGCCCCGACATGAGACCAAACAACGAGGAACTTTGAGTTGTAACTAGTCGAGTATCAAACGGCCGCAATATAGTATGTAAGGAGGTCATTCTGAATTAGGCAGACACCATATGCTCAAGGATGCAACACAATAACCTGGGGGCTGGCGACCATTGCCTGCTGCAGCGCGTGCGGAGAAATGGAACGAGGCGTTCTATCACAACTTACAAGTCGCATGGCTCATAGGAGGCCTCCACAATTCCCAGTGTTGGGGAGAGAACGTGGAAGGCGCGATGTTGCAACCAACGCCCGGATGATCGCTGGAGGATGAAGAGAAACCCAATGCCTCTCCCGGGCTTACTGGCGCCCTATATCCTCTGTTTTCTTTCCGACGACCGCCTGGTAAATCGGCACCGAGAACCTCTCTAAAGTCGGCAATTCTTTAGTGATGCCGTTTGCTCCTTGCCCGGCTTTTGGCTGCATGGAGGGCTGTTGTCTACATCACAAACAGGGGGGTTTGCAGTGATGAGAGCCACATCAACACGAGGTGACTGCATAATTTGATGATTACTGCCTCCAGTACACCTGGAGGCAGACTGTACTAGATAATACTCGACATTTCAGTGGGGTGAATTTCTCCGTGAACCGATCCCTTCAGATCAAAGCAATACAGGGAGAACCTCTAACAATCTGTCTCTCATCATTGTCTGGAGCTTGCTCACTGGGATATGCTTGGTCCTGCGCGATGCAGGAACTAGTAACTGCACAGCCACAAGTTTGCCTGCAGAGGCAAAACTAATCTGCACGCCCAATCACTACGCCCTGTACTGCCTCGCTCATCATGCCGTTATCCTGCGTTCTTCCTTCTCTTTGCCTTCCTTTGAACGACTACTCTCAACACCCAACATTGTATTTTAGTCGTGACTCGAGATTCATAGGACTGGAATCGAACCTGTGTCATTGAATAGCGATCCGAATGACCGTTCCCTTTGCATAAAATGCAAAGCATCCGCCCTCAATCGGTGTTAGAAAGCGCACTCCTTCTCTGTCAAGGGCGGCCCGTATTTCGGTCTCCTTCGTCACGGGCCGCCGCAATCGCAGTTTTGGACCAAGGTAGCACCTAATGCTCCTGCTACGGACCCGATGGCGATCGAAGCTAATTTCACTTAGATACTCATGATTTTGAGCGTGGTCTACAATCAGAATCCCCACATAAGATTGAGACAAGCGGTATAATTAGCATCCTGTATGTTGGTATCCCAGTTGCTGCAGGGCAAGAACACTTAAACCACGAAGGCTATTAAGCGAGTACGGCACATTTCCGGAAGATCAATCAAGGATTCAGACGCTACTCGACTCATATTGGGACGTATGCCTGGACGATGTCGCTTTTTTATCCTCGCCGTTGCTATCTAGCTATCGTGCTCAATGCGTCGAAATTAATGGTCACCCTTGCCTTGGTGAGCGCTCCACGGGAATATAATATGCAACTGGATGTTTCTCTCGGCAACTGACACCCATAACGAACTTTGCTATAACATCAGCGAGAATCTGTCCTATACGGCCAACGACTTCAGCCCGGTGGACAGTAGCCTCAGTATTAGTTCCAGAGGACCGAGAGAAATCGAAATTCGCCACCAACAGGAGCCTGTCTACTTCCGCTTCGATTTTTTAACAGGAAATACCTTGTATATTCTGCCCAGATCCAGTGGTGATTTACGGGATCTAATTCATTCAATTGGTGAGAGTTTCACGGGCGTCTCCGCAAATTCCGTGTGTGTTGAGATGCAGCAGGAGAGTTGCAACCAAAGGGAATCCTTACACCCGCTGGTCCTTCATTTGGTGATCATGTTCTACGTCCTTTCAACCAGAAACACCGAGCTCAACGACCTGATCAAATGGCTGCTATCGATTGAGACGCAACTCTTCCAAGGATCAATCTTCGAAGAGACAAGATCGGATCGCTTCTCAAGATACATCCAGCTACTACATAAAACGTCTCGCGACTTAATCACCTTGGAGCATAATAATCAACGCGACGCATCCAACATTGCCCACCTTTTGCGAGATCACGACCGCCTTGGGCGACTGGCCGAGGTCCTTGGCACTGAACTTGACCATAAAGTGCACCAGAGGGTCCGTGACGATCTGCTCATGCTTCACAACTTATGCGATGACCGTCACCGCTGGATTATCAATTTGCAGAGGAGAACCAGCAATTTCATTACCCTTCTTTACAATCTCATCACGGGCCATGATAGCACAATCAATCTCAAGATTGCGACTGAAAGTGCGACAATCGCCCGAGAAGCACGCAAAGACAGCATGTCTATGAAGATCATTGCGGGTATGACTTTACTCTATCTCCCTGCGACTTTTGTATGCAGTCTCTTCGGAACAAACCTGATCGCTCTGGATACATCCACGGATAATCGCGGGCCGGTTTTTGTTGTCTCACATCTCTGGTGGCTCTATTTAGTATTTGCAGTGCCTTTGACCGTTTTGACGATGGTCGGGTTTCTCCTGTGGCGCCGGTTTCGCGAACGGAGCCCTGAAAAGGCTCGAATGGACTAGAAGCTTAAGAAGGGCCATCGTTTTGGGGCTCGCAACCCTTCGAGAATAGCCTATGTCAATACACCGAGCCATCAATCGGCTTTTTATCTTATACACCGAGAAATGGGAGGATTTCCTTGATCTACCAATGACGTCGCAATATCAGAATAAGGACTGTCGGGATCTCTATCAGTTATTGCTAGCAAAGGAAACCTGTCAGGCGACAATCGGCAGCCGTACCATCATAGTGACACGGTCGTCGGAATCAAGATCAGGGGACAACGCTTGTCAGCCTGAAAACAGAGAACTCTACCTAACCCTTACCCTAGGCTGCCTAGAAATTTTCTTGTTAAACTTGAAAAACAGAGTCTCAGAGCATGTCATGACATCACCCGAGATCAGCCTCCCGTCAGGGTGTCCCCACTATCCCTGACGAGAACCAACGGGAAGCTCGACTGATTGGCGGAATCTAGAAATTCAATGGAATTTCATGAATTCCATTCATGAATTTCATGCTTCATCATATCAAGTCCAGATCAGCGATTGCAATGATATATAGGTACGAGAAGGGAAGAGCGTTGCGATACTCGCTCCTCCCAAATAAGTTTCTCGTGTCATGATCCGACAATTTTTACCTCGCATTTCGAATCGAACATTCAAATTCGGTCTTCCATATCTATCAAACAAACACCCTCATTTACATCGAGAATTTGTGCCTGGCATAACGACCGCTTCCATGGGCTGCACTGGAAGCGGTTCAGTCTCTTCCCCTTCCCTCGAACATCCTCCCGAGTATGCTTTCCAGGACGAAGATCCCAGTAACCGACCCCCTTATGCGAGGCCACCTCTGGATGAATTCGGCGAGATAAAATGGCGGGCCCATTGCCAGTGCGGAAGAATCTCGTACAGCCTGCGGCGAGAGAGACCTCTGAACGCGAAATTTTGCCATTGCCGAAAGTGCCAAGTAATGCATGGTGCTCCTTTCCAATGGGCGGCCATTTTCCCGAAGGATGATATTCGATTCGATAATGGAACTAGCGGTCTTGCGTTCTATGCTGCGCAAGAGAGAAACACTAAGTATCAGACTCCGACAAAGGTGTCGTGTGCGACTTGTCGAACGCCGATCATGGATGAAGGTCGCAATATGTGCCTTATATTCCCCCAGCTTATCGATTTCTCTCACTCTCCGGATGAGCAAAGGGAACGAATTGCGACGTTCCTACCAACGTAAGAGCGGGTTTTCTGCTGTTGGTGTATTCCTTTTTGCTAACTTCGACTGTTAGGTGCCATATCTTCTATGAGAATCGCTTGAGAGACATCCATGACGGGATCACCAAGTGGAAGGGAATGGATGAAGAAAGCGATATTCTGGATGATAGTGGAAACCTCTTGAAGAAATGAGGCCCTGATGCTTCAATATTGTCTCGTCAAACTTGGGAGGACCGTGTGGTCATTTTACAGCAATGGAGGCTGTTGATTGCAGGCCACCCATTTCACGTCAATCCCAATTGACGCCCGCACAATGGAGCTTGCCCATGTACCTGGCAGGCTAATGCACTCCTCTCTTGTCGACTGAACTTCTCGACGCTCCCTCGCGGATGACACCTCTTATCTGTATAAATCAAAATGAAAGGCTGCATTGTACATCAAAAATCAGTAAATATACTTCAAATGGGGACCTGGGTTGTGCTAAGATTGGTGGCGGTTCTTGGATTGCCAGAGGTACATAGTGGCACCCGACGCACCCGAAGGTATATCGTACTGGGGCTGTCACACTACTTAGAACGTTCGTGCCGAGGTCGGGCTGTGGACCTATCAACTATTGCGCGGCAACAGCCGTAATTGATTGCAGCCGGGCAGTACCTAGATAGATATGATGTAAATTCTAGTTTTCCAGGAGTTGATCCTATGAACGTTGACTGTGGGCTCGAGGTCTGAAAGGAATAGAGTTTACCAAGCGGAACTGGGATGGGTGGATCTTCACCTATGATTGATGGAAGATGGACGTCCTATGAATAGTAGATGAGGCTGATGTGTAATATGAAAAGATCCACGAACATCAAGTAGAATTAGAAAATACTGTAAACTCGCGGGGCTATCGCGCATGCTGTGTTCTGCGTGTTGATTGGCGGGTCATGGAACTGATTTGGTCTCTGATAGCCGTGATTGGCGGGTTATATACCGAAGTACTGTACGAACTCGCTATTGGCGATAATCCCTTTTGGTCGGCCCGTGGGCCCGATGCACAGGGCTGAGAAGTTTAAATAGAAATGGCTTGACCTTGCTTGGAGCGGTTGGCTTGATGTCACCTTGACCTAGGACGCAGAAGAAAAAAAGAATCCGCACCTCACGCAATCTCGCGGGTGGACTTGGCATATCGGCATGCCGCCAAGATCTTCCCCTAGTAGAGCAAACTGCCCCATAAACGCGAAAGACGAAAGAGTGAAAAAATTTGGATTGATACCGCCGACCTTGGAATACGCTGAAGCAGTGACATAAACCCGGTGGGGCTCTAAGTGGGTCTCACTATTCCTGGCACTAGGCACATGTTCTGTTGTAAGATAAAAGCCCTAGATGGTCACGCAGTGGGTTTAGCTTGTTCAATTATTTCACATTATCACACCACTATGGGCGAAAAGAAATTAGACCAAACCACTAAGGACACCCCAGAAGTGCCTCTACATCCGATTGAAGAAGCAGAGAGCCACAGAAATCCTGGCGCGTTGGAACGAGATCATGAGGGTAACAGTCGAAATCCAAGACCACAGTTGCGCGAAGAAAATCCGAGAAAGTCAATTCAGACACGCCAGAATTCTCAGTATGGCCATCTTTCCTCACCAGGGCAGCCCCTCACACCGGCCATAGCAAGGGCCGCCGTCTCTCGTCAGCCAACAGAGTCAGACAGTGTCTACTATGGATCACACCAGGAACCACGCTTGGAGAGGAACGGACCTAGCCAAAACAATGCAACTCAATGGCCATCCCACTCATTGGCAGGCCCAAATATGGAGGCTCCCCCATTGCAGCAAGGCAATGTCTATGTTCACCCTGAGTATCAACGACTCAATCCACGATATGGCCAAAACAACAGCAACCCGGTTTGGGGCTTGGCAAAGCCCCTGCCACGCGTTGTAAGACCGGGTATGCGCCGAGGCGAAAGTCAGAAGCAACAGGCATGCGAGGTAAATCCTGCCGGCGAGTCAGAGCCGGCTCCAGAGTTGGGTGCGACGCCCGGATTATCCTCAACACATTCAGCTGGTGCGGCATCTCATTCTACTCAACCAATCCGCCAAGATTATGCTTCGACCGCTCGGCAGGGTATACCCCGGCAACGTGCGGTATATGCCCCGCAACCAGACGGTCTCCTTCGTCCAATAGAGTCGGAGGTCAGCTCTGACTGGTCTACTCGAAAGCCGGGAGCCGATGAAGTTGAGATGGAAGCGCATCCCCAAGAGGAGTTCCTCAACACATGGGCCAAGTACCGACACCATCTAAAGGAACCACTAGCCGAATGGCTTGCCGTACGTTCCCCCACAAAGCCATAAGAATCAAAGTAGCTGACAACAAGACCTGCAGACGTCTGTCGCTATCTTCATCGGCCTGAGCGGAACACTTGCGGTGTCAACCGCAGGCGCCGAGGCCGGAAGCCGCCTGTCGCAGAACTGGGCTTGGGGCCTTGGTTTCATGATTGGAATCTACCTTGCTGGCGGTATATCGGGTGCTCACCTGAATCCAGGCGTCTCCATCGCACTCTGGGTATTTCGCGGATTCCCGGGTCAACGATGCTGCCAGTACGTCCTGGCCCAAACCCTCGGAGCCATCACTGCTGCCGGGTTAGCATATTGTTTATATCGAGATGCCATCTTTAGTCTCGCCCCGGATGCCTCAGCCGGCAGCACTGGCCTTGGATTCTATACAGAGCCGCTCAGCTACATCAGCTCCACGACGGCATTCTTTACCGAATTCGTGGCAGATGCAATCTTGCTCTGTGTGATTTTTGCAATGGGCGATGACGGCAACGCACCACCGGGTGCGGGTATGCATTCGTTTGTGATAGGATTGGTCATCTGTGCTTTGTGTATTTGCTTGGGCTATAGCACCGGAGGATGCTTGAACCCAGTACGGGATTTTGGCCCTCGACTCGTGGCTCTGATGGCGGGATACGGAAAGGTCACTTTCACGGCTTGGAATGGCTGGTGGTTCTGGGGCTGCTGGGTAGCCACGATAAGTGGCTCCCTGGCAGGAGCCTGTTTGTATGATATTTTCATCTTCATTGGTGGCGAGTCGCCAATCAATTATCCTCGTCGCAGGCGTAAGAGGGCGAAACTCAAGAAGGAGAGCAAATGGAGGCGGCGGCTTGGAATTGGGAAACAGAAGCTTCCTTCATTGGAGGAAGGGATCAAAGATCTGGAGAATTAAGTCATACATCAAATGTGAGCGTCATGATCATTTCATTATCACCGGGTAGCTGAAATGAGGCCGGTGGAGATATGCACGCTTCTAGACGTATGGAACACTCAACTAGTGTCACAATTAGGTTCACTTAATGATTTCGTTCCTTTCATTAGATTACCTGCTCTGGTCAGGGAAAGAAAGAGGCGAGTAAGTACCACGAAGTCGTATCATATCATACACAGCAGGGGTATCAATCAAATAATCAAGGCCATTAGTTTGTAAGAAATGTCGTGAAATGGCCTGGGATGGTTTCGTACGCGGAGAACGTTGGGAATCCGCATGCAGCTGGCAACAGGCTTCCCATTCCCATGGTCAACGAGAATTGATCCAGTTGGTCCCCAATGGCATAGGCATCGAGATCGATGTGGTCTGAATCTTTGTTGGTGTAAGATTCGCTTGCTGGCCCATCAAGAGCTCGTGTCGTGGTGGGAAGATACAAGGCTTGATCGTCATGCGTATCGCCCAGACTGATCACGGAACCGGAACTTTGTAGTATCGACACCAAGTGGTCGAGGAACGCGATGGCCGAGGTGGCGCCTTTGCGTGATCCCCGCAACCAGGCAGTGGCGTACACTGGTGGAATCACTCCAACCGAGTGAGGCGATGGTTCTGCCGATGCCAACATGCCCTCGAGTTGAACCAGGTTCTCCTTTGATTCTAAGATATCCCCGATCAGAGAACTCAGTTTTACGGTCGAGGCAGGTGCGCTTGCCGTGAGAAGTTCTTTTGTCGCAGCCAGATAGCCAGGACATTTGGCGACCTCGTTAAAAGCATAGTCCGCCAGCTGACCTATAGGACTGCCGAGTCCCTGTTCATTTTCCGCTCTGGCAATCTCTTTAGTCATTGCTTTGCGCGTCCATTCCGGATTGCCCAGAAAGCACGGGCCCCCGTGGATAAAGGAATCTGCGACCAGGTAGGGTCGCCAAGCCATGAGCATCGTCCGTCCCATCCCCTGTTCATGTGCCGCAGGGCCGCGGGCGCGCATGAGCTGGGCGATACCACGCGCATGGACGATCCAGGAACGGTCACTGCTGCCATCTAGAACCTCATATCCGCCCAGCAAGATCGCAGCGGCCAGAGTCTCGTCGGCAAGCGCTGCCGGTGATTGTAGGAGAAGGGCCAAATGCTGAATCCCCTGACTATACGTATGACGCGCGCACATGATTGCGTGTTTATCGCCATGCGAGGTCCCAAACAGCAACGCCGCCAGAGCGCGCACACCCCACACCAGGGCCGGGGAAAAGGTGGGCCATCCACTCCGTAAAAAGTCCATCCACTTCACTTGAAGCCGTGATTGAACGCAGGCAGCAAAGCTGGGAAAATAAAATTTTAGGAATCGGTCAAATGACTCCCTGGTCTGGATGCTGATTGCCTCGTAGGCCAGCGTCGGGGCCAGCTTCTCATCCATTGCTGGTCTGGCATATTTTTGAATGATAACTTGTGTTTGGTCTTTGAATTGGCGATCACGAGTATAGCCCGGGCAGATCGTGCCGCGAGTGACGCACCGTAGGCATTGCGGGCGTCGTTCGTCGCACTGTCAGTCCCCTTAGTTTACCAATACAGACCACAGTGAGAGTATGAACTGATTGGAGTTGCTCAGAGCAGTCCGATTGATGGGGAATTTGAATAACCCACCTTGATCCTACGGCTAAGACACTGCGAACATCCTCGACTGCGGGGGACTCCGACCATATTTCCTTTCCCCTCTGAGTCTGCGGCAAGTCACGTTATCGAGGGGTTATGTGTCGACTCATTGCCGCGCACTAATATCGAGGAGACCAAAGCGATGATTCTCCTTGTAGCTTTGCAGATGTCCAATATCAATAATCCATCAGCCAGGGTCAGAGGGTAGAATTGGTTGCAACGCGCAACGGAATACGAGGAGAGGCTCAACGAAACCCAGCACTCTTCAAGCTACACACCGCCCTGGCAGGACTCACCGCCGGATATTACAGTCTGTTACACATAAACAGAGCGCCGTATGGGGGAGTTGACGAGTCACACGTATTTGTTTTTCACCACCACGAGAACAACCACACGGACACTACGTTGTGCGTTGCGACTGAAGGTCACGTTGATGATGGTTTCTAGGCCATCATCATCCTTTATACGGGGCAGCTTCGGCATCATCCTCAGTGATTAGATGGTTTGTTGAATGGCGGAATGGCCTGAGGGATTTTGCTCAAAGAACAGATGCTGAAGGTCCTAGAGATGTCATTTGACACGCGATTTGCGGAGCCAGTGAATGTCTCAATAAACTCGGCGAGCACCATGGCGCCTAAGCCACCTTACCCACTCCCGGCGTTGGTCCGAGTCTCCCACGCCATCTGATCGAGAGCGGGTCACGGACAAAGTGGCTCAACGCTTATGGTCGAAATGGTCGAAGGGCGACATTTCCCGCTGGTGGAATGAGCGACTTGTTCCCTCCAACTGTATCACTTCCTCCACAATCGCGCATCTCCACGTGGGGCCACGAGTCCTGGTCAAGTGGCGCTGAGTCCTGACAGCTAATGGGATCGCAAAATGCTCAGGGTTCCGATACACAAAAGCACGATGGACCCCACTAGCTCCTGAGATGGCTGGGCATGCTAAATCTCTCAGCCTGAGCCCACACTTGTCAGTAGAGGGCAACGAACCCATCATGGTCTTGGACGCGATTTGAGTCGAGAATAAACCAGAAGAGGAGGAAATGCCTCAGCTTGTCGCATTGGCCTCGCTCGACAACCGCAGAGTCTATAAAGACCCTGCCCGACGTAGCCTGTTGACTTTCAATTCGATTCAAAGTGGTCTTGCTTGGCTGTTGTGAGAAAACAATTTTCCAGATTTATTAAAATGCCACCATTGATGCCTGCCTTGCGATGGAATGTTGCAGACGAGGAGTCGGCCAATCCGAGCATCGCCGTCCGTGATCAACCGCGCTCGGAGCGCATCAGGCACGATACAATCCGGAGACGGAGCAGTCAGCGATCGATCGACCCTGCGGCTGCCATTCCTATTGAATATCGAAGCCTGTTAGTCCCCGTGATTTTTCTCAGCGCTGACGACCACTAACGTCATGATACAAGTTCGTTCGAGATTGAAGATGATGTGCAAAGAGAGCGACGATTCAAGCGCCAAAATCAAAGAGACAAATTGGCAGAAGGTAATGGACCCTGATCCAGAGATTCAAACAATCCCAAGGGCTAATTCTGCCCCTGGTATTAGAATGGCAAAGCACAGACTGGCACACTCTATCTGTGGAAGAGGTGCAGAAGCAACTGAATGTCGGCGTAGTCTCTGGCTTGTCTACAGCCCAGGCCGCTGAACGCCTCAAAGCATACGGCCCTAACAAAATATCACCTCTTCCCAACCCTTGGCTCTGGAAAATATTTGGATACTTCTTCAAAGGCTTTGGTTCGATTCTTCTGGTTGGTGGCATCCTGGTTTTTATCTCGTGGAAGCCCTTGGGTCAGCCCCCTGCTGTCGCCAACCTTGCTCTCGGCATTGTCTTAATCGCAGTATTTGTCATTCAAGCTGCTTTCAATGCCTGGCAGGACTGGTCCTCCTCTCGCGTCATGGCTTCAATTACCGCGATGCTGCCTGAATCATGTATGATCATCCGAGATGGAGTTCGATGTGAAGTTGTGTCCACGGAAATCGTGCCCGGTGATACGGTATTCGTCAAATCAGGAACCAAGATTCCGGCGGATGTGCGATTCATCGAAGCCTCGCCTGACCTGACCATCGATCGTTCGATCGTCACAGGTTTGTGCAGATAATCAACGCCAGGGCCGTTTCCGTTTGCTAACCATCCACAGGCGAGTCAAAACCGATCAAGGCTACTATTGACTCGACATCTGAAAATTACCTTGAAACACGATGCATTGGCCTCCAGGGAACCCATTGCGTTTCTGGCACGGCTACTGCAATTGTTGTGGCCACGGGCGACTCGACTGTCTTCGGACGCATCGCAAAGCTTGCGGGCGAGCCAAAAAAGGGTCTGACAACGATTGAAAAAGAGGTATTGCGGTTTGTGCTCTTGATTTTCATCATCATGGTTACCTGGATATTGATTCTCGCCGCCGTTTGGTAGGTCAACCATCCTAATAGATTCGTCCTCTCTGATTCACTCGAAACTAACCCCCACCATTTATCAGGGGCGGGTGGTTACACAAGGTGCACCCGGATTACATCAATGTTCCTACACTGATTGTTGATTGCGTGAGCGTTGCTATTGCCTATATTCCAGAAGGACTGCCGATCGCAGTCACTGCCAGCTTGACGATCACGGCAAATTTGTTAAAGAACAACAAGGTCTTGTGCAAGTCACTGAAGACCGTCGAGACTCTGGGAGCAGTTTCTGTTATCTGTACCGATAAAACCGGCACCTTGACGCGGGTACGATCAAAATCGAATCAAGAGATCAGTGAGCCAACATGATGCTGACCGGCTTGTCTAGAATCGGATGTCTGTCACAGATTATTCCGTGCACACAACGAGCTTGGCCTGGGATGCAACAGGGGCACACTCGATCCCTCAAGTCAGCCAATTCGCCTTCCAGCAGATCCGTGCTCTGTCAGGTTTGTGCAACGCTGCTGAATTCGACGGCAAGACTCAGCATCTTCCTCTTAGTGAAAGGCCCATATTCGGTGACGCCACAGACCAAGCGATTCTCAGATTCTCGGAAGGATTTGGCCCTGTTTCAGAGACGAGGCAAAATTGGAAGTCTTTTTACACTCTGGCTTTTGACAGCAAGAACAAGTTCATGGTCAAGACCTTCACGGCGGCCAATTCGGAAAGTCCTAAGACGTCGCTGTCTCCAACGGAGGCGTCAAGATTTCGGTCCGGGGACATGTATGTAGTTCTCATGTTTGATCTGATTCTTGGTCAACACTGACATCCATTCAGGTTGCTTACCATCAAAGGAGCTCCTGACATCTTGATCCGACGATGTACTCACATTCTCGGGCCGGACGGGGAAGTCCAGCCCTTGAGTAAGGATGACTTACTCGATGTGGAGAGGAAGATAGGGGAATGGTCTTCTGATGGAAAGCGAGTCATTCTGGTGGCCCGGAAGGTCTTGTCAGGAGATGAATGCTATGCGGATCGGACATCCCCGGAATGCGAGACGCAGATGCTCCGCGAAGCAAAGACAGGTCTTACTCTGGTTTGCACGGTGGGACTGATTGACTCGCCACGCTCAGAAATTCCCGGGGTCATCAGAATATTGCGGCAGGCACAGATCCGTGTCTTCATGGTACGCCGCTCAATGCTCACAGGCCGCTCTTCGTATACTGACTATTTCGCAGGTGACAGGTGACTTCGGCCAGACAGCCTTGGCTATTGCACGTCAATGCGGTATCGTGACATCTGACTCAGTCCACGATTCGTCCGCTCTTCCTCGCAGTCTTCCTTCTGTTGAGAAAGAACTTGATGTGTCGCGAGTTGCATTACTTGTCAGTGGCAGCGATTTGATGGGGTTCAATGAATTCCAATGGCAGCGGCTATGCAAGTATCGCGAAATCGTGTTCTCGCGCACGACACCTCATCAAAAATTGCGAATTGTGCGAGAGCTGCAGTCACGTAATGAGACGGTTGCTATGACAGGTGATGGTGTCAATGACGCTCCGGCTCTCAAAGCAGCGGATATCGGTATCAGTCTGGCGAGTGGCTCGGATATCGCTATTGAAGCAGCTGACATGGTATTACTTGACTCATTCGCTGCCATTGTGGAGGCCGTGCGATATGGAAGAGTCGTCTTTGACAATCTGAAGAAAACGGTCGCTTATCTCCTTCCTGCCGGGTCCTGGTCGGAGTTCTGGCCAGTTTTTACCAATTTGATTTTTGGAATCCCACAGATATTGTCGTCATTCTTGATGATTATCATTTGGTAACTAACGCAATACTTTCATTGTTTTCACGGGCTAACAGAGCGTCTCAGTTGCTTTACGGACTGTGCCGCTGCAGTTGCTCTCGCGTATGAGGCTCCCGAAGCAGATGTGCTGTATCGCCCACCGCGACATCCCACGAAGACCCGACTCGTCGATTGGAAGCTCATATTCCACTCCTACGCTGTCATTGGAATGATAGAGACCGTCTGCTCTTTTGTCATGGCTTTCTGGTATCTTCAAAGAAGCGGCATCCGGTTCTCCGATTTGTGGTTCAAGTTCGGCGAAATCCCATCGGGTATCGACGCGGACTATTACAATGCCCGCGTTAATGAAGCCAGCTCCATATACTTCATCAATCTTGTCATCATGTCCGTCTCCCCTTTCAGTCAGAGATTATTTACGCTAACTAAAGCACACGCAGGCAATGGTTCAATCTCATGGCGGTGCGCACTCGCCATCTCTCAATCTTCCAGCATCCACCTGCTTTCAACAAAGAGACGCAAAATCTGTACCTCTTCCCTGCAATCGTTTTCTCGCTTGGAATCGCTGTCATCTGGCTCTATATCCCAAGCTTGCAGACGGTTCTCAGTACCTCTGGAATACCCGCGGAGCATTTCTTCCTCCCTGCCGCTCTGGGCGTTGCCCTACTTTGCCTTGATGAAGCCAGGAAGGCAGCAGTTCGTCGCTGGCCTAAGGGGTTGTTCGCTAAGATGGCTTGGTAAATTGACTGGTTACCACACTCCACCTAAAGTCGCTATTGGTGGTCAGTGAAAGATGGTGGACGGGACTGCGAGAGGAAACCCAACCCATTCCTGTCTTACTGACAAGGCATAAACGTGTTAGATCAATGTCAGACAGCGTGGAGCAGGTTTTATTTCATTTTCATAGATGTCATTTATGCAGTTTCACTGAGGTGTGTGAATTGAAAATTGAGATAGGTACTAAGCTGATCTGTTTGGCAAGTATGAGTTTCCCAGACTCATTCAAATACCCACCCACATCTGTGTAATATCCGGTTTTGTTTTGATTTACCACTATATTTTCTATCGATCCTCATCATCCAATAGCAAATTTCAGATCAAGGGCTGGCGTTGGCGATCCGCAGTTGGAGTCCCACTGGCCGTCGTTGAACCGTCTGCTGATGAGGTTGTTTGCTCCGGCGAGGTAGCCCTTGCCCAACCATTACTCGCCGAACCAACGGCACTGTATGCAGTCTGTGGACGCTTCTCGCCGAAAGGACTGTCTCTAAACATAATCGACGAGCGATTCGAAATGGAATCAGCCGTAGATTCCGCCCGTGACGAACCAAGAGGCTCTGTAGAAACAGCACTGGCCTTCAAGAGCTCCCTCGCAGCAATTCGCTTCGATTTGGCTCTTTCTAGCACGCAGTGCACGATGCTGATACCGGCAAATAGCGAGATAAGACAGCAGCCGAAGACGATGGCTGCAATGTTTCCTCTACGATTCCACTCGGCAGTCTCGGCGCTGGTGGTACTCGTGGCAGACGCGGTAGCCGTTGTGGTGGAAGAAGTCGCTATTGTTGAGGAGCTACTGGAGCTCGCCGAAGTTGAGGTCGTTGTGGACTGCGTCGAGGTCGATGAGGTTGAGGCTGCCGTGGTCGCTGAAATAGAAGAAGTGGTAGTTGATGTCGAAGTTGGAGATGCAGTGGTCGTGTCTGAGGAAGTGGTTATCGTGGATGTATCAGAACTCGCACTCGTGCTGGTCGTTGATGTGGTTGTTTCAGAGGTTGTAGTAGTGTCACGGGCGACAAGAATGACCCGATCAATGTCGCGTACATCAAAATACTTCATTTCTCCATGAATACTAGCCGTCATAGGCTCGTGATTGGGAGTTGCTTTTTCCGATTCGAGTGCAGAGTTCGTCAAGGGCCCATAGGGTTGGCATACTGTCAACGCCACCTGGGATGCTAGTAGAAGGACGGCCGTTCCGGGGATACTGATCATGTTGAACATAGTACTCGCAGCAAAGAAGAACGAAGAGATAATAATTGGCATCCCTGGACACGAAACGCAAACGCTTAAGAAGGGATAGCCCCGAAATAGCCTGGCATGGGCTACGACTTTATTGACGTATAGTTCTGACACTAAGAAAATGTTCCCCTAGTGTCAGTCTCAGTCTCCAGCGGTATTTTCCTACTCTGCTGCCAGAATTAGTGGTGCAGGATCATGGATAAGGCTATTTTTGCACCATTTGATCGATAAAACGCCATTTAGGATCTGGTGGAGTGGATTCTCGTTGAATAGCCTACGCACATGCCGCGCGGCGTCGCCCCACAAAAATAGCTGGAGGGCTGATCCAAGATACTTCGAGCGCCACGGTACTGTAGATAGAATACTTCTCAATCATTGCTCAAGACAGGGAGGACTATTTTATAGATGCTGTAAACCGTTCTAATTTCAGGCTATGATGCGTATAAAATCTCAGGCCAAGCTGTTTTGTGGGGAAGGCAATTCGATGCCTTCGTCCATGCTCGGGCACTGCTGTTCTACCTACCAGCAGATCCTAGTAGAAGAGGCATATCTTGATCTCGCAATTCCGCCTAAAATTTCACCCGTCGTAATCCACAACCTTGTTTATACCATGGCGCATTTCTAGCTAGTATCTACACTTCAGATCCCGGGCAGTCTCTTCCAGGTTGATTGTGTTTCAAGTTATCAACGTCGAAGGACTTAAAGAATCAGCCAAACCACGGAGTACAAGATAGAACAAAACTAAACTTTCCAGCAGACAGTCATGTATTCAGTCAACTGTCTATTCTTGTTGTGGCTGAGACGTGCACGCTTATCAAGCTCAGCCCCAAAACGGGACTTGCGCGGCAACAGATTTTTGTCGGTCGAACTCTGACAGGCACATCTTGGGCTGGATCATTGGGCTGAGAAGTACTTACTTCATTCGCAATTGTGCGGTGATCGTGTAATTATACTTCAATTCAGTCTCCGGGTTAGTTGGTATGAGGTGACAGCTAAGGTCAGCCAGTAGTCAATCTTCCCTTTCAAGGACTCAAGTATACGGAACGTCTTGCGAATCTCGATCCAACTAGGGGGCGATGGGGTGGCGTAGATCAACGAAAGCAGCCACTGAATTGTCCAGAACAAAGATGCCAATTCCATTTGATGAGGTGTGAGCATGTCCGCTGGCTTATTACGAACCATGGGTTGCATGCCCACTTACTGGATATTTTCAACTCGTCATTCCTACTTTCGGCTTAGTTATGGCTACCAGCGTCGAGAGTCGGGTGGAATAATTTCACAGAGCTTCCTTTACATGAACTCTATCAAGAATAGACACAAACAGGGAAAAAGAATGGTAGAAGACTAGAGATTTTCTTTCAGTTGACGACCTTCCACCAACCAATTCAGATTTCCCATTCTTTACAAGCACTGGGAGTACCAGGCGTTCTGCACTTGGCAGGTGGTTCCCGCGACACAAGCAGTTGGGCCAGTCCAGCCCTGTCCTCCGCACTGACCCCAGTGAGTCTGAGTCGCGCCGCCCGAGGTAGTGGTAGTCGTGGCCTTGGTAGTCGTGGTAGTCGTGGCAGTGGTAGTAGTGGTCGCCTTGCTCGTGGTGGTGGTGGTCGAGCTGGAGCTGGAGCCGCCAGGGTTGTTGAAGGTCGAGCCAATGTCACCCCAGCGGATGTTGGAGAAGACGACGTGGGTGGTCGGGTTCTGGGCCAGGATGGTGGACGGGTTGCCCTCGGTGCTGCTGCACGGGCCGCTGCTTCCACTGTCGAGCCAGTTCATGAACTGGCTGTTGTCATTCCAGATACTGAAGATCAGGACCATTCCACGGCCGAGCGCCTGACCCATGGTGGTCAAGCCGCCGAAGGTGGCCGCAGAGCCGTCAGAAGACTCGCACCACGATTGAGTGATGGAGCTAAGGCCGGTCGACGACTTTGCGTTGGCAATAACCTTGCCGTTCTGAATGTATTGACGTCGGATTTCCGTCAGGGTACCGGTCTTGGTGCCATCGTTGGTGATGAACTGAGTTGTGATGGTGAAGGGCTTGGAGGTGTCAACGGTATCGCCCGGTCCCCAGTAGTTGGTCACACCCTGAGCGTAGGGGTTGAAGCCACAACCGCCCTTGTCGCAGTCGGTGGCGCTGCAGGGGTGGGGAGTGAAGGCGTTGGCCCGGGAATTGCCCTCGAGGATATCCATTTCGTTACAGCAGTAGCCCGAGCCGTTGGTGTTGAGAGTGCCGTTCTTCCAGGTCTGGACCGGGCACTGTGCATCGCAGTAACCCGAGCCGTACTGGGCACCACCCGTGTTGTACTCATTCCTTCCACCGGTGGCGCTCATCTCGGACAGGTAGAGGGCACCGTTTTCACCGCAGGGAAGAGTGGACAAATCCACGTCGAAGCTGAGCTCCCCGCCAAGCAACTGCATCATCACGTAGTTTCCGTCCGACCCGAGGAGGTAGAGTCGTGGAGATGCATTGCTGTATGCACCGTTGCTCTTAACGTACTGGCTCATGGTCAAGGTGCTTCCCGAAGTGGAGACACCAGCAGCGGTGTAGTTGGCCGCATCGATGACACAGTTCTTGGCACAAGTGGCTTCGTCGGGGCAGAGGGTTGAATCAACACCGGACGATGTCGTGCAGGACTGGCCGGCAGGGGTATGAATCCAGCGGTAATTCCAGTCCAGGACGACTGAGGTGTCCTGGGCCACACATCCCCCGGCCGTGGTACACTTCCAGGTGGTGAGGGCAGGGTTTCCAGGGTTGGACGTGGACGGCAGTTGCGCCTGGACGAGCGGCAGCAGGGCCAGCCCTGCTGCAATGATGCTCATCTTGGTGGAAGACATGATAGTCAATGAAGATTGCGCAAAATGAGAAGCTTGCGGTCTTCCTGGTGTCGGACGACCGCCATAGGGAGTATTTATAGCTTCATCTTGCTGGCCCTGGGGCCATCCTCGATGGCCGCCGGGACGGACCCTTAAACAGCACGGGGAAGGGTGCGCTTCTCAACAGGATCATCGTCGCTGAGGTCTGCGGGGCGCAAATTAGCGCCAGGGGCAGGGCCGGGAAAACCGGAAGAATTTAGCGAACGTGGTGAAGAGCCGATATGTGGCCCGTGAGCGTCTCATATTGTGGGTGTCTAGGTGAAGAGTGATGGAGTCGACCAATTTGATCATTTTGATCAAGCTCTGAGTCTCTGACGGGCCGCCTACCGGAGTCTGGGATTCCCCAGGCTCCAGACGGCTGTAGCGCCCCTCGTTTGCTGCTGAAGAAGGCTAAATTCTCGTACCCCGCATCTTCATCTGCAACATCCTGCGGCCGGGTCTCCGTGTCCAGAAGAACGGCAGTCGACGAAACGGCATTTCCAGTGAAAGAGTTGCCCACTTTGGGACCGGGGGTGATCCAGTACCTCGGAGGGGGGGACCCTGAAGGAGGCTCCATGAAAAGTAACTTCATCCGTGGCAACTTGCAAGCACCAGAACTCGCCTAGCAGTGCATGGCAATCCAGGTGGTACTGTATGAATGTCTCGGAGAGGTTGACCCTGAATTTCAATGGAAGATTCGGCCAACCGATGCGAGTTCAGGGCCTCCACTCAGCAGCAACCAGGGCAGGGTCGAGTGCCTGAGATTAATTACCAACCAACCTGCTATTCCAGAAACGGAAAGGCAGGGCTGGATCGCTCGGCCATTCATCTCGCAACACGAGCCCGTTTGCCGGACAATGTGGCTCAAATAGGCTGTACAGCGGGAATGCGAGACGAACGACGTCCAGTCAGTTGTAACCTGGCACATCCTGAAAGGAGAGCCGGCAAAAGAGGCAGCACCGGTGGATCACCTCTATCGCATGACCAAAAGCGGACATGTCAACAGACCAGAACGAGAGCGGAGAAAGCCCGTTTGACTGGCAGAATAGTGCTGGTGAAAGGGCAACCTTCTCGAACTCAACACGTGACCCCGTGTTTCAGCCGATATGTCTACTGTACATTCTTCCAGGCTGTTTGTCATGTTTGCCTCGTAAGACGCCCCTTTGTCAAATTCCATTCTCTGCTGTCTCGCATACTGAGTACTGCCAGATCCTTGAATTCGCCAGATTGCTTGGTACTCGCCTGCTTCTGCTATGGTTTTCTTGCTTCCGATGCTTAAGTCCTCACCGAGTAGTTAGCTAAGATTATAGAAACGAGGAAAACACGAAAGTTATAGTGAAATCAAGATCCGTCCTGGCATGAGACTTGAACTACTGAAAGCCCTTGGTAGCTACCTAATGGTTGCTCATGGCTTTCGATCTTCACCATTCACAATATCCCACACGAGTGACATGTAGAGCCGTAGACAGTTCACCGTGGAATGCCTGAAGGTTGTCAAGTGAGCTTGTTTCTACCGATGCATGTACATAATTCCTCAATAATTCATAATCCATCTCGCTGCCCAGACAAAGCGTGCCACCCTATGTTATCAAGGGCATGGACCGCGCTGTATGACGCACCAGGGAATCTGGCACTGACCGCCACGGGCGCCACGGACTGGTTGTCAACGGGGATCTACACCTCCCCTCCTAACTCGGGCTAGAATCACAGCCTGATAAGGTAGTGATCATGGGGACTGATTCTATTTGGCTTTGCTGGGCACTAATTTCATTGGACATTTAATTTATTTTCATGATCGCACCTTGGTGGAGTGACGCAACAAAGTCAATGGCTACGGTTATGTACTTGAACTCGAGCTCACTTTTCAAACGTTCCTGGCCGTCTTACGCCCCAAGTACAAGTCGCGACAGGTAGACGATCGGCGAGTATTCTAAAATGTTTTGTGTTTGACGTCACCGTCGCCCGTAAGCGATGAAGCGATCGCGAACGAACATTTATACCCGACTCAGTACCTGCGATGGTAAGAGCACGCCCTGACGTCAATCACGATCAGTAAGTATGGTAGACACAGCCGTAATATATAAGCCCGGGACACATCCATTGCCCAGCCCGACGCGGTTGTGCTTCCGACCCACTTTCTTATACATACTCCAAATCATGCCTATCTTTCACCGTGATTCAACCGCAAGCTCCTCCTCGGGGCGGAGCATTGAAGACCCAAACCAAACAAGCCGTCATTCAGGGCTGTTTGGGAGGCGGTCATCACACTCTACACTTTCTTCCATGTCCTCCGGTTCGGGAACTTCCATAGGTGGTTCTCGCCGCCATGGTCTTCTTCACAGGTCACACGAGGACCCATCAATCATGGCCGCCCGAGAGCAGGTACTTCGGGCTGAGAACGCGGAAAGAGAAGCCGACAAGGCTCTTATTGCCTCAAGGAAGGCAGTCAAGGAGGCCAGGGATCACGTCAAGCATCTTGAGCGTGAAGCAGCGGAAGAGTGAGTTTCGAGGTCATGGGGTGTGGATCTGTCGCCTTTGCTAATCTTATTCTTCGCGGATAGAGCCCGATTGGCGAGAATTAAGCAGGATCAAGCCAAGTCTATCTCGAAGAGGGCGAAGCCTCTCGGACGTAAGTTTGTAACGCTCGATGGTGATGACAATTGGATTAGCTGCTGACTGTAAAACTTTGTAGGTCACATCTGAGGATAATACCTATATACTATTCAGGAGTCACGTAATACCTGTTCTTTTCTTATTTGTGGTCAAACTTGGGAATGCTCGATACATGTATTATAGTGGGTGATATTTTCTCTTGGGCTTTCAAGCCAACTTCGCTAGCAATCTGTCTGTACTCGAATTCGAAACTCAAGTGAATCAAGATCTACTATACCTTATTAAGTAAAGTGATTCACCCGTTCTCGTCCCGTCACAGCTCCATATATCTGATCACCCGATGCTCACAGGATCGACCCTATAGGTCTCCAGCAAATAAGCTTATAACCACTTGATTTAGTCGAAACCCTTTGATATCACCCTCCTTCTCACATGGTGCAAATGCATATGTGGGTTACATTCCGAATGTTACCCATTCGCGGGTGACTCGCAAATTTTCAGGGTCCTGCGCGGGGAGAGCTACAGCGTGACACAGTCACAACCGAACGAAGGTCTACACGGCCAAAGCGACTGGTTAGCTGGAGCATAATATCCCGAAATTGACTTTGACTATGGCAGTCATAATTACCCGTGCTTACGATTGAGACGCCGGGATTTCTTGCTGCATGCATAGTCCTCTGCCGCTTTCTAATAACTGCCTCTACCAAAGGGCCAATTGCAGCGGGTGGGCATGTCTGTTAGGAAAGAATCTAATGCGACTTAATAGGGATGAGCTATATACTTAGGTCAGAATTGACTGCATCGCTGGATGCGCATATGCGTGAAGTTACACTCTGTAGATCAGCTGCGCCCCGAAATCGTCTTGTCTTCTAGCCCTATGTGACCTGTTCACCATTACTATTAGTTAACTGTCATTCCCAGATTGGACCGTTCCCTGAAAGGATCAACGATTTTCTTTCTCAAGGCCCAAAAGCCACCACTTGCTTCAAAATGGTCAGGAAAACTAGTATACTCATCGTCATTTCCACTCTGGCCATGCTGGTCAGATCCCTGCCGGGTCGACGTGACAATGAGCATGGCAACCAGGACCAATCCCTTAACCGCCTGGTGTTTGCCCACTTCATGGTCAGTGTGCCAAATCAATCGAGAACCGAGGTGCTGTGCCCGGAGATGAGTCAAAGACGCTAACTTGGGACTCAGATAGGGATTACAAGTGACAGAAGTAGTGCATCAGACTATGATGATGACATGAAGCGAGCCAATTCACTCGGAATTGACGCCTTTGCACTGAATATCGGTGTCGATCCCTACACAGATCAACAGTTGCAACTCGCATACGCATCTGCCGCCAACAACTCCATGAAACTATTTCTGTCCTTCGACTTCAACTGGTGGCATAGTTCGCAAGTACAACAAATTGGCCAGAAGATCGCTCAATATGCCACTTTGCCAGCTCAGCTGATGGTCGACGACAAGATCTTCGTTTCGACGTTCGCCGGAGATGACTTGGATGTAGCCGCACTTCGTGCTACTGTTGGCAAACCGATTTTCTTTGCCCCTAATTTTCACCCGTCCCTCGGAACGAATATTTCAGCTGTTGACGGACTGCTGAACTGGATGGCGTGGCCTAACAATGGGGAGAACAAAGCCCCGACCTCCACCAAGAATATCTCCGTCGCAGATGGTGACCGAGAGTACATGAACGCTCTTGCTGGGAAGGCATACGTTGCACGTTAGTTATCCGCTTTCAACTTTCCAAGTAGATCTCTGATCCTATTGTCCTAATTTAGCCGCATCACCTTGGTTCTTTACTCACTTCGGTCCCGAGGTATCCTACAGCAAAAATTGGGTCTTCCCGTCGGATCTTTTGTGGTATGACCGATGGAATGAAATCCTGGCTCTCGGACCTCGCTTTGTTGAAATTGTTACCTGGAATGACTATGGCGAGTCTCACTATATTGGACCCCTGTCATCTCCGCACACCGATGATGGGGCTTCTAAATGGGTCAATGATATGTAAGACCCTCTTTTTTCGCTTCTCCCGTCTCTTGCTGAGATTTGGCCTTAACTCTCGGAACATCATCAATAGGCCCCATGATGGATGGCTTGAGATCTCTAAGCCCTTCATCACCGCGTTCAAAGCCGGCGCATCCTCAGTCGATAGCTATATCAAATCCGATCAACTCATCTACTGGTATCGGCCAGCTCCACGAAGTGTCGACTGCGACGCGACTGATACATGCATGGTCCCGGCCAACAACGCGAGCGGTAATTATTTCCTGGGCCGACCCAACGGCTGGGAATCTATGGAAGATTTGGTCTTTGTGGTCTCTTTGCTCACAGCTTCGGCGTCCATTCATGTGAACAGCGGAGGCACAGTCTACATCTACAATGCTCTTGCTGGGGCATCTGCACAAGCAGTCCCTATGAATGTGGGCGCGCAAAGCTTTTCGGTTAGCCGCGATGGCGCAGACATCCTCTCCGGGACCAGTCTGAAGCCTATCATCAACGGTTGTGTGTGTGGTCTATACAACTTCAATGCTTATGGTGGGGTTTGCTGAAGTACCATATTTCATAATTCGACCTGCTAATACTATTTCTGATAGTTGGAACGTTGCCGGCTGGAGCTAGTGACCCACTCCACCCCGATGGCCTCGGGTCATTTCGTCAGGGCTTGCGTGTGCAGACCTGTGAAGCCTCACCTTCGCTGGGGACCGTGCCTCCTACTGCTACCATTACCTCGACGAGCACAATTGGAACGTCGGACTCATCCACATCTACCACTTCGACCACTTCGACCACTTCGACCACTTCGACCACTTCGACCACTTCGGCCACTTCGACCACTTCGACCACTTGGACCACTTCGACCACTTCAACTACACCAGCTTGCTCAAGCAGTCCTCCAACTACGCCATGTCAAGCTTACACTTCCACCATAACACTCACCAGCACAGCTTCGGTCACTCAGACTCAGACTCAGACTCAAACCCAGACCCAGACAGTCACGGTATCTGGCACGGCCTGCACACCCAGTGGACCTGGTAACAACAATGTCTGCACGGGTGGAACTGGGCCAGGGAACTACGTTGGACTCTGCGTCTTCTGCTGCCAATACGGCTACTGCCCTCCAGGGCCTTGCACCTGTACTCAGTACGGCACACCTGTTCCCCCGCCACCGTCGACTGGGGTACGAGGGGTTCCCTTGAAGGACGAGGATGATTCGTATTTGGGACTCTGTAGCTTTGCTTGTGAGCATGGATACTGTCCGCCAACGGCCTGCACCACGGCGTGATCAAGTGGGCATTAAGGTTTGACTTTTGTGCAGGGGTGATTTATACAGAGACTGGCATGGAGGGAAATTGGATTATGCGCACTCGACATTACACAAGATTGATATTGATATGTACATGAATTGATTGACCTCTTCTTCGCTGTATTTGATCATCTGTCCATTCCAAGTCTCGGAGCTCAACACTCTCACCCTCCCATTTTCCCCATGGTCGGGAATCCATCGTTCATCGTGGCATGTTCTAAATTGGGTCTATTTTAGTCCGTGTTTACTCTTTGTTCATCGGTCGAACACCTTGCGTTGCAGCATCCCTCAACATTAGATGACGAGTTTGTTAGATGAATTGAGGCCAACCTGTAGCAAGTTCGAAAGAACAACGAAACCTCGAGTTTCACAATTCAAGGGTTTAGTTAGGTCCAATCCATATCCATGGATTGGGGATCTCTTCCTCTCATTGTTAACCTCCGACCGCGAATCATACCTCCTAGTCTTCATAATCAACTGGACCTACGGAGATGCTGCCCCCAGAGAGTGTGCGTCTTATCTGTTCTTGCTTTTTTCTGTGCCTCTCCCAAGGCCATGCAAGTCATCTGACAGGCGATCTCAATTTCTCCTCGTGTTTGAAGGCAAAACTTTGCTATACTCAATTACCATAGCCTTCATCGACTTGTTTCTTCATAAGGACTTATCATGCGTATCATTTCCTCAATCACAAAGGGGATGGCCATGTTGCCTCGCCGCATTCCCATTCTCTCGGTCGGCGACCCTGTTATTGTGATTAAACTTCAGTGTTCTAATCATAGCTGGACTGCTGGGGTCTTCACCAATGAAGGAATTTCGGAAGTTGAAAGGGAACCACCCCTCCCGATTGGATGTGGACTCTTCCTTTGTCTCGCTGACGCTACAAGGGTAGCTTGATCTATTTCGAGCCAGTTCGTCTGCTGGGTGTGGCTTGATCCCCCTTTGTTCGAGCTACAGATTCCATGTTTCTTCTTTGATACAGTGTCCATTGTCCAACCGTATCGTGAGGGAGGCTCAATGGTCATTTCTCAACAACCATAAAGATGGGTACTAGCGCCCTCCCCCGAAATCCACCCTCGCTCGTTCTCAAACATCGGAAGAACTTCATTGTCCAACGGCTTTTCTCCAAATAACAACCCTCTTGGGCAACCACTTTTGCAAACATGGCCAAACGCCCTGTAAAAACATCTGGAGGGACGGCCTCCGTTCGCCAACAAGCCCGCGTTAACAACGGCTCCCAGACTCAGCTCTTCACCAGCCTCGGCGTGACAACTCCCGCTAACCAACGTACTGTCACAAATCTCCTTCGAGAGGTCTATGATGCAGGAACTGGGGATCTCAGATCCAGCATCCATCGGAATCGAGTGCGGCAAGAGATTCGTGATCGCATGGATCAAATGCCCAACCCAGTCCAAAACCATTCCGAAGCACGAGATTCCGTTGTAGAGATGCTCTACAACCTGTACAGATTGCTTCAAGCTCGATGGGTCAGACAACCAGCCACAAAGACTGCCGTGCCACCTCCCGCTCCAGCTCCGGCACAACCTACGGTGTTTGACCCCATAGGTCCGTCAGCCGTGCCTGATGCCGATGTGCAGATTATCGCGTATAACAACCCTGGTCAGCCGCTGCCGATTCGCCTCAGCGATCTTCTGCCCGATGCCAGTGATCTCAGTAACAGAAGTCTGAACGGGGATTGGGTCAACGCATCCGCCATCGGCCTCGATGGCCTGCGACGGAATCTCATCGCCGAAGGTTACATGGCAGACGGTGCATCGCTCTGGTTCAATCCCCACGCTCTCAATGATATTGATCCAGCACTGCTGGCGGCTCCCCAACCTGGCGAGACCCGGCTGAGCTCGATGAACCTGGCATCGACTATTATTCGAGCCATTGGTATGTATTTCCCCTCTCACCGTCTTGCTTCTCCAGAAAATGACGGCACACCTCGATCTCCACTGATGCGACCTAGCTTCACCATCATCATTCGCCCTCGAGCGACTGGTGGTGGTGCCTTGGACTCGCAACAGCCTGATCTGGCCCGTCCTGGAAGTCGTCGAGGATCTATGGATCGTCCCGAAACCTCAAGAGCAGCACCTCGAACCAAAACGAGCGATGTCGGTGCTCTACCAACGGTTGAAGTTGAAGTTCCTGGCCCTCGGCGATCTGATCGAAAGCGCGTCACTTCCGAGATTCCCTCGACTTCTAAAGTGCCTGTTGCTCCCAAAACTGTTGCTCCTCCTAAAGCTCCTGTGGGTTTCAAGGCTGTTCCTGCTTTCAAAGCTCCTGCTGCTCCCGCGACTTTTCCAGCTTTTAAAGCTCCCTTTGTCACCAGTACTGTTCCTCTTCCATCCTTTACCTCTGCTGCTCCTGCTCCCCCTGTTGTCTCAAACTCAGATCCAATTCCCTCCGCAGAGGCAGGCCTCAGGCGCCCCAGAGATCCCGAGGAAGCAGAGCCATTAGATCGTCCGACTCGGCGACCCAGACTGGATGATGACGACGCTGGTATAGGAATGGCCGTTGATCCGTCCCCGATGCCCCCGCGACGCCCTGTGAGTGGCACCCGGACGCGGCAAAGTGTGCGCCGAAAGGCTCCTGTACGCTTGGGAGGTCGGGCACCAACATCCTCTGGCAGTACTTTGCTGCCGAAGGCTCCGGAACCGCCTGCGATGAAAGCTGCGGTTCCTCCCTCCGAGGGACAACTGACCGCGTCAGTCATGGGTGGAGAAACTAACGAGACGTCGCTAATGGAAGCTCTGGAACAGGCGGCGATGAAAGTTGCGCTTCCGGCATTCGAGGAACCACCGACCACTTCACTCTTGAGTCGCCTAAATAATGACCTATTCGAGCAGGTGGCTGAGCCATGGCTGGGAATCCCAGAGAGTCGCATGCCTCCGGAGATCCAAGAAGCCCTAAGGAGTCAGCGATTCACAGCGGACATCGCCCAAGGCACTGACACGATGGAATTGACTAATGAACCTGAAGGGCCTTCGTCTGACCCCGCTCCTGCCCCGGCTTCTGCCCCGGCTGTCACCTCCGGGCCTACCGGGCTGTGGCTTCCCCAGACTGAGGATGATATGATCATTGCTCGCCGTAACCGCGTTCGCCGGTTCAGCGAGTATCAGGAGCGTCCCACCAGCGCACGCTCTGATGACAGCCAGGATTCTCCTCGCAAGAAGCGTCGCCTCAACAAGGCTCCGCCGACCGGGCTGACCCCAAGTCCACCTCCCCCTGTCAAAGCAGCCCCTTGGGTCGAGCGCGCGGCGGCCAAGCGCGCCTGGGCCAAGCTTCCTTGGTCAGCCAAGCGCCCCGTGGCCAAACGCCCTGAGGTTAAGCGTCCTGAGGCCAAGCGCCCTGTCCGTGCTGCTCGTGCTGCTCGACCCGAGGATGATGCTGAGTTGGAAAGTATAGCTGAAAGCGTGAGCCGTCTTACCCCGAATTCCCCTCGGGCTACCCGACCAAAGAGCAAGAGCAAGTTCCTTCCGAGTTGTAAGCAAAGCTAAATCCTGTTTGGGTGATTTTGTGTTTTCGTTGTTGTATATTCCATTCACGCACTTTCTTCGGAATAATTTTGTCCGATGTTTGATTTTGTATCTTCATGATTTCGCTTTCCAATGGAAGAGAGAGATTAAAGTCAACCAGTATTCATGTTTCTTGCCTGGGAACGTATTCGGATTTTCCAGCATGCATATCTTGAACATATCTCGACTCCATGAGAAGTGTTCAGATTGTACGAACATCTATACTTATACCTTGACATTTGTAGCCAAGCCCATGTATTATGGTGCAACGATGAAAGTAATCCTGCCTGAATCGACTCGGTACTTGCGGCGCCCACAGGGCATCAACCATCAAAGCAGTCCCCCTTCCCCGCCCAGCACAATCCTAGAGTCCGCAATCATGTGAGGAGCAACGCCAGTGCTCGCGTGTGTGATGGCACCCTATGATGACCTTCATGACGAGGAACCTGATGCATGGGACGCCGACGTGGTCTTCGAGGCAGTTGAGGCCTCGGTAGCCACTGCGTAAGGGACCATGGTGATAGTGACGGGCATCAACACAATATCTTTACTGCTCAGAGTGGTGATCTCGCCGCCTGTTGATCTTACATCGGTCGTCGCTCTTACGTTGGTACAGAGGGCAGTCATTGTGCCTCGGAGTCGACGCACGGCGTGATATGCACCTCGGAGAGAGGTCGTAGCCCTCATCCATAGGTATGGACACTTGTGGTTGGTCTGACGGCCTGTTTCATGATTCTTATGGTAGCGCATGGTCCTGTCGAAGCCGGCCCTGGCACTCCTGGGGTTTTGCAATCATTGAAGGCTTGGCCGTAGCTATCAGAGCATCAAGGATGGATGGTTTGATGGAACATTCAAGCAATGAGATAGAGATGACAGCGTTCCAACACCTCCATTTGCCTTTTGAGAATCATGAACAATATTCGTGATATATGATAGCATTATTGTTGGACTCATCGCACTCATGCCCGCGGTTGGTATGGTGGCGTTATTGTACACAACATTAAATTCATGATTGATAACTACAAAATCAACACACGCGATGCCTACAGATTAGCCATATCTCCACGATCCAGTCAGTTCATGCCCGAATGTTGGTCACTGATGATGTTGATTGGCCGGCCTACTTGTCGGCTTCGAAGATAACCTTCTGGCATCGCATATGGTTGAAATCATCATATCTATAAACGCGATGAGCTTCAACTTCAAGGCTTTTGATCTCCCACCACCAGGGGATTACTTACGCTTGCACTGCCTGAGATAGTGGACGAATATCCCCGGACATGAAACTACTCTTCGTTAGCCTCCTGAAATGGGCCTGCCTATCAGATACTTACTTCAAAACATCCTGCTTCTTTTCCAACAGCTCCATGGCGTCCCCGAAAATACCTGTCCATGTCAGCCTATACCCAAAATTGATTCATACGATCGCAGATGACACTTACTGCGCACCGGACATCGTCCCATCTGCAAACGCAGGTTCTTCCCGTAGGCCTCGTTGCCAGTCCAGGGAATCTCGCCGTTGTGCACGCCCACGCTCGAGAGGACTCCCCACGGACGAAGCATCTCGAATCCCATGCGCAGCGCGCTGCTATGGCCCACAACCTCGATCACGACATCCGCGCCCCGACCATCGGTAAGTTCCTTGACTCTCTCACGTAGACCAGCTTCACTCTCCTGGAAATTCCACGCCTCAGCCCCGAGGCCCTGCGCAAGTTGCAATCGCGACGGAACGCTATCAATCGCAATGAGATGCTTCGGGCGATGCTCCAAGGCGCTGACCAGTGCGCAGATTCCCACGGGCCCGCATCCAAACAGTAGCACGGTACTATTCTGGACGACCTGAGGCTCGAGTCCACGGAACGCATTGCTCGCAGCAAAATAGCCGGTCGGGAAGATATCGGCCATCAAGACGAGCTTCTTTTCGTCGATTGTCGCGGGCGCATGGAAAAGAGTCGATTCCGCCAACGGTATCCGGACATACTCGGCCTGGCCGCCATCCAGCACCGCGCTGCCGTACAGTTGCCCCCGCGCGCAGCGGGAGGAGAACCCGCTGGCACAGTAGAAGCACTCGCCGCAGCTGACAGTAAAGGGGGAAACCACTCGGTCGCCTTGCTTGAATGAGCGAACGTCGGCTCCGACTTCGACTACCTCGCCAGTAAACTCGTGGCCCATGATGAATCCTGCACCTGAGGGTTGATGGCCGCGAAAGACGTGGAGTTCACTGGTCTAGACTCAGCATCCATGGTTTCAGCCTCCTCTCCGCAGGAATACTCACCTGCCACAGAGTGCAGTGTATCGCACCTTGAGGATAGCATCGGTGGGATCTTGGATCTGAGGCCGGGGTCGCTGTTCTAGGGCGACCTGCAACGGGCCTTTGAAGACAACTGCTTGCATGATGATTGTTGGTCTAAGTTCTGAGTGTCGGAAGGATCTGATTATTTTTGGTCGTTATTTGGAAGCCCAGTCAAATTCTCAGTGCTTGTGTCGCGTCGAGTTTTGGATGTTGCATGTTGCACTGCGTCCTGAGGGGGCCGAGCTCCTCAGGCCGCGTTCGTACCTCGGCTATGCTCGGTCTCTTGACGGTCGATCTGAGAGATGGATGCCTTGTATGCATCAATGCGATCTTTGACCGCGCGGAACCACCAAATTCAGAGAATCTTTGGAGCAATTGTGATTCATCTCTATCTGACTTGAACGTGAACAAGGTATCTCAATAGGACTAGTCGTTCGGAGATGCAGACTACCTTGGAAGTGGTGGGGCGGGATGGATTGGCAGTCCTCAACCTATCCATCATCGCGAAAGGCGACGCGAATAACTTGATCTTCTCCTTTCATTCTCAATTCGGTGGCCTTGGTCCCAGGTTTCTTTGTTGAATCTGGAAACGGGCTTCAGTGCTCGTGAGGTGACGAGACAAAGGCGCCGTGCGCCCTTTCCTCCGTTGAGGCCGGGGGTTTCTTCCATCTGCCGAAACAAAAGGCTTGGGCCGTGTAACTCACTCCAGGAATAAGGTTCGAAATGAGCGAGATTGCATTCACATAGTAGGTACCTCGAAGAATTTTGTCTATCAGTAGACTAGGTGCAAACGAGTTCCATATAAACCTGGAGGCGTATTTGACATGGGTACCTTGAAGGGAGTTGAGCTGGAGGCGAATCCCATGGCCCAGTGGCCCCGCCGTGGTTCATTCCATGTAGAACGATCAGCTCGGATTTATTCTCTGAACTTACTTAATCCAGCCCTCCACTGAGCTGTTGTTAAAACGGAGGTCGGGCTTATCACGTTCAGAACATTGGAATATTCCAAAGATAGACGAAATATACCTAACCTACCTAATCCATGCATAGCCCTGTCGACGGTCAAGGACTCTTCTAGATACTAGGTAGGGAGGTAGTCGATCAACAGCCCCCGGGCCTACGGTGACGATATATTTCCCGCCAGCTACCTAAGGATGGAAACCCCTCATACCTTACCTAGGAACGGCAGAGAGCGTCCCTCCAGTACCTTAGGTACCTGGTACCAGGGCTGGCTGGAGGAAGGTTCCAATTGAAGCGGGTGGCTAATTAATTCTAGTTCGATTTGTAACGATCCAATATACCAATATATCCCCAGTATTAACCTTAGGTCAAGCAAGACCCAGTGCTGACGCACGGCCGGACTCGACGCTTCGATTGTGGACCTCAAGAGGGGCTCATTTCAACAGATCCTGAGGGCATCAAGCAATTACCTTAGGTCAGTCGCATAGAGGTACTTCCATAGGTCCTGAGCAATGAACTTCACGCCCAATGAGGGTCACGCGGGGACGGGCTATCTGCCGTACTGGCAAACATGAACAGGCTCAGAACAGGGGACGGATCACCAGGAGGGCGACCATCGGGCATGCAGGCGGAGGAGGTGCGCAAAGAAAGTGTACAAGCCCAGGGAAGCAGATTGGTTCTGGTTTTTTTTGGGAATGTTGAAGCCCAGGAGACTTGAAAGTTGTTGATGGACCGAGTACCAGAGGATTTTAAGCTGACGAGCTGACTTAGACGGGTCGAGTTGAGATGTCACTGATTTGATTCCACCAAGATAATGATGTTGAAGCGTTCATGGAGGTTGTTTTTTATTCTCTACGATGATTCAATGTGATTTATACCAGGGGGATGGAAATCAAAGGAGTTCACTCTCGTATCTCACGGCCGTGCTCCACGAGGAGGCGTAGCCGACGCCAAGACTTCCATCCCAGGCTGTTTCCCCACGGCCGAGGATGTAAGCGAAAATCCGGTTTGGATTGATCGACTCGCCAAGAAATCTTATTTCAGGCAATCCAGATTCTGGATTCCAGAATCTGGAGAAGACTGGAAGGTCATCAATGAATATTCTCTTTGATGACCGGTCCTGGTTGTTTTATTCTTGCCATGTTTGTGTCTGTGCTGGATCAGGCACTTCTGCCCAGCCATGGGAGCCAAGCATGTAGAGTCTCGTAGGCGTATGTCGTACTCTCCAAGATGTCGGTGTACGTACACTGTACAGGGTGAGGATACGAGCACGGAGGAATTCCGGCATACAGTACGAGAGGGTTGATTGATGGATGGACGCCACGCACTGCCCCCGTTCCCCAAAGGGCAGCGGCCAGCCACTTGCGCGGAGAAACAGCTCTTTCGTTCCACCTCGTACAGTGCAAACGAGCTCCCCAAGGAGGAGCACAGCTCAAGTACTCCGGACCGCCATCGACCAGGACACAATTACCGAGCCTCCGAGAACGTGAGGACCTAGTACTCACTTCCTTCAATCAGCGAACAACCCAAAGAACGACAGCCAAAAAAAAAAGTGGCGGATCGGCCCCACGCGACCGCGCGGCCATCCCAACTTCCCCAAGACTCATCGGTGCCAATTTGCCAAAATTGACCAAACGCTCCGTCTCCGTGTGTTGACGTTGACGGTCGAGTATGTTCACCCGGCGAGAAACCCGGTGAAACGAGAGGACGAATCAGCAGCCCGTCTAACTTCCTCGAGGATTCTCGGGATTCGCAACTCGTCCAACTTGGTTGAACTGGTTCAGTCCGCGACCAACGAGCCAAGACGTGAAATTGGCAGTCTCCCAACTTTTCTGGCTGGCACGTCATGTCCAGTCCGACCAGTCCGACGCCCTGCTGAGCTTTCTTGGCTGCTTCCGCCCACTCCCCTCCTCGTCTCCTCTCGTCTCTTTCCATGAGTCTGTTGTCCGTGGTTCATCCCTCGTTTCTCCCTCGGAGCGTTTTCGATCTATTCCAATCACTCGGTCGATCGGATATCTCCCGTTGTTGAGGCTCCTTTCTCATCGCCGACCGGTCTCTCATTATCCACCCTTTCCGGCCCTCGACGTTCGATATCGACTCTCGACTCTCGACTATGGCCCGCCCTTGCTCCTCGCCTTCCTTCTACTAGTTTTCCTCCCTTTTCGGCGATGCTTGTGATCTCCCCGCGCTCGCCTCCTTGCCTGTCGGGCTCCGTCCATCTACCATGTCCGTCGATGGACCCGAGGCGCCGCGGGGATTACGGGCACGATTGGCCGGTGAGCAACATCACCAACCTCTCAACATCCCGCATCAATTGAGCTGACCATGGATATCCAACAGCATTCATCGCACCATTCTGCTCTCCCCTCCTCGCTCCTCAACGCCGTGGCTGGCGCCCGCTAGCTTTGCGCCCGCCCTACCTCATCTCCCTCGCCTGTCTCCTGCTCTTTATACTTCTGACACTCGAGGCGTTACGACAATATAGCCATCGCCAAGGAGGGCTGATCTTCTTCGACGATACCGACGAGGTCTCCGCCCTGCAGTCATTTGCCTACAACTATGTGCCCATCATTGTCGCCCTGGTGGTGGTCCTGATCTGGACGGTCACCGACTTTGATGTGTTGCGCCTCGAACCATATTTTCAACTCTCGCAGCCGCAAGGCGCGCCTGCAGCGGTCCTCTTTATAAACTACAACTTTGGTCAAACCATCCTGACCCCCATCAATGCGGCCCGGCGTCGGCACTGGGTCGTTCTATGGGTCTCGCTCCTAACGCTGTCAATTCGTTTGATCCTTCCCGCCTTGCAAAGTACCGTCTTTGAACTTCGCGAAGTCACCGTGAAAAAGCGAGTCTCGATGAAAAGTTGGCCGGACCTGGTGGATCTCGAAACGCAAGCAACATGGATGTTGACCCAAGCTAACAACACCGTGGATTCGGTCCTATCCCCGGACGAGCAAGCGCGCCGGTCGCGGTCGACTGAATATGCCATTGCACCCGTGGAGATTCCCGACAACACTTCTGAGGAGGCAGATACGCTGTGGAACTTGGATCAGGAAGTCTACTGGGCCCAGGTCGCATGTGACAACATGTCTCTCGACAACAAACTGTCCGTCACGATCAACACGCCGGCTCATGGTTATCAGACCGTCTCGTGGAACGCTTCCGGCATTGACCTCAACGATGCCTATGGCCATGCCACCTCGTGCAAGCTCGACTTTTCCTACGACAGTGTCTTCTTTCCGGGCACCGATTATCTCCAGGTTCGCTACTGGGAGCCTGTGATCAGCACCGCTGCTGAATCCGTGTATCGAAACCGCTCGCAGGCGTTCACAGTCACCGGATGTGACCCTTACGATCTCTATGGTATGATTATCGCCGTCAATGCAACGGAGTCCGAGACCTCGAACGACTCGACGTACGCGGCGTCCGGTGTCGCTTTTGCCTGCGACGTTACCTACCAGAAAGCCCAAGCCCGTATCTCCATGCATTCCAACAGTTCCATTGAAAGCCTGCATATCAAGTCCGCGACTTCCCAAACCTTGACCAGCAAGGAATTCAACATCGACCACTTTCAAGCGCTCCTCTCTCAACGTGCTCCTTATACCAGCGACATGCTCTTTATTCGCGAAAATGCTACCACCGGTGGCCGGACCGTGACAGAACTGCCCGTGATTAGCCAGGAACTGGGCGAACTCCAACCGCTCCTAATCCTGGACACTTCGACCATGATGACCGAAAGCGAATTTGAAACGAAGATTACGCGCGATGTGGAACAAGCCTTTGTCCTTACCCTGGGTCGACTTTTCGATCCGGACGTCCATCCCACCGTGGTGACAGCGACTCGAGTCAGCAACCAAGTTGCCATCGCTGTTGTGGAATTCGCTGCACTATGGTCTGAGCTCATACTGGCATTGGCCGCACTGACCGCTCTCTATCTCCTCTTCTTATATCGCTCGCGCGAAACCTTTCTTCAGAGCGATCCTGGCTCCATCGGCGCTATGTGTAGTATCGCCGCGGATATCTTTCATCCGTCTAACATCCTAGCACAGCCTCATGTGGAATTTCATCAATTCTCCACCCGGCAGATGCGTCGTATGTTCAAGAAGGCCCGCTGTTATTGGCGCTCCGACCCGTCTGGTAATAAGCTGGAGATCCTTGCTGAGGATGGTAAGTTAATTGATGTTTTTCGTTAATATCTCCCTGGCTAGCCGACTAACATTTTTGCCCGAACAGGCTCCCCAGTTCAACTTGGCGACGATCTGCGCGTTCGCGTTGACCCGATGCCCCATTTCTTGGTCATACCATTCTTCATCGTCGAGTTTCTGGCTCTCGCAGCGGTCATCATCTTGATGGCGCTAGTGGTCTCTTCACTTGCCCGGGATGGCAAATTCAAACACCTGACGCAATATGACTCGACCTCGTTGTCGGTGATCTTGTCCTTCCTGCCCTCCGTCGTGGCGTCTTCTGTGGGCTCATTGTGCACCTCGATCCACCGCAATCTCAGTGTTCTCGAGCCTTGGGTCCATCTCCAACGAGGAAAAGCCCCTGCAAAAGCCTCCCTGTCGCTGAACTACTCTTCCCAGAGTCCGTTTGCAGTTTTGTACAAATCGATCCGCGACCGCCATGTTTTGCTTGGCTTGGTCTCTGTGGCATGCGTTGTCAACATGGTTCTCACGGTCGTGGCGGGTGGATTGTTTACTCAGGAACTGACATCCTCAACCTTGCCGACGTCAGACCTGACGGCGAACTACAGCCATTCCGTCTTCTGGCGGACCGACTTTGCGGCAGAGTTCACCGAGTATGACTTGATTCAGACAAGCATTACCAGTGGAGTTCCCATGCTGTCCTGGACGAGCCCCAATCAGTCATTCATTCCCCTCCACATTCACAACCGCAACCCGGACGTGATGTATGGTGCCACTACCCTCGGTGTTGGGTCACAATTACAGTGCTCCCCGCTCTCCCCGGTCGATGGCTTTGTGTATAACGTGACCACGGGCCATCAATACTGGCGCTATGCCATGTTCAAGAACTCATCCCAGGAGTGCTTCGCCGCCATGCCCACTGTCAAGAATAAGGAGGAAGGCATTGCTCTGTCTATCCAATTTCTGTCTGCTAGTGATCAGAATTCCTCCGACATCTGCCAGACCTCGACCGTCGTCGTTGTGGGTCGCTGGAACTACATGGCCGACACGGCAATCACCGACAACAACACAATTGCCTTGCATTGTGAGCCTCATGTTCAGCTTCAGAACTACACAGTGACGTTTGACCAGAAGGGACAGATTCAGGACCATGGACCCATTGCAAATACGTCCATTACCACGGGCGAAATGTATAGAAATGCGACTGTGAGTTTGGGACAGTTCAACAAGGTATTCGTCGCCATTCCGGAGAGCTATGTGGGCAACACCACTTCTCGAAACGGGACGTATAACATTTCTTCATACGACTGGGCTGGATTCCTCGTGGCACGCCTGTATCAGCGGGCTGATCCGGATTTCGACTCACTCGATGTTGATCGATTTACCGATCTTACCCAGGCCGTCTACCAGTGGGTCTATGCGACGTACTTCTCCATATGGCACGACATCTACCTCCAGCCACTAGCGCACCCGCATACGGCGACCAATGCCACCGTGATCCGAAGTACCTGGGGCATGGTGCCCTCGGTGCCGTCTCTCGCAATTGCTCTGATCATCATCGCCTTCGACACCCTCGTCGTGCTGGTCGTTTTCGGTACTCGTCATGGCCGATTCCGAGCCCCACGAATGCCACGTTCCATTGGCGCCATCATCCCTTGGATCGCACATAGCCGTATGCTTGGCGATTTTAGCGACACCCACAAGTGGACCAATACTCAGCGACGTGACCACCTGTCTACCTTGGATAAGCGATACGCGTTTCGACAGTTCATGGGCGCAGATGGTCGTTGGCGCTTTGCTGTCGACGAAGAGCCGCCAGACGTCAAATTCTCCTCACCCTCATCACCACCGGAATCCCCGGAGCCAGACCGTCCTCAAGAAGACCCCAACTCAGAAGCCGGCAAGACCACGTCCGTCCAACTGCAGGAGTTACCGCGCCAGCAGTCGCGGGCGCGGAACTAATCAGCTTCTCCACCACCTTTGTTACGTAGTCACGACTTGTTTTTTTTCAATCTTGGATTCCCCGACTTGTGTATATTTTGGGCATTTGGCGTTACTAGACATTCCCATGTTTTGGTCATGGAACCGGCGCATGGATGCATTATGCATAGATGGCCCAGACCGGTCAGCGGGTTCTGACTGTGGTTTGAATAGCCGTGGGCGCTTGGAATGCCCCCGTGTTGGCACGGCTGGGAGGCTGGACTCTCCGGATTGGCCTAGGATATTGCGGTCACTTCCAGAAATGCTGCGCCTTGGGCGCAGCATTTCTGGCCTGTTGTCCATTTTGATATTGGTGATATAGTCATATACCTTTGAACAAATACAAGGCTCCCGTGGACTAGAACAATCGTCTGTCCTCAATCTGATAATGTGATCCCTCGTAACTCGCTAATCCCACTCGACATTCACATCACATCACCCATCCTGCTCAATCCGATCCACCTTGCTAGCTTTCCACTGCTCCCAAGTCCCTCAACCGCGATTCGACTACAGCGCAGCACGCAATCTCCCATCCACCGCCCTCAAAATCACATAAACCGCCTCCAAATAGGGCACCGCAATCCTCAACTCTCTCGCCTTCCGCACCGGAAACCCGAGTATCACATCAATCTCCATCGGCCGTCCACACCGACAATCCGTCTGCATACTACTCCCAATCCCGGGCAACTTATTAATCTTTTCCATCAGCTGATCGACCAACCCATCGTCCAGCGGCACACCGCACCCCCTCGCAATAGCGATAACTTCCCGCATCAGCGCACGGGTAAACGGTTCCGCGTCGGGCGAGGAGTGTAGCCACGTCTGGGTGTCGACCATCGTTAGGGTGGTGAGGGAGTTCCAGGCCGCGTTCCAGACGACTTTTTCCCAGCGTTGCTGTTGCATATTCTCCAGGACTTGGAAGCGGGTTTTGCCGTGGTGGAGGAGGGAGGCGAAGATTTGCAGGCGTTGGCTTTCGAGGGAGGTGTCCAGGTGGGAGTTTGGGAAGAGGCCGATTTGCATGTCTTCCGATTTGGTGTGCTGGACGATGCCGGGGCTGGTTTGGATGGCGCCTACCCACGTCTGGTGCCGTTAGCTTTATTTTTTTTCTTATCGGTTTGGTCTAGCGTATCACTGCAGGAGGCATACCACGCAGGTGATGATCGAGTTCTGGGGGAACTGCTTCCGGAATGGTTCCTCGTTGCCGACGCCGTTCTGGATTATCACGATTGTGGTCCGGCTGGGGTCTACGACGGGCTGGAGTTGGGCTGCTACGTGGTCTTGATCGATGGCCTTGTGCGCGCATACGACGTAGTCCATTGGCGATGCTTCTGCGGGAGATCGAACGACTGCCACTGAGGTTAGTGATGGTTGATTGTGATCATGTGTGGTTTCCGTCGTCTTACCCTTGTAGGGACGGAAATTATGCTGTCCATGGTTCTCGCTGTGGATAGTGATTCCCTGGGTACCTCAAGGTCAGTACCCGTGTTTCCATACGGAGAACAACACTAGGGGCATACATTGGCGGTTACTGCCTCGTAGTTTGATCGTGCAACAACCGTCAGCTGTACGCGATCGGAACGACTCAAGATAAACGCATAGAAGGAGCCGATACTATCACACGTTAGAACGACATCCACGCTTCGACAAGATGTCATACAATTACTTACGCCCCCAGGCCGTAGAGCAGAACGTCAATCTGGTCCGACATGGTAACTTGAGGAAATGTGAAGCGTTTCTCTCGCTTTCTGACTGAAAGGTCAAAGGCAGCGGTTAAAGAGGATGATCCTGCTCGTGGATATTTCCCGGCGGATTCTCCCCGCATGTTCTTAGTGGGGTTCGGCCATTTGCCCGCGTGGGGGTTGCGATTCTCATATGCCAGCGGTAGGTATTTCCAGTGATCCAGAGTAGATATGTGGCTTCAGAGTCCCCCGTGTACCGTCGCTTGTAGGTACACCGAAGGTACTGAGGCCGAGAGTCATCGTTGATCGACACCCTGATCTACGTCGATCAGAAGAAACCGATCGAAAACAGATACGCTCGAAGCAAGGACCTCATAAAGCCTTGGAATTGACAGCATTTAGAATTCATAGCTTTACACTCCCAATCATATCCCTCTCCAAACGACTCGTATTCACCATCTCCACCCGCAACTCCTTCAAACTCGGAGCCCCCAGAAAGACCATATTCATCTCAATCTCCCGTCGCAGAATCTGCAACATTCGACGAACTCCCGCTTCCCCGTATCCCGCCGACATGCTGAACAAAGTTGGGCGGCCGAGACCAACGGCAGTAGCGCCCAAGGCAAGAGCCTTAAGCACATCAGTCCCACGACGGATGCCACCGTCCAGGAAGATTTGCAATTTGCCGTCTAGTAGATGGGGTGCAAATTTGCGGATCTCCAGGAGGGTTAGGAGAGGTGACTGGGCGCTACGCGGAGATTGAAGATTAGCAGGCCTTCATTTTATGGAGAGAACGGCAGATCTTACGTGTCCTGGGATCGACCCCCGTGGTTCGACAACACAATACCTTGAACGCCATGGTCATATGCAAGAACGGCGTCTTCAACGCACTGGATGCCCTTGATGACCACGGGGAGATCAGTGAGCTCCCTGATCCAGGACAGGATGTCCCAGTCAATGGCAGGCGATATGGAGCTCGCCATAATCTTGGCCACTCCTTGCCCCCGAGCATCACTATCGAGGGCCTATAAGAGTATGAGTATCTCAGGTTTCCCGAAGTGGAAGGATGGGCTTACCGTAACGGCCAAATTGAGCCGCTCATCACTTTCTCTCTTCCCTACCACTGGAGAATCCACAGTAATCCAGATACCTCGGGCGCCCGCTTCAACCGCCCTTTTGACCAGGTCCACTGATTTGTGAATGTCTTTGTTAACGTAGAGTTGTAAGAAGAGAGGCTGATCTTCCGAGGTACGCGCTGCCCTGACCTGCTCAATGGACATGCTGGAGCTGTTGGCAAGGACCTGCGCAATTCCCTCCTTGCCAGCTGCTCGAGCCAGGGCACATTCTCCGTCGGGGTGGGCAAGCTTCGCGATGCCCACGGGGGACATGTAGACTGGGAGCGAGACAGGATGGCCCAGGATTGACGTTGTTGTGTCTATACTGGAGACTTTCTTCAGGATACGAGGCCGTAGAGCCACATTTTGGTATGCGCGGCGATTGTTTCGTTTGCTGATCTCGTCATCGGCTCCTGCGGAATAGTATGCCCAGGCATTGGCCGGGAGGTATCGTTCAGCCACTCCTTCAAAGTCGTTTAAATTGATCAACGTACCGAGTGGTGGAGGGCCCTCGGATTTTGAATCTGGCGATGAGCTGGCTTCATTCTCTGTAACCTCGACAGCCGCAAGTTCCGCTGGATCAATGTATCCTCGTAGGGCAGACTCTGGTAATGCCTCCTGCAAGATATCTGGGGAATGTACCGAGTCAAATTGCTCGGTAGCATCTTTGCCGGCACAGCGGAGAATTACTGTTGAGCCTCCTGGATGGGAATCAAGAAACCCTGGTCAATTTATTAGCGGCCTGACGGGACTGACTACTGATTTTCTCATGAACGTACTGGTGACATCGTAGACTGCACCGTGTATAACAACCCAGCACGACTGCCGGGTATTGTGTTGCCGAATCTCTGCGCGTGTAACGGTCATGATTTACCTGCCAGCAGATAGGCAATGACCACTGTGATATGCTCTTTTGATGGCTTTGGGGCCTGACAGTACAAAAGGCAATTTTCCCTCGTTCGGACAATGGGGCCTGGACGCCACGCTGGCGATCTCAGCGGGGCACCGGACTCCTGCCGAACGCTGCGTGGGGGTTGCAGTACACCCGCTGCACCCAGTGGGAGAAGATGACGATTCCGATCCTGTGTTATGATTTTGATAAGCTGAACATCAATTACCTCTACTACTGAACGACGAGGGTCGGCCTGTTGGACAGGATCGGATATCTGATTTGTTTACTTCGGGAGGATCCGACTAGAGATTGAGAAATGGAGTGTTTCAGATGTGTTGATTGTGGTTAGGTACCGAATCCAGGAAACCCCCCAAGCATAGAAGTATTGCTGGACTACTTGAGATCAGGAGTGTGAAGTCATCTTCTCATCGCTTTGTTCTTCTTCCCGGCCCCAGCACCAGCACCTTTTCCCTTTGTCGGCTATCTGAAATTTCGATCGCCGGCGTTTCCATGCAAAGTTGTCCACCACCTTCCCCTCTTCATCCATCTCCTTCAGCCCTTTCTCTCCTCCAAAGTCTGATCCGAGCCCCCCAGGTTCTTCCACCAATTGTGGTGGATCTCCTCGTAGCGTGGGGGGTAATCACGGCACCGGGTGAAGCCTCCACCCTCGGGCTTCTGCCGGACTTCTCCCGAGTAGGCCGAGTACATTTTGCTCGATTTTACCCCCGCGTGGGGTGCTGCCGAGATGTGCGGGCTGTGGGGTATGGGGGTTGACGCCATTAACTGACAGCCCGGAGGAGAGGGAGGGGTAAGATGGAGGAGGGGGTTTCACCCAACCCGTGATGATGCGCGACTTCATATATGACGACGGGAACCATCTCCGCCACCTGAAGTTGCCTCCGTTCTGCTGGCGCGTTTGAGAAGCCCGCCTTCTCACCTCCTCTCCGTCATAATGGCCAAGATCAAGTCCATCGAGTACTTCCGGGTCAAGCCCCGCTGGTTGTTTGTCAAGGTCACCGACGACGATGGCAACTTTGGCTGGGGCGAGGGGACTCTCGAGGGTCATTCACTGGCTGTCGAAGGCGCGCTGGACGAGATCATCACGCGTATAGTCGGATTTGAAGCCGAGTGAGTGTTACTATCCAAGAATTGCAACGCACCTTTTTTTCTTTTTTTTACTAACTTCATAAACAGCGACATCGAGCACATTTGGCAATTCATCTGGCGGCTGGGATTCTACCGGGGAGGCCCGGTCTTCATGTCCGCCATCTCAGGCATCGATATCGCCCTGTGGGATTTGAAGGGTCGCCGATTGGGAGTTCCAGTGTTCCAGCTGCTGGGCGGCAAGGTGCGCGACAAGGTGCAGGTCTACTGCTGGATCGGTGGCGACCGGCCGAGCGATGTTGAGGCCATGGCGTAAGTATACCCGAATACCACCCGTCAGAATAACAAAGAAAGAGAACCGGTCTAACAGATGGCGATTTAGTAAGGCCCGAATCGCTCAAGGCCTCAAGTGCGTGAAAATGAATGCCACCGAAGACCTCAACTGGCTCGATTCTCCCGCCGCCCTCCAATCCTGCGTCGAGCGTCTCAAACAAGTCAAAGCCTTGGGTCTGGACGCCGGTCTCGACTTCCACGGTCGCCTACACCGGCCGATGGCCAAGCAGCTGGCCAAAGCATTAGAGCCTCATCAACCTCTGTTCATCGAGGAACCTCTCCTCTGCGAACATCCCGAGGCCATCAAGCAGCTATCAAATAGCACGACTATCCCGATCGCTTTTGGCGAGCGCCTCTACACACGGTGGGACGTGAAACGCTTTTTAGAGGATAGCTCGGTGGACGTACTCCAGCCTGATATTGCTCATGCTGGTGGTATTTCTGAGACGAAGCGTATTGCGACGATGGCTGAGACGTATGATGTGGCTATTGCGCCGCACTGCCCGCTAGGGCCAATTGCTCTCGCGGCATCGATGCAGATTGCCATATCGACTCCTAACTTTGTCATCCAGGAGATGTCACTGGGTATGCACTATAATCTTGAGGCGGGCGAGATTGACTTAAACAGCTACCTGGTGGATAAATCCGTGTTTGATATCAAGGAAGGCTACGTAGCAGCCCTCACGAAGCCTGGTCTGGGCATTGAGATTGACGAGGAGTTGGTGCGAAAGATCAGCCTGGAGACGGATCCCTGGCAACCGAAGGAGTTCTTTGGGCCTGATGGTGGTATCCGCGAGTGGTAGTCAATTATCATAGACTGCGTCGAATGCGTAATCCTGTACTCTCTTTCCATCTTCCTACCTTTCAAGTCATAGAGACATCTTTTACTTGCTCTTGGCGCCGGGTTGGAGCCTTAAGTTTGCAACTTCAATGACTTACAGGCTCTGCAAGGAGTATCTCTCTCGGTATCCGTCAACTCGATACTCTGTCCACGATCGGCAATAGCATCATTTATCCATACCTGTCTTCTCCCCACTCGAGGCGGGGAAAGCGTGGGGGTTCAAGCCCATCAGGCACCAGGCCGGATATAAGGCGGGTCTTTCCCCGCAGGGCAGATAAGATCGAATTCTGTACTGCTATCTTTATCGCTAATCAGTTCCATCCACCATGGATCTGTTCTCTTTACAAGGCCGGACTGCCCTGGTGACAGGAGGCACCCGTGGCATCGGCCAAGCCATGGCCTTTGCGTTGGCAGAAGCAGGAGCCGATATCGTACTAGTTCAGGTAAATGCCAAAGATAGTAGCAAGTGTGATGCATCTGCGGAATAGCTGACACTTGCGCAGCGAGAAGCCAGCAATGTTAGCACAGAAGAGCAGATTGAGAAATTAGGGCGCAAGGCCAGTATCTACACAGCCGATCTGGCTTCACAGCAGTCCGTCTCTCAGCTGGTGTCGACAGTGATCAAGGATGGACATGATATTGATATCTTGCTGAATTGCGCGGGCATTCAACGACGTCATCCAAGCCATATCTTCCCGGACGAAGATTGGGATGAGGTTGGTCACGGGGGAATGAACTCGCCCCCAAAGCAAGAGGAGCTAACAGGGTTTGTCGGGCTAGGTGCTTCAAGTCAACCTCACAACCGTCTTCACCCTCTGCCGTGATGTCGGGGCATATATGCTCACACGCACCCCAAACGCCTCGGGTCAACGAGGAAGTATCATCAATATCGCTTCACTCGTCTCTTTCCAGGGCGGCCTCACCGTGCCTGCCTACGCCGCAGCCAAAGGAGGAGTCGCACAACTGACCAAAGCTCTCTCAAACGAGTGGGCTTCCAAGGGCATCAATGTCAACGCCATTGCCCCCGGATACGTCGCAACAGATATGAACACCGCGCTGATCCAGGATAAAGAGCGGGCGGCGAGTATTCTGGCGCGGATTCCTGCTGGGCGTTGGGGAAATCCGGACGATTTCAGAGGATCGGTGGTGTATTTGGCCAGTCGGGCAAGTGCGTATGTGAGTGGTGAAGTGCTCACGGTGGATGGAGGGTGGATGGGAAGGTAGAGGACTGCTAAGGAGCGAAGCTCTCGTGGTGTACGAGGGGATCGAGATAGATACACTCCCATCGTAGTATGAACAATGTCAAGTCATGGGATGCGATCGCTGATCGACAATTGGATCTGTCTCTTCTCTATTCCCTCCAGCTCTCCCATTTCCTCTCACCCCGAGCCCTCCCTGGACTCTTCACGATGAGCCTCCACAAATTCTAGCTCAATATCCGCGGCCAAAGCACGGAACCTGATTGACTCCGGCGTGCTGCAAGAATATTCCCTCATGATCTCACTCTGCAGGTGGGTGCTGATGACCCCAACGAACCACGATTGGCAGCGGAAAAGATCGACCCACTCGCGGGCTGCAGAACCCACCGACTATCGATCCGAGTATCGATCGGGCTGAGCTGAAGGCTGAAGCTCTCGATGGTATGCGAGGTGGAGACAATAAAGCTTTGAGACGGAAAGAAGCAAGCAATGCCAAACATACATGCTGTTCGTCCCTGATCAATTGTCGCGCCGCTCAACGCTCCAAAAGTGTCACTGTATTGGTAAACAGCGCTACGACATTCGGATTCGTTTTCCTCAGAAATGACAGCAAGGCACGCATGGTCATCTCGAGTTTGTGTGCCGTGGGGGCCGATCGCTGCCATGCCTGCTCATCAATCTCCTCACTCTGCAGGATTAGCGTTCTTGAAGCCAATCACAGTAATCTGCAAGCGGCCAGCCCCAGCGTTCTTTTGGCCGGATGATCTGGTTCATGCCATCATGGAGCCTTTTTCCTTGGTTGACTGCCGCCGCCTAGCCAAGTTTATTTCATCGACGGCCTCCTTGCACTGAATTACCCTTTGAACAGGAGTCATGATGGTTGACCAGATGGTGCCAACCTCCTCAATGGCGGTGCCGTGCTTGCCGCTCTTTGTCGAGATTGAGTCTTTCCAGCACGGCTTGTCATTTTTGAGCACAGCTTCGCGGGGGGTCTCACATGTCCCACGCCAGCCAAGCTCGTGTGTCAATGTCTCCACTCTGCCAGACCATGGCATTCGAGCTGCGAGCTCAAGGGGACGCCGATCTCGACGATCTCTGCAGCTCTGCCAGTTGGGGCCCCAGTGACAGGCTATGAAGCCCGCTTGTGGCTCCTCATTGAACCAGTCGTGATCTTGATCAGCGCGGCGAGTGGGTTTGCGCACAGTTTTATTGCATCGCAGCTGCGAGAAGCAAAAGTGCGCGCAATTTTTGATCACAAGAGCTAAAGCCGGCAGGCTATAAAGCTTGAGACGTAGCCTTCCCCGGAGTTGTACTGTCTCGTGGTTTCCTCTCTCGTGCTCTTGGATCCTTCTCTTTATTCGGCGCATCATCATGATCTCCAGAATTACGACCGTTCTGGCCGTTATCTTGTCTCTGTGGAGTTTTGTGGCGGCTGTGTCTATTCCTAAGACAGACTACGATGTTATCGTCGTTGGCGGTGGTCCCGCCGGTCTCAGTGCGTTGAGTGGTGTATCCCGTGTCCGCAGAACCGCACTGCTCTTCGACGACCAACACTACCGCAATGGCCCTACTCGTAACATGCACGATGTCATTGGCAATGACGGTAATAGCCGCACCAATCTGATACATTCATGATCTTGTTCAGCCTCCCGACTAACCAAAACATAGGCACCCCGCCCGCTGAGTTCCGCGCTCTCGCTCGCGAGCAAATCTCCAAATATCCCACCGCCCATATCAAAAATGTGACTGTCAAATCGATCACTCCCATCGGTACCGACGAGGGCTCTGCCTTCTCTGTTGTTGACGCTTCAGGCAAGAACTATACTGCCCGCAAGATCGTTCTCGGCACTGGTATGCGCGATGTTCTTCCCGACACGCCTGGCCTCCCGGAAGCGTGGGGCAAGGGTATTTTCTGGTGCCCCTGGTGCGATGGCTACGAGCACCGGGACCAGCCTTTTGGCATTATCGGCAACCTTTCCGATGTGGTCGGCAGTGTGTTGGAGGTGAACACCCAATTCTCCGACATTATTGCTTTCGTCAACGGCACCCAGACTCCAGCGGGAGAGGCCGAAGCCACTGCAAAGCACGAGGACTGGCGGGCGCAGCTCAATGTCTGGAACATCACCATTGAGAATCGCACCATTGCCTCCATTGAGCGCCTCCAAGATGGCGAGACGCACCAGAACAAGACTGCCGATATGCAATTCGACAAGTTCCGAGTGCATTTCACCACCGGCGACCCTATCGATCGCGCCGCATTCATTACCAACTTTGCAGCGGTGCAGCGCTCTTCGCTGCCGTATCAGATGCATCTCAATGTTACTAAAGAGAAGATCAACGTTGATGCCAGTGGCATGCGTACGAACGTCACGGGTGTCTACGCGGTTGGTGATGCCAACAGCGACGGCAGCACTAACGTGCCACATGCCATGTACTCTGGCAAGAAAGCCGCGGTCTATCTTCATGGTATGCTGAGATCTTCCTGCCTCTCCCTCCAACTGCCTTGCTAATACGTCATTTTAGTGCAAATGTCCCGCGAGGACACTGCATCCAAGATCTCCAGGCGCTCTGGTCTGAGCCACCGTGAGTTGGAGAAGGAGGCTAACCGCGCCATTGGCCGCAACCTCGAGCCGCAGTGGGAGAAGATCCAAAAGCGCAGCTAAAAGTGCATTCGTCTTTTTGCTGATTGCTTCGTGGGGAGTTTTCTCCAAACATGGGTCGTTCGGGCCTGTGTGCTATTAGTACTATGATGCATGGACTACGAGTAGTTTTATGACCGTTGTGGATGGTTTATTGTTATTTTAATTAATTGAACAAATATGGATACGTTTCCTTTTAATTCGGATTGCATCCGTCATCTTGAAGACAGGTTCAGGTTTCTTTTGGCAGACTGCTTCTGACTTATAACTTTCGGCTCCTCGCCAAAGCATCATGTCATTTTTCATGTGTCAGAAAAGTAGTGCCACCAATCCAGAAGGAAGCCGGGGAGCTAGGAGGAGAACACCTTCATCGCGGCGGAATTCATTGTAATAAGAGGCTGTCACATAAGGAATATTGACAAGCTCGGTTCTATCCCAATACTATTCTTCGATGCTTCCGTGCAACTGGTTAACAGACTTGACGAACCTTAATTGACTGGACTGGCGACGGGAGTGGATGTAGAACCCGCGTCCAAATCACTACTTACAAAAGAAACAAATGGAAAGCTTATTATTCCTTCTGAATTCCCAGTCTCCATTTCAGAATTTCTCCTTGCAGTAGTCTTTCAATCAACAGGAAGAACTCTTACAAGCTATAAGCCAGGTCACGTGACCCGCATTTTGTTTACTTCGTTTCACCGCCGGGTCTCCTGGTTCCTGCCTCGTGCCGCCGCTGAGCTGTCGCGGCTGACAAGAGGGGCCAGTTTGCGCCGAAGAATGATTAACCCACCTATGGCATATCAAGGACTCGCCATTATTCCTTGATGAACAGGGCTCGGGGTAATATATGCAACTGGTTATCCTCGAAGTCTACCTTGACTCGTGGTCATGCCTGTCGGCTGATTATTCCAAAAATGCACTACACCGGCGCTTATGCCATGCGTCTCGTTGGCCCCGGCAGGAGGCGACAATTGCGGGGCTTCCTCGCACTGACCTTGAGGGCTTCCCGTTGGGATGCTTACTTACCTTGGATTGTATCTTGCTCATCTTTTGCTGCCACTATTTTGCCGTCGACGACCTGGAATCTACGAACACAACTTGGCGCCTGAAACCTCCCTGGTTCAGGCGTGCCGGCTGTGCAATCCAAAATGCCCCTGAAACGCTTAAGCCGTGCCGCCTACAGAGTGGCATGGATATGTCCGTTGGAGGTGGAACAGGTTGCCGCAATGGAGATGCTAGACGAGGAGCACCAGCCTCTTCCGCAACCGAGCGGCGACACAAACGTGTACAATCTCGGCAGTATCAACAATCATAACCTTGTCATCGCTGGTCTTCCTCGGGCAGGAAACTGCTCCGCAGCCACTGTTGTCACTCAAATGAGGATGACGTTCCCAAATCTCAAGTATGGCCTGCTGGTTGGGATTGGTGGCGGGGTGCCGACAAAGACCGAAAGTGGGATGATCCGTTTAGGCCATGTCGTCGTGAGTGAGCCAACCGGGGTACACTCTGGAGCAGTACAATACGATCATGGAAAGGCGAACGAGGGTTACTTTGAACGCAAAGGTTCCCTCGCCCCTCCGCCAACAGCACTTCTCAACGCTGCGCGAGAAGTGGCTGTCCAGCGCCAACGCATGGATTATGATCCGATTTGGAAGAATCTGGAGCGGATTCAGACCAGTCGCCGAACCCTAAGTCGCTTCAAGTTCCCCGGCGCCGAGAATGACATTCTCTACCCTCCAACTTATACACATTTGCAGAAAGGGATATCATGTGAACAGAGTGGATGTGACCCAGGGCAGCGCATTGCACGACCCGATGAGGAAGATGACTCATTTGTTGTTGTGCACCGAGGCACAATCGCATCTGGGGAGCTGGTGCTAAAGGATGCTAAGAAGAGGGATGATTTGGCGCAAGGGCACGGGGTGCTATGCTTCGAAATGGAGGCAGCGGGAGCCCTTACCGACTTTCCGTGTATGGTCATTCGAGGCATCTCCGACTATTGCGACTCGCATAAGAACGACCAGTGGCATGGTTACGCAGCAGCGGTGGCAGCCGCTTACGCTCGGCAGTTATTCTTCCATATGTCCCTTGAAGAGGTACAACGGTAAATCTATCACTGTTCTATTTTCGCTAGGCTACCACGCTATGTTGCTAATAGCTTATGAATGGACTTCTTAGAAATTCCAATCCATCATTTCCTAACTTTGAGCTCCCACTGAATCTATCGGGGATATCGGAAGTGTCTCACTTCGTTGCACGAGACAATCAGCTCAAGAAACTGCAGGAGATTCTCGACACAACTGGTGGACGTCGTACTGCTGTGGTGCATGGGCTAGGTGGCATTGGGAAGACGCAGTTCGCAATCGCCTACATCAAACGAAATCGGCCCCGCTATTCGGCGACAATATGGCTCGATGCAAGAGATGAAACAGCATTGAAGCAAAGCTTTGCTCGCGCGGCTGAGTGGATTGCACGCCATCACCCGTCTATTACATACTTTGCAGCTGCGTTAGAGAGTCGAGACCTGGATGAGACGGTGAAAGCGGTCAAACGATGGCTGGACGAGCTGATGAATGATCGCTGGTTGGTGGTTTATGACAACTACGATAATCCCTTACTGGACCACCAAACGGACAGAACTCCAAGACTTGCTTCTTCCAGCGAGGCTGGTACAGGTACAGATGACGAAGAAGATCTTGCAAAGGCGTTCGATCTTCGAAAGTTCCTGCCCGAGGCCGACCACGGCGCCATTCTTGTGACCACGCGGTCATCAATGGTAAACTTAGGTCAAAAACTCCACTTACGCAAGCTGGATGATATCAATGATAGCCTTGAGATCCTTGCGTCTGTCTCTGGCCGCGACGATCTACGAGAAGGTCAGTATCGAGCACATGGTCCAATATCAGCTACTGACATCAAGCAGATCCCTCCGCCACTGAGCTTGCAAGGCAGCTCGATGGACTTCCTCTAGCCCTCGCCACAGCCGGCGCATATCTAGACCAGGTTTCGATAAGCTGCGCCGACTACCTGCAGCTGTACCAAGAATCATGGCAGCGACTACACGAACAAACCCCGCAACTCCCAGCATACGATCAAACATTGTACTCGACATGGAATCTCTCGTACCGATACATTCAGCAGCAGAGCCCAGTTGCAGCTCTCCTTCTGAAACAATGGGCCTATTTTGCAAGCGAAGACTTATGGTACGAGCTGCTAGCAGATAGCGGCTCGGAAACGCCGCAATGGCTGGAAGAACTCACGGAGAGCAAGCTCACATTCCACACTTGCTTGAGAATTCTATGCAGCCACGGACTCGTCGAGGCTGCTGCGACTACAACATCTGAATGTGTGGAGTCACGAGGGTACAGCGTACACGGCTGCGTTCATTCGTGGATGATTCACATCCTAAATCAAGAATTCAACAGCGAGATGGCCTGGATAGCAGTCGAATGCGTAGTGGGTCATATGCCTGAAGGCCATGAACCCGAATTCTGGCTCATACAACGGCGGCTTATTGCACATGCAGACAGATGCCTAGAGACTATATGGGATATCGGCCTGGAGGATGAAGATTCATGGGCTCTATATTGGTTGGGCTGCCTCTATGCAGATCAAGGAAGGCTTCAAGAGGCAGAGGCGATGCACCAACGAGCATTGGAAGGCTACGAGAAGGCGGTCGGACAAGAACATTCGTCGACGCTAAATACCGTGGGCAGCCTCGGAAGCCTCTATAGGATGCAAGGCCGGCTCCAAGAGGCAGAGGCAATGTACAAGCGAGCGTTGAAAGGCAAGGAGCAGGCCTGGGGACGAGAACACCCGTCGACGCTAGAAACGGTCAACAATATCGGCCTCCTCTATGCGAATCAAGGCCGGCTCCAAGAGGCAGAGGCGATATACGAGCGAGCGTTGAAAGGAAAGGAGAAGGCCTGGGGACGAGAACACCCGTCGACGCTAGAAACGGTCAACAACCTCGGCCTTCTCTATAGGAAGCAAGGCCGGCTCCAAGAGGCAGAAGCGATGTACGAGCGAGCGTTGAAAGGCAAGGAGAAGGCCTGGGGACGAGAACACACGTCGACGCTAGAAACGGTCAACAACCTCGGAATCCTCTTTGCGCATCAAGGCCGGCTCCAAGAGGCAGAGGCGATGTTGGAACGAGCGTTAAAAGGCGGGGAGAAGGCGTTTAGACGAGAACACTCGTCGACGCTAGATACGGTCAACAATCTCGGCCTCCTCTATGCGGATCAAGGCCGGCTCCAAGAGGCAGAGGCGACATTGGAACGAGCGTTGAAAGGCAAGGAGCAGGCCTGGGGACGAGAACACCCGTCGACGCTGGAAACGGTCAACAACCTCGGAATCCTCCATGCGCATCAAGGCCGGCTCAAAGAGGCAGAGGCGATGTTTGAACGAGCACTGAGAGGGTACGAGACGACCTTCAGCGCGACCTCAACTTTGACCCATATCCCTACCCTCAACACCCTGGAGAGCTTAGGCCATCTCTTTGAAATAAAGGAAGATGTCAATGCTGCCCTTCTGTACTATCAGCGGGCACTGGCAGGTACGGAGGCAGTTTGGGGCCAGGATAGCGAACGCTATACTCGGCTTTCTACCAAAATGAACTCTCTCCGAGGTGACACTGGTGAGATTTCTGGTGGAGAAGAGTCCTCCCAATGCCATAGTAAGGTATGCATAGATCGGAGGTCCCACGAACAGCGCGGCCACCGGTCAGCACCAAGTGGAAAATTCAACATGTAGTGTCAGTGATTCTGGCGCACTCGGCCACGGTTAGGATAATTAACGTATTTATTGCGTAGATATAATTTTGTGTCAAGGTCAACAATAGCCGTGATAAGCCAAGGGCGTGGTGCCGGGAGGATTTTTGGAGAGGGCAGAGTAGGCAGCGTGGAAGGGTTATCGTTTAAAAAAAGGTCAAATTGAGTACCCGGGTGCGATGGCCTAGTGGTCAAGAGACCCAATATGGCCATCCAGGTTTCAGCTCACTGAGATCGGCTGTCTGAGGCGGAGGGATGAAGCTTGTGTGGATCTCGCTCAGGTGGCGGTGCCCGGGTCTTCTTTTTTGGTTTATACCCAGCGGTTGACCACACAAGATTTTTACCTTTTGAATTTTTTTCAAGATAAAATTAATCTTAGGAGAATAAGAAACAGTTAAGCAGTTTTTGTATAATTATTTCTAATTTTTCAAGTACGAGTAGCGCTAGTGGGAGCGTGTTGAATATTAGCTGTCGCACCGAGATAGAGCTGGTGAGCATCGCGAGCTGGAAATGGAGCATCGTCAGAGCATCGATGTTTGTTAGTATGGTGAACCGGAGGTTACCGGTTCGATTCACAAAGGTGGAGATAATTTCTTTTTCGACACTCTGTGAGAGTTGGCGCGTCGACTCTTAAGGAACCATGTTCACGACCACTGCAGGTACTGTTGCATTTGCAGCGGCAGGAGCTCGCCATATCTCGTAGCTCTGCTAGACCAGACGTTCATCGTACATAGGTAGTCCCAGCATGGCGAGGAGATAGACAGAAGACATTCCCGACGCCGAACATGAACACATTGAAGCAGACTGGTTGACGGCCTGAGTCGCAACAGCGAAATTGCTGGAATTGACGCTGGCGAAGAAGGTGAACGAACCGATGGTGAGGTATGTGGATAATCGGGCAGAGAGACCAATTCTATGAGGGTCGACATCAGGGTTTAGTTTGCATAAGTTATAGAGGGCTATAAGTGATCTACTGAGGATTGTTCATATCTTCCATTGGCCTTCTATAGAGAGCTTCAAGTCCGGCACTGAGGTGACGCCATTTTCGTCGGCCTCGGTCGTGTTTTCAAGATGATGGAAATTGCTGTCTAGGTTGGAGTCTTCTTTGATCTCGACCATCCTGCGATGTGTGTTGAGATCTGAATTCGTGGTGTTGATGGACCCGGAAGCATCAAAAGAGGTTTCGAACATCGAAAGAGGGCGAGAATGGCCCTTGAAATAGTTCCCCAGGCGATCAACGCCAGTGAGTTTTTCCCCACAGTCAGTTATGGTGGAAAAACGACTAGGAACAAACTCGTTCGATTTCATTGAACCCCGGCAGAAGGGAGATTCCTTGCGAGAGGATTGTGGATTCGCGGAGGAAGAAGTGGTTCGGCATTTCCGACGGTTGAGATCTCTGAGATCTCCTTGGCCTTAACATCTTCCTGGGTAAGGATTATCGTAGGTAGGGGTCATGGTCCGTCAGGTTACTAGCTGCTCACTAATAACCAGGACAGACTTCCCCTGAATTATCCTTGGGCTCTAGCCAGCCTATCGGAACATGTGCTCCACAGATCAACTGGTTGTCAAACGCTCCAGTTTGGAGACACGGTACTTGAAGATTCCGTGTGTTGAGTTTGGGCACATTGAAGCTTCCTAGCTTGATCCAGCTGGGCTAAGGTCAGCATTCGGAATTTCTGAGCTGGTGTTGGAGCATCTGCGGGTATTTCCCCTGCGGATCTCAGTGGTTGGCCCAACGGATCAGCCTGTAGCGGAGTTGCATCAGCTTGAAACTCCAAGTCTCCGACAAAGCTGAGTGAGGGGAATGAGTAGGAAACCTGGAAAAGATGACTTGTTGATCCTAGATCACAAAGGCTCAGCCAATGGACAATTGAAAACTGGAGGAATCTGACCCATGTAGCCTCAGGGAGGTGTTGTTCCCAGTGGAATCTAGGTAGGTTTGGCTTTGGACTATGTAACTGTCAAAGTTTTGAGAGCTGCTTCCACCTCACGGAGAATCCACACATTCCACCAGATAGGGGGCGCTCTAGGAGCATTGTGGGGAGGGAGACCGCACATGCAGCTACCTCAAGATTGGCGGGAGTACTGCCACCCAGAAAAGCGCAACCTTCGCGCGGATTGGAGACTGGAGACGCGGAGACAGACCCCGCAGGTGGTGATATATCTTGGCGTGGTTCCCGCAAGATGAGAGCCTCCCACTGGAGGACTCTCGTGGAGGCTCTCGTGGTCTTCGCGGGTTGGTGCATATTTCTCCAAGGCGAGAATTGAACATCAGACAGATATATGTGATTGAAAGTGCAGTCGGGTTTAGGACATGGTGGAATGCATCCTGGAGCTGAGGCTCTGTGCTCTATCTATCTACTCCCCATTTACACTATCGGCATAGTGGCCGAGCCCTCGTGACGGGGTCAGGAGCTTCGGTCGGCTCTTCTCCGCAGTTTTCTCCTCCACTTCGGATAAGCTCTCTAGCACCGCACCTCGTTTTCCTCATCTTTTCCACTTCTAACTCCTCCTCACCCCTCTCCAATCTCTCCCCAATCTCCAATGGGCCTCATCAGTCGCGTCCTCAAGGTGACCGCCGCCGGCACCGTCGCCTCGGTCGGCGTCTTCTTCGGAGCCACGCGCAATGACGTCTTCGAGCCCATGGACGCCAACGATCCGATCTTCTCCTCGCCATTCTTCCAAAAATTCAACCCCGAGCGGAATCCGACTCTGCACGATCTTTGTGTTCGCCGCGTCCCATTGGACAAGATCCAGCCCGCATTGCTGGAGAAGAAGGGCAAGCTGGTCGAGGCCTTTTGCGCAGGTGTCTGGGGTGGCATGGGTAAGCTCGGCGCGTCCAGTTGTGCTCGTGGCATATCGTACAATTCCTCTCTGTCTAACGCATATTTCTTTTTCGCACAGGATACATCCCCCAGCGCGCCTACCTCGCCAGCAAGTACCAAGGCCCCGAGACCGCCAGTCATCTCTGGGAGCGTAAGGACCTACTCTCCAGCAACTACGAGGTTGGCACCCTGATCACCGACCACTTCGAGGTCGTCGAGAAGACCGACGAGAAGATTGTTGTCCGCTGTGGCGCCTCGCCCCGGGAACAAGGTGTCCGCCCCTCGGACGGTCTGTTCGAGATTGGTGCAGTCGTGCACCAGGATAAGGGAGAGGCAGAGTTTACCCTGAAGAGCTGCTTCTACCAGGGTCTCGGTAGGGCCGAGGGCGCGCCCATGGGTCCGGTTATGGTCTGGCTGCACAAACAATATACGAAGCTCTGGATGGAGACTGCTATCTTGAAGAACTGTGTTCGGTAGGGGAAAGGTTAACTGCAGGTCCTACGGGCGATATCCGTGTGTATATGCACATTCACAGAAACGCTGGATTATTCCATTGCGTCACAACAACCAGACATTTGGTGAGCGAGTCTGCAGTTCATGGGAAGGGCAAACTCGCCGACGGGAGCGCCAAGAGAAGCAACAGAATTATCATTTTTTTTTTCTAAAAAAAGAAAACTTTTGCAATACAGTAGTCAGATGAGTCGCAACGGGCTAAACTTTGAAGTGAGTCTGAAGGTGGGGGAAGGAATTGACATTGGTGCGAACCGTGGATGGCGCTGCCCTTTGCGAAGCTATACTCAACCGCCCCTCCGATCAGGTGAATGAAGGGTTCTAGACCGATCCCGATACTGTACACTCCAGCCGATTGCGTAAGCTGGAGAATCATAACCCACAGCTGCATTTAAAACTATTGACAGTGACATGGTTTTTCAAAACCGTTAACGCTACATGCTATCTGACTGAGGCGCGTCCACCATGCCTGACATCGCTACAAGCCGCGATGAAGCTGAAAGACGGTCGTCCGTATATCAGCGCCCGCTGAAGAACCAGCAGCGGGAAGACGACTGGACTGGGCCGCCCTTCACCGTATGGAGCCATGTAACGTGTGCAGAAACTGCATACTGACTCTTCGCAGCCTATCTATGCCGGTGTGGCAGTTCGATTTCACCTCATGACCGGAGCGACTCTTGCCCTCGCTGTGCGTGATGACTCCTACCCGCTGGACTTTGCTCAGTTTGTGTTCCCCAGTGGCAGTCGTCGAGATGGTTGGGCTGGGTTCACCGAGTTCGTCTTACAGAAGGTTAGAGACTACCAGGAAGAGCACAGCCAAAAGTTCGTCGGTATAGCAATGTCGAACGATCTGTGTGAACGGTCTCCTGATCTTTGTTCGCGCCTTTGGGCTGAGCTCGATATCATCCCGATCGTGCTGCGCCGCTCGGAGGAGAATGTAAGTTGGGGACTATACGAAGAGAACTTGACTCATAAGTCTTTGGACGAACACGCCGAATCAATGGCAAGGAAATGTATCAGGTTAGGCTTTTCGTCGTTCAGCTGAGTTCAGGTTTTTTTTTTCTCACTGCGTGGCAGGTTCTTCGGCCCTAGCCAAGCTCCTATTCCAGAGGTCGGCGTCCGAGGCCTTGTTGAGGTCGACGCCGCATTCCACGTAAAATTGACCCGGCTTGGAGACTATGAAAAGACAGTGGGGGCCCCGACGTGGGCGGCCATCAATAAATATGCCAGTGATCTAAAGAAACGCAGGGTCAAGATCGCTTTCTTCAGTGCTACTCCACAGGGGGGTGGTGTCGCCCTAATGCGCCATGCCATGGTTCGGTTTGCAAAGGTACTCGGTGTCGATCTGAGGTGGTAGGTTCTTGCTAGCATCCATTGCAGTACCAAGTCTTCATCTCTGCTTTCTGCTCACTGGTCAATCTAGGTATGTCCCGAAGCCGAGGCCGGGTATCTTCCGAATCACGAAGAACAACCATAATATCCTGCAAGGCGTCGCACCTACCGGCACTCGATTTACTCAGGAGGATAGGGACCTCCTCCATGATTGGGTCCTTGAAAATACGGAAAGGTACTGGCTGAAGGGGACGAGGTTTCAAGCTCCCCAGTGGTTTGAGAATTTTCACTCTTACGCCTATCCGTTACTCCGGGAACATGGACCAGCACCTCCCCCTTGGCATCAAAACAACGGTCCTCTGATGCCACCGTGGGAGGGTGGTGCGGACGTTATCATCATTGACGACCCGCAGCTGCCATGGTTAATTCCGCTCATCAAGGCGCAAACTCCTGATCGGCCGGTTATTTTCCGTAGTCACATCCAGCTTCGCAGTGATCTCATTGAGACGCCTGGCACACCGCAGGCCGAGACCTGGAACTTCTTGTGGGACGCAATCAAGCAAGCAGACCTTTTCATCAGCCATCCAATACGCGCCTTTGTTCCGAAGAATGTGCCTTCCGAAATGCTTGGATATCTGCCAGCTTCAACAGACTGGCTGGACGGACTCAATAAGCCAATGACGGACTGGATCACCAGTTATTATGGGCGGATCTTCAACTCGAAGTGCCGGGAGCGGTACATGCCGAACATCGCATTTCCAGAGGGTGAGCAATTTCCGGGACTCGTTTCCCTGCACAACTGCCTAGAGATCACTTGAGCTGAGACGAAGCTAGAGGACTACATTATACAAGTTGCGCGTTTCGACCCTTCAAAAGGGATCGAAGATGTCCTTGCTTCCTACGAGGCGTTCCACAAACGTCTCGTTGGAGCGCATCCGGATATTAAACCCCCTAAACTGCTCATCTGCGGCCATGGATCGGTCGATGACCCAGACGGTTTGATTGTTTATGACGCCGCTTTAAGATTCGTCAAGCAGCATCTCGAGCATATTCAGTCGCTGATCTGTATTATGCGCATCGGCCCCAATGACCAGGTCCTTAACGCTCTTCTATCCAAAGCAAAGATAGCCCTCCAGCTCTCCATCCGTGAGGGGTTTGAGGTCAAAGTATCCGAAGCGCTGCACAAGGGAAAGCCGGTAATTGCTACCCGAGCCGGCGGAATCCCGCTGCAAGTCCAGCACGGCAAGAACGGGTTCCTCGTTGAGCCCGGTGACACGGACGCGGTAGCCAACCATCTCTTTGAGCTCTGGATGAATCATGAACTGTACAATCGCATGAGCAGATACGCGGCGACCAGCGTTAGTGATGAGGTGAGTACTGTGGGCAACACTTTGTCGTGGCTGTACCTGGCATCGGAGTTGTCGAAAGGCGTGAACATTCGGCCTAATGGACGCTGGATCAACGACATGGCTCGTGAGAAGGCGAATGAAGCGTATGCTCCAGGGGAAAACCGGCTTGCGAGGGAGTTTTCGGCAAACGCAGTTAAGTGAAAAGTTATTCGACTCATCACAAAAGCTACCAGTCTTCATTTCGGGATTTTTGTTGCATTTTCTAACCCCCATTTCGGTTTCCAAATTGGTACCCAGAATGTCAAGGACTACCCAGGAATCGAGAGGAAAGAATGGATCGCAGAATCTATCCTTGAAGCATACAGCAGTCAGTTACGCAACAGAATTGTTTTTTTTCGCGACAGGGTATACAACATAATTCGAGTAAGAACGAAGTGGCATGATTTGCTGTAGAACAGAATCTCAATATTACTGACCTTTCACCTTGGACAATACAATATTCCAAATGTGCGGTGTTCGAACAGTATTATCAGGTGTCTTTCGTTGCTGCTAGTGAGGCTGTTCCCGGATGGATGATGATTGGACTGCCCAGTGCCCAACCATAATTCGCTACTCTAGTTCGAGTGACTTCCTTATCGCTCCGATAGAGTTGAGGCGTTCTAGCCCGTTCGATAATGATATGTTGTGGTCTCAGGACCGAGTCTGCCCCGCTGATACCGCGTGATCGCGTGGGAGTAAATCGAACTGCCCAATAATGTCGTCAAAACAACCCATATAAGGTCCAGACAACCAGGCCTTATTTGGATGTACAGATTCAAACTCCTATTGTCCGGGTTTTCTTTGATATATGCCTGTCCCAGTTTGCTCTCTGAAGTAGTGAACAATAGTTGGCAGATTGAGGTCGGGATTTCGCAGCCGCGCATTCCGGAGCCGAGACTATGGCAACTGCTGTGCAGTCCTCAACAGAGATGCCCAGGGCCGTCTCCAGAGGTCGTGGACAGTCTGGCTTGCGCAAGAGGGATAGATTGGACTCGAGTGTCACAGTGTTAAGTGAGATCTATGTCCTTGCTATGACCATTTCCACGCCTCATCCCTAAGAGCCCGACATGATTATACCGGGTCATGTTGTTCGACTACCTGGTGCTAACTTGCTATCGATTAAGGTGATGGACGCCTGGATATTAACTTGTCTGAGCCTAGTCTTGTGGGGTTGTTGGCGCGCTTCGAGCCCTCTCTCCCCACGCCGTCTCGTGAAGAGCCCACTGAACAGGCTCCACGAAAGGACCCACAAGCATGCCCATTCCATCTCAACATTGTCATCCAAGTTGTAGGTTCTCGCGGAGATATTCAACCATTTATTGCAGTTGGCAGGACCCTAAAACAGTACGGCCATCGCGTCCGACTCGCAACACATTTGACGTTCCGGAATTTTGTCAAGGAGAATGGATTAGAATTCTTCGATATTGGAGGCCATCCAGCAGAATTGATGAGCTTCATGGTGGAGAACACGGGACTGCTGCCTCAGTTCAAGACGATCCGAAGCGGGGCTATCAAACGACACCGACGCGACATGGACGACATTATCCATGGCTGCTGCCGCTCATGCTTCGAGACTGGAGATGGCACGCAACTGCACCAGATTCCGGATGATATCGTACACGGTGTCGTCGGTCGCCGGCAACGGCCATTTGTGGCGGATGCGATTATTGCCAACCCCCCGAGCTTCGCTCATATTCATTGTGCGGAAAAGCTCGGGATCCCGCTCAGCATAATGTTTACGTCAGTTATGCCTGTGAAGAGCACGCAGATATAGGAGATGCTGAATCAAACTATACAGGATGCCATGGTCACCTACCCAAGCTTTCCCGCACCCGCTGGCCAACATCAGAAGATATAATACAAAACCAACAGTTGCCAATGCCGCGTCTTATGCCATAGTAGACATGATCCATTGGCAGGGCCTCGGCGACATTATCAACAAATTCCGCAGGAAAACGCTAAAACTGGACATTCTGGATGCGGCGCAGGCCCAAGGCATTGTGCATCGGTTGAATATTCCACATGCGTATCTCTGGTGGGCCACCCGTCATCAGATCAGAAGGATGAGTTGCTGACATTGTCCAGGTCTCCTGCATTACTTAGGAAACCGGATGATTGGTCCGACAATATCGACATCTGCGGGTTTACCTTTCTCTCCTCCGCGAGCGACTACACACCTCCGGATGACCTTTTTGCTTTTCTACAGGCAGGCCCGCCTCCAGTGTACATAGGATTCGGCTCCATTGTCGTCGACGATCCGCAAGGGCTAAGTGAAATTATACGCGGCGCCATTCGCAAAACAGGCCAGCGTGCGATTATCTCCAAAGGCTGGGGGGGGCCTGGGGGGAGATAGACTGGATACTCAAGACGGAAATTTCCTCCTGGGCAACTGCCCTCATGACTGGCTATTCCCACAGGTGTCCTGTGTGGTGCATCACGGCGGTGCTGGAACCACGGCAACTGGCCTGAAATTTGGGCGCCCGACAGTCGTCGTTCCATTCTTTGGTGATCAGCCTTTCTGGGGGTCCATAGTCTCTCGAGACGGAGTTGGTCCGTCTCCAATTCCATATAAAGACCTGACGGTGGACAAACTGGCAGACGCGATATTGGAGGCGCTGAATCCCTCTACGAAGCAAAAAGCTCAAGAAATCAGTAAAGTTCTTCAGCAAGAATCGGGTGCTCGAAACGCCACCTCCAGTTTCCACGGGCATTTGCACTATGAGCGTATGAGGTGCGCTCTATGCCCGCTTCGCCCGGCTGTGTGGTGGGTGAAGAGTTCCAAACTCGCCTTGAGCGCTTTTGCAGCGACTGTGCTGGTCGAAGCTGGATTAGTCGATCCACATAGTCTCAAACTGTAAGCAAAAGAAGGATTCCCACTTGTGTACGCCCGTTTCGAATATTAATAAAGAGGCCTAGGCATCGTTCCGAAGAATTCGACACTAGCAGAGATCCGGAAACCGCGCTCAGTGCAGGATTACAGGTGCTATTTGGTAGTGTGGCTAAGCTTGCGACAGACATGGGAGATACTGCCTCAGAGGTTTTTGACCTGGTCACCGGGAGGCGGTGCTATGCATATTTTAAGGGGAGACATCAAAGCCAACCAGATGGCTGGCTTAGAAGACATGAGTCGATTCCCGTCGAAAAGCAAGATGCGACACGTGCTGGAAGTCGAGTTGCGTTTGCAGGTAAATTGCATACCCTAAGGAGAGGATCGCAGCGATCCAAAAGGAAAGGCTGGAAAGATAATGGTGCGACCTTAGGGAATTGCTTGCCAACAACAACGGCTCGTGTAAGTCGTTTGGCGCAAGGAATTCTCGATGTGATCATCGTACCGCCCATGGAGATCAGTCTTACCTTGTCCAAAGGCCTTCGCAACACGCACTCGTTTATTAACGACGACGGTTTGAGGAACACCCCGACCGTAAGTGGGATTCGGAGCGGATTGCTAGCTGCACGAACTGTAAGTGTGCAACCAGAACTCAAGTCACATCCACTGATCCAGTATGTGGGGTTTTCAACCCCTAGCTTATTAAATTTGTGCATAGGAGCTCGTATCGGGTATTTACAATGGTGCTAAGGGGCTAATAACGCAGCCTCAACTGGGCCTAAAGGTGGCCGGAAGTGAAGGCCTACTTTGGGGCATCGGACAAGGGGTCGCAGGTGTTGTTTTGGAACCATTGGCAGGTCCGTACCCACTTCCATATTACCGTAGCTCGACCTCCTCTTACGCAGGAAACATACGCTAAACTTTCAAGCAGGACTGTTTGGACTAGCAGCATACCCTCTGAGTGGTCTTCACAAGCACCTCCAGGACTCCATATCGGAGGGATTGCTGAAACCCATTCACCGCTCGCGGATTGCTCAGGGGATTGAAGAGTTCCAAGCCTCGTCCTTGGAGGAGCGGGAGGATGTTATCAAGCGATGGCGTGCTCTAGTCAATCAAGCAAAAGCGAAGCCTAAAAAGAGTCCGAGGAAGTATCTTATTCTATAACAAGCCATATCAATTATTCTTATTCTCATTATTATTATTATTATTACAACACAATCACAATAATTGTCCATATTTAGCTCTAAAGCTACGATGGACCGTCAGTCACGAGCCAGAGACTTCTATCTGGCCTCTGCTTTTCGTTCTCTGTCTCCAATCATTTCTTCGGCAATAGCACCTCCCGGACGGTTCGACCCTCTCTCTTCACACGAGGCTTACATTTCCGCTTCTGCGACCTTACCCTCATCTGAGCAGTGATAAACCCTGAGTCAACCGGTTCCCTGCTTCCCCCGAAAAACTGAGCCTCGCGACTTAATGTTGGGCATATTTACTCCTCATCCGGATCCGCTCCCCGAATATGTACAACAAAAAAGGATATGGCATGAAAACGACGGTCAAACAACCAAGCAATACACAAGCCCAACCTACACCCAAATTATGGAACATTTGGCTCGCAAATAGGGGAAAACCACCGCCGAAAGAGGATCGTAAGAAGTCGTTTCCAGCAAGGACTGAAGCTGCATATTTCGGATACGCCTGTGCCTCGTAACAGAAAATGCTATTGAAGATAAGATATCCCCCAATAGCAAATAGACTGGAAGCAATGATCGGAACAATCCAATGGATGCTGGCGAAGTTTCCCGTCCAGCCAAACCAGAAAAGGGATATTGGGAGACACACAGCTCCAAAACACGCCGGAGGAAGTTGTTCTTCCGGGCAAAGATGGCCGTTCGGGTCGATGTGTTTGGATTGAAAGCGAAATTTCCAATAGAAGTACCCTGGAAGAGCAATGCAAACTGCTCCTATCAGAATACCAAGGAATGCAAGGCCGTTTTGTCCGGGATTAAAGCCGTGTTTTTCTTCAAAGACGATTGGAAAGGCTTCGAAAAAAATATACAGAATTCCGTAGATAAGGGCGATGTAAAGGTTCATTAGAAGAACAATAGGTTCGAGGAAGCAAAGCACAAATGGACGGACAAGGGATTCAAAGAGGACATCCTGTTTCCGACCTGTCAGTTAGCAGACGCTCTTAGTGAAGCAAGAGAAAATCGAATTCTTCAACGTTAGCTCACCCTGGAAGCCACCTGAGAAATCTCAATTTCGGCCTCGGACGCATATTTCTGTTCGTTCGTGATCCGGCGAATACGCCGTGCTCGACGGCTGAGGATGTTAGGGGCAAATGTCTCGGGCAGAAAGAAGACGAGAAGCACGAGGACAAGGCCGGATAACCAAAGCAGCTCCCAGATAGTCCACGTCCAGCCCTTAGCAGAGGCGGCGAAACCTCCCACGAGAGGGCCCAGTACAGGTGCGGCGATAGCAAAGCTTGCCCAGATCGCAATCATATAGTCGCGGACTCTGGGGTCCCACATGTCTCCAATGGAGGCTCCCCCTGTCGCAAGAACGGGAGAGCCTAGGAAGCCGGTTAAGAGAAAGCTAGGAGCATGCCAAAATTCTTCGCGTAGATCACTGCGAATTGAAAGAAAACGAACACAGTTAGTGTTGCAACATATATCGGACTTCGTCCCACGGCGGGGAGCTCTGATATTGGTGCCCAGATCGTGGGTCCTCGAGGATAAGTTAGCATTGATGTGACCTAATTGATAATGCAGCTTACCCAATCCATATCCGAACACAAATAATGTCAGACCGAGAATTGCAGCTTCCCCACTCACACCAAACTGCGCCGCCACCCCCGGGATCCCAGGTGTGTAGATAGCGGACCCAATATAGACAGCAAAGGTAAGAAGGCAGATAAGTAGCGTAACTAGGATCTTTTTGGTGACGGTCCAATTTTGAGGATTCTACTAACTTTAGCCCGAAGTCTTCTGGCCGGCAGGGAACCAGCCGCTTCCTTCAATAACGTCCTACCTCGCTATCATCCGAGCCTCCCCAACCAATTACCTCGGGCGATCCCTCCTTCATCCCATGCCATGGACCTGCCAAAACACTTCTCAGAGGGGGCCTTCCCTGTCTCCGGCGCGAAGCTTGCGACATAACCGTGTACAAGCTATGCAGCTCGTAAAACTCTCCGCTACTGACCGGCGTCATTGCTGCTTCCTGGTAGGCCTCAGACCTTTCTAGGTATTGTCGCCAAGTCAAACCATCCCTTTCTTCCGGGTACAGTAAGAGCCTGTAACCGCTAAAGAAACGAACTAACTTGCCGAAAGCTGAGTCGCGAATTGTCTCCATCATAACATGGTTATCGGAAAATACATTGTCGAACTGAAGGATTCAATGAGCGAAGCTTGCAGGGTTAGTTCTAAGGCAACGGTTCAATTCCTGGAAATGTATACTTTAAGAAAATATAACGTCATCATTAGATCTGACTAGTTAGTAACAACAATTGTCACCACGCGGTCCATGTCTTACTGGCGAGAATGTTATGGAAAAAGGCTCCAGGGGGGCAGAGAGATGATGATCTTCCTATGTAAGAACTACGGAAGATAATTAACTAGTTAACAGAGAGATTGTTGTACTCACTTGTGGTCTTTACGTTCGGGACATTTCAGATCCTCGGTAGACAGCACCGCTGACATCAAGACATTGCAAGCTTAACCTATCCAAATAAAGTTAATAGCCAGCCGCTGATCGTCCTTTCGCAGAGTTGTGGGGTATAATCTTAAACTTAGCACTCGCGTCACAGAGACGATGTTCGCGCTATCCTCAATTGCTGCTTCGAGTATTGGTAATAAGTTACCCACACACTTTCGCCTCAAGCCTGGCGCTTTGGGCAGATCAGCTCCAGTTTCGACGGGTGTGTCATTTTGACACCCGAACACCGTACCCTTCTTTCACTCTCGACACGTTTTGGCCTAGCGGCACTCTGAACAACATTAAAAGAGACCCTGTCTGAGCAAGCTGAGAAAGTATAAACTAGTAATCTCCTTGGACGAAATAGGCAGCGAGGCGTGATCAAGCGGAACTAATTCGAAGTGATTGAGTTGATTAATTGAAGAAAGAAAGAATGAATGTCGTGCTATAGATGGCTAAAATACACGGTGTTACGGCAACCGTAATGCCAAGGAAACCAAATTACTATACAAAACACAAAGGGAGAGAAGTCTGGACAGACGTGGCGTGGTCCGATGGAACGAACACTCTAGGCCCTTTCTTGATCCACGGATATTCCTGACTTGGCGTGCCTTGTGGTTATGTGTGGTTAGACTCGCCAACTCGACAAGACGATTTCAGGTAAGAGCCTGGCCAGGAACTTGAATGTGTAGGTTAGCCTGCATGGACCCGCTATGGCCCAGAAACCATTTCACACTATTGAGCCACAGTCCTTACTTTAGGCTGGCGCAACCTCTAATGTCGAGAAGGTGGCTTCCTACAGGAACTTCGTGGGATCCATCAAACAGAAGGCTTGCGCGCGTTTCTGCCAGAAAACGATGACGGCCTGACGGTATTCACGACGCGACATGGAGCCGTAGCGCAACACCTGACGGCAGCGTCGTGGTTGAGATAGCGAAGATGACGGAACAGGAGACAAGCCAACCAACGATAAACTAACATTTTTCATCAAGACTATGATTAGTTTGTTGTTGGTCAAAGCTCTGCCAAGATCAACGAGGGCCATCTCGATCATTGTTGGTTCACTGATGAGGAAGTCTGGAAGGCTGCTTTGTACAAAGGGGCAGGTCCGCAAGAACCCATGCACTTTGGTTCCGGCTAAAGGAGGGCATGGATTTGTTTTCGTTTGAAGTATCAGGCAAAACCAACGCCAGGAGTAGCCCCCGTCGACAGAAATGGTTTGATCATGACATAAACTCTTAGAACCAGACGTTAACTTCCTAAATAACCCGCCGGTGGTAGTCAATTAGGACGACCCTAGAGATGCCTCAGTGAGAACGTTTTGCAGTACGCTCCTAATTCCTTTCGATCTTCCCCCTGTCTTTATAGAAGAGGACGACAACACGGTCAAGAATCGAGACAATCTTTAAGTAAGAAATCATTATTTCTATCATCTGAGAAATGGAGACATGCGACGTACTGTACACAATAAGTTATATAAGGAAATCGATGTGATTGCCTCTATACTTTTCTGCTGGGGACGACTGTCGTTTCCCAAACTTTGTGCTCCAGTACACCTTACCTGTATGGAGCCCTGAGTCCTCCCGTGGATTTTCTAACCGAATTGCTCGGTCACCTCTGACCGAGAAAGGGTTTTTTCATCTCTAAGCATCGCTATTGGGCGAACCTCTTCTTTGGGCCGTGATAACCCCTTTCTCGAGGAAAAAGTACGTCCCTTATCGACCACTTTCGCACTTTCGCCTGCGTGTTGAGATCGGAATGTCGGGACTTTCGCCCTTCTCGGAGGCGGATGGAGGCAATGCGATGAGGCACCCTCGAACAGCCAGGTCAATAAAGAGTCACATGGACATTACTACACTAGGCTGCCAACAATAATGGGCGGATAGGTCGGTGAACAATAATCGAGACGGCGAACATTCTTAGCCGCCAAAGGAGCCATTGGCAAAAGGATCACTATGCTGTTTTGTGGATGGTCTACGATCGAATGAGAGAATACTCCCGGGGGGAGGGCGCAAATTGACCACATATCCAGTGTCAATCTTCCAAAGATCATTGTGCGCATGACTAGAATGCGGTCCAAGCCGCTCCGAACCACTTCATGCCTTAACTTCAGGTTGAGGGTTTTCCTCTTCTTTACCTTCAACAGCCTGAGAACCAGGATCACTCGTAAGAGTGACCGCAAGGACCGTCGGAATGGCAATGACGAGCGAGCCCATAGAAAGACCCCAGTCCATCGCAAACTGCGTCATGGCGGGCTTCTTCAAAGCATTGATGCGCCAGGCCATAGCACCACCAGTAGCCTGGAACGTCTTATACGCGCCAACCGTGATAGCCGTCTCAGCAGGCGAATTAGACCGCGCCCCCATGAGCCAGTAGCAAAACGATTGCCAAAAGGCATCGTACGCGCCGTAAAAGATATACAGGAAGATCGGACCAACCGAGGTACTCCCCTCTGTATAATCGATATCCTGCTTATGGCCCGCAGCCATCCGACGATCCGACCACTTCTGGAACGCATACCCACCACCCCAGATCGCCATACCAGTCACGAAGAGGAACACCCATCCAATGCGTGCGCGCACCGGCCGAGTAAAACCCGGCAGATCGAGAAGCAAGCCCATGATCAAACCGCCCAGCATCTGGGCAATCCAGTAGAGTGCGCCATTCAGCGAGCGTGTGCGGATATTAAACGTCATCCCGTTGACCACGTTCTGTTGGTACGAGTAGAAGACATTCGCGGAGAAGAAGAGCGGCAACATGCACAGCACGCGCCAGTCGGTCATCGTGTGCAGGGCCTGTCGCGCAGTCTTACGCCAGTTCTTCTCTGATTCGGGCGTGGCTTGTAGCTGGGAGACGCGCACGCTTGATGGGGGGCAGATGAACACGCCCAGCAGCCATCCAATGGCCATGATGATCAGCAGAGCGATGTAAGTGCCGTCGGAGACGGTGCCGCTCTTCGAGTGGTAGTTCAGGCCAAAGCTGGCGAGGGATCCCACGCCACCACCGAGGTTGAAGATAATCCAGAATGTCGCAATGGCTCGTCCTTTTTGCGACTCCTTCACGTACGTGGTCATAATAGCTCCCTGTGCGACCCACAAGAACGAGGCGCCTACACCGAGAATCGCGCCGGACGCGATAACAAAGGCTCCGTTCTTGGTAGCTATTCCAGCGAAGAAAGAGTCAGTATGGACTTCTAGAGGCGCGAGAAGAGATGGCCACCATACAATTGAAGCAGAGCAAACTGCCAGAGTACAAGGCATAAGTCCATCCACCCAACAAGAGGCATGCCCGAGGACCGACGCGGTCAAAGATGGGCCCTACCACAAACAGCGCAGTAGCAGCCGTTGCAGCGAGCAGTGCAACAGTGGCATTGGCGGCCACTGTCTGATTGACTTGGCCGGAGCCTCCTAGCCCCGAGAGCGCATTGTACATCTATAAGCGAAATTGTGAGCAAGGGTCTAATCAGGAGGGGGTCTGAACAACCTACTCCAGGGCAACAGAAACAAATAAAACTGATGAGGATGATCTGAAACCAGCAGTGTGTGTACACTTGGTAAAAGATAGAGCGCTTGCCATTCTCATTGGCATGCACCACCGAGCCAACGGCATCTCCAGATCTCGTGCCGTCCTCCATGGCGTGGAAAAAGTGAAAAAGACCAAGATAAGACGACCAAGACCGTCCAGGATGCTTGGCTCTTTAAACACCAAGGCAAGCATCGATGACCAAGCACACGTCCGGGACCCCTCTCCCAATACGAGTGTTTACGTTGTATCTGCAACGCTACCTCGGCCAGCTTGCCGATCCCTCGAATTGCGAATCCAGTGCGGCATCCGCCATTGTGGTATCTCAAGTGGAGCAGGCCAACCACAAAGCCGCCATCATATCACTTGATCACAAATGCCGGTATACTTTCGCCGACTCGCGGGGAACGTCGGTGCTGGGCGGGGAGACCCGTGAAATCGCTCCACATTAGCCAAGTCTCTGGGGAAGGATGCTCCGCGAAGTTCACAAACTCGCGCGTTGGGGCTGTCGTCCACGGTTGACATCGCCAAGACCGCAAGGGGGCTTCACAATACCACGACGCTGGGTCTCCCGTTGCAACTCTGGCTGTAACGCCCCCACTCGCATCTCGCTGAGCGAGAGCCGAGGTGTGGCTTTTCCGCCCTTGAGATCAGTGACCAATAGCTTCTGCACCGAGAATAAACCCGAGTCTCCGAGACGGCTCAGGGTCAGGGACGATGAGAGAGCCAAATCGGGAAGCTCGGTAACAATGCGCTAGGATCCTGGCCAGCGTCAGGCTTCGATTAACAGTCGCTACAGATAGTCAGCGTTTGTGTCACCAAAGGCAATTCGTGGCGAAAACTGTGCTCGAGCTTGCAACAAGACCTGAGAAGTGATCAATACATCTTCGCGTTTAACTAGTCCTGCCGCGATGGATCTGAGCAGCTTGGCCCAGCTGCAGACGGAGGGGGTCAATCCCCGAACGATACACATCGACCGCATGTCGACTCTGGAGATGTGCACGGTCATCAACTCTGACGACCACCTGGTAGCAGAAAGCGTGAAGACCTGCCTTCCGGAAATCGCCAAAGCGATTGATGCTTTGACACCGCGTGTACGTCGAGGCGGCCGAGTCGTGTATGTCGGTGCAGGCACCAGTGGAAGGTATGAGGATCCCCTTCGCTGATGCCAAACGCAGCAATAACCAACCACAAACATCTCTAGACTGGGCATCCTGGACGCGTCCGAGATCCCACCGACATTTGCCGCTCCAAGCTCCCAGTTTATTGGATTGATTGCTGGTGGGGATGCAGCTATCCGTCAAGCGCAAGAGGGCGCCGAGGATAACGCACAAGCGGGCGAAGAGGACCTGCGGTGTCTAGACCTGGATCCGGAGCTTGACAGTGTCATTGGAATTGCCAGCTCCGGCAGGACACCGTATGTTTTAGGATGTCTTGCTTTTGCCAAACGGCGAGGCTGCGTCACGATTGGCGTGGTTTGTGCATCACCTTCGGCGATGGGCAGCTCAGGCAATGTGGACTTTCTGATTGCTCCGCTTCCAGGACCAGAGGTCGTCACCGGCAGCACAAGACTCAAGTCTGGCACGGCGACAAAGTTGGTCTTGAACATGCTGAGTACGGGCACTATGATCCGAGTGGGCAAGACCTATGGCAATTCGGTACGAACCATTATCGTGGAATCCCATGTGGCGGCGGAAGACTGACCTTGGTCTAGATGGTCGATATGGTGGCATCAAACCTCAAGTTGAAGCAGCGATCTCGAAACATGCTCCGTCGCCTCAGCGTCAAGTGCAGCTCAATGTCGGATGCGGAGCTAGATGTACTCCTTGCGCAATCTAATCGCAGCGTTAAGCTGGCGATTCTTGTTGCCGAGACCGGGCAAACAGTGGAAGCATGCCAGCGGCACTTAGAGTCAGCCGGTGGAGTTTTGGCTGGTGCATTGGATAGAGCGTGCCCGCGTACCCAGCCTCAGTCAGCAATTGGTGGGATTTCTAAGCGTTTCACGTTGTGCATCGATGGAGGCGGCAGCAAGTGTGCTGCGGTCATTGCCGACAGCTCTGGTCATACGAGCCATGGATTTGCTGGACCTTGCAACCTGTGGGTGTTACCTCCTCAGAGTGCGCGAGTATATACTGACCGCTGTTACTAGGACTGACGGTATTGGGAATGTCCCTGGAGTAGTGGCTACCTTGGTCGAAGCCACGAAAGGTGCACTCAAGGAACGCCTGCCTAGTCGAGTTGAACCCAGTGATGCAGAATGGAAGCAATATCTGAGATCCTGTTTCCAGTCCGTTTGGGTCGGTCTTGCAGGGCTAGACCGAGCTGGATTGCACGGAACATTGGCACCGACGCTGGCAGAGATCTTTGGACTCGATCACACCTTGTCCGAATTCCGACTGACAAGTGACGTGGACCTATTACCCGCATCAGTCTCGGTAGGCAAGAATGCTTCCTCTGTGATTGTTCTCATTGCTGGGACAGGCAGCGTTGCCATGCGATATTCCTGGACGGAAGACCGAGGATATGTCCGAGTGGCTCGCTCAGGTGGTTGGGGCCATATACTAGGAGACGAAGGCGGCGGGTATTCGATTGGACTGGAAGCCATCAAGCACGCGCTGCTCGCTTTGGAAGAACAGACACAGGGGCTTCGACCAATGGGGCTTGATGAGTTTGAGGGCGCCGTAATCCACAAGCTGGGTTGTTCAGTCTTAAAGGACAGGAGCATCGATCTGGTGAGCGAACTTCTCTCTGGGAATCACCAAGAGTCTGTCAAGACTCGCATTGCACAACTTGCCGAGACGGTGCTGGAACTGGCATCCCACGACCACACCGCCAAGGCAATCGTAATAAGGCAAATGGCGCATCTTGTCACTAATACACTGGGACGATTGACAAACCCTAAGAGCACCGGCTATACGTCACCCCAAGACACCGAATTGGTGCTCGCTGGTGGCTTGATGAGAAATGATGGATATCAAGGTGGCTTGAGGGAGCAGTTGGACCAGAGAGGGCTCAACTTCCAAGGAGTCCGAGTGGTGGACGATATTGCTGCGGCTGGGGCCAAGTTCTTGTTGGAGAGAAACGAGTGAGAGGGGATAAGTTGACATAGTGGGAAAGGCCAGTGATAAGCTACTCCCGAGTCGAAAACTCCTAAGATCAACATTAATGCCATGAAAAGACAAAGAAGGCAATAAATCACGCGTCAATGGAAGTAAGTACTGTTTGTAGATACGATCACATCCCCAAGTCCCTCGCTGTTTCCCGGAATCATCCACTCCACGCCTTCGCGTTTCCATCAAGTTCTTTTTGCACCTATAGGAACTGCTTCAGTAGCAGACTCCATACCCGGGCTATGATTCTCAATACCCGAAATCTCCAACCCTACGCTATGCAACAAATCTCCACTAACTCTCCGAGCGCTCAACTCCAGCACCGATACTTATCATTTGGATATCCAAAGAAGCTTGCAGCAAAGGAGTATCCGTGTCCGGTAGACAAGGTCCATAACAAGAATGCGTGAATATTCCACCGCTATAACTAGTGATACTCCTACGGGTTGGTGTACCTATAAGCCCGCGGATACTCGGGCAGTTTACATTGGCGTGGGGTGATGGATTTAAGCTGTCCTGAAATGCCAGCTGCCCCAGGCGATCGTCCATCCATTCGCATACAGAGGCGTGATCACCGTCATCAAGGCGGCAAAAGAAGAGATTTCAACAGACAAGATACGCGTTAGAATCGTGCTGAAGACGTTGACGTTGAGGATGGGTACCACAAGCGAGGAGGAGGTCCGCCACCCAAGCGCGCTGTATACCGTCTGCAATTGCCTCGCCGACCTTGCGGGTTGACCGTTCCATTGGGCTGCGGCCATTGGGATGGTTCGCTCTGCCAAAGACGCAACAGCCCCAGCATAACTCGACGGTGTATTCTCGGCCCAACTCTGCTCGTGAAGGGCAAAGCTGACTTATTCAGGTTCCCCGAAAACAGACCCCGGCTCACATGGGCATGCCCCGGGCCCCAGGGTCGACTCATTCGGAGTCATTCCTACATCCAGAGTATGCCTGATTAATAGCACACTATTGAAAGCCAGGTCAACTTTCCGCGCATCGCACATCGCATCGAGCGAGTGGAACCGAGCCCACGAAAGATACGGGTTTGGCCGATGATTGGATTCTGGCCCACTTAATTTGACGTGTCTGATACAGCTCACCCCTGAGTCCTCCCGATCGACACGGAAGCAGCTCAAGCGAGAGCACGCGCGTCCAGGGCGGTGTTTGCTGCATATATCTATGAGGAGTCAGGGGAGGAGAATTCAACTTCTACAGAATCAGATACAGCAGAACTTTGTATAGTTCCAGCAGGGCCCGCTTCAATTCCAACCCCCCAAACCCCGCCCGTTCTCCCCCACGCCATTCGCTCGTCGCGAACCATCTTTAGCGCCGGCAGATGCGAATGCACTCGCTGCCGACACCGCCGTCCGAGCCTGACGAACGATGGAGGCCCGCCATCGCCACAGTCAGCTTAGGGGCGAGCCATCTCCACTCACTGCCTACAAAGATCGAGGCCGCTGCACAAAACGGCCAACGAGGTCTAGAACTCTTCCACGATGATCTCGCGCAGTTCGCCAAGTCCCTGCGCCGTCATGCCGGTGACGAAACGGCGGCCCGTACCGAACGCGACTATGAGATCGACGCGGCGCACGCCATCCGCGATCTATGCACGAGCCGGGGCCTCAAAGTATTGGCTCTCCAGCCCTTTCGGCACTACGAAGGCCTACTGGATCCAGAGCAGCATGCCCAGCGCATTGATGAGCTGAAGCATTGGGTGGAGCTATCCAAGATCCTCGGCGACGATCTATTCATCCTCATTCCATCTTCCTTCCTTGACCCGTCTCAAATTACCGGCGACCGAGACAGACTAGTAGCCGATCTAGGCCAAGCCGCAGACGTGGCATTCCCCATCCGCATCGCCTACGAGGCCTTGGCCTGGGGTACATACATCAATACCTGGGAGGACAGCTGGGACATCGTTCGAAGGGCAAACCGGCCGAATCTGGGCATCTGCCTGGACACGTTCAACATTGCAGCGCGGCTATGGGCCGACCCGACGAGCACGACGGGTCGACTCCCGGCCCACGCAGACGACGACCTGCAAACATCACTGCAACGACTCGTGCAGGAGGTCGATCCGGACCGGGTCATGATGGTCCAGCTGGCTGATGGAGAGCGGGTCGACCCGCAGACACCGTTCCTCCAGGTACCGGGTATGCCCAAGTTACTCTCATGGTCGCGGAATGCTCGCCTGTTTCCGTGTGAGGAGGAATTAGGGGGATATCTGCCTATTTGTGAGGTGGCAGATGCTTGTCTCAATCAGTTGGGCTATACCGGATGGGTCAGTATGGAGGTCTTCTCCCGGACGACTGGGGATCCCAAGCCGTCGGTGCCGAGTGAGCATGCCGCACGGGCCGCGCGATCGTGGCTACGGGTCTTGCAGCAGCTGGATACAAAAGGAGAAAAATGCTGCGCGGGGTTTAGCACTAACATGTCATAAGCTAAATTGGGCTCTATTGCCTGTGTCCAGTTTTCTGGTTTCAGTCTTGGCTGGGCTTTGAGATTGTGCTTTGTTTTTATACTCAAAATATGACATGCTCATATCATCTCAATTTTTTTCTTCAAGGATAGCAGACCTAGATATCTGTCTCAGACACGCTCCGAACAAGAACACGTACAACCTAGCAAACCCTTCGACCTGCAGATCGAAGAATACGGCATCTTGACGGGCACCTATCCATGCCTCACCAGTTGCGTTTCCGCGATAAGTCGTGCCTTGAATATGGAATGTCTAGACACACCCATGTGCCCAACAAGCTTTCTAGAAGGTCGGTGCCGCAATGCACTCCCTGAATCATATTCCTATCTAGGCTATTACGGCGATTCCTCCCCGAGGCGTATCGAGGACGATCCAGCAGCGTTTCCGCGATGCAAGAAGGCTTGATGGAGATTCCTTCCATCGGCTGTTGCCGTGTTTGTTGTCAGAACCAGCAGGATCTTTCCTTTTGTGGCCTTTATAGGCCTTCTTGTGTTGTTGCTTCTTCCTTTTTTTTTCTGCCATCTCGCTCAATAGCTTCGCTCAATGTCAGAGGTCTTGTCTGTCTTCCTTTGCGTAGAGCTCTCCTTTAATGCTCTGCCGTCCTAGTCAGACCAAGAAACAAGGTTAGAATGATCGACCATCGGCATGCTGGGACCCGATTGAACGGTCAACATTCCTCCCGGTAAACGGACGGAGCGATCCGTGAAGAATCAGTTCCACTCGCAAGCCCTACACAGTACACGGTACACACCGTTTCCTGCCCTGTCACTTACCTCCCGTCAATATGGATATCACTTAATGATAGCGCATCATGCCCAAGAGAGGATCATTCAGCTAGATGTCTGTGTGGTGGTGGGATCGCAAACAACCCCCAAAACGGGATGCTGCGTCATCCATATATCTGCTACACTCGTCTGGACTTGGATGGAATGATTGACAATGTTGTTGCTGTGCTTGTTGAGTCTGGCTTCCCACCGGTAAGACATTAGTTAGATTCAAAGTCTAAGGTCGTGGGACAATTGAATTCTTACTCTTTACAGCCTAAAAGGGATACCTAGCAACATTATGGCTCTCCTCACCCTGTCCGATCCATATTAATATTGTGATTACCTTTTTGCCCTGAGTCGACTGGGCGACACCGTGATGATCCTGTCACCACGCCTACCTAAGCTAGGTAGTGAAGTATCTGTCTCACTACTTGATAAGGTGAACTGTGACACGGTACTTTTCGGCAAAACTGGAAGCAATCGAACTATACCTAATAGGCGAGATTATCTAGCGAAAGCTAATTAACTGCCGTCTAATTCCAGAGGGATGGCTGGCGTAATAGAGACTACCTAACGCTGCTAGTCCTGCACCGTGATCGTAATATTGAGGCCTAAAGAAACCCGACAGCCTTGAAGATCGCTCTGAGACTTCACTCTTCAGGATCCACTAGTACCCTAAAGCCTCTATTCCTTACCTACCGAGCATTGGTGCACGATATATCCTCTGCGAGGACCTGGATTGACCTCGTTCAACCCGCTTCCGTAGTATCATCTCCACAGGATTTCTACCGTATTACAGGCGATGGGGGTGAGGAAAACCGTATTTATGTGGCGCAACACTTCTGTTAACAGAACGAGCGGGGGTCTCCGTGCTGGAAGCTACCCGCCCTTAATTACGCGGTTAGGTGGGTACCTACCTAGTGCTGTATATATGCTTTAGCTGCTGGTCGATTAGGTAGCCTGTTAGTGTAGAATGATCAGCGCTCATAGGTAGTTCTCAAGCTTGATATCAATTCATGAATTCGTTCTTCATTCTGTATCCAGAAAATTCGCCCGCAAACGCTGTAAACAATAAATTGATATTCTAATAAGAATCCACAAGTTGCACGGCATCTATGGACGTAAGAAAAGGCCTATTGTACATGGCGACGAGAGCAACCAGGTGCTATTCTCCCTTGTCACTCCCGTTTTGAAATAAGAAAAAAAAGACTACGAAACACCAAGCAAGATTCACGCCATCAAGGCCACGACAAATGCTGCGATTATTGTCGAGAATTTGACAGATGCCTTTCCGGCGGCACCGGTGAAGACAGGGGCAACAGCACTGCTGGTACTTCCCTGGAAAGTGCTGGCCGAGCCTGTCGAGCCACCGGTCGCCGTAGCGATGGCGGGCTTGGAGTTCGAGGCATTGGGAGAAGGCAGAGAGCCGACTGACCCGATGCTGACCCCAGGAGCGGGGATAATGGTTGGCAATGGGTGGTCCGACGAGGCCACGCTCTGGGCTGCACTGCTCGAGGCAGCACCAGCGCCTGTTGGTTGGCTAGACGAGACAGGGCTCACAACCCGCGAGCTGGAGGTGGCAGCAGTGGGGGTGGAAGCAGCGGGGGTGGAAGCAGTTGGTGGAGAAATCGTGGTGGCCCCAGCTGTGGGCTGAGTTTGGACGTCCTTGACAGAGTTCGTTGCAGTCGAAGCCTGAGAGGTGGCTGATTGTGTGCCCGCGGGAGCGTTGACTGCGTTCGCACTTAAAACCGATGAAGCAGAAGCATGAGTCGCCGCAGCCGCCGCAGAGGAAGCGGATGCCTCAGCAATAGGGCACAGGGTGGTGGTGGAAGTAACAAACTCGGTGACATATCGGGTAGCAGCACTCTGGACAGTCCGATCCGCGGTGGGAGAGACATCACCACCGAGCTCCCCAACGGTGCCGGCAGTGACGCTGGCATCGGCGGAGGAAGCGGCAGCGGAGGCGGCGGGGGCATGGGCAGTGGTTTCAGGGGCAGCCTGAGTCGCGTGAGTCGCGTGAGTCGCGTGAGTCGCAGAAGCTTCAGTCGCAGCCTGGGTAGCAGAGGCATGGGTGGCGCTTGAAGAGTGCGAGGCAGAGACAACAGTATCGGCGGCCACACCAGTCTGGTAAATCTTGACAGAGTTAATCTCCCAGTATGTCTCCTGGAATGCAGCAGGGTTCTTGGCGACGTAGTTGATGCAGCTCTGCGAGGAATCTGAGCCAGACATGGGGCATCCGGACTTGCCATAAACACCGCCAGCCCAGTCACCACAAAAGGTAACGTCAAACACGAATGACTGAGCCTTGAAGCTGGTGGCGACATCACAGCCCTCCTGAACGAGCGCCATGGGAGTACCAAATTGGGACACATCGGGGGCGCCTTGGGTGATGGAAGTCGGGATGGAAGCACGAGAGAAGAACCAGATTTTGACGAACTGCTCAGTCCACTGCATAGCATAAATACCGCCGCCCTGCTTGTTGAATGAAGTACCATAACTGCCTTGCTGACCCTCGATAACACAGCCGACGGTGCCCAGATCCTCACCACACCCAGTGGCATTCACAGCACCGGTCATACCAGTGTCCGTGATGCTGCAAGTGCCGGCAGTGTGCATGACAATCTCGTTGTGGTCCTGCAGGTTGACGCCTTCGATGATATCAATCTCGCCGTCCGCGGGCCAGTTCTTGCCCACCGACCAGAAGGCAGGCCAGCTACCACAGATACTTCCAGGCATATGCGCAATGTCGGCGATCACCAGCGAGTGGTCGTAATACTTCTTGCTGCCAATACGCACAGAGTCACGGCCCTTCCCACTCGGAGATAGCGATGTTGTGTGGTCGACACCGATATAAACACTGCCACCGTCGTTGACTTTTACGAGGCCCGCGCTCTCTGCGCTGCTTTTGTCGAGATATGTGACGAAGCCATTCGTAGGGTCGGAACCGGTGTGGAAGTTGAAATAGTCCAAGAAGCTCTCGCCATGCCAGTTCTCCACCAGCTGGTAGCTTTCAGAGGTTGCAGCGACGGGCGATGCGAGCAAAGCGAGTAACAGCGAACCAGCGCTGAGGGAAAGAGACGAGGAAAGCATAATTCCTGTCGAGATTGTGAATAGATGTAAAGTCAAAGAATATGCAAATGACCAGGCCAAATGCTTGCTCAATACACACGCTATCGAGCGGCACGATAGCAGAGAGAGGGAAAGAGCGAAAGGAAGCGAGGGAAGGGATATGGAAATAAAAGGCAGTGGAAGATCGAATCAAAAGAAGAGCTTAAATGAAAGGCAGACAATCCCAGATCGTCAACGAAAAGAATGAAGAAAGGAATGTGCGATGCGCGCGTGGAGGAGGAGGAGGGCGCGAGGCAGCACCATGCCAGGTATTTAGAGCCTTCGAGTGTTTGGGATTTCTTCCACAGTTCTCTTCGCTTGTCTGCCTCCAGGAGGCAGCACTCCACTTCCAGGGCCTTTTTTCCAGGCACTTGCCTTCATACCATCACTTATTGGCCAGAACGAGGCTGCAGCCCAGCAACCCCTGGAGGATGGCATTGTATGTGACGGCGCGGTTCCTGTCGAAAGTCGCCTTGGATGGCCCAACGAGCATCGTCCGGCAGTCTCGACCAGGGGCAGTAGAATCCACCTGTATGCACGATCAACCATTCTTTGCTGTGGGTGGACCCCAGCGATCACGACGACAATGACAGGACGCGCGGTGAGTGGCTCTGGGAATGGCGGCTAGGTAGTGGACTGAGGGTCATCTTGAAACACGACTTGCTTAGCACAGAGGCACGTCAAACAACCGGCGAAACAGAGGACCCCTCCCTGGTCTAGCCATCGGCGTTAAAAGGGAAAGTAGTGTCCGATACGACGGTCGTGCCTTTGAGAGATGTCTCTGCATCATTTCCAATGTTGCGGTAGGAATAATACTGGTTTGTTGTTACTGTATAGGCATGACCTCATCTCACATTCCTCATTCTTGCCGTGTCGTGGTTGCGTGGTGCGACCGAGCCGTTGATCTGGAGATGGCGCTCGATCGCTCTCACACACTCGGCGAGTCATGTTGCAGGCAGCGGAGTGGCTGAGATCGAATGTCAAAGACACGCTGCCTAGCTGGATGGAGGCTAGGCGTTTCACAAACAGCCGAGTCGGTGAAGGGTGGGGTGTTGCCGGGGTGGTGATTGGAAGATCCGACACAAGGAGGCTGAAGACCAAAGAAGGCGAGTCAGGCAAGCGGAAGAACTCCTGTAGGGGAGGCGGTCTTGGCAACTCAACATCCAACTGACGAGATACCCTTGAGGCTCGATTTTCCCTTGATCACTCATGAAGATTTGGTTCATGAGAGAGTCTGTCTGTCTCTACTTGAGCCTCTCTCTGTACTCACCGGATATGCATCCAAGCCTCTACTATGATGATGCGCCGTGATTCAAAACTGGCGATGCCGCGTGGAAGTGCGGCGATTCGGCGGCATTCCCGGTTTTCCAATCGCTTTCATTATGTACGTATACCTAGTATACAAAGGGCATTATCTCTATGTGACATCTCAATAGATGTAACCCGATACCATCCCGAATATCGATCGATAAATTATCCTCACCTATTCGGGGAATTACCTCCCAGGCCATTTCTCTAAGAACAAAGGCTTCTGATGGCGTAACCGATCCTCTCCATTCAAAATATTCGACGGATCCATCGCAGCTTTCTCATCCTGCGCTACCAAACAACGTTAGCTCAGCCTCGCTAGAACCAACCTTAGAACTTCGAGCATTTACAACACTCACCAAGTTCACCCCCCGTGCCGGCATAGTCCGAGACCATGGGATCCTCAAGGTCGAGACCATCCCCTAGTATCGGAGCCTCGGCCCCATTACGAGCACTCTTCCCTACCTTCGCAAACGTCAAATCAATCACACTCGCAGGAAGAGGCGACTCGCTCTTGCGGTCGTAGATAATTTCCACCTCCGTCACAAGAGGTGTCTTCATGACGACGGGATGATAGCGGCTCAAATCTCCGAAGCGCGGAAGGATCGCAAGGCTTGCACTCGCTGGTGAATGGAGTTGAGGTGATGCTATGATGAGTTGCCGGAAAACAGTCGCGCGGGATGCGACACCGGCATGGGAGTATAAATTATTTATACGCGGGGCCTTTGCTGTCTCCTGTTAGCCACCGATGGCGAGTTTGACATAGAATCGGGTGTTCATTCTAAGCGATTGGCGTACCACATGATAAAGCTAATGGTTGGCCATTGCGGATCAAGGGAGATCTATGGTCTTTTGTGGTCTGGTGGCGCTTTGTACGCACGACGTAGACATATACCGTTAGACTTCTTAATATCCCCCCACGGATTCTCGAGGCTGTTGGAATAAGAATTAACTCTGATTTACTTGATCCACCACGCCGGATTCTATTGCACTGTGCACCACGGTCTAAATTTTTTGCCCTTAGGCGGTGATTGGCTGCCAAGTAGTATGGTACACTGTCAAAGGTGTGTCTTGCCACTGGAAAAGGATTACATCCATCTTACTATAGCTGCCTACACCGGAGTGCCACTCCGCCCCGGTTTGGACTATTGGGATGCAGAGACAGGGCACAATCGGGCAAAAAGGTCACAGGGAAAAGGCCTTCGAAAGCAGGTAAGCCACATTCAGGCACAGCTTTATTACGGCGCAAAGCGCCGTTTATAGTATAGTCCCTGAACACTGTCGGCTAGCGAAAGGTATTCGACGGCGTTGTCAAAACGAGGGTTGGTCCTCACCGCTATTAACTGCGTAGGTCTAGTCCACCTTATAGATATCTGCCCGATCTTAATACTGATTTCTCTAATGTGCATCTAGGTATCGCTGACTCACGCAACCGGGTACGAGTGGACCCGTTGGTCTGGCGGTGTCGATATCGGGTCGGTTCTTCTTAGGCGGACGACCACGGCGAGTGGTTTTCTGGGTGTGACCATTGTAGCCGCCGACGCACATGTCGCGCTGACGGTGACGAGTGAGCGCATCTTGGCGAGCAAAACTAGCGCCACAGCGGCAGACGAACTGCTTGTCGCAAACAGGGCACTTGTATAGCTTTGAGCCTCAAACTCTAATTCAGAGATGGAACCATTTTGTTCCAAGCGCCCCTTGCACCGGAATAATGCTTGTGCTCATACTGATGACCAGCTAATATTGTGTGCGCAAGGTTGTTGTATCGTCGTCGAGAGAACCACCTTACCGTTCTAAGTGTATGGATCGAACATATCGTGTCGGTGTGAGCAAGCCAAGCAGTAGTATCTAGGGATATAAGCCGGTTCGACTCGAGTCAGCTCGGATCAAACAGTGTAGATCACGGGAACGGTAAATTTGTATGTAGAGGAGGCGGCGGAAGATCGTAGTCCTCCGTCAATTTTGATCTCATCGCGAGACAAAATCCATCACTACAATAATTTTCAACTCTCATTTCATTTTGTACACTCTCAACCTACATGGTCTACTCTAGCTGCTGAAGATCTTCAGGATCCGGCCATTTGCGAAACAGATCCTGCAAATAATCCATCGGCGCCGCCATCAGCCCCACAACGGTCTGGTAAGGAGGATCAGGAAGATCGGGGTGAGCTCGAGTCGGCGCGAACCACTTGGTACGGCCAAACGACTTGGCAAGTCGTTTACTTTCCTCGGCCGTGACGGCGCCTTCGAGCTTGACGAGGTATTTGGTTTCTTCCTCTTGGGCGTGGGAGGCCAGATCGTCCATGAGGATCGTCAGCGTGGGAATGAAGCGGGGATCGGAGGCTTTGAGACCTTGGAAGACTTGGAGCTTTTCTTTAATCTAATGGGTGAAAGGTCAGTTGAAATATTGATACAGAAGTAGTCGGGGTAGTAGAGATCAGGATGGTCCTTATGATCCATGCTGGCCGCAAATACGCCCAGGGCGGATATCAAGACAGAGCGTTAAAGCTCCAGAAGCAATCAAACGCAAAGACCACTTACGATTTGACTCTGACGCCGCTCCTGAGTTGCCTCCCCAGGGCCCAAATATTTATCCAGTGCGGGGAACAGCACGAGCTCCTCGCCCACGACATGCCGGGCCAGACCCCACGTCAACTGGTTCTGGAAGCGGGTCTGCTCGTCGGGGTCATCGCTATTTACAACGCGATCATAGTATGCCTGTAAGTCACGATGGTCGGCACGGATGGCATCGGTAAGTCGATTCATCGTCGAACCTGCAGAACTGGGAGAGTATCGGGCATCTGACGAACTTGGAAGGTCACCAACCTTACCTGGGAGGCGCAGGCGTGGTGAGCGGATATATGTTTGACCCGGGCACCTTCCATATCTCTCCTCTCCTCTCTCTCTCTTCTTCACATTTTGGGGCCATTCGCCTCCCGTGAGTCCTCCGGCATGAGTGAAGTGCCCATGACGCGCAGGGCATACATATGATTCGATTCCTGCGCAGTATACATTTTCCGAGGAATCGAGTTCCGGGGCGACGGCAACTGGTTAGCGAGACGTGATCATCTGGTGGAGTCGGATGATCTGCGGCGGCCCAGCACAGATCCAGGACTCCAGGGCCAGTGCCCTCGACTAACTACTTGGGTACAGTACTGCCTACTGCCTACTGCCTACTGCCTACTGCCTACTGCCTACTGCCTACTGCCTACTGCCTACTGCCTACTGCCTACTGCCTACTGCCTACTGCCTACTGCCTACTGCCTACTGCCTACTGCCTACTGCCTACTGCCTACTGCCTACTGCCTACTGCCTACTGCCTACTGCCTACTGCCTACTGCCTACTGCCTACTGCCTACTGCCTACTGCCTACTGCCTACTGCCTACTGCCTACTGCCTACTGCCTACTGCCTACTGCCTACTGCCTACTGCCTACTGCCTACTGCCTACTGCCTACTGTCTAGCCTGCCAAAAATGGGTGTCGGGCTCGAGCGACGACAAGATGGGAAAGTGGGCAAACGAACAACACACAATGTCCACTGGTCCAGCGTGCAATTTAAGCATTGGTTGTCCGTCGATGTGGGGGGTCTGAGAGCCTTTGTGGATGCAGTGTGTTGGCGTGTGGACTGGACTTTTGGACAACCCCAAAAGCAATACGGTTTGCTTGCGCTTTTGGGGTCAAGTGCGGTCAGAACTCCGGCCTGCTCGTTTCCCCAGATCTTTTTTTCTCTTTCTCCAGCTTCTACTCCTCCATCCTCCCACATCTCACATTATCCCTCATGGTCCCAACACCGCCGGTGTCGCGGCATCACCTTGAGATCCTGCCTGAACCATGACGAGCCCAGCTCCACGGTACGTGAGCCTAACATCGTCGACAGTGTGGCTCTGAAGCTTCAGCACTGACTGAGGACCTCTCTCGTCCTCTCGCAGGAGTCCCGCGCAGACTCACGACGCTTCCTTCGATCGCCAGTCACCAGCTCGGATCCAGAACAAAGCCAACGCCCTACCCAGATCATCCCAACCCCAGGTCGGAACGGCGAGGGGCCTAAAGACGGGCCAGCCGCGTGCGATCTCGCGGGGTATCTGCACCCGCATCGCTCAGTGGCTGTGGCCCGGCGGGTGGGGTCCGTCATGCGAATCCCCAGGCCTTGGCCCTGCGAGTGCTGGAACAACTTCCCAGCAACCAGCGTCGCGCCCGGAGCTTCAGATCCAGCCCTATGCAAGTGCTTCGCTCGACTGCAAGGCGTGTCGCGAATGGAATGTGGTATGCGACCATGCCAGGCCGCAGTGTGAGCACTGCTATGAACAGCAGATCCTCTGCTTCTATGTTAGTCCCAGCCCGAAGTCTAAACTGAAGTCCAGGAGGCATGGGGAAAATTTAGCCCCGGGAGTGGCGACAATTTCGGAAGAACGGGCGCGTGCGAGTCCTGACACGCCAGTAGCGGTAACAGGTTGAGGTGGACTCTCGGTCGATCAAGATCTTGTTGAGGGAAATCATTCTCACCAGGGTGATGAGGTGAGAAATGTGGGAGACTGTGTTCTCCCTCACCTGGGCCTCGGATACATCTAGACACATCGGAGGTCTGTTGTCCGGGGAGGATGGAGAAAGGATATACGAGTGGACATGAATGCATAGTTACACCTCGGCGTTGGGAACATGAATCATGCACATTGGAAGAGCACTCTAAGAAATGAGAAACTATCCTCTCTGCTCATCCCCTGCGGAACTAAATAACCAAAACTATGTGGTGCCACTTGCGTGTATCGGAGCAGAGTCGTCCTCGGCCAGCGGAGCCAACAGGAACGCTTCTCCGCCTACACCGCCAGCTTCTCCTCCGGGCCGGTGCTACAATGGCAAACATTCACAATGATCGTCGTCTTTCTTGAACAACACGGACAGCCGACTCGGTTCAGGGCCGATGCAACGCCTCCGCAAATCTGAATCGGAGCACTGTCACCCGAGATCGCTCCACCGCACTGTACATAGCGACGGCGATGCCCCAGAGAGCAGGATAGAATCAGAAAACGAGACTTGATCTATTAAATCCATCCGCCGGTGCAAGATATATGCACTGTAGCCAGATGTCATCTAGCGCCTTGCATTGAGCCTATACCAATTGCCTTACCTCTCGACACCTGTACACTGGGAGTTATATCTACACGAATTTTACAAGACCCATCCAAAGGTAGATACCGTCTCCCAGTTGGTCCTTTTCCCTTCAGAAACCCTTTCTAACTCATATCTAGATGGACTCTGAATACAGCCGACTGGCAGACACCATCCGCCACCAAGCCAGCAAGCACACCAAGCCACGCTACCTCGTCGCCATCGCCGGCGTACCAGGCTCGGGCAAAACCACCACAGCCCAAGCGGTCGTGCAACAACTAAACCGCGACCCAACCATGCACGCAGCCCTCCTGTCAATGGACGGCTTCCACCTCTCTCGATCCGCACTAGACCAACTTCCCAACCCGCAAGAAGCCCACATCCGCCGCGGCGCACCCTGGACCTTCGACGTCACCCGCTTCGTAGAGTTCATGCACCGGCTACGAATCTGGTCGGACAAAACGCCGCTGGCGGCGCCTTCCCTGGGACCTTGGTCACCAGAAGAAGTTATCCAAGCACCCGCTTTCGACCACGAGGCCAAGGACCCCGTTGAAGATGGGATTACCATCACGCCCGATGCGAGTATCATTATTGTCGAGGGTAACTACCTGCTCCTCGATGAGCCGGGGTGGCGCGATCTCACTGATTTGGTGGACTACCGCGTCTTTGTCGATACAGATCTACAAGAGGCGCGGGAGCGGACGGCGAAGCGGCATGTCAAGGCTGGGATTGAGAAGACGTTAGAGGATGGGTATCGGCGGGTTGATAGTAATGATTATTTGAATGGGGTGTCGATTCGGGAGAAATTGATAGGTCCAGATTTGGTGGTGAAGAGTGTTAGTGTGAATATTCATTGAGCAGGATAGTCTTGAATAACTAAACAATAAGATATGAGCTACGTCAATTGAGGCAGAGGCTAGGCGCTATAGACTATGAACACCCCCTTGATTCTGCAAGTCCAAAAGAGTTTACTCTTTGATTTCTTTCTTGTGGAAAACGTCTGCATCTGTTAGATCCATGTGTGCCTCGTCCTGTCTATTCTGGGCATCAAACTCACTGGGAATCTCTGGCATCCAACTCGCCCGTGCCTTGCAAAAGAATTCTCCCTTGGGCGGCAATGCCTCAGGGTCATCCAAAGATCCTACACAGACATAACGGAAGTGATCCTTGGCGTTCTCCTATCGCCTCTCGTCAGCGAAATAACTCGCATTCTAGTTTGTGGAGAACTAACCCCAAACTCAAGAATAAAGCTTCCACACGTATCGCAGAAATGCCGGTAAATGGTAGCTCCAGATCCGTTATCTCCTGCATGCTCCTTTGGCTGTCCCTTGGTCAGGTGGAATGCATCCTTGGCGACCTTGGCCGTCAGCCCATAATTTGTCCCGAACGCTTTCTGGTCACCCAAGGAGCCAATTAGTATGCGCGAGTTCGGGTGTCGCTCTGACTGGGCTTACCTTGCAGTTCCGACAGTGACAGAGCGTGGTGCGCGCATCTTCTGCAGACTCAAGCCTCAGCTCATATTCGATTTTGCGGCAAAAGCAGGACCCCGTGTACACTGGCATGTTGGTCTTTTTTTCATCGGTCCCGAGGCTCGTTTTGATGTTGTTGCTAAGTATCGATTCAGGCGAAGTGTCGGGTGTATAGATCTTGTTAAACGAGTCGCGAGCATGACGTCATTTGCACTCTGCGGCTTGAAGCAAGCAAAAGACCTGACATTTTTGATTTTCGATCTCAACCTATTAAACAGGATTAGGTAGTACGAGTATGGTGTTGGCTTGATCTGTGTATGTTAAGTCGTGAGTTGCCAGTTCAATGTATTTATGCGCGTAGAGAAACGCAGGAGGCCAAGACTCTTCCAACGTCACAGTGGTAGTCAATGTCTGCCCACGAAGCTCCGATTAAAAAAGATGATCGTGCTGAAGCTGGAATAAGCTACTACCCGTCTTCTCATCCTTCTTCGAATTACAATAAATGTGGGGATGTGGTCAATAAGCCATGGATACAATATCAGACTTGCCGCTACCCCGCAGTGATGCGATTATGACACGAGCCGACCCAACGTTCTCCATAAACTCTCTTTGCGCCTGGAGGCTGGAATGGTTGATCGCCAACGCAGATTCTAGCTCAGGATCTGACCTTTCTCAACAATTGCAGGCCAGAATCATGGCAGGCCAACAGACCGAGCACCAGACGGAGCTGCGAGAACGATCAGTTGTCTCGTCGTTCATCTTCACCACGAAAGGAAACCCTCAGGTGGCCTTGTTCAAGCGTAGCGAGAAAGTTAACACTTACCAGTATGTATCCTTCTCAACATGCCCGTGGATCGCCAATTGACTGGCATAGACATCATCTCGCCCCGATCTCAGGGAGTATAGAGCGGCATGAATCACCTCTTGCGGCTGCCTGGCGCGAGATCAGCGAAGAAACAAGCCTGACATCACAAGACATCGAATTCTGGCGCCAAGGCAAACCGTACAGCTTCAGTGACCCGTCAATCGGACGCCGATGGACCATCTACCCATTTGCATTCCGACTGAAAAGTCCCGATGAGGGTGGCAGAGGCGAAGCAGGCATCAAGATTGACTGGGAACACGAAGAATGGACCTGGCATGAGCCAAAGGATGTGGTCGATGACGAACAGTTCGGCGGCGTGCCCCGCCTAGCAGAGAGCTTGCGACGAGTCTACTTCGAAATGCACATGAACGACAACGCCAGTGGCGCGCTACGATCAGGTCTCGAGCAGCTAAAATCAGACCACTCCAGCGGTTCACACGAGTTGACAACTCTCGCTCTCAAGGCGTTCCGTGACGTGCTTGTACATCTGAAAGATGACCCAAAGTGGTGGGACACCACCCGCATGGCTGCGTGGCATCTCTGGAAAAACGGCCGCGAAAGCATGGGAGCAGCGACTTTGAATGCATTGCTGGGGTTTCTAGCCGACATCGACAGTATCAAGAAGCAAGAACATAAGCATCAATGGGATCGCATTCTCACCGTGCTGGACCACCACTTGGAACGTCGTCGCGAGACAGCCTCCCACATCAAGGAAGCATTCAATGCTTATCTACAATCGAGTTTTCTGCCCGGCATCCAGTCGCAGGGAAAGGAAAAACTTACTCTCCTCACACTATCGGCTAGCTCGACTATTCGAGACAGCATCCTGGATGCTTTCAAATCATTGCCTGTCTCCCATCTGGATCTACGAATCCTCGAGTCAAGACCGCTCTTCGAAGGAGCAAGCATGGCCTCATCGCTGCTATCCGAGTTTGAATCAAAATTCCCCCCTTCATCAGGCCAGCACCTACAGATGCGCATCTATACCGACGCCGGCGCTGCACTTGCTGCGAAAGGCGTAGACTTTGTCCTACTGGGTGCAGATCGCATTTCCAGCTCAGGGAGCGTTAGCAACAAAACCGGTTCTCTTCCCGCTGTTCTATGTACCAAGAAAATGAGTCCAGAAGCCAAAATTCTCGTCTTCAGTGGACTGGAGAAAGTGGCAGAGCCTGGCGCAGAGGATGACCACCAACCAGAGGAAAATGATCCGATGGAGGTCATAAGTCCCTGGGTGGACACTGGCGTCAAGGGCGTGAGTAAACTGCAAGAAGGCGTTCATGGCGCAAAGAAAGAAACATGCAACTGTGTTGTGGAAGTGAAAAATGTCTACTTCGAGTGGGTAGATGCCAACATGGTCGATGCGTACATCACCGAAGAAGGAGCTCTAGGGGCGAGTGATATTCAGAACAAGGCGCAGAAAGTGAAACAACAAGCCGACGCGTACTTTGGCTCTCTATGAAGCAAAGAAAACCAAACCATCCAGCGGGCTCAAAGCGAGCATGTTGCATCAACAACAAGACCCGCTTTCAGTCAACATCTCCTTCTCCGTGAAAGCCGTCCTATGTACACCAGCACACTTCCCTCTACTTTCCTTCACCACTTCCACCCTCCTCTCCACACTTAACCCACATTTATTCATCCCATCCCATTACCCATCATGTCAAACTACGACCCCTTTGACCCGGGATGGCACCAGCTCCTGTCTAACACGTCAGGCCTGGTTCTCGAGTACGTCGTCTACCGATCCAACTGGGGCAGCACCGCCGACGCACGCCGCAACTTCATCATGGCCCAGTGCCCCGGCTGGGGAATCACCTCCGAGTACCTCCAGCACGGCCTCTCCGACCTCTGGGCGCCCTCCCCAACGGGGGCCAACCTGGAGAAACCAACCAGCTACACGGTGATCTTCTTCCATCCCCGCGGGACAGGCGAGTCCCTCCGACCCGTGGCGGTTCCCAAAATGAGCTCCATGGACATGGCAGGCGACATCGAAGACCTGCGCAAATACCTGGCCGTCGAGCACTTCCCCGTGCTACTGGGTCACGCCAACGGCGGCGCCATCGTCCTCAACTACGCGGAGATGTACCCGGATCGAGTGCAGAAGCTCATTCTGATTGCCCAGCAAATTATCGGCATTCAAGACCGGCAGACCGATAAGCTGGCCGCCACGAGGGATAACCCCGCGTACCGCGGCGCATGGAATAAAGTCCCGATTCGGCGCCCCCAGACGGACGAGGAATTGACCGACACAGTGAATGCGATCTGGCCGCTGTATTTCTACAATCCGGAAAAGTACACGGATGAGATATTGAGGGCTATCGGCGACCAGCAGATGTCTGCGTGGACGTATCGATGGCAAACGCATTGTGACCAGCACGTGGAGGACCAGGATCAGATGGCTGATGGCTTGAAGTATGTGCGTGCCAAGACGCTGGTCATCCGTGGGCAGGACGATATGATCATCGGGTCGAAGATTGCCAGGCGGACAATGGAAATTCCCGGTGCGGAACTCATTACCTACAAGGATTGTGGACACTTTCCGTGGATCGAGAAGAAAGCGGACACGATGAGGGATATCCGGCGATTCATCGAAGGTGGCAAGAATTGAGAACGAGGATGGGTATCCTCCATCTACTCGGTCATAGCAAGAGACTGTGAAAGATTTGAGACTGGCATCAAATAAGCCTGTGACTGTGCATTGAATAACCAGATTCATCATTCCCGTCCATGACAGGAGTAAATGACACGCCAAAGCAGGACTGTTGCCTACATACAGAGACTCAGTACATCAAAAAGAAGCAGACGAAACGCGTAGGAAAAACGATCCTAATCCCAAACACCGGGGCAGACAGAGGACAGGATCATCAAAGACCTCTGTCACCAGATAAACAGAAACTCGTAGACAGGTATATGCAAAGAAAGAAGCAGGTATCATCATGTTCAAGAGTCACGGACACGCGCTTGGCGCTTGGCGGTGCCGATATGGGTATTGTGCACCTTGGTGGCAAACTTCAAGCTGGTCAAGGTCTCGGAGAGGTGTGCCTGCAGTGGGCTGACCATGACGAACATGAGAGTCTTGGAGTTGCCACCGAGGGAGAATTGGAGGAGGTAAGTCAACTACATGAGTTAGCCATCTTAAGTCCGAAGTTCGACAGTTCGGAGTAAACTAACCTTGCTGTTACGGTATGGGATGTGTCCACCATCTTTGCCCTGGCCGAGGGCCGCAATCACATCACCAAGCGAGGCGAGACTGCGGTTGATGTTTTGAGTCTCCTTGAGACGCTCGCCAGTTGCACCACTATGGCTCAAGCGTTCGCTTCCAGCTAGGTCCACCAGATTGAGTGTGCCCTCACTGCGCTCTCCAGTGATGTGGTTCTCCCCGATCAGCTTCAGGATGAACACGGAGTGAGACCGCGAGGAGCGCTCATTGGCCTTGGTAGCGGCAACCGAGCGGTTCGCAGAGGCACTCTTGAGCATGGACTCGACCATCTCAGGTGAGTCCAGTCGGACCGTCGTGATATCGGTGATGAAGGTCTTGCCCCGCTGCATGTCATGGCGAATTTCATGCTTCTTCTTGTCGAGTTCATCAGGGTTACCGAGTAGGTCATTCAGGTTCTCGTTGTACACCTCGACAAAGTTGCCCTCCATGGTGTATCGCCAGCCCTTGTCTTCCAGACTTTGGGCTGTCTCGTAGATTTGGTGCACAGCCAGAGGGATCATACCGTCTTGTGATGACATAGTATGGGTCTTGCCACTACCCGTCTGGCCGTAACAGAAGATGCACACGTTGTAGCCATCTAGTGCACTCTGGACCAACTGACTGATCTCATCAAAGACCTCGTTATTTTGCGCCGATGGACCAAACACTCGATCAAAGGCGAAGTTGTTGTTCTTCCGAGAAATGGTGCCCAGACTGCTACGTTCTTCAGGGCCCAGGACGTTAATCTCCTTGGCATCTTCCGACTCATCGGGGTATTGCATGAGGGCAACGGCAGAGGGCGGTTCGCTGTTGAGAGGTGGCCGGACACGGCAGAAGACCCGAATGTTACCCTTGAGCTCCTGCACTTGATTGTGGAGCTTCCGACGTAAAGTCTCTTCCCTGCGCAACTTTTCCTTTGTGGCCTCGGTCTCAGCTAGCGCGTCCATCATCCTCTGGTTGCACTGCTCAAAGGCTTGGGATTGCTCTTCACGTCCACCCTCCAAGAACTCGATACGGGCCTTCAAGGCTCGGATCGTTGACTCCAAAGTAACGCTATTGGTGCTGGCGGTGTCCAAGTTATGTCGAAGGTCGTGGGTCATCTTTCGTTCACGTTCCAATTCGGCCTTCATCCCCTGGATCTGAGCCTGTGCGGCGTGTATTTCACGGATTTTGTTGGCCAATTCGATCTCGGATTTCTGAATGTCCAACGCGGATTGGGTCGTCAGTTGGCCGAGTTCTCGAACTCGCGCCGCCTTTTCATCTGCGAGATCGCTTTCAAACTTCCGTTTCAAAGACCGAATCTCATCCTCGTGACGCGTGTTCAATGATTCGACCTCTTTCTGGCTCGCCTGCCTGAATGATTCCAAGTCTATTCGTTGGCGTCGGTCGAGGTCATCCATGGCAATTTCCTGATCGCGCAGAGCCTGTTTCAAAGCATCTTCAGCTGCACTTAGTTGGTTCTTCAGTGATTCCATGTCGACTCGCAACTTCATGTTAGTTTCAGTGAGGGTGTCACGAGCAATCTCAAGTTCAGAAACTAGCGCTTGTTATTAGAAATGGATGCAAGATCCACACCGCTTGGTTCACTCACCTCTAGCTTTGTAAATTTCCACGGCCTCTTTCAGGCCTTGACTTTCCTGCCCCGACTGATTGACGCGCGAGAAGACACGGGCCATGATCTCTTCCATGGTCTTTTCTTTCATTTCCTGGTCCCATTCAGAATCTAATGGGCGATTAAAATTGGTTACTGTGGATTCTTTGGAGAGGAAACAGGGGATAGGAGCCCTTTTGGACTTTCGCTGGGGAGACATGGGGGATTTAACGGGCTTGGATGGGGTAGGAATGGGGAGGTTGCACCGCTTGCCGGGTCTCGCTGGCGTAGACTCCATGGGACAAGCCTCACTGGAGATCCTCTGTGTAGATGGGGCATCCTTCCTTGGGGTCCCTTGTGCCAGAGGGTGCGTGCCCATGCCAGAGATCGACACCGAGCGCGGCTCATTGAGGCAGGGAACACGCAAGTGGGAATCCATGGGTGCAATGGGGCAGGAATAACTTCGAGCAGAGGAGAAGAGGGGTTGCATACCCTTGCGTTTTCCTAGTACACTTCCTGCATTGTCATCCTGGTGATGATCCAACGATGTAGCTGGGCGAGAAATCGAGATTGAGGAACCGTGGAGTTTGCGAGTACCGAGGGATGTCTGCGGGCGAGACATTGCGGACGCAGGGCGTGAACCATATCCGATGGTACTCGAGAAGGCACCATTGGCCGGTCGTGAGGTGGTCGAACCGGGTCGCGACGTCGTGGAGGAGGCGTAGGAGTTGCCGCGAGTATGTGCCTTTGTTGCGCCGATAGCTGAGCGGGTGAGAGGGCCCTGTTTCTTTGGTTCTGCGGCGCCGGTGGGTTTCGTGCGAGTCGCTGTATAGTCTTGTTAGCGCATCGCGCATCGACGGTCTTGCGCTGGAAGGGTCGTACGGGAAACAGCTTTGTTTGCGATGGTACCCGGTGGGAGGATCCCAGACATGCCAGACCTAGCATTAGTTGTCGCGGGATTCATCTCTCGCAGGCCAACCTGGGGGATGCGTGACCGAGTCGACGCCCGAGGCTGGCTCTTCGGCGCAAGTCAGTAAACAAAGCTGCGACGAGATGTGGAAGGGGTTGTTTACCAAATTCTCGTCGTCCATCGTGTGGTTAGTAGCTCGCCAGGTCACCGGCGAGTATATTATCCGGGCAAGGAGGGAGAACTCTCGTCCAGCCACGGTCTCTGTTGTCAATTGACGATTTGACGGTCCAAGGTGGAGGCGTAAAAGGTGACCATACCAGCGGCGAGTATGGCAGCTCCGGTTTCTGGAGAGACGGCCGATAAACAAACGCTGAGTCAGCAACCTCGACCTTTCCTGTTTGGGTCTAGCGGGTGACGATTTATCACGTGAGTGCTGGTATTCTTAGCATTGAGGGTGCACGTGAGCGCATTGAGATGAAACCAGCGAGTGTGCGATAAAACAAATAACGACGCCTTTCAATTCAAGTCAATTCAAAGGAAACCTCGCTCTTTCACTTTTCCCCAAAAGTACCAAAAGTGACGACATTCTCTCCTTGTCAAGAGGCAGCCATTTTGAAGCATCGCGAGCGCGGACTCCACTCGGCCCGCTCGAAACACCCCCAAGGCCCCAGTTCCCGCATTCCCTGGTTGTTCGCGGGCAAGTTGGCTGGGTCTTCTCTTTCACCTCGACTCCTTAGCTCTTTGTACTCCCTTTTTGTTTCTCACGGCCCTCGGCATCCACCATGTCTGGCCGTTTTGTTCGTTCCTCGAAGTATCGTGAGTAGACTATGATCGGCGCCTCAATAGCTTCCCCGCTGACCGTTGGAACCCCGTCAAGGCCACGTCTTCGGGCGTTCGACGAGAAAGGTACTCCTTGAATCTCAATCCTGTTGGTAGTAAACCATCATGCTGACCCCGACTCTAGGAGCAATGCTACGATAATCTCCGAGTCTCGCGAAATGCATGGGACACCAACCTGATCAAGGTGCGCTCCCCTCGTCCTATCCCACCGCCCCTGACCCTTCGCCGCAACAATCCCCCATCTGACACAGATCGCAAATTAGGTCAACCCGAAGCACCTTGCAGTCAATTGGGAAGCTGGTGGTGGTGGTGCATTCGCTGTCATCCCTCTCGAGGAACGAGGCAAGCTTCCAGAGCGAATTCCTCTGTTCCGTGGTCACACCGCAGTGGTTCTTGACACCGATTGGTAAGGGACATGCATTGAGGGAATTGTCGCTCATGAAAATTAACTCCCTTCAATAGGAACCCCTTCGATGATGATCTGATTGCGTCGGGTTCCGACGATGGAAAGGTATGCTAAAGATTCAAAGCCAAGACAATCTCAGGGAATTGCAGCTGATCCAACCCAGGTCTTCCTCTGGCGGGTTCCGGAGAACTTTACTGTCCGTCCCGACGCCGATCCGGACGACATTCAAGACATCGCCCCTGTTGGCAAGCTCGCTGGCCACCCAAAGTACGAAACCACTGCCCACTCCGCCACCATAGCGCGCACTACTAATACTTTATTTTCACCCCCTGCAGGAAGATCGGCCACGTGCTCTTCAACCCCGCGGCGGAGAACGTGCTGGCAACGGCCTCGGGAGACTACACGGTGAAAATTTGGGATATCGAGGCGGGTGCGGCCAAGCTCACCCTGAATGTGGGCGACATTGTCCAGTCCCAGTCGTGGAGCGCCAATGGCTCCCTTCTTGTGACTACCTCCCGCGACAAGAAGCTGCGCATCTGGGATGTCCGTCAGGAACGGCCCGCGCACGAGACCAATGGACACTCAGGAGCCAAGAACAGTCGTACCGTCTGGCTGGGCGAACGCGACCGGATCGCGACCACCGGTTTCTCCAAGATGAGTGACCGCCAGCTGGCTCTTTGGGACATTCGCGCCGTCCGTGAGCCCATCAACGGCTTCAAGACCCTGGATTCGATCTCTGGTGTATGCATGCCCTTTTGGGACGATGGTACCAGCTGCCTTTACCTGGCTGGACGAGGGTAAGTAAAGATTGGTATTTGTCTTGTTTCCCGTTCACTTGCTAACATTATTACAGCGACGGAAACATTCGTTACTTCGAACTAGAAAACGATAAGTTCGAGTTCCTGTCGGAGTACAAGTCCGCCGACCCCCAGCGTGGTATTGCATTCATGCCCAAGCGTGGCGTCAACATGCACGAGAACGAGGTGACCCGCGCCTTCAAGACCGTCAACGACAGCTACATTGAGCCCGTTTCTTTCATCGTTCCTCGTCGGTCGGAGAATTTCCAGGATGACATCTACCCGCCCACCTTCGGCCTCACTCCCGCCATGAGCCCCTCCGAGTGGTTCGCGGGCAAGGAAGCTATCCCTCCCAAGATTTCCATGGCCAGTCTTTTCGACGGTCAGGGCATGAAGGAGGTTTCTGGTGTCCAGGAAAAGCCCACCCCTACTATGGATGCTCCCGCCCCCAAGCCGGCCGAGCCTGAGCCGGTTGCCCCCAAGGCTACCCCCAAGGCTGCCCCTGAGCCCGTGCCTGAGCCTGCTCCCGTTGCTCGGCCCGCCCCGTCCATGAAGGAGCAGGGTGCCTCGATGGCTGCCATGGTGAACAAGTTTGCCGATGACGAAGAGGTTGAGGAACCTGCGGATGATGACTCCAGCTTCGAGGAGGTTTCCAAACCTGTTGAGCGCCCCGCTCGCTCACCCGCTGCCGGGTCTTCTTCTCCACGTGTCAGCAGCCCGCTGCGACCAAAGGAGCCCGAGCCTGAGGTGAAGCCTCAATCGCCTGTTGCTGCTGTGAGCCAATCCAGCGTCCCGGGCACTGGGGTCTCCAAGGAAATCGAGGAAATCAAGAACCTGATCGCTCAGCAAACCAAGGTCATAGCCGACCAGGCCTCGCAAATGCAGAAGCTGGCCTCTGAAGTGGAGGCCCTGAAGAGCAAGCTGAATTGAAGCTCAGTAGGTAAACAATGAAGGTTGATTGAACATGTGCAAGTGAGGAGACTGTGCAGTATGGTGAATCAATGCTGAAGATGTGGTGGGCGTTGGCAAACATACATATACACGTGTACATGTCCAGTGTCTGTCTGCGTCGAGGTGAGGCTGGTTGGATGTGCTACGGCCTGTGGATAGGAAGTCTTGTTTTTTTTTAGCGGATTTGTCAATACATTCGTAAGGTTGCCAAAAGTAAACTTAAGGTTGTGCCTGTAAGAGTTCTTATACAGATACAGTAGGTATGGAGATTGTTGAGGACTGGGGCCAATACTTCTAAGTACTAAATTAGTAAATAGTGCCTAGGAGGCCCCAGGCCGCAGACACTGTCAACGATTTTCACCATCTACCAGGTACCTACTGTAGCCCTGGTATTAATTCTTCGGTAGCAAGTGCCGGGGGGTAACTACCTAAGAATAATGACTAAAAGAGTGTATTCTTTTGATACCACATGGGTATGCCCGCCTCGATTGTGAAGTCCTTCAATCGGCGACTCAATGGGGCATTGCGGGGACCAAAACATCTCGGGCTCTTGGAGGCTGGCCAGACCCTTGAGTCCCATCCACAATAAGGTTAAGGTTGCATGACCGTATGACGTCGAAGCCCGATGGCAAGCTAAACCATGCAGAACTCCGGGGTTCGAAGGCGACACCATTTAGTAACGAGGCCCCAGTCGCGAATATGATGTTTCGAATATCTCCTTGAATAACCGACCGATACCCAGATATAAAATCAAGCTTCCACGGAATTTGGTTCGCAAACAAATAGACATATTTCTCGACAGAGGAGATAGCTCCAGTCAATCCGTTGAGCTCCCCTACGCCCACCGCAGCCATGGAGCCAATTATTCACACCATCTTCGAGCAGCAGACAGGGACGTGGCAGTACATCGTGGCCTGTCCAAATACTCGCCAAGCAGTCATCATCGACCCGGTACTCAACCTAAGTCTAGCCGACTTCAAAATCACCACCACCTCCGCCGACGAGCTCCTCGCCGTCGCCGAAACCAACAACTACACCGTGACCCGCCTCCTCGAGACCCACGCCCACGCCGACCACCTCACGGGCGCATTCTACCTCCAACAACGCCTCCTCGCCAAGAACCAGCCCAAAGCGCCGATCAGCACGGGCCGCCGCATCCGGCAGGTGCAGGAAACCTTCGCGGCCAAGTACGGCGTCCCCCAGGCGGACCTCGACCAGGCCTTTGACCATCTCTTCGAGGACGACGAGACCTTCCCCGTGGGCGATATCACGGCCCAGGTCCTGCATTTGCCGGGCCACACGCCCGATCATAGCGGGTACCAGATTGGTAGCAACGTGTTCACGGGAGACTCCATTTTCAATCCGGACGTGGGTAGTGCACGATGTGATTTCCCCAACGGCGATGCGCGCACCTTGTACAACTCCATGCAGAAATTGCTAGCCCTACCGGCCCACTTCAGGCTGTATACGGGCCATGACTATCCTCCCGCTGACTCGGGCCGTGAGCCGCTCCCTTTCGTGACGGTGGCAGAGCAGCGGAAAGGCAACAAGCACGTGAAGCAAGGAACCAGTGAAGACGAGTTTGTGGAGTGGCGACGAACGCGTGACGCGACGCTGAACGAGCCGCGGCTCTTGCATCAGGCGTTGCAGGTTAATATTCGGGGTGGTCGGTTGCCGGTTAGTTCGGATGGGAGTCAGAGGACGTTTCTTCTGGTGCCTTTTCACATTCCTCAGTTTCGGTGAGATGGAGCGACAGCATTCCACCAAGTCGAGGATTTAGTTAGCGAATGAAGTCTCCATTGTTTATACAAAGCTGGGTAATTGGCGACGAATGGAAAGAATCCTGAGTTTTCCCTTTTATCTTTCTCTCTAAATCGAACCTACATGTTATTGTGATTGTCCCATCTCACACCTTACAAATAGTAGTGAACGATCAAGGCCAATTGTGGACTTCCATCATTGAGACTGCTCTAACTATCATCAAGCACATGGTTGTGAGTCAATGTACCTGACTTCGTTGGATTGTGCAAAGCATGAATACCATCTAATTTATACACAATTCCTGTTATCCCCATCCCCTTCGATCACTCCATCCACCAACCCCCCATCCACATCCACCCTCTTCGTCCACTCGCTCCAACTCCCATCATACAACCACCTCCGCATCCCAAACCCGCCCACCCTCAACGCCAAATCCAACCCCGCCGCCGTAACCCCCGTATTACAATACAACACAGCCGGCACATCCTTCCTCACACCAGCCTTCGCAAACAGCTCCGCCAATTCCGCGGGCGGCAAAACCGTTTTATCCACCCCCAACAACGAGGAGAAAGGCACGTTGATCGCGTGGGGGATGTGGCCTACCGGTAGCGTTGCGGTCTGCGTGTCGGGGGCCCCGGCGAAGCGGGATGCGGGCCTGGCGTCGATGATTTGGATGTTTTCGTGGGGTGGGGTGGGGTTGGTGGTTATATCGCGTAGTTTTTCGAAGGACATGACACGTTCGTCGGAGGATAGTGGTTGCTCCGGGTATGTCAGTGCTGTCGAGGCGTTGGTGTTGGCAGGTTCAGCCTTGCCCGATACAACGGGGAATCCCTCCTCGACATAGCGGGGGAAGGTATTCAGAACGTGCACGGCCTTGTGGCCGAAATGCTGGCAGGTCCATGCGACGCGTGGCGAGGAGTAAAAGCCTGGTTCTATCGGGTCGTAGACGACCAGGACGTCGTCGGGTGTGATGTGGAGGTCGGACATGTATTTGGCGAATTGGCATGGTGTGGGAAGCATCATTGGATACTGGGAGGTTGTATCTCTGATGACGTCCATGTTGAAGAATCTGTCTACGTCAGTATAGAATACAGTACACTGCGATCAGCGTCAATGAGGTCGTTCGCAGCTTACACAGAACCTGGTATATGTTGCGATTCGAACGATTGCACTGACGAGTTTCTCCCCGCGACAAGGGGAACGATCCGAGGCACGCCTGAAGCATTGGACAAGGCATGATGGAGGTCCGCCGGCGCGACGAAAAGCGACGAGAACGGGGTTGAGGCACTCATGGTGAATGTCGAGAGAGTGGTTATCATGCGTCTTAGCATGTGTACTGGATGTTTATTCTGGGGGAGATCGACGATATTTACATCCAACACTACTTCGTGGCTGGTGCTTCCAGGCCCACTATAAGTAATGACGTGACCGCGGGCAGTGTTAATTCGGCGTTTATTTGGAGACTGTGGGGCTGTGGGCCCATCAAAATGGCCATTAGCCACTGGCCCTGCAGTCGGCGTCTAGATTACTAGAGTAGATTGTTCTCGGGCTACGACATGGGCGGCCACTAACTTACTGTAGTAACTACTCTACTGACTCTGTACCCCGGGCCCCAAACCGGTCGCCGAGGAAAACTGTAGAGTAGGTAGCAGTTACTCCGTACTCAATAGAGAATTTGTTAAGAGGCTCAAATATTCGCTCTGAACCTCACATTCTATACGGCCACATCTAGACCCCGGATTGAAATCTTCAATGAGACCCCCAACCCCCGGGAAATGCAGTGTGATATTAAAGTAAACTATATCTGCCTCCAATCCCACCCGAAACATAAAAGGATGTTCATAATACAGGCCATTCTGGCTCGCACCTGCTGAGTCTATATACCTCCAAATTCCAATGCCCCATGATCTCAAAAGACCGCCACCGATTTCACAGAAAATTAACACCACATGTTGGATCAATAAACTCCGCCAAAAGCCGAGAAGAAAATTGCTCATTCATCGAATCCTCATCCATGGGCAGGTACATGGCCGCCTCGTCTATGTTCGCCGGTATTCGCGGATCTCCCGGTGGATGCGTGGGCTTCCTCTCAAACGGTGAGTACTCCGCCGTCGAGGTGATAACTTGGGCGGCCGCATTCCTCAAATGCGCGTGGGCTGTTTGTGCAAGCGCCCACTTTGACCGCAGCAATTTGAGACAGCCCAGCACGAGCACGATGCGGTTTTGATGGTGGTCTGCGCAGACGGAGCCGTGGAGTTCCGTGGCTGCTAGTTGGACTAGGCCGCAGAGGATCGCGACGAAGACGATGCTTGGACTGTACCCGCGCGAATCGGAGCGGACGGACAGCAGATTGGAGAGCTTCTTGGAAGCTTCCATCGTTTTGACATCGTGGACATGTCGTGTGAGTGAAGGGGAGAGACGGAATGGCGTTATGGGGCAGATAGAAAACATCGAGTCAGGGAAGCGGGGCCGGATATTACTGCGAGGTAAGTGCAGGAGCATGGCGGCGTATTGAATCGTACAATGCGCCTGGAAGAGCATCTCGTCGATGGTCCCGTACATATCCACGATCTCGATCTTCTGTGGTGGCAGGTGATGGATCCAGCTGACGAGCGTGTTGGCCACGGCTTGCAGGTGGTCATGATGTGTCTCGGGCAGACCATTGAGAACAACGACCCGCGCCAGAATGCGAGCCGCTTCGATGCAATACGCGAAGGAGGAGTAGTGGCTGATCTCCTCATCTTCTGTGTAGATTCGCGATCTGAAAGCGGCGAGGGACTGGGGCGGGGGTATCGTCTCGAGAGAGGAGTAGGTCGACTCTTCGCAAGGCAGTTGCACGTCGGAGTAGATATCGCTGCACCGTAGATGGATCTTATCATGTAATGTGCCCACATAAATCTCCCAGATGAACAGACTCCACCATGTGCGTCGCAAACTTTCCGCCTCGTGTTCTCTCCCGGCAGCGGCTGTGATCACGAATTCCTCTCGATTCATGCCCAATTCCAACGCAATGTCGATTGCTTGCGTCAAGGATGACTCGGCCTGGGCGGATTCATTGCGGGCGCGCGTGATGATCGAGTACAACAGCAGCGCCTGCACCATCTGAGGCGTACGCTCCGCCGTTCCGTTTAGGATGAGCCACGTCGATTCGTGTAATATATCGTTGTCGAGAACCAAAGAGTAGTGACTTCCAATAAACTTGACCACCTGCTGCAAATACCGAGGATACTCCCATCTCTCATAGAGCTGCGCCGGGACGAGGATCGGATGCGCGGCATGGAAACTCTCATAATACAGGCGCACCAGTCGGGCCTCTGGCACGATGATCCCGGTGGTGTGTTCTTGAACGGTCGGTCTCTCTGCATTATCTGCGGTCGGCAGTTGGCGGATGACAGGTCCTGACTGTGGCTGATCCTCGGACAGACTTGCTGGCGGATATTGACTCTTGGTACTCGCGCCGACATTGGCAGGCATCGCGGACGTCATCTTGTCGATCCTGCGCCTGCCACCGCGCCGAGAAGGTAGAAAGACGCAATTGATTTGCGCCGCCGCGCATCGCGAGCAGGTCGGCCTCCTGGCGTCACATTTGATGTGATGTTTGCGACATTCAATGCAGGCAAGCGATGACGGGCGCGGTTTGGAATTAGTGGGAGATGGTGGAGTCGGCATCAGGCCAGACCAGGGATGGGTGGGCGATCAATTGATGATGGGTCAGTCTGGGTCTCTGAGATGAGAAAGCAGCAAACGCCGTACGGGCAAACGGCGGGTAGAGGCTGAGTTCGTGCACTAGTGGTAATATTCAATGGATGTGATACAGTGGGTTATTCCAGAAGTATAAAGGGAAAAGAAAACAGTAATACTGCCTGGCATCCTCATCGAGTCATCGGGGACCATCTGTGGCGCAACGGGCGACCAGCCGAAAGGAAGTCCCCGAGTCATGTGGAGCGGGAGGACTCTCGGCGACCCACCCGGGGAGCTGCCCAGGATATTCCAACTGCAGAGACTAGAGAGGATGTAGAACTCTGTTCTAACTTCTGGGTGGCGGCGTAGATGGTTCTGTACGATGAGCTTGAAAGAACTAGATCTGCTATGCATCAACCTAAGTCTCATACTCGTACCTACAGGGTGGCAAGACATGTCCTTATGTCTCTGGATGTTTCCATTTCCTGGAATTTTCTTATCCCACGAATATCTCAGGGCTTTTTCAATGGATCTTGACTCTATACAACCTTACCTACCTAAGCGATCGATGGTTCAGGTGGTCGTAGTCTCTAGCCAGAAAATGAATGTAAACTTACGTGAATTTTACGTGCCCACCTAGACACTGACTTCATCGCTAGAGCTACCTCACGCAGCCCGGAAGCGCTGGTAGTAATTCTGCGGCCATATAAGCCCTGCATGATCAAAGTTGTCTTTGCAGACCCTCAGACTATTCTAAGGGACTGGGGTCCACCGCAGATTCCCGGAAATAGACGGGTGGTCGGTCGGTCTAAAGGTGGACGAGATATTGGCTACCTAATAGATAGACATCCATATATAGCCCTGTGAATGGACGAGTCCGACTACTCAGGTGGGACGCGGGAATCTAGATCGCCGGGTAAGAAGACACTGCCCAGACATCGAGAGAGGAACTTGGGGCAGACGACCTTAGGTAGCGACCTCACAACGAAATTAATCTACGCAATAACTCTAGGTTACTTTTCCGTTGACAGGATTTCTCAGCCTGGGTGTCAGTCATACCCGAGGTTTCCAATTCACTATTGAATGTTAGCGTCGCACCTCAAGGAAATTAACAATTAGAAGGGGATTCATTTCGATCTTCGGACGAGGAATGCAGTCTCCAGTCGATGGCCGGACTTCTGTGCCGAAGAATTGGAAAGCTTTTCTCATGGCAGGACCGTTACCCATTGACTATTTAGCGTGGCTTGGAAACTCAATGCTCCGGGTATTTCTCTTCCAACTTCTCATGACCCATGCTCGTACGTTGGCTGGGAAAAAAAGTATAAACCAGCGCTGCGAAAACTGCGAAGACTGCTCATTGTCCAGGAACAGAAAGAGTCAGCACATGAGCCTCAGGGGTGGTTTCTGATGGAGGAGCCAATAATAGCCTCGTGTGGCTCGTCGTTTATTGTCCAATGGAGTCCGCACTCCGTAGCGAGAAAGGTGATCGTACTCGTATCACTTGCAGTCATGTCAAATATGCCACTCCTCAGAATCCTCTCTACTGTTCCAGTCATCGTGCAGCGCTGACGACTTAACCCCTTGTGGTTGGTTGTTCTCATCTTGACTGACATGGCCGAAGCGAAGTGGATTCCTGGTTGACTTTGGGGGCGACATCCGAGTGACTTCGATGCTCTTTGAGATTGGCTGCTGCTGAGATGACGAGGTCCATTGCTGGTGTTGATTATGGCCCATGCCCTGCCATGCCCTGCCATGCCTTGCCCAGGGCCCCAGTGCCATGCACTCGATCTCAACGTCAAGCGGATCGGGGTGTATTTGATTCGCTCCCCAGTGCTCCTCAAAACATAACCGGCTAAAATGCCCCGGCTGTTGATCAATTCCTGTATTGGCCCAAATCGGTTGGCATTTCGCCTTCCAGACCACCGTCGCCAGACTCGCCACATGGGAGTCAAGTAACAATCATCCAACAAGTCCCCCACGTGGGATGCAACCCTGACGTTCATTGGCAATCTGCCCGCCGCGCGGGTCGTCAGGGTCCGGTGGAGACGGCGGGGCATCGTGGAGATTGCATCGTCCGAGCGCCTCAACGAGGTGCAACTTCTCTGGCGGCAACGGCGGAGCTCTCTGGGCACAAGGGCTCGGCACGATCTCTCATTAGTTCCAGCAGCAGAGCTAAGCTTTTCTGGAAGGTCGAACAAGCTTTGGCTATCTTCATCGACAGGCACCCGAAGCCGGATTTTACGGAAACATGAATGATGAGAGCACGGCGACACGATGACATTCTTCCCGACTAGGCTAATCCCTGGCGGTATAAATACTGCCGTGCAGCTTGGGACCTGGAGTTGCTGAGACGAAGTTTGTCAGTGTCAGTGTCATTCTCTAAGGATCCCAGTTGCCATCATGCCTGCCATGTCGCGTATTGCCCTGACCCTGGGCCTGGTCCTGGGTGCCTCTGCTGCCCCGAACTCAATCGCGGCGCCCACTGGGGCCGAGAAACTTACCGTCGGTCTCCTGGGTGGTACGTTGGACATCTACAGACATGATCCCAAAAACACACACACACACACACACTGACCATACGACTTAGACTACGGCTGGACCGGCTGGCAGCCTCTGCCTCTGGACTTTTGCAACAATGCCTTGCCCAAGCTCCAGGCCGATAAAATTGCCATTCCTCGCGATCTCCAGAATGACTGCGACCCCGGTGACCGTGCTGCTATCGCCAATGCGACCATTGAGGAGAGTAAGTCATACCCCAAGAAAAGACAAGATAAAACCCGTAGAGGGAGGGAGAGATTTCGATAACTGACATTCCTCCAGCCCGCACCGCCAAGTACATCGAGAAGATCTGCCTGAAGAAGAACTGCGCCGCCTTCGTGTCTGTCGGCGACAACTTCTACGACAGCGGTGTCGACTTCACCTCGGAGGGCATCCAGCGCTTCTACGAAGGCTGGGCGAACATGTACACGGGCAAAGCCTTCGACGGCAAGCCCTGGTACCAAGCGCTGGGCAACCACGACATCGTCGCCGGCAAAGCCGGCGTGGACTTCCAGACCCGCATTGCGCCCCTGATCGATGACCGCTGGTACTTCGGCCACGACAACCTGCCGTACTACACGTACGACCTGACCGGGTCCGACTGGAAGGCGACCTTTGCGGTTGTCGACTCGGACTGCTTCATCAACAACTACCAGGACTCGACCTCGGTGTACAACACCGACTACGTGAAGGAGTGCCACAAGACCACGCAGGAGCAGGTCGAGTTCCTGCGCCAGGCCTTCGCCAAGTCCGACGCGACCTGGAAGATCCTCCAGATCCACCACGGCTTCATCTCCTCGTCGACCAACTACACCGAGCTGGCCCCGCTGATGGACATTGTCCGTGAGAACAACGCCGTCGTGGTCAACGGACACGACCACTGCATGGCGCACTACCAGTTCCAGGGGACCAACTTTGTTCTCACCGGTGGTGCGGGCTATGCCGAGGCCGGCGATTGTAACTTTGGCGTGCCCTTGGGCCCGTTCGCCAAGTGGCTTGGTGCTGATTCCCAGCAGGCGGCTAATGGGTTTGTGACCCTGGATATTAGCAAGGACGCGCTGCACTTTGAGTACTATGCGCGGGATATGAAGCTCAAGGGTGCGGATTACTACCCCGTTGCTGATGACTCGAAGCCTTCGTATAGCTTTGACGTTACCCAGCACGCTACCAAGCCTGAAGGGGAGCATTTCTGAGAGCAGCGGGGGAGTTGTAAAAAGTGTATAATGTATAGTGAATTCTTACAGAGTGTACATGTGGGAATAGGTGAGATGCGCAAGCAATAAAGTGAATACTCTTGGATTGTTTCGAGTATCCTATCTACCAAGGCTCTTGCCTCTTCCCCATTTTGTCACGTACCTGGGCATCTAGAACAGAAGATACCCATCTACCCAGATCCACTGGGCAAAATCAAGATTAACGACATGCAAGAAGTGTGTAGTGGAAGAGGAACAGAGAAGAAGAACCAGAGGAATCAGCAATTGAAAGCATCTGTGCTGAACGCCATCCCAGTGCCATGAACTTTTGATCTTTCATCAAGGTATGCCGTTAAATATCTGTCGTGTTCGATCTGACCAAATCTACCCTGGCCGGAAATGATCCCATCTAAAGCTCGTCCTCATACTTGTAATTAATGCGCCGGCCACCAACTAGCCGTTCCTGACGGCGACTAGATTTGGAGGTGCTCGACTTCACGCTGCCCCGATTTTGCTGCTCACGAAGGAGCCGTTCGCGGTTACGTGCCTCTCGCTCCAAGGTGTAAGGATCCGTTTCAGCCTCCGGCTTCACGGCCACAAATCGTGGTTGCTCGCGATCCCGGGCTTCACCGTTGGCTTTCACCCGACGGGCTTGAGGCTGCGAGGAAAATTCGTTGGCATTGGTGGATTCAGAACGGTCGCGGCGGCGCTTGCGCTCTCTCTCGCGATCACGACCACGATTGTGTTCTCGTTCGCGATCCCCTCCGCGATCACGTTCTCGCTTTTCTCGATCTCGGTTCTGGCGGCGTTCTCGTTCCGACTCCCGCTCGCGATCCCGTCTATCCGACTCCCGGTCTCTGTCCCGGCGACGGCTGTCTCGAGTCCGATCACGGTCCCGCTCTCGATCGTCGTCCCGTCGAGAATGTCCATCCCGACTGGATCGGTGGCCGTTGCTGATACGACTGGCGAGATCACCGCGATTGCGAGTATCAGATGACGGCCTGCCCTTGGTAGCGGATTCCTCTTTCACAATCTGCTTCAAGCGATCGGGGTGGCGTCCGTCTGCTTTCCTGGAGGGACTGCGGCTGCGACTCTCACTTCGGCTTCGGTCGCGGCGAGACCGGTGTGAACGATAGCCGCTTCTACGATCGAGGTCCTCGTCACGGTCCCGACGGCGTGATGATCGACGGGATGACATGCGAGACGGGGATCGCGAGCGGCGGTCCGCTAGTGACGGTTCCTGCAGCATATCTGGTCGGTCTAAGTCTGCCTCTCGGTGACTGCCCCGACCATCATCAACCGGTGAACGAGCGCGAGAGGCCCGGCTGGGAGACGGCGAGGGGGTTCGATCTGGCCGCTGGAATCGAGATGGAGTTCTTGAGGGAGATTGAGTGCGTGAGGCGTCCTGAGGAGCTTCAGAGTTTCCTCTGCAGGTATAGTCAGTATGGCACTTGTACTGAGCAGACCACGGCAATGGGCTTACCTTTGAGACTGGGCTGGTGTACTACTGCTAATCGATGCCTTGCTATGGGCATGGAACCCTCGCTGCCGCAGAACGCTGGTGTTGGGAAGACCTTGTCGCATAGCACGCGGTGCTGCTGGTGCGCCTTCCACGCCAGGATTCTGAGGCACCATTTGGTGCTGGAAGGCACCATGCATTCCGCCCCAATGCCCACCACGGCCTCCAGGACCCTGACCGCGTATGTATCCGCCTCGTCCATACCCTGGACCCATGTGGTGCTGATAGCCGTTTGGCTCCATTGATCCAGAGGCTTGATCCAGGCTGTCAATGGTGGGGATCCCTTGTAATTGATGGCCATGATTATTGGTAGCGTTAGACTCGGCCGCCGTCTGGGTAGTGCCATCTGCAGGTTGATTGTCTCCGTTAGATACGTGGTCTGCACCAGTCTCATTCATTTGGGACGGATCTTCAGTGTTGCCGGAAGCTCCATCAGGCCCAGCCGAGGTATCGCCGGGGCCAGGATGGCTGTGAGGAAATCCAGCGTTACCAGAAGGCGGGAAATAACCCTGGCCAGAGCCCCCATACCCACCTCGACCGGAACCACCAGGGTAGTAGCCTCGGCCACGGCTTCTATACCCACCGCGGCCATATCCCGGCCCGTAGTAACCAGACTGGAAGTCCGAGTTAGAAGGGTAAGACATATTAGACCCGCCAAATGCTCCTCCATATGGAGGGCCCGTGCCATTTGCGAAAGCATTTGGATTGAATTTATCTTGGCCGCCTTGCCACATGTTTTGCTGAGAGGCGTCCCATCCTAGAGATCCATACATGCCCTGTCCGTTGAAGTTCATTCCCATGTTCATGCCCATCCCAGTCATGTTCATTCCGTAGTCTCCGAACATCCCCTGAGTTGCGGCCATTGGGTCCATCGCCATGGGCATGCCTGGAAGTAGCAGGTTAGCGAGTCGAATAACAAGGCAAAAAAAGTATCGATAACGAGGATGTCAACATACCCATTCCTTGAGGAAAATTGAACATGGGATTGGCCATGAAAGGATTCATTCCGTTGAAGCTGTTATTTCCAGTCCAGCCTGTCATGCCGGCTGGGCCACCAGGTCCGGTATTGGTGACATCGGCATCGGGCTGTTGAGACTGCTCTTTTGAGACAGAATCATCAGCAGCTGACTCGTCACCATTTGCAGTGGGGGGCACGTCTCCCTCGGTAGCTGGCGCAGGGGCGTTGTCTGGAGTATGGCCATCATTGGGCTCGGCGTAGCCGTGGGGCTCGGACTACGAAGGTTAGTCAATGGACATATACCCTTGCAATATTAGAGAGGTGCCTTACCTCAGCCACCGGCTCAGCTCGTGCAGGCGCATCCGTATCGACAGTGGCATTCACAGATAGAGCCTCCCCTGTGTATTCAGCAGGCTTCGTGTCTATAGGAGCAGCGCTCTCGGAGATGTCAACCGGAGCCTCATCGGGTTGTTTCTGATCGGCGGTAGCCTCTGCGGGGGTTGTGTCGTTCTCCGCGGGAGTAGAGATCACAGGAGTGACTGGCGCAGTCGACTGTCGTTCCTTCTCACGCTTCTTCTCCTCTGTGCGCAAAAAGGCTTTGAGAGTGGTGCGGAGCGCCTTGTTCGGCTTGCACAGGTCTGGTGAAACAGGGGTGTGTGCGCACACGGAGCAGGTGTCTGGGAGAGATGCTTGGCCTAGAGAAACGCCGGAAAAGATCATGTCAGAGAGAACTCGGGCTTAAAAAGGATGCGATAGGGGGTCCGCAAAACTTACATGTCTCACAGATTGACTGGTCACAACAAGGGAGGCGAAAAGCATTCACAGCCAACTTGTTGCAGATGGCACATCGCAGCTTAAATGGAATTTCATCCTGGGACAGAGTGCTGGATGCGACGGACTATCAGCAAGAGAGGCCTTTGAGGGCGGATGTGTGGGGTAATGCCTACCTGGCAATGTCCATGAGGCCTGCCGGCGGATCCGCCGCGGCCATGACTGGATGAAGAAAATTTCAAGCGTGGGATCGTGGTGGACGAGGCTGTCGACATGTTGGAAGTTTTGAGGATCCGCGCTGGACTCATGAATTTGGTCGGAGAAACCTTTCTCCGAAGTACTCTGTACTACAGGAGAGTGCCGAGACGCGCAAAACCAGACGCACACGACATACACTTAGAAGGATATATGAATCAAATTATTATTCAACTGTGACTGTGTCATACTGCTAAGGTAGAGAGATTTCAAACACCAGCCCCGCCGTCAGATTAGATCAAGTATTTTTTTGGGTCCATCACCGGGGAGCCGCGATACCATCGAGTGGTGTCTTCAGTCCGCCTCCGGACAGCCTTGTATCGTCATCGGCGGGGCAGTACCACAAGAAGGTGTGAGACGAATCCGATCAAATCAAAAGCAAAACCCTACATCATAGAAAGGGGAAAGAGCGGTTAGGCAGATGCATATGGAGTGACCTATGATTATGTACATAAGCGCCGTCTAGGCTGCCGTGGAAGGAAAGAGGCAAGATATGAGAGAATGAAGAATTGGGCTGGTCGTCACAATAGAAAGGAGGTGTGAAGACAAGAAAAGGGTCAAAAGGAAAAGACGAAACTCAGAAGTCAAGAAAGCAAAAAAAAAAAAAAAATCAAAAGGGAAAGAAAAAAAAGATCAGCAGCTCCACCCGAGGGAATTTAAAAAGGGCGCGACCGCCCCCGTAGTTTATCGATCGCAGGACCGACTGTAAGAGTGACCGTATTCAGTATACACTCTGATACACTTCACTGGCGACGAACTCGGAACTACCCTACTACAGCCTACAGGGCTATTGCGTAGTTCTTACACGGTCTGTATTACCGTATCTTACTACTTCTAGTGCGTCGGACTGGTCCTGTTTCTTACAGAGGAGCTTGGGCCATCCCGACCCATTGCCAAAGAGATTCTTTGAAACTCTTTCATCACTATCCATTTCGCCCTTGAATCCTGAATAGCATCAGTCCAGTCCTGATGTGTTGATTCACTCCCCTCTCATCTTTTCTTTTCTATTCCCCACAGCATGACCGAAGAGAACTATCGTCCACGATCGCCCGATTTCTCCTCTCCCGCCCACCCCAACTCCAACTCCAGCGCCAACTTTACCCTCAACCCCACTCCCTACGCGCCGCAGAGCCCCGGCAACCAGCGCGCCTCCTACGACGCCTCTCCCTTCTTTGCAACCTCTCCTGCCTATCAACGCCCCACTTCGAGTCGCGTTCCCCAACAGTACGTGCCTCCTTTCCACGCCTTCGACGAGATGGCTCGTCGCTCATCGCGTTTGCAGCCCGCGGACGCGCCCGTCCCCGCTGCTCCCGAAACAATGCCCGCCATCGCCCCCATGCCAGCGGAGGTCATGCCCACTCGTCCCGGGGCCGGCATCGAGGTGAAGACCAAGTTTCCCGTGGCGCGCATCAAGCGCATCATGCAAGCCGATGAGGATGTTGGCAAGGTCGCCCAAGTTACCCCCATTGCGGTCTGTAAGTGAACAAAGCCCGTCTCTCCCGTCGCGTGATTTCGTCATTGGATCAATGACCGCCAGTACCAGAAGACTCTAACCTCTCTTTATAGCCAAAGCATTGGAGTTGTTCATGATCTCTCTCGTCACCAAAGCCGCCCAAGAAGCCAAAGAGCGCAACTCGAAGCGCGTCACCGCCACTCATCTCAAACACGCGGTCGCCAAGGACGAAGTCCTCGATTTCCTGGCCGACATTATCGCCAAGGTCCCGGATGCTCCTGCCGGCCGGAAACACGACGATGATGGCAGTGATCACAATGAAGGGCGTCGGAAGCGGGGTGGGCGGCGACCCAAGGAGGAGAGCGATTGATGCTAGCACTGCGCATATTCGACACGATTGACGACGTGCTAGAAGGGACCCGGTACCCGGCGCATTGATGATCTGGAAGATTTTTTTTTACTGCTTTATTCTATCGGAGGGCGTTCTTGGTGGGTTGGGATCGTTTTACTGTTCTGATTTTGGACATAGGGGCAGCGCATTTTTTGTGAATAGTTTGCTGCAGCGCCTTTGTTCGTACACTCGAAGCCATTCCCAAACAATGCAGAATTGGACCGCGACGAAAGCATGATCATAGTAATTTTGGGTGTAATAGTAACTCGCACAATGACCTATAATCATCAACATACTTGATCATTGCCTGTAGATTTCTGGTCGAGACCCAACTGTTTTTGGTGACTGTACCTGTCTGGTCTGGTGGGTGCTGCGATCGACGCGATACACGTTCCCACCGACTCCTCTCCACCTTCAACCCCGTCAACTCCCCTCCCCCTCCAGGTCGTGAGACCATGCTGTCGCAGAATGGACTTTGTGGGTGACCTCTAGTGTGTCAATCTTGAAGTTATCCCCGTGCTAATTAGAGCAGTGGTCTCGTCTCATCGGCGGCTCACGCGCCCCGTCCAAGCCCTCTCGGGCCACCTCGCCCACTGAACGACTGACGGCCTTCAAGCGGTCCTGCAATGCCCTCCAGGTACGATCCTCACCCGGCGTTCGCGCTGCCCTGACTGACTAAAGCCGTACAGCAAATATGGCGCTCCACCAATACCCCCTCCGCAGAGCAGTCGACCGCCCACGCGCGCACCTACATTGACCGACTCAACTCCATCCTCAGCGATGAGTCCCGAGGTCCAGCACCGCACCCCTGCGTAGCCTACGCGGCATCCTCTCAGATCTTTGTGACGGTCACGAAACTCGCCTTGTCATACTACGATGACAACGTGCTCCGATCCGCTACGGTGTTCTTCAACACGCTCATCGATGCCGAGGTGGACGGGGTGGTGGACAATCGGCTCTTTGCACGCGCTCTGGTAGATCTGGTCCGCCGTGCGGACAAGGCTTCTCCTGAGATTGAAGGTCGGTTGGTGGAACTGCTGTTTGGTATCGCCAACAATATCCGTCTACAACCAGCCATCCTGCCAGCGTGGTTCGTTCCGCGAGCGACGCCGACCGGTCAAGACAGCGATTCAACAGCGCCGAGTAGTACGGAGTTTGCCGGTGCCACACGCAAGGATGAGTTCCCACTGTTCTACCTTCTGGTCGACTATGTCCATAATGAAGGACGCGCGGGCGATTTTGCTCGCACGGGGCTACTGTATCTCATCGAGACGGCGTCGCGGTCGAAGAATCTGGAGAAATGGTTGATTGAGAGTGACTTGGCAACATTGATGGCAACGGGTTTAGGTGCGCTGTATAGCCAGTTGGGCGGGTGAGTCCGTCATCTCTTGGACGTGGTGACGTGGAAAAACTAACGCGGTGTAGCTTGATATTCCACCCGACCAACGACGACGTTCCTCGTATCATCGCACTGTCGGATCATGCCAAGGAAGAGACAGCATTGCATCCGGCTTTGAATGAGGCGATGGATGCATTCATGTCCTATTTGCTATTTTGGCAGGATACCATTGACCATTGCAAGTCCGATGAAGTGAACGACACGCTCCTGGACCATTTCCAGGTGCTTTTCCTCGAGCAACTTTTGTAATTCATCACTTCCATTACCCTCGATTAGGTTCATGCTGACTTTTCCAGATACCCTTCTTTGTTAGAATCCTCGGATGTGGCAGGCGGCTCTACTGCCGCTGTCTTGACTTATCTCTGCCGAATCCTTGACTCAATTGACCAAGGTGAATTAGTCCACCGAATCTTGCATTTCTTACTGGCTTCCTCCCCGCCTCCGGAGGAACAAATGTCCATGTCTGCGAGCCGCCGGAAATCACTTGATGTTCTTGCTGCGTTGGCATCGGAAGCCGCTCAGCCTTCCCCCTCGCTCTTCAATCTGCGTGACCTGGCGCTCCTTGGACTACATTCTTCAAACCGACAGACCGTGCTGGCCACACTGCGCCTGTTGAATGTTGTCTTACAGCGTCATCATCCTTTTGCTCGTGCACTCATCCATACTATCCCGAGTCAACCGGCTCGGCAGCGGTCGGTTGGCGCATTCAATGCAGAACTTGAACACCTCCTTGAACTCGGGACGTCACTCATTGTAGAACCGACATTGAACGAATCATACGAGAACTACGTTGCCGATGCAACCTGGGTATTGGGTTCACGCCTGTGCCTGCCTGTCTCCATGGATGAGACCGACGATGAAATCCCACTCCCGTTCCAGCTTCAACAGGATGACCCTATTATCCAGGCTCTCCTCGGGTGTGTGGAGAATTTCTTCACCAACAGCGTGATTGTCAACCTCGCCCTGACCGGTGTCCTGATGAGTCTGGCCTCGTCGCATCTATTCTCCCTGGATGGATGGATCTTGGTCGATCCTATTCAATATAACCCCTCTAGTCCCGACGAGCCTTCAGGCGACACCGATAGGATCCGCCGTGCATATCAAACGCCCACTTGGTCTGCGAGTGCAGCCCCTACGTTGACCTCCGCCCTTGAGAAGCTGGTGAACCAGGTCCGTCAATGGCAGCGGGAACTGCCGGACTTTGACGTCCTCGTCGTGGCTCGACGGGAGCTACTGCACCAGGAAGATCGCCCCTCCACGCCAGCTCGCTCACGGGAACCATCCCAGCCTCCAGCGGCATTCAGCGAACGTTCTCGTCCGTCCTACCCTGGCTCCCCCGACATATCTGCCCCCTCATCTCGGGGGCGATCGCCGCAGTCCATCAGCTCTCCGCCGATGGCCCCTAGCATGATGAGGGGTGAATCTACCGTCCGCCCTCTGGAATCGCGAGGCTCGTCCGTCTCTCGCACCGCCGCAATGGAGGCACTCCGCCAGCGACTGGCAACTCCTTTCCCTACGCCCACTGCGCAGCCACCAACCGTGGAGTTGGCGGACGACCCTGCTAGTACGGAGGACGACGAGGCCGAACGTGCCCCGGTCGCTACCCTAGGCCACGTTCTGACCAACGTGGTTATTCTGTACGAGTTCCTGCTGGAGCTCTCGGCCGTGGTGCAAGCACGGGGGAGTCTCTTCGAAGAGGCGGGATATTTGTAATTAATACCTTGGCAGTATTGTATATATTGTGATAGACTCATCCATCACCTTTGACTGACTTCTGATTATTGTTGTCTACTTTTTCCGGTGGTGTTGTGGGAGGTCTCCAACTTGCAAGTGGGCACGAGATTGATTGGGTTAGGGCGGGGCCATCCCTCCATCCAGCAGTCCTGATCGGCGGGAGTAACCTTCTTCGCCCGTTTTCGTCTTCTTACTACTTAGAAGTTAGCGAGGATGAAATCTCATCTGCCTAATTCCACATTATAAAATTAGGACTGGACTGTTCGTCCGGTTTCGAGTCACCGTCACTGGTTGAATCTCATACGAGTCATACTCCAAAGGCATGGTAGCACAGCCACGCTGTTGTGTCACCTTTGAACTCGGATCGACTTCAGCTGACCTCCTTTGCTTGAATGTCCCCATTCATTGATAAAAGGTGCTATGCAATCACGGACTCGATGCAGAAGCGGCCAAGGTCTTGAGAGTTCCATGCATAGATGCCATGGAATAATAGAAATCGTCACGGATGATCCTCGGTAGACCAAAGGAAGGGCCGTGAATTGGAAGACGGGGAGGACAAACGAGACTTGCTATTTCCGGAGTCCCGATTACGTGGGAGCCTCAGATAACCTTCCATCACGCATGCTATCTATAGACGGACGCTTTGTTGCGCCTCAAAGAGCGGCACTGCCCGCAGCTTTACCGGTGCATCGAGGTCGGTTGAACCAATCGGTTTTGGAACAAGTAACTAGTCAGTTATAGTCAGTTACTGTAAGTTGGTTCTCAATGAACACTTTGTCAACGCTGATCGTCGCTCTGATTGATTATCAAAGTGATCAACGCTGGCCCCCTGAACCAAGTGGAGCCGTGGAGCCCTTCCGGGCCTGACATAACGGCAGGCTGGCCCATCACAGTCCAGCAGAAGGCCAGGGGGCGTGACGGCAACGATGGCGACGATTGGGCTGAAGCCTCTCTCTCGCTCTCTCTTCTTACTTCCGTCTCCCCTTGCACCCTACGCCTGTCTTACGCCAATTCGGTTTCATCCACCCACAACCCCCCCCCCAGACTCAGAGACCCTTTTTGTCCTTCATTATGTCAGAATAAATCAGTCCCTCTTGACTCTTCCAGTTCAACTTACTCTCATTAATTATACTTTTCTCCTTCACTTTGCTCTCACCCTCCCCTCCTTCTATATACCACGGCATGCCCGGCCGCCATGCCCGCGGAACCTGACTTTGACCGCGAGGACCGCGAGGATGCGCCCTTTCTAGCCTCTGAATCCGATATCCCCGGTCGCGCCCACGATGTCGAACGCAATGGCCATGCGGAGCCCACGCGACCAGCCGCCGTGGCGGCTTCCGCCAATCCCTCCGCCAGCAAGATCACATTCCGGCTGAAACTTATTCTGTTCGCCATGGTGCTGGCCGTCGAGATCGGCTTTGCATTCCTCGAGGGCCCCATGGTCCGCGTCATGGAGTCGATCGCCTGTCGCCAGTATTATTCTGAGACGGATCCGTCCAAGATCCCCGCCAATGGCCAGGTCCCGGAGGAAATGTGCAAGCTGGCCGAGATTCAGGCCGAATTGGCGGCCGTGAAGGGATACCACATGTTCTTTGATGGGTTGTTAAGTAAGGAATCACCCTCTCCAGACTAGGTTGCGTCGGAAGAGCGGGGAGAGTGATGCGAAATGGACACTGACTCCATTTGTCTCGTAGGCGCGCTCATGGCTTTCCCCTATGGTCTGCTGGCAGACCGCCGTGGCCGCAAATCGACTCTCATCCTCGGTGTCCCCGGATTCACATTGAACTCGATCATTACAATTGCCGTCCTGTGGTTCTCGGATGTATTGCCGCTGCGGGCGGTTTGGCTATCGTCTCTGGCATGGTTGATCGGCGGTGGCCCTGTGGTCGCGTTTGCTATCATTTGGACGATGATGGCGGATGTGACCACTGAAGCGGAGAGGTAAGCACTTTCGTCGAACAATTTATGTGTCTGCTCGAATCTAACCGACTTTACCTGTAGGGCCGATCTATTCTTCCAATTCGCCATTGTGTCGATGGGGACGGACTTTGTTTCAAGCGCTGTGGCTTCATGGCTTATGACCATGGACCCCTGGGCCCCGCTGCTGATCGGATACGCCATCGTGACCGGTGGTCTGCTATTTATATTCGTCCTTCCCGAGACGAAACATGCGATTCCACCCAAAGAAGTGGAACCATCTCACGTTGAGCTTTCCGATCTCACCGAGGAATCCGAACCCAAGCACCCCTACCAGAAACCTGAAGAGACCGGGAAATACCACGATGAAAGCGATTTGGAGGTGGCGGAAAATCACGAAGCCCACCTGTCGTGGAGCTACCCCACGCAGCCACCTCGCTCATTCTGGGCGAGATGCCGCGCCAACTACCAATTCTACATGAAGCCCTACCTCTTCATTTTGAAGCGCAAGGCAGTGCTCCTCCTCTTGACGGCATTTTTGGTGTATCGGCTAAGCCGGGGTTCTTCCTGGTTCTTGACACAGTATATATCGACGCGATATCATTGGACGCTCGCACAGGCCAATATGCTCGTGGCCTCTCGACCAACGGTCTCCATCCCCGTCTTCCTCTGGGGTCTCCCCTACCTCAAAAAATACGTCTTGAACCCTCGCCGCGACTCAACCGCGAAGGATCTCTGGTTAGCCCGCGCGAGTATCCTCTGCCTCACCCTCGGCACATTAGGCATTGGCCTCTCCCCTTCCGTCGCCACCCTCATCCCGAGCATGATCATCCAAACCTCCGGATCGGGCTTCGTCTTCCTCACCCGCTCAATCATCACCACCCTTGTCGAGCGCGACGAAACCGCCCGCCTCTACACGGTGATTGAAATCATCCAGTCCTTCGGCAACGTGGTGGCCAGTTTGTCCATCACTACGGTCTTCCAGCTGGGTCTGCGATTGGGGGGATTCTGGATCGGACTGGCGTGGATGATGACGAGTTCGTTGTTTTGCATGGTGGCTGCTGCGATTTGGTTCTTCCGGCTGCCACCGACGCCACCGACGCCGGAGTTTGTGGTGGGGGAGTTTGATGAGGGGGATTGATTGCATGGATCACACATTTCTGGTATAGATTTTGTACATTATAGAGATTCCGGTCATCGTCGGGGTGTTTTGGTGTTATTTGAAACGGGGCGATACATTCATTCATATATTTCTTCCTTTTTTTTCTTCATCTTGTCCATGCCCGTCAAAAAGACCCCACGTGTTCTGTGGGTAGTTCCTGCCATGACTAAAGTTTATCACTCAAAGTTTACTTAGTTAAACTACTGTACTGTAACCCGCCGGAGTAAGCAGAAGAGCGACTTCCCAGCTTGGAGCTGACAGTCACGTGCATCTCACATGCAAATGCCCTCCGAAATTCACGACGCAACCACCTTCCCCCAACAGAGACACCGCGGTCGTTGCAATGGAGAAGTTCTCCCAGTTTCGGGATCGAGGCAAGCTGAATCTCCTGCCATCCGAGTCTCATCCCTCGCAAGCTAATTGATTCCCCACAGGCTCGGGCATCGCGCCCTTCCTCCCCATTCCAGCCGAGCCACTGGGCATCCAAGCACCCCTCCGCCTCCTTCTCTTCTTCTTTCGGCTGCCTCTATTCATTTTTGTCACCTGTTCATACTTTTTCATCTTACAATGGCTTCCAATTGGGTCCCTGGGCAAGAAAGCAGCCCTGTGGTGTATCTTGGGGGTCCCCAGTATTTGGTGGATTGACCTGCAGGTTGATGGAGTGAGGAAGGGGTGTGTATGCCGGAGACTCTGACAGTACGGGCATGGACAAGCTAACAATCATCAAATAGATCCCTCTCCAAGCAACAACAAGCCCGGCTACCCCAGCCCGGCTCAATTATCGCGTCCTCATTCACCTCCCCGATTGATGCGGTCTACTTGGCCGCCATTTTCGACCCAGTCTTCACGGCTTCATATCCGAACACGCGCCAGGTCGAGCACATCTCTCTGCTCCAGGCCATCTTGCGCGCGTTCGCGCAGCCTCTGGTCGAGCCCGAGCCCGGAACCAAGCTTGTCGACGTGTCCACTTTGATCGAGAAATACCCCTACCGACCCATCGTCATCTTCCCCGAATGCACCACTACCAACAGTCGGGGTATTCTTCCCCTGGGCCAGTCACTGCTGGGCGTCCCATCCAAGACTAAGATCTTCCCCGTCAGCCTCCGGTACACGCCCGTCGACGTGGTGACCCCGCTCCCGGGTAGCTACATTAGTTTCCTGTGGACGCTCCTGAGCCGGCCCACGCATTGCATCCGGGTGCGCATCGCAGAATGCATCATGATTGGACGGAGTGCGTTTGACGCACCTCCCGCTCGGTCGACTCGCAAGTCTACCTTCAGCACCAACTACCTCGACACGTTGGATGAGGATACTGCGGCGGGCGATGTCACTCCTAGTGAGAAGGCGCTGCTTGACCAGGTTGGTGAATCGCTGGCGCGCCTGGGCCGGGTCAAACGGGTTGGGCTGGGCGTGGAGGAGAAGCAGGATTTTGTGCGGATGTGGAGTAAGACGCGGCGGACTTGGTGATGGGACTGAGTTTTCAAGGCCTTGCGCTGTTACGGACCGTTATCTTATAGAGTTTGTATACACCGGGACGAGGGATTAGGGACATAAACTCCAATTGATCATCGTGAAAGAACCCGGAGTAGATGTGAATCCAGAAGGGCAAGTCAATGGCTATTGATGCGCTTCTCCAGTAACCACCCCTTGATTTAAGGTTTCACTCTCTTCAATGACATTTTACCCAGACGGGAGGCAGCAGAGTCAACAAAGCCAGTCCTCAAAGAACAACAGTCTTGAGTTTCTATATAACCTCCCCGATCTCATCACCCCATCATAATCTTCACACAACACCACAACCCTTCCAGAACCAGAACCAAAGCCTGACCTCCCCCCCAAACCGTATATACACTCCCAATCCAACCCAACACAACACAATCTCACTCATCTCTACCTCAAATACAAATGTGCCACCAAACCTACACAACCTACACAACCTGCCAACACACCTATCCCACCCACAAAACCCCCTGCCCCGAAGCCCGCGCCGGTCTCCCGACACGCCTCCGAGAAAACTGCCTCCCCCTCCCACGAGGAGATGCGAGCATCGTTGTCGACGAGGCGTGGAGTAAGTATCGGATTCCGGAGGGTTGGCGGGTGGAAGTGGAGGGGATTTGTGGGGATTGTGCGGGGAGGTTGGGGAGGGAGATGGGGTTGGTGCTGAGGAGGTGAGAGATTGAGATTGAGATGCAGGAGGAGGAGGAGGAGGAGGAAGGGGATGGGATGGAGAGGGTGAAAGGGGAGGAAGAGAAGAAGTGTGGGGGTGGGAGTGGGAGTGGATGGGGTAGGTTCTTTTCGAGATAACCAGGGCTACAGAAGCCTCAGATCAATATCTAATGTATGAAAATTGAAACGGAGACGATATCCCGGGCATGAAATTCAAATCGAACATCATGCGAGGAGAACAAGGATGGCTACTTCGTAACCTCTATCATTCCCATCGACGATTAAAGATTGAAACACGACGACGTACTCGTCTATCTCCTAATTGGAACAGTCCCGGGCAACACCTGTTCTCTAAGGTTCCACCTTGTTCCTATATTCGTCTCGCTGACTTTCCCCTACACCTACATGTATTCTCCCTACCTCTCTTTATCAGTCGTCCATTCGCTTATCCCATTTCTTTTTCCATGAGTCTGGCATTGCCTCACAATGATGATTAAAACTACCCTATAAATATATGGAATGTCATTTGAGGCTGTCATGAAACCTTTCACTACCTAGTGGCCCTCACAATATCTTGTGTAATCACGACGGGTACTTGCGGGCGAGACGATCAAAAGACCTCCAAATGGAAAAACTTGGAAATACAAAGGGGACTACTCAACCTATTGACCCCCTGCTGCCTATAATTCCCTAGTATCCAGGGCTCTTCCTACTAACTAGGTAGCTCTTTCGAATTCTCTTTCGAATCCTCTTTTGAATATTACTTCCGTCGAATTACCTAGGTAGTCTACTACTTAAGGTTGGTTCTTATAGTTTAGTATTCTAGTTCACGTATAAAGGCTGTATATCCTTTGACAATATAGCATGCAAAAGAGGGGTCAATTTAGTAATCCCCAATATAAATCCTATTGAATGAAATGATATTATATAGCACAAGCCCAGACACATACATCGCTTTTATGCTCGAGCAGCCCAAACCACCCGCACAAACCAAAACACCTCGGGATGATTTACTCTACAGCATCAGTGATGCAGCCCTGGCTGGCATCCTTGACGATCCTGGCATACTTGCCCAGGGTACCACGCATGGTCAGACCAGTCTCGGGCAGCTCGCCGGCAGCCTTGCGGGCCTCCCAGGCCTTGCGGCGCTCGACGAGCTCCGACTCGGGCACGTCCAGGTCGAGGAGACGGTTGTCCGCGTCAATGGTGATCACATCACCGTCGTTGACGAGACCGATGGGTCCGCCGACGGCTGCCTCGGGGACGATGTGGCCGATCAGGAAACCGTGGGAACCGCCGGAGAAACGGCCGTCGGTGATCAGGGCACAGGAACTGCCGAGACCGTAACCCATCAGGGCGGAGGAGGGCTTGAGCATTTCTGCAAGTGTGTTAGTGTCAGAATGAGAATGAACAATAAACGAATACTAGGAACGATGTCATACCAGGCATGCCAGGGCCGCCCTTAGGTCCGCAGTAGCGGATGACAACAACGGTCTTGTCCTCCTTTTTAATCTCGCCGCGTTCCAGCGCAGCGACAAAGTCGTCCTCGGCGTCAAACACACGGGCCTTGCCAGTGAAGACGGTACCCTCCTTTCCGGTAATCTTACCAACACTACCACCGGGAGCGAGCGAGCCGCGCAGGATCTGAATGTGACCGGTGGACTTGATGGGGTTGGAGAAAGGACGGATGATCTTCTGGTCCTCGGGGAAGTCGGGGGCCTTCTCCAAGTTCTTAGCCAGCGTCTCACCGGTGACGGTCATGCCGGAACCGTCAATCAGACCCTCCTTGAGGAGCATCTTCAGCAGAGCGGGAGTACCGCCAATGGCGAACAGGTCAGCCATGACGTACTTGCCAGAGGGCTTCAGGTCGGCCAGGAAGGGAATGCGGTCAGAGACGGCCTGGAAGTCGTCGATGGTGAGCTTGACACCGACGGAATCGGCGATGGCGATCAGATGCAGAACTGCGTTGGTGGAACCACCGGTGATGTTGACGACGACCATGGCGTTCTCAAAGGCCTGGCGGGTCAGGATGTCACGGGGGCGAATGTCCTCGGCGAGCAGCTTCTTGATCGCACCACCTGCAGCCAGACACTCCATATACTTGGCCTGAGAGTTGGCCGGGTTGGAGGAAGAACCGGGCAGGGTCATACCCATTGTCTCAATGGCGGTAGCCATGGTGTTGGCCGTGTACATACCACCGCAGGCACCCTCACCGGGGCAGGCGTGGCGGATCACGTCGAAGCGCTGGGGCTCGGTGATCTCCTTGGCGATGAACTGACCATAGGCCTGGAAGGCAGAGACGATATCGATATCGGCGTTATTCTGAGTCACGGCGCAACCGGGCTTGATAGTACCACCGTAGACCATTAAACTGGGGCGGTTGACACGACCCATGGCCATCAGGACACCGGGCATATTCTTGTCACAGCCAGGAATACTGATATTGGCATCGTACCACTGACCACCCATTACCGTCTCCACAGAATCCGCAATCAGATCACGGCTCTGCAGGGAGAAGCGCATACCGGGGGTGCCCATGCTTATGGCGTCACTGACACCGACGGTGTTGAATTGGAAGCCAATGAGACCTTGGTCCTGCACACCCTGGCGCACCTTGTTGTTCAGGTCGAGCAAGTGCATGTTGCAAGGGTTGCCATTGAACCAGACGGACGAAATGCCGACCTGGGCCTTGTTCATGTCCTCCTCCTTGAGACCGACGGCGTACAGCATGGCCTGCGAGGCACCCTGGGACTTGGGCTGGGTGATGGTGCGTGAGACCTTGTTGAGAGCCTTGTCCTCATTCTGGAAGCGGGGGATAGTGGATGAAAGAGTCCGGCTATTCAGGGAAAGCTGGTGGTTAGCTTGGAGAGCCCAGCTACCGAGTCATTGCAGCACTTACACAGTCGTCGTCGACCGGGACAAGCTCCGCAGAGCAGCGGGCACACGCGCCCGAGTTTGAGGCAGCATTGTGATGTGTGGGAGGGGTTGAAGAAGAGAAGCAACCCGGAATGACCACGACAATGGATTCCAGACTCACGACTCACGAGGGAAGCCGGCGGGGGAGAAATGCCGGGGTTCGGCCAGAAAGCAAAAAAGGCGGAAGCTCAGCAAACTTTCGGAGTTGGTGCAACTCTCCCCGGCTCCCCACTGCACACAGTCATGACTAATGGCCAATCTCCGACCCGCAATTGTCATCGGTCGCATTGGGGGGAATTTATGGTGGTGATACACGGTATGTACTCGATGCATGCATAATACAGATGAATATGAGGAATATATCTGCAATTATGCACGGCCTGCATCGATCGCACGAGACGGAAGCTTTGAGTCGAGGCTCTTACTCGGAACTTAGGGCTTGGGTCATTGTCGACCTCCCAAGGATCGAGCAGTTGACTTACGAGCACCTATGAGAAGACTGATGTTCGTGAAGAATGAGCATCTTCCCTGGCAATTATCCTAATGAGGTCTACCTTGGATGGAAAGGCGCGCGCATTGACGGAATAAGATGGGTATAACAGCTAGTCTAGCCACAAGCATAACAGTCACAATGTAAAGAAATCCTCAATCCCAGTGGACCTCGGTGGTCATGTCCATATGCCTCGTAAAATAAAGTGAAACAGAAAGTATAAAAGAACAATGGAAAGAAAGAAGCAGCAATATATGCAAGGTTGTAAGGTGTGGTGGTAGAACAAGGTGGTGAGGAAAAGGAGGAAGAAAGAAGAGAAAAAGAAAAGCTAAAAGTGAAGAATAGAAGAGAAGAATAGAAAGGTGAAGGACTCAAAGAGGTGAAGAAGACCCGCTCTATGGCACCTCTTTGTCACCTCGTTTCAGTCCGGCAGGGACATCGATGGCGTCTCGCACCCACGGGATCGCGGCAATCTCATCAAGGGTCTTACGCCGAGTGTTGCGCTTCAGGAGCCCTTCGACACAGTGCTGCGCGCCGTCGAGACTCTCGCCCTTCACAGGGTCCCACTCCTCGTCCTCGTTGGCATATCGATACCAGCTCCACTCCACCCGGGCGATCCGATGAGGGGTACGCGCGCGATGTTTCGCGGGATCGCCACGAGTCCCGGGGAGGACGTCGAAGGGCAGACGGTTCTCCATAATAGCATAGAGCAGCACACCCAGCGCCCACGCATCCGTCGAACGGCCGTCATAGGACTGGCCCATCAGAATCTCCGGGGCGGCATAGTCCTCGCTGCCGCAACGAGTCTGCAACAGCGGACTCTCGGGAGGCTCGGGAATGCGTCGAGACAGTCCGAGGTCGCTGAGAGTGACTACGGCGCGATCGTATGTGCGCCAGTCGGCCACCGACTCCATGACAGGAATTGGCATGGTCAACAGGACGTCTAAAACAAGGTTAGCAGAGTCTGACGAAGTCAAGTGGAGATAAACTGACTTTCGAGTTTGATATCCCGATGAACAATATAGTGGGAATGCAGATAACGGACCGCATCTACCAACTCGGCAAAGACCCGACGAATGAGACCCGGCGACATAGGCGCGTGACCAGAAGTTGCGAATTCAAACAAATCCCCGCCAGGACAATAATCCAGCACGAGCAGTGCGCGCTTTTCATCGCTTCCGAATGCCTTCAGCTGGACCAAAGAAGGATGATTCACCGATTTCAAGATTTCAACTTCACGCTTCAGTGAGACTTCAAGACGCTCCTCGTCGGCTCCGCCGGCAGGACCATGCTCGATGATCTTGACTGCGACTAGCTTTTGTGTTGTCGCGATGGGCGTGGTGTTGCCAGCGCCATCCGTGTCCGGAGAGAGGGGAGCTTCGGGCAGTTGCTCCACTCGCGCCGCGAGACTAACCTGGCTAAACGTGCCTTGACCCAACACTCGGATCTTGCGGTACAACCGGGCTTGCTGAGTCCGAATCGACTTGACCGAGTAGATTTCCTCCGACTTGGACAGTGGTATTGGGTGGTGAATGACAGGCTCCGAGTCACTGTCACCATATCCGCTTCCACTGCTGCGGGGAGGACTCGGAGGGCGCACGGTTGGCAAAGCGATGCCGCGATGAACAGCGAGATATTTCTCGCGGTGGAGGCCAGTCGATTTGGAGTCGGTGCTCGATGAAGGTGCAATGCTTGCGCCGGCTCCTGAGACCGCAATCGGGCGAGGGACGGTTATGCGACCTTGGGGCGCATAGTCACTAAGACTGCGGTTGCGCGAATGGTGTTTGGTATGCGAGTCGCGACGGACGCGATTTGACGGTGATTCTTGCCCCTGTTGATCCAGTCCATTATAAGGTTTGTTGTTTCGAGGCCGCGCGGCTGGCGGACCTAGCATCTGCGACGAGTCACTCAGTCGCAAACTTGAGGTGCTGCGTGATGCGGTGGAGGACGTGCGAGATAAGGACGGCAGGTCCCCGCGCCGCCACGGGCATGCCCCGCCGAGGGGTGAGGGCAATGGTGTAATTTCACCCATGGCATGAAGCTGGGGCGACGACATAATCGAGGCCGGGGAAAAAGAGCCGGCGCTTGAAATGGGAGGCGCGGCGAGCGCGCGAAGACTCGGGGTCCGTTGTGGGAGGCTGCCGGAGGATAGGTTGATCGAAGCCAGGGGATCGGAATCGCGATATGAGCTGGTGGGACGAATGTTGGGTAAATCGGTGCGAATCTGCAATGATGGCAGGCCTGGTGGAGCAGGGTTGAGTACGGAAGGCACGTCTACTGGCGCAGAGGGAGTCGCCGCAGAGGCCGATGACTCTTGCGGAGGCTGACAAGAGTCGGACCCATGGCTGTTGCTGGAAACGGCCTCGTGCGAGGAAGGCAGGGGTTCGGGGCAAAGGATAGCCAAACCAGACCTCGCGGTCGGTCCGGACTCGGGGGTCACCATGGACGTTTGGCGGTGCGCAAACGGAAGGGTTCTACGGAAGAGAAAAAAGAAGAGCGAATCGAGGCTGGAGCGAGGGCACCCGTAGATAAGGTGTCTCAGCCTCCAGACCTAACGGGCCTTAGCGTGGGGAGTAGACCCGTTGAGGGTCAACGGTCTAACGTCTCGAGGCAAGCATGTACAATGGGGGAAAAGAAAGGAAGGAGAGAATGGAGGAAGAAGAAGAACCAGTGCGATGTACCTGGGCTAAGGACAACAGGAAGTGGCCGGCTCCCTCGTTCATTTCCGCGGTGGAAAACGCGGCCAGCGATTAAAATGAACGATGACGATCGAAAGGAAAACCGGAAGGTCAGCTGACGGGGGGTCTCTTCCCCCGCATTCGGAAGTGCCTGATTGGGATGAGATATTAACTTGCAAGTAAACTTGCAACTACAGTATATTATTGACTACAGTATAAGGAATATGCAGACTATTCTTAGAATCGATCCCCCTCCATCCTTCCATCTTGACTCGATCCCTCGCTTATGCTTAATCTCCCCCAGTTGGCAAACAACCGCCGGTCGGGCCTGCAATCTTCTTGTGTAATGGATATTCCAAAGAGACCCGCCCGCATACAAACAAACTAATTCCCTTGCTCCAAAAAGTCATACTCATCAACCAGGCAACTAGGTCCGGCATCTTCAAAGCTCAAGACGAGGTCACATTTTTCCTCAAGGGCCAGCCACAGTCACCAGCGCCCCCCTCCCCCCACTCAACCCAAAAGCCTTAGAAAGATGGCTTGTTGATTTTGCGGAGTGTGTCCGTTCCACACACAGCCTGCAGACGCAGGGGCCAACTGCGCCACTGGCGATGCAGCAATGCAAAACGCTGACGAGTACTACGCCAAGGAATTCGAGGCTTGTCAGGACTCAGCGGCACATACGCTGCACTCTACGCAGTAGCCGGGATTCTCCACGATAAATCAATCCGATGAGCCCTATGGAGACGGAGACGAAGAGGAGGGCAAAATATGAAGACGGGCCGATGCAAATCAACAACCAACCCGATTAATGACATCAACCTTTGGCAACGATATCCACCATCCGCAGCTTAGCTTTTCCAAACACGAACCGGTTCATTGCTGCGGGATTTACCGAGTTCATTTTACCAATCATGTGGTAATCCGGGCGCAGGATAGTCGAGCACGGCCGCAGCATTACGTAGGAGCCTTTCGAGAATAATTGAGATGGCTGGGAGGCCGGAGATTCACACCTAATCGGGGTTTCCAGGTCTTTAGGTATCGATATATCAGGGTCTGGGCTGTACATCCATCCCTGCAGTATCGATTTCCTGGAATGAATTCATAAGTTGAGTGCTTCTGGATCAAATCATTCGAGCCTCGCATGAATTCGTGCAAATGCTCCAGCTGAACGTTTAGGCTAGCTCCCCGATCAAACGGACGACGGTTAAGCAAGCACGAACAAATTTACACCTCACGGAACTAGTTATTCTGATTCCATTCAAATAGGTAGGTAAATAGGAGGTAGATGGTAACTACTAACTAGGTAGTTAATCTTATGTAGGGGATTACTAAATCGACCCCCCCCTCCCCGGGGCTTCTGCCTCAAATTCCCTAGTATCCTCTTCCCAAGTTCATACTACTCCTTCGAACACTCTCACAATTGAGCCCCTCAATTCAACAGCATTGCCGATAGGAGGCTTTAACGTGTCCCGACGGGACGTGAAATGGATGTCAGGAACGTACCTGACCAGGGCGGTTTAGGTACCTAATCCAAATATAGGTATATATTACGAATGCAGTTCCAATGCCACAACGAATCCAACTCCGTCTTGAAACCGACGGGACACTCGTTTAATCCATACTGAATGTACTATCTGCAAAAAAAAAATCACAACCTTGAAGAAATGCAGTACCAGAAGATAGGTCTGGAGCGAAGCTGAAGAGGAAAAAGAATGAAGAGGGAAACAAAACCTAATACCCATTTACCGCGAAAACGGGCTTGATCTGCGTTATCTTATCAGTTCGTTCCTTTCTTGGCATCTACTGGATTCATCTGGGCAGTTCAACTCACTACCGCGCTCCAGCTCCCACGTCACTCGTGACTCGTAACAGCCCTGTTCAAACATTACCCCAGAGGTGCCATTTGTCTCACGCTCATATCCATTACCTGCTCAGTGAATTTCACCACGTCGCGAGTTGTCCATCCATGCGTTGAGTCACGAGTGACACATAGCACCTTCATCAGCGGATGATGGCCCCGTCCACGGGTTGTGGTGCTCGTCCCTCGCCGCTGTTCGGTTCCTCTGCTTCTCACTTTTTGTTTTCCAGACTCCAACATATAAATCGAGGTGGAATATGACATTGAAACCGGGGTTCAAGGCAATCGGAATCTAGCGCTTTTGACCTCAAAGTGCTGAGTGGAGTGTCTCTACTCCACGGCAATCTTAAGGCCCACGGTCCAGATGTCAAAGCGGTCATAGACGACTGCCGATTACTCGGCAGGGCAACTGATACCCATTGTCCGAGTCGTGTTCCAGCAGGGGAACTGTAAAGACTGTAAAGTTTTGTATCAAACTCTGAACAGTATCAATGACATTCCTGTTTTGATCTGGTTAGAAACGGGGCTAGCGGGCCCATCGTCCCCACTCGATCGGCCACGTGCATCTAAGCGTTGCACTTTTGCTGACAGGAACGGACGATGGAGATAACGTGCGCAAATGAGTCCACCCAGGTGGATGTCCAACGAAAATAACACGAAAAGCTTGAGTGGCGATCAAGCACACCAAGCTCCTGGTCTTACTGATGTGGCGTTTCTCGATCCACAAGCGAAGTACTATATGATCTGAGTATTGCCCATTCTGGAACGCTCGATCGTACAGCCCCCTCGTTATCATTCACTCTTTCAACGGCCTCTGCCTCGCGGCCTCAAAAATGCGGTGGTTTAAATCGCTGCTTTGGCTGAGTGCTGCTTCCACAGTAGTCGCTCAGTCCACTGAGGGCATCTCCGATCTTGTACATCGTCGACTGCCAAAACATGCGGACAGCTTTCGGTTTACTTTGGTGAATACCACTCAAGCTAACAACACCCACGACAAGTACGTCGTGAGCACCGCTGCCAATGGCACGATTCTTGTGCAGGGTACCTCGTTGAGCGCATTGTCCTCGGGGTATGTATCATCCTTGACGGCGATCTGACCTTGGTGCTAATTACAATAGTCTCCACCGCTACCTCACCGATGTCGCCAACGTTGACATCTACTGGTATATTGGCAGTCAGCTGGACCTTGCACCCGCCAAACTGCCACGACTTGCCCGTCCCATCACTGGCGCCAGCACTGTACCATGGCGGTATCACTTTAACACTGGTATGGCTCCTACCGTAATGATGGTTCGTTTTTCCGTAGCTAATATTCATCAGTGACCTTTTCTTACACCAATGCTTTCTGGTCCTGGGAAGATTGGGAGTTACAGCTGGATTGGATGGCCCTGCGTGGCGTGAACCTGGCCCTCGCCTGGGTTGGTGCAGAGAAGATCATGGTCGAAGTGTTCCGTGAGATTGGTTTCACGGACGCCGAAATCGCAACTTTCCTGAGCGGCCCGGCCTTCCAGGCATGGAATCGATTCGGTAACATTCAGGGATCTTGGGGCGGTGACCTGCCAATGCAATGGATTGATGACCAGTTTGTTATGCAGAAGAAGATCGTAAAACGCATGGTGGAGCTGGGTATGAACCCGGTGCTTCCCGCATTTACCGGCTTCGTCCCCGAAAACATCACCCGCGTCATGCCCAACGCGAGCGTGGTTCAAGGCTCGGCATGGTCTGGATTCCCTGAGCAGTACACTGGCGACTTGTTCCTCGAGCCTTTTGACAACTACTATACTCAGCTACAGAAGAGCTTCATCCATAAGCAACAGGCTGCGTACGGCAACGTGACCCATATCTACACCTTGGATCAGTACAACGAGAACAACCCTTACTCAGGCGATCTCACATACCTGAGCAACGTCACACGAAACACCTGGCTCAGCATGAAGGACGCCGATCCTGAGGCCATCTGGATGATGCAGGGCTGGCTCTTCTACTCTAGCTCGACCTTCTGGACCGACGCGCGCGTGGAGGCCTATCTTTCCGGCGTCGAGAACAACGAGGATATGCTGATCATTGATCTGTACTCGGAGTCAACCCCGGAATGGCAACGCACAAAATCGTACTACGGCAAGCCCTGGATCTGGTGCCAGCTGCACGACTTTGGCGGCAACATGGGCTTGTATGGGCAGATCATGAATATCACCCAGGACGCGACCAACGCACGTCTCCAGTCCTCGTCAATGGTTGGTTACGGTCTGAGTATGGAAGGCCAGGAGGGCAACGAGATTGTCTACGACCTGATGCTGGACCAGGCCTGGTCATCCACCGCGATCGACACAGATGTGTACTTCCACAATTGGGTGACCAGCCGGTACACATCCGCGAAATCGATCCCAAGCGAGCTCTACCAAGCCTGGGATATCATGCGCACAACCGTGTATAACAACACCGACCTTGCCTCCGCAATTGCCGTGACCAAGTCCATCTTCGAGCTTCAACCCAACGTCAAGGGACTCCTCGGTAGAACAGGCCACCACCCCACAACCCTGAACTACGACCCAGCAACCCTGGTTAAAGCATGGAAACTGATGTATCAAGCCGCCAACGCCGAAACTTCCCTCTGGACAAACCCATCCTTCGAGTACGACATGGTCGACGTCACTCGTCAAGTCATGGCTAACGCATTCATCCCCCTCTACTCGAACCTGATTTCAACCTACAACAGCACCAACGCATCCTCGGCCGCCATTACGACGCAAGGTGCCAAGATCGTCAATCTGCTCAACGACATGGACAAAGTCCTCCTCACAAACACCAACTTCCGCCTCTCAACCTGGATCGACGCCGCCCGGTCTTGGTCTGGAGGTAACGCGGGCTACTCCTCCTACCTGGAGTACAACGCCCGCAACCAGATCACCCTCTGGGGGCCGCGTGGTGAAATCAGCGACTACGCCTCCAAGTCATGGGCAGGTCTCGTTTCGACTTACTACGTGCCCCGCTGGGAGATGTTCGTGCAGTATTTGAAGTCGACGCCGGCTGCTTCGTACAATCAGACAGCGTTCGGTGCCCAATTGTTGGATTTCGGTGTGAAGTGGAATGCACAGACGTGGAATGCGCCTAAGCCTTCGGGTGATGAGAGGAATCTGAAGAAGGTGTTGGCTGATGTGAAGGGTCAGTGGCCCACCGTCTTTGGGACTTGAGTTTCACCTGTTTCAAGTAGCGAGGCATTTTCATCATTTTGGAATATAGATTGTATTGGTCATTGATAGCCACCGCTGAATTAGATTTGCGCCTCAGGGATGCTTCAGATAGCTTCATACCTCTATGTATTCGCCACAGGAACTAGTTGTTGCTTAGCTCCCAGAACCGCAGGCGTGCGGCAATCGCCGCAGGCTTCGACCCTTTTGACCAATAACCTTAGCAACGGTCGTTGTCACTCTGTTCGTATTCTATGAAAGACCGCACAATCATCAACTCACACATCCAACCAGCCCCCTAAAACCGATTCTCCGGCGTAATTAACCGGCCCGCCAACTCGCCATATGCCACCTCAACCCCATTGATCACCTGCCCCTGAATCCAGAACCCCTTTCCATTGCCCTCCTCCGCCGTAGCAGCCAAAATGATTGCCAATTGCCAATGCCACATCCTCCGGCGAGATCTTGAGTGTATCCAGGTGCGTGGCCGCCTGGAGACCGTCCGCCACAGGCGTCAAGGTCAACCACGGCGCAACCCACGAGATGGAAATTCCCGTCTCGACAACCTCGCCAATCTGCGCCGTGCTGCGGACTAGACCCAGGACTGCGTGTTTGCTTGCCATGTAAAGTGGTTCTGAAGGGACAGGTAAGGATGATGCTGCGCATCCGACGACGACGATTCGACCTCCGCTATGGGACTTCATGTGGTGGATGCCTAGTTTTAGGCCGTAGACTACTGAGTTGATGTTAACGTCGAATAGCTACGTGGAAGGTCGCTGGACTTGAGTCTCACGTTCGTGACGAGTATCGAGCTCGTCGGCGAGATAGTTGAATTTAACCCGTGAAGCCATTTGAACCTGCTTTTCCCGTTGGGAGGTATGCAGGATCGCAATCTTGGGATCCATAGCGGTATTACAGACAAGCAAATGGATAGCACCGAGAGTCTTTGTGATATGGTAAATAATGTGACTTGCAAATCACAGTCGCTCATGACACAGGTTTGGTACGTTGCTCCATGGCCAATTGTTGTACAAGCCTTCTTCAGAGCATCTTCGTGTAGGTCCATCCCACGCGAGCGCCGTGCTGTGCGGGAAGGAATGCAGTTGCAAAGCCAATGCCGCGGGCTGCACCTGCCACGATGGCCACTCGGTCCTTGACTAGGCTGTTGACGGACTCGCTATTGGGCTGGAGGATGGTTGACGTTGTCGAGGGGATTGAATTGTTAGAGATGAATGAGAAAATGGGGCTGGACTGTGCAAGTGGCCAAATCCAGTCTTAAATACAATGTCAATGCGTTCAGGCTCACACGGAGTGCGGACAATCCAATACAACGGTGGAAGTCCAACAACATCCTCCACCCGCGCCGGTGCAGCGTATGCCTCAAGCATGTCCGTCCCTGCGTCCGGACCGAGACATGCGGTCCAACCGGTCACATTATCAACTTCATTCCAGAAGGCTAGTTCCCCTGCATGATCGGTGGCTGTCCGGTCGTCTAGTATGGGGTAGATCAGGATTTGCTTCGGGATTGGAGGCGATAGAGCCGCATCATCCCACGATTGGATCAACAACGGGACATTAAATACACGCTCTTTCAGGGGCGCGACTTAGGAGGAGACCGCCACGAGATTCGGTGTAGACTCGCCGGATGGGTAGAACATTCCCACCGTCCTACCATATATGGAAAGGAAACATTGAATATTGACAGCTGGAAGTCGATGCTCCACAAGGTCGTCGTACAAATACGCGAAACGATACCATCCACGATGGAGGCAGGTCCCACCTACTACGTTCGTTTGACAGTCACTCGGTACTTTCTCGTGGCTCGGCTTGCTAATCTCCGTCTCCGCTCTTCTCCAGGAGATATAGCGCTCTATCCCCTAAAGTGCACAGTCCCCCTACTGATCAATTGTTTGACCGCAATCGATTTGATCAAATGAACTTCGCTCATTTATATCGGAGCATGTTCGTTCCCGTCCCCCAAACTGCGATTGAACATCCCCACAGCGCTGCCTCTGTGGGGAAACAACCCTTCGGGTAGTCAACAGCGAGGCGGATCGAGATTGTCGATTCGCTGTCAGTCACCAATATTTATTTCGAGAGAATATGTAGCCTATCCATTCTTGGAAGGGCTAAGCAATCCACAAACTGCTGATTTACCCGCCGCATATGGCTTCCCGTCAATGTGGGTATCGATGCCATAACGGAGACATGGTATCCGAAGCAATTGATTCCCATTTCGCTTGTTATGTTGACTGATAGCTCTTGAAGAAGCCGCATAGATCTTAAAGTCGAAAAGGGAAATCCACAGCGAGAAGGTTAGTTAGAGAGATCCACTAGCGCCCCACGCAGGGCCACAAGCGATCTATGTGGAGTCGGGGAGGGCACCGCTTGGGATGATCTGAAGATAGAAGGTCCTCCCTGACATCTGGAATCGCGAAGGATGATTGGGGATGGATACCGTCTCGGAAGCTGCCAACTCCGTATCCGCCCCAGAATAGGTGATGCGAGTCAGGTTGCGATGGGGGTGGAACTGTGAGACCGACACAGGTACACAAGATGGAAGAGTGAGTGAGCAAGTCAAGACTGACTAGAAGCACACATTATGCGTGCCTTCCTCCAGTGACGATACCTGGCAATATTTAGGAAGATATCCAGATTGCGGGGGTTTTTAGTCTAGAGGGATCATCGATCGTCAAACACATGCATCCTTCTCTTCTCTCTACTCCTCTTCCTGTCTTCTGTCATTCATCAATCTCCAATTTCGGACATCCGATACGAGCGCTCTAAAACTTTCTATCTTAGGGACAATCCTCTGCATTATCGTCTTGCAACTATGGCGTGCCAAGTCAAAGGAGCAGCTGTCATCACCGGCGCTGGTTCAGGAATAGGCAAAGCTACCGCGATATCTTTCGCACAGAACGGGATCCAATCCATCACCCTGGTCGACCTAAACTTATCCCACCTCGAAAGGTCCCGCGATGAGCTCCGAGCTCAATTCCCTACAGTCTGCGTGGTGATCATCCAGGCCAACGTCGCAGACGAAGCCTCGGTCGATGATGCAGTACGCAAGACAGTCGAGCGCTTCGGCAGCATTGACATTGGCATCAACTGCGCTGGAATCAGTGGTACACCCACGCCGACGGACCAGATGACGCTGGCAGAGTGGCAGAAGGTCATCGACGTCAATCAGACCGGCGTTTGGCTGTGCCAGAGAGCTTTGATTCGACAGATGCTCAAACAGGAGTGGGTGGCACATTTGGCAAGGGATTTAGAAGCAAGCACTCTGACTTTTAACCTAGGTCGCGCGGCATACGTGAAGGGCGAGGCGTTATCGTCAATGTATCGTCGATGTTTGGCGTGCGTGGTCCTCCAGGGACGTTCGAAATTCCCCATTACACTGCATCCAAGCATGGTGAGTACGTCCATTACCCTGGTGTCGTTCTCTTCAATTGACAATTGCAGCGGTCGTTGGCTTGACAAAGATGGTAAGACAGATCAAACCCATCCTTGTGAGTCTAGGAATGTCGCTAAAGCAAGACAGGACGCGAAAGCGTACTCACGCCGAGGAATTTGTATCAATGCCATCTGCCCTGGGTATGTCCCTGTCCGACACTCCATACCACTGAGAAGAATCTAATGAGTGTCCACAGTTTTGTCGATACTCCCATCATCAAAGAGCAGATTGAATCCGGATCGATGAACCCCGTGTTTGAGATGACACCTCTTGGACGGCCTGCGCGGGTGCAGGAGATTTCGGACGCAATCCTGTTCTTGTCTTCTCCGATGAGCAGCTATATGTGTGGTGCGGCGCTGGTAGTGGATGGAGGATTCACTGTCTAGCCAGATATTCGCAGATCGTATGCATAACATACATACAAGAATTAAATAAGAACAGTGATCTCGCACAGGTAGCCAGCATCTATACAAGCATGATATCAAAGTCTGCTTCCTTAGCAAGCTCTTGCCAGTGAATATCCCTTCCAGGGGCTTGAGCACGTCTCTGCCAAAGCTCTCGAACAATTTCGCCAAGAATGTTGATGTTCTGGATGCCGTGGCGACTTTTTCGGTCAAAAGAAGCTAGCATACGAGCTTGAAGATCCGCCCGTTCGCATTCAGCCGCAACGACGAAGCTGGCCCAGTTGTAGGCACAACCACCTTTGTCATTGCTGAAGCAGTCAACTGCCTCCAGCTCTTGGATGGCCTTCTCAACCAGATCTTGTACGTCACGCAGTGACACATGACGCAGTGTTCGGCGGAAATAGATGATTGTCGCGTAATAAAAAGAGTTGAGCGCGTGTTGAATGATGATTGACCCAGGGGTCTCCGGTGCGGATGGGGATGGAAAATTGAGGTATAGTTGTAACTCGAGGCGATCGAGCTCATCCGTCGACAGTTTGGTGTGTGATTCCGCAAGGAACGTGATATGCGCCAGGCACTGGACTAAAGATGCAGTAATGCCGTGCGATCGTTCCAAGTAGTGTTGCAAATCAGACGATCCATCCAGTAATGACATCAACTGCGACGATATAGGTAGGCTGCAGAGTGAGGAAAGGGACAAATAGCTCTGTAGCAGGCGAGAAGCTATGGGACCGGGGACCCAGCCTCCATGAATCTCGTTTTCTAAAAGGCCAAGTCCACCAGCAACGTGTGCTCTCCAGCGGCTTCTCCGCCCAGACATTGCCTCGGCGGTAATACAAGTAAGCACGGCGGCTAAGATAGACTCATCCAGCCGTCGCGCGCGTTGCAGATTCTGACGCAAGTGGCGAAGAGCAAGTTGATCATGATGCATTGCGACTGATTGATACCTCGGGTCGCGGCGGAGGTGGAAAAGACTGAAAGCGGAGGAGGCACAGATGGCATGGAAGATAGAGCGGTTGATATTGGACTGGTTTGGAGCCGCGTCAAGCCCCTTGAGGGCCATTGGCATGAATATTGTTCGGCAAGGATTATCGGGCGTATCAATCAGCAGCATGTTGCCGCTCAAAATGACAACCCAGTGGTGGACCAGCTCTGTTTCCGGTCTGGAAAGCTGAATGGGATTTATCGCCATCATAGGTGACCCACTTTTCGGTGATGACGGTATTAGAATCAGATCTTTGTCTGTGCTATCTTCGACATGATGCCGCCTGTCAGGTTCTTGGCGAACAACCAGCGACACCACATCAGCTCGAGCACTCTCACACGAATCGGAAGACTCGGATGCCATCGGCGAGGGCCACTTGTCAGATGAGGGCATAAAGGACAGTGTACTTGAAGATGTCGAGACATCTAAGACTTGTTTCGGCGACGACCCATCCCTGGACTGGCTGCCACTGGTCGACTGATCCGCCACAGCAGGCATTGGTGTACATCGATCAACAGCATCGTTCGCATTTTCCGTAGCACGCGGTTGTGAGGAATTATCGAGATCGTTATGCAATATCTTTGCAAATTTAAGCTCGTCTGAACCAGAGCTAGATGCGGAAAATACTGTAAAAGGCCCTCGTTGTTGGGAACAGCCGTCTCCAGACCATCCATCCAGCTCTGCCAGAATGGCCGTCACGGCCGCCGATGACAAGTCCTGCATCGATTGTGGAGTCGAAAGCCAGATCTGGCGCCGTTGAGACCGAGTGCCTGGGGTTTGGGACCATCCCAGGCGTAGGCCATACCCCTGACACTGCCAGCCACTTCGGCGACAGCGTCGACAATGCGGCCGCTCGTCATCGCACTTGACTCTGCGGGCCCGGCAGGTCCAACACCCCGTGAAGGTTTTTGTGCGTGATTTGGGAGCCCTCACATTGGTGGCTTGTGAGCTATTCGGCATCCCCACGAGTTGGGGTGGGTGAAACTTTGATGATTGTTTCGGGACTTTGGTGTGGCCGCGTGGGCGACCGAAATGATTCTTCAAATTTGCCTCCCCACATCGGCAGCCGCCGGTCCTACGCGAAGCCCGTGGATCAACGCTGTAACAGGCAAAATGATTTCCAACAGTCAGTATGCCTGGTCGTTCCTGGTTTGATAAAAGAAATTTAAATTTTTGCATTCTCCATAATGTCCTATCAGCTGGGCCTCCAAGTGATCAATCAGCCTGGTATTGAGACAGGGGCATAAGTAAGCCCTTAAGGGCAAATGGCTTTAAGTTGGAAGCTTCGACGACATCAACATAGGGGATTACTAAATTGACTCCTTCTGCCTGGTATTGCCTAGCATCCGCTTCCTGCTACTCATTTTGCTACTCATTTCGCTACTCTTTGGAACACTCTTTCTACTACTTTGGTACTTCGCGTAGTTTCCACTGGCAGGAGCCCGGGGGGTCAAGATATGCAGAGAAGGGGGGGGGGGGGGGGGTGGAGTTAACTTTAGTAATCCTTACAACCTATAGACAAACACATTTCTTGGAGTATTTCAACAAGCCCAAAAATAAGAAAATAGAACAGTCCGAAGAAAGAATGCTCGGTAGAGTGCTCGGTTCATAAAGAAGTCTCCAAAATAGAACTATGGGCTATGCACAGCGTGCTGAAAAGGAAGCACACTAAGAAACCTGGAGACTTGGGCAAGGATCACTGATCAGAAGCCGGGGAATGGACTTTGTTCTGATAGCGCGATACACATCAAATGGTCAGACAAAGAGTAGATGACGAGTTTAGTCTCAAATATAGCGAACAGGAAGGGGTGGGCTGGTCGATATTCGGGAGGCAACCATAGGAGTTTGACTCCATCATATGTTATCCAAGAATAGTCATCGCTCAAACCATACCCATGTTGTTGTGGCAGGGAGGCTGGGCAGTGAGGTGTGGAAGTGGCAGGGCCAATGGAGCCCAGATCAAACAGACCAATTGTTGTGTGTAGGTAATCAGAATTGACCTTATCAAAACGCACAAATGCAGATCTGATATTGAGAGTTGATTCGCACTGGCTGGTGGCCAGTGTCCAGATCTTGACTGTTCCATCAGAGGACGCCGATGCGAGTCGGCTACCGTCCTGCGACCAAGCAATCGACTCCACTGAGTTACTGTGCCCCTCGAGCATTGATTCAACCCGACCTGCGAGAGCATCCCAGGTCGTGACGGTCGCATTCCATGATGCTGATGCGAGCCGTTTTCCATCTGACGACCAGACAACCGAGTTGACCGAGAAATTACGTCCCTCTAGGGCTGACACGCACTGGCCGGTAATCGAATCCCAGATCTTGATCATCCCATTAGATGATGCTGATGCAACTTGACGTCCATCTGGCGACCAGGCAATCGAGTTCACTGAGTCACTTTTCCCGTAAAGGGTAAATTCACACTGGCCAGTAGCAGAGTCCCAGATCCTAACTGTACCATACTGTGAAGACGATGCAAGTCGGCTTCCGTCTGGCGACCAGACAATAACAAAGACCGATTCACTAGATCCTTGAAGTGTTAATAGGCACTCGCCAGTAGGCGAGTCCCACACCTTGATAATCCCATTATCTGACGCTGATGCGAGTCGGCTTCCATCTTGCGACCAGGCGATTGCCCATACCGTGTCACTATGCCCTTCGAGGATTGATTTGCACTGGCCGGTGGCGGGATCCCAAATCCTGATGGTATGATCGTATGATACTGACGCGAGTCGGCTTCCATCGTGTGAAAAGGCAATACGTTCGACATGACGATTGTACCACTCGAGGGCTCTCGCAGAGTTGTCGATAGTTACATCCCAGATCCTAACGGTCTTATCAGAGGAACCTGACGCAAGTCGACTTCCATCGTGCGACCAGGCGACCGAGAGAACCATATTACCATGACCCTTGAGTATGGACACGCACTGACCTGTGGCTGAATCCCAGAATCCGATAGTGCCATCCCAGGATGCTGATGCGAGTCGGTTTCCAACTGGCGACCATGCAATCGATGTGACTGGTTGACTATGCCCCTCAAGGATCGATTCGCACTCGCTCGTAGCAGAATCCCAGATCCTAACGGTACCACCAAATGATGCAGATGCCACTCGGCGTCCATCTGGCGACCAAGCAATCATGATGACCTCGTCGACGGTTGTCCATCCACCATGTGCCTTAAGAGTTGATACGCAGTGCCCGGTTTTGGAATCCCAGATCCTAATTGTTCTGACAGTCGACACGGACGCGACTCGGTCTCCATATTGCGACCAAGCAATACAGTTAGCAAAATGCTCGACCCTGGGGCCATGCTCCTTAGGAAAGGGCTCGCACGGCTCTCCGAGGTTTGATTCCCATTCGCCGATGGCTGGCTCAAAGATGGTGACGATGTCGCCGTTCAATGCTGATGCGAGTTGGCTTCCGTCTGGCGACCATGCAATTGAGTCAACCGAATCACCACCTTCCGGAAGGGTTGATTCACACTGGCCGATGGCTGGGTCTAGGATGCTGCCGGTATCGTTTAATGTTGATGCGAGCTTGGTTCCATCTAGCGACGATGTTGAGTCAACAGAATCACTATCCCCTTCGATGCACTGGCCCGTGGCTAGATCGAAGATTCTGACAGTTTTATCAGTTTTATCCCAGAACTCTCTGCACGTTAATGCAAGTTGACTTCCATCCGGTGACCAGGCGACTAAGTTGGCGTGGAATTTAACTGAGTCTTCATCCCACTCAAAAATCGACGTGCACTGGCCTGTGACGCAATCCCAGGTCCTGACTGTGTTGTCATTTGACACTGATGCTAGTTGGCTCCCATCCTTCGACCAGCTTATTGACTTGATCCAACCGCTTGGCTCCTCGAGAGCTAACGTGTGATAGCTGTTGGTTAAATTCCAGATCCTAGCAGTTTTATCAAGGGATACAGAAGCGAGCCGCCTTCCGTCCTGTGACCAGACAACTGACTGTACTGAGTCGCCATGCCCCTCGAGGATTAATTCGCACTGGCCGGTGGCCGAATCCCAAATTCTGATACTGTGATAATTTGATGCTGATGCAAGTCGGCTGCCATCCGGCGACCAGACAACCGAGTTAACTCCGTTACTGTGCCCTTCGAGGACTTGAAGACATGGACTCCAATCCTTCGATACTTCTGGCACATTCAGAATCCAGTCGGGGATCTCCTTCTGATAACTTGTTCTTGTGACACTCCGCATTGGACTGAAGATCAGGGCGGAACTGTATACCTGGAGGGGATCACTTTCAATCCCTTGCCTATGATATCGAATAAATCGGGAAGCGTCTCGAACTCGATCGAAAAGGGCCTGTGGCTCGCTATTCTATCACACCCGTCGAAGTCACTCGTTAGACGTTGAAATGCCCATTGAATGAGCTCTACTCACCTGGAGTAAGCCTTGTAGCTTCAGCATAGCTGTTATGCCTCGAGAGATTTCCCCTAGCAGGCTAAGGGCTTCCAGCCAATGTAGGTATTTTTGCCGCAGGAAAACGTCCACGCAATTTCTGTCATCGGGGTCAACATCACCGTTTGCGTCCAATCTGCCATCTTGAAGATGGTCAACCCAATAGACACACGCGTACTGTGCAGCTGCTAGTGGATCCGGGTTCCATAGGACGTCTGATTTTCTCAGCTGGCGGTCCCTGAGCCCCGATGTTGTATATATCGCGTCGAAGCATCCCGACGATGAATTGTAAAGAACGTGCGAAAATTGCGTGGTGTTCAACAATTATCCCTTGAGGAAAGACCTCACTCGAGGTTATCAGGAAGTCTTGCGCAGACTGGTGAACAAAGCGAATGGTCCCCTCGCGCTGTGTCAGAAACGAGCAACATCGTGAAATGATATCTAGTAGGTCTTGATCGTCATCGAATTCCTCATTAGGCTCACACAGGAAAACCTTCAGCTCCTTTAATGTAAGAGGTCGGTACACTGTCGAAATGATAGCCAGTGCTCGCATACAAAGCTTGGCATCAATCTCATACAAATCACGGATCTGATCCGTCATCCGAGCATACAGAGCATTCAGTCCAGGAGGAAACTCTCTGAGCTTCTTCAGAGCGTGCCGTCGCAGCACTTTGGTAAGCTCCTCACAAACCAAGGCTACCCAAAGGAAAGTCCCCTGCGCGTTTGACGAAAGGTAATGAAAGATTGTTTCACGAACTTTGTCGTCATACTTCCTGCTTTCCGCCAATTTGTCAACTTTGTACCGGATGAAATTGCTCACCGCATGAGAAACAGACTTCTCATTTAGCTCTAATGAGATTGGAGCTAACTGGTTGGCTGTCTCCAATTGTTCCTCGATTTCAGGCCAGTTGCGGCTCGAGACGATCCACTTCACATGTGGACAGGTGGAAGACTCCCGGACAATGAGGTGGAGTAGTGCAGGGAGGCCTATCCTGCATTCATCGAGTGCGTCAACGATTAAATAGGTAGTTTGGAGGCTCGAGTCTTGTAGGATGTTGGTGAACATTCTCGAGATAGCATGCCAGGAGTTTATGTCCTCAAAGAGTTGCTTTCCCGCACGGTCGTATTGGCTCCGAACACACGAGAGAAGGGATCGCCGCCTTTCGACAAGGGAATAAATCAGGCCGCGCAGGACTGCCGTCGCAGTGTTGATTCGGCTATCTGCAGCTTGGCAGAAAAAGAAGGCCATAGTCGCAGTGTCCGGAATCGATCGGGTCAATTCATTGATGATACCACACAGGAGCATTGTCTTGCCCTTGCCAGGATCACCTTTGATCCATAAGAGGCGACCCGAGTGGTCGTCTCGCCACTGTTGGAACTCATCGTTGTCTAGAATCCAGCGGTACGAGTCCTCGAGAAGTCCGCCCTTGGTCTGCTCAATACGGCTCTTGTCATCACGCGGATCGGTTGTCCGCAAGTCTCGTAAGCATGCTTCATCCGTTGATGTTTCTGGTTGTACCGAGGCGGTTTCATTAGTTTGTTCCATCGCGGCCGTAGCTCTCATTGGACGAGACTTACGGAACTGTACAGAGACGTGGCCGTTATTTTGCCCCAGTTGTAGTCCAGAATTTAAGCCACGAAAGGATATATCAGACGGCATGGTAGAATGAGGCGGGATGGTTTTGTGAGGCTGAGTTCCCAGCACATTAGAATCGCTAGTATACCCCGCCATCAGGTGACTTGTCAGGCTAGACCTTTGGAAGAGAGAGCTGCCTTGGTCTCATAGTCCTCCTCGTTCACCGTCGGAACCAATCTCCTACTTCCTGTTATTTGGCCAACGAGGGAGAATAATACGAGAAAATGCAATTCGCTCTGTCTCGCTGCGCTGTAGAAAAAGTGCAACCCGGGAGTGTTGTAATCGGCAGTGGTTACCTCTAGAACAGCATGGGAAGATCCTTAGAAAGCGAGACAATTGTTCATAAGCTCCAATCACACATCAAAATCTGTAGATGGTTGTTTCAAGCGCTTCACCCATGCTCGCTCTTCGCATGCCGGCTCCACCGCCGCACCATTGGCCCCCACCGATGTAGTAAATAGGGCACGGGAAGAAACACAGTGGCAATCGCACCTAGCAAGGTTAGAGTCCAGGCAATGCCCAGCGTTTTATACATTGGGTCTGAGACATAGATCATGACACCAGAAGATACAAGGCGCAACATCTGGACGGCGGCCAGGGCACTCGCAGCATGGTACTGGAAGGCCTCGGCGACGTATTGGTAGGAGGAGACAAAGACGCACAGCACCCCGTAGCCCAGCAGCACGGATGAGCCGATCGGAGACCAGAAGGAGATAGACGGCCGGGCCGTCCAGCCCATCCAGAACAGTGCAATGGGAATAGCAGGGGCCCCGAACATGGCCATATAGAGACTGATTTCTGGCTCCGAGTACTCATGGCCTTGGGAGCGGCTGCGGAGGATGTCTCTGCGCACCAATTTCATAGCCAGCGGGACAAACGGAGCGGCAAGAAACACGCCCACCAAGATACCGAGGAAGGCAAGGCTTACTTGGGTAGGGTGGAATTTATGTACCTTTTCGTAGATAGAGATGTAGCCCGAGATGAAGGTGTAGAGAATGATGAATATAGCCGAGAGGTAGACTGCAAACACCAAGATGATAGGCTCTGTCACGAATAAGAGGAACGGTCGATACATTGCGTGGGCGAGGCGGTGCAGGAACGAGACTCTTCTGAACTCGAGCGGCGCTCGGTACCGAGGATCTCGAGTGAGGCGGCGAAGCTGCTTCGCTTTCCAATCCAACAAAATGGGACTGTATGTCTCAGGCATAAATAGCACGAATGAACCCAGAGCAATCCCCGCCAAGATGATAGTCATCCAATCCACCAATCCACGAAGCGCCAGCTCACTGCATGGGCTTCGGCGACGAATACACCAGGCGTAGGGGCTACTAGGGGTCCTATGAAGGACAATATGGCGTACAGGGGGAATGCATAGACTTGCTCAATGCGCGACCAAAGGTCAACGATGGACCCCGCGGTGCACACCAGAGGAGCAGACCCGAAAAACCCCGAGAGGCCTTTCAAGACCATTCGCTGTGCTGGAGTCGTCGCGAGCCCCGCGCCCATTGTGAATAATATAAAGAGCAAGAGCGAAGGAATAAAGATGGGATTGCGTCCAAGAACTTCGGAGATAGGCGCTATGAAAAGCCCCCCTATCCCGAGGCCGACCAGGTAAAGGGCTAGTGAAAGAAGCAGTTAATTTTTAGGTGCAGCATCTTTAGCGAGCTTATTACTCACCAGTCGGAACCGTCTCGATCGCGAAGTTATCAGTTCCATACAGTTTCCGAGTAGCGGGGGTGAAAACAGCGGCATCAATTGTAGTCGCCCATAAGATGGTGGCTGCCGTCAGGGACAATAATGCTGTACATGCCAATCGGCGCGGGATCGGCCAGTTATGTGGATCCATTGGATCGCAGTCGCCCTCGAAAGTGACCACAACGAGTCGATCCTGATGGACTGCTTCGCCGTTGATTGTGCCGTTAGCGGCCTCGTTGGACGTAGTACTGGACTCGTCGTCGCTGCCTGGTCTGCGCTTCTCCACGCCTGTCACCATCATATCGAGTGTGCCTCCCAGAGTCTCTCGCGTGTTGATAGTGTGCGGTTCGCCTTGGAACTCCAGGTCATAATCCGCTCGCTCCACGTCGCCGTCGCGTTCCAAGTGTGTGCGAGTTGTATGGCGAGGATGAAGGGCTGGCCCCGAAATAGGCGTTCGCTGACCATGCTCTCTTCTTCGTCTTGCTGGTTCACTTTCGTCTACCTCGCGTGGTTCTGACTGGATCTCTCCTGCAGAATAAACGTAGCGTCGCTCATGTGTCCAGACATCCTCAGGCTTGTTGTGTTTCACCACAATTTGTTTCTCAAGCTGTCTGCGTATCCGACGATATTGAAGCAACGACTGCATTGCGAGTGCGTGTGAATATTGCTGCGACCAAAAGAAGAGTTGGTTTCAGTGACGCTTACGCAGTCAGCATTCATCCTTGAGAAGAATTGACACGTCTTGTCAGCTGCAGGAGCAGTTATCAATCGAGGCCCACTGGTGGGGCAAACGACAGGCGATGGAATCCCTCGAGGCATGAAGAAGTTCTATCGTCGTCACTCGGGCTGCTTTCCCGCTAATGATGGGCCCCATTATGGCTGGCCGGAATGGGTCCATCCATGAAGAATATACAGTATCCCGCGCAGCCCGTTCGGCCATTTCCAATAGCAGGCGAGGGAGATACCAAGACAACTGCGGAAGTTGTATGTATTCTCGAGCAATGGATCCGGATGGATTGGTAGGTACCTAACTTAAGTAGGTATGTACCGCGTCGAGGCTGACTAACGCGGCTAATTCCACAGGTCCGTCTAAAATGTTCCGGAGGACGTTGGAGGCCAGCGTCTGAGGACGGGATAGGTCTTTCAGACAAGCCGATGGCTCTTTGAATGTCCTGAAAATTGATATAAGTATCATACCTGAAGGTTGCTTCTATCTGGGCTGTAGTATTGACTTCAGTCTCGTTCGCGAGCTCTGCGACCCGATTGTTAGTCAATACACATGGGAAGATTGTGGAACGCGGTAGAAGCGTAATGATTCTCTATTGGAAGCCCCTCGCAGAATTAAGGATACATGACGAGACACTGAAAGACAAGCGTCGCAGTCGATAAGCCCAGAAATGCAAGAGACTTTTCTATGTACACAGATGAAAAGCAAGAAAAAGTACAAACCCAAGAAACACACCCCATTCCCAACCCACGCAGAAATGCGAAACATGGATGCTTGGAGCGCCGGAGTGAAGAGATCTGCAAGGGAAAAGAAGATAAAAAAGCCGTTGTAATACATTGCAGGTGGAAAGTAGCTGGCGGTGATCGTTTTCCGCCCGGGTCGTGGATGGCAGGGTAGGAAGGGTATGGTTAATGGCTATTCGGGCCATCCGGGAGGTTGATAATAAGACAGGGACTGGTCATGCCGGCATTGGTTTAAAAAAAGGCCTTTCGCGTCACCTGCAGTAGAATGGTTAGCAAAGCTCCTAGTGATGCGTCATCTTCGGGTACGTACGGCCCAAGCACCAGCAATCGAAGCCACGATGCCTCCAGAGATCATCATGGGCTTAACGCCGCGTGTACTCTTGAAAAGCATGCCACTGAGCGCACCGGCTACCACGCTGTTGGCAGCATCGTGCTTGCCGCGGGCATATCCGATGGCCGAGTTGAAGCCGTTGTAAACCATCGCGACAACACCCGCGGAGTTGCCGAGGAACGGACCCCGGCGGGTAATCGAGTTGAGCACTCCGTTAAGGCGAATCTTAGGGGGAGCATTTGCGGGCGTCTTGTTCAGTCCTTCGGCCAGGCCCCATGCACCACCGAGGGTCAGGGCGGCCAAGTATGTGGTGCCGGCACCGTAGCAGAGGTCGTCGGACCAGCCGCGAGAAGGCAAAACGGAGCGAGAGCCGGGCAGAGAGTCAAGTGCGGAATCTTCAAGGGTCAGGTAATCGAGAGTGTCTTGGTTCAGGCCGGCTAGGGGATGGAGTCTGGAGGGATCGGGAATCGCGACCTCGGAGAGGAAGGAAGTAGCATCTTGTGCGTTGGAGGAGTCGTATGGAGAGGGCGCCACGGTCTCCTTGCGACCGCCAAGGTTGTCCCAGATAGCCATGATGGAGGAGGAGAAGGAAGGCAGATATGATGAAAAGAGTACAACACGACGGAACGAGGAGGAAGACGATGGCCCTTGATCGCAGCTCCACCGAATGTCGGCTCCAGCAAAAACTTCGGTCCCGTGACTGGGGATCCGCGGAAGATCGTTAGCCCGGCACTAACCCCTTTCGGGTATCCCACATCCAAATTTCGTCCTTGTTGTGGCCTGAGGCAGCGCGGGGAGCTTCGGGCAGACTGATATTTCTGTGAAATTAAAGTACAATCTGATTGTGGAAGAGTTAGATCATGCTGAATCGCACCGGTGATGGATGTTGAAAAGCCCCGTGGCGCTCACCGCGCTGCCGCAACTAACCTAGATGAGATTGCACAGAGCGTACAATTCTTGTCGGAAAAGGCTCTGCAAGACCTTGCCAAGGGTCAACTTGTGAAGCTGGCCCTGAGTTGTGAAGATAGCCAGTGAGTGTAGTACACTTCAATTCTCCCAAAATGAATCTTGAGTCTCACACCTGAATAGGAAAGTGAACCGAGTCTGGCAGTCGTTGATTCAAACCGTCTCCACGCCCTCTCTGTCTAACACACATTCAGCGGCCGCTTGCAATGCGGTTTCAGCTTTCCTGGATGCTGCTGCAACTTCCAAAAACGATGAGACCAGGCAATTAGCCCTCTCATCCGTAAACTGGCTAGCTGTCTTTGAAGTATTCCTGAGCCGATATGAAGATGCGAAACCGAAGCCGCTCAAGCAGCTTTTGGGCTCTTTGATCAACCTTTTGGCCAAGTACATTCACGGTGCCAAAAAGAGAGACATTCAAAAAGCGGTCACAGAGGCGATTATTCCCAGCATCGTGCTCGGCGAGCCTCGATCCAGACTGAAGGCCTCACTAGCTTGCTTTGAGCTTGCCATTCGGAAGGGCGCTATCTCTGGCTCTGATTTCATCTCCTTGCTCCAAAATTGGCTCGGGAAAAGTCGGGAAAGATGGGTGCATGTCTTTGAAAACGCCCAGGAAGCACTGTCTCCAGTCGGTTCCGAGGAATTTACGGGTACCCTGTCTGACGGGCCAAGCAAGGAGCTGGCAGCAAAGATCTTTGTGCTTGGCCTTCTTACCCAGACAAACAGCCGTGACATGTCTGGATCATGCGGCAACGTGCTCGGGGCCCTCTTGCAAAAACTGAAGTCCGACTCACCGGAGTGGCCGGTGTCCACAATTTGGGTTGCCCCTGTTCGGTACATGATGCTTCATGTTGTGGCTAATCTGGAAGCTATGTCGAGCCAAATTCTTCAGCCAATCTTCTCAGCCGACCCGCCTGGCTTCATGGCGTTTGTGGAAAGTCTACCTCTGAAGAGTCTCCTGGGGGGAGACATGAGTGATGCCGAGGATAAAGAGTATATGCTCCTCTTCGCTGCTTTGCAGATTGGCAAGAAGACCAATCTTGTCCATGAAGATTGTAAGACGCACGGCCTTGGAAGAACTGGATATACAGCCACTGACCCTTGGTAGATGACGGCTCGAAACCAAATGAATGCAAACAGGGCGCACCGCAGAAGTTGGTGCTCAAGAGCGAGGTTCTAGGCAATTTCCTGCTCCATCGGGAACCCAACATTCGCATTGCGGCCTTGTCGCTCTTGGTCACTGCATTCTCCACCATCAAACCGTTCACATCAGTGGCCACCGACTCAATTCTGGGTGGCCTTCCATCAATGCATGCCGACTCTGATTCCTACAGCAGAGGTGAAATCATGAGCCTGACCCGGAAGCTCATCGTTCGTCTCAAAAGTGGCATTCTCAAACAACAAGGCTCCCCAGAAAGCGCGGCACATGGATCATCTAATTTGTCCTCTGATTTAGTCAAGAGCGACGAAGAGACGTTGGCCTTCCTGAGGAAGTACATCGACTTCCTAGCAGGCGATCTTGTCGTAACTGCGTCGTACCCACGGCATATCAGTGCATTGAAAGCATTGAAGCTTTTACTGGAGTCCAATCTTGATCGACGCAGGAGCATTCCTCCAGCCAAGTCCGAGGTCGAAACACGCTGGAAGTTCCATATGAATGTCTTTGAGCCTCGTTTGCTCCGTTTGCTGGTGGATCTCCTTCTTGACCCATTTGAGGAAGTAAGACAGTCTTCCTTACTGATCATCAACATTTTTCCTCAAGATATCTTGATGGGCGGTTTTCAAGCTGCAGCCAATCATGGCCAAGCTGTGTTCCTGCGCTTGACCGATGCCCTGGCCCGAGCGGAGCTCACTGCGAGCAACACTAGTCGGGCTGACCACGCGGATACCGTTGCTCGCCTCTATCACATCCTGTTCTGCGCGGCTTTACCTACAAGCTCACCCACAGTTGGCTCAGACTGGTGGAAAACGAAGGCAGCGGTTCTTGACACCATCTTGACTAAACTTGAGGAGCGCCTCTCGTCCTCAAAGGGCTTATTCAACTCGACTTTACGTGAAGCCCCTCTTCATGGATACATGTCTGGATTAAGGTTAGTCAGGCCACTGTTGAGAGAATTCGATTAGTGCCTAACGGATCAAAATTAGATACATCGTGTTGATGCCTCGGTTTCATGCCCTTCTATTGAATGGAACAGATGTTGGCGCCTGGCGATCAATTCATGACCGTATTGTGGCGATCTGCGACAGGGTATGGGAAGAGGTTAGACCTGTTCTGTGTATCGACTCTCCCGAGGGTCATACCGATGAGCCGACTGAGGATCTTTCAGTTGGCCCAAAGGACGTCCTCTCCTACTCATGGAGAGCACTCCGAGAATCCAGGTATGTATCGGCACTACGTTTGAAACAACGTTATTGCTAACTAGAGTAGCTTGCTACTACATGCTACTATGTTCAACGTGACCTATGGACCTGATGGTTCGGAAGGTCTCCAACGTGCAGACTTTGAGAAAGTCGGCCGAGCTAGCTTTACACAACTTGCCGAGCTACGACACCGCGGTGCGTTTTCTACGGTTTCTCAAACGTTCGCCACCTGCTGTGAACGGTGCAGTACTTCCGAGGATGCATCAATACAAGAACTGCCCAAGGGCTGGTACAAGGAGGCTAGAGCTACTATCTTCGAATCGGCCGCGAAGTTGACCCGGCGATCGGCTGGACTACCAGCCCTGGTCACGGGAATACTCTGTTCCTTACACAGAACACCTTTCTTCAGGGAAGCCATGGACGATCTTCACGAAATCTCGCGCCTGCCTGTCGAATATAACAAGGAGCAGCAGTACTTGGAGCTTCCTCAGGTCCACGCCATGAACTGTTTGAAAGATATTTTCACCAACACTAGGCTTGGGCCTTTCACCGAGCCTTTCATCATGCCCGCGCTTACACTGTCTGCTGAACGCCTCGGATCACCCATGTGAGTCCACAATCCCTATCATTGACGATTTTCCTTAACAGTTTCTTCGTAGTTGGGCGCTTCGCAATTCTGGTCTGATGCTTTTCCGTGCGCTGCTCACCAGAATGTGTCGTATGGTCCCTGGAGCCGTGGCTGGATTTGGCGGCGTCTCGGGATCTGAACCAGGATCAAAGATTTCATTCCCAAAGTACCCTGGTTTACTTGAGCTACTGACCAAACTTCTGGCACCATCCGAGGGTACCACCGCCCAGGAGGGCACTGATATTGTCACTGAGCGAATCTTCCCCGCTCTTGAGCTGATCGGAGAGAAGGTTCCCACCATTGGAGACGACTTCGACACGAAACTATGTAACCTCGTGCTTGCGCATTTCCAAAGTCCCGTCTGGGGCATTCGCGAGCATGCCGCTCGGGTCTATTCATCTTTGCTGACTAGGACAAATATCCTCAAAGAAATTGAGTACTTGCTAAATCTACTCAGAGAGAATGTCTCCGAGAATTATGTCCATGGAATAGCTCTCTGCGTTCGTTACTCTCTCCGCCGTTTTGGAGCATCGACTGATGCATTCTGGATTGGTAGGATTCATCAAGGCCTAGTATTTGACCGTATTCACTGACTATGTTAGGCCATCTTGATGAACTGCTCGCGACCCTGCGATCAGGCATGTCAACGTTGTTCTCCCTGGCTAAATCACACTCCGTGGCAACCTGCCTTGTTGAGACATTGAATGACACGCTGGAGAGAAGCATTGCAGCTCAAGTGGAAGGTACTGTGCAATTGGGTGAATATTATGCACACAAGCTAATATTTCGACAGACCGAGTAGCTTCATTCATTGTTGACATTTATGACCAGCATGATCTCGACGGCGTTTTGAGCTATGTTTTCGATGCTTCCCAACCGAGATGGAATCTTGTCAGCCGCACTCGGGCGTCTGCTCTTCTCCGCAGAGCCCTTGCATGGTGCACGCTGTTGAAAATGCTGGTTTCAAAAGAGTGGACAATGATACCAGCCTTTTACCACCTCATCTCACAATTTGACGCCGATGCTGGTAGTTGGGTTCTTGAACAATTACCAGAGCATCTGGCTGGAGTGACCAAGTACAGGAAACCGCTGGTGAAATTGTACTCTTCAATCATTCAGCGGGATCATCCAGCGGCTTCTAGGACACTGGCTGCTGCCAACCTGGCCACTGTGCTGGAGGAGATGCTTGCCTCCTTCTCAAATGATATCTCCGAGCTCAGCCTCCCCTGTGAGGAGTTGGAGAGGTGTTTCAATCCCGTGTCGGATATTAAGCAGTGGAACCGGCACGCTACCGATGCAGAACTTCGTCTTCAGGGATGTCTGCTCGCTCTCCGTACTTCCTCAACTCAAGAGAAGTCTGTTTCTTGTTTGAAGAACGATCTTCAAAGATGGGTCATCAAGCTGCGGTCCGCCCTTAGCGAAGAAACAGTGAGTTTCATCGATCAAGTCGTGGAGGCCAATCTCTAACCCCTGATGCTAGGAATTCACTACTCGGTACGCTGCTGTGGTTTCAGTCCAAAGCTTTTCCAAGGCTCTTCGCCCTTCAGGGGATTCACCACGGACCGATGCAGCTCTGCTCGATGTCTACTTGATTCTTTATGACATGCTCAACGACGACGATGAGGAACTACGGGATATAGCCGCATCTACAGCATCATGGGTGCTTTCCTATTCTTCAGTTTCGCCTACAAGCACCCTTGCCCTGGGACCCCTCAATGCAAGCGAATTGCTTGCCACTTTCATCACCGATCATTACTCAGACTCTGTCTACTTTGCTCGTCGTGTCATGCGGTATCTTACCGGGCAGGAAACCCGCATCAGCGGGTCAGACAACCAGTCGAGCCTTGTTCCAATATCGGTCCTTATGGCGCAGCACCGCCAGGAAAGCACTGTCTTGTTTGTCGAGGAGAAGCAAAATCTCTTCATTGACGAAGTGCGTGAAGTGGATGTTTGGTCCCGCGTGCTCTTGCAATTGAAGCGAAATGCCTATCCCGAGACTTTGATACGGCAGATCTCGAGCTGGGTATCTGAAGCTCTGGACCACCTTTTAAGTCTTGTGAGTGAGGAATCTGGCTCAGATGGACTGTTGGGCTGGACATCCAAGCCCGAGTCCTTCGCTTTGGGAGTTCGGGTCATCAGTATCGCCACTTCACTTGCCTCGCCGGGTTTCAGCGTGCCAGAGGCTTTGGATGTGGACCAGGCCACTTTGCGGAAGCAGATTCAGAATCTGTTGGCCGCTGGAGACAAAGCATGTCTTCATGATAACTGGCTGTCCCGCATGCGGGTTGCAGTAGACAGTCAAGTATGAGGGATGTGACCAAATAAGTAATCCTTTCATAGACAATACCAATTTTGATTTTTGCCTATTCTATCCGTCCCCGTGCCTGTTTACGCGCACAACTGCGATCGCTCCTGCCCGTTTTGTTGACTTCCATCACCCAACTTCCAAATCGGGATGATTAACGCGCGCACCTCGCCCCAATCGAGATCAGGTAATGCGCATATCTTCCACTTCAGCATCCATCCGTTCATGCCATACTTTCACCATCGTTCAGTCTATCCTGAGTCCTTTCTGCTCAGCGAATTCCTGCAGACTTGCCCCAGGTCTTTCCAAACTGATCGCCCATCACTTCGAAATAACCGACAAACAAACTGGGTACGGTACTACGAGTGGGTGGTGACTGGGAGTCTTTCCTCACCATGCAGGGGAACCAGCTCATTGCCCTTCTCATCGGCATCCTGCTGGCCATCGTCAGCATTGGCTGGCTGATCTTCTGCTGGTACCGCCGACATGTCCACATGGGGGTCATGATCAGTCAAGCACGAGCGCGTATCCTTCGCGAAAGACAGCATGCCAACCATGATGTGGAGAGAGGATACCATGATTCTGAACATCTCGTTCCCAGATACACACGCGGCGGATGGGTACGACCGAGGCCAAGAAACGCTAATTGGCCGAGAATACCAGAATATGTGATACTTCGCCGTGTGGACGGGGCAGGAGGTCCGGATTATCGCGGTCGGTCGTTCCAACATGCCAGACTCTCCCCGGTAGCGGAATCGCAGCATCCCGCCTCTCAGAGAGAGAATGAACAGCCACAAGTGGCCCAGGAGGAAGAAAGTCCCAAACATGCCCAAGAGCAGCCGCAACGGAAACAGAGCAAGAGGCAGAAGAAGAAGCAGAAACAGAAGCAGCAGAAGGGCAACCAAGGGAATCACGTCAATCAAGCGCATCAGAATAGCCCACCGAAAGGAAAAAAGAATAAGAAAGGGAGGAACAAGGGCCATCACGAGGAGCCCGCTTCACAGCCACAGGAGGATCGTCAACACCAAAACCCGCCAGACAATCAAAGTGCACGGAATTCTCCGAATGGAAATCATGATTATCAACACGCCCCAGACAATCAAGACCCGTGGGATCCCTCGAATGACTATCATGGCCAGCAAGATGGTCAAAGGAATCGCTACCACAATGACAGCTGGCACAGCCAAAGCAATCGTGGTAACAGCGATCACAGTAGTCAACCGAAGTGGTCTGAATACCAATGGTCGGATAACCAATATCAAAGCCCACCAGTGTCCGACAAGAATGGAAAGCGCGGTTCAAACTGGGGTAGCCAAGCTGGTAACAGCCAGAACAGCCATGGTCAGTATCGAAGAAGTCAAGGCCAAGGTGGCCGTTGGGACGATTACCAACAACAAGAAACCTTCTCCTGGGGTCAATCCGACAGAGGATCTCACGCACCATGGTGAAAACGCCCAAACGGACCGATGAGTCTCGGTGTGACTGTCTCATTTCTATGACTTCCTTGCATTGGTTTACGGCGAACAGTGTGGAACTGGCGTTTAGATTTACTGTTGAGCGATCGATTCACCCAGGAGATGGTCCAGTTTGTATGATTTTATGATGGATTTTATGAATCCCCCTGTGGGTTTGAGGTCATGTCATCAACATTATGAGTCAAATTAATGTGCATCTTTCGAAATGAAATCAGTAACCAGACTTTATAACTTGCTGCGGATGGTTTCTGGAATCGTCTGATGAAATGAAGGTACTCGTACAGGGCGGAGCAGAGCCTTTACGTGGTAATGAAGGATGTATATCCTTTGCAACCCCCAGTTCGGCAAGGTTGATGTGTAACTTAGGTCTTGTCCGGGTCTCATTGTAGATGAATGTAAATATCATCTTTCAATGGATTATGAGTAGTGGCAAGCCTCCGAAATCTCTCACTTCACCGCCTATCGCCCCAAAAGTGTCGAGTATCATTCGCACTAATACCGCTACCTAGTACCTACGATACTCTCCCTAACAGCCGACTGGATGCCTCAGGCATCCACGTCGATCACCCTGCGCCACTGTGCGCCACTTCGTCAATGGTCCGTCCTGCCCGCCGCAGTCGGTGACGTTGGTCTTCCCCCGCAGATCCCCAGGCACAGCTTTCCCAGCGTCCCCAACCTCCAACTCCCGAAGGCTCCGTTGTCTCGGTGCCCGACCTCTTCACGATCCTCTGCAAGATGTGGAACGACGAGGATAACAACCCCTACGGGGCATTCGATCAGCATGAGTCCCACCTGTCCGAATCACTGCACTCAGCCGCCCTGTCTCCCCGTAAGCTAGCTCTCCTCTCCACGCTGAATTCTCCTATGATGGTGCTGACTCCACACAGCTACCTTCGAACAGGATTCCACACCTCCGTCCAGCCGCGACTCCAACCTGGACCCGCCAGATTACATCTCCCACCCGGAGGATTTGAGCGATCCCGAGGAAGCCGACTATGGAGCTGCAAGCCAACAGTACCCGCGGAAGAGTGTCTACGACAGTCGCATCGAGCAGATCCTCTATGAGAACCCGGAAATGCCGATTCTCATAACAGATGCCGGCAAGAACCATGAAGGAGGGGGAAGCTTTATCGTCTACACCATTCGGACAGGGGTATGTTGACAGCGGAGCAAGCTTCGGACCAGGCTGATGTCTGAGGGCTATAGGACTTAGAAGTTCGGCGCCGGTATTCAGAGTTTGCATCATTGCGCCAAACGCTGGTGAATCTGCACCCTACCCTCATTGTCCCTCCCATCCCCGAGAAGCATAGCATGGCCGACTATGCCGCGAAACCCACCAAGGCCAAGGAAGACACAGCTATCATAGAATTACGGAAGCGCATGCTGGCAGTGTTCTTGAACCGGTGTCGCCGGATGAAAGAGATCCGAGAAGATGGAGTATGGTGGCGTTTCCTGGACCCGAATGTTAGCTGGGTAAGTCCAAAGGAACCTTCGGCGACTGAATGAACGACAGCTGAGACCGAGCCACAAGAACGAGGTTTTGCATTCCCACCCAGCCTCCTCCGTACCCAAGAACAATCTTAAAGCTCCCCCACTCGACCCCGCGAATCCGACGCAAGCTCATGGCTGGCTCCCAGTCCCCTCTTCATCGGCGAAGCTAAAGCATGGCGGTGCTGGTTCCTCGGGCGGTGGACCTCCATCCCCTGGTGGCACAAACGATGGTCCTGTGGTGCCTAACCCGGGCCCCGATATTCTCGGCCGTTTCCCACCTGAGTCACGTAAGCTGAGTGAACAGGAGTTGGACCCGTACTTTGTGAACTTTGAAGCCTCGACCCGAGAGTTGGAGCTGCTGTTACAAGGAAATATCGAGAGGGTGAACCGGCGAACACTCTCACATCTCTCTTCGCTTTCTGCTGATTTGATGGAACTGGGTGCGCGCTACAATGGCTTCTCGCTATCTGAGCAATCCCCCACGGTGGCTGCTGCAATCGAGCGCATTGGCCAGGCTGCAGATACATCTTACATTGAGACCGAAGAGCTGTCCACGGCACTGAGTGCTAGTTTTGCCGAGCCGATGCGGGAGAGCGCCCAATTCGCAAGCGTGGTGCGTAATGTGCTACGTTATCGGGTGCTCAAGCGCGTGCAAGAAGATATGACGCGGGATGAATTGGCTAAGAAGAAGACGCTTCTTGACTCCCTCGAGCGCAGCGAGCTTGAAGCCAAACGAATCGAGCAGTACCTTAACCGCACCGGGCCCCCGTCTGGGGCTCCCCGGTCGCAGAGATCTCTATCTACTTCATCCGCCATCAGCAGCGAAGGCGGCAGCATGGCCGATGCCTCGACTGACTCTGAGTTCCCACCCACGCACGGCGAGTCCATCGGCAGCCCTTCACCACCATCCCAGGCTTACAAAAAGCCCGAGCCCACACCACCTTCCCCGGCCCACCGCAAGACGTCCAGCGGCAACTTTGTCACGAACAAGATCTTCGGTCGCATCAGCCACGCTATCCATGGCTTTGCCGATGTCGATCCCGAGCGCACTCGCCGCGATCAGATTGGCAAGACCAAAGAAAGCCTCATTCAGGTATGTATTACGAAGGGCTACCACTGTATGATCCAAAGAATCTGGCTAACAATCTCATGCAGCTCGAGCAAGCGCTGCAGGTATCGGAGAAGGACGTCAAGGACGCTAGTGCAGGTGTGCTGCAGGATCTGCAGCGATTCCAGAAGGACAAGGAAGCCGATCTCCGACGCTACATGGTATGCATGCCGGCTACTGCACCGACGTTCCCCACTAGCATCAGAGCGCTAACCCAAGCTCGGCTGTGTTTTAGGTCGCATACGCTCGCTGTCACTTGGACTGGGCACGCAAGAATCTTGAGACCTGGACGGAAGCCAAGGACGAGGTGGACAAGATTGTTGCGCGGTGAACCGGCAGCGTGAGCTTAGCTGGTGGATTTCTAGAAGTGTTGGATTGACGAGTTTCGGCGTCAGTGGTGTTGGGTCTTCTGGGGCATATCCCTTGTCTTTTTCCTTTCTGAACAGTGCATTCGTCTCTCGCAGGAACAATTATCGATATAGCTGGTTCGAACAATCACACCCTCGATGGCTTCTATGTGCTCATTGTCTTTTCTACTTTCTCCTCCCAGCAAAGAGTGGTACAAAGCGTGGTAGGGTAGAAAGAGGCTGCCAGGCATTTCAGGTCAAAATATAGGCCCGAACACGGACGGTGATAGTGACAGTTCGGTGTAACCCTGCGATCATCAACCTTCCCACTCGATGTAGGGATCTCGCCTTGGACTTAACTCGTTCAAATCAAGGAAAAGGCTTCGCAAACCCTCCCTTTCCAGGTACTACAATATCGACAACCCAGATCGCGTCCGCGAAACTCTTTTGTCGGAGCTGGCTGAGGGAGCTAGACCGTGGACGAGCCCTGCCACGGGAAAGGAAAAGGGCACATTCCACAGGAGCCAGAGACGATGAATCAGTGGGCACTGCAGTGGGTGGCGAACGGGAGAATCTCGTTGGTCCGTGAGGGTCTTCACGGCGGCGATGATCGACAGGAACCGCAGCCCATCGGGGCGAACCTTCGACAGGCAAACCACCCCCAGAGCTCGCCCTTGCTTAGTCTCAACGTGCAAGGGCACTGAAAAAACAGGGACAGACAGCTCGAAGAGATTCCTGGTACTTTGTTGATTGCAGATTCCTTTGCAGGATCTGTTGAGAACCAGAAGAGACGAGCATTACCTCTCGATGTGCCGATGAACATGACACGGTAGTCATCCGCATTCATCGCGAGCCAGGGAAGTCTTCAACGACCTTCTATTCAGCAATCTCGAACTTGATATTTCCTCGCAATTGGCGGGCCTCCAACTTCCAAGTTGGTCTGCCGAGCATTCCGTGTCCTGCAGGTGCTCTCCCCCCCCCTTCGTTACCCCTCCAGTGAATCGATCCCTACCGGAAGGGTGACTGGGCGAGAACGAGGTAGACCGCGTTGAATCCCTCAGGGTAACCCCCTCGGATAGCATCGTTACCCCCATCGGATTGCCAACCCCACTGTTGGCCACTGGCAGGTGGAACGCCGTGCGTCCCGACTGAAAACGATGAGTGCCTGGATTCAGCGCCGCCAGGATGATCGTCCGGAGCGGCCACTTATCATGGTCGGCCATGCCGCCCTCGCCCACCGTCGACGAATTTCGCCAGGGGTGGTCTTTGCGATTTCTTAGGCATCCGTCTGTTCGTCGACGTTGGGTGAAGATGCTTGTTATACTGGGACTGCTTTGTCTCTTTACCGTGGGTCTAAGCCGCAGCTTGAGCGTGCGGGACGAGGCGGGCTTACAGAGTGACGAAGCCGCCGTCCATTTCCCCCCGCCACGTCAGACAGGACAGCATACTCATGATCCGAATATTATCCGCGTGGGAGATACCTATTACCTGTACCATGTTGGCGAGCACATCTTCATCCATACCGCGCCGAGCATGGCTGGTCCCTGGCGACATGTTGGGAGTGTGTTAGACGCCAACAGTATTATTCCGAAGGGTGATCGTGCCGTCCCATGGGCTCCCACCGTCGTGGCTGTTGACGGTATTTACTACTGCTACTACAGTGTGAGCAAGGCAGGATGTCGAGACAGCGCAGTGGGCGTGGCCACTTCCAAGTCACCAGGTCCCGGCAATTGGCGTGACCATGGGGTAGTGGTCCAAACAGGAACGGGCAACGGATCTGAGGTGAAACCATATACGATCTCCAATGCAATTGACCCAGCGACACTGGTTCTTCCCGATGGATCAGCTTACCTGACATTTGGAAGCTATTGGACCGGTGTCTACCAAGTGCCTCTCGGCAAAGATCTCATTTCCCCGGTCAGCACGACCCATCCCGATGCGCGACACCTGGCCTACGAACCCAATGCAATCAGCCCCCCGAACCGAAATGCAAATTCACTCTGCGGCGACCCCACCGGTCCGCACGCTATCGAAGGCGCCTTCACCTCCTACCACGACGGATATTACTACCTATGGTTCAGCCACGGACGATGCTGTGACCTCGACAGAGGCACGCTGCCTGCTGCGGGATCGGAATACAGTATTCGTGTCGGGCGATCAAAAGATCCCCGGGGTCCATACATCGATCAAGCTGGCAAGAACCTGGTCGATGGCGGTGGAACTGTTATTTACGGATCCAACGCCGAAACCTACGCCCCTGGTGGGCAGGGTGTGATTCGAGTTGGCGATGCCGACATCCTCTACTATCACTACCGTGAGTCTACCTGCCCGAGCGCATTATGCATCATCTTCCGGCCCTCGGAAACAAAGACCTGCGCGAATGCATTGTTGTCAAATACTCATCAAACTTGATACAGAGAACAAAACTGTGGGCCTCGCATTTTCGGTAAGTCCTCATCTCTCACGGCACGCTTGTGGACTAGGAGATCCCGCCCGCCGATCCTCCTTCATTCCCCCTTTCGGCAGCGTCATGAGTCTTGAAGATATCGACTAACGGGTTGCAACAGGATGCTTTCCTTGGTTATAACCCACTCAAATACGTCAAAGGATGGCCAGTTGTACAGGCATGAGCGATTGCAACTCCGCTATCTCGCAATATGACGCAATCATATAGACAAAAGTCACATCTCGTCCTCGCTACTTCGATATATCACTCGACTGGCTTGGAATACCGATCTACCACCTATTGATCCCTTTCCAGAAAAGGTCCCTGCGTCTTCTTTGCGACCACATCACATCAATTCCAGTCCACGAACCTTTTCCAGTCATCAACGGCAGTGTCCACTCTCGGGTAGGCTTGGCCTAACCTTACCCTTCTGCATACAATGGTGCCGAGTCCTTGGCTGTTTGATTATGCGCTTCTAACCACGAAAGGCGTTTTATGGAGTTCACCTGTTGTACATTATAGTACCATTGATACATAACGTTGGAGTTGTTGAAATGCACATAGACTGCCATGTCTCACTGTACAATTCTGCTTCGAACATTCCATCATATTTCCCCATAAATTTGTACTTGCAATGCCGCGCCTTAGAAGGCGTACAGTGAGTTTCAGTTATGGAGTTCAGATTCAACTATAACGGTGTCGGCACGTCCCCATGACATGAAGTGATTCCCATGGATTGCAGAGCTGTGAACAATGGCTCTATTGATCAAAAGAGTCTGAAAGCAAGCTATCTATGCATTCAATCACACTAGCAACGCAATGATCATGTCAAAAAAGGCAGTCAATTCTTCTGAACTCCGCCCATATCCACGGACCACTCACACCGCTTACCTGTATAGCTTCACTCATCACGTGCCACGAGGGAACCCTAACATCGATCGATATCTCATACTACATACGATTTTGCGGATGCTGATGGCCAAGAAAAAGCCAAAGAAGACAATGGAGAGGTAGCTTCAATGGCATATTACTGCCTATATGTTTGAATTTATTCCATCGAGCCACTCGTTCTGCATATCCAACTTCGCTACTAAAAGGAATCGGCAAATAATTACCTTCGATGTAGTAATCCTCATGTTCAACATCACGATCCATCTTCCTATGTCTCCAAATGCTGCTATCAGAGTATTTGCAGAATGGAGGGCCTCACTGACTACTGAATTAAGCCGTTTGTTCTCTTTGTCAAAGCATATCTTATTCACAAAGCTATTGATAAGTCGCCCCGATAAAACCATCACCTATCATTTACCCACCGGCAAAGGGCAGCACTCCAACCTATTATCTTCCCATCCTTCTTTTATCCTCCCAGAGCTCTTTTTTATCGGAACTTGCCTTTCCAATCAGAACGTGCCTCGAACAGAGAACATTCATCTCCCTCCTCATCTAGAACCATCCTCCTGATCATGGAATCCACTCCTGAAATCGCAATCATCGTCGAGCGTGACCAGCTTCCCAATGTCAATCAACGCTGCTAAGACTTCCAGTACTCATTATTCTGGGGTCGTGGGTTCCGTCTCCCTACTCCTAACGACGTCCGCCAGCTTGCCGCCCTCCAAAACCTACCAACCGGCAAGTTTAGCGTTGATCCCAAACGCGAGGAATACATCATCTCCCCGGAGGAAGACCTCGTCTGGCGCCGGCCCCCAGTAATATTCCACGGTAGGAATCTCATGGTCAAGTGGGCTGGCCTGGGTCCGGCCATCACCCTCCACGCCATCCGCAAGTACTTTTCGCGGATGTCCGTGGCAGAGCTGTACGCCTGGCGGGTAAATGAAGGCGACGTCTGTATTTGCATGGAGTACATGCGGGGGCGCACCCTGTCGTCGATCTTTAAGGAGATGACTCTCTCTGAGCACGCACGCCCAGGTCATCTGTAATCCAGGGACTGCGCAGCATTGTCAACGAGTGTGGCTGCTGAAGCAAGCCCAGAAAGGGCAGTGGTTCACTCTCAAGCCTCGAGCGAGATGGGAGCGGCAAGGAGGAATTCGTCGGTAAGTCTCGCATCACATTCACCTAAGACGTAGCAAAAGCGGGAGAGAACAACGATCCTAACCTCACCCACCAGCCGCAGGCAGCATCGTGGGCAACAAGGTCGACGACAAGGCCCCCTCCTGCACATCCTACCACCTCCAGCGCGGCACGGGGCCGTTCAAAGAAACCCCCGCCTTCAACGACGACTTCGCCCCGGAGCGCAGCGGGGAGTGCCAGGATGGCTTTTGCCCGAGAATCCTGGGCGGCCACCCGCACCTTACGACATGCCCGACACGGTGCGCGACTGGTTCACGCATGGCGATGTGCAACGCAGCAGTGTGATCGTCTTGGTGGACCGGCCGGCCGTACCGGGTCGTGGCTGTGGTGGACTGGGAGGAGGCTGGGTGGATGCCCGAGTATTGGGAGGTGCGCGATGTGCAAGGCACACCATGCGGCTGTTCTCACTGATAAGTCAAGTGAGATGTACTTACAGAGTTGTTGGACCTTGAGAGTGTCGATGAGCCGGTCCGCAGCGCTAGGGACTGGTTCATCCCGTGGATTTACCCTGGTTGAGGGGTCGGCCCAGTCTTGTATGTTGTTACGAGTCTATAACATAAGTTATACTGTCCGACGAGGTAGGGGAACAAAATGGCCATTTTGGTTCAAGATGCACGACGTATGGTAAGCAAGAATCGTATAAAGGTTCACCTAAATTCAGCTAATCGAATAGCAAAAACTTGCCGCCGGGAATAACTGAAATGCTACGCATTCGGCGGCGCCAAATAGAAAAAGCAAATAGAATTCACCTCTCCAGCAATCCTCTTATTAGCCGGGCTAGTAAAACCTTGTGTGGGGCTCGTGGCTCTACTAACGCGACATACGCTACTTATATCGGTCCTGTCCAAAACGCTCTGAATGGAATAGTTGGTCTTTTACCCTGTTCGGCTAGTGGATCCAGGCGCGTCGCAGTCGTAACACCTTGACTGTAGATTCGAGTTCCCCCAAGAACCTGTGGGGTATAAAACGGAAAGTCAGTGCCTTCAGCGGCCTTACGAAGATGCTGTCAACGTTAAATTTGAGGCAGATTCCAACCTTCAATGTTGGAAAGTTCTACGCTTCCCTCTTCCTAATGCTCGTCGCCTAGAAGTGTTGAATACTCTCGATATATATGGTCATGGTACCCTTATATATTTAGGGGATAAGGTTACATACTAAATGGACCCCCGTTCGGCATCAATATTTTGATCCCCCTCTTGCCTAGGAAAGCCTAAAGATACCTTCAATGCCTGAATTACAGGAAATTAGGCTTCAAGATAGAAATAATCGATAACATGGAAGACAGTAAACCTGATTCCTAACAGCCCTTGTCACCCTTCACCGCGGTTACTCGTCTACCTATTTATTGTTATGGATCTACATCATTCGAGGATATATAGAGTTTATACATAAGGAAGATACTAAACTATCCATTACAAACTAAAGTAGTAGAAAGAGTACCGTAGAAAGAGTACCGTAGAAAGAGGATACTACCTAGGCAATTTTAGGCAGAAGGGGGGTCAACTTAGTAATCCCCAAATTTAATTTCAAATAGAACCCCTGCGGACTAAAAATTGGCCTCTTACCCCTCTCTTCCCTTCGTGTGCGTTATCTGTATTTGTCTTTAACTTTAAACGCTTTCCGGCCTTTACGCGAGAGGCCGATAAGGTGACCGGATTTCCTTGTTGGAACTTGAAGAAAAGTTGAGACCTAGGGGAGAAAATTTCGACGGCACATCGTAGTGGACATGATGAAACCAAAAATGGCGTCGTACATACTCTAACCGACTACTCCGATCTGGATTTAAAATCAAATGCATTATTTCATTTCTCATTATCGTAGAAACATGATGACGCCGTCTAGTCATCAAAAATGCAGGTCCCGACTCCAAGTTGAGTGGACCCGCTTTTTTGACTCCACCCGACAGCGTCGCACACCAAGCCCTAGGTTAATTTGACCTCACTCCGTGGAGTCCGAAAGCTGGTCCTTCTCCTCCCCTTCCCTCATTGCTTCTGCCATTCTGTCGGCAGCATTCTGTGCTTCTCTTTCTCTCATGGCCGCATCCACGTTATCATTGACTGCTTGCAGCAAACTAGGCGAGAGCAGAGGGTGTGTCGCCAAGGGTGGGTCGGCGTGCGGGGCCTCCGAATCATCATCCCCGAGAGCCGCTGGCGGGGGCTGGGTTCCCGAGTCGTGGATAAAGAAGGATTCATCGTTCTGCAGCTGGACATCGTAGCCATAGCCGTATCCGTGTCCATGGAGGTCGGCGGCATTCCGGCTGTCGGATACGGAGTGGCCCAGGTAGTTGACCGGTCTCAGGGGCAGATTGGGATTGTTCCGGCGACGTCGGTGAAGCAGGTTATGAATGGGGTCTGGAGGAAAGGTCCTGGGTGGCGGAAACGGCGGAATATTGTTCTGTCTCTCTTGGTTGCGCAGCCGGTGTGAAAAGCTCTCGATATTCTCCGCAATCTGAGAGAGCTGGGATTCATCAGCCTGTTCCTCGCGCTGGGCACCCATCGAGATTCGGCTGCGTGTACTGGAAACAATAATCTCGACGCTCTCTTCGGCCTCGGACGAATCTCTATGAGCTTCATCGACCTGTTTCTCGAGCTGGGCACGCATAGAACCTCGGCTGCGTTTATTGGGACGACCAGTCTCGACGCTCTCTTCAGCCTCGGGCAAATTTGCTTCAGATTCATCGACCTGTTCCTTGGGCTTGGACCGCATCGAGGTTTGGCTGCGTGTATTGTGATGAACAATCTCGACGCTCACTGCGGTCTCTGACGAACGTGCTTCGAGCCTGGCACGCATTGAAGTTCGGCTGCGTGTATTGGGACGACCAATCTCGACGCTCTCTTCAGCCTCGGCCAAATCTGCTTCAGATTCATCGACCTGTTCCTTGGGCTTGGACCGCATCGAGGTTCGGCTGCGTGTATTGGGACGACCAGTCTCGACGCTCTCTTCAGCCTCGGCCAAATCTGCTTCAGATTCATCGACCTGTTCCTTGGGCTTAGACCGCAACGAGGATCGGCTGCGTTTATTGGGATAGAAACTCTCATCGCTGTCTTTGGTCCCGGGGGAATCTGATGAAGATGCGTAGTCGCTGTCTTGATCTTCCAGCGAAAGGTCATCATTGTTCTCCACGGACAGCGAGAGATCGGAGGAACCACCCTGGGGACCAGTGTCCCGTGCAATGTTGTCTGTTATCTCCTGGCGACTGGCGTAAAGTTGTCTTGCACGGGTGTTTTGAGCAGGGCCATCTGAATTGAGTCCTGAGACAACCTGGTTGCTGGGTATCTGGCGTGTCACAGAACCACGCTCATCGACGACAGCAGATCCACGACCGCCCAGTGGAACTGCAGGAGGTCCAATGTCAAGACTGCTGAATCTGGTATCGGCAGAGCTCAAGCTGCTTGAATGGTGACTTGGGGTGGGAAAAGCGGCACGCATCGAAGCAGTCATGGCATTATGTCTGGCAGGATCGATCCCAGGAGTCGGAGGAAGGGGAGGACGATCCCAAGGTTCGGACGGATGGTCTGAACTCGGCGGTCCTGGAACATAGGGGTTAAATGCATGATGTACAGACAAGATTCCGTTGGCCATTGCGTCGAGATCTTCTTCGTAGTGAATGTCCAGAGGATTCACGGTGCCATCCTCGAGAATCGGGGGTTCAAACGCCCAAATATTCACAAGAGGACGAGGGGATGCATTTGCGAGGAGACTCGAAGACTCACTGCCGTGACTTTCCTCGTCAGCGCTGTTCGATTCTTCGGAAGGCACGTCCATGATGGATGGGTGCACGTGACTGGAAGCTCGTGGGTTGGGACGAAATACTCGCAGAGGAGAAAAAAGGAGGGGGACAAGAAATAGGCAAACCTTCTGATGAGGAAAGGGATCGAGGCATCAATATTTGGATGCCGACGTTGGCCGTATAGTCGAGGCACCGTCCATATTGGCCGGCGTTTTACGTACTATCGAGGAGAGTACGACAAACGCTACAAACACCATGGATACGAAGATATTTCGAAGGAAAAAGACGGTAATGATTCTAGACCGTGAGGCCCTGGCCAGTCTATGCAAGTCCTAATTCCCTCCGTATGCAATGCAAGTTCCTCTGCTGTGGCCAGTCATGACGACAAGGATGAGACGAAAGACGGCCATTCATAGCAGAGAACCAGAAATCTAGACCATGCCATCACACCTGTCTATTAGGAATTCTCCAAGACCACATAGGGAGACAGCAGAAACAGAGAAAACATCATCATCCCCACGACCAGTCACCCTCCGACAACAAGAGAAAATTCATGATCATAACTGTGAGAAACATGACCATAGAAAACAAAAGAAAAAAGGCCACCACTTTTTGTATTCCCATGCAGAACGCCGTGCGCCATCATGAACAGAGAGGGAAACAAAGCTCGTATGCATGTACCACCCGCAGTAGAACAAGAAAGAAAGAAATCGATGCATGAAATCCCCATCAATGACAGAGGGCGATAACAAGAGCTTTCTTCATCCCTTCAGACATCGGAATGCAGCTTGTCATCACCATCCACGCGAAGCTCCACCACAGGCAAGTCCTCATCCGAACCATCGTCCAGCAACGGGGGAACATCCTCGAAGGAACCTTCGTGCTCCGAGACCTCTCGCGAGTTATCCAGGTTATGGAGACGAGCTTCAGCATCCGAGTTCTCATCAACCGCCACGTTGCTGTCATTGTCCCCGAAGAGATCATTGTCTTCCTCGGGAGAGGCGGGACGAACAGAGGTCATCTCCCCGAGACCACCAGGACGTTCAAAAGACCACGAGGGCGCAGAGAAGATCGCATCGAGGGGGTTGTGCGACTCCTCGTTCTCCTCGTCACTCGACTTCGTCGTCTCCGGAGTCGCGGCCCCCGAACCACCACCGCCCGCTTGGCGAGCTGCTCCGACTGCGGCTGATGCGCTCGACGACCCATTGTGGAATGAGCCGCCGAGGCGCTTGCCGTCCCCCGATGGAGACCCGGACCGCGAGTTCTCCGCCGTGCTGTCCTTCTCCCCGTTCTTGAACTTGTTGATAATGTTCTGAAGAACGGGGCCGCCCAGAGGCTGATTTGAGCGGCGGCGGTAAAACAAGAGGTACGCATGGGACGATTGCATACGCCCCAGGTCCCGGAGGACAGTCGCCGACGAATCTAAAGTGAGGGGTTAGTAAATCAGATTAAACATGAAAGAGAGAGCTGATAGACATACCGTTGAAGCTGCACCAATCGTCGGTGATGAAGTTCTTGGCGTACGCGGTATAGTGACCGCCCGCCATGCTGCCAATGTGGTTGTCTACGCCGATCAGGTCGTAGACAAGGGCCTTGTCGCCCGCCGGACCCGTGACCCAGCTGGACAGGTCGAGTTCCTCCACCGGGAACTCGACCTTGGTGCCCAGCTTTGCACGCGAGAATCGAGACTGGGTCATAAACCGCTTAAGGTGAATGACCAGGATGTCTGGAGTCGACCAAAGCTCGAATTTCTTGCGAGCTTGGCGGTGCTCCTTGCAGCGCGGGCAGTACCACGCGTCATCCTGCGAGAGTGTCTCCTCGCGGCTAAACTCATCGAGACACTGGTCAAGCGTGACGCCTGACGAGGCCCGCGCTTCACGCTGGGCACGGCGCTCGATGAGGGCCTGGTCTTGGATGAAGGGGATCTGCTCCCACGTGGCAGTCCCTCGCAGGTTGTCCTCGGGTCCATCCCCGCCAAACAGAGCATCCTTGGCGTCCTCGTCCCAGTCCAAAAGAATTGCTTCGGACTGTTTGAGCAGAGGTACCACCGAGGTCAACGCCTGAGTCTCGTGGTCCGACTCATCCGACGCGCTGGAATCCTCTTCACTTTCCTCATCCGATTCTTTGGATGACTTCTTCGTAGAAGACGGAAGCCGGGCCAGGATGCTTCGGTGGTCAGTGAAACCAGAGATATGGCGACCGGTGGGGAGTTTCTCCGAGCCCGTCATGACCTTGACATCAAACAGGCTGAGAAGACCAGGAGGGAAAGTGGTGGCCAGAGGATGAGCGGTGGTTTCCTCGCTTGTGTCCATGCCTTGAGGAGACGCCGCGCTGGGCGTGCGGGAGGCATCGTTCATGGAAATATCAACAATGCTGTCATCACCCTCAACCGAGCCGGTCTTGATTCGGGAGTCTGCGGACTGTGCATCCTCTTCGTTCATGACCACCGTATCGGAATCCTCGACGGCTTCTTCGGTCTTGTTGGCTTCAGTCGTCTGCTTACCCTTCGCTTCAGCCTCGCCCAGGATATCGCGCGTAGTCATGGTCGCCACGTAACGCAGGATCTTGCGATAGATGGTTGCCATGTCTTTGGCTTCCTCGCGGGTGAAGGAGAGAATGGTAGGCTGACCGAACGTGACAAGCCTGCCCTTGCCGGTCTTGAAATCTGGCTTGCATCTGTTGAAAACAGGCACCAGGATCCGATCTTGCGCCGGGGCGTCCAATTCAATGAAGGTCACCACATCCTTTTCCTTGAGGTTGAGGTCTTCGTACGACTGCTTTCGGCGGGTGTAGATATCCCAGAAGCTGCCGGAAGAAACCTCCGCGATGATAAGCTGGTCCGGGCTGAGTTGCAGCTTTGTTGCCACTGAATCCTTCCAAGCACCGAGCGTGCTCGTCTTGTCCACCTCGGTCATGAAGCTCTGTGGAGCTTTTCCAACCCCCTGGAAGATAACACGCCGGTATTCGATTTTCTGTTGAGGGATGGGCAAAGTCAAGCTGCTGAAGGGATCGAAGATGATGCTGACTTTGTCACAGGTAGGGCAAACCAGCGTGGACTTGTACATGCCTGCAAAGAGATCGGTAATGACAGAGTCGTTGCGAGCTTTGTAGATGTCCCAGGAGCGCACAGCGAAATCTTCCAGAGCCTTGCGGTCATGGACCATCTCGTCGGTCGAGTCAGGCTTCTCGATGTAAGGCTTCTTCAGAATGCGGTTCAGGTCTTCTGAGAGGCCATCGAGGAGGAACATCAAGAACTCTTGGCTATCTTGCTGATCCCAGCCAGCCATGGTTGGGTTGTTTCGGCCAATTTGATTTCGGAACTTGTGAGGGTTGAACGACTGTGGTGGCGGATCGCGGTAAATGCCTTGAATGAGTCCAGCATAAGCCTTAGCAAGTTGTCCGGAGTATCCGAGGGGGTTAGACGGGTTGAGGTCCTTCTTGTGGCGGTTGGCTACATCCCAAAGTCAGTTTCAACAATGCGAGAAATCCTAGAATGATAAGCAAGCCACATACCCAGGAAGTAGTATGTCAACTCTTCCACGGCCCGAACACACTGAGTGGCCGCGTTCTGGTAGCAAGTGTTGCCCAAGTTTGAAAGACCGGTGAGACCCAGTCCATGGCCATGCGGTTTCTTGCCGAAGGGAAACTCATCATGATCCGGGCTAGACCGGCCACTGTTTGCCTGACTCTTAGGGGCCGCGGGAGCAACGGAGGTCTCCTTCTTGAGCTTGTTGAGAGGAATGCCGAGGCGCTTGAGCTTCTCCGCAGACACTGCAGAAACCCATTCTCCACTCTTTGTTCCAACCTGCTCCTCAAGAACAAAGACATCCGACCCCATAAGACCCGCCATGCTCAATGTCATCTTGCCATTGTAATTGTCATTGCTGGTCTGGTCCTTGAAGGTCTCCAGGAGTTCTCGTTGCGTGCCTTCGTTGAGCTCAAGGAATGTGTTCAGATCCACCAGAAGGTTTCTGCTCGAAGCCGAAATGAGAGCCGAGGGAGGAGCGGGCGAAACAGCGCGGGACACGGCGGGGGTAGTTGCGGTCGACGGGTTGAGGCTGGGCAGTTGGCCGATAATCTTCCACACTCGAACCTTGGTGGACATGTCAATTCCAGCGAGCTCCTTGGCTCGCTTCAACCAGGCCTGAACGCCGCTTTGGCGACCAGCCAGCATCTTGGCAGGTGGGAGGGTCTTCTCTTTCAGCGACTGGGGGGTGGTCCCCGCGGCGGGGTTGGCCAGCTTGAAAATTGTGAAAATTGGCGGATTGAGCTCAAACATGACGTTGTCAGCGCCATCCAAGCTGGTGTTGTGCGCAAATCGGACGATAGCGGGTGACTGATTCGCAAGTCCATATTCCTTCATGATCAAGTCCCAGGCCTCCTGCGGGACAATCTCGTAATCCTGGTTGAGTTGCACAGTCGGGCGCAAGGGAACATAGGGCTCGCCGTTCTCGTACTTGAAGTTGCTGTTGGCAGGATCGGTATCGAGCACGATGTCACGGTTGTCCACAGGGCCCAGCTCGTTGTCCGCCGATTCTTTGTCGGCTTTGTCGGCATACGAGGTGCTTCGCGCATACAGTGTCTTGATCCATCTCGAGGAAATCACATAGCCCCTTTGTCCATCCTTCAAAGGCTCGTTTGCCAGTGCCACGACCTTAGCGATTTGGTCATCGATCGAATCGTTGGCTGGGACATCCACAGTTGTGTTCACACCTTCCTCAGGTTCCGGGTCGGTAATATCGGCGGCCGAGCGCTTCTCGCCCGGGGAAGGAGAACGACCCTCGCCATTTGTCGGCGGAGTGCTGGCCTGAGGATCAGAGGGCATATCGGAATGTTCGCTGGCGAGGGTCAGTCCGGCGGTCGCAGTCGCGGGGGTGGGCGAGCGAGCGCCGGGCTGAAATCGGGTCCCGGGGACAAGGGACTGGAGGTGGGCAGGGACGTAGGGAGAAGGCGATGATGGAGAGGAGCTTTTGCTCCGTGAATTCGAGCCTGATGAAGAGCTTCTTGGTGGCAACGGAGGCACTTGCGGAGGTTCGGAGAGGCTGTGACGTCGTGCCTCTCCTGGGCTGCTGCGACCTGGCTCGGGGGAAACTTTGCGACGCTTGGTGGGAGACGTCGTGACGGTGAGCTGCGCACGTCGCGTGGCAGCTCGCGGAAACCTTGGGAAGGAGTGAAAGAGAAATTGGGAAGAAGGACAAATTGCTGTCTTTTCCCCGCAGCCTTCTTGCACGAAGAGAAGAAGTCGGGGCCAAAGAATTAATGGCAGCAAATTAAGATTGTGGCAGAAAAACGGAGCCGATTGGGTTTTTTTTTTCCGCTCCGGGCAGAACCACAAGCGATGATACGCCGGCGTATCACAGAAGGAAATTCGGAAAGACAGAAAGAAACACCTGCAGGCCAGCTGCAAAAGAATTGAATGAGACAAGAGAAGAGTAGGGCTAGGTAGAGGAACTGTAAGAACTTTCAGGGTTAGAGAAGAAACAGAACAGGGTCTAGATGGGAGTGTACAGGGGGTATTTATATCTAAGGGCGTTCCTCTTGCCGTCGCTATGGGTGGGCAGGCAGGAGGCTGCTGGCTGAGAGTCAATAGGCAGCGCAGGCATCGCTAGATAGGATGGCATTGCCTTGGGAAGATTGTGAAGCATACAAGCTGCTCAAATTGGATGACTGTGCTGGCTCTCACGATCGTTGCCTTGGGTTTGTTTGTGCAAGGCAGAGCTCGCTGATTTCCTAATTAGGTTCACAATACGGACTTCATATTGTTCTGTACTATACGACTGCCTACAGACTACATACACGCATGAAATAATCATTGTAGGCAACTAGTATTATTGAAGTAGATGACCTGAACTCTCCGAGAAAAAGAAAATCTATATCCTTGATGAACCAGGCATTCTCATCCAGCCCCGTTGACCGACACAGTGGTTTGGCGGTACCTAATTCTTGTAGACTTGGCGGCGCAAGTAGTTCCCCGTTGACTTCTTGAGGATATAATTCACATCTGCACGGAAGTCGGTTTCATTGTCAGGATCCTGCTTACCCCAGGCCACAGCACGATCGAGATCCCCACGGAATCTCTTGACATGGTAAGCGCAGTAATTACAGAGGTACAGACCGCATCCAATACCAACTGTGGTCAAAAACTCGGAATCTCCCTGGCGGGCTGCCTGAGCAGTCTGATCACTGTCACAAGACCAGGATGCAGGCTCCTGGCAGAGACTGCACCATTCGCGATCAACGGTCTGAAATGGCTGGCCGTAGCATTGCGAGGTGGGTTCCTGGAGAGCTGCCCGAGCTAGAGCGAGATTCTGAAATGCTGCCGAGCGATTTTGGGGGGATTTTGGGTCCCGGTTCATTATGGGAGCGATATTATCATGAGGGCATTGCATGATCTGCAGCCTCTCGGAGGAACATAACCAACACATTCGACTCGGCTCCCTTCCTTCGCCTTGGTGACCATCTTTAATCTCAATCAACCGCCCTGTGTTGAAGTCCAAGACTTCTGTGTTTCGAATCCCGAGGCCAACGATACCGTATGCCCAGTTCACACACCAGTGGCAGGAGACAATACTGCCCATGTCCAGAAGCGTCAGTGGGTGTGGATAGTATGTGGTGATTCGGTATGAGGTACCATAGGGATTCGGGCCCGAGGATGGAAAAGTTGGAACAGTGGCTGCCACTGGAACTGAGCCAGCAAGTGTACCAAGGGCAGATGGCAATGAGTGCTGTATAGATGACTGGCTTTGGATGGCAGTGGCTCGACTGTTTCCTGTAGCCGGGGCTGGGAGGCTATTCGGGGATTCCTGTGTTCGTAACTTCCCTTTTGCATACCGCGTGGGATATCTGCGTAGGGTCTCTGGTGGCTCGGTAACCTGGGCCACGTCTGTCATCTCAATGTCCATAGACTCGGGACTGTGTCCACCATGTGGCCGGTACTTGGCTGGGCCAGCGACACATTGGAACCCATGCTGCAGACATTCATGGCAAGGCTTGCTGTGATCATAGTCCCTGGAGAGGTACGAGCATTGAGGAAGACGTCGGCGCTTGCACAGCTCACATTGTCGTTTCCAGATTGGAGGTGGATCCGGGATGCAGTCACACTCGTCGTCCCGGCAGTTGTCACATGGGTAGTGAAACATATTATCGACCAACGAACAATCCAGATTAATCTCCTGACAAGCTAGACACCCCTTTGTGGACGGCCTGCCCTTCGTAGATACCATCGACTGTCTGTTCTGGTCCAGTTTCGCGCCGCTTCCAGGAGGACTCATAGCGTCTTTCCGAGCTCGGAAGAAGTAAGCCTTGCTTGGATCTCTCTCCGTCAGAGGCTCCCAGAGTCTTTCCCACTGTAATTGACCGGTAGTATCAGCGACTGTAACGGGATCAGCAGAGGAGGGCGTATTTTTGTTGGTATCTGCTTTTGGCGAAGCTTTCGGATGAGGGGAGTGGCTCCTTGCACGTTTAGCTGGTCGAGTGCGCGAGCGAGTCTCTCTGTCCGCGTGGGTTTGGCGTTTTGTGCGAGAGCTTTGAGGGGGGGTGTAATCGGCATCTTTGTCGTTGTCGACCCATGAGGATATGGTCGATGCGGTGTTCTTGGCTCGGCTTCTCAAGTCGTAGCCATCCCCAGAGTCGAAAACAGTTCTGATCGGGTTTGGGAACAGGTGCTGGGCCTTGGAAAGCCTGTTGGGGGAGTAGGCCATGGTGGTAATGCTGGTGGTAGTTGAGCGTTGTTGTAGAGGTTGAGAGGTGATTGAAAGTTGCCAGCGTCGGACGCGAGTGGATTTGTTGACGTGACGGGGAGATGAGAAAGGGGGCAGTTTGGACTTTGATGGAAGCAGAAATGTTTGTTTTTATTGATACCAGATGATTATGGACATGAGAAGGAGAGATGATCAGGTATCCAAAGCAAGCTCCAACTCGACAAACACAGAAACAAACCCGAGGTCTACAGGTATCAATACATGGACAGCCCCAAGAATAGAACATCAAGAATGGCACACGAGGTTAAGTAACGTGAAAATGAAAGTGACGTGACGTGATCCAAATCAAACCCTTCTATCTTACTTCCAGTCTTGACTCGCGCTTAAACGACACACTGATTCTGCTGGGACACTGTCAAATAGTCAAAAGGTCGGTTTACTTAATAAACAAAGCAGACTCGGTGGTAACAAGCGGGTAATTTATGGGCAGAATACATATTTTGATTCAAATTTCCTGGTTCACATATCTCGATGCTGCTTAACGGGGTGCCTCATGCTTCAGGAACACTGCCCAGTCCTTCATCTAGAAAATCACGGCCCAGGCAGATGCAACCGCAAGATAGATGATAACCGCAGAGTAGAGTAACTAGAGCGGACACTTCCAGACACCTTTGACTGCAGCGCTGCGAGTTGACCACCAGCGCTTGGGCTTGGCCCAGACTGACTGCATCCCAACATTTTCGGCCGCGGGACTTGTTCATTGGCGGCTTGGGCTTGCTTGAGAAGTCCATGCCGCTTTCGGGCATGCTAAGTAACCCATAGTCCATTCCCATCTTTGTTAGTGGAGAAGATGAGAAGTTGAGCGATGAATGGGCATGAAGTATGCGTGAAATGAAGCCTTGCTGACGATGAGAGGAGACAACACGTACATAGATTTATTGTAGAGACAGTGACACATTGCAAACGGTACTCTTGGTTAGGTACTTGGTAAGGTTCAGATGAGGACAGGTAATTAATATGTACGAGGGCGCGGTAAACCTGCCCGTCTTACATGGTCCTTATGGCTCCAGAACTTGGTTCATTCTCACACGCGGAGGATTTTAAACAGACCGAGGTGGGAATCACCAGGTCGGGACTTACAGGTTGAAAAGCGCACGAAGCGGTATAAGTACCTGTACAGAGAAGCTGTATACCAACCAGTGTAGACGTCGGGAGCCCAGTGAGTGAGCGTGAAGCGATATTGTCAGCGAATTACTCAGCCCATGATCCTGCCATACTGGGGCAATGCGATTGAATAATGCACAGAACAGTCCAGGGTTTGGGGATTTATATTTATTTCCTCTGAGGAGATGCGGCTCTGGGCTGAGGAGATGTCCGTTAATGTCAACATTGATCGCAAATGTGAGAGCGAGTCTGCTGATAACCCAGCTGGTGTGATTACCGAGCAGTATGACTGGCAGAGTGACGGGAGCCTGGGCAGGTACCTCTTTCCGAGGATCCCAGAGATATCGGGACAGATGGTATCCATTGGAAGCTACATTTGCGGTGTCTTTAGATATATGATATGACGTCCTGCACAGAGTTGTATCCGGAGACTCCAAGAGCAAGGCAATGGTTATAATTCCATCCCAATAGTGGTGAATTATTTTGGTTCTTGAAGCTTATGTCTTGATTGATATTAACCACCCAAGTTATGAGACAACCATTCATTAGTATGGACTAAGAGTTCGACTGACTCAAGATCTTGAACACAGCCAGCCCCATACCGACGAAGTAGTCTAGCCTCCACAGCTCTGCATTGTCCACTGTGCCAGAAACTTCAGTTATCGTCGTCTTGTTCCTGTATCTGCTATCATTCCAAGCTTGTTTCAAAGTCAGAGAGATATCCACTTAAAGCTTCACAGCATTTGCTACATGTTCGCGATCGAAATATGGCTTTCAGGTGCGATAGCCGTCTGGGCCATCTCAACCTTGGAACCCTACCTACCTAAAATCTGGCCCTAGACTGGCCGGAGCGAAATGGGGAGAAACAACCGGCAGACTAGAAGGGATACGTAGTCTCGGAGGCTTGGATTTGTCACTTAATGTATTGGTAGCAACAACAGCCGCCAGTACTGGCCTGATGATGACTGCTACACATGTAAGTGCATGTGGTTAGGTTGTAGATGGCGGTGAGCGACCAATCTAGATGCCAAGACATGCCTGCTGATGGGGCCACTCCACGTGATATGCAGATAGCGCTATCTCGCGGCTCATAACCTCACCTCAATCGCTACTGGTAAGCTTCCATTACGCCTACTTCTGTCCCTACCGAGGTCTGAGCTGGTCTCCCACGGTCAACTTGCAGCTCCAGGCTCATTTTTCAAAGAACTTGCGGGCCAGGGTTCATCTTATTGCTCACATTATCCCAGTGATGTTGGTGAGTCAAACACGGAAGTACCACGCATTGTAGTTATCGGCTCAATACCTAGAGCTTCGCTTTTCTGCAAAATACCCTCGCCTGTACCCTTCCGACTCAGGGTGAGTTATTCATCTGTACTCGATGACCCTGGATTTGTCCTCTCGCATTTCAGAGGGCATCAGCATCTGCTCTTTGTTCCTTTCCGGGTAGCCCAGGAAGCTCCCGAGCTGAGAGCTCAGATCAATCTGCCATGCATCAAACCCACGTCTATTTTCCCTCAGAGGTCATGAGCATTACTAAGATCATTGTTCTTCTCCCACAGATCCCATATTCGTCCCAAGCCCGATCGTCACTTCCCCTGTGATTCAAGTCTACCACCCCCAACAACAGCCTGATAGTTGGCTCCTCTTCGCACTATACCAAAATCTCGTAGCCTGGGTTCCTTGGCACCTGACTGTTGTTCCTTCATGGAATCTTCACGTTCCTCCTCATTAGCCGCGACTAATCCCCGTGGTGGTCACGAGTTTCCCGAATCCAAGACGGTGCCTCAATTGGATACCCTCATCTCGCATCTCGTGGCCGCCAAACGCTCCCTCTCCTCCATCAGCCATGTCTGGCGGGCCAATGAAATTGTGACTGCAGCACGTTCGGCCCTCGAGGAGAGTGTCATCGTGTCATCCAGGACAAGTTTCCTGCGCAGAGGCCTCAACAATCAACTTCGGTTGCTCTATGATGTTCGGTCGGAGGTGGAACTCATCTCCCATCGAGGTCGAGAAGACTTTGCCGATGCATTGAAGAGTCTTGATGCTGCCGATGCTCGCCTGCGAACCACCTTGGACCTGCTGCGAAACACCATTGTTCACGCCTCATTCCGACCGAAAGATGAAGAGCCAAAGTCTTTACATGACTTCGTCGATGAGCGCGGCGTCGAGGAGTTACATACCGCTATGAAGAGCTCTATTGACCGGACCAATGCTGCCCGAGCGGAGCTTGATACCTCAAATCGTCAATTTGACGATGAACTCAGTTCCATTAAGCAGGCGCTCCGCCATTACAGGTCGGCTACGAGATTGGCCTCCTCCCGGATCTCTGCTTCATCATCGTCATCATCGACATCCGATTCCGATATGCTTGCCTTGTCAACAATGCCATCTATGCTTCAATCTCTGGAAGGCCATGCCCAGGAGATGGCTGGTCTCCTCGAATCTCTCGTCCGCCACTTTGATCTGTGTGTCACCGCCGTGAAGCACACTGAGGGTGGTGGTGCGGCTGCCCGATCTATCACAGGAGATATGCCTGCCGAGGTTCAAGCGACCAATGACGCGATGCCTCATATTGGCGAGGAGATTCACGCGAATCTGAATGCTCCCTTGGACCCGCTGAGCGATTCGGAGTATCTTGAGATGGTGAATGTGCTCATGAAAGACGCCCTGGAAGCCGACGACGTCGTTGTGGAAATCCAAGATCGCATCAATGAAATGGAATCCATCCACGAACAGGTCAGTGCGCAACGTGATGCGCTCATAGCAATCTCCAATGCGACACTCGAGATTCACCGGCACTTGTCGACACTGGCCTCGACTCGCCTTCCTCGATACATCTCCCAAGCACATAACTTCACTGGTGTCTGGAACGAGGAAAACGAACGCATCAATGCTGGGCTAGGGGAACTCTCGGATTTGCATTCTCTCTACGACGGGTTCCTAAACGCCTACGACAGCCTGATACTTGAAGTGAATCGCCGAAGCCAGATTCGCTCTCGCGTGGAGAAAGTTCTTCGAGAGACGAGGAACAAATTAAACCATCTTTACGACGAGGACGTCGCTGCCCGAGAAGCGTTCCGCGTTGAACAGGGCGATTTCCTTCCTTCTGACATCTGGCCAGGCATTGGCCGTGCACCCATGCAAGTTCATTTCCAACGTCTTCCAGGCGGCCAGCTCGAAGGTGTTCTCGAAGAAACGCGGGATACCGAACAGCATGATGACATCCAAGTGGCTACCGAGGACAGTCCAGAGGGAGAACTTATCCCCAATCTGCCGAAAGATGTAGTCGACCAGGCATATGCTCGTCTCAAAGCGAGAAAACGAGCCTTTGCTTGAAGAACGTCGCTTTTTGCCAGTGCAGGTGAATGCAATCTACTTCAACTCATAACGCATGGTATTGCAGTACAATGTGGATTTCTTTTATCTGGGAGATATATCGACGACCCACCGGTCTGATTTTCTCTTTCCACCTCTTGATAGCGTGGCGTTGAATCTTTCAAGTTGATTTTTTTTCAATGCATACCACAGACCATGTTTTCCAACGACAACCCGAATGATGAAAGCCAATCGGTCTGACTCCACGTTCAATATCTTCCTATGGACTTGTCCAATTGCCTACTGGTCGATGCATACTCCTGCGCTGATACGGAGGATGTAAGCACTGCCACAAGCCCGGCTGGCACCATTAGGTTGTGAGAATGGCTAGGCGTGATTCTCAAAGAGAGCTCTGATGGGTAATAATACGTCAATTATATTTTATGGGCAGCTGATGCTCGCCTTCTTCTCAAGCTTTTCATCACCAGAAACCTGGAAAGGAGCGCATGTGTTGCAAATAAATCCTATGTTTTATACCCAGGTATCTATATCCAGATGCTCCAGCCCTATATATGCATTTTTATCGTCAAATCGTGGCAGAAAAAATCCATCGGTGAAGAGGCGAAGGGAAGAAATCGTAGAGCCCTTAATCATGTGTGCACGCAGAATGAAAAGAGAGAATCGAAAGTGCTGGGCAAACGCCTATTACTTCTTGCGGGAAGAGGTAGAGACTAGGCGTTTCTTCAGGTGCTTTGGCATCTTGTTGGCACGCTGCTCACGCTTCTCTTCCTTAACCTTGGCCTTGTGCTCGCGCTTGGAGTCCTTGTCTTCGAAACGCTTACCACGAGGAGGCTTCTTCGCAAAGGGATCGCGTTCCGCACTTTCTTCCTCCCCTTCAGAATCGGAACCCGAGACGGAGACTCCGCCACTGGCGTCGGATTCTTCGTCATCCTTGGAATCGGTGGGCTTGGCCTTGCCAGTGGCCAGGAGATCTCCATAGATAAGGTCGGCACCTCCACCATCTCTGATCTTCTCGGCGTCACGCTCCACATCATAAACTTGCTCGAGGGTCTGGGGAATGTACTGCTGTCGGAACACGGCAGTGTCGACCTCCTCAGCTTCCTGATCACCAGCTTCTACTCGGGCGGCGAAGAGTTTCTCAATTGTTTCATCCATCTCCTCCCGGCCCTGAGTGATATCCGTAGGGCCCTCGGGTGATAGGATGAACTGGAAGATGGTGCGCTCGGGCAAGGTGTCAACGCCTTTGCGACGGAAGAAATCGCTCACATTCTTGATATCCATTCGAAGGAACTCCAAGCTGCGAGGATGGTCATGTTCAACACTCTGACTGACATCAATGATATACAGACGTTGCTTGTGGTACAGAATGTTGTACTCGCTCAAATCGGCGTGGACGAGACGGCAGGTCTGATACATAACGCGCATGTAACCGAGCAACTCCATGTACAGAGAGCGCCATCGAGCCTCGGGCTCGGCGATATCAAACTCAACGTCCTTGAGACGAGGAGCAGCAAGCCCCTTCGAGTTACCGAGGAAGCCCATGACAAGGACGTGCAGGCGCAGGTAGATGGGCTCAGGGCAGGGAATGGCAGCGGCGTAAATTCTCCGCAGGTTACGCATTTCCTTCTCAGCCCACAGTTTCACCATTGCGCGGTTGTTGCTCTTGCTGTATCCTTGACGGAATCGGAATTCACCGGTTACATACTTGTCACGATCCTTGAAGACCAGGATGCTCGTTTTGTAGACCTTGATCGCACGGTGTTCTGGGGCAGCCTCGGGGTCCTCATCGGGGTAAGACATGGCGTGGTAGACATTGGCCTCTTTACCAGTCGACAAACAACCGTGGATCTCTGACACAAGCCCGCGGTTGATCATCTGCAAGAGAATCATCCGAGTGCGGGGGTCCAGCACTTGTTCTGATGTAGCCCGGTCCGCCCGATCTCCTCCACGTCCTCCACCGCCACCACCACCGGAGAGACCAGACTGTTGGTCGTCGAGCTTGATCTTGGCAGCATGCCGGGTAAGAGAGTTGACTTGGTCATCGACGGAGGCATATGTGTTCACTGTTGGCTTCTGTGTATTCGTCTTGGGATAGGTCCATCGCGGTGCGTTGGGATCGGCAGCGAGGTCGTTGATTTTGCGCTGACGGTTATAGGCCTTTGTAAGGTCGGAATGGTCTTGCGACTGGAATTCCTCCAGATCCAATTCTTCCTCCTCGAAAATATCGTCGTAGAACTCGTCGTCCTCCTCTTCCCCCTCCTCCACTTCGGTAGGCTCCTGCCCCGCCACGGCTAAATCTGCGCCCTCGGGTTGAACATAGCCCTGGTTCGGTATATAAGTGTGGGGTGGTTGGAGGCCATCGGCAGGGTCGATAGCCTTTGCAGGTGACTGGGAAGAACTCATAATTGGTGTTCAAATGTCTTCTTGTCCCAATCAAGAAAAAGTCGAAAGGCTTGCCCGCATTTACTTTTTTTTCTGTGGATGCTCTCCTCACCGCCCGGCAGAACCCCGCGCCCATTGAGACGCGCTGATTTCGCTCTTCGCGTAGTGCCCCTGCCCGTCGCGACGAAGCGTGCTGCAGTTTTACGGCGAGTTGACTCTCGACAAGGAGAATACCGCTATCTGACAGCTGCGTTTCAACTCAAAAAATTTCTTTTGTCTCCCTACCGCTGGCTGCGTAATGCGCTATTCTCTTTGATCATCGCGTCACGCGTGTCACCCCAAGATGTATGTGAAGCAGATCATCATCCAAGGCTTCAAGAGGTGCGTACTCGACAACTGTTTCCCCCCACTTTGCACTATCTAACTGACTAATCTTTGCACGATCACAGCTACAAGGACCAAACGGTCATTGAGCCCTTTTCGCCAAAGCACAATGTTATCGTCGGTCGCAATGGTTCCGGCAAGAGTAACTTCTTTGCCGCGATTCGATTCGTCTTGAGCGATGCCTACACCCATCTCGGCAGAGAAGAGCGCCAAGCTCTGTTGCATGTACGTCATATGCCTACGAGTTGAGAGTGTTTGGAGTACTGATCTCGTCCAGGAAGGTTCTGGTTCGGCCGTCATGTCGGCCTACGTCGAGATCATCTTCGACAACTCGGACGACCGATTTCCTACTGGAAAGCCAGAGCTTGTCCTTCGCCGGACCATCGGTATCAAGAAGGATGAATACACGCTAGACCGCAAGAATGCGACCAAGAACGACGTAATGAATCTCCTCGAGTCCGCCGGTTTCTCACGATCGAACCCTTACTACATCGTCCCTCAGGGCCGAGTGACAGCTTTGACAAACATGAAAGATTCAGAGCGTCTGGTGCTGTTGAAGGAAGTCGCCGGAACGCAGGTCTACGAAGCTCGCCGTGCGGAGTCTCTGAAGATTATGCAGGAAACGAACAGCAAGCGCGCAAAGATCGACGAGTTGCTAGATTACATCAATGAGCGCTTGGCTGAACTTGAAGAGGAGAAGGACGAGCTGCGGAATTACCAAGAGAAAGATAAAGAACGCCGATGCCTCGAATACACCATCTATTCCCGCGAGCAGCACGAAATTGCGACTGTCCTGGAGAACCTTGAGGAGCAGCGACAGAATGGAGTCGAGGACGCAGACAATAACCGGGACCAGTTTGTGGAGGGCGAGAAAGCAATGGCACAGATCGACGCAGAGATTGCCGAGTACCGCCAGCAGATTGAGTTCTTGAAGGTGGACAAGGCTCAATTGGAGGAAGAACGCCGGGAAGCGTCCAAGGCATTGGCACAAATTGAACTTCGCGCCAAAGCGCTTTCAGACAACCAGGCTGCTGCGCAAGCCCTCAAGTCGCGCCATGACAGCGACCTAGATACCGTGCAGACTGCCATCGAAGAGCGTGAGGCAGAACTCCAGGACCTCCTTCCTCGCTTCAATGCTGCCAAGGACGAGGAAGACACAGTCAAGACCCGCTTGACCGAGGCAGAAACATCACGTCAACGCTTGTATGCCAAGCAAGGGCGTAACTCACGGTTTAAGAACAAGTCGGAGCGCGACAAGTGGCTGCAAATGGAGATTCGAGAGACCCACAGATCCATTGCCAACGTTCAGGGCGTCGTCACGCAGACGCAAGAAGATATAAAGGAGCTTGAGGGTGAGATTGCACTACTTGAGCCGGAGACCGAGCGCCTGCGGAAGCAGATCGATGGCCGTGGCGATAGCATGCACTCCGTAGACCAGCAGATTCAAAATGCCAAGGACGAGCGAGATCGACTGATGGATCAGAGAAAGTGAGTCTCGGCCACTTCTGGAAAATTGTCGACCAGTGCTAATCGTTCAACAGGGAACTCTGGAGAGAAGAAGCAAAACTCGATTCCGTCCTTTCAAGTGCCTCGCAGGAAATGGATCGCGCCGAGCGCAGCCTTTCCCAGATGATGGACAACAACACGAGTCGTGGTCTTGCTGCTGTTCGACGGATCAAGCGTCAACATAATCTGGAGGGAGTGTATGGCACCTTGGCCGAGCTATTCGATGTCAGCGACAGATACCGAACCGCCGTCGAGGTCACCGCTGGACAAAGCTTGTTTCACTACGTTGTCGACAACGATGAGACTGCTACTAAGGTCCTAGAGATCCTGCAAAAAGAGAAGGCTGGTCGTGTTACTTTCATGCCACTTAATCGCCTCCGATCCAAGCCTCCGAACATGCCTCGCGCCAGTGATACGATTCCTATGCTCGACAAGCTTCAGTTCGATCCCGCTTATGAGAGAGCCTTCCAGCACGTATTTGGAAAGACCATCATCTGTCCAAACTTGCAGGTGGCCGCACAGTACGCCCGAAGCCACGGTGTTAATGCTATCACTCCCGAGGGTGACCGCTCTGATAAGCGTGGTGCCCTGACGGGTGGTTACCATGATTCACGTCAGTCCCGACTGGATGCTGTGAAAAATGTGGGCAAGTGGAGGGATGAATACGAGTCCAAGCGCAACCGTGGCACAGAGATCCGGAAAGAGCTGGAGAAGCTCGACCAGTTGATCACCAAGGCTGTCGGTGAGCTGCAGAAGCTCGAGCAACAAAAGCACCAGGTGCAGAACAGCAGTGGTCCTTTGCGACAGGAGCTCCGACACAAGCGTGATCTCCTGCAGAAGAAGACCGACAGCCTGGACGCCAAACGCCGTGCACTCCGCAATGTTGAATCCAACCTGGCAGCTCTGAATGACCAGGTCAATGCTTTCCAGGGGGAAATGTCCTCGCCATTCCAGAAGGCCCTGACGAACGAGGAAGAGGCTCTTCTGGAAACACTGAGTGGAACCGTGCAAGAGCTTCGAAAAAAATACCAGGAACTATCGAGACAGCGTAGCGAACTGGAGGCTCGCAAGTCCGTATTGGAGGTTGAGCTCCGGGAGAATCTAAACCCTCGCCTCGATCAGCTACAGAACCAAGATGTGGACCTGGCCGAGGAGGAAGTCCAGGGTAACCTGAAGGAGACACAGCGTGAACAACAGCGCCTCAGCAAGGCCTTGGAGAAGTTCAACGGCCGCCTGAAGGAGGTGGACTCGAACATCGAGGAGGCTACTGCCAAGGTCGCCGATCTGCAACAGCGCAATGCGGATACCCGACGCGAGATGGAAGACCTCGCCCGGTCGATTGAGAAGCACCAGCGACGCATGGAGAAGAGTATGCAGAAGAAGGCCGCCCTCACGAAACAAGCTGCAGAATGCGCTGCTAATATTCGTGATCTCGGTGTGCTCCCCGACGAGGCCTTTACCAAGTACAAAAACACCGACTCTAATGCAGTCGTCAAGAAGCTCCACAAGACCAACGAGGCGTTGAAGAAGTACTCTCATGTCAACAAGAAGGCCTTTGAGCAGTACAACAGCTTCACCAAGCAGCGCGAGACGCTGACTACGCGTCGTGAGGAACTGGATGCCTCTCAGAAGTCCATTGACGACCTGATCTCCGTTCTGGACCAGCGCAAGGATGAAGCTATTGAGCGAACATTCAAGCAGGTGTCCCGCGAATTTGCCAATGTCTTTGAGAAGCTGGTTCCCGCTGGCCGTGGCCGCTTGGTGATCCAGCGCAAGACTGACCGCACCGCCCGTCCTGATGATGACATGGACTCGGAAGACGAGGAGGCCCGACAGAGCGTGGAGAACTACGTGGGTGTCGGCATCAGTGTCAGCTTCAATAGTAAGCACGATGATCAGCAGCGTATTCAGCAGCTGAGTGGTGGTCAGAAGAGTAAGTCCTTACCCAATACCCTATGCATTCGGGTTCTCATCCTAACCACAACCAGGTCTGTGCGCCCTCGCCCTGGTCTTCGCCATCCAAGCATGTGACCCGGCGCCTTTCTACCTCTTCGACGAGATCGACGCCAACCTGGATGCTCAGTATCGAACGGCTGTGGCGCAGATGCTCCAGTCGATCTCGGACTCGACCAATGGGCAGTTCATCTGCACCACCTTCCGACCGGAGATGCTGCATGTTGCAGAGAAGTGCTATGGTGTGAGCTTCAGCCAGAAGGCCAGTACGATCGATGTGGTGTCGCGAGAGGAGGCGTTGAAGTTTGTGGAGGGACAAAAGGCATGATGGGGGGGGGGGGAGGCTACCAGGCTTGTTTGATGTAAATTTTTTTGGTTCCCTTCATTGCTACGCGCGGTGGTGGCATGGCGTTTGTGATACCGAATCTCTTCTGCAGTATGATTACCGATTTTATCGATTATCGAGTTCTATTTTTGTCCCTGTATTTGATTGTTGGACCTAGATTCTACACTTCAACAAAGAGATCTTGTACACATCGTGTGGAAGAAATTCGTTGCGTATAATTCATGATACATGCTTCTCCATGCTATGTGGCTAAATGCAATGTCTATCAACCAGGCTGGTCCCTTCTATGACTGAGGCTCTCCCGACCACTCGGCCAGAATGTCCTCCGGGACATCCCTGACGAGAATATGCACATGCTCCAGGGCACGCACACTCTGCAAACCCACCCAATTCTTAAACCACAGCACCTGGCCCTCGGGGTCCGAGAACCTCTTCCCACCATCCTCCGCCAATCGCCTTACAAACGTCTTCCGCACAAACTCCTCAATCAGCTCCCGCGACTCCTCCGTCAAATGACCCTCCTCCGACTTGACGGGAATCGGAGTCCGCAACCACACAACCAGATGCGCAATGCCAGGGTCCAGCCCGTAGGGCCAGTCATTGCGCAAGATCTTGTAGTCCTCGGGATCGGCAAATGGGCGCGGGTTGTTGAAGGCGATCGGCCCACTTTGGATAGCCGCGGGTACAGCGCCGTTGGGGACGCCATTTGCTGGGGCTGGATGCTCGGGGGAGGACCAGCGTAGCCGCTTCTGGCAGATGTAGTTCATCATGGAGCCATATTGGGCTTTGATTTCGGCCGACCAGGTGAGATATCGGCGTAAATCGGAAGGCTTGCGCTTGAGGGCGCCGAGATCGTTCCGCGCTGGTGGGTTGGTTCGTGGTTAGCTCGGTGAGGGGGGGGAGTATGGAGAGGGGATGGAGGCGTTTGGAGAAGAGGAGAATGCCCGATGAGGGGAAGATATCTCTTGTTTGAAATCCAAATTCACTTATGACTCACCGATAATGTCGCGAAGGTCGTCCCAGCTGTGGGCGACGAAATCCTCGTCTTTCATGGCCAGCAGCTGGAGGTCCAGAGGCGTCAGATTGAACGCTGGCGGTTGCGACATGGGTGCGGAATAATTGTCCGTCTGGTTGTGCATAATCAATTGCACGGTACGGAATATGAGATGACAATAGCAAGAAAGCGTACAAGCTACTGAGACCACTAGGATGCCCAACCCCGTAGCATATCCAGTATGTTTCTTGGTCTGTCCAGTCGTCAACAAAAAACCGGACGATCGGCGGGGAAAAGAAGCGCCCCAAAAAGGTGCGAATTTCCGTCGGGCGGAACTCTCCCACATGTTGTCGATCTCCCCTCTCAACAACCTTCGGATCTTCCCTTCTTCACTTCTCCTCCGCCTAATTTTCCTTCCTCACATCCTCCCCTCCTGCCATCATGAGGTGAGTCGCTAATCTAACCAGCTCTTACTCTCCTTTCCGTACTCTCCCGTGCAATTAGGTGGCCAATGGCTGACTCCGTACCTCCTCCAGTGCTGTCGCTGTGGGCACGGCCTTCCTTTCCTCGGCCCTTCTGGTCGCAGGTTTCTACGCCGTCAACCCCGAGTATCTCCCCTATGCTGTTGCGCTTTCGGGTGTCATCACCAGCGTCGCCTTCCTTGCTAGCGGTAGCAGTATGTCGCACCATGCTTCCCCCAATCCGAATTGACTCCCGACCGCGCGTGCTCCCCAAAGCCCCAAAAGTCTAAATGCTAATCATCCTTGTGTTACCTCCCATGCAGAGCCGCGCAAGGTCCTGAACCCGACCGAGTTCCAGGAGTTCGTCCTCAAGGAGAAGACCGAGATCTCGCACAACGTTGCCATCTACCGCTTTGCCCTGCCCCGTCCCACCGATATCCTGGGTCTGCCAATCGGTCAGCACATCTCCCTGGCTGCCACCATTGCCGGTCAGCCCAAGGAAGTCGTCCGCTCGTACACTCCCATTTCCTCCGACAATGAAGCCGGCTACTTTGACCTGCTGGTCAAGGCCTACCCCCAGGGCAACATCTCCAAGTACCTGGCCGAGCTGAAGATTGGCCAGACCATGAAGGTCCGTGGTCCCAAGGGTGCCATGGTCTACACTCCCAACATGTGCCGCCACATTGGTATGATCGCTGGTGGTACCGGCATCACTCCCATGCTGCAGGTCATCGAGGCTATCATTCGCAACCGTCCCCGCAACGGTGGTAACGACACCACCAAGGTCGATTTGATCTTCGCCAACGTCAACCCCGAGGATATTCTGCTCAAGGAGAAGCTGGAGAAGCTGGCCAAGGAGGACGAGGGCTTCAATGTTTACTATGTCCTGAACAACCCCCCTGAGGGCTGGACTGGTGGCGTCGGCTTCGTCACCCCGGACATGATCAAGGTATGTAACCGAAGCACAGCGATCAAATTTCGAACAGATGGCTAACTTCGCAATCAGGAGCGCCTCCCTGCCCCCGCCAGCGACGTCAAGATCCTCCTCTGCGGTCCTCCCCCCATGATCAGCGCCATGAAGAAGGCCACCGAGTCCCTCGGCTACACCAAGGCCCGCCCCGTCAGCAAGCTCGAGGACCAGGTCTTCTGCTTCTAAGCGTATACCAGGAAGCCGAAAAGTTTCTTTTTTGCAGCGTCTTCGGGGCCCTGTCGCGCACTTCAGAGCATGACAAGCACCATGTTATGGTAGAGGGGTCAGTGTGTATACGAAAGAAAGGAGCTAGACTTGTCTATAGACCCTTTGGAGGCTGGCCGTCGGGCGTCAGGGAATTTTCGTAATGCGTGGGAAAGCGACGATGCTCTCCTGTTCTCTACATTATATATCTCGAATGAACTTGTCGTCCGATGCCTTTTCGCGTGACTTGGCCGGGTGGTCGCCGATTCAAGGAAATGGTTTCCCAGTTCCCCTACCCAAGTTTACCTATCATCTGGTTGGGCGTCGAAACGATTACTGACCAGGAACCCTGAAACTACAATCGGGCAAGCATAAACAGTGGCTCTTGATGTTCAAGAAAGGATCTGCAAGTACAAAAGAATCTATCAACAAGTTGCTCAGATCAACAAGACATGAAATGCAATGGAACGGGATCACCTACACAGCACCCACCACAGATCCTCATCCTTATCCCACATCCACTGCGACCCATCAAACTCCATTCCCTTTCCGAAGTAAACATATTCCACCGCGTCGAAAGAATGATCATCCCCATCGCTACAGCACTCATCGATATCATAGTCGTCATCCTCGGCATCGGGGAACAGTTCGTCAGCGATGTCCTCCTCGTCAAAGTAGAAGTCTTCCCCTTCTGACTCAATATAAGAATCAGCAGTCACATCACGACACTCTAGCTCCGAGTCCCACTCCTCCGCGTCTGATAGAAAGACATACCTCTCACAAACGGCCTGGTGAGGTAAATACTGGTTGCAATGATCCATTTTGCGGATGACCTAGACTCGGTTGCTTTTGGATAGTTCAAGCGTTACGCGATCTTTGCGAGGTTGAGTAGGTACCTAAGATACCTGCGAAGGGGCAACTGCTGCGTGGGTAGAAGTTTAGATAGAAGAGGATGTAGTTCACAATCAGACGATTGGAAATTGTTGATGAGAATGACAGCTACAGTGCGATGGTCTCCTTATATACTTCCAGCCTGAGCTCATGTGACTTTCGGATGAAAGAATTCAACAGCTATAGCTATCCATTGTTCATGTCGTCCAGGTGGTCAACGGTCCATTGAGCTGTCCTCGGGAGCTCCTGTGGGGACCTTTGCTGAGCTTTGTTCAATCACATAGAGGAATCATCCAAGCTCCTTTGTTCTTCACTTCCGAAGGTCAAGCCCACCTCATCTTCAAGCCGGGCATGGTAAAAAGCACAATCAACAACCAGTAACGGAATACTCCTACCTCTTGGAGACGATCATTTTCTTTCTTTTTCAAAGTCTAGAATAAAGAAAGACAGATATTGGGAATCTAAGATCTATTAATAGATTCAATCGAATATTGGTGCTGTTATAAGTCGATTAGACCAATGAACTGGGGGCAAGAAGGATGCTAATGTTGAAGTGTCCTCAGGCTCTTACATACACAAAGAATTACAATTGATCGATCTCCCTTTGTTTAAAATCGGTAATCAAATTTCAAGAACAGCCTTCTATTATCGAGAAGTCCGGATTGTTGACTGAGGGTTGCTGCTTTTGAAATACCGAGAATGGAGCAATTGTAAGTTGTTTTGATAGTCGACTATCTGCTGGAGACAAAATACGATTGCAAAGCATCTAAATCTTTCACTGGTTTTACCTGCTTGGTTTTACACTGAGTTCGAAGAGAAGTCCCGCTAGTACGTCCTACTTCAAGTACTGGCGAAAATTCTCTTCTGACTCAACGAATCAATCAGCAGTCATATCGAGATCCTCAAGCTCGCAGCCTAGCTTTTCCGGGGTTGGTCTAGAGGATTACCTTTCAGAAAGGACTTCCTAAGGTGAGTAGACAAGGTTATTAGAATGGTCCATTTTATGGACTCTTTGGGGAGTCAAGGGGCGATGTATAGTCTAAGCGCTATTGTGGCGAGACCGACTGAGTCCCTGACCTACGAAGGCAGCGCTGCGTAGTTGGATGTTGATAGAGTGGGTGTAGTTTGTTCACAATCTGATGATTTGAAGTTGGATGACAGGCGATCAATTCTAAACTAGCATATTCGTACCAAATTGTCCTCATCGCTCATCCCGACAGACTAAAATAGCACTTTCGAAACGTCTTTGTTATCCTTGACCTTGAGGTTCTTCATCATCAGAACCCAGCCAATCGACAGACCCATAACGGCAGTTCCAGCAATCATCATGTTACGCTGGCTAAAGGCATATGCATTCTGAATGGCAATGCGAGTCGGATCGCCGACTGGATATTGAAGCTGAACATCCAACGACTCGTAAATATCCGCCCACTGATCCGCAGTCTCGGCCGGCAACAGCTCCTGCAATTTCTTCGGCAGCGTGTTGGTCCAGATAGCGCCGGAGACAGAGCTACCGACAGCACCACCAATGTTGCCAAAGACACTGAGCAGAGCCAGCATCGCAGCGTAATCTTCGTGCTTGGCAGCGGTCAGGACGGCAACTTGTTCAATCAGGATCATGGTACCTCCGCCGACGGCTAAGAAGATCTGGCACATGCACATGTATCCAACGCTGTGGCCAGGGGAGCGGAAGTAAATCATCAGTCCACTAGCGAGGAGGTAGAGCGGCACAGCAAACATGAGAAGCCACTTGAACCGTCCGGTGACACGGATCAGATATCCACATCCGAGGAGCCAGATCGGGTCCATGAAGTCGAAGATAGCGGCGATGTAACCAGCCTGAGTGAGGCTTGTGTCGAAGACCACTTGCAAGAAGGAGGTGAAGTAGCTTGCCCAGCAGTAGTAGGAGACCTGGTAGGTGACGCACAAGAGACAAGCGCCGATCACGGTACGATTCGCCAGAAGCGAAAAGCGGATGAATGGCTTCGGTGTGCCCCAGCGCTCGTAAGCGACGAAGGTGACGAGAACACAGAAGCCGACTACCATCATGGCGATGATTTTGGCAGACGCCCATTCTCCTTCAGTATTGCCGGCAATGTTGAAGGATGTCAGGAAGAGGATCAAGCCGCCGACCATGAGGAAGATACCGATGACTGTACGGTGGATAAGTATCAGTATGAGCTTCAGGATAAGAGGAGAGGATGCAAGTGTACTCACCATCAAACTCAATGACATAGAACCACACACTCTGCGTCCACGTCCGAGTGCTACGGGGCTTGTATTGCAGCCGACCTTCCCTGTCTGCCTTTCGCTTGGCCAACTCCCATACCACAACCAAAGGCATGGCAACAATGGGAAGAATGATGCAAATGGTTCCGTATGCCCATCGCCAGTTTGTTTCGTGGAACTGGTTGGACAAGGGGGATCCAGCGAATGCGGTGATGATATACGGCGATGAGGTGAAAGCGTAGGCCAAACCACGATTGCGGAGGGACGAAGTATCCGAAGTAATGACATCAATCGAGAAAATTGTACCGGTAAAGCCGACCGTGTAAAAGGCCTTTGGAGAATTCGAAGTCAGCAATGTAACAGCAAACTGAATTGGCCTGGAGGATACTGACCTGCGCAGCACAATAGGTCGCAATATTATTGCACCCGGCCATCATAATGAGACCCATAATAGCAATCAAGACCATGATGCAAATCCCGAGAGTTCGGTCCCACAGATTCAGAACCTTTGCGATTGGCATTAAGCACGCTATATGCATTAAACTTAGTAAAGGACGAGATTGGCCGGACTGGTATCCTTTACTTACACGCGCCCATGACGCTAGTCACAACGCCGATCACCGTGAGCAGCGAGTGTTCCGAGAAATCACTCGTAATATAAGCGCCAAGATTGGCAGTGAGACTGCTATTAAGACCATTGACAAAATAGAGCATCCACATCCTGCGATACAATTCAGTCGGAGAGCGACAATCAGAATTCAATGGGATTACTCACGAGGCATATGCGATGATAAGCGATTGTCTCGACCAAGACGCAGTGACTGCTTCCGCTACGCGAACACCATCCTGTTGATCCTCGTCCTCAGCCAGCACCTGAGGAGACTCAGGATTCACAGGCAGCGGGTCCTCATTGACGCCCATGGTGGCAGTCTTGTCCACAGTCATGTTGGAAAGAATAACCAAGAGTATCTCCCAAAATTGATCAAATGTGGAAGAGCGAGAGTTTCAAAAATCCACTCTGCTGGGGAGCTTTGCTACCTTTAAACTCCCCCTCCCGGGCCTCCCCCCCTTCCCGGTATACGGGCCCTGAAGCACCGTCGTCGCGTGGTGTCTCCACTTTGAAATCTGATAAAAATTCCCTCTTCCTAGTGCTTTTGAGGAAGAGCCACTCAAAGCTCGAATAGGACTTCTGATGGATACTGCGCGTCCGCACGCCTCTTGGCATGTCCACCTGAGGACAGCCCGTTGACGCTGGCCGATGATCGGAACTGGGAATCAGGTACAAGCATCAGCCGGAATTTCTCATCAGTAGAATTTATTTAACGGATGAGATGCATTGTCCCAGTCCGTAGGAAGCTTGCTGGTTAGGCGCGAATGGTCTAACAAGGTGCAAAGGCATTGCATATCAGGGACCGTGGCCCTGTGCGTAGGTGTCTCACCTGCATACCCACAGTGACTATTCCAGCGTTACTTTGTGCTGGAGCATCCAGTCGTCGACTCGTGACAGAATTCCGCCCCCATAAAGTAGCACTAAAGAACAGTGGCCTGCTCTAATCCCCGAAGACTTCCGATTTATTGGCTAAAATAGGCCGGATGGCCTGCGCTTGTCATGGTGTGCCCAGAGGCTATTCGGTTAGCCAGTCTCGGCGTTCTTGGCGACAAGCAAAATTTGCGTTATAAGTCGGATGTCCAAGCGGCGCGCGGGCCGAGATAAGATCGAGATTCTTGACATAGGAGATGAGAACGGGACAATGATGGAGGTAGGGTTCGAGCGAGGCCAAGCTGAACAGGTCATAGCTCGTGGTCCCTGGTCAAAGGAATGACCACGAGCAGAGTACTCCAACGAGGTGTGAGAGAGGACAAGCACCACAGTCAAGGAGGACAAAATCCAGATGTCATACAACTGCAAAAACGCCCCGCTATGGCCAGTAACTCTCCAACGCTGGTCACAAACTGGAAATTTTGACCACGAGAAACCGCCCTACGCGACGAAAAGAAGCCCACACTGACACAACAGACCCATGGCATTGGGGACAGTGGCTGCCTGATTTTTATCAATCAAACTCAAAAACCTTCATGGCACCAGGTTGCGCTTTAGATTGATAAGACAAAGCTCGAGCCGAGACCGGAAGAAAACCAGATTGATTAGATCAATCTAGCCCCTTGGCGGATTAAGCGAGCTTGGCAAACTCCCTGGCCTCTTGATCCTCCTCTCCTTGATGGATTATCGGGACTCAAGAAAAATCCACTAGAAAAGGATTCTTTTCGCTAGGAGAAGGAAACTTTTTGCAGAAATTTCCGATTGCTCGGAGCCTTCTTTGCTGTCAATCTGATAAGACCGGCGGTGGTGGACCTGGCCTCCATTCACGATTCATCCGGTCGCCCGCTGGAACGTGCGATCAAGTGTCAAAGATACCACGGCCCAATTCGGCGCGGACTTCACTTACTGTAGGCATTAATCGATCATCACTCCAAATACGTGCAAAATGTCAAGAGGCCGGTCAAAATCGAGCCTTAACTTGCTCTTGCCTTCCTCTGCGACGTAGAGACTGAAACAAGAACGCGGCAGTTTCCCAATGCAGCGTAGTGCAAAACATCACATGATCTTAATTCCGACTGAGGCCAGCCAGGCTGAGCCAGTCGACAAGGTACTAACGACTCCTGGACCTTTTGTCTTGGCCATTCTCATCCCGGAATCCGATCATTCAGATACAGCAACCTCAGTATATTTCATGGCAGCACGCGCTGGAAAATCGCAATCACATCGTTCCAAGATTGAGAACCATAATGGACCCGACCTCTGCTCCAGCAACTGTCGCTGATATCAACACGCTGTCTGAGTATCTAAGCGACTCAGAAATTGATGACCTCTCATCTGTACAACCCGTCGACTGTATCGTCATATGCGCGTCAGAGGTCCTCCATTGCACAGAAATCATCTTCCAAACACTCCAAGAAAACCCCACTCTGACGAAATGCCTGGTTCTCTGTGGTGGCATCGGTCATTCCACCAAATTCATCTATACCGCCGTGGCACGACATCCTCGCTACTCAGCGCTCGCTCCCGAGATACAGGGTCTCCCTGAGGCACGAGTTCTTGAAAAGATCTTGGATGGATTCTTCGACCGGCCTGCCATTACGTCGCAAGGCTGCCGGATTCTGATCGAGGACCAGTCGACCAATTGTGGACAAAATGCTTCGTTTACCCGCCGCGTGCTCGACCGAGCAGGGTTTTCGGCACCAAAAACGATCATCATTAATCAAGACCCGACGATGATGTTGAGGACGAAGGCTTCATTCAGGAGAGTTTACCAGGATGTCCCTTCGGTGGTGTCGTTCTTGAGCTGTCCGGTATGGATTCCAAAAGTTCAAGTTGATCGTACAAATGGCGACCCTGCCGTGGGGTGGGACGCTATTGCGACTGTAGCGTTCAAGCGGTGGAGCCTTGAGCGTTTTATTGAGCTGATACTGGGAGAGATACCAAGATTGAGAGATGACGAGAACGGGTATGGTCCATGCGGACGGGACTTCATTGCGCATGTCGACCTTCCGATTGAAGTCGAGATGGCCTGGTTTCGACTTGTAGATACATTCAAACATCATAAGCTTAGATAAAGCACAACCGAGGGAGGTTCCAATAATATGCAAACCAGCGAGTGTAAGTTGTTTGCCCCGCAACGCGCGAGGCCTCAATGATGGATTAGGTGCTTGAGACGGCTCATAGTCTTTGGAAATCGTGTCGTAATTGGAACCATACCATTTTGTGCATTGTCAATCCTATTGATTATTCCCAGGAATTTCGATCTGAGTTGCACAATAAGATTTCGTGAAATATCCGTATCAGGAGAGCGAAGCCATCGGTCTGTGGGAGCAAAATGGCAGAATGGTATTGTGCGTCAATCATAAAATTTAAAAGTTAAAGAGTGAAATTAAAATGAAGCGGGTTGAAGAAGAGAAAAAGGTATGCTACCCCAGCTTTAATAAGAAACCAACAAGTCAAGGCGAATGTCGTGGGTCTTTTGAGTCTTTAGCTTCAGACAACTCCACCCAAGTCGTCGACGAGCTTTTCCCATGCAAAATATCATGAGGTACCTGCTCATTTGAGGGCCTCGAGTCGGTATCTGACGGTACGATGGTGGTAGCGCCGTCCCGTGCAGACGAAATGGAGATTGTAGTGGTGACGATGGGAGGAGGAAATCCCGGTGACATTGGAGGCGGGAATCCGGGTGACTGATCACCGACCGCGGTTGTGCTGTATGGCTGCTTGTAGTTGTACATGTAGCTCTTGCGTTTGCTGCCGGTGAGGGTTGACTTGATGAAGCGATGGGTGAAAGGTCGGAAGAGAGGCCAGACGGGTGGAATGGACATGGTAATTAGTACCAGCCACTCTTCAACTTCACCCCAGCAGAAAAGAATGCCAACGCCATCTGGAACACAGTAAGTAGGGCATTTCGATGGAGAATTTCCCGAGGTCCAGCAACTTACAAGAAGAATCCTCGCTCAGGATGTATTTGGCAGCCCATGTGCGGACGATTGCTGCCACACCTGCAAAAACACCGCAGCCCATGAGGAAACTTAGACCCCATTTGAGCTTTCGATCAATACGCAGAGGCAAAAGCATGTGGATGGGGACCACGGCGAGATAGATATCCGATAGGGCGGCGACAGCACCAACAAAGTAGGTATAGTAGACGCTCTTCCGGTGATCGCATTTGTCTTGCTGCAGAGGATCCCACAGTGCGGTGACTGGGGTACATTGGAACCAGACCATCAATACCTGTGGGATGTTGACAACGATGTTGAAGACGGCAACGGCAATAAGGCTTCTTCGGATTTTCGGGTCTAAGTGTAACGAATGGTTAGTGCGACGACTCGGTGGTAACAGGCCATGCAAGTAACTCACTGCTCTGTCCATTCATCTCGATCAAGAATGCGGCGACGGCCACTTTGCCGGTAGGAATAGCGAGATTGAAGAAGAAGACGGTAACCCAGGTAAAGAGAAGGAAGTTGTGTAGTTCGCCGACTTTAATAATGAGTGTGATATGGTTTCCAAGGCCGTGCAGGATGGACAGGATACCAAAGATTTGGGTGATAGCAGTAAGAAACTAGACAATATCAGCAAGACCATTCGCAAAATAATCCCCATTCCGTGTATAGATCAATCATACCCACGCAGCGAGTGACCACATCAAAGCGGTTGTTCCAAATTTGTTCAGAAACAACCGCACATAAACGCGCATGGCCATGAAAATCGTGGCAATGACCGCCAAGGCGATGCCGAGGCGCAAATCGCCCGGCCCACGGCCGCCATAGGCCGGAAACTTTTCTTCAAGCGACATGCTGTAACTGTAATGTGTATAGATTCAAATGAGTGACGAGGGGACCCTAAACGCAATGGGGCCCATTTTTCGCAAATGGGAGGGGACCAGCTGGTCAGAATCCGAGGGGCGCGGTCTGGCGCACTTATACACCCGCGGCATCGACAGCGAGGCTGAGAATGCGGAGGGGGCCGCGTTAAGGTCGCACGATCGAATTGCAAATTCCATGGGCAGGAGGGATGTGCGAACGGGACTAGACTCACTAGAGGGTTTGGTCGGTGCAGGTGTGGTCGATCCTGTGGAGCAAAAAACTTCGACTATCGAACGCAAACTCTGCCTTGGTTGGACCTGCTCAGTGTTCTGCCAGACCCAACTCCCCCACTGTGAAATGACAATGCCTATTGCCGTCTATCAAAGACTTGAGAGACAATCGGGGACCATTACGACAGCCTTGGCGATTGTGAGGACTTTTCCGCTTTGTTATTTCATTCACGGCGACGTCAGTATCCCCTGAGCCCGAGCTTCCACGGGCCATCAGTTCCATCGCGATCTACTGGCGAGAGCCAACCACAGCAACCTTGTCAAAGAACTCACGAACGAGCTGGGATCCAGGCACAGCATAGTGCCGAAACCCCCCGTATGCAGCCTCCAACCATCTCCGATTGGCCGAGCTGTACCCCGGGTCCGTAGGGTCAATGCATCAGTCGAGGCATGCCCCCTGAATCATACGTTGTACAGCGGCCATCCATCAGTTCGCTTCGGCTTAGCCCATGACAAGAAGTGTGATTTGCCAGTGGATTCTCCGGTCGCGTGTCTCGACTCTCCTGCAGGCTGCAGCCCAGCGGATGCCTCCGATTCGCTATGCCGGTCATTTCCTGACCATCTGGGAATGCCATGGCCCAGGGAAAACACTTCGATAGTCATGCCTTTCATGATCTAACTGTTCTATTGAAAATATTTGATGGCTAGCAGTCTAGCGCTCTGCAAAAGCAGCTAAGCAACTTTAGTGAACCCACTATTAATTGAGCTTCTCTTGCCCACCTGGCACCTAGCCTCTAGGCCTGTTGGCCCCCTTCCCGGCTTTGGGGTAAGCCGCGGCTCCTCCAGACGCCACCATCCTCTCCACTTTCAGGGCGCGGGTTAGGCAATGATCGACTACTACATCCCGACCTCTATTATTGTGGGCCTGTGAGCACTGTAGTGACTCGTGAGTCTTGGTCCAATTCGCGCTGTGGACGTTTCTTCCTTGTATCTTCGTCGTATTGAGTGTCCCCCTGTTTGCGGGACCCATGCAGCCATCACAACTATTTTGTTCAATCTGCACCTCGGGTCCGGTATCTTGCGCCCAACTCGTGTTATAACAAACCTAGGGGATGTCGGAACACAGCACTGTCTGTGAGATACAGCCCTGTACTTCCGCTTTTCTCCTGCCTACAGATGACGGTGGATTCTTGGGCCGGTGTTGATGCCCATCTGGTAGTCCCGGTAAGCAGCTTGCCGATCCGGTCGATCTTTCGTCCAGCTTTGCCAGCATCTACTGCCATCCACTCTTTCCTTCTACGGTGCAAGAATAATACGCCGCGCCCACGACCATCACTAGCGCTGTGGATTCAGAAATTCTCGAAAAGGATCATCAAGCTTGTGGGACAATTGCTGTTTATACTTTCCCGGTGGGGATCGTCTTGCCTGTCCATCCTTCCCCAGCAAAGTGAATGAACTTGATTAGGAAATTTCATCTACCCGAATGACAGCGTTCTTTCGGCCTTAACTATTCCAAAGACCCTTGACTCAGACTCGTCATAAGTCATCCAGGTGTTAGGTCTATGGTAGGTGTGGCCGACCGGATACAGAGATATCCCCTCCGCCTTCAACCTGGGTTCCCAAACGAGAAGAACTGCCATTTTATTGTTTTTGCACGATAAAAAGAAGTCGCCGACGGCACGTTTCCATTGAGCAACCTTAATGGGCCCGAGATCAACAACCTACTTACTGCCATAGGCCGCATGGCCGATCGAGCTGGCTGGTTGCAAGGAGTCTTCGAAAGATCCTCCCTGGCGACAGCAACGTCGGGGATGCAAGAGTCGTCACTAAGTTATGTCATAGCAACAACACAGCAGGTAACTTAGAGTCATCTCCCCGAGCTTGGCCTCTATCCGTGGAGCAGAGAGAGAAGGAAAGTTTTTCTCGTACATTGTCGAGGCTGGAAGCCACATATGATCGGCCCTTCAGTTAAGCTTCTCTGTGGCTTTTATTACCGTGACGTTCCACGTAGCCATCATACGGGACATGCTGTATGCGTGACAACAGAGCTAAGGGGAACGTACTTCCTCCATTATTTGCTTCTTTTTAGATAGCAATGGTTCATCTACATCCGATAATCTTCCTGGCCCCCCCTTCAAGCATTATTACCCACATCGAATCGGAGGTATGCCATGCCGGCTGTCTTACGAGCCCAGAACATCACGGTGTCCCGCAAAAACTTCGAGGATATGTTGTCCTTATGAGCATAGTCCAGATGCAAAAATCCCCAATTGCGAGCCTCTCGTGCCGAGTCCATTTACTTGGGCTTCTGCGCCTACCTATCACTCTTGCTACGGGTTCCTACGTACAGCCCTTTCGTGGCAATTCTTGAATTGTAAACTGACGGGTACCTTGGCCCTCTGTCGGCTAATCTTCCATGGAACACCGTTGTTGGGCACTGTTCGAGCTCAATTGACCATTCGTCGAGTTAAAATGGCTTTCTTTACCAATTCTTCTTTCTGGTCTTTGGCGGGAATTATGCCTGCACTATCTGTCTTACCTGCAAGGCGTGCTACTGCAGACGGCGCAGAGGCCAAGCAAAACCTGAAACGACTCTGTGAGGGAGCTCGGCTCCCATGGCACGGGGGATGTGAATAACACCTTTCCCACTCTCTGCAAGGCATGTCAAAATCTCTCCTCGCCCAGATCAGTGGCTAGCGCAGATAAGTCGAAAGCAAGACCGCCCATCAAGAGCGATGAATGGAGTGGGCCTCTTCGAGACCTAGACCGCGGTCCGACCAACGTGTTCCGTACAAACGACCCGATTTGAAGTGGGCCGACTCAGGCACATCCACTCGAGATTCTGCAGATGGTCAAACCCAATCACCAGTGCCTCATCGCGCATGGTACCTGTATGTCTCGGGGCCTTCTTCCGAATTTTGAGCGCTATTGGCTATGTGTTGCTTCTTCCCGCAACCAACTGTTAGTGCGTTTAACTGCATGGAATCACACAATGACAGCCCAAATCAGACTCGACGTGTCATACATCATGTGGGCATATTTTTCGATCGTCCCCCCGCTTCGTCTCGGAAACTTGGTATATAAGGGTCAATAGGGATTGCTCTTCACGCTGAGACCCTCAACTCCATCATTATCTTCATGATCTTCTTCTCAAAAATGGTTGCGATCACCAGTCTCTTGACAGGTCTACTGGCCGTTTCATCTTCAGCCGTCTCCAGTACAATCCAACGTCGCTCTATCACACCACCAGACGGATGTCCCATTCCCACTTGGACCGTGAGCTACTTCCACTGGTACAACGGCTCCCACAGTCTAGACTGCGTCCACAACCAAGCCGATATCGACGCCAAAGGCTGCCTCTGCGGGTCAGGCTGGTGCGAGCCCAATCCAGCAACATGCAACGGCACGATGGTGAATGTCTGCTGGACGGGCATGCCCAGCTACCAACCATGGGGCTACGGCCCACCCGAAACTCTCGACATTGACTTTGCCGATGGCTTGACTTGCCACGACCAGTACATCGGCTATCGGGTTCATGATATTGGTAACGGGGCGAGCAACTGCGGGTATGCTGATCGCGGCCTGGGCCGCATTGTCGCCTTCTATGGTACTTCGAATCTTGATGAGTCCACAGGTCATATGGACTATACCCTTGGCTCTGGGCATGCCCTCAAGTGCGATAATGGGAGCTCTATCACGTACTCGGGCAGCGTGGACTTTCCACTGACTTGTACTCATGATGCGGATTTTAACGCCACTTGCACGGCTCCTGTCTTTGAAGTTCCGGTCTTGAGTTATGAATGGGTGTCATGAGTCCTGTAAAGCCCTGGCCTCAGTAGGTGTGTGTCTCTGGAAACCTGGAGTGAGATAACGACAGACTCATCTCCGGGAAGAAGTTGAATAGCAATATTTGATGCCATTGTACCATGCCGTCTCCCTCTAGAGGATGATACTGTGTTAGTTACTATGCTGCCACGGTTTTCTTTCGAGAATTTCTTTTGGAATACGGTTTATCTTCAGATATTGAAATAATACCGCAGTTCAAATATAACACCAAATGTAAGCACCTGAACAAACAACCCTCAACCACCAGGATTAATTACTATAAGGCTCTATAAAGGGCATACTATAGTACCTAGGGGGTGGGGGGTCACAGGAATGAGACACGATAGACATCAGGAAACCCTGGACATAGCAGGGAGCAATGACGCTAATGCTCTACGACAGTACTCCCACGAAGGTGATATCTCTGTCTACAAATTGCTCATCGGTGAAGTCAGAGATCTCGGAACCGGAATTTACAGCATCGTCAACGACCCTGACAGCGCGCCAATGGTAGTCCTGGGTTGGCATTTTGGTTCAACGTGGCTAGAATGCGGAGCCAAAACATTTACCAAGACAACGCAGTCTAGAGGATATGACAACCAAGGACCTGGGGAAGATGGGCGCGAGTATGTCTCGTCCTAGAGAGACGATGACTGAATAAGTGTGGTCTATCTATTTTTACATTTGGAGGTGTTTCTTGCTGTTTCCAGGTGATTGCGGACCATACTTAATATCACGCTATCGAATCAATGGATTTCGATCATTTTTTGCACCATCTCCAAGAATTTCTGACGATAATCCGTCGCCGTGGTCGTAATGGACATATGACCTTTTCGACCAACCACATTGAAGGTCTGCACTACCCCGGACAATGCCTGCGCATGGAGCTTATGTTTAGCCCAGAAGAAATCAAGTATCACAGCCCGGTACTTCCATTTTCCATCCGCCGAGGGCAAACCCGCTCGCCAGGGGCTTCGTCTGCCGAGTATCTCCGGACTTGACGTAGCAGGGATCCGCACTAGGAAAAGGGAGTAGTCCACGGCATTTGCATCTTCCAGAAACTTTGTATCCTCCTTCATAGCCTGTATGAACTTTTCATAATCCTTCCTCCACAAATGGAGCTTGTCATTGAATGTATCCGCCAGTTTGTCCAAAGTGGCATCGCTGACAAGCGGTGCGGGCAGCAAATCACGCTCTGGATAGAAGTAGTCGATTGGTTTGAGGTCGTAGGTTTCCCAGCGCTCGCTCGCAGGATCGTCGGACCGACCACACAAGATATTCTCCATGATAATGTGATGCGCGGGTGTGCAGCCAAAGATAGTGCCGAGGGTCACGTATGGGGAGATGAGGTAGTCGGTTATCCAGACCAGTATCGAATCTGGGTGGTCGCGCATATAGTCGTAGTATGGCTGCAGGAGATCAGACTGGAAGAACGTGTACTCGAAGTGACGCGGGAGGCTCTTGATGACATAGCGTCCGTCAAATGTACCGAAGAATGTCTGCGATAAGTATTAGAAGCGATATCTTGGGAGAGATGGTTCCTTGGAACGAGCGTACCGAGCCCGAATACCCCAGATCACCCATCGATTTCAGCGGTGGCTGGCCATCCGTGGTGCGAAAGCTGGCCTGGTAGTCATTCTCGTTGAACTGCCAGACTTCTTGACGAAGTTTCGCGAAAAGCTCTTCCTCGAAGCGAGTTAGTTTGATCCGATATAAGGTGAAGAACGCAAGCAAATGCCCCCAAGCCGTTTTCTTGAAACGGTCTGGGTCGCGTAGTAACCCAGCCTGGATGGACTTGGTCAATGCCGACTGGCGACGATTCTTGCCCATGATAAAAAATATGAAGAGGACAAGAATCTTTTTCAGCAAGAGACGCAGCATCTTTTATTGTTTTCGGTGCCTAACCTCACTTCAAGCTTTCCTGTTGCGAAGAAATTCTTGGACAACAAGATGAGTGACGTCAGATATTGACACCTCAGGCTGTGATTGGTGGTGCATGTGTCAAATAGCAAGGTTGTTCTGACGGAAAAATAAAGTCTAGACCACGTCCAGATCTTGATTGAGACAGTGAAGCTGATTCATAAAGTCCTATACTAGACTACATCACAGCAGTCGGGCGCTAGCAGACAGAGTTTGGACCTATGCCATGTGCTGGCGTATCTCTCTACTGGATGTTCATGTGGAGCAAATATATCGAAACGGACCACCACATTGTCCTCTCCGGTCAGTATCCATGCAATCGCTATACGACTTGAGAGGCATTGTCAAATTCCCAAGCATAAAATCATATTTCGCTCAATACTACCTAGGTATCCATGTATGATCCTCAAGATCATGATCCAGTCCTGGAGCTACTGTACTACTACAGCAAAGAAAGTAGCAATTTAAAATGAGTGGGGGCATCGTCCCGCGCGTTCTTATATAGGCAGCACGTGACGTACCGCCCGATAGCGTTCCGCCTGAGTCACCGCAGAAAAAAAGTGACCCCGACGAAAGTGTTCCCCTCCTTATGGGTCGGATTCTGCTAAGCGGGGCCAGTCGACTCACAGGCGTCTTTTTTTCTCGGCCCAAGACTCGCATTCGCATTCCCCTCCTCCAGTCGCGCTCGTTCTCCCATACCGCAATCATGGCGTCTGCCGATTCTCTGACGGCCTCCGTCCAGTCCTTGACCCTGCAGTCAACCACAACGACCTCCAAGTTCCCAGGATGCTTCCCGACGCTGAACCCGATGGACATTTACCGCGAGCACATTGCGGAGGAATTGGGCAAGGCATCTGGCATTGACCCAGAGCTCATCTTCTCCCGTCTCGCGTGGACCAACACTTTGGACAAGGGTGACCTGTCTCTACCGGTATGCTTATAATCGGAGACTACCAGCTCGTTGCTGGAACACAGGGACAGGACCGCTCACCTCGTTTATGTTTAGGTCGCTGCTCTCCGTATCAAGAAGAAGCCCGACGAGCTCGCCGCGGAGCTGGCCTCCAAATTTCCCGAGTCCGATCTTATTCACCCTCCCACTGCCTTTGGCCCTCACCTGCAGTTCTTCTGCAAGGCTGGCCCTTTGGCCAACACCGTCCTGGGTCGTGTGCTCACCGAGAAGGCCGCGTTCGGTACAAATGGCAACATGGGCCTCAAGGACCCCTCTGACCCTTCCAAGGGCCAAAAGAAGATCATCATCGAGTTCTCCTCTCCCAATATCGCCAAGCCCTTCCACGCCGGGCATCTGCGGTCAACAATCATTGGTGGTTTCCTTGCCAATCTGTACACTGTTATGGGATGGGATGTTATCAAGATGAACTATCTCGGTGACTGGGGTAAGCAGTACGGTTTGCTGGCCAACGGTTTCAAGTACTTCGGAAACGAGGAGGCGCTCACAAAGGACCCCATCAACCACTTGTTTGATGTATATGTCAAAGTCAACCGCATTGTTGGTGACCAGGAGGGCCCCATCAAGGAGCTGAAGGAGAAGATCAAGGGCAAGAAGGAGAAGGGCGAGGACGTCGCCGCGGATGAGGCTGAGCTCGCCAAGCTCGTAGACGCTAGCGAGGACGAGAAGGCCCGCCGTTACTTCAAGAGCATGGAAGATGGTGACCCCGATGCTCTTGCTCTCTGGGCCCGCTTCCGTGATCTCAGTATCGCCAAGTATAAGCAGACCTACGCTCGCCTCAACATTGACTTTGACGTCTACTCTGGCGAATCGCAGGTCAAGGCCGAGAGCATGACCAAGGCCTACCAGGCTATGGAGAAGGCCGGTGTCACTGAGGAGTCCGAGGGTGCTATCATTGCCGACTTCACCAAGCACGGTGCCAAGAAGCTGGGCAAGGCCATCATTGTGCGCAAGGATGGTACTCCTCTCTACCTGACCCGTGACATTGGTGCCATCTTGGAGCGTGACGAGAAGTACCACTTTGATAAGATGATCTACGTTGTGGCTGCTCAGCAGGATCTCCACCTCGCCCAGCTCTTCAAAGTCACCGAGCTCATGGGTTACAAGGATCTGGCCAGCCGCTGCCAGCACATCAACTTTGGTATGGTCCACGGCATGAGCACCCGTAAGGGTACCGTCAAGTTCTTGGACGATATCTTGCGGGATGTTGGTGACAAGATGCACGAGGTTATGAAGAAGAACGAGACAAAGTATTCGCAGGTCGAGAACCCCGAGGAGACTGCCGACACTCTTGGTATCACCTCCGTCATGGTCCAGGATATGACTGGCAAGCGGTAAGTCAACAGGCGCTAGGTCTCCTTTCCCTGATTAGTCAGGTACTAACTTCTGCCAGTGTCAATGGTTACGACTTCAACCTCGACGCTATGACCTCGTTCGAGGGTGACACCGGTCCCTACCTGCAATACGCCCACGCTCGTCTCTGCTCCATGGCCCGCAAGTCGGAGCTTAACATTGACGAGCTCAGCAGCGCCGACTTCTCTCTCCTTACCGAGCGCCACGCCATCGATCTGATCCGTCTTCTCGCCTCCTGGCCCGACGTTTTGATTAACACGGCGAAGACCCTGGAGCCCGTGACGGTTCTGAGCTATCTCTTCCGCATGACGCACATGCTCAGCTCCAGCTACGATGTGCTCAAGGTGATTGGCAGCGAGCCCGAGCTCAAGAAAGCTCGTATGGCTCTGTACGCTGCTGCGCGCCAGGTCCTGCACAACGGTATGCGGGTTCTGGGTCTCAACCCCGTGGAGCGGTTAGTTACTCCCCGCGAAACCATTCGCTGTCGCACCGAGCTAACATTCGAGTTCCTAGGATGTAAACCCGCCCTGCTTCTCCTTTCTCTGCATTTGAAGATCTCCCTTAGCTTGACGATATCTCATAGTTCCTGGCTAAACACAATGGCGCTATAAGTGGGGCGAATAAAATATGATTATGATGTTCAGTTGGGTGCATGAGAGCGGTAGGGCCGTGAATGCCGAGATCGGACGGCGAACTCCTCAAACCCGGTAGCCTCTGCATAAATTTCTGTTCGGCGACCACAAGAATAGTCTGGAGCACACTCGGGCAATTGTTCCCAACTGTCCAATAATCGCTCCAGAATTGGTTTCGTAAAAGTGATAAAATCAGCACAGCCCGCCACAAATGTTCTTCGTGTCAGCGGGGACGTTCGTTGGAAAAATGTGGCGGCCGGGCTTTCATGATCATGTATGAGCTCGATAACCACGTCGGGCCAGGAGCTCCAGCTATCGGGCAGCCCTACAAGTTTCCAACCTCGTTCGGGCTAAGCGAGCTGGCAGTTTAAGCCCGAGAAAAGAGACATTGATCCACTTACCCACAAACACGACGATCGAGAAACCTTAAAAGGTCGTTTAAAAAAGCCACAGGATCCATCCGTCGCGTGTCATCTCATGACCGTTTACCGCAGTCCTGAACGCCGTTTCTGAACGGCGTTCATGATCGGGGACCACCCTATCTGGCAGTGTCTTACCTCAGCCATGCGCAGGCCGTAAGGCCGCTAGGGCGATCGCTAGCGCCGATAGTGGCGCCACTCGAACGAGTTTAACGGGTCGATCGACCCCGGGGTCCGGGGACCAACGTCGGCCGACTCGGCCCAGGCTCAGCTGAACTTGGTGAACGCCGGCAATCAGCTGCATATCCACAGTGGACACGCCCATGGTTTTCCATCATGCCCACGCTCACCTTTGCATCCTGCGCACAACGAGCAGGGCCCAGATTTGCCGGAAAGGAACACCGACCGACCCCTTTTCCTGCAAAAGGAGCCGACATGTATTTAAAAATGGCGGTGCCCTGATTGATCAAAGAAAAAGGCAATTTACGCTATCTATCGCCGGGGGGAAAAATCATCCACGAGTATTGGGATTGCGACTGATTTGCGAGCATGGGTGAACCTGTTTCTGCCCTTGAGGGCAGCATTGAGACCTCGAGTCCGACTCTGGACGGGGATATCGAGGATGCCGACAGTCGGTTTTTGATGAACCATTCTGTCAAGAACTTTTCATGGAGTGGACTTACCGTCACTGTGAAGGATCGCCAGACGAAAGAGGCCAGGGATTTGATCAATGACATTAGCGGGGATGTTCAGCAGGGTATGTCTTGGGATACATGGGCCAATCTGATTTGTTGGCATCGCTGGCTATCTGACTGGGGTCGCGCTGACTGAATATCTATTCCAACAGGGGAGCTCGTGGCTTTGATGGGACCCTCAGGTTGCGGAAAGACCACCCTGCTAAACGTACTCGCTCGTCGGCCCGCTGCATCGGGTGCCAAAGTGCTGGGTGACTGCTACGTGAACGGCGCCAAGGTAGATGCTGGATCATTCGGTCGCATGACGTCCTACGTCGAGCAAGAAGATGCTCTCATTGGATCTTTAACCGTTCGTGAGACGTTGAAGTTTGCCGCAGACCTCTCTCTGCCCAGGTATGGCTGTTCTTATCAGATGCGCGGGGGTGGTATACTGACACGTGTGATATAGCTCCGTCACCAAGAAACAGCGCATCGATCGTATCCGGACCCTCTTGGAGGCCTTTGGTATCCAGAACCAGGCAGGGATCCTGGTTGGAACACCCATTCGCAAAGGTATCAGTGGTGGTCAGAAGCGACGTGTCAGTGTAGCCAGCCAACTCATCACCTGCCCCAAGATTCTGTTCTTGGATGAGCCGACCAGCGGGCTGGATTCGACAGCCAGTTACGAAGTCATGTCGTACGCAAAGGAGCTGGCACGGGCAAATAACGTGAGTCAACCATGGAATCAATCAAAATATTCGAATGCTAACTAGATATGCCAGATTATCATCATTGCCAGTATTCACCAACCCTCGACAACGACCTTCCAGCTGTTCGATAAACTGCTCCTCCTATCTGGTGGACGAACCTGTTACTTCGGGCCAATCAACCACGAAGTCGAAACTTATTTCGCCCAGATCGGTCACCCAGTTCCCGAGCACACAAACCCAGCCGAGTTCCTCCTCGACATCGTCAGCTCAGACTTTGGCGGCGCCAAGGGACAGGCACAAGGACGAGTTCGACAGATCCAGAATGACTGGGCTGAATCGTCACATTCCACTGCCGTCTTGAGACAGGTATCCGAGCGAACTCGTGAGTCGGAGAAAGCGGTCGGGGGGATCTTGTCTCCTGAGGATATGGTTCGCCCGGGGCCATTCACGATTACAGTGGCATTGCTGTATCGGTCGTGGATCAAGAGCTACCGCGACGTGGTTGCTTATGGGATTCGTATTGTGATGTATCTTGGTGGGTATCACAGAGCCATCTGTCTGTTCACACCAGCTAATCTCGCCTAGGTCTTGCCATTATGATGGGTACCGTGTGGCTCCGGCTGCAGCCAGCCCAGGATTATATTCAGCCATTTATCAATGCTATCGTGAGTACGCCCTTCCAGAAAATCCGAGAGAGGGATTCACTAACAAGCACCAACCCAGTTCTTCGGCTCAGCCTTCATGTCCTTCATGGCCGTTGCCTACGTGCCTGCCTACATCGAAGACAGGGCAACATTTGCAAAGGAGCGTGCTAACGGCTTATACGGGGCAACGCCGTTCATCATCGCCAACTTCCTCATTGGTCTTCCATTCCTGTGTACGTATCTCTACCCCTTCCAAGACGTATATTGCTAACCGACGGTGGCTGCAGTCCTAATCTCCATGCTCTTCTCAATCGTCTCGTACTGGCTCTCCAACTTCCGCCCCGACGGCTCCGCCTTCATGACCTGGGTGATGTGGATATTCCTCGACCTTGTCGCCGCCGAGAGCCTGGTCGTATTCGTCACCTCGATATTCCCCAACTTCGTCATCTCGCTCGCGCTAGTAGCCTTTGCGAATGGCTTGTGGATGAGTGTGGGCGGATTCTTGGTCACACCCACGATCTTGAATCCCTTCTGGAAATATGTCTTCCACTACATTGATTACCAGGTAAGCGCCCCAGTTCAACGCCCTAATTCGCCCTGGGGCTAGTGCTAATTCCATTCGTCACGGATAGGCGTACGTCTTTCAAGGGATGATGGTAAACGAATTCTCCCAACGAATCTACTCCTGCGGTGACGGATGCCACTGTATGTTTCCCTCTGATCTGGCGTCGCAATGCCAGATCCGCGGTACGGCGGTGCTCGAGCAGTATGGATATGCGACTGGGCGAACGGATGAATGGGTTGGTATTCTTATTGCTATTATTGCCGTGTATCGACTGTTTGGATGGATTGCGCTCCAGCTGCGTCGTACTTGATTTACCTTACGCGTTTGAGTGGGAGGTCTTGAATAGGAGCGAGGGTTGTGAATATGGGATAAAAAGGTGGTGTATAGGATAACGGTTGTTACTTTGAATGAATGAGCATGCGTACATGATTCTCTACATCTATCTGCCCTTGTGAAAAGACCAGCTACCTGCAAAGAACAGCTACCAGCTACAGTCGATCGGAATGCTACGGTACATAGTCATTCTAGAAGGCACCTCCCCCACCAAGCTTTCCGATCACTTATATCTGTCCAGCAGCTGGCCGTAGTCCGCCATTAACTACCTCGTCATAATATGGCGTAACCCATTCGCCAACACTAGGGACCAACTGCTTTGTACAACCTACCCAATGTCTAGACTACTCGGCCGCTATCGGCACATCCGGCATCCATCATCCGAGAATGACCAATAGATAATGACCTCTACTGACTATTGCAAGTAGCAATGTCAAGGACTACACTAGCGACAACACCCATATCATCCATCGCTACCCGTACCCCAAGCACGAGCGATCGCCACAATCACGATCCAATCCCGCACACGCACTGAAGATGCAAGTCATCCGATCCCGCACGATCGCCACTCATCCACAGCACGACCCCCGGAATCCGAGAACTCAGATAGCAAAATGAAGAAATGAACAGCCCGAACGGCATCACATCCGCGATGCAAACTTTCGATCTCGAATCACGAATCACCTCTTCTTGCGCAGCATAGGAAAAGAGCGGTGTAGGCGATGCTCTTGTGTGGAAAGTGCTGATGACACCCTGCAGAGGCGAGGACGCAAGGGGGTTGGTGTTTGGGTTCTTGGGGACTGGAGATACGTAGGGACTCCAGCCTAGGTACTGGAGTACACTCGTTCGGATGGAGGGGAGAAGGGGGGCTACAGTGCGCTTGGCGGGAGGTTCGGGATAATTGCGATTGTTGATAGACGGGAGCTGTCAGGTGGACATGGGGTATGCCCATGGATCGATACTCTAATCCCGCTTTGCGTGGCCTGGGATGATTGATAATCAATTCTCCAGATTGCTGTCGTGGTGTGACATGCTTATCGAGCTTTCTTAAAGGCTATGCGGCTATGGAGTAAGCTATTCAAGGAATTGGGGTACGGGGGAGGTAGTCGCAAAGTGCCAATTGTACTTGGATGTCTCTGTGTCGGGTATTCTTCAACTGGCTTGTCGTGCCCGGACATTCCAGTTTGCTGGAATATAACCTGATGTTCACATCTTTTTGCGACTGTGCCGGGTGGAACGAAAGGTAGCTGCCTGGTAAATATGGTGATGCCTAAGCTACCTATGGCCTGTCTATCTCAAAGTGAAGTCAGTATACATGGACATGGAGTTTTAGAGTTCGATAATCAGTGAGTCAATAGATAATTCTCCGTTGTCATTAGGCTTAGTGAAGGTTTCCATATCGGTTGTTCTTTCCCTCCAAGTCCTGTAGTACCTGCCATGTACCTCCTGGATATGTACCTCGTTAGTCCGTACGTTGCAGTTGCCAGTTGGAGGGGGAACCACCAGAGCCGCATCCCGTTCGCCTCCCATCGCCTCATCCAGCCAGCGCCTCTCCTCACTCTGGTCCAATGTCCGGCCATCTCTCGATCTAACTTTTGCTTTCGGTTTCAGTCCCTCGTCGCCCGGGCAAAGTCCATTTCCTCACCCTCCTTCAACCCTCCTCTCTGCCCTTTTCCAGGGTTGCGAAACAGAGCATTGACCCTCACTACACCCCTTCACCCAATTGCATCCTTATCATCGTCGAGATTGTCTTCTCCTACACGTGCGGGGTCCTGGCCCTCGAGGCCGTCGTCCAGTCCCCAGAACGCAAGGAGGTGAAAACCGCGACCGTTGAGGAAATGATAAACCGTCCGTGCTGCATGTCTTACCGATCTGGCGAGGTCTGAACAGTGAACAAGCCGGAAATGGGGCTCCCAAGCCAAGTACATGGAGATTGAGAGGACATTCGACACTGCTGTATTTCGAATTTGAAGCGAGCCTCGCTGAGCTAGCTACGCTTGAATAACTGTGAACCAGGACAAGGACAGGGCATCACGTCTGAACGCTATCGTCCTTGCGGAGAGCCGACAGTAACGGTACCCCGTCACAGATGCAGCCAGTCTGCGATTGTGAGTCAAGACTCTGTCATGACTCACCTGCGGAGAAAGTGACCAGCGCCATAGAAGAGCCGCCACGAGGGCGCGCAGGTCCTCCGGCGCACGTCGGACAGGCATGTCCTCTCTGCCTCCCACCGTCCGGATTAAGCGTTGTCCACACGCAGACTCCACTCGTCAACGAGAGTGGCGAGAATAGAAGAAAATTCTCCTACACGGAGTGTAAATCACGAAAAGAAATAAATGCAGTACATGCTCGAATGCATAACATCCCCGCCGAGTTTTTCGCTCCCCGCAGTACCAGGTACATAGACATTGTCTCCGGGGTTGGCAAAGCAAAAAATAGGCTTGATACTGGTCGGTGGTGTTTTACGATGTTACAGCTAAGCTAGAATTCGACGGCTTGAACATTATTTCTTTCCTTACTCTTCTGCCTTCCCATTAATTTTTCTGATTGTTGCTCTTCATTTTCCCCTGCAGGGTTGTTCCCTCTTCCTGGTGGAGGCGATCATTGGGCCGCAATGCTCAGGATTGGGCGTTAGGCCGATCGGAGCCGCGAAGAGCAGAAAAGGGAAGAATCGGAACGAGAATATCGACGGATAAACAGACGGGACAGTGTACTGTACATGCTGAAGGTAGAGTCGTCTGGTATTTACCTCTGTAGATCTGTCAGGAGACGCTTTGGTTTCGATTGTAATGAATCAAACGCTAGTGGGCTCACTAAGATAAGCTGAATAGCACTACTAGGGACCATGTACACAATACCATACATCTGTGCATGCATCTCGAGGCCACCAGGATTTTTTGAGAGAGGAATGGACTGACTCATGGATACTTGAAGTACAAGCAAGGACCTGTCTATCACCAGTTTCCTCCTGGGACCACGGTATACTTCATAGTACAGTAATGTAAACAAATGATCCCCCTCCACCCAAGGATCCAAGCAGTGAGAACCAGGGATCCCCCCAATCCTCCAGCGGGTCCCGAGTTTAAAGTGTTCCACGACCATTGCGACTGTATCTTCAGTATGGTGTATGGTGGAAATTGTCTCAATTGTCATGAGCATCCACTGAGAGAATATTCCATAGGCTTGCCAGCTCCGTAGATTCCGTTCCAACTTCCCAGTCCTCTATAACGGGCGCCTTCACAGCCATGTCCTCGCCGTACTGGGTATAGCTTGGGTATTGTTTATGATGACGCCCGCCCCCCACTTCCTCTTAAGTTACTTTTTTTTTTGTCTGTTGTAACTTGTGTTGGGTACCGACCGAACCCGTGAGCCTCTTCGTGAAACGTTCTCTTTTTTTTTCCTATTTACTCTCTTGCTTTTTGGGGGGTGACTCTTATCCCGATTTCCATCCTTTTCTCTTCTTCTCCTCTCCATCTTCCTCCGTTTGTGACTTTGGGTGGTGGATCGCTTATCAACTTGTTGATTCCCCCTCCTTCTTTCTTCTCTTGGGATCAGCTTTTGGATCGCTGCCCATTCCTTACTCCACCCTACCCAAAATCTACCCAACTGCCCAAGAACCTCCCTCCCTTCTTCTACATTTCCCCCACTCCACCGGGTACCAGTCAGGCACAGCGACAGATCTCGAAACAACAGGCACAAAGGCCCAAAAAAGGCCCAACTCTTTCTCTAGGCCAGACCTGCAGCTGCATCCCCTTTCCCACCACTCATCTCACCTTCAACCCGAAGTTTTTTTTCCTCCCCCCCCCCTCCAGGACCCACGCCCGACGCTCCGCCGCCCGACCGTTCTCGCATCATCCCTCCCGCCCAATTTCCCACTTTCAGATGGAGACATTATTGCAATCTGGAAAACACCACCTTGCACGCTCCGCTCGCTGACAGATCCGGATTACGCCCAGCTGCCTGCCATCGCCCTTGCGATCGGCAGGTCCGTTTTCCGTGGTTGCGACTGTCTGAAACTGGGTTGGGCGACTGAGAGAGAGAGAGAGGCAGAGAGAAAAAGAGTGAGAGGGCACGCCCGTCACACCAGGTCAGCCGAGAGAGGCCAGGGGTTCTGCAAGAAGGGTTCTACACGAGGAAACATTGGAAAGGAATCGACACTGGCGCGATCTCAACTCGACGCGAACGGAGCGCAACAAACCACATCGTCTTGGCTGTCTGGATTACAGGAAATATACCGACAAAGTGGACCAAGCCAGGAACACTCAACAAAAATACCTGCCCAATCGTACCCAGCACTGAGTCATCCCTAGTGCATCGAGACCAGCCTGGTTGAAGGGGCTGTTTGCTGTAAGTCGTCCCAAAGACCCCGTCCCTTTGCTGCCCGGTGGGTAAAGACAAACCCACGCACCGTCGGTTCCTCCCAAATCGGGACCAAGCCTGGTCATCGTTTCCCCTCCCCAATCGACTGACAATCACCGTCGCCCAGTTCCCTCGCTGTCCGAACGTGCAGCAAGCCATGCCTGCGGGCAGGGCTCCTCAGCCGGCCTACGTCGAAGAGTTCGACGAGGATGCCCATGACATCGTACCCGATAGTCGGCACTCAGCCAATGCTACGGCCAACACGGCTGTCAAAATTTCCTCCAGGTTGGATCAAAGATTCCCAGCGGAGCCGCTGATCGACGGCGCCAGTGACTCAGGGTATTCTAGTCGTACCGCCGCCACTGCCAACAGCACCCAATCTGGCCCATCGGGCGGGAGAAGCCCCCCAGTCCCTATTAAGCTGGACATGCCCAAGCAACGCACCGAGCTAGCCAGAAAAAACTCCAATCGCCGAGACCGAAAGGAGGAGGAACGAGAACGCGTTCGGCCAGAGCACGTCGAGAAGCAGATGGGTACCCATTCCCACCAGCATGCTCACGTGCAACGGTCGTCGTCCAAGACTCGTCGTCCGGATTCTGCCCACATTCGACACCCTCCACCAGAACTCTACTACGAGGGGTCTCGCTACTATCACCAACAGCCGTCCACCCCCGTCGAGCGTCCTCCCATGGACTACCAGTACCACCTTGCACGGCCGCCCGTGCCTGACTACCCGCCGTCCTCGCCGCACTCATCCCGCTATGGATATGCTGTTGAGGAATTTCACCGTGCATCGGGTAGGCCCCACCGCTCCAACTCGTACCGTGGAGGCATGTATCACCCGGAGCGTCCCATGAGTATGCATGGGGGAATGATGGGACCAGCACCAGCACCCATGTATCATCATCAGCCTCACTTTTATGAGCCGGGACCTCCACCGGCATCGTCGGCCTATGTGTCCTATCCATATGCCTCGTCTCCCTACGGCGGATCTTACTATGCCGGCTCTGATTACGGCCCACCATCGGACTACCCGCGAGAACGATCTCCTTCTCGGACTCGAGAAATCTCTATGCAACCCCGGGCACGTCGCCCGTCTTCTGCTTATGGCCCACCCCCAATGGATCACACTGTCTTCCCCGACTGGGAGGAACCCGAGCCAATAGACCACTGGGTGCCGGAAGAACTTCCTCAAGAGGTGCCTCGGGGACCACGCCGTGAAAGGGGAGTCCCGCGTGATTACCACCGAGAAGTTCATCCCGATGCACCTCGTGGACGTGCCCCTAAGCCGGCTCGCGACGAGGACTATTACAGGATGCCTCCACCTCCTCCGCCCGTGCCCTCAAAGCACAAGGCTCAGGTCCATCAAGTGACACGACCCGAACCAACACGCCGAGCCCAGACAACCCAAGCCATTCCATCCCAGCGCCGTCAATCCCGTACGTCAATGGATATGGGCGACATGGTGGCCGCGTTGCCGGAATACAGTCGACGAGTGTCCCGGGAAACGAGGCCCGAGCGCAGCCACAGCCTCCGTGACCACAAGCGATCAACATCGTACCACGACAATGCCCGCGGTGCCCAGGTCGCCGTCGAAAACAGCTCCCGCCGTCGTCGCCCCACCAGGTATTACTACGAGGATGGAGGCAGCACGGGGACAGCCGGCGGTCTGGAAGATCGTGAACGCGAAGTCGAACAGTACCAGGCCCGACAGTCCGGCCGGACCAATACAATGCCCGCCTCGGCCGAAGCCCTTCTCACCAAGAGCGTCATCGGCGCCGCCAGTGACAATGCCAGTCAAAAGAGCCGGTCGAACAGCAGCCACGGGAGCGGGAGCGGCAACGGTGAAAGCAAGAACATGAACCTCACGGTGAACGGATTGACCATTGGTTTTTCGGAAGAGTCCGTCGCCGGCCAGAACATCAGCATCCGTGCCGGGAAAACTGGCCGCGTGCAACTGCAAATTGCCGGCGAACGGCGTCCCAAGCAGTACCTCATGAGCGGATCTTCTTATTCCGATCAGACGGGTCGTTCGGGCCGTCGAGAACTAGAAGATGCGCCACGACGTCCGCGTGATGATCGTCGTTCCGAACGTGCGAGCCGCCGCTCGAGTCAATCGACTTATGGCGGTGAGCGGGACCGTCGGTATGCGTGATCATTGTGCGAGCTGGTAGCGAGCTTTCTACGGCTTCCTTGGTTGTATCTGTTTCTTCGTTCTCCCGGAATCATGTTCCTTTGCTCCCTCCGTGCTATCGCGCAACCGGGACCCGGTGAGACTATCTGTCAAAAGTTGGATTTGGATTTTGGATTGAATGGATTTTCGGATTGGGATTGGGATTGGCTCTTATGATCATGTTGTTCTTTTTCTTCTTATATTCCTTTTTTTTTACTTGTTTCTCCTGGTTGATGATATCTGCGGGACTGTCTGAAACAAAAAGTGGTTCGAGCAAAGCGTTCGGGTTGATGCTGTGCTTCCCTCGCGGCAAAGCGAGAGCGAAGAAAAAGCGAGAGCTCGAGGCTCGCCGACCTGTCTGATCGGACTGGGAGGATTCTCTGGTTTTACCTTGTTTGCGATTGCAATTGCTATCTCTTGCTTGGGGGCGGGGTGTTTGGTGCACTGGAGGGGGGAGTTGTTGGTCAAAACGTGTCTGCAGTGGAGTGGGTGGACCGGTTCGGACTGGACGATACCATCTCGGCAGATCTTATCCACGTCTATCCCTGGGTCTGGTCTTGATTAGGTTCTCGATGACGGATCTGGATGGACGTGGAGATGGATAGCTGATGGGCTGGACCGGACAGAACTGGCCTATACCCATGACAACCGGACGCTGACGATGGACGATGAATTGGACCCTCCCGCGAACCGAACACGCGCCGTCCCCGTTACGGTGATATGATTGTACGATTCTGATGACCTGCGATGACAAGTTCGATTCATGTGATTGATGCTTTGCTTTGCGTTGCCTTGATGATGGATGCAAGCCATTTGCCAGCGTTGATGTATATCCTTTCTCCCATATTTACCCTTTTTCATGTTGCATTTCTTCAACGTTACGTTATATGATTTTTTGAGCTTCCATGCCTCTATTGACTATCTATTACCCTGATTTACGTGTGTTCTACACTATGATCTATGTTCTGTTTCCACTTCTAGTGGGTTTGTGTCTTTCTCTTTCGTGCTTGTTTGTTGAGTTGGAGGAGAGAGATTATACCCATGCTCCCGTGCCTTTTTGGTATTTAGGTAGTTGTTGTGTTTACTTGTCATAACATGTAACATGTTCTAATACCAGGTCATCTTTACTGCAAACTCTTCTGAGCAACTGTACAGTTGGCTAAATTCTCCGAGCTTCGTTTGTAGTGCTGACTTCTCCCAGTCCTCATCGGTACGAGGCCACCGTTAAGTTGGCCCACGCTTAGTCCAGGATCCCTGAGGCCTTTGCCCCCACTAGTTAAAGTCTCAGTGACTCCATGCAACGGATGTTTTCTCCATCAATCATCTACCCATAATTTTTAATGTTCAAGTCCAACACTGCCATTTCCAACACTATCGTAGATTTCAAAAGTCCTGACAGGGATAAAATCTATTCATTGACACCTCATAATCCTGATTGTTGAGATATAACTAATCCTTTCCTATGTATAGTCCTAAAACAATGCCTTGTTCGCCTCCAAGAAATCCTTCCAAGTCGTAGGCTTGAACCCAGCCTTCGTAAGCAAATCATGGCTCTCCTTCAGACTCTGGCCTCCATAGTACCCAGGACTCTCGATAAACAAGTGGTTCTCCAGCATCTCCTCGGCCATCGGTCCAGGCAAGAAACTCTTGTACGTTTCAGCGTCTACCTGGATGAATCGAGTCTTCTTTCCAGTGACTTCCTCGAATTCAGCCAGAATACGGGTCGGGGTGTAGTAGTCAGCAGCAGCTAGGACTTGGACGGCGAGAGTCTGGGAGCGATTCTTTAACGCTGCGGCGACGAATTTACCTGATCAAGCACTTGTTAGCTTTCCTGGCAACAGTAATTTTTGAGAGAAAAAAAAAGAAGGAATGATGTTTACATACCCATGTCACTGGCAATATCAATAAGCGGGAACTTCGCATCCTTACCAACAGGATACGTCAAAGTATAAACCTCATCCTCCCCTCTCCGCAACATCCCAAACTGCGTATAATTATTCATAAAATACCCCGGCAGCACAAAAGTAGCCGGCACACCAATCTCCCGAATATACGCCTGAACCTGTGCCTTCTGATCGAAATGGGGCACATGCGTTAGTCGACCACCCGTTTCCTTGGTGACGTCCAGGAGGGAAGAGAAGATAAGATGTTGCACGCCGGTTTGCTTGGCCATGTCGGCGACGTTTTTGCCATGCTTGAGCTCGGCGTCGGAACCCTGGATGCCCCAGGCGGGCGTGGTTACTAGGAAGACGGAGTGGCTTCCTTGGATAGCTTCGAGGAGGGAGGACTTGGAGTTCATGTCGGCCTGGGGGGAGTGTTGGTATGTACTCGGCTGATGGAAGGTTTTCGATAGGTGGCTGGGAACTTACGGAGACGAGCTCGACGCCTTGCTTTAGCAGAGCCTGGGCTGCTGGCTTTGAGGTATCGCGGGTGATACCACGGATCTTGAACTCTTTGGATAGAGATTCATCTTGGAGGATTGTGCGGATCACAGACCCGCCTTGCTGGCCGGTAGCGCCGAAGACGGTGATGGTTTTGGACATTGTTGATTTTGTCAGGGACGATTGTGGAAAGATAGAGTGGAGTTGTAGCTATAGCTAGTTCTCTGCAGCTGGCTGCCATGCACTACCACTTAAATAATGCTATTCGGCACTGTCCATGACGTTATCACATCCTAATGGATGTTCGCTGTTTACTTTTAACTAGTAAGAAACTTAAGGTTAAGTCATCTCGGAGTCCGATCGCGGGGATTCTGTCAGCACTTTTCTGGTCGGGGGTACGGAGGAGTTTCAACGCCGATGCACCGAAGGTCCGAAGCGCGACGAGATTAGTAACAATCGAGAATCCACGTAACTTATACATAGTACCGAGTCTTGGAAGAATGGATGGATGACCCTACATCCTCTAGTATAAGCCCCCTACGCTACTGAAGAATTCAGGGTGTGGTTCAAAATTTCCTCTGCCTTCTCAAGTCATTGCCATCATCATTCAGATTGAGTTTCGGTACTTACATCCTTCCGATCTCACAATCACATACATTCTCTTGAAAACCCCTCTTCACCTGCCCGAGACGCTTCCCACCGTGACTACTTTTTACCCGTCTTTTCCTCCGGACTTTGATCTCTCGCCATGCCAGCCAAACAGCTACGCGACAACGTCTCCCGGGTCAAGCAACCATCGCCTCTAGGCAAATCCGTCTTTGTGGGACTTCGCCCCGCAGATGTGTTCTGGCAATACAATCTCCTCTATCGAGGATGGGGAATCAGGCTCATTGAGAAGATGAGCGGCCATGCCGTGAATTCTTCACTCGTCCTCAGCCCTGTATCGCTCACCCGGCTCCAGCCCTACTACGGACTGGTGACCGTCCTCGCTCTTGGAAGTTGCATCAAGCAAATCCTCCACATTGTCTTTGTCTCCGAACAGGCCATGGACGTTAGCTCTGGCTTTTCTATTGCCCTATTCAACACAATCTTCAACACCGTCAACACCCTTTTGTCTCTGTGGGCAGTGACCTCCCCGATCACATCCGGCCTGGACTCGACAAATTTGACCAGTACGCTTTTATCTCCCCGCATCGCGATCGGACTCGCTGCATACGGCGTGGGTCTCGCGGTCGAAGCTATCTCCGAGTTCCAGCGCAGGGCTTTCAAGCAAGACCCCAAGAACAAGGGCAAGCCATATGGTGGAGGTCTTTTCTCTCTGGCCACCAACATCAACTACGGCGCTTACACGCTCTGGCGGGCTGCATATGCTTTGACGTGTGGTGGGTTTGTGTGGGGCGCGACGACATTCGCTTTCTTCTTCTGGGATTTCGCGACACGCGGTGTGCCGGTGTTGGATGAGTATATGTGCCAAAAGGCGAGTCTTGAGCAAATACCTTTCATCATTATGATATCTAATGAAGATATTGAAATAGTACGGAGACGCCTATCGACAGATCAAAGCCCGTGTTCGATACGCTTTGATCCCTGGGATCTACTAAGGTCTTCGCACGGGCGACGCAAAAGCAGCCCCTCATCGGCAATTAGGAAGCCAAGCATAGCTCGTTGGGAATGTTGGCCTTCAATATAGTAAAACTTGGACTTGAGCGGTGGTGGTTTTCCGTCGGTCACATACCTCCTGGTTCATGCTTTTTGTACATTTCCAGCGTAGGTTTTCACGATCAAGGTGCAATCAATGAGAATGTCCCTTTTTGGAGTGAGTGCCCGACCTTCGTTACTTTACAAATGTCCTTTTATCAAGTGTTCCGACGTGTCAGAGAAGCCGAGTCTAGTAGAAATTCGTGAAATAACAGGAAACGATTTTCCTTTCCAGTGGTCTAAGTTTGCCATTTCAATTTCTGCGTGCCCTATTATAGTCACAGCGTTCCCTCCCAGAGAGGCACTCTCGTTCACAAACAGCATGGATCCACTCATTCTCAAGGCTGCATAATCTTCACTGTTGCCAACACCTGTACTCAGTCTATCCAAGATGCCAGCAGTGCTCATTACCTACTTGTGCGACGGGGAAGCATGGAGGCTCAATCATCAGGCCTGTGTATTATGACTAGGTGAGGAGGAGCTGAAGGACGCCATTCGGCACATCCCGAGTAACTAGTTATAGGCATAGGTCAATTAGCTCAATCCCAAGGCTGTTTCGCTACTGTTCTTCAGCTATCACATCTACCACCCTAGCTGTTAGATAACCTCGAGCTCGAACAGCCACAACTATGAAAAGCTGATTGAGGATCTTCGTTATAGAAGGGGCAAATATAGGCGTTGTTAATCTGAAAAAGAGAAAAAGAAACGAATATGGATACATTAAAAGGCAGCGGGAAAATGATGAACATTTCATCCCCTTTTCCACCATCCTTCTCATAATGAATGCTCATTTCATCTACCAGGCCCTGGACTCGGAGCTCGGCTCAATGGGTCGTAAAAGTGATGGTGGCTCCACTCTTTCTATACTTCGCCACGCACTCGTTTAGCCTAACCTGAACTTTATTTCACTCGTTCGAGAGGCTTCAATGACGACAATACTTACTAACGCGCTTATCAACGTTGAAAGCGACTTTCCAAGTCGCATTTCTTTACGCTTCCACGACATTAATTAATTGTTATTAAATACACTGTGCTGTGAAACATTCGACCAGAATCCGGGATTCTCTTCATTTGCAGACGGTAAAGACACTCAGCATGTCTCGACCTGTTCTCATCACAGGCGCCACGGGCAAACAAGGAGGAAGCGTGATTGACGCTCTTCTCCACGCAGATGCCGATTTTCAAATCCTCGCAGTCACTCGTGATGCGTCCTCTAGTGGAGCACAAAAGCTCAAGGCCAAATCTTCCAAGATCCAGCTTGTGGAAGGCAATCTAGATCGACCAGATGAAATCTTTGCCAATGCAGACAAGCTCATATCTCAACCCATCTGGGGTGTGTTCAGTGTCCAAGTATGATCTTTCCTCTTTCTCAAAGTCATCCATGGGCGACTAATAGGATAATAAGGTCTCTGTCCCAGGTGGCTCCAAGCACGACGCTGAAGAACAGCAAGGCAAAGGACTGGTTGATGCAGCTCTCAAAAACAAAGTCAGCCATTTCGTCTATTCGTCCGTGGATCGGGGTGGCGATGCCTCTTTTGAGAATCCTACCCCTATCCCTCACTTCATCAGCAAGCACAACATTGAGCATCACCTCGTCGAAAAGACCAAGGGTACCCAGATGACTTGGACGATCCTGCGGCCCACTGCCTTCCTGCAGAACTTTACGCCTGATTTCTTCGGCAAAGTATTCACAACTTGCTGGAAAATCGCAATCAGGGAAAAGCCACTACAAGTGATTTCAGTAACCGATATTGGCTTTTTCGGCGCACAGGCATTCCTGGTTCCCGACCAGTATCAAAACAGAGCTCTCTCTTTGGCCGGTGATGAACTCACATTTGCCGAGATGGAAAAGATTTTCCGTTCGAAATGCGGCCGGGAGGTGCCTCTGACATTCCACTTTGTGAGCCGGATCTTGATGTGGATGATGAAAGATCTCGGTTCCATGTTCCAATGGTTCTATGACTCCGGTTATGGAGCCGACATTACAGCCTTGAAGAAGATTCGCCCGGAACTTCAAACCTTTGAGTCTTGGCTTGCGAGCGAGAGTGGCTTTGTATCTAAATGATTCGGGCACATCGGAAATCCTGTCTCTGTATTCTTTCTTAATTTGACATTCGAACAGTCGGATCACATTTATGAAACATTCCCTTCTTGCTGGGAGCAGGGGCTCGTACTCCCAGTCATTCAGCAGGCTTTCAACTGAAGAACCGCAAGAAATCGGGGTGCTTTCTCTAGCATGCGGAGACCGGGGTGTGGCCCGAATTCCACTCTGATTCATTGGCAGACGCTCCTACAATATAACGGTACATATTGCCTTCTTGGCCGGAGAAGATCAAAGGACCTTCTTATTTTGCGGTGGTCTATCACAATTACTAGCCAGATCTGACCATGGCGGAGTAGTCCATTAACAAAATGCAGAAAGGTAATTCAACTCGGACCTATCCCCAAATCTTACGGCTATATTACACCCAGGCACGGAGAATACATCAAATTAAATGCAGTCACATGATTGAACGAGACAACTACCATAGTAATATGAATCTAAGAAGGGAAGATTGAGAGAGTACAAGGGCGCCCTCACAAGATGTAGGATGCCTGCGACCTCAGGCATCAAAATACCTAACCATAGATGTGATTCGGCATAAGTGAAGCTAGGTGCCGCACCGTGAATCAAGCGATAACAACTTGACATTGTTAATATGCGACGGCCTAGCTATGGTTTTTCGGGCGATCCAATCACTCGTGAATTATGTTAAAAGAGAGAACAGTATGGTGAGTGCACCCTCCTACTATAGGGATGTTCCTGGTCCTCTCCGCATTTGCTCAGCGGATTTAGCTTCTTCCGGTAGCCGCCAAGATATCTCCACTGCCAAATCCCGCGCCAACCAAGTAACTTACTTCCTCATTTGAACTCAGACTGGTACAATGGCTGACCATCGTGCTGGTGAACCTGATACCGAGAGCTCCTACCTATTATCAATATCCAGGCAAAGGAGTCATCTACGGTCGCCGTTACCTACGAGGGTCAGAAGCGCCTGTGAGAGATGCCGTCAACATAAATCTCGGGTAGGGCCATCCTGCGTCCTCAGGCTCAAGTCTGGTCTCGCCGTATGTGCTGAAAATACGATCTTCCATAGTGTGATCCATTCCGACCATGCTCGCTATGTGTCCGAGCAAATGTCCCCTGTCGACCGCTTCCGAAAAGCCGACCAGAGCAGGTAACTGCACGGAAGTAAGAGTTAGATTGACATGAGTTATTATATAGTCTCGTTAACATCGGGAAAATAGACGTGCAAAACACAAGCAAATTTCCAGAGCTCACCAGAATATGGGCAACCTTCCATCGGAGACACTCGACGAACTGTCACAGGATGCATCGCATCGCCCTGGCAGCAATGCACAAAGTCCAGTCAGGGCCCAATCGGCAGAGACGCTTCCAATGGCTGGTGAATCTCAAGAGTCTTCAGGAACGCATACTATGCCACCATCCCTTGACTGCGGTGAAGCCGAGTCCGCAATGGGGATTGCTCGAAGACTCTGTGAACTGGGCAGTCACCAGATCGACGAGCAGGTCACTTTCGCCATTCCCGGCTGCCAGACCACCGGCGCCAGTGGGCCGCTCCCGAACTCGGTAGCAAGCAGTCAGCGAGTGCCAATATCTTTGATTTTGGGCCATAGCTTCCCATCCATGAGCCTTGTGTATAATCTCGTGGAGGAATACTTTCATTCGGTACATTGGTTCTCACTCTCCATATATGAGCCGAAGTTTCGCAAAAGGCTGCAATCTATTGCAGATGGATGTGCATATCCCTCTCAGAGATCCTTTCTGTTGCTTTTAGCCGTCATGCTTGGGATGGCAGCTTGGTACCGATCTCGAAAAACCAATACTGATCTCACCGAGAACAACGAAGATTGGGGCAAATGGAGTGCAGACATGATCAAACTTGTCGAGGTAAATCTGGTTGAACTAATGGATCAACCTTCCGTTACGGCGACCCAGACCTGTATCCTCCTAGGATCCCACCACGTCTACCATGGGCGGCCAAATCTTTCCTTCTCTTTACTGGGAGCAACAATCAAAATGGCCCAGTCTATTGGGTTACAGCGACAATACCTGCGAGGAGAACACGAAGACATTGAGGAGCGAAAACGAGTATGGTGGACCATCTACACATGGGACAGGTTTGCTTCGATCACCTATGGCCGGCCGTTGGGCATCAACGACAAGGACTGCAATCTCGATATGCCTTCGGATATCCTAGAAACCCCACAGTTCGTGAGTCCTTGCTCTCAAGCCGAGGCAATATGCTATTCCACGTACCAGCGCGAGTTGAACCGACTCTACTTGATTGCATCACCTGCCCTCGAGGCTATCTTCGGTTCTCGCACGTTCAGGACGTCGGAACAGTTGGCTAGCGATTCATATTTCACACTAGTCAAACACGCCACTAAGAAATTGGAACAATGGCGATTATCTCTGCCCAGTCACTTAACCTTGGATCTCAAGAAAGACTTTATCCCTGACGGCCAGGCGAGCTCAAGGGCGTATGCATTGCAATCCTTGTCGTTGCAGCTGACATATGACAATGTTCTTATCGTCCTACATCGCCCTTTGCTAGCGCGACAAGTCCATCATTTATCAACTATGAACAAGCATTCCCCGGCCGAAGTCACAGCAAATTCCCCAACCTATCGCTCGGTCACCTCTGCTCACTCTGCTGGTCACTCCGGTTCGTATTTCGATACGGGGGTTTCCGACGCGCGTGTTACCAGCTCTGAGCTCTGGATGGACGCGGCTGTGAGGACGTCGAAGATAACAGAGCTACCTGTACTCGTTCGCCTCGCCACTGAAAGCCATCTGGTCGCCTTTCTCGCCATCAATCTATTCCACGCGGCGATTGTATTGGCTGTTTTGGCACTATCAGAGCCTCTGTCAGACACAGCGCAAGAAGTCAAACGTACGATTACCCGCATCTTTCGCGTGCAAGACCTGATTGGAAAGCGGTCTGCTTTATCGAAGCAGAGCACACTTGTGCTGAAAAATGTCGTCGCTCTGCTTCTTCGCCGGGAGTCAGAAGCCATGCTTGCGCCCGTCACTGAGCCAATCAGCCACGAAACTCAACGTGCGGGACTTGGTTCATTTCCGATCTCTGTAGAAGATGCACTACGGTTACCAGTCGATGCAACGATTAACTCGCGTCATTCTTTTGATATCGAGGACCCATTCTCGAATGCCAACAGGCTTTATCGTCTAAATGAGAGCCTAGAGTCGGTTCAGCATGGTGAGACTCCGTCTCAAGGTTTGATGGAAATTTGAATATTGCTAACATCACACGATCTCGCCTACAGCGTTGGGTCCCGGAGACGATCGGCTTGTTGGCACCCTTCCGGGGGGAGAAGCCCCTTCTGACCAGGAACATGTTGCAAATAACGGCGACCCAAATAGCTCATGGGAGGCACCTTCACAAGCCTGGAACATGCCTGGCAACGTCCACAGCGCCGGGGCTGAGAATTTCTTTGACGGAAACATGGATGGTGGACTATATTGGTTGTGGGACATGACTTGGACTGGAGCGGAGACATAGTTCCATGCTTCCATTATTTGGAGGCAGAGCTAAACTCAGGTAAGTTGCGATTTTTTATTATGGCCTGCAGGGTAGATACACATTCACTCAGCGACATAATGTTTGACTTAGGACTATCGTCACTACAGAAGCTAATGATTATTACGAAGACCAGAAGCTTCATTGGGATGTCTATTTTATGTCGTCAAACGTCTTTGGCCATATCCTCGGGCATCGAATCTTCTCTCGTCCATGCTACCATCGCTTCCTCTTATAGCTTAGTAAATAAGTAATAATACTATTCCGAATTCATTACTACGGTAAACAATAAGAATAGGTCAAGATAGTCGGTCTCGTAAGAATTCCGGTAACAGGGTTTAAGATACCATGACGAGCCTATGCAACACAACAATCGGATAGAAGCATGGAAAAAAGAGTTGAAGCCAATGTTTGCAGAAGATGGATCTGCCATGGTTCTATGGTGCTGGGGTAAAACCTGGGCCATAAATCACACTCTTGATTCCAGACCTGCTAGCCACGTTCCTAAAGGCATCTTCTGCTTCGGAGAAAGAGAATTCATGGGTAATGAGGCCATCCAACTTGACCCGGCGTGAATTCAGCAGACCAATGGCCAGTTGAAAGTCTCCTGGTCCATACCGGAAACTTCCCTTGAACGAGATCTCCTTATCACAAATCTGCCCGACCGGAATGGAGAGACTCGACTTTCCCAAACCGACTTGAACGAACGTTCCACCTTGAGTGAGAGCGTGAATACCGCAATTCACGCAGGGTTCAGCACCAGTCGCGTCTAGAACAATGTCGAAACCCGCCCGTACTTCAGCGGTAAACAACAAATCTGCGGCATTCCTTTCTGGAGATTCGGAGCTCATCCGATACGTATGTGTGGCACCATGCTCGAGCGCGGAAGTCAGCCGACTGGGGACCACGTCCACGGCTACTACTGTTGATGCGCCAAAGGCACGAGCGACAGCAGTGCACAGTAGACCAACCGGTCCAGCTCCAAATACTGCCACCGATTTCTCCTGCATGCTACCTGCCTGTAGAGAACTGTGTACAGCGACACTCAGGGGCTCAATAAGTGTGGCATCGCCCAGTGAGACATGTGATGGCAGCTTGTAACAGCACTCCTGGGGCACGCGATAGTAGGTGGCAAGGGTACCGTCATATGGGGGCGTGGCAGCAAAGCGAACGGCCTGGCAGAGATTGTAACGGCCAGAACGACAATGATTGCAGGTATTGCAAGTGCTGCCGGGCTCCAAGACGATGCGGTCGCCTGCAGCGAAGCCCTCGACACTCTCTCCACACTCCACCACGATTCCGGATGACTCGTGGCCCAGGATAATTGGTTTCTCAACGACATAACGTCCTATGGCTCCGTGCTGCCAGTAGTGTACCTATACGCCGGAAAATCCGGTTAGCATTCGACACAATGCATGCATATAACCAGAGCACTGGGATCGTGAACTCACATCTGAGCCGCAGAGACCCGTTGCAGCCACTCGCACTATAACATCTCGGTCCGATTGGAGTGTAGGTATACTCCGTTCTTCAAAAACAAATGATCCTCCGGGATGAAGAACAAAGGCTTGGTTGCTAGCCTGCATGATGATCGAGGTCAGCTGAAGTGAATCGAAACGAAATACCCTGGACAGGAGCTAGAGACTAACGAACCTTGCCATTTGCCGTGACTGTCATTTTGTCCGCTGCTGGCCTTTCCCGTGGAGTAAACTTTGAGCATTAGACGGATGTTTTATAGAAGGCGGCGCGAATAGATAACCCCAAGTCTAGCCGTTCTCCCGTTTTGTTGACAGGACGATTGAACTGGGGCGGTTCCGGAGCGCGCCCATACGGAGTCCCTTACTGGATCCATCACTACACGTTTCTGGTTGAAAGCTTTTCAACGTTCAAGTGTCCTATGCACCATGTGGGCTTTTGTGACTTGCAAGTCAACAGTTTAGGGTTTACTGACTTCAAGGACAATCGAGGACTGATTAGCAGCTCCCTTGATCTGGCCGGCGATGGTACTCTACTGGGCAAGAACACAAATCTTCTTGAATTCTAGAAACAACAAACCCACCAATAATGGATCAAAATCCCGCAAAGCCCACTAAAATTGTCGCTTCTGATTGGGACCGGCCCCCAAAGTCGTTCAGCAAGACTTGGTAGCTCCCGGAACCGTGATATTTGCCACCGGAACCGTGAGATCCCGCCGGAAGGCACACTCTAATTGTCACGATGTGACGATAGTCGTCACTGAATACTGAATAGTCGGACGATGTGTAACATCCGTCGTGGAGGGATGGGTCCACATCACGAGGCATGGCTTCTTCATCGTCGGCGCGTTTCCGTGAATTATACCTTCCGGGCCGAACTGTGAAGGTTTTTCTCAACAGTGCTTTGCCGTATCTTGGCCAGGATGGGAGTGGATCTCGGCGTCTGGGGCACCACCAGGCCACACCACTGCTGGTACAGTAGAACGTAATGGGGTAGCCATTTTGTGGAGGAACAAACTTCAACTTTTTCCCCATGGGATCGTGGTCTGGGGTAGACATAAATCCCTGCTCCCCCGCTCATATTGGCATTTTCAGATCCATCGAGGAATCTTCTTTGCCTCCAAAGATCAGTCAACTCCTCAATTCCTGATATCACTGCTGCGCAATGAGTTCTAAGGGAACTTCGGTGCTGCGGGAGCGCAATGCAGCCACCAAGGAACGGTCTCAAGCTACCATGCCGCAGGCTGCGCAAATGGGCTGGCTGGAAAAGAAGATTAAGCCTACGAAGATCAGTGCTCGATATCCAGTGAAAGGGGCACCGTTGCTCTATGCTACATGTGCCTTTGGCAGCTTGGGAGATGCGCTCTTTGGTTACAATTCTGGTACGACATCTACCAAGAGGCTGTTGGTACAAGCACTAACTAACGTTGATAGGTATCATGTCCGGCTTGCTGGTCAACCCAGTGTTTGTGGCTCGGTTCTTCAAGAACTTCGGGGGAGCTGATGGCTCGACCACTTCGGTGGACCCTTCTATCACCGGTATATCGGTCGCTTGTCTCCAGGCGTCTGCTGCAGTGGGTGCACTCATCGCGGGTCGACTCGGCGATATGGTGGGACGGAAGAAATGTGTCCGCATTGGCGCTTTCATCTACTTCTTCAGTGCATTCATTCAGATGTTCGCCCCTGGATTTGCGACCTTCGTCGCAGGTCGTACCATCCAGGGACTGGGTGTGGGATTCCTCTCCATGACTGTGCCCATCATCCAGACTGAGATTGCTGCTCCCCATCGCCGTGGACTCATGGTGGGAATTGAGTATACATTCTTGATTGCTGGATATATGCTTTCTTGCTGGGTGGATTACGGGTTCAACTTCATGCTGCCAAGTGAGATGTCATGGCGAGGCCCGTTCATCATTCAGATCATTCTGTCCTTCATCCTGTTGGCCATGTCCTTCTTCCTTCCGGAAACACCTCGGTGGTTGGCAATCAACGGCTTTATGGATGAAAGTCTGCAGACAATCGCGGACCTTCATTCGAATGGCAACACCAACGATGAGCAAGTCCAAAAAGTGTTCTTCGAGATTCAGGAGGCGGTCATTTATGAAACTAATCTTGGCAAGTCTACATGGAAGGTAAAAACTCTCCTCTCTGTATCAACCCCTCTGAGACTTGATTTGATTTTCTTAATTGACATATGATCAACAGGAAATGTTCACGCGATACCGCAAGCGAACAATTGTTGGAATTACGGTGCAAATGTTCGCTCAGATCAACGGCATCAATATCATCTCCTTCTATCTCCCGAGCACCCTTGCGAGCGCTGGGTTCGACAACCGTAAATCCCTTCTATTCACCGCGGCGAATGCCCTACCCTACACCGCAGCTACCATTGTCACCTGGTGGCTCGCGGACAGATGGGGTCGCAAGCCTCTCCTCATACTTGGCGGTTAGTCTCGCTCTTCCACGGCAGCTGGCAATGCAATTCTGAGGCTAACTTCGTGAAAAATTGCACAGGTCTTGCAATGGCTGTACTGCTAGCTATCGTCTGCGCTTTCACCGAGGCAGGCCTGGACGTCCAGCTCAAAGCAAACGGCCAATATGCATTTGTCATGCTCTACAACATCGTCTACGGATTTACTTGGGGCCCCATGCCATGGTTGCTACCAGCCGAGATCTTCCCGCTCCGAGGCCGCAGTAAAGGCATGGCCTTGGCTACGACTAGCAACTGGATCTTCAACTTTGTCATTGGTATGGTATCGCCAGATGCTTTCGCTGGCATCCACGGGTACTTTTACCTTGTTATTGCGGGATTCTGTCTCTCCTCGGCTGCATTGGTATACTTTTATTATGTGGAGACGGCGAATCATACTCTTGAGGAGATTGCTGTTGCGTTTGGTGATAAGGCGTTTGCGGACCATGATGCGGAGGTTATGGAGATTGCTGATGCGAAGAGCGAGACTGGGGAGTCTCGGGTGTGAAAGAAGTCGTTGGTTCCCTCGCCTCTTGCTTCTCTATGTCAGGATGCTTGGAACCTTATCAGGCGGTACTCGGGTTGGACACGGTGCAGTAGTGAAATCTGATGGAATTGTATTGATTCAAATTCAATTTGTCTAGAGACATTCATTTGTATCAAAAGCTCCAGTTCATAATCCACAATAAAAATAACCCTCCACCAATGGCCACAAGAATATGAATCTCGACAAGAGCTAGCAGAGCTGCTATATGTCAATTGCAATTATACTCTCATCTCAGAAAGCGCGATAAGCCACACATACTTCACCAATACAGGACTGTACCCAGATGAGCTGGAGAGGTATATTTTGCGGCATCTTGAACATGAGTATTGGCACTTTAAAAAAGAAGTTACAAAGTTCCCTCGAACCGGAATCGAGCCGGTGACCTTTCGGTTACATGATGATCCATTACAGCCGAACGTGATATCCAACTACACCATCGAGGGTTAAATTGCGAAATGTTAGTGCGTATTAAGCATTCATCTCCAGCATACGTCACCGAAAGCGACTTTAGCGCAGAACTTTATCTCAACTAGACAGCATCCTAAAGTCAGGTGACTGGAGATCTAAGATTTTCGAGCCACACATCCACTCTGAACCTCATTGGAGCGGGATGTCTTCTTTGATTTCTCCATGAATTGCGCGACTATAGACGTGAAGACTGGCACTTCTGTTTGGCATTGACTCAAGAAGCCCCTAGGAAATGCCCCAGGCCGGAAGGCATGTTCCATCCACGCGAAGTTGTTTTCGCTGCCATGAGCGAAAGGTCCGATGCGACCGAAAGCATCCTTGTGGCAGCTGTCTTCAAGCCAAGACCAAATGTTCCTATCCGGAGAATCAACGGGCTCCTCGGAAGCTGAAACGACCTCCAAGAGTTAGAACAGGAGGTTGAGCGACTACAGGGCTCGTCTGATACCCATGGCGACAATTCAATTGCCCACCAGCAGTCATACCATGGGCAGGGCCAACAGTCTCAAATACAGGCGCAAACACCAGAGACACAAGTCTCGACCAATAGTCCCGTGGAACGTCACCAATCAGGATCGCGATTCGTGCATCAGCGACTTTCGCCTTGCTGTCGGGCTCTGTCACGAGCGGACGTGATCAATACCAGAGGCTTTTCAGTTCTACAAGCCGCCGCGCTGTTTTGACTATGTCTGCGATGGCTTGATTCTAGGCTGCTATAGGCAGAAACAGCTATCGTGATCCGCGTGGCGCAAAGACAAGGGATCCATCGGGACGGCCAATTTTCTGGGCTAAGCCTGCTCAATATCGAAATGCGGCGCCGGCTGTGGTGGCACATCTGCGTTCTCGATATGCTCTGCTCCGAAGACCAGAGGACTGACACTCCAATTTGACCAGAGATGTTAAGGTTAACACCAAACCTCCTTCAAATATTGATATCGATGACCTTGCGCCAGATATGGCCAGTTTGCCACTCCCTCGAGTAGGGCTCACTGATATTACATTGTGCATTATCCAATGTGAAATGATGACCAACCTATATTGGGCGCTGGCATTAATCTCAACCCAGAAGCCACCCAATCTCCCACGCCCGAGGCAGACAACATCTTGTGCTCGGTAGCGGCCCGCATTGAGGAACAGTCTGCACTTCCATACCCGGGCTGTGATAGGCAAACTCAGCTCCAGCGTGAGGCAAGGATAGAGTCTACATATTACAGATCATTCTTCGAGCGACAAATTTGGACGTAGGGCAATAAGCAAGGAAGAGAAGCAAATGAATCCCGCTGCCGCGGTCCGTTCTCGAAGATTATGAGAGAGTCGGTGTCACTATCATACAAATAAATCATCCTAGCTCACAACATGTACAGGTATAGGTGTACAAAGAACTCCGCGTCAATGGTTCCGCCTCCTCCAAGCTTAGTTCAACTTCTTCTGTCCCACTTTGACGGTGCGGCCTTGACGACTCTGATACTGCAGGTAACCATATACACCACCAGCAATGAGACCAAGAACCACAATATTGCCTATTCACATTCACTGTCAGTGCTTCGAAGTTCCTAGGTTTCGAGCAGATAGGAGGACTCACTGGCGACGAATTTGCCAACACCCCCGGCGGCTTCCAGGAGGTTGCTAACTGTGTGCAGGGCCATTTTTACGAGACCGATCACAGAGTTGACAAGTCCCGTGACGAGACCAGACACCATATCGATTGCGCCATTAAAGACTGAGAATATGACCTCGAAGACGGACGTAAAGAGGTCCTTGAGGGAAGTTATGATGGACGACATTCTAGAGGAAAAGGTTCTTTGTGTTCCAGTCCTGGAATGAAAGTCGAGCAGATAGTAATTATTCCGTGTAGTAACTAGAAGATCAGAATAGATGCTCATGGGCTGTCTCATGGGCTGTCATGGAACTATATATGGTTGGTGAGATGAAACTGGGATTTCCTTGCTTCTGACATTTGCCGCCGTGGCTGGTGGTTTGAGTGACCGCCGATGACGTTATCCCGACGACGTGCCCCTGACTTTCCTGTCTTCTGCGGGACAAGCTGGGCTTTTTGTAAACTAAAATGATTCAAAGCAAGGAGTAACCCCCGGGCTGATTATTCTGAGAGGAGCATTATGAATGACAAGGGTCTTAGAATAAAGATATCTTGTTCTAACAATGCGTCATGTCGCTAGACCTAAGACGGCAGGGCCTCTAGCGCCTGTCAACCTGATCCGCTTCGATTGATGAGGCAACAGGCCCAGCACTTATACGACAATAGATTAGACGGAAAATTTTACGTTTAGTTAGCTTATAGTTTAACAACGGTAATTAAATCGAGCCAAAGGCAACCCTTGTGTTGAAGCACTCAGATATCTCAAGTCACATGACCAGGCTCGATAATCCTTGTGCCTCAGGCCACAAGGGTGGGGCGCAGCACCCGCAGGTTGGCCCACCAACCCACAATGTAAACACGTCCCCAGCCTCCTCCAACCTCCAACCTCCTCATTTATCCATAGATTTTATCGCCCCTAGGCTGGATTCTCGCATTTGATTCTCCCTCTATCACTCACTGCGATCAAAACTTACTGACCCCCCAACAGGTTGAAGTCACTATCTCTTTCCTTCACTCTTCCATCACCAATTCCCACTGGCACCTGTCCATTCTGGTCCGGCGATCATTTGAGTCGAGGTGAGTCGCCATACTGAGCGCACCGGAATGTGTCAGGCAAATTCTAACATTCTTTCTAGAGTCTTGTCTTGAGCCGCGTGCTCTTGACCGCTCCGATTACCCAATATGGCTCCCGTACAGCAGATTGGGAATTTCCCCGACATTCCCGTCATGTCAGTTGAAGTTCGAGATACAGCTCACGACATCTCCGCCGACGCGCCACTCTCAAAGACCTTGACCTATCTCAATCCCCGAGATGACTCTTCCCCCGCCGCTACACCAACAGTCAAATATGGGCAAGGCACAGTTGATCCCGGCAGTATTAAAATGCAAGGCCTAATGGCTCTCTTTGCGCTCATCGGAGCGGCATTCGTGTTAGGTGGAATTTGGTTCTTCTTCTGGGCTAAGAACGGGGGCTTCGTCTGGCGCAAGGGCGATTGGGAAGATTACAAATCGACCGTGCTACGGCGAAAAGGACCCGACGGGCGAACCCTCAGTAACGCCACGAAGAGTACCAAGTTGGGCGGTGGTAGTGTCCTCGGCTACAGCGATGATGGCTACACCTACGCCGACGAGACAGCCACCTACACCGAAACAGCCACCACCATTAGCGACGAGAAGCCAAAGAAGAAGAAGCGCAATTTCCGGGAGAGGCTTCTTCGTCGAAACAAGGAAGAGCGTTGGGAAGGTGAAGCGGACGACGACATGCGTGCTTATCGGGAGGAGAAACCCGCTCGTATTGGCGGCATGAATCGTGAGGCCGATGGCACCTACCACGGCAGTGACTACGATTCCTCCGCCCCACCAACACATTACAATCGCAGCGACATGAGCGAAGTGCGCGACTACGCTTACGACCAGCCGCGTCGCTCTCGCCGCCGCGATCCCTCGGGCTTCTCATTTACTGCCGGCAGTGAAGATGTGCTCAGCCAAACCACCGAATCACACCACCTCCGTGATCCATCTACCCGTCGCAACAATCGCCGCCAAGATCGTGAGCGTCGTCAAAGCGCCGCTCCTCCACCGGCGGCTTCGTCTCGCACGAGCAGTCCCCGCAAAAACAACCGTCGCTCTGCACCTGGTGGCTACACTGAGCCTCTGGATTTCTCATCGGCCGGTTCGCGCTCAGAGTACCAGTACTCCAATGTTGACACTGAGGATTCCAATGGCACCAAGAGCTACCATCACCCAATCCCGGGCTTGACCAAGGGCTACCGCCGTGACGGCCATGGTCGCCATCGTCGTGATAGCCTGAGTGATAGCGACATTGATGAATGATCTTCTTGGACTTTGGCCTCCGCTTTCTTTCTCTGTTACAATTCGACGAACATCACGCAATTGGTGGATATTCGGCTCTACTGCGCAAGGTTTCATGGGATTTACTTGGTCTAAGCGTCTACAATATGTTGAATTATGGAAATGCCTGGGAAATTGGGAAACATCTGTACATAACGAATGGAACTCACGATGGAATGGAAACACGCAATCACTCTCCTCAACCTACGATGTAGCTTGTGAATAGGCATTTTGCGACTAATTTGGCAAGAGTTTCAGCTTCAGAGGAGAATCGTTTTCGCAGATTGAGTTAAGTAGGTAATTTGGAGTGACTTAATTCAATGGTCTAATTGACGCAAGTGCGAGACATGGGATCCTAGCCATACACCATTTTCTCAGCTTTAGTAAGACAGTACCTTTAGAAATCAATAACAGTCAGTCCTCAAAAACAGTGGATCAAACCATGTGTCTCGGACACATTACGTGGATGAGCTGCATGTCAGTGGCTCTAGGGGCATCCGGGTTGGAGGAAGCGTGCCTAGTGTCCCAAATGGCATCAATCAGAGAGGACTCCACCACATGGGAGAGCCACAGGAGTCCAGACGGCGTTTCTTGTTGCTTCTCTGCTGGCCGTAGCTCCCAAATCCCTGTTTAAATCCATACCCATAACGGGTCTTCGGCGTCTCAACAGTGCGGCATTCAGCAGCGGTGTGCTTCACAGGGCGGCCATGATAAGGGCAAGAATCTTGCCCCTTGCCCCGTTGCTTTATGTTATGACCTCGAGAGGTAGCCCTGGGGTCAAGGGCCAAGGGCTCAGCCCGAGGAAAGCAGCTTTCATGGCGTATGAAAGCCGTGCACACGCTGCCCATCAAGTGCGGATCCTGCAGGTTTGGTGCCAGCTCCAGGAGGAAGCTGGGGTATTCGCCATCGGCAGAGATAGCCTGCGCAAACTGGGCAAAGATGGTCTTGTGGTTGAGTGTACCGCCGAAGATTTCCTCGATGTCCCTCACTCGGTCTCCGAATGTGCAGACGAACTCTGCTGCCGAGCTTCCAGGCACGTATCGGAGGCTCGCCCACTTCGCCCAACGCAAGGCCAATGTTTGGTGTCTGGGTTTACCGTAGAACAGTCTGATCTTCTGGAACGCTTCAGAGGGACTGTCGATGCCGCGGATCAGATTTTTGGCCTCTTGGTTGAGGGTGGCTCGGAGATGGGTGAGTGCCGTGCTCCACTTGTCTTCCCTTTCATCATCGAGATCACCACGACCGTTCGGGCCCTTTGCAGCGTCCGGTTCTGGTGTTAGAGTGTGTGAAGAGCTGCGTTCTCCGTTGGGGGCTGCCTGTGCCGGTTTCACGGCGTGCACGGCTGCGTTGCGCTGAGCGGCGGTCTCATCCACTCCCAGGAGGATCCTCCAGCACTCAGGACCGAGATGACCGATGAGGAAGTGAAGCCAAGGAGCATAATTTGACTCTCCTTCAAGGACGATGGCAGAGTCCTCAGGGGAGGTACCCTCGCCCTTCCCTGGCTCAGTCGAGCCAGAGGAGTGAGTGAAGGTCATCGTCTTGCTCAGACTTCTCCACTGAGATATTTGTTACCTTTATTGAATTTGAGGCTGGGGGACATCAACATGTGTTCCGTGACGAGACAAGAAAGCAGAATCTGGAAGTGAGAAGGGGAGATGAACCTCGATCAAGTTGGCCGGGGAGCAAACAAGCCTGCCCTTTCTGCTTGCCACGGCAATTCCCACCTGCTTGCCAACTGGCAAGCTTCAGCTGCTTATTAGTGACTTCAAACAGACCTTGAGTGTGCAGGATAATTCCATTTTAACTGCAACTTCACCGTCTGTTCACGGCCAGGGTTGGCCAGGTATAAATAAGACGATCAACCCAGTATCATGCTCTTGATTTTTGAAATCAACTCTTCTTCAACACGACCAATTAGCAACCAACGGGGCTCTAACAAGATGCTTCGGCGCGAGTTGTCTTGGGCCTGAGACGAGGATCTCCAAGCACATCGGACACGGTGCAAGCAAGCATGCGAGGAATTCAGTACCGCTGCCACCGCAACACGGCGTCTTAAGGTAGAACTATGGCGAAAATAGATTCTCCAAAGCCTCACACAACATTTTCAAGAGAGACAGTGCTGATTTGACCCCATTCAGTATTATCGGCGATACACAGCTTTTACCACCAATCAACTCAGACCCAAAACAAGATGAGGCTCCCCTTCAAAGACCCAGATCCGGTCGTCGAAGCGCCCATCTCAGTCGATCATGGGCTGAACTTCAAGGTCGGCAAGGTGACCTTTCTGAATTCCAATCTTCTCGTCCTCAATACATGCCTCATCACGATTGGGGAGAACGTGCTGTTTGGCCCGAATGTTTGTCTGTACGGGGCAACTCACCCAATAGATCCCGCCGCGCGGCGTGGCTTGAAAGGTCCCGAGGCTGGAAAGGAGATACATCTCGAGGATGATGTTTGGATTCGTGGCAGTGCGCTTATTCTTCCTGGAGTACGTGTTGGTTGAGGCAGCACAGTTGGAGCAGGATCCTTTGCCACCAAGGTAAAGAAGTCAGTTGGGTGTGATCAGGAGAGGTGGGCTAATTTGTTGCAGGATGTTCCCCCTTTTCACTTTCCCTGGTAACCCAGCCCGACTTATACGACAAATTGATCCTGAGATGGATCCAGAGCGGGCATCGTGACTTGCACGCATGGGAGTCTTTTGATGCTTTTGTCGGTAAATGTAGAGTCAGTGCATCTCTGATGGGAGTGCGTACAAGCTTTCAAGGGAGACGAGAGCCGCATTCATTGTAGATAATCAGCTGTTATAAAACTGGTTGCAAGATCACTTAGATCATTCCTTCTAGGCCGAATTATGAACGGTACTTGTTCTGAGGCGCGTTATGTGGGCTTGATTCACCATGACTGTCTATCGTCATGCCAATGTATTCTTCGCAATCCCGTCAGCTGTCCGTCACGCATGGCTTCCAAAAGGCACAACATTGAGCCTGGATGACGTGCCAGGAAAACCACCGGGTGATTTCCAAGCAACATTGATAAGTCAACTACTATTTACAAATGTCAAAAGCCGACCGACTGATTTTCTTCCTGAAACTAACTTGAAAATTAATTCTCTCCTGGGCGGATGTCATTGCAAATGCTATGCGATAAACCAACAAGTCAGGATGATGGAGCAGAATGAGCGACAGCCGTTACTACCCTCGGGCAGACGAGATCATGCCCCGCAATCTCTATCGCTCGGCGATCTACGCGTTGAGATACCGACCCAGTCCCCAGATAGTCTTCCAGGCTCGAGTCCCGGTCCCGGAAAGAGCCTCACCAGCACAAGTGCATACATCCTCGTTGTCTCCCGCGTCATCGGCAGCGGCATATTCGCTACACCGGGATCTATCATGAAATCTGCCGGCAGCATCGGCCTCACTCTGGTGGTATGGCTCATTGGAACTATTCTAGCAGCATGTGGGATGGCCATTTCAATGGAGTACGGCTGCATGTTGCCTCGGTCGGGAGGGGACAAGGTGAACATAAATTCGCTCCAGCTTGTCGAGGAGAGCAGCAGCTAAAATCCACTTCCCTCTAGGTGTATTTGGAGCACACCTATCCTCGACCGAGATTCCTTGCTTCTACGCTTATCGCAGTGCAAGCAGTGTTACTGGGTTTTACTGCAAGCAACTGCATCATTTTCGCCAAATATACCCTTTTCGCATTCAATGTTGAACCGACTGATTTCCAGCACAAAGCCCTTGCCGTCGCCCTCTTGACAACGATTATCATAATTCATGGACGGTTCCTGAAAGCAGGAATCGCGATCCAGAATGCCCTGGGCTGGGTGAAGATCTTCTTGATCGGTGCCATGTCGCTGACGGGCCTTTGGGTTCTGATTCTTCGATTCCTTGAAAATTCTCACGATATGTTTCCTCGTGAGACTGCCAGCAATGCTCTCTCGTGGGATGCCCTGTGGGAAGGCTCAAATTGGAGCTGGAGTCTCTTGTCGACGGCCATCTTCAAGGTCGTCTATTCCTATGCGGGATTGAATAACATCAACAATGTGCTCAACGAAGTGCATAACCCAGTACAGACACTTAAGACAGTCTGTCCATCGGCATTGCTGACCGCTGGCGCTCTTTACCTGCTGGCGAACACTTCCTACCTCCTAGTTGTGCCGATAGACGAGATCAAGCGTAGCGGCGAATTGGTGGCTGGACTATTATTCGAGCGCTTGTTTCGCAACAATGTTGGAAGAAAACTGCTACCACTTGCCATCGCAATCTCAGCAGCAGGCAACGTGATGGTTGTCACCTTCGCTCATGTACGCCAGCCCACTCCCTGTGTATCCTCGATCTCTAACACACATGCAATAGGCTCGGGTCAACCAAGAAATCGCACGTCAGGGATTCCTGCCTTGGCAGAATCTTCTATCCTCCTCACGACCATTCGGAACACCACTCGGCGGTCTCCTCGTGCACTACCTTCCATCATTGCTGGTAATTTCCATACCTCCGCAGGAGGAAGTGTACAACTTCATCCTAGACGTGGAGGGGTATCCGGGTCAACTCTTTGCTCTCGCAATTACTGTTGGCCTCTTGATCCTTCGGTATCGGGAGCCAAATCGTCCGCGCCCTTTCAAAGCGTGGCTTTCGACGATTTGGATTCGTATTGTGGTTTGTCTTGTTTTGCTGGCGGCGCCGTTCGTCCCTCCGCCGAATTGGCAGGGTGATGTCGACTTTTTCTACGCGACGTATGCGATTGTTGGAATGAGCGTGTAAGTTTCGCCTTTCCTGAGTGTCCTGGAGTGACTTTTGCTAATTGTAGAATTTAGACTCTTGTTCGGCGTGCTTTACTGGTATATATGGACAGTATTCCTTCCTCGGCGGGGAGGATACACTTTGGAGGAGGCTGTGGAAACCCTGGATGATGGGACAAAGGTTACCAAACTCATTCGTTCTTACAGTATCATCCGATGATGTTGCTTCCGCTCACTATTTTTGCTTTCAATTCCGCCTCATTTGATTCATTTTATAGACTTCGATCGTTGTTTGGTTCCAGAACTTGATACCAAGGTGACTGTTTTCATAATTCTTAGTTGCGAGGGCACTTCCAGCAATGGAACAAGTGGCAACGTCCGCATCCATATCAAGATAATTTATAGCCAAATTGATCATCTGCTGGGAGCCTCGGAGACGGGTTCTAAACCTTCGAACTGCCACGACTATTAGCCGGCGCCAAGAATTTGCCGACACTATGGGGTGTCCTTGTGGGGTAGGGGATTGGTTTGTTCTTGCACAGCCCAGTATTTATTGGTCATCATGGAATAATTCCGAGAAATCGAACACGAGAACACGAGGTAACAGAGACCCAACTCCAAACCAAAGGCAGCCATCGCAGGCGACAGTGAATGTTTCTTCCCCCTTGCACAACTTGAGCTACAGCCACACAGCACACAGCAGGAAAGCAATCCAATCCGACATAATGGCAGCCCCAAACCCGATATATACCGACCGCCAGGTTGAAGCATATCTCGGCCGCATTGCATATACACCCGCGGCCAGTGGGAAGAGTCCTGTAGAAGATGCCCGCCAACGTGTCCAGAGCGACGCGCTGGGTACACTCTCCGAGCTGCAGAGGCTCCATCTCGCAGCGATCCCGTGGGGAAATTCCGGACTCCATTATTCGCAGCATCACACTATTTCCTTGCACCCGGACAGCTTGTACGAGAAGCTTGTGGAGCGGCGTTTGGATGGGTACTGTATGGAGAGCACTGGGATATTCTTCATTGTCTTGCGGTCGTTGGGATACCTTGTATATACCACCGGAGGCAGAGTGAGCCATGCTACTGCCACGGGGGTCGACAATGGACTATATCTGGCATTGTGAGTGGTCATCTTTATCTGGTGCTAGACATAACCTGCGATTCTGACAGTTGTATTGGTTTTCAGGGGACATATGGTGCTGATAGTGATCATTGACGGAGACAAATATATGGTCAGTATGCTCGCCCAGATTGATGTACGCTACGGAACTCTGACGGTCGTTAGGTGGACGTTGGATTTGGCACCGGCTGTGCTACCGCACCCTTGCCTCTCCGCGAAGGCGCTACGGCTACGTGCATTGCGCCCTCTGAGATGCGTCTTATCAAGGACAGCCTCGCCGAGTTCATCGATAAGACCCAGAAGGTCTGGATCTATCAAACAAGGCACAACCCCGAAAGCCCCTGGCTGCCCAACATCTGCTTCTCCGAGGTGGAATTTTTGCCTCAGGACTTTGGCGTGATGAACTTCTCAGTCAGTCGGAATCCCAGCAGCTGGTTTACTCAGGCATTTGTGTGCGTGCGGATGATTCTGGATCCTACTGGGAAGGAGATCATCGGGCAGTGCATCATCTCGGGCAAAGAGGTCAAGCGACGAATCAAGGGACAGACGGAGGTTTTGCAGGTCCTCAACACGGAGGAAGACCGGGTCAAAGCCCTCGCTAAATACTTTGACATGCACCTCCGAGACGGTGAGATTGAGGGCATTCGAGGCTTGGCCTCCCAAATCAAATAGATGCTTGCTTCGAAAACTACCGGGAGGAAATGGAAGAGCTCGGCTCAATGGTATGATACAGCGATGTTTTCAGAGAGATTGCGGTAGAAGGTATGTAAAGTTATCGAGGAACAAAAGGAGGCGCAGACATAATGGAGAACGAGACGTTGCAATTTTTGGTCTAGTAGAGCTGCTTCTCGATCTATATCAATTGAGTTAGCACCCTCTTCTGTGGCCATATTGAAATACAGAATCCAGAAGAATCCTCGTTATTCATACCTTCCACGGCTTGCTGACATCGAATCCTACGGGTGCCTGGTGGTTGCTGGATTGTCCACGCATGGTACCGGTAATCCGCAAGTCGCGCTCCATCACTGTAGATTGATAACGTATCGTCAGAATCTCGCCCAATTGATGTCTTCGGATACGGTTTCGTGAAATTGAGTTGTCGTAACTTACTTTGCTGCGCGAGAGTTAGCCGACACATTCTGCCATGACGAGTTTCCGACTGCAGCCGATGGACTGGAAGAAGTCACTTACCCTGTCCCAAAGGTCCCGGTTCCAGCGGGGCTTCTTGCCCTCATTAGCGAAGCGCTTCACAACGTACAGGCCAGTGCCAGTGACGCCGAACATCTGTGGTGGCCAGTCAGTCAAAGCTCGAAGGGGGACCGGCGGATGAGACGCACGCCCATGATGATCGCATAAGGCAGGAGGGCCTCAAAAGGAACACCCATTTTGAACGGTAGCACAGAGTTTCAAACTCGAAGGCAAACGACACGAATTGACAATTGCAAGGGACCCAGCTCGTCGCCGTGGCAGCAGGGATCAAATCGCGGAGAACTGAAGGTGGAGGGGAGCCAGTGGTCACTGGGCGGGTGTTTCCAAAAGCGAGGTCTGCGCGGCCCAAAACGGTTTAGTGCGCCTGACTCAGCCGCCTGGAACGACAATCCCAGGGCCAAGGGGCCAACGCATTGAAGCTCGATCGCTAAAGAGTCCATCGAGATCGCATGGACTGCTCATCGACACGTTTGAAACTCGTGTGACACTCAGGTACTCCCTATTTCACCCCTGGTGTGAGTCGCTTCCTTTCAGCGACACGTGTTTTCGAACCATCACAACCAACTGACCACCACCTGCTTCTCCAACAGCTCCTTTGCGCCTGCGGACTCCTGCCTTCAAGCCAAAGCGCTGGGTTTATGCGGTGTGCGTTACTCAGATCTATCTGTGTCTCTGCCACGCTCGCATAGGCTCCAGATGCACTGCCGGACCACCACCGACGTGAGCGGGGTGGCTTTGTAGCTTGACTTGGCCCGGCCTTGCATTGATCGGAGACCTTTTAACACCACGGCGCATATTATCTCGGCGGCTTGCCTCGCGAAGCTCTGGCGACCGTCGCGACACTCATCATGGCGGCGACGGTGCCGCCACTGAACGATGACCCGGACAAGCTGGTCACCCCAGCCGACCTGGCAGACAGTGACTTGGACGCGGAAGGGGAGGAGGAGACAGACCTGTACGCGATGGATCAGCAACTGCAAAATGCCGTTCACCAGGCATACTCGGGCGAGGTTGACGAAGAGGACGGCCACTCTGGAATAAATGGTGGAAGCATGAGCGCCGGCATCAACGGCGGCGAGGATGGTGGCGACAACGATGAGACTGAACCTGTCGGTGCTGTGAAGCTTCCGGATGATGATGACGATAACGATGACGATGCTCCCTCTGAGAATGACGATGCCGAATTTGAGACCGCCGATGGCGACGTCGACCCCGCGTTTGAAGAAGAGAACGACCGAGCAGCCTCCGAATCAAGCGAATCCGAGTCAGAAGCGGAGGAGGACTGGGAAGCTGAGAGCAATGGTCGTGAGGATGCGGATATCGAAACTCGCAGCGGGGCGTTGTGCATGTACGTGTAAATGCGATTCGGGTTCTCAGCCTGATCGGGCTACTCCAGTGAAAGGAAATCGAATACTGACAAAAGACGACAGATTCTGCACCCAAGACGAAGAACACGATCCAAGTGAGGACTTTGAGGAGTGGTTGACTTGCGCAGTTTGCGGCGACCATTGTATGTTATGCTTTGCGGGGCCGGAGCTAAAAGCTTAAGCCTCCCCCTTCCCCTTTTTGAATAGTCGCTGACTCGGCACCCGACAGCCCACCGGCAATGCGCCCGTGAGCAAGAGGCGTTTGACGATTCAGAGGGTATGCCGAAGATTGATTCGTTCCTAGATTTTCAACTTTTGACGTGAGTCCATTATCTAACTTTTGCTATAGATCCTTGGAGATGTCCAGGTTGTGTCCAAAATAACCTCCAACCAGAACCGGTTGCGTCACCGGCGCAGCCGAGGAATGGGACTGCTCACCTAACTAAGGAGCTGTTGCCTGCACACGCCGGAAACCAAGATGAGGGATTTCACTCCATCTTTGAAAATAACATCAGTGACGAACTGTTGCACAGCTCGCGATCCTTGCGAAAAAGGAAAGCTTCATCGGTCGAAGCAGAAGAGCACGTGCCAGTGCTTCGCAAGCGACGGCGGCAGACTGATCAATTTGATTCTCACGATGCACCTTTCGATGGTGCTCTTGGCGTCGACGGGGCAGCATCACCCGCACGACTCATGCGCCCTCGACGGACGCGAGCGATCGACCGCGAACATTGTCGTATTGTCACAAAGCAACTGGGAAAACTGATCATCGGCTTCCGTCTCGACGAGGGCAAGGTAAGAAAGATTCTGAGCACTCAGAGTCGACCACTCCGCAAGAAGAAGAAAGTTCCCAAGACACCGACCGCACCTCAAGAGACCCAAGCTCATTTCGCCCCCATTCCTGCCACATCTCACGTCAATTATTTCCATCCTTTCCATGATCGAGAAACCGACGAAGCAAAATCTAAGCCATATGGCGGTATTTTGTCCGAAGCGGAGGCCGACACATCCAAGACCCTACCTTTGCAGGCGGATCGCGACAAGTTCGAGCAGGCTCGGCAAAGGGCCGAGGAGGAGTGGCAGCGCAAGGTCCGAGAAGCAGAAGTCAATGGCGAAGCAACTCCCACGGCCCAACAGAAGGTATCTGGTCCTCCTTCAAAGATCAAGTACATCAATTTTGGTGGCTATGAGATTGAGACTTGGTACGCTGCGCCCTATCCCGAGGAGTACAGTCGCAATCGCGTCCTCTACATTTGCGAGTTCTGCTTGAAGTACATGAACTCGGACTATGTGGCTTGGCGGCATAAGCTCAAATGCCCCGCAAAACACCCTCCCGGTGATGAGATTTATCGGGATGGTTCGATCTCAATATTTGAGGTGGACGGTCGGAAGAATCCGGTCTACTGCCAGAACCTGTGTCTCCTCGCCAAGCTGTTCCTAGGGTCGAAGACTTTGTATTACGACGTGGAGCCATTTTTGTTCTACGTCATGGCAGAGTACGATGACTTGGGATGCCATTTTGTTGGCTACTTCAGCAAAGAGAAGCGACCGAGCTCTGCCAACAATGTGTCCTGCATCCTCACCCTGCCGATCCACCAACGGAAAGGCTATGGCAACCTCCTTATCGATTTCTCCTACCTTCTCACGCGCATCGAGGGCAAAAGTGGCTCGCCCGAGAAGCCTCTATCTGACATGGGTCTGGTATCGTATCGCAATTACTGGCGACTGATCTTGTCATACCAGCTTCGTGATCTCAAGACCCCTGTCAGCATCGCCGATTTGTCTGATCGAACGGGCATGACGGCAGATGACCTTGTGTCCGCTCTAGAAGGACTTCGCGCTCTGGTGCGAGATCCTGTCACAAAAACCTACGCACTCCGCCTTGACAGGGACTATTATGAAGAAGTGATTGCGAAGTGGGAGAGCAAGGGTTACGTTCAGCTAAATCCAGATGCGCTCACATGGACTCCGTACATCATGGGACGCAACAACCAGTCTCATTTCGACCGTGCACCCCTCCATGCGGTCGCACCTCGCGACGATCCCGATGAGGATGACGAAGAGCTGGATTCAGGAGAAGGCGCGGATGAAGACTCAGTGCCGAGCGGAACAGACACAGGTGCACTCGGGGCACCCGCCGGTCCTCCCTCCACCGCCGCACTTTTGCAGGCTAACGGCGTTCAAGAGCCTCAGCCTCCAGCCGCCCAACCGGTTCCCAACCCAGCTGCCGGTATTCCTCCCTCCCGCTTTGAGCTTTGGCCCCCAGTACATGTCCCCGCTCTTCCCAAACGCAAACCTGGACGTCCATTTGGCAGCTTGAAGGCAAGTCACTCTCGGACACCTACGGGTACGCGGACGAGTGGCCGCAACACACCGCGGCGAGCCTCAGGGCTTCCCGCTTTCACTCCCAACGGCCATACCCCGAGTATGCGTCGCGGTCGGAGCGCCATGACGATGGACTCTCCAGCGACGGGCGCTACTCCCGCTCAGAACGACGATGTCGATGATACGGAGCTCGCTGATGAGGAGGCGGGCCTTGACCCCACTCCTGAAGATCTTGGCCTGGTGGTGGATGAAGCCGCCACACCGGCAACAGGTGGTGATGCCATGGAGACTGAAGAGGCAGAGCAAACTGAACAGAACGGTGATGAAGTTCAAGAGGGCACTGCAGAACCCAAAACCAACGGCTTCAACCACGATGAGTCGGAGGCTGCAGTTGAGTCTGACGCTGATGGTGACGCCGAACCCGAACCCGAGCCCGAACCTCCTCAGACACCCGCGAAGAAACGGACATCGGCATCCAATTCTCCGATTGCTACATCACAAAAGGCGAAAGAAAAACAGTCCGATCACCATATCAAAACCCCTCAGTCCATCAACCGCAAGGCTTTAGTGGAGAAGATTCAAGTGGTTGTCTCTGCCGAACCGGAGTCAGGGAAGCGACGTAGCAGCAAGGTTTCCGCTAACGAAACCAATGGCATTGACTCCGACGTTGATGCCGAGGGGGAAGATGATATCGACGGCGAGTATGAAGTGGATGGCGACGTGGTGATGGAGACATGAGCCTCATCGCGGGGAAATGTACATCCAGGCACATGAATTACGGGCGCTAGTGAATGCTAGCATACCCGCGACGTTGGAACGCATCAGGACAGGGCGTTTTTGTTGTTTCGATCTGGGTTTTCTTTTCCATCTTCTTCATCATCTACAAGTACGTTTCTCCAAGACCCTTTTTCGTTTTCCAATTCTCGGAGATGGGGGTCCACCCATGTCCCCACGATCAATCGATTTGTCGCCCGATGCGTCGATTGAAGGCTTCACTTTTCTTTTCTTCATCTTTCCTTGTTGCTCGGGGACGCTCTTGCGCATTTTTGTTCTACTGTCCAGCCGGGAGCGCGGATCCGGAGCCAGGCGTTATTCTGGGTCGTGCATGGGAACCCTTATCTTTCTATTTCTTAATCCATCCCCATTCGACTCTCCGTTTGATATGGCCCCAGCCATGGGCATGGGTACATATGCCCTTCCCAGGCGGGTAACCTGACCTCGTTGACCGGCGTACTAGTGTCGTGTAGTAAAGTGATCTACCTGACGATCGAACCATGATCTACATTCTGCGAATCCTGTAGAGTATAGCACTAGTTATGTAGTGCCCGTATATGCATGTTTCACCCTACTATTATGATATCTCGTAGCCAGTTCGTGTCTATCAATCAAGGTATCGTGTCACACCCGACGCAGTACCGAATTTAATGTGATATTGACAGTCGATCGACACCGTGCAGCAAACCATCGATCCAAGCACCAGCCACACTAGATAGTAGACAGGTCTACCTCGAACTCGATCAAATCCATTGATGCCCAATGTGTCCAGGTGCAGGTCGCGCAATGGGAGGGTCAATGGAGCAGTATGTCGATTCCATTGCTTGACTGCGGGGTACCACAGTCTACCAGTTGGAGCGGGCACTGGTCCTCAGGATGGTGAGGGAATGAGAGTTCAAAGGGGGCCAGAGCGGGCGTGGAAGGGTCTCGAACTCAAGCCTACAACTGTCATTGAACTCGAGAACGATTACTCCTGCATATCTGCGGATTTCGAAATGAGAATCACATCCTTGAGTTGCAGTAGGGCTTTAGGGACAATGTGAGGTGTCCAACAGGGACGATAGATTGTTCGAGTGCCCGGTACATCACAATGCTTATTGTTATTATGTTCCCTTTGAACCTTACAGATTACAGTGAAATGGGCGAGGGCGACCCGACAACGCGGAACCTCGGAGAATAAAAAGGGGTTTCCATACAGCCGACCCATTGAGTCTTAGTCGTGATAACGATCGAGCAAAGCCCTTGATCACTGCGAATATCGACAAGTCGAGCTATCGCAATTCGCACTGACATGACGTCCACGATAATTCCGTAAACAGTAATCAACTGCCTGGCAAAACCCGATCGGCTCGATCGGCGGTCAGACCGTCAATTCACTCGGTTACTAACTTACTACTAACGGAAGGATTGACGGGCGTAACCTGGAAACAGTTAAGGCCAGCTGTCAGAAGGAGGGGTTCAACCGTTTCAGTGAGAGAGCCCATCCATGGAACCGCTGGGTGCCCGGCTTGGGCCTAACCCGCGGGCCTCACTTTAAGCATAACCGCATAGCGTTCCAGAAGATGGTGATTCTTGGGTCGGGGCCGCTGTCAGATTAGTAGTCTTGTTTTGATATACGGTACCCAGGTCCCTAGGTACTAGGTAGTAGGTACTATAGTACAAACTTCATAGTTTTGAGATACGCTGGCCACCGCAACCCCATTCAAGAGGGTGCCTGTATCACACTTCGGTGATTCCCATACTGATAATTTCCCCTGACTACGAGTTCTACCAACTTGTTCAGAGCGTCTAGCATCTAGCAATAGCAAGGATACTGTGCTACACTGCTCCCTACTCATGCTCTGATTAGTTCCTCCTCTTATTTCCGATGGGGATGTCCACGGGCTGTCCCGCTAATAAGATGTAGCCATACTAAAATTTCCGGTGCCACTTCATCGTGCGTCGGGACTCGGAGCTGGCTTGAATCATCGATTTGTCCCCACGTCTGCTCGTAGCCTTCACCACCACGCGGGTTCCTGGGTGTGTGGAGTGTCCCTTTTGATTGATTTCGAGTCCCTCGGTGGAGAGGCTTGCGGTGCTGTTCAATCCGTATTAGCCTGAGCAGGGAAATTTTCTATCTGCTTTTCTCGTTTTCCTTTTCCCTTTCTTACCCTCGTCGCGTCTGTTGCTTTTCTTTCCTTTTTTTTTCTCCACTGCGCGATGCGCTGGCAACACTTCCGCGCTTGACTCGGGTTATGGGGTTTCGCTCGGCTCCTCCGAGAACATCCTATTTCTTTCCTCTTCCCTTCTCCTTGGACATGCAGGCAGTTCGCATCAAGGCTGGCCTCGAGGCACCGTTGCAGCACTGCTCTCCGGAAACTGGAGCGATGCTCGGTGTTTGCGCCATTCCCTGCAGCGGCCATGCGGCCTGGCCAGGAACCAACGGACCGTTACAGAAGTAAGAATTCAACCAAAGTTTGGGCTGAGGCTGGATTGAACCAGACCCATCTGGCAGTTACTGGACCATTGGTGGTTGCATTTTTTTTTCTCTTTGGGCGAGTTCCAGAGGTCTGCTCCCCCCTCTTCTTTACCCATTTTCCTATGAGAGGGCACCAGCAGGCGGATCTTTCTAGCGGGGCCAGACCCACGAACCTGCCGGTGTCAATACGGCGGTTGTGAAAGCCCCGCGAGCACGATGAACTGGCATAATGGTGGTTGAATGCTGATCGATAGGGTTTATCCAAGCCCGAGTCGACGCGGTCTTCGCCCAATGCCGTCATCCGATAGAGTCGACTGAGTCGCGTCTGGTGTGTTTCTCCTTGCATGATCGCGGCACTATCAGAGTCTTCTGCGGTACAGCCTGGTCTTCGGGAGTGGGCCGCTTGTCATATCCAGATGCAGCGGCAGTGCGCGCCATGCTTTTGATCCATTCCTCTTGAGTCTTTCCAGGCCTGTCTTCACCAACTGGGTCTTGTTCTCTTCGGATAATGCACAACGCCGAATACGCTAAACTGGGACTCTTCTCTCTTCCGCCCCCCCCCCTCCCCCATCTCTTGACGAGTGATCTTCCTTGTCTTCAAGTACCAAAGGTACGATGAACACTGCCAGAAGCACAATGGGAATTTGAGTTGCCCAAAAGTACCATACAGCCTTTCCTCACAAGCACCCCCTCATCCTTCCCCTCTCAGCCGCGGCGGAGCTAAGCGGAGACTGGACACAGTGGCAGGCGTGGCGCACAGTAAATCCCAAAATCCCACTGCGAGGCCAGATGAAGAACGGGATCTGCAAACTGGGCAGTGCCAGTCTGAGTCCAGTCCACAGGCCACCCATCGGTAATTCGTCTCCGCCCTGCTGCAGGATGCCCGATCGCGCAACCTCTTGGACCCCCAAATCATCCCAGCTGCGCCCGAGGACGAAAAGTCAGCGACAAGACTTTATTCTCCCCCACCAAATCAGATCAAAAGGGGATCTTCAAGTATCCCGATCCCAGACGTGCCCAAACTGTGCAGCCCGCATCCCCCGCCGAGTCGATGCGGTTCCCATACAGTCGGGTACAAGATCTCCCTCTTCCTCTCGCTCTCACTTTTGCTGCTGAAGCTGCATGACACACAGACAATGTGATGCATCGAATCGCACATTCATGCGGAGGGTTCGTGCCCGTTTGGACATTCTATTGCCAATTGCCTTTTCACTTTACCCTGTGAGGATCTTGTCTTGGCTTTTTAATTTCCTAATGCCCGTCTTTAAGTCGACGCCTTGGCTTTTCGCTTTAGCTTATTTTTTTCCACCTCATCGCATCATGACCCGGTATGCCTTGTTTGAATTCTGCCTGCCGACTTGATGTGCTCATGTTCGGTCCGCGCATCCGAATTCTCATTCCGCCTGATTTCGTTAACCGCGACGCGACAAGATTGACTCGTGGTCATTGTCTTTACACTGTGTTCCTTTGAAAGGGGACAGCGGCGCATTGCAAGGGCATCGGTCTGCGAATCGACAGCATCGTCTTTTCCGGGGATCCCCGTGACCGACCAGGGGGTCATTGTTCCCGTGGAAAACAGGACAGAATCAAGACGGGAGCTTGCCGAATTTCGTGTCACGAACGCGTGGGAAAGCCAAGCGAGGACAAAAGGCGAAGGTCATCGTGACTGTGGACTCGAGGAAATAAACAAGACTAGAGCCCACAACCCCGGTAAGAGAATCCCTATGGTAAGCTCGTCAAAGTCTGAGTTTGCAAGGGGAGGTCAAGTGGTCAAGTCGCCAGTCCAGTCGCGGATCAAGACTGAGCATTCCACCCGCCTTTCGGTCAACGGGCAGATGACATAAGAAAGTCTTTGGAGCTATCAGCAGGCTTGGTTGCTCACCCCTGTCGGACTTTTGCGTTTGGCTTTTTCTCTGGCTGTGCTCGGATTTGAAACTAAACCTTGCTAATCAGGCTGCCTTGAATCTTTAGGTTCTCCAAGACCAACTATTGCGATACTGTCTCAGTAGTCTGCCTGATTTGTATGTGGGGTGCAGTGCGCCGTTTTTGTCTCCGCCCAGAGCCTCCCGATCAGCTGGGGGGAAGCCACCCCCAAGTGACTTCTGAGTCCTGACTGGCCCTTGAAGCCAGTTACAAAGCTAATAAATCCCGCCTAGCAGCACACCAACTACATACGCCCACACGCTATAAGCAGCAGGCCAGCTCGTCCGCCAATTTTCCAATTTCGGACGCCCCAGATCCTGGCCCAGGACAAGGCCATGCGGCTTGGATCTTGCATATCCGGGAATCCACTCTGACTGGAATGCTTAGACGCCGGAGCAAGACCCGAGTCCACTTTTTGGCGGTTTGACAAAACCTCATTTGCTCCTGCTGGTTGGGCTTCACCCCCCATTACGTGCATAGCCGGGGAGGGCCGTTTTCGCGCTTCCAGTTGGTCCCATCGCAGCCAGGGCTAGTCTAAGTGTCTTAACTCTACACCCGAGTTACCAGCCGACCAGGGTCGATCACCAGGCTCGATCAACTGGCGCCTCTGATTGGGAGGCTCATTGGAAGCTGTCGGAAACCAGAGGGACTCGGTCTTTCTGTCTTTCTGTCGTTCAATTTCTTTCTTTTCATTCTTACTCGCATCCCTCCCGTTACGCCCATCGCCTATCCCTATCCCTGGTACGGAGAACACCAGGCATTTTCAACGCGCGCTTGGCCCCCTCGGCCGATTGAATGTGTGCGCATCATCCCGATCGTCGCCAGCGTCAGTGCCACCGTGCCCACGAACCGTGGTTGACTCAGTCGACCAAGTCGGACCCGGTCAACCGCAGCTGAACCCTCTTGGTCATTTTTTCCGCATTTTTTTTCTGCTACAGTACTCTCCTCCACTTTTGTTTTCCCGTCTTAACCGTCTACGGTCTTGGACAGCGGGTGACCCTCTGGTTTTCCAACGGTCGAGAAGTCTGTCCGGGCTCCACTCTTCAGCTATACTGTACTGCGGCGAAAAGCAGTTTGGAAAATCTGATTTTTCGTGTCTCGGTTTTCGGGCCCTTTTTGCCTCTTTGTGTTTCTTCATCACTAGGGAAGTGGGGAGTATACAACGCTCTGCGCGTCCCTCTCACCCATTCTTTCCCTCTCAGACCGAGCCCCGTTGAACCTCAGGCAGGGACTGAAGAGAGCCGTCTCCCCCTCTTTCCTTGTCTCGTCCATCTCGTGATTGGTTACGCGGTCCATAAATTTTTTTTCAGGTTCAATTTTCCGTTGCTCTCGACGGAGTCCAGGCCACAAGTCGTTACAGAACGCTGATTTGCCCGCGGGGGAAATTCGACGCCCAATTGAATTTTGCGCTTAATCGACTGTTGGAGGAGGGGCACCCCGGGACCTGCATCTGCATCTGCAGCATTAAACCAGTCAACCTCTGGCGGTCGGAAACGACTAGTAAGAGTCAGGACTACTGCTATCGAGTTTTTGTCTGGTGTGGTTATCTTGCGATCTTGGGATCTGGCCCCTGGCATCTATAGGACGCGATCGTTGTGATCTACTTGCTGGACCCCAACTGCCATTCAGTACTGCTACTACACCACCACCACCACTTTGCGACTGGTTTTACCACGATTACTCTCCCCTACTGCTCTTGCTGTTTTCTACCTCGACAACCACTACTGCTACTACGCCTCGTTCTGTTGTTGTCTGCTCTTACCGTTCGCAGCGTCCGTTTGCGGCACCGCATTTCCATCACACCACCACCACCAGAACCACTTTCTGGCTGTCAACCATATTTCCACTGCCGGTTCATCCACCCATTTTTCTTCCCTTCTTCCATCCTCTGTCGTCATCTCTCAACCCATCATCTGCATTCTTCACACTGCTGCTCGGTACGATTCCATGGGACTTCGCCTGTCGGGGACTGCTTCGACGCTGGTACTGCTCCCGGAACGCTCCATCTCCAAGTCTGGATTCGCCTTCCATTCTTCCTTCCTTCCCTCCCCCCACTACAGCTCCCTTCGCCCTCCACCACGGCCATTCCATCCACCATCCACTATCCATCACCACTTACCCATCTCCCATCGACCCCCGGCGCACACCTTCACGACATCGTGACTCGTGCTGTCGACTTTCTCTTTCCCCCCGGACCCATTCTTTTCTCATCTCTCCTCTCCTTTCTACTCCGTTACCCTTTTTTTTTCCCTTTCCCACGACCTGAGCACCCGTGGACAAACCTCGTTGCTGCTCCTCCCGAACCAACCGTCCTCCACTGACCTCGAGCTCGTTTCCTCGGCTCTTTACCCGTAGGCTCTTGTCTGCCTGAACCTTTGATTCTTTAATTCTTTCATATCAAATAACCCACACCTTGGGTCCTGGTTCCACCTCTCCGTCTTGATGAGTGCATCGACGTACGCCGACGCCTCTCTCTCGCGCGAAGCCCAAAGGTACGTAGCCAAAAAAAAAAATCCTACATCTGAAAAATTTCCCATCATCAACGCCTCAACCACATTATCCCGTACGCTGTGCCTGTATCCTCCTCTCCATTCTTAATTCTCCCTTCTCCCTTCGCTTGGTCTTCCTACTGGTATCTGTGCCTGACAGGGTCGCAACTCTTACTCGGTCGTCCAGGAATTCCCACTGACCATGTTGTCCAACACCAGTTCTGACTTTGACCTGACCATACGCCAGCAGCCCGATCGGGCGCGCGTGGCCGGGGGCAAGGAGAAAGGTAAGTTCCATTGATTCCCCTCCCATTTGGAACCTCTTGACAGTGATTCTCGTGGCTCTGGATGCACTTCATCGCTTTTCGTGGAGTGGTGAGGGGTGCGGTCCGGGGCCGCGGGGGAAGATCTGGCGAGCAAGGTGACCCGCAGTCACTGACCAGCCTCACAGAGCGCAAACCCATCGATCCGCCCCCGATCGTCCAGCTCCGGGTGCGCGAGGAGGGTTCTTACCTGGCGCAGTAAGTCAATGTCGAGTCGCGTGGTTTTGTCCCGTGGAGGCTAACGTCCGTCCTGCGAAAAGACACTACCTGCAAAGCCCCTACTATTTTATGTGCTGCAGCTTGTACGATGCTACCGAAGATCGACCAGTGCCTGTCGCACCATCAACGGCGCTGGCAGGAACCCTAGTCTCGTCCCTTCACCGGTTGAAGGACGTTGACAACAGTGGTAAGTGCTCCGTCGGAAGCCAAGAGAACAGTGCCCTCGCAACTGTCCACGTGCGAAGCGCAGTCAAAGGCTGACCATGACTTAGATGGAGGGTTCTTTGTCTTCGGTGACCTGTCAGTGAAGATTGAGGGCGAGTTTCGTCTCAAGTTTACTCTCTTTGAAATGCGCAAGTGAGTCGCGTGCCCACCATTTGCACTCTCCGGTCGGAGGTGCCCGGAGCTCAAGTGCAGCGAGCGCTAACGGACAGCCAGGGATGTCGTGACTTATTTGAAAACCGTGATCTCGGATCGGTTTAAGGTGTCGCCTCCGAAGAACTTCCCGGGCATGATGGAATCGACATTCCTCTCGCGGTCCTTTGCAGACCAGGGTGTGAAACTGCGCATTCGCAAGGAGCCTCGAACGATGATGTAAGTTGAAGAAGCTCGTTTGGACTGCGAGACAGACCGGCGGGATCGACCCTGTGTGAGGGAGATCATTGTTCGCTGACAGCTACGTACAGGAAACGCTCTGCACCTCGTCCAGACGAGTTTCCACAGGCGATCCCTCCTCGGTCGCCAGATCGCCAATCCGTTCAAATCCCACCCGCTGCGACGGGATTTACAGGATATCCGGCTACGGCGACGACGAGTCGAGATTACAGCCAGTACTACGGCGCCCCTCCTGTCAAACGCCATCGTACCTCCATCGATTATGGCAGACAGCCCATCTATGAGCAAGACAGCAGGATGGCTGCTCGCCCCATGGATCCATATAGTCAGCCGACGCCGATGTACGGCCAGCAACCCGCATACCAAACTCCGGCCATGCAGTCGTACCCAACGAGCCAGGTGGTGCCGGATTATGGGGTTCGTTCAGTATTTCCTTTGGGAGCGCATTCGTTGTGGTTCCCATCAACAGAACACTTGACTAACTAAATATTCTTCGCTTCGGTTCTTAGATGCCGTACGGCATTCATCCATCAGCAGCGCCCATGTCTCAAATGGCCGATCCCTCCGGGCAGACTCGGCCCAGCCAGCAAGCTACGGTGGGGCAAATGATGGCGATGAATCAGCCTGGCACTCCTGTACGGCATCCCAAAAGTGAGTTTTAGTAGTGGAAAGGTCCCTGGCTAAGTATTTCGTTTTTCTTTGGACCCAACAGCAGACCCCAGACTCGACTGGAGCGATGATGGCCCAGGGATACCCCCGATCCGGATACCAGACGCCCGAAAACTCGACCATTCTCCCTCCACTACAGCGCAGCTATAACCAGACCTCTAATGGGGCTGCCGCTCGCGGTTACTTTGACCTGGCGCCTCCGACGGCCAGCTCGATTTTACCTTCCCAGATGGCTCCCGAAGGTACTCGCTATGGATCTGGGAACGAGACTCCTCAGTGATACGATACGATGCGTGTGTTATAAATCAACAATCATATAATCCGAGCTCAGAACTGGGACTGCATCACGGGCTCTGACTTTGGGGCTCTGGAATTTGGGGTCTGGATCGGAATCAAGATTTGCCCTTCTCGTCGCTCGTTTATGCTTTGGCCGGGTTGTTGACCTTGACGGATCCCACCTGGCTGTTTACTACTATGTCCATTTTACTTGTCTCTTTTCGCTCGCTTTCCTGTCTGTCTGGATAGACGGGGGCCTTTTGCTAGATATTATGTTTGTCATGCTGGGTGGCTCTGGGACTCTTGTTTGGTGCTGTCTGTCTCTTTTTTTTTCTTTTTTGGCTGTTACTGTTACTGTTCATGTTACTGGCGCTGTTGGACTGGGTAGAACTGGAGGGGTGTGGAGGCTTTACTCTTTTTTTTTCCCTACTCAAAAAAGTGAGGTTCGCATTCTTATGGTTCGTGGATTATCCCCTCGGTGTACATACTGGCGCCTCTTGATAGCGGTTCATCACGGTGCTTTTAATCTGGTGATGGCCACAATTCACTGGCTTATGCTGCTTCGATAACTTTCGTCCGCTCAACTGTCCGCTCTCCGACTTGCCTCTCTTTCTGCGTGCTGTGGCCGTGGCCCTGGGCAGTAGCGTGTGTTTGCTCACTTTCCACCAGGCCGTCGTGTTCCTTCCTTCCTTGCACTTCCCTTCCCTCATCGAATCGCCTCTACCACCCGCCTCATCGGGATTATTTCGCCCTCCAAAACAACCCTTCCACCTCTTCACTGACCCACATGTCGCAGAAATGGATTCGTCTGAGAGCCCTTTCAGCAATCTCGATATTTGGTGTGATTGGTCTGGCGATCCCAATGATACCGTCCACGTCTGTATGAGCGTCGAGGTACGTTGACAAACAACAAACTGCCAACAATGCGTCTCGTGACTGGGACCTCCCGCTAATGACTCCCCTGCGACCAGGTTTGGTGCACTCCAGGTTCCCAGATTACTCTTCTGGATACTTCCCATCCAGCTGTCGCCGAGGTCATCGATTCCTCTCTCCATCCAGTGGTCAAGTTCAAGGGCCCGGATGATGTCAAACTACTCGGTGAGGATACGGCCACAGACGCGAGCACGCAGACAAGCACTCAAGAACCGTCGCCGGCGGAGGATCGAGTCGATGGATTTGTGACGCCCGAAAAGCATGCCGTACCTGTGACGCCCGAGAAGAAAACACCTCATGCAACCTTACATCCCGGATACCCAAGCTCCCAGGTCGATTCACTAGTCTCTTCAGACTCGGGTAGTGTACTCCGAGCTGGACATACACCCGACGGATCCCCCGGCGAGGGCCTCGACGCCTTCTATGCCACTTTCTACCGGGATGGGTCTTCCTCCGAGTTCCTTAGTGAAGCTGGATCATCCCCCAGCAACCCGCGCAAGAGAAACGCCAAGGCTGCCTCTCTGCCCGACTCAGTCACCGACTCGGAGAGATCATACGGGGGTGAAAAGCTCAAGAGCAAGAGTCGCGTCCTTGCCAAGGGAAGACAGTCACCGGTGTCTTCGACTACTTCTACCTCCAAGCACACACGTACGCGAAGCCTGATTCCTCGTCCTATGAGTGCGACCAAACATGTGTGTCTTGATCCTACGAAGATTCTTTTACCATCAGACTCGGTGCCCGTGTTGGACGTGGAGTTTCGACGGTTCGAAAACAGCGTGTCGCCAGCATCGCCAGCATCGCCCGTGGGAAGTCGGGCCGAGGATGATCATGTTGAAAACGAGAATGCTACAGATACTCTTTCCGGAGAGCTGTTGACACCTCGGGCCAGGGTCGCGGCTAGGCCCGGCCTGGATGGAAGCAACGACGATGCTAGCAAATCCCGACAAGGACAAGATGCGGAGAGAGTTTCCACCGTGGCGCCCGTTGGTAGCCCCTGTGACACGACACTCATGTCGGACTCGGTCGATGCATCGTTTGGAGTATTCCCGGCCCATGGGATTTGCCTTGTGCAACCCCCGACTCCTCTGCGCCCCTTCAACCGACCTCGTCTCGTCCTCGTCGGGGAGGAGTTCCAAGTTCAAGGCTCATCCGACATCGATCCAGCCTGGTACAAAGCCTCTGTTACGTTGGTTCTGCGCCTCCAGCCCGGTCGACCGCGCGGTTGGTTTGAGCTGATCGTTCCAGGTCTACCTCGCCTCGCCAAGAATGACCACGGTTACGTGTACCTCCGCCTACCAGATGACCAGGGATTAGAATATCGCACCTCGTCCTTTAAAAGATATGAGATCGTCGAAGGCTGTCTCATTGCGCAGTTTCCACCGATCCAGTCAAAACTGACCATCCCGCTTCGACCTTGTGATGCGCGTTTTTATGGATTCCTACGGGACTTCAAAGTCATCCAGACTATCCGCACTCAAATGATAGCAGATAAACAAAACTCGGCCTTTTGCATTGTGGAGTACACGGCTGTCTGTTCGTTGGACCTCATTCAGCGTGACTTTTGCGCCGAGCAGTGTGGATTCTACATCTACATACATGGTGGCCCAGCCGGCGAATTCAGCTGTCACCTCGACAGTCCCAAGACCGATTTCCATACCATCCAGCTGGACTCAGACCCTGAGTCTGACCTTGGGACTACGCAGCTCCAGGTTATCTGCACACTATTGAACCTTGACATGTTTGTGATTACGTGGGAGATGCGAGTTCCACGCGCCGATGCCATTAGCTGGATCCCGCGCATCACAGCTCTTCCAGACGGGTCTCGGGTGGAAGAGGAGTTGCAAAAACGTTTCCTGTATGCTGAAGACGACGAATTGGAGGTTGTGCGTGGAGAAGTCAAGTCCAGACTTGTCGCACCAAAAAGATTGAACGAGGGGATGGGCTTCACGGCTTTGCTCATGAATGTGGTCTGGTGGGTGTTCCTGCTTCTACCTTTGTTTTACCCAGTGGGGTTTTACGATAAAGTCTTGGGTGATGAAGCGAGCCAGAAGATTCAAAATTTTCTTTGCGCGAAGTCTATCCTTTGCGCGCGGGAGAGCTCAGAAGAGAAGCTGGGGGTGCATCATACGGAAGAGACTGAGGCCGGCGGAGGGGATTCAAAGACGCCCGAGATCGTGGCTCCCATGGAAGACGCAGAGTTGGTTTCTGTTTCTGTGCCGGATGTGGTAGATGTGCAGACACAGGATCCTGTCCGTCCAACTTCGACCTCGCTGCGAGATCGTGTCGATTATTTCCTGGGGTGGAAAGGTCCTCTTGCTGTTGACGGAGTGTGAGCCGTTGGAGATGGGCTGGTGATAATAAATCGAGTTGGCGGTTTTTTTTCCATCCTTTACTGTATGAATAGTCACGAGCTTTAGCAAAAATCACTATGAAGGCCTCATTTTGTACGAAATATTATCTTCTTCGTGCTGTATTCCCCATTGTAGAAACCTACCGAGCACTGTTGAGCGTTGTACTATGGGACAGGCGTTATCATCCATAGATTTCCATGGAGTTTTCTCTTAAATGGGTGTCATCATCAACTTCCAGCTGAGATAGAGTCGATGAAGCTTGCGTGGAGCTCGCTCGTATACTTAGTTTATATGATTTTTGTATTGGGATAATCAGTGAGATTAGGAGATTAGGAGAATAGTATGATTTTGTTCTTAAAGGGTTTGTAAGTGTTGTGGTAGTTGTATTGGTGGGTTGTAATTTTGGGGCAGATGGAGGAGGTTTTTGGGCTTGCGGGATGGACTGTGAGCATTGTGAGAGCATCCATACCTAGAGCTTAGTATGGGGAAGCGGGGGTTGAGGGTTTTTTATTATGGGATTGTGGTCTGCTTTGGTACTATTTGGATATGGTTCGATTAGATATTGAAAGGCAGACATGGCAGCCCTCTGTCAAACCACTGAATCAACTACACCAACAAAGACGACACTTAAGACTGTGGACAGTGAGGTATTTGCATGATATGGACTATTTACACTGCATTGCATCGCAATACCTGATTACTTGTCCTCCAGGTAAAAAGCCATAACCTCCTCCACAGCCCACCGCAGGACAACCTCCATCCCAACCGCCCCCTTCCCGGGCGCAACCCTAACACCAACATCCTCTCTAACATCTACACCCTGTCCCACGCGCGCAACAATATCCCCTTCTCCCTCACCTGGGTCGTCCCCGCCAATCAACAACCACGCATGGTCACGCACGTACCTCGGCCAGACAATATCATCCACATACCCCGGCGGATCGGTCCAGAAGTTCTGCGGGGGCCGGTCATCTTCGCCTTCCAGATCGATTTCCCCCTTGTCCGGGGCGTTCTGGGGGGGTTGCGTGGTCGTAGGTGTAGGTGTAGGGGGCTCCGGCGCAGGACCGATGGTTACATACCCACTGCGCCCCTCGCGCCGCTGCTTGACAGTTGTGTATGCCGCGGGCAGGAAAAGCGGTAGACCGATTTGCGCATGGACAGGCCGTAGGACACCGTGGTCTGTCGGGTAATGCTCATCTCGGACGGAGGCAGTCAGAGCCCCGTCCTTGGCAGTACTCTTATACTCATACCCCTCCGGTGGTGCATACAGCAAAAACCCCTCCATAAAGACAAGCGTAGGGCTGCGCCTTCGCCCTTCCGCTTGTCGCTGTCCCTGTCCCACAGCAGCAGCAGCAGCAGAAGCGGCAATCCTCTCCTCAACTTCCCGCCGCAGATCCACCACCAAACTCTCCGACACACAGGGCCCCGCATTCTCGTTCTGATCTTCTTTGCTCTGCAGCCGGGGCGGGAGATGCCCGTGCGTCCGGACATACGACAGCGCCTGTGCAAGGAAAGCAGTGTCTATTGCGGCCGAGGTATCCCAGTCCTGGACTGTTTTGCCGGAGGGTGTTGTTGTGTATGGGATTCTGTGTGTGCGGAAGATTGTTTAGATTAGCTCTAGCTCCAGCATTCCGTTCTACCTAACAAATCAAAGCTTGAAATTCAAGACTGGAGGTGGGGAGGGGGTTGGGCGGGAAACGTACTGATCATCTGGGTAGTAAAAGTCATCTTCGTGAATAATGAACGTGTTGAGTTTATTGTTGTTGTCGTGCGCGCGTGAGGCACTGTCTAGTTGGACCCCGCAGAAGATGCGCTGCAGGAGTCGGGCGAGGGTGGTTTTCCCGCTGGATGAGGGGCCTGAGATGCCGACTATCACGGCTTTTTCGGGCTCTGGTGGACCTGGGGAGGTCATTTTGTGTGGCCCAGTGGCGCTTGTTCGAGGAGGAGAGTGCGGACGAGAGCAGGATTATCATGGAGGGGTTGTGAGTCTGTGACTGTGTTGATTGCGCGCTATCGTTAATCGTTAATCGTTATCGTTCTCGTTATCTTATCGGGTTGGCTGATCGCTGGGATCAGCGCCAAGACGATGCGCATGGAGGAGCAGGCGAGTCTTAAGGATCTGCGGATTCGGTCCCGTCTGTGGCTTTTGAGTGGTAATTTGCTAGAGAAAGCAAAATACCTATTTTCTACCTTAGTCACGGGCATCACTGGGCAACATCGTCAGAGATTCGAAAACCTGTTACCTGTCCAGCTCGGGCTCGCGTGTTGTTCGTGGACAACATATGGCACCTAGTGGAGATATGTAGGTACAGCGCGGCAAGTTTGCAGTCTACAAGCAGAGCTAGAATTTCGGTACCATCAACCCGCTAGCTAACGCATCAACCTTCAAAGAATTCGAGACTTCATCAACGCCATGAAATAACCTCAAAGTCAACAAGCTGTGTCAAACATAAACATCTATGTCGCAAAGAAACGTCAAATATCCCGGCAAAAAGCAGTACTCATGTAATCAATACCCACCGGGAGACTACAGGTTGACCTGGCGCATCCAATCCCCAAAGACACGACCCTCAAAAATTTGTGATCGTCTTGCGATTCACAACAGCCTCAATCAATCTCTTCTGCGCCTGCTGAACTCGCTCAAAGCGCATCAACCCACATGACTCGCTTTCAAGGTGACCCAGAAGCCCGGCCAAGGTGGTAAACTCCTTCCCACAGCTCTGTCTATTTGGACAGTGGTACACCTTCTGCTGATGCACGGGCGAGTTCAAGTGCTGACCGAGTGCTTTGGAGGTGTTGAATGATCTGTGGCAGATGTAGCACTCCCAGGAGGTACCGTTGTAAGCACGCGAAGTAACCTGGTACTGCACACTTGTCTCGCCGGGACCTTCGATCATCTTGTTGGAGATGAGACCGCGTGGGTCGGAGCGTTGAACCATGCGCAGGATCGTGTCTCGGTCAAGTTTGGGGGCTTGGCGACAGGCACCGCGCTCGAGGTGGTGGACTACTCCGCTCGCCGTGACGAAGTTGGTCTTGCAGAAGGGGCAGGACATGCTGGTTCCGCGGTGGATCTTGGAGTTGCGATGCTGTGTGTTTTCGATGAGAAACCATGAATTTTAGCCTCTATCTAACATGATAACTCACCATGCGCAGGTTATTCTCGTTCATGAAATGACGATCACAGTCCTTGCAGTATGCCTTGTAGTGATCCCGCGCGGCCATGTGCTGGTTAGCAGCTGCTTGGGAGTGGAAGACCTTGTCGCATGTTTCACAGGGGATTCTGGGTCTCCAGTGGGCTAAGGCGTCCATGTGTTGGTGGGAGGCTCGAATGGTGCGGAATTCTCTATCGCAGGTCTCGCATTGGGCCCAGTGATTGTAATCGTCAAGGTGTTCCACGAAGTCATCGTTGTAATAGAATTCCTCGTTGCAATAATCGCATTCAAACATTGTGGGGACTGCGAGTGATGATGGCCAGCGGACTAAATGAGTCGTTCCGCGAAGCGGGAGCTGAGCTCCGTGTGGAGCTCCTTGACGCGCAGGACGGTGGAATCAAAGAGTGCAATGTCAAGGAAGGACACGACAAGGAACCTCGGAGATTTTCAACGGGAAGATAAATGGGCAGCGGAAAGAAGATAGAGGGTCTCGAGAAGGAGAGGAAGAAGATCGAAGAAGCGAAGAGAAAGAAGGGATCCTTGAGGCTGGTCTCCGTTTGATGTTTTCCTACATGGGAATTTCCGTGCTTCTGTTCGCGCGAGGAGGATCAAGTGCCTTGGCTCTTCTCGGGAGAACCTTCTCCAGGTTCTCTCACTTGAACAGTAGGTAATAATCTATGGACCTTTATTGGAACCATCAAGTCTTGAGATTATGGACTGAGCCAAATCTTTTCTTCGAGTTCGTGCTAGACACCTACAGACGACGGCAACATCTTAAAGAAGCAGGGTTAGGAGTGTAAGAGACTCCACGTGGGTTTATTAGCAAAAATACTGCCTTAATGCCTGAATTAATGTCTGATTCCTGAATTTTCAGGCAGAGAGGTTGTCGCTGTATCAATCCCCTAATTATAACACCACGAAGCACATAATGGATGCTAGAGTGATCAAAATCCGAGATGATAGTGCTGTTTAAGCAAAATTCCTGTGTCGAGCTCGCTTTTGAGATGTCTGTCATGCAGCTGTCGATCCGTGAACCACACTGGCCTCATGTTTCGGAAGTTTCCTGCAGTATGAACTTTGTTTGCTCATCTTCAATCAATGTCTGCTTCGATTTGGGGAACTTTGAGCAAGCCCCGTCCTCGAGATGGTGCAACACCTCGGTTGGGCTGACGAGGTTCACCTTGCACAAAGGGCAGGCCACGTTTGCCCCAAGGTGCGTCTTTGATAGTAGATGCTTGAGCACTGGTCAGAACATGAGGTACAACCACTCTAATTCAACAATTGGAACACATACAAGGAGCATTGCAGTCGCAGTTGCGAAGTGGCTGTCGCAGGCTTCGCAATGATAGTTGCAGTGGCGATTTGCATGCATATGGTTGTCAGCATCATGTTGCGTCGAGAAGATTCGACCGCAACCTGGACATGGGTACTTGGACCTCCAATGTCCCAAAGTATTCATATGCTGATCGGCATCAGCCTGGGTGCTGAAGTTATCATCACAGCCTTCACATGGAATGCTCGCCCTTCTGTGCCCAAGTCCCAGCATATGCTGCTTGGCAAGCAATTGTGTTGAAAAAACACAATCGCAGGCCTCGCAAGCAAACTTGGGCTTCCAGTGTCCGAGGTTATCCATATGAAGATTTGCTTTAGCTTGGTCGTCGAACTTTATATCACATGTTTCACAAGCTGCTCTTGGCGGGGGTGGATGTCGCGTAAGCATATGATTATTGGCAGCTTTTTCATCTGCAAACACTTTATTGCAGTATTTGCAGGGAAAGGTTCTCTTCCAGTGCCCCAGACTGTTCATATGCTTTTCCGCTTGCGCTTGGTCGGGAAATGTGAGGGAGCAGGTTTCGCATGAGACTCTTTTCGTCTTATGATCGAGAGCGCGCATGTGTTGATCAGCGCTCTCTTGAGTATAGAACTCTCTCTCGCACATCTCACATTGGAAGGTCGGTGCCCAATGCTTGTATGCGTTCATGTGTTGCTCGGCGTCTTCTTCACTGTAGAAGAGCTGGTCACAAGTCTCACACTCGTGTTCCGGCGGCCAGTGGTCGGTGTCATCCATATGCTGCTCCGGCGAGCGTTCGCTACGGAACGCGCGCTCGCACGTGTCGCATTGGAAAGAGTACATGACTTTAGGATCAAAGTGAGAGCAAGTGTGTGAGTGATCTCATCAGAGGGAGTTGAAGGTGGAGTTCTGACGGGCTCGCTGTTGTTGAGCGAAGTCGAGAGGCTTCAGTTCCAAGTTGAGAGCCGAAAGAGGGCGGGGAGGTGAGGAGGTGAGGAGGCGCAAAAGAAAGAGGCGAAGAGAAGAAAAGATGGGAGATCGAGGCTCACTGGGTGTCTTCCCAAACGGGTAATTCCGTTTGCACTGTGTTCAGCATGTGATCTTGAGGGCTTGATGAGAGTCTCCCCTTGATACTCAAGTAATGAAATGCGCGATCGTCATTCGTCTCTAGTTTATATGACGTATTCGGCTTTTTCTGGGCCTTCCGTGGCTCCCTCCAGATATCCGAAAAGTCAGAACTGGGTAAAACTCGCTACTTCACTCGCATCAATATACTTGGCAAAGTTGGAGCGCAGGTGACGGTCTTTGGACGGAATTGCCGATAGAATCGCATGCTTGGAGACAGATAGGGGCATATACTATACAATGTACTCCTAGAACCTGCCCGGCAATATATTGCTCTCGGGGCTCATCAAATGGACGGCCTCACACGACATCCGTCAAGCCTACTCCATCATTGGAAACTGGGAGCTAGGCAGGCATCGCAGCATGCTGACTTGGGACAGACCATTGGAATGGCATTTCACAACAATAGTAGCTTCCGACTAACTCGTTATCAGTATATTCTAGGTCATTTTCGGTAAGCTGGGTAGAGCACGAGGCTACGCCGGACAGACTGCCTTGACCTTCTGATGCCTTTTGGTTGCAGGTCAAGAAGCCAATATCTCACCAGGAATGGAGGGAGTGGGTGGACCTTCTAGTAAAGAAGATCAAGACCAGGCCACATTTATGGCAAACGCCATCACAACCGACACAAAGACTAAGGTATTGTTGTTGCTTTGAGGAATGATGTGGATACGTTGTTGATGAATAAAGTCGACTCTAGAGTCTTTGATCACAATATCCTCAAAAGTAAAGATTTGTTTTGGAGACTGAAGACTTTCCATAAACAACTTGCATCACAGTGTCCAACTCCAGAGAAACTATTCACTCCTTGTTAAATCTGCTGTATCGCAGCACATAGGAAAGTACCGGGCACACCCTTATGTTTGAGACATGAAATCCCCCCACTGGGATGAATACTCAGAAAAGATATCCAGATTCTCAATTTGTGACACAATGAACCGTTGTCTCTCAAGCACCTAGGCCTCCTTTCGCTGCTTTGGGACCCCGACTCCGCTACCCCAGAACACATTCGTCAGATACAGCTGCATGTGCTGGACAGCATCAAATGACATAGTTCCACATGCCTGAGTCTCCAGGTGTTTGAAAAGGTCAGTCAAGCCGACAAAGGCCTTGGTGCAGTCACCAGATCTGCCAGGGCATCGGTAAACTCTGGGGTTTCGCTTCTTAGGATGATCCGTAGGATACTGCAAGTGTGCCTGGAGCTGCAGGGGGGAATCAAAGACCCGAAAACACGTGAAGCATGTGTATCCTTCGTCCGTCTCTGGACTCGCCTCCGCAAGATGACCGGTAGTGAGCCAAGCGGGCTGAGGGTTGACGAGGACTCCGGCGTCATCGCAGTTCCGAAGAAGCCAGAGGATGCTGTGGTGGTTCAGGCCCGGGGCTTGCGGGCAAATTCCGTTCTCAAGGTGCGACATCAGGATACTGGCCTTCTCGAAAGCACAACCGCAGAACGGGCAAAGGGTTGTGAAGGTTCGATGGATACCAGAAGTGAGGTGCTGTAGAAGACATGAGTTGGTTTTGGTTCATATATAGGCGCCTAGAGAGACGACTCACATTGTGAAGAGCACTCTCAGTCTGGAATCGTAGGTGACAGGTGCCACAGCGGTTGCGGTAGTGGTTCTCAGCCCACATATGTCTCTCTGCGTTGATCTCGCTTGGGAAGATCATCGGGCACGTGTCGCAGGGAAAAATAGTTGGGGGCCGAGCCTTCATGGCTAGCACTCTCTCCGACCACATACACATGGCTGTGTGAGGTGCAAGCTGGGTGGGAGTGGAGTGAGTGTCTTCAATCTTCCAGGAGAAGGTAGATGTACACAAAAAAAAAGGAAGATGGAAGAGGTTGGATGCTATCCCATAAAAGACCGTCGGGGGATATGTTTGCTTCGCTTGGTTTGTTTTGCCTAGTGTTGTTTGCCCTATTTTCAACGTTATGATTGATATCCAGAAACATCCGGAACTGAAGACCAGAGGAATGGTACCCCGGATACGCTCAATACGCTGTCATCCCCTTTTTGGCAGTCATTTTCTCGAAGTCGCAAGTGTTTTCTTTGGTTATGCTTTGAGGCTGTTCTTTTCTCTATATTTCTTCATTATTCTTATCATAATTATGAAGATCTATCGAGGTTCCGTGTCCGCCATACATGATGCTATCGATCTACTTCTCCACACTCTGGCAGCGGGGAGTTAACCAGCGAATCAGGAAGCGAGTCTGCTAAAACAAAGTGGGGCCGAGCTGTCGCTTGACTGCTCGGGCGGTGAAGATTCTGCCTCGCCCCCATCAGATGCCCTGACTGGGGCTTGACTCGAGTTTGTCTGGATAGAAGCAGTTCTCATCCGCAGTCTATCAGCATGCACTCGTGGGGACCCATAGAGACTTCCCCTCCAGCTGAATGGCCTGTCAAGACCTCGGGCGAGTCCTTTCAACTGGACGAGGACAGTGCGTTATTCACTGCGGCTCCGGCTAACCCCGTCTTATCAGCAATCTCGCCTCATATCCCTCGAGCGTCGTTGAATTTAAAGTATCCATCATCACCCGAATCTCAGGAATTGGATTACATTCCAGTTATTGACTCTTTGACTTCCTCATCCAATGTCCACCCTCACACACAAACCGTTCAGTCAAATGGAAAGACAGATCAATTGGACCCATATCTTCCAGTTGGAGTATTATGGAAGAATCTCGATCCTGCAGCAGAGTATCCAGAGATGGAAATGAATCTGCTAGAAAGCCAGCGCTGGGTTCGAACAGAGGCCCTGGATGGGGTTAACCATATTCGCGTCTACGTTGCCCACAGAATGACCAGTCGGGGAAACGCCCAGCGCTCGATCACAAAGCTGCGGGCAGCCATGAAGGTCGTGATGGCCAAGTTGGATAGATCGTCCCAAGCATGGAATGGCTATCGGCTGTTCAATTTCCAAGATGAGAGCAAGTCAAGCAGCACCGAGGACGAGTCTCTTTGGTACATCTTCAATACCTTGCGGGACCCCTGCCCGCGCGTTGAAGAAATGAAGGATCCCTGGTCACGACGAGCAATGGAGCAATTGTTGTCGGAAGACGATGGCGCTGATTTCGGTCTCAAGACCAAACTGTACCCTTATCAGCGCCGCTCAGCCGCCACAATGGTACAGCGGGAGGCCCAGCCCGCGCGGATGTTGGATCCTCGACTTCAAGCGTGCCAAAGTCCAACCGGCCGTGAGTACTACTACGACAAGGAGGACGGTTACATTACCCTTGATAAGGTGCTTTACTCCGAGGCTTGTGGTGGTAAGTTAGAACCTCCAATCGTTCAGGCTCTGGTACTGATACTTGAAAAAGGCATTCTTGCAGAGACCATGGGCTGTGGAAAGACTCTTATCTGCCTTGCTGTGATATGTGCCACTCGTGGTCACGCCCCTAGGATCCCAATTGAATTCTTGTCCACAGCGGAACGGCCAGACCTCGTCCCGGTCAGGAAGAGAACCGGCTCTCTTATGGATATGGCCGCTGCTGCAGCAGAGCGGCACTCCGAGCCATGGAGGACCTTCTTCCGCGAAAGGCAACGGGAGGGTCGGTACTATGAGCGGTGCATCAAGGCGTGCGAGGCACATCGAGGGTCCTACGAAATCCCTCCGCATCAGACAAGATACCAAGGTAGACACAGCCAGTCTTACGCCAGGCCTCCTGCCAAACGTATTCTTCTCTGCTCTGGGACGCTCATCATTGTGCCTAACAACTTGTTGGATCACTGGCAGCGTGAGATCAAAGCCCACACCGAGGGACTAGACGTCCTAGTCATGGGACAAGGGTCTGGTCAGACCCCGCCGGCTGATGACCTGCTCCGCTACGATATCATTCTGTTCGCAAAGACACGATTTGAGCGTGAGGCGGGTGACCCGGTTAATAACCGGCGTGATAAGTTTGTGCAAGTCCATTCACCATTGACGCAACTCCACTGGCTGCGAGTCATCGTCGACGAGGGTCACAACGTTGCCGGTCATGGCTCGAAAACCAACATGATTCACATGCTTGGCCACATGCATTTTGAGCGTCGATGGGTCATCTCAGGAACGCCATCAACGGGTCTCTACGGGGTGGAGGTCAGTCTTGCTTCGCAGGAAGCAAATACCAGCGATACGGAATCTCCTGCGGAGATCACAGCTGCTGCCCTGCGTAGTCGGAAGAAGACGGGCAATGCGGTGGATAACGAGTTGAAAGATTTGGATCGGCTACGGCGCATTGTTATCGAGTTTCTAGATCTGAAGCCCTGGTCTAATTCTCGTGCGGATGACCCGGCTGATTGGACAAAGTACATCAAGCCCCTTGGGGAAGATGGTCGGCGTCGCAAGTCTCCGGCAATCCGAGCAACCCTTCAGGGCCTGGTGGTACGGCACCAGTTGGATGTTGTGAGTAAGGAGATCTATATTCCGAAACTCTACAATCAGGTCGTCTATCTCGAGCCGACTTTCCACGATCGACTATCCATCAATCTATTCCTCTTTGGTCTCGCCGTGAACTCGATCACTTCAGAGCGAACAGGTCCTGATTATATTTTCGACCCGAGTAATCGGAAGCATCTCAATCAAACCATCAATAACTTGCGCCAGGCAGGCTTCTGGTGGGCAGGCTCCGACGTTAATCCGCAGGATTCGATTGAGCATGCCCTGAAGTACATGGAAAAGAACCGCGAGAAGATGACCGTGAAAGACATTGATCAGTTGAACCGTGGAATAGAGATTGCGCGTATAGCGATCAACTCCGGCAGCTGGCGCGGGTTCAAGCACCTTCACGAGCTTGGCGTTTACCTGCGAGGCTTCCCCGAGGACCATCGTGCTCACTGGGCGCTGGACCAAAGCAGCGTGGACAAGGATCCGATGCTGATCGGCATCACGCAGGCTCGCCGAGCCCAACAGCACGTTACACAGCATCTCAAATCCGCCGACCCCACGCAAGGTCTCGCTGGCGCTGGTATCAAAACCCGCCACGAGCTTGAACGTCGAGACCAGCGGAATCCTTCTAAAGGTGCCCCAGAATCAGCAGGCAATGCCACCATGTCTGCACCTACCCCCAGCTCGTCTACTCCGGGCTCGCTCATCCACAGTCCAAAGCCACAAACCAATAAATCGCCGAAGAAAACATTCACCCGCAATCTCTTCCGCACGCTTCCCGCCACATCCCCACTTCAACAGACGCAATTCGTCGCAACCTGTTCAGCCAAACTAACCTACCTCCTGAATAAGGTGCTCGAGTTTCAGTCCACCGAGAAGATTATCATCTTCTACGATAACAATAACTCCGCATTCTGGATCGCCGAAGGTCTCGAGCTTCTTGGCGTCGAATTTCGCATTTACGCGAGCACTCTGAAACCTGAGCTACGAACCGAGTACCTCAAGCTGTTCCGCGAGGCGGATGAGGTGCGGGTACTGCTCATGGATCTCCGACAGGCCTCACACGGCCTGCACATCGCTCAAGCCTCGCGAATCTTCATCGTCAATCCGATCTGGCAGCCCAACGTCGAAAGCCAGGCAATCAAGCGTGCACATCGGATCGGGCAAACCAGGCCTGTCTACGTGGAGACGCTGGTTCTATCAAACACGCTAGAAGACCGCATGCTGAAGCGGCGGAAAGAGATGTCCGAAGCGGAGATCCAGCATGCGGAGAAGAGCTTGCTAGATGACGGGACGATGAGTGGAATCGTGCAGGGGGAGCCGTTTTTGCCGATGGGCGCGGAGAAAGATGATGCTGCGGCTGCGTATCTGGACAGGCCGATTGGGTTCTTTGATCGGCATCGGCTGCCGATTCCGGATGATGAGCCTGTTGGTGGATCTAGTCCGACCAGGGGCAAGGGTAAGGGTAAGCGCGTGTTTCAAACGAGAGAATCCGATGCGGATGAGGATGGGGCTGTGGGGGCAACTCCATTGCCAATGCGCAAGCAGATGCGCGTTGGCTTTGCTGTCGAGGAGAGGTCTGCTGGGGACGAACACATCCACACTGCTGGTCCGAGCCTGTTGGGAACGAATTGTTCTCTCTTTGGTGGACCAACCACCAGCAATGCGGTTGAGACTGCAGCCCCCACACGACCGCGTATTGGCTTCGCTGCCGACGTGGATATCGTTGGTCATAACGAAACTCCCGAATCAACAACTCCCTCGGTCCCGTCAACCCCTCGGCATCTGCTGTCCTATGACGAGGAGGGACTGCGTCCGTATTAGGTCTCGCTTTCTGATTCATGAATGATATCACGATGCATGGCGTTGGTTAGGATAGATATGTTGTACAATACCCGACGGCTAGCCGGTAGATCATGAAACAATACTCACTGGTTCAATCTGACTGGCACGACGTTTTGCCTGTCTCCCAATACCCATTTGATTCCACAACAACTGTCCCCAGAGCAAGATCATCCAGGCAGTGGCATTCCATTATGTAACTAAATCTTCGGAGGGTCTGGCTGGGGTAGATGGTGGATATTGATCCACCATGTACGGTTAGAGAACTGAATTGAACATGTCGCAGTAGCATAAGCAGGCCTAAACCCCGTATTCACGTGGACTAGGAGGTGGGATTATGCTTACGTGGTGCGGAGTGCAGGCGGTCGGTCGTGAGGCGTCCATTGTTTCTGGTGCTAGTTCTTGATATAGGAGGAGCTGGGATACAAGGGCATCATCCAGAATTGAGAGAAGTCTTGATGAATGGGTTTTGAATTCATGTATCATGTCCTGTCAAGATTGCGAGGAAGAATAGAATCGATATCACAGTGACGACCAAAGCACGGCAGACGTGGAGACTCCCTGACTATAAGCTATGAGTAGAGAACCGTGAATTCTACGAGAATGAACCAATGACACAATGCTAATGGGGAAAAGCCTATTGTATCTTTTGATTTGTAGCGGTGATGCAATGTCAACATCAAACCTGGAAGAAAGCAAGACTGTCTCCTCCGTACGCCGAATAGCTCCCCCTGCATTGACACAAACTACCACACAACCTTGAACCCCAAGTATCCCCTTCATCCTAACCCAGAACTCAATAAACAAAAGACCACCATGGAACCCAGTCCACTCCAATCAAATCAAATCAAATCAAGACCCATTCCGCAATCTCTCCATCAAGCACAAACTATACACCCATCCCCACCATCTCCCTCCACATCCACCAATCATCCCAACCTCCTCCATCCATCCTACTGCGTCAAATAATCCTCAATCTCAAACCCCATCCTCTTTAGCGCCTTCTCCTCCAACCCAGCACCAGCACCATCATTTCCAACAACCCTCCTCAAAACCACCGTCCTCGCATCCCCCAACCGAACCTCTACCGCGCCCACCCGCTCCACCTCCTCCTTCCCACACTCCCGCACATAAACAGTAATATCCGGGCCCACGCACGCGCGCCACAAACTCGCCATCCACTGCCAGTGGTCCAAGGGCGCGTAGGAGTCGTGAATCGGCACGCTGCAGGCGAAGGCGTCGGCTGTGGTGAGTTGGTAGCGGGGGACGAGGGCGACTGGCGTGGGCACCGGAGAGAATGTGTTTGGCTCGGTGGCCGTGGCGGGGGCGAGGGTGGTGGAGGCTGTGGTGGTGGGTGTTGTTGCGATGGAGGTTTCCGAGTCGGCGGATGTGGATGTGGATGAGGGGGAGTGGATGGCCAAAGAGGCGGTTTTGGGGATTATGGTTCGGGGGGAGGTGGAGCCGTCTGGGGGACCAGGGTGGTCGGTTGTAGTGGTTGTGCTTTGGTCGGCGTCGGCATTGGTGGGTGTTTCTGTCCCCTCAGACTGCGCGATAGATCTCACAAAGCCAACGATATCATCCGAGATACGGTGCCACGCAGATATGGTATTCAGGTAATCCACCGTCGCATCGCCCATGGGTCCACCCTCCGAAGACCGCGGTGCCTGTACGTCCGGGCCCTCGAACACGCGCACGCTGAACTTATCCTCCTTCTGCAGCAGGCGGTGCAGGTACTCAACAGCGCACCGAACAAGCTCGGGATCCTGGCCGTCGATAGCGATGACGGGTCCGCGGGCTGAACCCTGACGGAAGGAAGGCACGAGCGGAGGGGAGATTTTGGCGAGGAGTTTGATTTTGTTCAAGAACGGGATTGTCATGACGGCCGTTTCGACGCTGGATTCCGCCATGGGAAAGGGCGTCAGTGGTGTCGAGGGGATGGCGGTTTGCAGCGGTGGAAGCTTCAAGCTTGGATCCGGGACTGGCTGGGCTGGGGTTTGAGGCTGAGGCTGAGGATGAGGGTGCGGTTGGGTCGGGGTTGGAACGCCTCCGTATGCGCGCTGCGAGTGCACCATGGGCAACAAGCTGCGGGATTGTTGGGCGTTGGCGGGTGCGCTGTATGGAGTCAACGGGTATGGCGACTCGGGGCTGTGGTCTCGATGCGCATGCATGGGTGGCTTCAGCGAGGTGTGAGATACCCGGCGACGCTTGACTTCGGGAGAGAGGATAGCGTCGTCGACCATTTTTCTGTGTCGGGGCCGTTCAATCCGATCAATGCGGATAGGTTTGGGTGCTCTGTCAACCTTGTCGCGGCACTGTGAGCTGCTGGCGGTCATCACGGTGGTGGTGGTGACCATGTGCGGATGCGAGGATGGACCGGAGAGACTCCCACGATGACCCTGGCTGGTCATCGGCGTGAATGGAGTCATGGGGGATGAGGGGGCATTCATGAGGCGGCCGCCGCATCGATTGCAGGTTGAGCCACCAGAGGGATTGTGACTGATCCCCGGGGCAGAGTTGCGAGAGGAGCCATCCCGGCCGACTCGTCGTGGTTGGTAGCGGTATGCAGGATACTGCTGGGCATGGCGGATTTTCTCTTCCTGTAATGGAATCAGCACGGTGAGTTCTGACAATTAGAGATCCATTGCGAATCGAGTGCTTACCTCTGCAAGGGCTTTCCATTTACTCTTCTCCTCCTCAGACAGCTGTCTCCACTGTTCTCCAATGACCTTGGAGATCTCCGGGTTGGCCATACCAGGATTATGGGCCACCACGATGGCCTGGTAATGTTGACGATATAGAATGAAAGCTGCAAACCGAATTAGCCAGATTGTCACTTTAAATCTCAATTTCCCACTTATACACAGCCAAAGCATCCACCGCAGCATTATTTCAACGGCAGCAAAAGCCATCGGCCAAAAACAAAAAGGACTTGCCATGCTCATACAACGGCTCAGACAGCATCAAAAACTCACCATTACGAGGCCGAGGAATCTTCGGATCCGGCTGACACAAACAAAACTGCAGACCGTCATTCTTCGCCGACTTGGCCGGGCTCGAACTCCCCGAAGACGAGGCACTCCGATCTCTCGGCAAATTCTGAGTCGAGATCATCGGACCCGGTTTTGCATGCTGCAGCACAGGCGAAAGTGCAGAATCATACTTGTGCGAGGCTCGAGCCGGCCCATACGAAGCCAAATGCTGGTGCGTCTGGGCGACGCCCGTGGGCCGCACTTCCGAAGTATATCTTGCCGTGTCGGAGCTGGCTGAATTCCCAGGCCCTGGACGATGCGGCAGGGCCATGTAGGACTTGGGCAGATGGTCGTTCATGATTTTGTGGTCGAACAGTTCGCTGGGTCTGGGCAGCGTGGAAACTGGAGCAGACTCATGGCGTAGAGAGGCCGGGTTGGGGAGGACTCGGTCGTAAGACATTTATCTATGGCGGCCACGGGCCCGGGGGGGCAACAATCACAAGCAGAAAGAAAGGAAAAACAAAAAAACGAGGACGAATACAAGGTCAAGGCCAGGAGGAGTCAAAGAATGAAAGGGAGGGTTGTGCAAAAAGGATATTGGGCCACAAGGGGAGAGGGGAAGGAGAAAGAAAGGAAGCTGGTTGGTAACTGAGGTATACTTTGGAGAAGAAGCCGTGGAATGAAAGTATCAGCCCCCAGAGGCAAACTGGAGCAGGGTCACCCGTCAGCTTCGGGGAGGGGAAGGCAGGGAAGAAGATATGAAAGAAGAGTAAATAAAAACCAATGGCGAGTGGTTCGGGGGGTGGGAAAGAGAGGTTATTGATTTGGAAGACAGGGAGGATAAGAATGGAACGGTGGATGATTGACCGGGGGGAACGAAACAAAGAAGATGGATGTATAGCAAAGTGGAGGAGGATGCCAGGATGATGGGCAGAGATGTGACAGGCTGGGAAACAGAAAAAAAAAAAGAAAAGAGAAAAACAAAAAGGAATAGACCAGATCCAAAAAGATCCAAAGATCAGATCTCCACCAAGCAAAAAATTGGACAAGGACAAGACAAAGAAGGCCGGTCCTTAATTTTGTGAGGTTTCTTTGTTTGACGCGCAGCAGCCTCTGTGGAGTCGTGGACAGGAAGGGACAAGTGTTGGGGGGCGGCGGGCGTGCTGAAGTCCGTATGGCGCTGGGAATCCCTATCCAGACCCTCGTCCCGGCGGCTTTTCTTTGTGACTGTCTCCTAGTGTTGTGGCCCTAGTGGGAGATCATAGATGGCGTACTTTTGACAGCACCAGCGGGAATGAGAATGGATATACTGAGTCTCGACACCATGTAACGGGGGGTTGTGGTCGGATACCGTCTACCACGATTTCCTACTACGGAGTACATACTACTACTATACTACTGTACGGTATTCTGGACAGGAATCAGGGACCAACAGGACCACAGGGTGTGGGTGTCCAGCGCATCATCGAAGCAAACGAAGAAGAGGATTAATCATTGTTTTCTTTGTCTCAGTGTCAGTCCGTCAGGCTGTTGCGCTCCGCATGCGGCGACAAGCAGAGGCCACTTTTCCTTCTGGTGGATCCCGCCAGTGAGGCTAGACGGCCCGATTGGCCAGGCAGCCCTTCCTCGTCGGTTCCCCGGCAAATCCAACGAACATCGCGAACAAAGAAAAAAAAAAAGATCAAGCAGCCACGACATCAAAAAAGAGCTGAAAGGAAAGATACTCCAATCAAGAGACAACACCAACAAGACTAGTCTCGACTCACGCAAACATTGTCCTGCCTCCTCGCATCTCCCCCCAAAAAAGCAATGTTCTCACGGACCCCCCTAGAACGACGGGAAAAATGGACCACGCCCATGGCCACGCAAAGATCATCGGGACGCCGCAGTGCAACGAACCGCATGGCCTGGCCTGGTTTGGGCGACAAAAAATAGCCCCCTGAAGTCCTGGAGTCTGGACAGCTTGCCAACCAAAAACAGGTACAACCGTACAAGCAACAAGCTCTTTGACCATCGAAAGGGACTCCACTCTGACAGGACCGCATCGGAGAATGATCTCATCTCCCGCCGATCCGCTCCACACGCCGTTACACCCATCGCAGATGGAAGAAGATGGGCCATTGCTGGAACAATACCACCCAGCAAACCCAACCCATTACCACCAGAGCAGAGAGTGGTTCTGTCAGAGTCGCCCTTTTTTGTCGTTTCGTCATGGGAGATGTGCATCTGGATCCATGGGTTTGACGCGTCTCGTACTACCTGATCTGACGTCCCGACCGTCTGGAACCTCTCCATTTGCCGCCGCTTTGGGAATCTAGCAACTGAGTCTCCAAGGGCCAAGACCATGGCGCTTGAGACAGGAGGCCTCTCAAGCTGAGACTGGGATCGAGACCGAGACACCAGAGACATAGGACCTGGGGAACTTTGTCCGGTCGATGTGTGAGTCTGATCAATCTCGGTTCTGAGACCACCCTGTCTTGTCTTGGGGGCCAGATAATAATGCCCGTTTGGTGTCAATGCGGGTAGCGGCAAGTTGCAAGTTGCAACCCGCTCCTCCTTTTCTACGGAGCTCGCTGCAAGACGGGCCGTGGAACATGGAACAGCATGGGCTGGGTCTTTGGGTTTGGGTTTGGTTCTGGGTTTCTCATTCTTTCTGGTCTTTGATTCATGACAATGTCTAAGCTGCAAAGACCCGTCGGTTGTGGCGCTTGGGTTCTGCGTCGGTTTTGGATGCCAGCTCGTACGAGTTGGCGCTGCTGCTCCTGGACCCGGACCCGGTGTGGACAGACCCGGTGTGGACTTCCTCTTCCCTGGGGTTCAAGAGCACCCCGTCAATCCCACGGTAGATCTCTGTCGCCATGAGACGGTGCGCACTGGGTCCCAGATGCATATCGTTCCTGGTGGTGGTCCGGTCAGCAAAAAGTGGCATTGAAACTGGTCGATCCCGACCTAGACAATCCTCCCAGACCAGAACTTACCAGAACAGATACTTCTCCGGATGCTCGCACATCTTCTTCCCCTTACTCTGATCCTTTGACATCATGACTCGGATGCCCGTCTCGCTCTGGACACAGGCCTCTGCGACATTTTCCCAGCCCGGGTCCTGGTTCGTCCCCAGCCCATTCTCCTCCTCGATGCCAGCAGCATACAACTGCCAGTCCCGAATGCGATCCATCACGAAGGCATTCGTATCGAACAAGTAGATCGTCCCGCGGTCCCATTCCTTCGCCGCCAGTCGTAACTTCTTATTCCACGTATCCAAGATGCGCACCGCATCTTTATAGTCATCACCGGTAGCCGTAAACCCGGGCAAAAAGGTCACATCAATCGTCTGCGCCAGAATCACCTTGAGCTTATCAAACCCAGGCCCCCAACGCTCAGACAAACGATTCAACTCTTGGACCAGCGTAGCAATCCGGCGCTCGACCGAGCCGGCCGCAGCATCATAATCCTTCGTCATAAGACTCCAAATGTCCCAGACACCAAAGGAGACGACGAAGATCGTCCGCTCCTGACGCGACCGGATCTGATCTTCTGAAAGACCCATCAACGAGGCCGACTCAGCCTCCAGCCACTGACTAAGTTGCGTCTTGAAATCAGCCAGCGTAGTCTGAGACAATCGGCCAACCAAGTCTAGCTCCGCATTATCCACCACCGAGCCCACCTTGCCCCTGAGCGTCGACCTCGCCGTTTGAGCAAGATTCTCCTGGTGACACGAGAACTAGAACGCAGCCAAGAACACAGGTGTCAGTCGCCGAAGCATTCATTCCAAAAACCACAAGCCAAACCGGACAGTGTCCCTGTCCCGCCAGTCCAGGTCAGTCCATCGAGGCAGAGAGAGAGAGAGAAACTCACCATGCCACAAAGCCAATCCGTCCAAACCCTCCCCTGCCCCTCCTCCGTCTCATTATCACTCCACGAATCCCCAAACACAACCAACCGCTGATCAAACGACGCCGCGGTCCGAAACTGCCCAGACGCCAGCGGCACAATGTCGCCCAGATTGGGCGACGTCAGAAACCATGCCGAGTAGAGGATTGTGCAGACTGCCACGGCGACTAGGCCGTAGAAGCGGTTGAAGAGGCGTATCATAGCGGCGGGTACAGGGTATATAACCACAGGGAAGAAGGTTGAGAGAGAGGAATTGTGATTTGGGAGGTGTGGCCCAATCGTGGATTCCTGGGTTCAGCGCATTCAGTTGTGTAGTGATGGCGTATGTATCGGGTGTGAATCGAGGCGAGGCGAGTGTCCCAGTTGCGACGCCTACAGCCTGGTGGGCGGTTGGATTCTGCGAGGAGAGCGGGTCCGCTGTCACCGGTGCGGAGAGTCCTCGCTGCGTATGCGATTGCGGGAGAACTGTAGTTTTGTCGTCCGTCGCGCTTCGGCGTAGGTACCAGCGACCGCACGGGATATCGTAGCGCTCCCGCTTTAGACCAGGGAAGCTTGGGGATATGAAAAAGGAGAGACCTGTGAGGTCTGCGAAGGACGAGCAAGATGTACGGGAGCGCCGGAAAATCCAAGCGGAACCTTGGCCAAGGACGGTGGAGATCCGGGAATCAAGAGCCGAAATACAGTATGTACCTAGAACTTGATAAATGAAGATCAAAGATCAGGAATTAGAGCCGAAGAAAGAAAAAGTTCCGAGCCGTTAAAGTGGGCGAACCGCTGACAAAAAGTCAAAAAGTCAAAAAGTCGAGTTGAAGATGGATGACCGCTAGACTTGCCGATGGGGGGGACGAGATCGTTTTCAGGGGTGTAGAAATGCGTAAATGCCGGACATTGAGTCTTATAGGAACCGGTGTATAAATGGAAAGGCACTAGGAAGATAGTGCAGTACTACTCAGATAATAATAATATAATACTGTATGATCATTCCCAGTATTGAAGTGCCTCCAACCAAGCCTTAGCCTTACAAGAGGCTTTGGCCGCGTGGCCAGCGGGGCCACTGAACGTGGAAAGGCCTCGCGTGCGCGGACAAACAATCCCCTCAAGAAGATCGGAGCGGAGTGTAGCGTAAGTACTCTGGCTGATCAAGTACCTAACTAGCCAAATTTCAATACTATAAGTTAGGTGTTCATCTTAAAGTTATATATGGAGTAGTTATCTGTCTGCCTTGTCGCAGTGCTCGTTCCCAGTTTCCATCCCGACTGCATGCAAAGTGGATTCTCCGAGAGCACGAAGAGGGAAAGTCATGGGTTTCGGATTCGTGAACTCGATGTTGAATCACAGTCTATCTGACGATGTACCAAGGATTATTTCATTCGGTACGAATTCAAGGAATGATTTCACTCAATAATATTAACTGTTGTGGTCTAACATAATGTTTGAAACGGACCAATTCCTGCCAACGAGCTACATCCAATAGTATCGTTTAGGACATAATTTCCAGGTCAAGTATGACGACGCAAGCGCCACCACGCCAGGGCGCAAAGGCATCGCTGACGCCGAGCAAAAGATACCGCTGTCTCTGATGGTCATGGTTGGTTTGGGGGGGGGGGGGGTGCGGTGCGATCGGGGGGAATAATTCCTCCCCTGAAATGGCAAACTGTACGGTGTACGAGAGGAAGAGCGACGGGATGGGCGGTGCCAAGACGATTATTGCTGCATTGGAGTGGGTTTGATTGGAGAATGTCTCGTAGGCCAGACTTGGGGAGTTGGGTGCTGGCTGCCCTGTTTTCTCGAAAGAGGTGCGAGTGGAATGATTCATGCACGGTGACAGAAATGGCATCGCGGGTAAGGACTAGACGCGAATTACTTCCACTTTTTCATTAAATCGGACGGCCTGAGTCCGACTTAGATCGAGATGGGGTTAGTGAAATGGATAGGGACTGGACAGAGTACATCCCACGTCCAAAGCATCAGTCGGGTAATAAGCAGATAGAATATGCTCATCTTCATTTGAGTGGGTCACCACAGACTCATCTTTCATCAAGATCGAGAACAATCAATTGTCTGTAGGTTTAAAGAGCCAGGTTTGGAGGTCTCATTTGCATGTATAACTTGAGAAAATGCCACGTCTATGGCTTCAGTTTGCAGTATCTTTCGTATCTTGCGATTCGTTGGCATGTCGGTCGAGACTCGGTCAAATGACAAAGATTCTGGTCTGGGCAAGTGGGCATAGTGACGGCTTGATCGACATTGTTTGATATGAAAAGTTTCTCTGGTCTGCCTCCATTGCAGTAGTGGCTCTTTGTGTTGATTACCAGAACTTGGGTGCTGCGGCCAACGAATCGGCACCAGCGACAAGAATGTCTAGGGCCTGAGGCATCAGGCACCAGTCACATGATGGGGTTAGCGACGCTGACTAACCTCCCATCCCAACTCGGCTAGTGCGTGCTGAGTCAGCCACACACACACATTCTCGCTACACCAACCCTCAGCAATCCGAAAAATCCACAAAGCCGAACCCTTCAACCTCACCTGTCGACAACTCCCGCGCTACCGTCTTGACCGCGCAACCTCCGTCAAGATGAAGCTCAACATCTCCTACCCGGCCAATGGGTCGCAAAAGATTATCGAGATCGACGATGAGCGCAAGCTCCGTCCCTTCATGGAGAAGCGCATGGGCACCGAAGTCAGCACCCCCATCTCCCCGATTTCAAGCATACACACATTTTCCACTATACGAAATTCTCGATGACTCCCACAAATACACACCTTTACAAATCTACACGAACAAATACAATTGCGAAGAACGAATGGGCTGATTGGGTTTTCCTCTTTCGATTAGGTTGTCGGCGACTCTCTCGGCGATGAGTTCAAGGGTTACCTGTTCAAGATCACCGGTGGTAACGACAAGCAGGGTACGACGCTCCCCTTCTGTTCAAATGGAAGAGGCACAAGATAGCCTCGATCGACTGCAAACAAACTGGACTTTTTGCTGACTTGATTTCCGATATACAGGTTTCCCCATGAAGCAGGGTGGTACGTTCTGAACCGACCAATTCTCTGGCCTCACCGAAAAAATCAAATATCCAGAGAATTCCCTTCGAATACGACCGCATCATACTCATCGATTTTCTAGTCCTCCTCCCCATCCGTACCCGTCTGCTCCTCGCCGACGGCCACAGCTGCTACCGCCCCCGCCGCTCCGGTGAGCGCAAGCGCAAGTCCGTCCGTGGTGGTATGTGTGCCTCTGCCTTCAATCCCCGCAAATCCACCAGATGAACCAACAGCATTGACATTTCCCCCCTTCCAGCCATCACCGGTCTGGACCTCTCCGTCCTTGCTCTGTCCATCGTCAAGCAGGGTGAGAACGACCTCCCCGGTCTGACCGACACCGTTGTCCCCAAGCGCCTCGGCCCCAAGCGTGCCACCAAGATCCGCCGCTTCTTCGCCCTGACCAAGGAGGATGATGTCCGCAAGTTCGTTGTCCGCCGCACCGTCGCCAAGGAGGGCAAGCCCGAGTACACCAAGGCCCCCAAGATCCAGCGCCTGGTTACTCCCCAGCGCCTGCAGCGCAAGCGCCACCAGGTCGCCATCAAGCGCCGCCGCGCTGAGGCTGCCCGTGAGGCTGCGTAAGTTTTTGAATCTTCAGGCATCAAATGCCCCCTCCTTGTCCCTGTTCTAATCAATTGCTACAGCAACGACTACGCCAAGCTCCTGGCCAACCGCGTCCACGAGGAGAAGGCCAAGCGTGACGAGCTCCGCAAGCGTCGCGCCTCTTCCATGCGGAAGTAAATCTCTCTCTCGCGATATCATGATTCATTTCTGCGGGACGGGGTTTAATGGATAAGGCGGGGAGAAGAGGGAGCGAGTGAGCTTCACGTTTTCTGGGCCCAATGGTACTAGCCCAGCAGACGGCGAAATATGTCTGATAAAAACGGGAAGAAAAAAAAAGGGTTCCAAGGGCTCAAAAAAAAATGACCAGGAGAGGGGGGAGGATTGGTGGAACCACCCCCTTTTCAACCCAGGTTGTGCTGGTAACTCGGGCACCGGGTCGAATGCATTCTTGTGATTGAACCTACCTTTTGACAACCCCTTTTCTTTCAAATGGAGTGCATGCCAATTTCATTGTTTCTTACCTATTGGTCTTTGGCGTAGTGTAGAGTCTTGCAAATGGCAGGGCGGGAAATCTCATGGCGTCTGAGGTTGATCTGGACTCTCTCTCCACGACTTGATGGTATTAACCAGATCAAAGCATACGAGCCTTGAGATCAACCTAAATCAATGTCTCGACATACCAACAACCTTACCAATTCCAATAGTGGCCGGTTACCTACGTGAAACAACAACATCACCGAGCGTATGGCAAGTGCCCGTTCAATGGAACGGTCCGTCTACCGATAAATTTGACAATCTTAGACAACGTGGAAAGTTGAAGAGACATACTCAATAAAGCCACAATATACGCGAGTATCCCAGCACCGAGGGACAAGTTCAATAGTCACAATTTCACGATATCCACTTTTCTATGGAGCAGCCACGGTAGCGACCATGTCGAGAGATAAAAATACAATGGATCAGACACAAATGAACAGGAGGTGACTCAAGGGCCATCGAGGCATGTAAGAATCAACTAAACAGAACACAAAACAAAACAAATCCAGAGATGAAAAATGAAAAATGCAATTGAGCCCTGCAAGGGCATGACGAGGCAAGTCAGCCTGCCGTAACAACAGCAGGTGAGTTTGCTTTTCAAAGGGAATAATAACCGCAACCAGACCAAGGATAAATGAAATCCCAGCAAAGCTTCACTTGACAACGTAGAAAGAGAGAGAATTGGTCATAACAATCGTATTTTGTTTTCTCCCACGCACACCCTTCGCTTCGTTCGCATTGAGCCAAAGATACATATACACGCATGAAAAAAGACGCCCCTCGGTCATCGGGGGTCAGGGGGCGGGGGGGTATTGGTGGGTGCAAGTCGTAGGGGGAAAATGGTGGATGAAACAGAGAGACATTTACGCGACGGCGTGCGAGAAGAGAAAGCTCACAGACTCGCCATTGTGTGTGCGACGGCAAGCCTCGGCCAGCGTGGGAGAGATATCAATAGTCTCAATCTTATCGCACAGCTCCTTCTTCTCGGCATGGGGAACGGTGTTGGTAACCACCAGACGTTTCAAGCTGCTGCCGTTCAGGTTCTCAATGGCCTTGCCAGACAAAATACCGTGAACCACGATGGCGTTGACTTCCTTGGCACCGTGTTGCATGACGGTGTCGGCAGCCTTGACAAGGGTACCGCAGGTGTCGGCCATGTCGTCGACGATGATGGCAACCTTGTCCTTGACGCTACCGACGAGGACCATGCGAGAGACCTCGTTGGGTCGCGCACGCTCCTTGTGAATGAGGGCGAATTGCAAGTCAAGACGATCGGCGATGGCGGTTGCACTAACAAAGACAGCGTTAGATCGAGCACGATCTATGGATGTAGGCGAAAGATGTATACTTACCGCTTGGCACCACCGGCGTCGGGGCTGACAATAACGCAGTTACTCACGTCGAGGTTCTCACGAATCCACTTCAGCATGCTAGGCTCAGCATACAGGTTGTCCACTGGGACATTGAAAAAGCCCTGTATCTGGCTGGCATGCAGATCCATGGTGATAACGTGGTTGCAGCCAGCAGTCTGGAGCATGTTGGCCATGAGCTTGGCAGTGATGGGCGCACGGCTCTTATCCTTCTTATCTTGACGAGCGTAAGGGAAGTTGGGGATGACGGCCGTGATGCGGCGGGCCGAAGCGGTCTTGCATGCGTTGATCATGATAAGAAGCTCCATGAGGCCGTCGTTGATATCATTAGGCCGAGTGGATTGCAAGATGAAGACTGCAGAATGCAAGGAAGACCATCAGCACCAGCGTCATCGCCTCCATGCCTCCGGGTCTGTGCCTTCCACCGCCGGATCCGAAAGAGGGAGTCAGAGGGTTAGCGTACCATCTTCGTCTCGGACACTTTCACCGATTGTGACGCTGGTCTCCTGGTTGGAGTATTGGAGGACCATGATCTTGGTCAACTCAATGCCGAGGCTGTCATGATCTCAATTAGCCTTTCGGTCGCACCATCGACAACCGCTGAGAGAAAAGCGGCTGGCCTTCCGGAGATTAGCAAAACTCACCGGTCAGCCACCTGCTGGGCCAGCTCAGGGTGGCTGTTGCCAGTCAGCAGCTTAATGGAGTTGTTAGATGAAGACATGGTGTGTATGTGCGGGTTAACGAGAGAGATTCTCGCGGGGACTGGAGGTGGTGGTTAAACCAAAGCTTTTTTTTTTGGTCCAAGAAATCGAAAATGCCCGCGCCTGCCACTTTCCACTTTTTTGCGCCCCGCATTTTTTTCGCATCCCGTGACTGCTCACCGCCTTCGGCGCCGATGGACATGACTAGGCCGAATGCGGCACTGCGATAAGGCTGAGGTGCGATACTACAGATGATGGAGCATGGAGCAATTTGAACACAAAGAACTAGTGGATATTCCCCCTAAAGCATACAGCAATCTAAGTTGGAGTACAACAAAAAAAAAAGAAAAGACTCAAGCAACCGGTTGACCTGCACTTCAACCAGGTGCTAAGAGCCACAATTTTCATGAACTTTCGTCCCTTCCTTCTCCTTCACGTCCTCCACTAGAAAGTCCCAGAGCAAAAAAAAGAAAAAAGAAACGCCATCCAATGCTTGCGCATAAACTAAGCATGTAGAGGTAGCCCCTCTATGCGAAACCGAAGTACTCGCTGCCGGCCGTCACCGCCGTGTAGAGGCGCTGGCGGAGATCCTCATAGCTCTCATATTCAGGAAGATCAAGCTCTGTAAACCAGGATTAGTACCGGAATTGACAACTGATCAATCAAAATGAGCTTGGAACTTACGGTTGAAGCATGTGTGTGCGCTGGGGAGGCGATCCTTGTTGCCGTAGTCGCGGTGGATGTTGAACTTGCTCACACCGTTCATCCCCTCGAGCTCCTTGAAGCCGTTGAGAGGGACCTTGGACGTACCGGTGACGAACTGGAGCAGCTTGGCACGCTCTTCCTTGTCAAAGGAGCGAACAGCACGCCAGAACCACTGGATCTGCGACGACGAGGCGGAGTAATTGTGGTACTCCGTGTTGTTCTTCCACTCGTCGACATCAATGTCGGGCAGACCAGAGATGAGAAGCTCCAGTTCCTGTTCGTTGAAGATGGAAATCAGATCCGGCGGGATAATCTCGTGGAAGCCTTTGAGGAAATTGTCAAGCTGCTCCCGCACAGACTCCACCAGTCGGTACTCGACCACACGCTGGATATACTCCTCCTTGTTCTCCTGAGTGACTGGAATGTTGCGACCATCGGGAATCAGGTCGATCACCTGTTTCTCACCAAAGGCATCGGTCTCGATGGCGAATGTCTCGGTGATGATGTCGGTAATGTCATTTTCCAGCATCCAAAGCAGAGACTTGTAGTAGTCCAGATCAAGCGTCTCCATGTCCTTGATAGAGACAGTGCGTCCCAGAATGCATTTGTAGACAGCACGAGAGAAATGGCAGTCTAGAACGCGGCCCTCGTACAAGGCCTTGCCAATGATCCGTCCAATGAACTTGAAGAACATCAAGTGCTCGGAATTGACGCCACTGAGGCGGTTGGGGTGGAAGGTAGTTCGGTCGGCAGCCACCGGGATGAAGAGTGCGTAGTTGGGGTTGAACATCCCACGAGCGAGGACCTGGAACCATTCACGGGTCACACCGCCGGCATCCACACCTTCTTCTCCATGGAATCGGACGTTCAGTTTGCCATACTTCAGTTCATCTGCAGTCTTGAAGTACAAGGACTTGAAAGAGTCAAGGAACACCTGGTCTCGGCGAACAGAGAGTTGGAGCGGAGCATGGGAATGGCGGGGCTCCGCGCCGCGGGAGTGCACACGACGAGTGAAGTAATTCCGCTTGTTATCAAACTCCAGGACCTTGGGGTTCTTCACGAGCAGAGAAAAAGTGCCACTCATCAGCCTGGGGTTCTGGCGGACGAGCTCATTGAGAATCTTGCGGTGCTCCTCGGTGAACTTGAAGAAGAGATTCTCCATGCTCAGACCAGCGTCGGCCGATGCGCTGTGGACAGACAGCTCGCGACTGCCACGAGAGAGCGGCTGATCCTTGAGGGTGGTGTTCTTGCAAACAACCATCAACGCTTCAATCAATGGCAGGAGAATGGTAGCCACGTTGAGCATATTCTCCTTCTGGCGAATGACGGTCAAGCAATCGCTCAACTTAGTCCAAAGGGGACCGAATGTGGCGCTCTCGTACAGTCTCTTGAGCACATCCTCCTTAGGCGCAGACTCAGGTTCGGGGACCTTAGACTTGTCGATGCGAGAAGGATCGAAGAGGTAGTCGAGGGCCGTGAGGATTCGAAGCAACTTGGCCTGGTCGGAGCTGGCCGGGGAGAACTTGGCCAGAGCGAGGCCTTGCATATCGGTGCCAGTCTTGGCCTGGTGAATATGCGGAAGAAGTTCTCCCAGGTCGGCAAGGATTGTATCACTCAGGGTCTGGGCTTGGGCAACAAGCTCCTCACCAATGACATCGCGGGCTCCGGGGATGATCGAGAGGTTGTTGATTGTGGACAGAGTGTCGCGGAAAGTCTTGCCATTGCATTCGCGAGCCGCAAGGATGTGGACAACCAGTCGGAAGTTGTGGTCCGGGACGACTGGAGGCTCAATGGATCGGCGTTTGCGCTTCTCTTCAGCAGGCTGCTCATCGCCAGTCTGCTTGTCATCTTTGGCCTCCTCGCCTTCTGCGGTGGTATCTTGATCCTCGGCATTCTCAACGGTTGGCAGAGGAGCGTCGGTCATGGTGGTGTCTGCCCCAGACTCGGCGGATTCAGCAGCTGGCCGTGCAGCCACCTCCCCAGTTGGCACGCTTTCAGGCTTCTTGCCCTTGTCTTGCTCGTCTTGCTTCTCCTTCTCGCGGCGGAGGAGGACGGTAAGCGGCTGGGTGATGGTGCTCAGTAGATTGGACAACTGCTCCATACAGTTCGGGCTCTCCATGATCAACTTGCGATCCAGGAGCGAAAGCAAAGCATTGAGCGCAAACTTGTTGGCACGGTTCTCTTTGCCTTTGCCCTTGCGGAGAGCCTTCATCTTAAGAGATGAAGGCGAATCATGCTCGGTCAGGAAGAACCAAGGAATATGCGGGTTGAACTGGGAGAGGAAGGAAAGTGTTGCCAAGCATTGCTGTACCACCATGATCGGGGTAACCTCGCTGCTGATACTCGACGATGTTTGCAGAGAGATATTGCGCTTAGTGGACTGGGGTGTCTTCTGAGCGTTGGGAGCCTTCGCACGGAGAGAGAGATGCGAGAAGCTCCGCTCGATAGCTGAAGGATCGACACTGCCATCCTGCAAGACGGACAGAATCAGGCCAATAACCTCGATTCGGTTCTGGCGGTTCTCGCAAACGTTGTGAAGAATGTCGTTTAGCAAATGACGCGCGTTGCCCTGGAGAGGCATGAACATCAGGCGAAGGAGAGTTGCGACACCGGCTTTGTCGAGCATTTGGACAACCGGACGTCTCTGGTTTTTCTTAGAATCCAGATCCCCGGCAACCTCACCCCTAGGGCGATGGTCAATTCCAGCTGCGGTGATGTCGCCAAATTGCGCGATGCGGCGGCCACCCAGAGCCCGGGCTTCAGAAAGATACTCGGGACCCAATGTAGCCAGCACGTCCTCAGGCTGATCGGCCAGAACAGCTTGCCGCAACGATGGGTCAAGGGTGGCGAGGAAACTAGCGGCATCCATATCCTCGGCGCGTGGTGGGGCACCACCAGAGGTAGCCTGCCGACGAGCAGTTTCGCGTTCACGTCGACGCCGGTCAGCCGCCTCCTGCTGCAACAATTCTTCGCGGATCTCGGCGGGCAAGGCTTCCAAGAACTCTTGGTTAATCTCGGTGGGCTCCTCGCCAGCGGCAGCAGCTTGAGATCGCTGCTCAGCAAGTTGTTGCATAATCACCTCCTCGCGGAGCTCCTCTGGCAGCGCCTCCAGGTACTCTGGATCGATCTCCAAGCCAGTGATATCGAGTTGGCGACCCCGGATAGTAGTATGGACACGCTGAGCTGGCTCGGCAGGGGGAGCTTCAGCCTGGGCAGAGCTGGCTGCATCGGCTGCAGTATCGGTCTGTTGGACATCCTCCATAGGTTCGGCGACCCCAGCGGCTTGGCGCTCTGCTTCTTGTTGTTCTCGCTCAGCCTCGCGGCGCGCGTTCTCCTCTTCTTCCTTGCGCTTGCGCTCGCGCTCTTCCTCTTCACGGGCAGCATTCTCCTTGCGCTCTTTCTCAGCCCGTTCTTGTTCAGCCCGCTTCCGCTCTTCTTCAAGCTGCTTGCGGCGCAGCTTCTCCTCTTCAATAGCAGGAGGGACCATGACTTTGAGCAGCGAGTTGATCACACGCATACACTTCTCTGAATAGGTGCCGCTGAAGAGAATGCGAGCTTCTTCCTGCCAGCGATGTCTGGTAGTCGACAGATTGAACTTGACCGCATTGTGAGGATCATTGCGTCGAGATTGCGACGTCTGTTGCTGGGCGCTAGCAAACAAATCGGTGAGACGGTTCGGAAGGATGGTGCGCCGGTCAACATGCACGTGAATACCATCAGGGCGAGTAACGACCCCCAATCCGGGCGCTTGTGGTCCTCCACCGATGGCAGCCATGATAGCGTTCATGAAGCTCATGGGACTGTCCAATTGAACGAACCGATTACCACCAGCCTCTAGCTGAGCCCAGTCAGCGAACACGTCAGCGCCGGGGCCCCGAATTGGAGCGTTGGGATCGGTACTCCGGTCGTTGCGGACGAGCAAAGGATTAGTTCCATCGTCGTTACCGCGAGCGGGCACTTGGTTTCTGTGTACACGGTGGAATGGTTGGATCGGAACGAGGCCACCTTGGCGTCCAGGCATGATTTCAGTGACAGCAGCCCAGGCGGAAGGTGGACCACCACGCATGCGGTGGTGATGGGGCCGGGGTGGCGGCTCATCGCCCTCCCAGGTCCAAGGGCCCAGATCATCATCTATGTAGATAGGGAATTGTTAGCTTGAGATAAGCGATGCCTTCGGCTCGCAACAAAAGGGAACCTCACCATCCATGTCGCCTTCGGACCCATGGTCCATGTCATAGTCATCGTAGTCATCAGCTTCATCCTCCAGCTCGTCCATCTCGTCCTCTTCTAGAATTTGCTCATTAATATGTGGGCGACCTACAGAATGCATAGTCAACGCACCTCCTTCCTCGTTCAAATCATCCAGGATCTCATCGTGGATATCACCTCCTAGACCATGGTCGTGGAGATCATCGTCGCCTGTCGCTTGGTTGAGAGCACGGAACAGCTCGTCAATGCGATCGTGTGCATCACCGGACCGATTGGCTTGACGCATGTCAGCCAGTTCATCTTGGAACTGGTTCATCATCTCGGTCTCTTCTTCATCTTCAGTGATCTCGTCGCTCTCCCACTCGTCATCTTCGCCGTCGTCAAGGCTCTCGTTATCGCGATCGCCGGTAATTTCTCCAGCATAGATGTCATCGTCATCCTCCTCCATGTCTGAGTGGTCGTCGAGGTCGTCGTCCTCATCATCTTCGTCGTCGTCCTCATCGTCCTCATCGTCATCATCATCGATGATGACTTCGACTGCATCACCAGGGAGACCTTCGATGGGACCGACGCCCTCCACGTCATCTTCATCGCTGACGACTTCACCGTCATCCTCCGGGACATCCTCTTCGTAGTCCATCTCATCGTCATATTCGTCATCGTACATTTCATCGTCTTCACCTTCGGATTCCTCAGAGCTGGTCTCTTCCTCGTGACGAGGCTCCAGCATACCAAGAGTGGAATGGCGGAAAAGATCAGGGGTCTCCTCCCGCTCGTCTTCCATGTCTGACACGGAGGTGGCGGATGAAATTTCGTCGTCCTCGAGATCACCAGAGCCGGAAGTAGTAATCTCCCCGTTGTCGCTCAGCATCACGGCGGTTTGTGTGAGCTTGTTGATTGGGCGCAAGATATACTTAATAACGCGCTTCGATGACGGGAAGTTCAAGTCAATCTCGGCAACTGCGGCGGTCAACGCAGCTATGAAGTGCTTCTCAAACATGGCTTTCGCGATTTGTCGTGCGGAGTTAGGGAAGCCTGCATCCTGGGAGAAGGAGTATCCGCTGAGCATCTTATCGAAGAGGTCGGCCAAGGACATGAGCTTTGAATACTTGACGTCCAACGGCTCCGTTGATGCGTTGGCTTCCTTGAAAGAGCGCAGAGCATGTTCCAGGACAAAGCGGCGGACAAACGCCACTTCCGGCTCTTCGTCCTCGGTTGGCTTTGGCTCATTACGGCGTCGGGAGCCAGGCAACTCGTACGTCTTGGTGCAAAGAGCCACGAGGGCCTGCATGGTCCAGGAGGAAGTGATGCTGCGCTTCTTGAAAGCCAGGGACTCGTCATGCTCCATGGTGCCGAGAGGAACCAGCGCATTCAACATGTAGTTGAGAATGCCCGAGCGAGGTTTGGAAGGGGTTGTAGCGAGCGGATCGGCTTTGCGCGAGAAATTGATGAACTCGACCTTGGTCCGGGTATAGGACCCCAGAAGCTCAGTCAGGCATTGAAGAAGGAAGCATCGGTAGATGTAAATTGTGTGATGCTTAGCCTCAAAGGATGGCTTTTCTCCTGTTTTAGGGGGGCGACTAGTCTGAGCATCGGCACTGCTGGTCACCGACGGAGTGGGCTCGTCCATGGACATCTCAACGTCGGTTTGGAGTTCAGACTGATCCTGGGCGGGTTGCTCAGCGGACTCGGCCGATGGAGGTTCCTTGTCGTCCACATCTTTGTAGGACAACAGTTCAGAGAGCAGATAGTGAATCACACCATCGGGGTTCTCCACAACAGGAGGCTTCATCTCAGCAGCCTTCTCCTTTTCCTTGTCCTCTGCGACGGACGAGGATTCCGCGATAGATGTCTCAGTATCTTTGTCAACCATTTCTGGACGTTGGCGAGCATTGCGGTCTTCCTTCAAAGCGAGCGCTTGTGTGCGATGACTGGCATCGTACCGCACCAAGCGCAGCTTTTCATTGGAGACCTCGACGAAGATCTCAGGGTTCCGTAGGACAAGATGATACATCTGTCGCACATAGCCAGCGGCGTCGATTTGACGAGAAGGCTTACTCTCGAAGTTGCCCACAATCTCGGCGGTCATGATCTGTCGGATCGTAGCTTCATCTTCGACGATATGCCGCAGGATCAACATGAAAGCACTCTGGAGCTTGTCGTTGGTTGCGCTAGCCAATTGCTTGACCATAAGGAACAGACGTTGCAGGTTTCGCTTGGGCGCGAAGCGAACTGCGATGCTCCGCTGGCGGGTGAGAATGACCAGAATGCGGCAGACGGAGAGCGCGAGGCTATCATCCTTGCCAATGCGAGGCAGAATTTCCACCAGAGCCTCAAACAACTCCGTCTTCTGCTCAAGAGAGACAAGGGGATCCGCAAGGTGAGCGGGACCGGTATTGCCTCCGTTAGGATCCTCAAGACTTGGTGGAGACCAGGTAATTTGAGGTGGTTGACAGTCATCAGATAGCAACTTCTCCAGAATAAGCAAGACATGGCCAACCCACGGGAAAGATTCGGACTTGTCGGGAGTGGGAAGCTTGATGAAGGTAAGGAATGTCGAGAAGCAATCCTTGAGTTCTTCCAAAGTCGCCGCGTACATCTTCGGATCTTGGAGCACCAGGGCAAGAATATGCGCGTAAGCAGCCACCTTCTTGCCAGCTGTCTGGAAGTTCTCCATTTGCAGCGAAACAAGAGACTGGACAAGAGTCTCGCCGATATCCCTTCGGAAGCTCTCGGGCTCAGGATGGTTCTTGATGGCGGAGCTAATCAAATCGGCGAGCTCAAAAGACACATCGTGGTGCTCGTTGAGAACATCCAGGGATCGCTCGATTAAGTTAGCTCGCACTTTTTCTCTCTCGTCATTCAAGTCTTCGACAGTGATCAACTGGCGCCGTTCCGTTGGCGCTTGGCCCTGATCATCCCTCGGAGGTTGATTGGTTCTTGAAGACTGCTGTTCAGCGGACTCGGGGTTTGCCGGGGCTCGACGGCGCTGGCGCTGGCGCTCACGCTCACGCTCCGTGAGGAAAAGAGGCCCATCTTCACCTCGGATCATACCCTCTTCGTCGTTAAGGACGTTGGAGATTGCACGAGCCAAGCCATCACGTATCCCAGAGCCGTCATCATCGTTCATAGGGTCATGCACAGGGCGTCCCGCCTGGGCTAAGATCATGGCGAGACCACCTTGCTCCAACAGACCCCGGTCGAGGGGGGAAACATCCCCAAAAGGGTGGTCTTCCGGGCCTTCACCGCCAGAGGCAGCTTCAGACGGTCCGGTTTGAACATCGTCGGGGCTAGGAGGTACTCTAGGAGGAGACCTGAGGAAGGTCCGAGCATTGCAGTATTCCTCTGCATAGCTGGCATTGTTGTTGCAGCGATACAAAGCCTCGTGATTCAGCTCAGAGTCTTCGAAACCCTTTCCGGTCAGAATTGCTAGTCTGTCCTTGTTTATCACGAAGGGCTTCCTGACAGCTTCCGTTACAACAGGAGCGATGTCCGACTTGCGCGCGGCGCCTGATTCATGCTCTCCGTCCAGCGACGATCGAAGTATCTCGATCAAACACTTAACAATCTGGCTGGAAGACTGAGTCGCAAAGTCTGAGTTCCACATGTCCAGGGCCATGGGCAGAATCTCCATGCGAAGTTCCACCACGAATTGTCCGGCCTGGAAGTAGTCATGACGATCTCGATCACGATCGTGATGACTTGCAAGAGCCTGTGTTTGGTTGGAGTCCATAATAGTCTTCCCAGCGGCGAGTTCGGAGAACAGTGCAAGAATAATCTTGATTCCGCCGTAGGCGGAGGTAAGGCGATCAGCCAATTCCTTGTCTGCCTTCTCGAGATCATTCTGAATTGGCTCAAGAGCTTTGACTTCGCGCATGAAAACATCGCAGATGTCCTTCAAGACCTTCAGCCCATTCCTTCGCTTGAATGCAAGCAGAACGAGGGTCAGGTAGTTATTTGCGGGGCGATCGTGAGTGACCTCGTAGAGAAGATGGGAGAACGACGAAAGTATGATTATGAGGTAGGCAAAACGATGCTTCGTGTTGTTGCACGAATTGGCGGGGCCGAATTGTAGCTCGCGAAGTATAGCATCAGCAATAGCATCAGCCACCATGTTGGAGTTCTGCCTTGCAATCAGACTGTTCTCCATGCGCTTTCGTGTGATAAGACCAAGCCCCAGGTTATGAAAGAAGCCAGTGATGGAAGTAGGCAAGCAAATGACAAGATAACGGAGGATTTGAACGTTCTTGAAAGCGGCACTTCGCTCTGTAGCCGCCCTGCTTTCCTCGCTTTCAGGCTCTTCTGCGGCAGGGGCATTGCCAGTCTCAGCTACACCAGGGACTTCGGCTTGAGTTCCAGTCAGGGCGGGTGTCTGAGATGAGTTGTCCTGAGTAGACCCAGTTGCAGTATGAGAGCCGGTCTTCCCTGCCGTATCTTTGATGATCTGCAGCCACTTCTGGGGAACATTCTTCTCGATCATGATTTCTTCCCAAACGCAAGCAGCATGAAGGCTACCAAGAGATGCAATCAGAGCGGCATACTTGTCTGCAAGAATGACCTGGGTGAAAGGATATGCCTGTGTGGCCGATCTTGTTTGATACAGAGGCATGGCATAGATCTCGCGAAGCAAGTCCGTGAGAATAAGCACGGCATTCAAATGCTTGGCAAAGAAAGTGCCATGGTTGACCGCAGGGGTGGGTTCTGGTGCCGGCGCCTTCGAATCGTTCGGCTTGATCAGCGGGGTGAAGAACCCGGACTCTTTGGGTGCTGTCCAAAATGCCTCAAGATTGTTAATTGCCAACTGCGCGCGGTGTATGAGAGACGGGATGATGAGGTGCGGCTTCGTCTCAGCAAGCATATGAACCAGGACTGTGAGTTCCTGATTGGCATCCGTCCGGTGGAAATCAAATGACAAGCTCTGAATGGTAGCATAGTCCATAATGAACTCTGCTCCACCGGCGAGAATGAAAGAAGCACAATTGGGCTGGTTCTCAAAAAAGGCGCCCAGGAATCTGATGGCGGGGAAGATATAGTCCGTAACAGTGAGACCATGCTCATCGATGTCTTTTGGCTCAAATTCAGCCGGTGGTGACGGGAGCAGCTGATTGATGTCGCCAATGACGAGCTTTCCACCATTCGGAAGAGAATGAGCATTTAGCTGGGGCACCCCAACAGCGGTTGGATCTTCCGTTGACGCATCGCGAGGAGTACCGATCTCACGGAACAGAGAAAAGATATCTCCAGAAAGTACAACTTGACCATCAGAATCCTCTTGCCAGAGCTTGGTGCCCATTCCCAACTCCCAAGCCTTGACCCTGGCAAGAAGGTTGACACGGGCAGCCATTACAATAACAGCAGTCATGATAGAGGTCTTTAATGCGGGATGATGACGGACAAGTTCGTCGAATGTCGTACCGAGCGAACGTACCAAATTGGGATCGTCCTTCAAGCACTTGATATGATCGGGATTCTCAAAAATTTCAAAGAAGCTTTCAAGTGCATCGGACGACTGGAAAAGGTCCAATCCTGATGAGTTCAAGCAGATGGCGCCAAACGCCGAGGGAATGCAGGCAAGGGCATCGGCAGCTGCAATAATTCCGGGCGCAAGAGGAGTATCCTTGGGCCTGGCAAGGATGTATTCTCGGCCTTCCTTCTTCTCCTCCGCAGGAGAAGCAGGCACAGCGGCAGGTGCTTGGGCAGAAGACTCGCCTTCTTGGAGTTCGGCATCCTGAGGTTCAACGGCAGGCGGCTTCTCCTTGGCTTGAAGTTCACGACCCATTACGGCGGCCAAAAGACTTCGACTGAGACCAGCTTCAGCGATGACTGCATAGCTCGTTGGCTCGTTATGGATGAAGCTGCTAAGAATGTTCACAGCGTTGCTCCAGACGTGCGAGCCGAAGATGCGGGCATTCTCAAAGACCAGCCGTAGGGATGTCAGTAGTTGAGGAGAGTCAATGAGATTCCGCAGCACGCGATCAAAACCACCCCCGTTGTGCTGCATGATGTGGTTGACAAAGCGGAACATCCATCGTAATGTCTGCTGTTGGAAGTAGGGAATCTGATAATCGATCGACGGGTTCTTGTACTTGGCGGGGAATCCCTCGCCACGAGAGACCTTCTCGAATGCAGTCTTTGTCTCGTAGTCAATTAGATCAGAGATAGCATCAAAGCCTTTAGCCGCAGTCAAAGTACCCAATGCATCGCGGACAGCATGAACGAAGGTGTCCAGGAATTCCATGACCCGCGAGTAAACCCGGCGAGCCTTCTCCGTTCGAAGATTGAGGATGTCCACGAACATAGGAATGAGACCTGCAGCAACCAGTGTCTCTGGGGTCCGGGAGCTTGAGCTTGGAAGCGTGCGCAAAAGCGCAAGTAGTGCGTCCCTCCATTCATCATGATAAGGATCATTCGTGTTATCCTCCTCCGCACCTAATTCATTGACAACCTTGCGAGTGAGGAACATCAGGACGCCGTGATTGACGTTGACACTTAGAGCAGCACAGACGTCATTGGCGCGAGATTTGTGTTTGGCAAGCGCATCAAGCGCTTGGAGGGCCAAGGCCTGTGTCGTTCTCGATACTTCAAGGTCGCCACTAGCTCCTAGATGAACGAGTTCTGCCAGCTGGTAGGTCAATTGAAGCCTCTTTGATTGTTCCATGTCATTTTGAAGGACCTTTTGCTGGAAAGTAGATTCAGAATGGACGTAGGCGAGATTTGTCACAGCCAGTATCCGGATAGCAAGCACCTGTTCACGAGTGGCACGCGACTCGGTCAAAGCCTTCGAAACGCGGACCTTGTGTAGCAGTTCATACTTTGAGTCCAGAGGCAGATGCGGGAGATTAGTGGCAAGGAGGTCCTCAGCTTTGCCTTGAGCAACGTCCGAGAATGGGAGGTCTAAGACTTTGCCGCTGCGAGACGGCTCATCCGATTTACCGGTGGTGCTAGGCGCGACTGCGGGAGATTCGTCCACATGGGATGCGCGGGCTGACCGCGGGGTAGGATGGGTGGCACTACGCCGGAGAGGAGTCGGCGTGGTCGGCGCGTGAGGAATGGCATCGGCCTGTTCAAACTCAGAGGTCGTTCGAGTCTGCTCGGAGAAGCCAGAAGGGTAGTAGAGAACACGAATATTGCCCCATTCTTCCCAGCCGTCATTGTCACGAACGAGTGAGGCAAAGTCATTGGCATTGAGTTTGGTTTGAATGGCATTGTCTGCTCCCTTGCCGGAAACAGCTGGGGACACTGCAAATGGCGCTTTGATCGCAACAGAAGGACGCGGGAAGGGTGCAGCAATCTTGTGAAGCTTGTCCAAGTCGATGTTGTAATGGGTTGCCAGCAGAGTCTGCTGATGAGATCCGCGCAGGCGGGAGTGATATCTCTGAGCCAGGCAAAGGGACAGGCGGAGGGTCGCTTGGAGGAGAGACAACGAGGTAGTGTTCAAAAGGTCGCCCAGTCGTTCACTGCTGCTGTAGAGACTGCGGTTACCGCATTTCTCGAGTAGCAGGCGCGAGAAGTCTAAAATCGCCTCCACCAACTCTCGGTCTCCATCTACCCCATATCCCAAAGTAGTCAACTTGCTGTCGACATCGCCTGCGAGTGCGTTGGCGAAGTGCGCCGCATATGATTCTACCAGAAAACCACGACCGAATGCCTCTGTCTGTGGGCCGATGTTGAGGGAATACTTGTCGATGACAGAGGCCAGAATCTCATCGAAGCGGTCCAAGACATTGATCCAGTGGTATAGGTCGCCGCGAGGAAAAGGCCATAGCCTGGGGAATGTGCGTAGGAGCGAAGGAAGCTCTGCAACGGGAATGCTAGTCACACGGCCAATAAATTCTTTCAAGAAAGGCGACTGCAGCAAGAAAGAAAAATTTTTTAGTCAGTACAGTATGGGGTTGACCGATATGGATGCCGACGGGGACTTACAATTGTAGCCTCGTGCTTTTGGCTAGCCACCTTCTTAATTCTCCCCATGTTGCCGATCGTGCAAGCAGCCAACCATGAGGAGGTTGAAGAAGTCCAGGAGAGGGATCTCCTAGAGGGGAAGTGGGGAGGCCGTGACGACCGGGTTCGCGGAGAAGGCGCGAAGATGCCTTATGACGTTTTAGGTCCTCTCCTGCCTCACGAAAACCGAGTGGACACGGCAAAAGAAGGAATTCGAGAGTCGACGGTGAGTATGAAGAATTATTTTCTGAAGTCACGAATCAACCACGGGTATTGATCATCCACTTGATGGCTGCTGAGTGCTGAGGGTCCTGACAGCTCTGCGATCGACACAGGTTGGGTGAGATCACGGCGGGTAGAGAGGAGTCAAACGGTCGGGGAAAACGGTGCAGGACGTTGACCCGGACGGTGTTGATAAGAAACTCTTGGAGTAGCCGAAGTGGAAGGATGATAAAAAAGAAGAAGAATGATGGTCAGGGAGAGGTGGGAGGAGATATGAAAGAGGGTTCCCAAAGGCTGGAAGCTGGAGGAGAAGAGCGTGAAGCGAGCCCGAGCCAGAGCCAACGTTAGAGCTTGTCCTGCCGGCAGAAGAGCATGGAAAGTTGGGACCGCCTGGCCCCCGCCAAGGCGGTCAGGCGCCAAGGCATCAAAAGGCAGATATGATATAATGTGGAAGATAGCGCATCCATCCAATTCTACATTGTAATTGGAACTGTTCATTGATTGCATCCCGAGTATATATATCTGTGAGGACCACCGCAACATGCCACATAGTACCTAATATGACTGTAGGCACCCAACAACCCTTTCAGGAAACAACTCGTAGTAGGTACCCCAAGACAGACGAAATTTGTTACCATTCACATGTTTGCTAGTTGATGCCTGGTTCCTAAGGCATCTATCTACTATTTAGATAGCTCTCCTGCCATCTCTCCTTCTTTCCTTCTTCCTTTCTCATGCTTAGTTGCTTCGTTGAATGCTACCACTTGTTGATTTGATATCCTTGTGCCTGAGCGTAACGAAATTAAAACATTCATTTCAGATATGATCTACATACAAATAAAAGAACCCCCATCCAACGTTTCATTTACCCGTTGCCTTGGGCAATTCTCCATCCCACTGGATCTTCATAGTCGAGGGATACGGTGAGATCATACTATGCTCCGCATCCATATACATGGTCAGACCCCCCAGGGCAGGCAATTTCTTCAACTGACCTTGGGGTCCAGGAGCACGGCGCAAATTCTCCAGTTGCCCGACGACCCGCAACATGGTGGGCAGTGCCACCTGACACACGCCGAGTCCGAGACATTGATGCGGACCAAAGCCAAAGTGGGAATATTGACTCAGGTCTCGGTCGAGGCGGACCTTTTCGGGGTCTGGCCATGCCTTGGGGTCGTGGCTTGCGGAGACCTAGGCAGGCGAACTGTGTTAGACTTGGACTTTCTCAAGTCCTGGGGACAAGTGAACTTACCAGGTTAAGGAAGATGTGATCGCCGGCTTTCAGGTTGATCTGTTCGCCGTTGTCATCGATGGTTGTTGGCTTTGAGACCTCACGTGGCAGTGCAACCGAGGATCGAATGCGGCCACCCTCCATGAAGCTGTCAAAAGTTAGTACGGAAAGGGAAAGCGAAGGGATTCAGGCCACTTACTATCTCAAAAGCAGCTCATCTGATTCCGGTGTGTTCACCTTCGACAAGCGTTGAATCTCGGCAAGATGATGAGCATTCTCCGGCTCCAGGTAAAAGTCCAGACACTGGATGAACAGCTGAGCCTGATTCGCGACCATCGAGCTAGCCGACGGGAGGATATGTGTCCAGACAATCTCCTTGACCGGCAGTCCGCTGTCCAGCAAGCGCTCGATCATGTGTACGCCATAATCAGTCAAGGTGTCATGACGGTGAAGCCGCTCCACGAGATCGGCAATAATCCCAGACTTGTGGACGAGCTCGACATTCGCCATGACCAACTCACCCAGCTGTTGGGCAACATTACGAGAGGCTTGTTCAAGCTGGAAGGCTTTAGTCACATCCACGTCGTAGAAGATGCAGGTGAAGACCAAAGCCATGATCTGGTACAACTCTTGCTCAGTAAAGACACCACGAGGGTTCGACTCGGTCTTCATTGAGAGGGAGAAGATATGGGCACAGAAGTGGATCTGAGCAAGGTTGGACACATCTCGGACGATGTCGACCTGGTTCACGCCGGCGATTTTGTACGATTTTCTCTTCAGGAGCTGCAGGGTGATGTCCTCATAGAACGAGCGGACCTCTGACTTCCACTTGTCCCTGTACAGAGCATTGCCAATCATCTTGCGAGACTGGGCATTTGCTGGGCGGTCGCCGGACAGCATGAAGTCGCGGCCGTACGCGTGGCCATCACGACTCAAGATAAATTCGAGCTTCTTGCCCCAGGTCACGCCGAAAGTTTCTCTGTCCGCGAGAATAGACATGCAGGCGGCGTGAGAGTTGATCAGGCGAGGTGGAGGTGTGTAAGTGGGCCGGTCAAAGCTGTATATTTCACTCCGTCCCAGGCTGGTCAGGATCTTCTTGTTCTCACCAGGCACAACCAATGGGAAGTGTGCGTAAACTGAGTCACCGCGGAAGTGATTAGGGAAGGCCCGCAAGACCAGCTTGTAGAAGACTGCACCCTGGTCGACAGTATCATCATAGCTGATTTCGTGGAAGGCCCAGTTCGTCAGGTGCTTCGGAGTGTAATCAACGGTGTAAAAGCGGTCGCCACGAACGAGGGTAACTGCATCCGAGAGAATTGCCCTCGAGGTAGTGTAGTTGGTACACAAACCACTGCCGGGGAGCATTGGATCTTTAGCATCTTCAACAATCAAGCCAGGGTAGAGCTCAACCAGATCCGGATGGTCGTAAAGATGTCTGAGTTGGTCGGCGATGTACGGATCCGAGTTGATCTCTTCAAAGGTCTTGTATGGTTTCAAGCTGAAGAAAGCCCGGAACTCATTGAGCGTGGCAAGATTCCAGGAACGAGCTTGCTTGATGCCAAGGACCTCGATCGTGCGGAAAACGGTTGGGACGTTCGAGGCACCGAACGCTCCAGCGACATCTTCCACACTCTCCTCAAAAATCTTGACCAAGTCATCATCACTGAAGCGGCCGTCGGCCTGGCGCTGTAGCTTCGCGAAGGGTCGCTCCACAGGGTCAGCCGGTAGCGTCGCCTCCCATTTGCCGAGACCCATGGCAAACTGCTGAAGGCTAATCTTGTCCGGATCCTGGCCCACAAACAGCTCCCTATACAGATCCTCGGACCATTTCTGATCACGAGCAGAGATACAAGAGTGCCATCGGTAGACAAGGTTGAACTCGGCCGAGACTTGGTTTCCTGTAGCCTGCTTGGCGGCATCACTGAGGAGGCCATCTTTCATCTCTGCACGAGGATCCAAACTCCATGTGCTATCAGTTCGGTTCAGGTTCAGAATGGTCCGAACATAGTCCTTCAAGATAATGTTAACATAAAGACCGCAGGTGACCAGACGTGCTGTTTGGAAAAGATCGTTATCCCAGGTAGTATAAGCGGGGGCATTGGATTCATTTGGCTTTGTAAATCGACCACCCTCGTTGATCTGTGCGAGCTGCTCGGCGACGTAGTTGTGGAAACGGTTGAACATAATAAGCAAGACGCCAACACCAGGTGGGAATCCGAGAATTCGCTTGGTGGAGAAGCAATCGGGCTTGAGCTTTCCATCCTTGAATGTCCTCACGGCGTTCTGCTCGTCTTGGTTATTACCATAAAGCGGACCCAGGTCCAGGTAAGACGAGGTCAATGATACTGTGGGATCGCGAGGGTTTGTTTGGAAAAGATCTTCGGATGTCAGTAAGATTTAATGGCAAGAAATCAACACATATACACCACATACCATGAATGATGATAGAAGCAAGGTAGAAAAGGACACTAGATATTCTGTTGGGGTGTTCTTTGAACTCCTTCCGGGCAAGGAGGCTATCGAAAAGGGTCTCCGGCTCAGGGAGGGAGGCAGGCTGCATAGTCTGTGGTCGGACCGATCGTGCATAGGGTGTACCAGCAGCACCAATATTGGGCCAGAAATGGTTCTGATTGGTGTCAGTAGAGCATCTCGAGTCGCTGCAGCGTATGAAGCATTTACATTGCCTGAACCATCTGCTTTGCGGTATGCAGAGTCCCGTCCAAGATACCTACACAAGGAGTCAGTGTCTATCTGTCTTTGAACTCATCAATAAGCTTGACCTACGAAGTAGGAGGGTGCTGGAGGTCATTCCAGAGGGTGCTCAGAAAAGTGTTGGTCAAGTCCTTCCCGTTTTTAGAGGTAGATGGCAAGCCTGCCGCAAGCTGATGAAACATTAGAAGATGTAATTCATCAGCCATAAAGGAGCCAACTCACCTGGATCACTCGCTCCATGATGTACTCCCGATCGTTGATGGGGTCACCGGTGACCGTGCTTTTGGCGACCTCGACTAGCGTCTTGACATCTTTCAAGTCGACATGGCTCAAGTCCTTGGCCAGTCCAGTAGCCTTGTTGTCCTGGACATAGGTACCGTCGCCGGTCTCGGTGGGCAAGGGCCTCAGCGATGCCTTGAGGACCTGTTCGACCTGGGCGAGTGGGTTCTCGCCGCCATTGCTGTGGCCATTGCTGTGTCCAACCATGATGGACTCAAGAAAAATGAGAAGATTTCACGAGTAATAATACAGAATCCAAGAGTCACAAGCTCGTTCCTTTACACTCAAACTGTAAGACTAGGCGTTAGTACATCGCCACTGAGGCTCAAGACGAATGCAATGGAAAGCCGAGGCCCGGAATGGTTGCCATCAGGTGCGGGGGAGCAAGATAGCCAGTCACCACATTGCGAAAACCCATTCTTCCGAAATGAACATTTTACCGACCAAATGCAAGATACCAATGGGATCTTAGAAGATCTCGAAGACTTACAAATCCGAGAGAACCAAGGATGGTTGGCATTCACCAAAATGCAAGGAGTAGTCTCGAGCCACGATGACGGAGAGATCGAAGCAAGTATATAGGGTAGATTGTCAAAAGACAAGTCAAACAGACAGGTTGAACAATAAGAGAATATTGAGGGAGAAACAACGTATTATATGATGGCACCCGTTCAATCTACTGCTCACTGGGCTGAGGAGAGGCCCCGAGTCCCGACAGATAGGACAGCTGAACAACCCCCAGCCCGGGAGATGGTTAGCGTCTCCATAGGTTAGTTCTTACGGGCTTGACTGGTTCAGTGCTGGTCAGTCATCCCAGCGCCACAACCCTAAGGAACCCAGGCTCCAGCTGCGGTTCGGGCGCAGCATAGACAAATGCAGACGATGCGCCACCTGGCAGTGTGAGCAATGGGACATTGCTCATTCGTGCGTCAAGTTCCATGGGAAGGAGGGTCTAGTAGTTCCGTAAAAGCATCATTGAATCGTTCGTGGCGCTTGCAAGTCAAGTTGTTCAGTTGCAACTTCGGGGACCAGATGGTTCCATCACCCGGCCGGCAATACGAAAATCCTTGTGCCATGCGCGTCGGCTGAGATCGCCCGGGGTTGCGCCGCGTGCAGCACTGCAGCGTGGTGGATTGGCCCGGGCTTCGCCGTAAGAATGTCTGACAGTTTTGGCCCCACTGGTCTTTGATAGGCGGGGTGGAGCCTCGTGTTTCGAGTGATGATGTCCTTCGTACGGGGACTCCGTGCCATTGCCATTTCCATAGTTCCAGCCAAGAGTCAAAAATGCCTACCATATGCAGGTGTCAGGGAGCTGCGCAGATTCGGCTCGGGTAAGTTAGCGATTATTGGGGGCCAAGTCAGTCACAGCAATGGACATTGTGTTCTGGAAGTGCTGATTGGCGACTCTGTTCGGCCAGGCTAACCGTTGCAGGCTTGCAACATGTTCGCCTTAGCTGAGACTGGTGGATCTGGCCCAGATGGATGGGTCATGGATTATGATCGGGGAAAAATCAACGTACAGTAGTTACCGAACAGCAGTTGATCGCGAAGATGATGTTATCGGGACGGGATCGTCAGGAAGGCGCCGTCTTCTCTCGTCCATGGATTCAGTGAAGAGGCCCTCATGTACGGTTACCAGTTACCGCGGACAGAGGGAACTTTGGGGGCGGGGCTGTTCAGCTCAGCCATTTTGCAGCCGCACCATCGGAGACTGGGCCACGCCCGCAATGGGGCACTTGAGGAATCTTCATATCAAGGACAACAAATGAGAAGGCGACAATAATTGGAAAGGCTGAGAACACCGGAGTCAGTCTATAATGGCGTCAACGGCTCGCGGGCTGTCCGCTCTGACTGCATACAACATGCCATAATCACGAAATTCGCATTCCAGGGTCATAAAATACACTTCCTGAACTACTCCAGTGGATCTTGAACTACATAACTACATGGTAATAGTCGACACTCGACAACTTTCTTTGTACTTCATCAGGGTTCCCTCGAGTTGTATCACAGAGATGTAGTTCATCGCCTCAGATTCCAGGTGTCAATATCACGTGGGGTCAACCGAGGTCGGTTTCTCGTTGAGGTTTCGTCGAGCCCAACAGACGCGATTTCAAGACATCTCCGATAAATTCTTCGCAGTCCATTCCGCGGACCATTCTCTTTTGCAATTTTCAGGGACGATTAATCGGAGCTAACATTCGGCCATCATCAATCATGGCCTCTCAGATTACTCTTATCGTCGAGCCTCGGGGTACGTTTCGTAGCTCCTATCAATATGCCAAGCTCGCGCACATGACCTAAGATTTCCGAACAGCAATCGACTAACAGCTCCCCAGGCAAGCCCATTCGCAAGCTCCCAAAAACTCTCACCGTCGCCCTCACTTCTTCCGGCGAGGACGTGTACAAGGCTATCGCTACAGCTTCCGGCACTTCCACCCATCGCCTACGCATCACCAAAGGAAGCGACCGCAGCGTGGTTCCCAATGCGAAGAACACGACTATCAAGGATACCGGATTGAAGGAGTCGAGTGTCATTCATGTCAAGGACCTTGGTATGTATCCGCGCCGCCAATTCCTCGAAATGGCGGAATTAGGATTGAAATCCCCGCGACTTGAAGACACCAACTGATTCATGTCTCTCCACAATGAACAGGTCCCCAGATTGCATGGCGCACCGTCTTCATCATTGAGTACCTCGGACCCCTCCTAATCCCAGCCCTCTTCCTCTTCCCTCTCCGCGACCTGGTCTACTTCAACTTCGAGAAGCCCCTACCTGAGCCGTCCCAGCTGCAACTCCTTGTATGCCTCCTCCTGTCCCTCCACTTCCTAAAGCGCGAGTATGAGACCCTCTTCGTGCACCGCTTCAGCAACGCCACCATGCCCGCCCGCAACATCTTCAAGAACAGCGCCCACTACTGGGCCCTCGCCGGCTTCAACATCGCGTACTGGGTGTTCCGCCCCGATGCGGCGGCTGCCTCTGCGGATCACAACCCAATTCTCACGTATGCCGGCATTGCACTGTTCATCTTCAGCGAGCTCGCAAACTTCAATGCACACTTGGTGCTGCGCGACCTCCGTCGCCCCGGTACCACCGAGCGGGGCATTCCGTCCGGCTTTGGCTTCAGCTGGGTCACTTGCCCTAACTACATGTTTGAGATCCTGGCCTGGCTGGGTATCTGGTTGGTCAGCCAGCTGAGCTGGAGCGTTCTGATCTTTACTCTCGTCGGTGGTGCCCAGATGTATAGCTGGGCGTGGAAGAAGGAGATCCGCTACCGCAAGGACTTTGGCGACAAGTACAAGAAGAAGCGTACTGTCCTCATGGCTGGTCTGTTCTGAGCAGCGGATCTAAGCCAAGAGACAGAAAAGTAATTGAGCTCTGTTGGTCGCCTATACCCTCGGCTCGGTGGCAGTTGATGAATGATTATTATTGCTGGGCCGTGTGGTCCTGTTTTTTCTGGGTTGAACTTCAGCTTTATGCTGTCGACAAACTTCTTTCAGACATGTATACTATGAAGCGCAGGGCTTGCTTAACGGCACCTCGGAGAATCGCGAACGATGCAGTATGCATTCTATGACTGGATATAGATCCTAAAAACTGATGCCCGTTTTTCCTACCTGACCAAATGCAATGATAACAATAAAAAAGCCAAACTCGCTGGATGTAGAAAACGACCAATCTGTACGCCAGAAACCACCCGACCCAGATTGCATGATGGAATAACGGTGGACACTGGAAACAACAAACCCACAGCGAATCCTGCCAAGAGTCTGATGGCAATGAGACTTGTCTATATGAATATTCAGATGCTAGCGCGTCAAGCGCTCTTCATCTTCTTCCACCACATCGTGTAGTACGGATCCAATTCGTCGCAATCACGACTTTTCCCCTCATCGCACGCAGGGAAACGAACGACAAAGTCACCATCCTTATAGAAGCCATCCGGCGAAGCACCCCATGAATCCTTGCTATACGCATTCAGAACGCGCTGGGGCACGAGCGCCGTACGAGCCAGCACCGTAGGATGCCACTGCATAATATGGTCCTGCCCAAAGAAGAATAATCAGATTAGTCGCGAACCCACCAGCCACGGAGTATATGGAATCTCACCAATCCATGTATCTCAGCCTTGGCAAAGTTATAACTCCGGAACAGCGGATCAAACCAGAGATCCAAAAAGAAGCGCGCAAAGTCTCCATTCTTGAGAACGAAGCTAGAGGGACTCAAATCCTCGCCATCCTGTGTGATGATAAGTTCGACCTCCTTCTCTTTAAGCGCAAACGTCTTGATAATGCTGTCGGGCGGCACGACGGGGACATCTTTCAGCATGAGCGATTCGAGACGGCTTCGATCGAGTAAATGTGATCTCAGCGACGTGGCAGGATTCATGATGAGCGCGTGAGGGCTCAGATGGAAGAAATATGCAGCTTCGGGGTGTGCTGCCATCGCATGGCGCACCGCGGGGATGAGGGCCCAGCTTCGGGGGGCGCTGCCTATAGCTTCTTCGTAGTCGGAGGCGCTTGCGAAGAAGTTCGTGTAGCCTGATCGAAGCTGTATGTTAGCGGCAGTCCCAAAGGACACCACTGGAGCTGGAGCAAGGTAGACAGATGCGGCTCTTACCATGGCGCTTGGCGTAGTCTTCCCGGTTCGTGACAATCTTGTTGATATAGCCTTCGCTGAGACTTTGACGATCTAGCAACGTCACGATCACCACACCCGCCGTACCAGCCGGCGCCGTGATTAGGGTTGAGGGTGAGTGGAAGAAATGCGAGAGTAGGTAGAGAAGTGCAAGGATGGCGAATGCGACAATGGCGATTGTCTTGAGCTGTTTTCTTCGGTACAGCGGTAATCGGGAAGGATGGGCGCCCGGAAGAGAGTGAGGGCTCCTCCGCGGAGGTAAAGCGAACTGCATGTTGACGAGTCGTCCCCAGCACTGGACCTACAGATTGCGGGACAGTGACGCAGTGCTTCGAGATTGAGTCAAGTCATAGCATCGAGAATCGCAGACAAGTCTAGCAAATGAACAGAGGCTGCTGGGATGTTGTGAGAAGTTGACAGATCCAATGTCGAAGGTTGCGCGGGTTCTGGAATCTGGACGCCCTCCCGAATCCGGCGGGCGGCGGGTGGCTCACGCATTCCAGCAACATTGCCATCTTCACCAACAATTCCCGCTTCAAGCTAGCATAGATCGTGACAGATAAGAGATATTAGACAGCGAGCCAATTGGATCGGCGGATCTTTCCAAGTATTGATGCTCTAGTGGACTATTGTCTCGGACTCCTTTTCCGAGGATCGCTTGCGTTGTTGTCGTCATCTAGGGATACCTAGCGGTGCGATGTGCCACTTCATCGTTGCAAAAGCTTGCAACAGCGCCTGGCCAAGGTACCTATACTCAAGGAAAACGTCCCGATTGAACACGAGGCCAATCTTTCCCGAAGAAGGGTCTCTTTGTAGAATCATGGTTTGAACAGTAAAGATAATATTGATGACATTGGAGTATAAATACACAGAAAAAAAAGAACATCCAAAATGCACGCCCTAGCAAAATCGCACCCATGCGAGAAAATACATCACTGCCACACTGTCCAAGGAACTGCTGGGACATCACAGCGTAGAGATGATTGAACGGACGAAAAGACGTGGTGCTCAGTCAGCGTCGACTGTTTCGTCGCAATAATGGTACAATGGTGAATTCAGCGCCAGTCTTCGTGGGTGCTTCGGCCATTTTCAAGGCACCATCAAGAGGCGCATATCCCCTTCTAGTCGGTTTTCAAGTTAAGCAAAGCGATCAAGGCTCCGCTTCCGCTGCTGCCAGTTTCCGAGCATCGTTTTGACGATCAGCCTGGCCCTTGGGACGAGGCTTTGTGACGGCCTTGATGTTAAGTCTCTCCTCGACCTTGGCCTCGATTTCCTCCTCCTTGGTCTTGATCCACTCCTCGAATGACATGGGCTCGGGAAGTCCCATCTTCTCTCGTTGTTGGCGGAATTGCTCCCGAATCGTAGGGCTTTGCATGACCTGGTATCGCAAGTGCCAGCCGAACATGCCAAGCTCCTTAAGCCGAGCTGGCCGATCAGACAGGAGGTAGTTGTCGAGACCGCCCTCGTTCATAATTGTTCGTAGCGCCCGGCGTGTGACTTTGATAAAGAGGTGTTCTTGGAGAGCCTCGCTCCACAGCTTCTTGCGGCGGACATTGGGCTTCCAGCTTCGTCGTGTCTTGCCCTCGTTGCGGCCCTTGGAGATCTTGTTACCGAAGCGAATCATGGCACCTCCGTAGAGACCCGTGTCGGCTTGCTTGTACCATTGTCGGGGACCGTACGGGTAGGCTGGGACGTCCTCTGGGAGTTTCTTGTCGGATTGCGGTGCCAACGTCGTGGAAAACGCACGCTTGGGAGTCGACACAGATAGGGCGCGGAAGGCCGCAGTGAGGGAGAAGGGAGCGGCCATGGCCGATCTAGACTGTAGGCCAGCCATTGAGGACAAATTGGGCAAGTTGAGCATCTCACCAAGAAACAAGCCCGTTGCAGTTGGAGATGCAGCGGGAAGAATTTGGGGGCTGCTGACCGCCTTTGGCGCGGCTCCGTGACTGCACTGACTGGCGCAGATCCCTTGCTCGCGAATTTCGGACAAGCGCCAGAGCTGGGAGGTCCATCGCATTACGCTCGCTCTTTATCTGTTTGACCTTTCGCAAGCTTATCATTGACTCTTCCCCTCGTTTCAGTGACCCATTGACTCTACTTCTCTGAATTTATCTGGCTCTCTGAAGCCAACACCCCTCAAGCATGGTCCAAATCAGCGAAGTGAAAGGCAACTCGCGCGAAAACAGAACCGCCGCGCACACGCACATCAAGGGTCTTGGTCTACGCTCTGATGGAACAGCAGAGGTCACTGGCGATGGCTTTGTCGGACAAGCTGCTGCTCGAGAGGTGAGTTGGAGCTCCTTTCAGTGATGATGATGAAGACGGCAAGAACGCCGCTCTTGCTCCGGCATCACCGTAGCTAACAAGATCTATTATGTGACAGGCCTGCGGTGTCGTTGTCGATCTGATCAAGGCAAAGAAGATGGCTGGACGGGCTGTCCTGCTTGCTGGTGGTCCCGGTACTGGAAAAACTGCACTCGCTCTTGCAGTGTCACAAGAACTGGGAACCAAAGTGCCTTTCTGCCCGATCGTGGGCAGTGAGATCTACTCCGCAGAGGTCAAGAAGACAGAGGCATTGATGGAGAACTTCCGACGAGCAATTGGTATGTGACATAGCACGCCGAAGACCGGCAAGAAGCCCGCTCGGGAATACGGATTCTAACCTCAGACTAGGCCTGCGAGTCCGGGAAACAAAGGAGGTTTACGAGGGCGAAGTGACAGAATTGACACCGGAGGAGACCGAGAACCCGCTGGGTGGCTACGGACGTACGATCAGTCATCTGATCATCGGATTGAAGTCTGCCAAAGGCACCAAGAAGCTTCGCCTCGACCCCAGCATCTACGAAGCCATTCAAAAGGAGCGCGTCACAGTCGGAGATGTCATCTACATTGAAGCCAACACTGGCGCTTGCAAGCGTGTCGGACGTTCCGATGCCTATGCGACCGAGTTCGACCTGGAGGCCGAGGAGTATGTGCCCGTTCCCAAGGGTGAGGTGCACAAGAAGAAGGAGATTGTTCAGGACGTAACGCTGCATGACCTCGACATGGCCAACGCGCGGCCCCAGGGTGGACAGGATGTCATGAGCATGATGGGCCAATTGATGAAGCCGAAGAAGACAGAGATTACGGAGAAGTTGCGCCAAGAGATCAACAAGGTGGTCAACCGATACATCGACCAGGGCGTCGCTGAGCTGGTCCCTGGTGTGCTGTTCATCGATGAAGTTCACATGCTGGACATCGAATGCTTCACCTACCTGAACCGCGCTCTTGAGTCCACAATCTCCCCCATTGTTATCCTTGCCTCTAACCGCGGCCACACCGTCATCCGTGGCACCGACGACATTTCCGCCGCCCATGGCATCCCGCCCGACTTGCTGGCTCGTCTCCTCATCATTCCCACTACCCCCTACGCTTCCGACGAGATCAAGACGATCATTCGACTGCGTGCCAAAACGGAGGGTCTGAATATCACTGAGCCCGCACTCGACAAGGTCGCCGAGCACGGTAGCAAGGTTAGCCTGCGGTATGCCTTACAGCTGCTGACTCCCGCAAGCATCCTCGCTCGTGTCAACGGTCGTCCTGGCGGTATTGAGGTCGCTGATGTCGCCGAGTGCGAGGATCTGTTCCTGGACGCCAAACGAAGCGCTATGATTGTCAACCAGGACAGCAGCAAGTTCCTCCTATAAAAGGGGGAGTCTTGGGATGACACCGGAAAAGGAGTTTCCATGTTCATGTATTCCATGGGGGTATCTTTTGTTACTATTGAACAGGCGAATATTGCTTGTCAGGCTTGTTCTTACGCTAATGTTATCTGATGTTACCAATCTCGGATGCCCGATGTAGTTTCCTGTAGAAGACCTGCCAGGCACCGACCTCTTCCACTGATCATCCGAGCGCCCGCAGGATGCATTGAAGAGATGATGGACTTCAGTTGAGCTGGACCTCTACCGCTCATAGTCTTTGCAGTCCTCCTTGTACAATGAATCTTTCTCTTTCGATAGGTCTAATCCGTCGAATTAGAGCAAAGGGCTAATTTCATCCGTCGAATGTAAACTCCGGCCTCGGTCAAGATCACGTGTGGAGGAACATCGTCATCCGTGAAGCCCCCAGCCTCCATTCCACCCCGTCGTTTCATTGCCCGATATCAGAGCCATTTGCTGCGTTGCTGCACTGCAAGAGATTGAAATCACCGAAATCACACACCCAAGGCATCACTTCCAGCAGGTTCCTTCTGGCCAACACCTAGAATCCAGAACAACGCCTCCCCAGATAACGGTGGAGCCTGCGGCCCGGACCAAGACCACACCCAGACCGACATCTCCGATACCTTCCCCTCGCTCTCTACCTCTGTACAGACCTGTTCTTTTTCAACCGCCAAGATGTCCAACCCTCTAGACACAGACGCAGGCTCGGAGATGTTCGCCAGCTACGAGAACGAGCTGAAGCTCGTTCAGGCGGACCTCAACCAGAAGCTGGACCAGATCGCCGAAGCAAGCGGCGAGCAGCGCAAGTCCGCCATCCGACAAGCAGAGCAGGTTCTCGACGAAGCCACAGAACTGGTACGCCTCCCCTGAAAGCCCAATAGTTACTACAAGAAACGCTACAACAGCCCCCCTCTCTACAACTCTCCGGCTAACCCACCATCTCCTTCCTGCCAGCTCGACCAAATGCGCATGGAGAAGCAGAACATCCCATCCGCCTCCCGCTCCAAAGTGAACATGCGCTTCCGGAACTACTCCACCGACATCGACGAGATCAAGCGCAAGCTCAAGTCCCTCTCCGACGACCGCAAAGCCCTCTTCGGCGACCGGTACACTGACGAACCGGTCGACGAGCATCTGGAGCAGCGCCAGCAGCTCTTGTCTGGCACTGAACGACTGGAGCGCAGTTCGGCAAGGCTTCAGGGCGCCCAGCGGACGGCGCTGGAGACAGAAGATATTGGGCGGAACGTGCTGGCCGATTTGTACGGGCAGCGGCAGACGATTCAGCATACTCGCGATAATCTCCAGCAGAGCGAGGGATATGTTGATACGAGTATTAAGACTTTGAGGGGCATGGCCCGTAGGTACTGCGCCCTTTACTTCTCCGCTTTCAAGGTTCCTTGGCTGGACCATGTGGTTGGATGAATATTTGGCTGACAATTCCTCGCTCAGGATGGCTACGAATCGGATAATCACGATTGCGATCATTACGGTTCTTGTTCTTCTGATTGTTGCCGTGATTTTCAGCAAGTTCCATTAGCGTAGCGGGGGTCTTTTTCTTTCGATGGCGTTTCTCTGATGATGGGGGTTCTTTTGTTGTATCTTCTTACGAAACGCTGCGTGCCTAGCTAGTCTAACGACTATCGACGGCGGCCAGGACTGGGTGCTTAGTCTATCCTCAGCTCTTGGAATAATTTACATTGATCATATACGAAGATTTCATTTTGATTAGTAGCAAGGCTTGCTTGCCCTTTGTCCCACAGAGTTCAACCAGAGACGAAGGTGCTGATGGTCTCCTGTGTTGACGCTAGATAATCTTCCCTATTTAGCTTTTCGGTGGGTAGGTCGCCTAGGATATGGATCGACGCGTGTTCTTTCAGAGCATCAAGCACGATTCGGTTCAGTTCCTCCATTGTGTTGTGTTCTCTGTAGTCAAGGACGCGAGGCTTGATGGTAGTCGGAAGTGGCTAGACGATGTTATTAGCATTTCGATTGTTCGTAGTATTGTAGACTTACCTTTGAATAATATGATTCTAGCTATAGTAGTAGTGGTGATTAACGTATGAGGAGAAGGGGTAAGGCGGAGCCTTGCAACCCTTATACTAAGTACACTGTATTCTAGCTGTGGAAACGAAATAAGGACGAATGCATTGCTAGGGAAGGATTGGTGGTCAATTCTAGCGAGCAGGTGCCAACACTCTCCTCGTATATGATTCGAAGTGCGCACGGTTGTTTTGTTTTCAGCTATTCTATGTGTACCCAAGTGCGAGGCTGGAAGCAGGCTGCCGCGCATACCAGTCTTACTGCCTAGCTACAATAAAAAAGTCCCAACTTCCAAAAATTGAACTGATCTCAGGTTATTTGTAGGAATAGCCGAACGCGGGGGTCGAACCCGCAACCTTGAGATTAAGAGTCTCACGCTCTACCGATTGAGCTAGCCCGGCAGGGCTGGTTGAATCGCGGCCGGAATTTTGGATCTATGAAGCAGAACTGCTTGGATAGAGTAAAGTTGTTGCTGGTAATGAGGTCCATAGAAGGTGAATCTGCTTCGACTCCTGATGCATTTGTTTCAACTAACGAATTTTCCAGCCAAGATTGACCCGTTGCTCGAGATTTTCGGAGTGTAGGTATCCGTATTCTGTTTCACCTAATATACTGGAACTTTAGATGAACATAGGTGAAGTTTTTTTTTTCCATTATCAGTGCCAACGGGCATGCCGGTATTGGAGATTCTGGAACCTTTAGCTCGAAGGAACGGAACGTTGAGCGAATTGTAGAGAACAACCGCCATCCTACCTGAGTGGACCATGATTCGCTAAGTCATTGGGACTGAAACGATCATTTTCTTCCCCCACACATGGCCGTTCTTCAGACTATGATAATTGACCCCCGGCCAGAGCTGATGAGTCACTTCGTTGCTTGGAATGCGGCAGATATGTTGAGTATAGGTCGAGTCGATTGTCTTCGGTTTGGAGCACTTGACGTTTTGTTATCAGTACGGATGGATTTTGATGGAGGACTTCTTGTGAGGTTGCGTCTGGTTGGATTGATCCTATCCTCCAGCAAGAGAGGTTTGCATATATATCATACCTTACCGTCTTGGGCCCGTCCTACAGGGAGTCCGCGGGGAATTAAGATTGTGAATCAGAACACATCTTCCTCGGTCTATCTCCATCGAGGGACACGAGCGAGGTCATCACTACTGCTCTGCGCAAAAGATGTAAAAATACGAAGGGGAACGTTGAAGACAGTGTTGTAATGTGTCACTTCCTTTCCGAAGGGGGTATCTCATGCATAGGAAGAAACAACGCCAAAACAAGAATCAAGAACCCATGAACCAAACTATATATACACATAATCCCATCCTTTCCACAATTCAATCCATCCAAACCTCAACTCATAATCCTCATAGCTCCAAAGGCCCCATTAACCACGACGCCCACAAAAACCGCAACACCCTTCCTCCAACTCCAAACCCCCTCCTCCCTCCTCAACCACAATGCACACCCAACAGGCCAAAAAAAGCCCATCACCGCGCCCCAAAGCATATCATCCATCGCCGTCCGCGATCCCGACCCGAACCCACCATCATCATCCCCCATCGCCCCCGCGTCCCCACCACCATGCGCCTGCGCAACAGTCGAACCCTCGTCCATCCACCGATCCTCCAAATCACGCAGTTCCTCGCCCGTAGGCATCGTATCCGGCGTCCGGGAGACGGACTGCACGGCGAGGAACTGGGACCGGAGGGCTGTGACTTCGGCGGGGGTGAAGCCAGCGGAGAGGAGGCGGTCGAAGCCGCGCGGGGCGGGGGTGGTAGAGGTTGCTTGTTGAGCTTGGGATTGCGTCTGTGATTGAGTAGCGCGATCACCGGGGGGTGCGAGGAGCGAGGTAGAACGGGAGCTGTCTTTCTTCTTTTGCAGGAGTAGGGTAGAGGCCACGGATGCCTCGGCGGCTAGGTCGGACTCTGACAGTGTAATGTCGCCGATGGAGCAGTGGATATAGAGGCGAGGGCGGGCGTCGCGGACGGGCTGTTTGCCCTTGGCTTTGCTTTTTGCTGAGCCATTCTCTGCGGTGGAGAGTTCGTCTCCGTCATCGTCGTCTGCGGGGCGTGGGGAGCGGGATGGAGAGGGTGGGAGTTTAAGGGAAGTCGCGAGGGCGGTTGTGTCTTCTAGATTGCGGCCTGCATAGATCAGGCGTAGCCTGTGGGAGGAGAGTGTGGAAGGTAGTTCAGCGCGGATGAGCTGTTTCAGGCCTGCGCCTGTTGTGGTCTCTGCATCGGGGACGTCGAGATGGAGGTCTGGGATGGAGGCGGAGAAGCGGACGGTGATGAGGAGGGCGTCCGGGATACTGTCGCTGGGTATTTGTGAAGAGAGAAAGGGTGATGTTGCCATGCTGTGCAGTGATCACTGATCAGACTCGCATTGGTCGGTGTGAATTGGAGGTCAGAGGGAGATGCCGTGAGGTCCTCGGTGTTGGAGATTCCGGGGGAAGTGGGTCCGTGAGTCTTCGGGTGATTATCTGCCTGACAGATGAGGTATGATTCAGAAGAATCAACCGGAAGACATGACAGGAGTATAAGCATCAAAAATGGCCTACGCAGGAAAATCAGAAAGAACACTAATGTAAAAGCCATGTGAATCCAGCCGAATCCTACCCCTCGCCTCGGGGTCCACACTCCAGCGCGTTGCACTGCTGAGCAAGCAGCAGAGAGAGCCTAGGTACGGAACTAATGAGAAAACATGATTCCATTCCTGAAGATGTGCCGATGTACCACCCTTCAGAATAGCAAACTCATAGGATCCAATAGTGATTTCTGGTAGACCCCTGCTCGGTCCATCAGAAACGGAAATGATTGGTCGACATACCTCGTTTGAATGCGATCCGGCCTAGGATTTTGCAGTCTGAGGTTGGGACCAGAGGCCCAACTACCTTGGACATGCCTCTGAGTGGTGTTCCATTCCATTTTGTTTTATAACTCCTTATTCAGTAGACAATCGGCTAGCACCGTAAGATAAAGCCTAGTCAAGATATTCAATTTCGACAATCAGTATGCGGGATATCAAACCGATAATATTCAGACGCTAAATCCAGGAATCTCAAGGAAATCCTGCTCCTCTAAAACATACAGCAACAAGGCTTCTGATCGTTTGAAGAATTCTAGTGCGAACACCCGCAGTACAACCCCGCCGTTCTCACATATCGAGCGTCTAGGAACAAAGTAAGCAGACACGGTGGACGAGAGGGCTCAGTAGAGTCAGTACGGCCGTTGACGTTTGCTCCAACACCTGGGCGGGAGCGAAATAGAAAATGCTTCAATTCCGGGCTTGAACCTGTCTTTCTTAAGTAGAGAGGAGAGATTAAGAGCATTAAGGAACTCACACAGTCAGGATTTTTAGCTTGAGATTGGTGGGGATTGAACACCGGGAGTTGGAAACCGAGACAAGCACAAAAAATAGTCGCGCCCGGGATCGAACCGGGAACCTTCTGAGTGACAGGTTCATCTGGAAAGATGAGACATTTTGCTGTGAATCAGAAATCATGACCATTAGACCACGCGACTGTGATGTAGGATTTTCGAGCGGTTTGACTATATGATCCTGAACCAACCTTCCTACGTTCTTGAGGTTCCCCCTACCGTCTGTCCCTAACCATGCTGGAGCAGTTAGTTATTCTATCTCAGGCGATATTCTAGGTACTTTCAGTCACTACTTTTACAAGTTAAAAGATTCTTGAATTAACCCGTGGGATTTGACAAAATAATCAAAGCTTGCAGGCAGAGAAATGAATGAGAAGTAGTAGGTAAGAGCTTTTTAGGCGCTCAAGTTACCTTCGCTCCATCCCCTTCTATTCCTGACCTTTTCTAAGGTTCCTAATTTCGCTTCTAGTCTCATTTCATCTCTATATAGTATATCCATCATGACAGCTACCTCCTGATTTAGAGTAAATAAAAGAAGGCAGCCCCGATCGTTAATCATGCAGACTTTTTCCTCATGATTTCGTATGCTGGACTCATATCATGGATCCCCTACTCACACCCCAGTCCTTCCAAGAAGGAGTAGTCTCGGTTCTACTCATTTAGTCAAAAGTTACGCTTCCTAATATAGAAAGTCGCGTGGTCTAATGGTCATGATTTCTGATTCACATGGAACGAGTTCATCTGATGAATCCAGGTTACTCAGAAGGTTCCCGGTTCGATCCCGGGCGCGACTATTTTTGTCTCTATTCAAATTTTTCAGTCAAACTGTCCTTTGTTCCAGTCTCTTAACATGATCTCCTTGGACCTTGTTTCAGATGAATTAGTATCGTAGTGCATGCACCAGCTGTTCAGATGCTGTTGATGTTTTCCATGTTTCTTAATGTCCATTCTTGGAGGCAACCGTGTTGAAAAGAGGAATTATTGGTGTGAAGGGATCTACCGGCATAACTAGGTATATATATCTGACCATGATGATGGATATTCGCAACTTTCAATGCATCGGCTTAAGACCGGCTTATGTGATTAACTTATACAAACTTTTCAAACACACCAGTGTCGCATCAGGCACGACCGAGTAGACGTAGGTTAGACTCGATCAAATATGACAAAAACCCGCTATCCAAAGCAAATCAAACTGCACCCTCTCAATGAGGAAGCATTTCCATAGCCTTAGCCTTAAATCTCTTCACCATAAAACCAGGCGTGCAATTCGCCTCCCAGTCCTCATCAAACCCACCATCCGGATTGTGCGGGTTGCTCGGCCTCCTCAACACAGAGACACCCGGGGGCACGTCGAGGTCTGATGAGTCGGAGCCTCTGCGGTCACTGCATGGGCAGGTCGATGTCGTCCTGGATCCGGGTGTGGTGCAGGGGCAGTTACCCAGGGAGCGGTTGCATGGGACGCATTTGTAGTATGCCCGGCTGGGGGAGTCGTTGGAGTTGTTGAGGCGGGTGGAGACGCGGACGCCGGGGAGTCCGCATTGTTGGCATCGCCAGCCTGATGATGGGCCGTCCATGTTCATTGTGAGAGGGGGATTGAATGTGTGAGGTTGGTATTGACTAGAATAAATTGTAAGTATGAGTGTCCGGCAGAGAAATGTGGAGATATCTTCGTGACTTACAAGTTGGCCTTGTATGCAGGAAAAGGCAACCGAAGTACCTGATTAAGTGTAAATCGGAGAAGCTTTGAGAATAGCCTGAGAACGATATTAATGCTCTGCAGTCAAGTCCGGGGAAGAAAACGACGTCTTATAAAGAATTTCCATTTTGCGGGGGAAGACCAAAAAACACCGTCGATCATTATGACGCTATTTTCAGAACCACCACCCCAGTTTCCCAACACTTGACGACTGCCGGGGTTGCAATCTCTGCCAATTTGCCAAATGATGTGATGCCAATGCTGGGCAACCCCGTCGGAAGTGAGGGACCCCATACAATCACGTAACAATATGGGGTTCTAGAACCACGGGGTCGATCACAAACGGAAGGCATGGCTGGATCGGGTAAGTACATCCCCGACGCAAACCGAGCAATTAGGTAATATCGCGCAAATGGGTCAAGTGACCCCTGGAAAGCTTTACGTATTCTCTGGTTTTATGGGGTACTATTAAAAATGATGGACTGGATTCTGCAGAAATTGAAGTAAGCGCCCCAGGATGCCCGAGGGATTATTATCCAGTTGGCTGCGACGTGTGGCGTGAGGTTATCCGTTGATTGGAGCGTGAGGCGGTGCCGAGTAATCACGCGATAGTCTGCGCAAGAGTACTGACTCAGGATGCTGAAACCGACTTGTTGAGTATGCACGGCGAAGTCTGGGCGTCCTCATTCGACTGGCGCAGTGTCGAGGCGGTGGGAAAATTCTGAACTGTCAGGCGAGAGCCCCTTTCGTCAAAAGGATCCGGCATCTCTCAGTGACGGTAGTTGAATAGTCGGTGTTTTAGGTATTTGCTCAGCCGGGCCGGCGGCCGGATAGGTATGTTCACCATACTCCATACATAACTCAAGAACCAAGTTTTGTCGCCGGTCTTCTCGCCGAGGGGTTTGATTCCATGGTGAGATGGAACGAGTCGTAAACTTGAATAATGTTCCAATCTCTTCTGAACGTACCTCTCATGGGGAAGGAGTCGGATGTGTTCGCCACCAAGCGTGGGCTTGGAGACAACAATGAGTAAAAGCTCGTCTTGTACAACATCAATTCAAATACATTGAAACCGAACAGTCTCGAAAGTACAGCCCACCACGACTGCCGAAGTCAAAATATAACAGGTACTGTGGAATCCTGAAATGCTTTTGCATAGTATCAAGTGAAAATACTTGGTCACTAGAGAAAGAAGATATCCAAAGGTCACTCGTAGCTAATGCTTGCGACCTCGAGCGTTCGGCCTTACTACCTTAGAGAGGCTTAGACCCGTCTCCAAGGACAACATCGGGTCTCGAGGTATGCGAGGTATTCTTACCTAGTTCATATCCCTTGGTGTTGTTTGCAATATGATATGTTGGCTAGAACCAGGTTCCAGCTGACGTGCCTGGGGCTCCACGTGATGCTTGGCTGTCACTTATTTTGAATGGACTCAATGCATTTGTCTGGGGCTATAGGCCTTGATCGTATATGGTAAAGAAGATTGTTGCAATGGACTCGATACTGTGGGTGTGCTAGTCTTCCGTGGAGTATTTATACGCCGTCTCTTTTACTAGGTTGTTCGATTACCCTGAATTCTGCGTGTTGTCTTGGTGACGAGAATCTAGATGGTCTAATATTAACCTTGACTCTACGCTTGAATGGTATGCTGTTCCTTCCATGAATCATCACGTTCATTAGACCAATCTATACAAAGTACACATTCTGCCAAACATTGTTTTCACAAGATACAGCCTAGAAAAGTGGATAACGATGAGACAAAAGACAAGCCAGCTAGGCCTCTACGGCCCAGGAATCTATCAGCAAAGCCCAAGTCCGTCGCCAGGACCAATGGGAAAGCCATGAAGCCATGCCAGTGGTGTAATAATGAAGAGAAAGAAAGAGATCTGTGTAGACTGGATATCAAGCGTATGTACCCGACCAAACGAGTGGTCGTAGCTCCCAAGCAGAGGAACCGAGTGTGGAAAATTAAGAAAACGCCGTCCGATGCACCGTGATCGATGAACGCCGAGAACCCGAATTGAGACATGACGATATGACCGCTCAAACCATGAAGGATTCACCGCAACCGCATTCTTCCTCTGTTGATGAGGTCAGTAATCAGATTGCAAACCGTTGGTGCATGTTGATTTGTAATACGGGGAGGAACTCACTGATGTTGGGATTGCGGAAAACAAAACGTCTGCTCAGCGGGTCCTCGTGCCAGTCCATTTCACTGCCGATGATGCTGAACAGAGCCTTGCTGTCGATCAACACCTTCACGCCATCCTGCTCCACGATCTCGTCAAACTTGCCCGGTTTCTCCACGTACTCGAGGTGGTACGCCAGACCGGAGCAGCCACGGTTCTTCACACCAACCCGAATATACTTGGGCTCGGGCTGGTCCATCAGCTTGCGAAGCTGTTGTATAGCCAGTGGTGTCAATTTCATTGCTGCCTTGCGTGCCCGCAATGGCCGACGGGGCTTCGGGGAAGTCTTGGGGGCCGTGGTCGAGGTGGTAGCGGCGGGCTTGGGCTTTTGCGCTTCACCTTCTCGTAGGGAGATGGCCGAGGACTCTGGCTTTGAGGTAGTCTTGGAGGGTTCGGCGGGGAGGGGAAAGTCGGCTGAGATCGAGGTGTCGGGGCCACCGGTGCTGCGCGGCATAGGGAAAGAAGTCGGGAAAGATGAAGGAAGCGTGTGGGGGCGGTATGCAGTTGCAGTTTGCATGTCACGCTTGGAAGACATGTAGGCATTCCCACTCGAGGAGAAGCAGCGCAGCGACTGGGAAAGGTGTTGGCCGGCCGAGGGCTTCACCCATCGGAGAAGTGTGGCGGATGATGTCACTGGGCGCTGCATGGCGGTGCAGAAACTCATGATGGTGAGGGAACACGAATGTGAGGAGGTAGCGCTAAGACCAGGCTATACACGCATGGAAGCCGTGTGAGAAGACCAAGGTGGTGGGTGTTGTGAGGAGTGAATTGATTGCGGGTTGAAGGAGAGAAGAATCTCCGTGATGAGTCTGTGTTTGTTCCTTCCCCGGCGGCCCGCGGATTAGCTAACTCAGTTGCATGATCAACGCTGTGGCCAATCAGCGATTAGGTGTTTCTACACACGGTGGCGCCAGGGCGGTTAGCGCTACCCGTTTTCCTACAAGACATTTAGACATTAGTACGTGACAATGGCTATTAGTATAGTAATTTGATTCTATAGATGGCAAAATGAACTGCTGTGTAGAACTACACTATCCAGGATTCAGTTTTTATTGATGATTTGGTGCTAGTCATCGCATTGTTTTCTTCTGCAGTCTCATGTTTCCCTGCGTCTTTCGGTAGATGAGTCAGCCATCTTGACCTGATCTGGCCTCAGGCACACACACGCCAACTGGTTTAAGCCGTGAATACAGGTGAGCGCAGGGTGGTCCAGAGCTGAGCGCAGGGTGGTCCAGAGCTGAGCGCAGGGTGGTCATGTGATTTCCCGCGTAACGCCCCACCACCCTGCGCTCAGCTTTTACATGTTCTGTCACCTTACTGAGGCTTACTCAAGATTTCTTTCATTCCTAAATAGGCAATTCGTAGAACCAATCGCATTATGATTCTGTTATATTTTTAATCCAGTGACTCATGACCGAATACAAAGAATTTCAGGTCTAGAACTTTTTCTTTGATGTGGTTACCAAGTTGTGGTGGGTTAAAGACCCAAAATTAGAATATGTGAAACTTTTGTAATTTTGACTTTTTCCAAAGGGGTTACCTCTTATTTTTGTCTAAAATCGACGATTTCGACAAACACACTTTTTTTCTTAGATTTAGTTTAAATAGTACTTAATTAGTTATAGAGGTATTAAAAATTAGTTCTTGCTAGAAAAAATTAAAAAAGATACATAAATACACAAAATTTCAGGGTCGGAAGTTAATAGGTTCTCAGATTAAGGTTATACGGGAATATATAAATCGATTAGAACGTTGATAATAGTATCTTTCTTTCTAGTTTATATAGAAAGAATTATAAACTATTTTTTAACTATTTTTAACTATATAAATCTAATAAAGAACTTCTTATCCTCTAGGATATCCCTATATACTAGCAAAAGTTAATATTAATAGCGCGCTCTTAGATCTCTCGTCTTTGTCTCTTCCTTTCTTTTATATAGTAGATCTTATAACTAGAAGATTCTATTTTTAAATGAATCTAATAGATTCTAAGATAAATAAGAATAACTTAAAATTACCTATAATTCCTCTCGAAAGCTAGTCTTAGTCTACTTTATACTTCTTAACTCTTATCTTTTTTCTGATCTTTATTATAGTGAACCACATTACTTAGCAACCAGAGTATATCTAGTATCTAGGAAAGACTAGGACTAAGCTCTAGCTTCCTAATATTACACCTAATATAAGTACTTATTATTCTTATTATTATTTAGTTATTAAATAGTTCTAGCTACTAATATCTTACTTATTCTAGTCTAACGGTTAGTACGCTCTATATAACCTTAAGGTATACTATCGAGTACCTAGCTACATTAATAGGGTAAGTTAATCTACTATTAATCACTTATATCTTAAGTTTTAACTAATTATTAGATCAAAAGATAAAATTTAGTAATACAAACAATCTCCGCTACTACTATCACGATAAATATAGGTATTTAACCTTTGCCCGGATTCGGGGTCGGCTAAGCTAGACCTAAATTAATACTTCTATTAGTAAGTAGTATAACACTATATTTAATTAGTGTAAGACTAATTATTTCTTATTTAGCGTAGTATCGATCATTAAAGGCTGTATATAATACGCGGTCTTTAGCTTTATCTAACCTTCCGGTAGTCCCCTGTAAGCGCGATAGTATAGTAAGTTTTCTCCTTATTTCTTACTTAATAACCCTCTTTTTATCTATTAATTAACTAATTTACGCTCTTTAAATAGATTAATATGACCCTAATACGCTATCTAGTTCGCTAACAGGGCTATATAATCCCCTACGCGGTATATAAGGATAGTACCGCCCCTATAGGTAAGGAAATAACTACTAACTATTTAAAAGACCCTTTATTAACTAGTTTAGGTTACTACCGAGAGTTAAATCAGACTACCTATAAGCACTTTAAGCTATTCTAGCCCCTAAGTGACTTATCGAGCGACGATTAGAACGGTTTTTCGGATGATAATGATAGCTCTAGCGGCGGCGGTGCTGGCGGTGCTAGCGGTGCTAGCGGTGCTAGCGGTGCTGGCGGTGCTGCTAGTGGCTCTGCTAGTGGCTCTAGTAGTGACTCTAGTAGTGGCTCTGGTAGTGGCTCTAGTAGTGGCTCTAGTAGTAGCTCTAGTAGTGGCTCTGGTAGTGGCTCTAGTAGTAGCTCTAGTAGTGGCTCTGGTAGTAGCTCTGGTAGTGGCTCTGGTAGTAGCTCTACTGATGGCTCTAGCGGTAGCTCTAGTAGTGGCTCTGGCGGTAGTAGTTCTTAACTATTTTTTGTTTGATTTGATGCTTGATTTAATACTTAATTTAATACTTAATTTAATGCTTGATTTAATACTTAATTTGATGCTTGATTTAATACTTAATTTAATGCTTGATTTAATAGTCAAAATTTTCAGCGCTTTATCTAGTTATTAATTAACTATCTAACTACTTACGGAGTAGCTCAAGCTCTAATCTTATTCTCTCATTTTCCATCTTCGCTTTCTTAAGTTCGACCTTCTTCTGTTCTATCTCAAGCATCTTACACTAATAATCAAGCTCAGATTAACGTATATCACCGTTATCCTAGCCTTAACTAAAACGATTTCTTAGTAAGCTAAGGGTTACGAATAGGAAGTGGCTCGCAGGAGCAATGGGAAAGACGAAGTCCTACTGGATAGTAGAAGATGAGATGTATGAATTGTTCTCTTCACTTAGCTAGGATATCTTAATGGTATTTATCTTTTTGATCTCTTCTTTCTGTATAGTCTATATGCGGTAGTAGTTATTAGCTGCATTCGGTTTATTTCTTGTATACTATATACGGTAGTAATTCGTTGTATCTGATGGTAGTATTTCATAGTAGTATTACTGTATCCGGTAGCAGTAGTATCTAGCTAGTATTTTGATATTCTTTAATGGCCGTTGCTGCCTGATTTTTCAGGCATCCTGATTTAACCTGCAGAAGAAATCCGTCCGCATTCTACTGGGCTATATGGGTTCTCATGTTATAGTTCTTTGCATCTCTTCTTAATCTTATATCTTATACGATTAAATAAGGCGGTGCGACGAAGATCACTTTATAGAGTGGAGGATCAAGGAGTGCTTAAACTAGTTAGTAACTAATTAAAAAACAGAAGAGAGCGTATACTAACCTCGAACGACTGCGTAATCTATTTATCCGGGGGCGATTTACTAGAGATCTACCCCGTATAATACTAGGAGATCGAATTAGATAACCTAACGAAGAGAAGTTATAAAGAATACGATCTTCCTAAGGTACTCTTTCTAGTTAATACTATTCGACTTATTACTACTCTGCGTGTCGACGAGTAATAGTTCCTATATATTATTAATAAGTTAGTAACTAATTAGTTATTATTTAATTTATATATTTAATACTTACTTTCCCGTTGTTGATTCCTCTAGATATAAGTCGTTATATTAGTTAACTAGTATATATAGCGTATACCCTAATTTTCACGGCCTTTATACTGACTAATATTAGTTTAATCGAGGGCCTCGGATCTAAGAATTAGTTAGTAACTAGTAAGTAGCTAGTTTTAGTTCTTACTAGAAGTACTTTGTTACGGCGCCTAAGAGTAAGTCGTAAACCCTATACTAATAGGATTTATAATAACTCTACTTAATAGCGTTTATATAATATCTTACGCTATCCTATATGTTAGGTTTCATTAAGGATAAAGCCCTATATAGGCTAGTAGCGATAATCTAATAGCTCTTATACTATATCTATTTAGCTAGACGGCTACTATCTTCGTCTATATTATATATTAGTAACTAGTAGGTAACTAGTTAATAATTAGATAAGTATATACCACTAATATAGGTAAGTAACGTATAGTAGTCGTGAGCAGTTTAATAGTTAAGTAGTCCTATATAGTGCTGCCTTGCTAGCTTAAAGGTACTATCCTTAGTTTAAGGGTATATTTTCGCTACTATACGTAGGAAATACACCTTATAGAATATAATAATATTCTGTAGGTACTACTTATACTCGCGATACTCTAGATCGATTCCTAAGAGGAAGTAACTAAGTCCTTAACCAGTTAGTAACTAGTTAATAACTAGATTATATATATATACTAAGGCATTAGCTCTAGTCTATATCGCTAATAATAGCTTAAAACCTACTCCCGTAAAGATATTTAAATTTAACTGGCTTTCTAGTAATAGAAGACAGTAGATAGAATACTCTTAAGAAGATAAATTTATACGCTTCTAGTGATTACTAATCAGTAAATACCCGGAAAAGAGTAAAAACTAGTAAAATAGTTAGTAACTAGGTATTAACTAGTTAAGGTAAGAGAAGGGGTATATACTCTTCCTATAAGTAGGGATAAATATTATAAATATAACCTCGTTTATAGATCCTCGGACCCTTTTAAACGATATATCCACCTCGAACGATATTAGGGACCTAAAATAGTAGATTTATACATTAAACCCACAGAAAATAAAGGTCCCTAGATCGGATTAGTGAATTTCCCGGACGTAAGACTATAGAAATTAGTTAGCGTCTAGTTATTAACTAGTTAATACTTTCTTACCTAGAGCGTTAGCTTTCGCTAGAGCTTATACTTTAATCCTACGAGACCTCTACTACTAGGGTATACTAAAGTCCGCTATTTTAGGATTAAAGCTAAGAATCGATCTATATTAGCGAAGCTTAAATAGACCTATAAGAGTGTACTAGCTCTAAACTTACGGCAGAAATCTTTAAGAGTAGGGCTCTATAAAAAGACGCCTATATAATAGTTAATATATAGTTAGTAACTAGTTATAAGTTAGTTTTCTCTCTTACTTAGGGTAAGGTCTAGTATTTAGTTCTGATAGATAAGATCGAGTATTTCACTGATTATTAACTCTAGGGCTCGACTTAGTGGTAGGGGGGGATATATATAATATCCACGAGAGTAGAATATCGCGTATAGATAGTCCTTAATATCTAGTGGAAGATAAGTACGAAACTACGTAGTATATTTATATACTACGTATTCGCTATCGCCTTATAGGTAGATAGTATCTATAACTAGTTAGTAACTAGTTAAAAATCGATTATAAAAGCCTTTATATACCGTATTTTTCCTTCTTACTTATCTTCTGTTCGACTCTGCTATAGTATTCGAATATAATAGGATTATTCCCTTTAATAAGCGATTATAGGAGGTCTATATCTATAGAATCTTCCTTACTAACTAAGCTCTAATAGTAGTAAGCTTAATAGTTCTCCCTAGTTATATTCCGGTATCCGATATACCGATAAAAGAGACTAGTAATACTCTTTAACTAGTTAATAATTAGTTATAACTTATAAATCGCTTCGCTTACCGGCTTATAGTATATCCTAAATAGAGGCTTATAGCTCTCTTCTTAGAGAATATAGGCTTTCCTTTCTTAAAAGAGCCTCCGGTATACTCGATAGAGACTATTATAGATATAGATTAGTTTATAAGAACTATAACTAGCTTCTATCTTAGCAAGCTAAGGGTTACGAATAGGAAGTGGCTCGCAGGAGCAATATGAAAGACGAAGTCCTACTAGATAGTAGAAGATGAGATGCATCAATTATTCGCTTCACTTAGCTAGGATATCTTAATGGTATTTATCTTCTTGATCTCTTCTTTCTGTATAGTCTGTATGCGGTAGTAGTTATTGGCTGCATTCGGTTTATTTCTAGTATGCTGCATACGGTGGTAATCCGTTGCATCTGATGGTAGTATTTCATAGTAGTATTATTGTATCCGGTAGCAGTAGTATCTTATTCTTCCTGCAATCGGCTTTTGCATGTAGCTAGTATTTTGATGTTCTTCAATGGCCGTTGCTGCCTGATTTTTCAGGCATCCAGATTTAACTATTCTGCAGAAGAAATCCATCCGCATTCCACTGGGCCACATGGTTACCTGCAGGCCCCATCAGCTTTATTTTAATGCATGTTTTATTCTTCTCATGTTATAGTTCTTTGCATCTCTTTTTTAATCTTATATCTTATAGCCCCCCGTAATCTTTATACTATATATAGTGTAAAGATTAGGTTATATATCTTAAAAGATAACCTTTATGTTATGGTATCTGTTTCATATTTGCTAGTTCTTTCAGGTTATTATATATCGGTAGTCTTAGGTTCTTTGTCAATATATCAGCTAATTGCTTTTTAGTTGGGACGAATTGGATATTTATTTTCTTTTGTCTTATTTGGTCTCTAGTATAGTGATATATTATATCGATATGCTTTGTTCTTTTATGATATTCAGGGTTTTCAGTAAGATCTATAGCAGATTGGTTATCTATTAATATAAGCGGTATACTGAATGTATAGCCTAGACCTAGCCTATTATTAATATAGTTGAATATGTTGGCTAGATATATTCCTTCTGTAGCAGCTTCTTTAAGTGCCATATATTCGGCCTCACAGGTACTCAAAGCAACAGATTTTTGTAGCTTTGAATTCCATGTTATAGGGTTATTTCTAGCCATATCACTAGATAGGCTGAATAGATAGCCAGTAGTCGACTTTCTACCATCTGTATCACCTGCCCAATCCGCATCGGAGTATCCTTTAATATATAGATCCTTGCCCGAGCAATCGTATGTGAGCCCTAGATTAGGTATGTATAGCAGATATTTCCATATCTTTTTAAGCTCGGCTATATGTTCTTTCGCAGGATTACTCATATATCTAGCGCAGTATGATACGCTATATGTTATATCTAGCCTAGTCTTTAGGCTAGTATATAGTAAAGATCCTATCTCTTTTTGATATAGATTTGTTATTTCATCGGATGTTTTATATTGGTTCTTTTTCAGATGAATACCTGGTTCTCCGGGTAATTTTTTAGGTGTATACTGATATATATTAAACTTAGTTAGTATCTTCTTGATATAATCTTTTTGATCTATAGTGACCATCTTCTTGTTATAATCTATATTTATATTATTTCCTAGGAAGGTAGTAACTTCGCCTATTTCTTCTATTTTGATATGTTTCCTAGCTTTAGTAGCTAGATCTTTGATATAGTTAATATCTTTATGAATTATTAATATATCATCAACATGTGTTATTATAATAGCCTGATCTTCTTCATTGATATATATACCTTCATCATGTGGTAATCTATAGAATTTATATCTTTGCATAGCTTCTGAAAAATATTCATTCCATAATCTAGGTGACTGTTTTAGCCCATATAGTGCTTTATTTAGTTTACAGCACTTATTTTTATATTTTTCATCTTGATATAGTCCAACTGGTAGTATAGTATATATTTCAGCGTCTATATCAGCATGTACGAATGCATTCTTCACATCATATTGTCTAATATGCCATCCTTTATTAACGGCTATTATTATTATCATATGCCAAACCTCAGTTCTAGCAGTGGTAGAGAAGGTTTCTAAGAAGTCAACCCCTAGCTTTTGGTTGAATCCTTAGATAACCCATCTAGCTTTATATCTAATAGTTTTATCTTTATTCGTTATATAGTTGCTTTGAATTGAGTTTGGATCTTTTATAGTCTTTAATTTAAATACCCATCGGCCTTTTAATGGCTTTATATTAGGTGGTATATCTATTATCTTGAATGTATTTTGATCTAATAGGCTTTGATTCTCATCAACACATGCTTGATACCATTCATTCTTTTCATCTGACTTCATAGCTTGCTGATATGAAGATGGTTCTTTATCAGTAGTAGCAGATAATATATAGTTGCTAGATAGCTTATTATAAGTAGTAAGCTTATCTGCTAGTGTAGTATCTTTTATAGAGTATATGTGATTATCTGCCTGAGAAGGTATCTGAATTTCTATCTTATGTGAGGGGTCAGCATCTATTTCTTCTTGCTTACCCGTTCTTGTTTTGATATGATATTTCTCACGTTTCTGTTTATATGATATATTAGATGTTGATATATCAGATGATTCAGATCTTATAGATCTGTGTAGATATTGACCTTCTAAAACAGTAGTGTCTCTAGACCAGATAGTCTTCTTTAATTCGATATCATATAGTTTATATTGATTATGTTGACTATATCCTATTAATATAGCCTTATTTTTCCTTGGTTGTAGCTTATTCTTATATTTAGTATTTGGATGATAATATGCAATTGATCCCCAGGTCTTAATATAGCTGATATCAGGTATTTTGCCAAAGAATATTTCATAAGGTGTTTTGAATCCTAGCGCTGCATGTGGGGCTCTATTATATAAGAATGTAGCTGCTAGTAATGCTTCACCCCACATGGAGTCATTTAGACCTGATTGGGCTAGTAAGCATCTGGTCTTATTCATCAATGTAAGATTAATTCTTTCAATTAGGCCATTTGGCTCTTTAGTATATGCTGGTGTGGTCTTATGCAATATGCCACACCTTCGCATTAATATATAGAAGTTATCATTGATATATTCAGTGCTATTATCAGTAAAAAATTCTTTTATTTTATTGCCAGTTTGGTTCTCTGATATATTCTTATATCTGATAAATTTATTATATGCTTCATCCTTAGTTTTTAATAAGGATATATCAAGATATCTTGAGGTCTTATCTAAGAATGTGATATAGTATCTATAGCCATTATAGGTCCGTGGTGAGATAGGTCCTCCTATATCACTATGTATCCTTTCACCTGTGCTATATGATATATCTGATGTAGATTTTTTATTGATATATCTATGATATTTAGATTTGACACATATCTCGCAGGTGTAGTTAAGATATTCTTGAAGTTCTGATAAGGATATCTCAATCTTGGCCTGATCTAGTATTTTCTTTAATGGCAACAGGCCTATATGACCTAGTCTATCATGCCAATTCTTTATAGTATTCCTAGTATCTATAGAATTTATAGTATCTGATATAGGATGTATGATTTTAAGCGTGCTTTTATATAGATTACCTTGCTTATCTCCTTGCAATATCTTAATGTTATCCTTATCATATATAATAGCTTTGCTATCTTTGAAAATAGATGTAGCATTTTTTAGCTGATTTATGCTAAGGATATTGATTCCTAGTTCTGGTATATAAGGAACATCATATAGTTTATGAAGATAATTTATATTAGATCTAAATATTAGATCGCCAGCGTATTTTATATGAAGCTTTTTGGCTTTTCCCCAAACAATAGTTTTATTAGTACTATAGTAGTTATTAAAGTATTTCAAATCATTAATAGCACAAACAGTAGCTCCAGTATCAATTATAAAATCAACGTTTGTAATATCAAATCTTTTGGCTTTTGATCCTATCTTTTTGCGTTTCGTCTCTACACGATCTATAGAGAGTATATTATCAGCATATATATCTTGATGGGTATTTTGCCGGCTATCTTGCTGGTTATCATGATATCTTACTTCTGCATCCCAATCGATGAGATCAAGGTCTTTATCATGGCTAATATCAAGTGAATTGAGGTTAATCTCTTCTTCGCTGCCATTTTAGCTGCCACTGGCGGCTGATTCATTAGCTTGCTGTATGATAGCGGCAATTAGCTTTTCTTGGCGTATCGCGTCTCTTTTGGCAGCAGAGGGTGGTTTCTTGAGAGCGTTTGACTTAGTGGTATTCTTTTCTACTCGGCTATGTTGAATCCAGCTAGCAGGGCGCTTATCTTCGTGTAGCCACTAGCAATCGCCGATATAGTGGCCACTCTTCTTGCAATTTCTGCAAAAAGCATCTTGATATGGTAGGTTCTTAAATTGGTTCTTAGGTAGCTGGCGTCCCTGACGCTGGCGCTGACCATGGCCCTGGCCCTGGGCCTGGCCTTGGCTACTATATAGTAGCTGGTCAGCCTGCTGTTGGCTAGGCTGATGGCCCCTGGCCTTATTAATAAGGCTGGCAAATAGCGAATCAGGCGTATAGGCCGAAGGATCCTTACGTAGGCTCTGCGTAATATTTTGGACGAAAGGTTGGTATGAATCATCTAGGCTATTCAGCACCTAGGCAATCACTACCTGGCTAGGTAGGTTGATATCTTTTGCCTTTAGGTTATCAACCAGTATCTTGACCTTATTAAGGTATTGATCTATATCGTTAAAATCTATTATCTTGGTATCAAAGAGTTCCTTCAGAGTAAGGTACTTAGTGGTAAAACCCTTCGGATAATAGATCTCTTCGAGCTTCTTCTAGGTAAGGTATGCCGAGGTCTTATCTCTAATGTAGAGAAGGGTATTCTTGGTATAAAGTAGGCGAATGATTGATAAAGTCTTGCGGTTCTTCGATAGTTTAGTGGATTCTGGTAGATCGGATGAAAGGGGTACCGTATTAGATGAAAGAGGTGACACATCAGATGAAATTGATTTTTTCGTGAAATCGGCTTCAATCGGTTCGATAAGATCGTCCTTAATAAGAAGATCTTTTAGGCGAATAGACTAATCAACATAATTCTCAGGGCCAGAAAGCGGCTTAATATGAATCTTTGATAGAGATATGTTGACTGATGAGAGTAGGGAGCCTAGGTAAGATAGGCTAAAAAGAAAGAATAAGGGCGAGCCGAATGAGATTCGGGCTTATAACCTCTTAGCAAGCTAAGGGTTACGAATAGGAAGTGGCTCGCAGGAGTAATATGAAAGACGAAGTCCTACTAGATAGTAGAAGATGAGATGCATCAATTATTCGCTTCACTTAGCTAGGATATCTTAATGGTATTTATCTTCTTGATCTCTTCTTTCTGTATAGTCTGTATGCGGTAGTAGTTATTGGCTGCATTCGGTTTATTTCTAGTATGCTGCATACGGTGGTAATCCGTTGCATCTGATGGTAGTATTTCATAGTAGTATTATTGTATCCGGTAGCAGTAGTATCTTATTCTTCCTGCAATCGGCTTTTGCATGTAGCTAGTATTTTGATGTTCTTCAATGGCCGTTGCTGCCTGATTTTTCAGGCATCCAGATTTAACTATTCTGCAGAAGAAATCCATCCGCATTCCACTGGGCCACATGGTTACCTGCAGGCCCCATCAGCTTTATTTTAATGCATGTTTTATTCTTCTCATGTTATAGTTCTTTGCATCTCTTTTTTAATCTTATATCTTATATTCTAACTAGTTTATAATTAGTTAATATACGTATACGTTTATCGTGTACGAGGAGATATATTAGTTTAGCTCACGGTTTCTCTCCGAACGTCCCGCATTAAGGTAAATAATTTATTATCGGCGGAATAGTGGCAGTTTAAGGTAATTATAGGGTATAAATATTTACACGCCTTTACCCTAGTATAGTTATAGGCCGATTTCGTTATATAATAACTAAGGAAAGAACAAAATACCTTATAATCTAGCCTAACCTTCCTCTTAGAATATTAGATCTAATACTTATTAGTTATTTTATAACTAGTTAATAACTAGTAAACCTCTATAAGTTTTATTACTTACCGAACGAAGTGTATAAACCGCCTACTATTACGATAATCCCTTAAGGCTTACTATATATATATAGCCTTGCTCGTGACTTTGAGGATACTCTAGAAGAAGGGCAATATGCTCGATAAAAGTAGCTGAAAGTGTATAAGGTTGGCCTATTATAAGTAGGATAGGGATAGGTTCCTATAAACTAGTTAGTACCTAGTTAATAAATAAGTTATGAAGGATATATATTTTCACCTTATACGTGTTAACTACTATGTGCTTAGGTAATAAATAATTTTCACTGTTATCTAAGTATAAGGAACTAGTGTCATCCCTTTCTTAAAATCCTATAAGCTCCGTCAGCGTCCTTTACCTCCAATTATACCACAATTGGCCTTGAACTAGCTCGCGGTAAGCCATGTTGAGAGAAAAGAGTCAATAAGGTTGAAAACAAGAAACATGTAAAATTTCATTATTTGTTAGGGAGATACCGTGTTACTATAGTGATACCAAAACACGTTAGTCCTATATAGGAAATTAATGGAGCCCCCTGTGCTCAGCACTGCCAAGAGTCATGTGATTTGCCCCACCCCCCTGCGCTCAGGTTGGGAGCACCCTGGGCTCACCTGGATTCTGGTTTAAGCCGATTTGCGGAGATCGCATGAACAATCTTCCCCCAGAGGCGACAGGTTACAATAGTCCATTCACCCACAGCTAATCTTATTGATTAGAAAAAACTAATATCACAAATCTCCAGGCCTAGCTGAAGCATTGTCTGACTTTCGTTCACTTATCTATTCTCCACAACCATAGTCCGGAGTAGTACAACCATAGTAGTCCGCGGTCGAGCATCGTAGTTAAGGACATGTGGCTGGACCCGCTGACAAAGTGGCTGGTGCCGAGCTGTCGGGCTCGTTGAAGCATCAAAGAGCCAACCACTCGTCGCTTGCCGCAGATTGCATGTTACAAATCCCAGAGACTGCTTGTAGATCGCGTGCTTGAACCATGGAGGCCTCGCCCCTCACTCAGCAGAGCAGGCCCGAGACTTTCAAGCCGAAGATCGTGCAGCTCTACGAAACCCTTTTCAAAGTATGCCCCTCCACCCCCAGACTGCCCAACCGCCACCTTCTGATAATGGAATCTAGGCCCCTGAAAATGTTGATGTGGAGCCCACCGAAGGCTTCTGGAGAGAGTTCTTCCTCCTGCCCCCAGATCGGGCGCGGTTGCATTCCCTGCTCGATGGGTTGAGTCCTGACCAGACGTTGGGTCTACAGGTGTGTTCGTTACCGTGACGAGCGTTTGCAGAGAAATTAACACTGATCAATGGTTCTGTAGACACAAACAAAACATCTTTTTGCCCGTGCTATTCGAGAGGCTTCGTCTGGAGTAGTCCTGGCCAATTCCTATGCATTGGATGTGAGTACCCATGCATGGTCTCGATGCAAGCCAAGTCACGGCATTTACTAAACACCGCCGCAGACCCTGACGGTCTTCTTGACCAGCATCCTGAGCAAAAAGTACACCAATCCCAGCTCAGATGTCATCACGGTTCTCGCAGGCCTCGATGAGGTGGACCATGTCATTTCCGAATTTGTGGCTGTGCTGGATGGCATTGTGCGCAGTGGCAACAGTCGTGAGTGACTCCTTGATCCTGGGACCCTTTCCAATGCATCAGGAGACTAAGTCCCCTACAGTTGAGCTCCGTCGGAAAGCAATCAGGGTGGCTATTGCCATGACCAGCGGAGCCTACAAAACTAGTCTGGTCTCCTATTTCACCCATCGGGATCTGTTCCCCTCATTGATGAAGGTATCCATCCTGAAGCCGCGGTATGAGTCTTCGAAGTCTAATTCAACCGCAGTATGTCAATGATTCGGAGACACCAATCGAAGTCTTTGATCCGTTCTTGTTGCTCGGCCTACTAGCAAACTACAACAAATTCGAATTTCAAAACCCCTATCAGCTCCGACTTGACGACTTTGTCAATGAGGCCAGCATCCAAAAGATCGTCAAGGGAGTTGGCATGGCCTGCAGTGGCCTGCGCAACGGCTACATTGCTGTCCAGGACGATATCCCCGAAGGCTGGACCCTTACCAACACACTCATCTTCTTCGGGCTGCGGGCTCTCACCCCAGGTGCCAAGGACAAGGCGAACCCGCCTACGGCGGAGGAAGCAAAGGCGATGTTTGCCGATCTGTAAAATGCCTTCCTATCAACTGCTGCACCATTATACAAGCTAACACACTTCCAGGCCCGCGCAAGAAGCCGCTATTCTCATGGCGACCTACGACTTCACAAACTCCAACAAGCTCTTCGGCTACCACATGGTTCACATGATCCCGGAGAAGAACGAAGAGTCCCCCTTCTCCAGCTTCCTCTCTCTATCCTCTTACCTCTTGCAGCACGCATACCGGTCCCCACGCGTAGCGCACTACGCCGAGCTGAGCCTCTTCACGCTCCGCATCCTCGTCGAGGACCCAACCCTCTGTAAACACATCTGCAGCGAAGATGGCAAGCGCCGTGTCCGGCTATGCCGACAGCGCCAGCCATACCTCCCCGTCATCAGCGGCGACCGCGTTCTCGCAACCGTCATCTTTGACTCCATGATCGATACCATTACGCATAACCTTCGCCGGCGACTGGACATCAACATCTACAGGTAAGCTAGCACGACGCCCCAGCACATCATCTCCAAAACTGCAAAGCAGTCCATAAATTCAACAACAAGACTAACTCATCCCAGCCACACCATCGCAATCACCCTCCGCCTCCTAACATACCTCTCTATGAACAAAATCCGCCTAAGCTACCACTGGTCCGAACTCTGGCGCACCCTCCTCTCCCTAATGCGCTTCCTAACCACCTACGCCACCGACCTCGCCGGCAACCCCAAGATCCGCACCCTCACCTCCTCCCTCGCAGACCTACTAGCCTTCTGCGTCTCCGCGGGCGACACCTTCCTCCCAGACCCATCCTCCTACGACGACCTCTTCTACAAGCTCGTCGAAACAGGCCCCGTCATTTCCAAATTCCGCGACGTCTACGGGTTTGCCAGCGCCTCGACCCGTCCCGGCTCCGTCGATCCCACCCCCTCGTCCGTCGCGAAGGCAGCGAAAGATATCCATGCCGCAGCGATAGGCACCCTCCTCTCCGTCTCTACTCATTTCTACACGCTACTCTTCCAGTCTGATGGGAAGGATTCCGGCGCGGCGGCGGCGGCTAGTCCCAAGGTGGTGGACGGGGAACCTACGCCCGTGGCGTTGCCGGCTATCAAGAAGAAGAATTTGAGTCCGAGGGAGGTGCATCGGATTATTAAGCAGGGGTATGATACGTTGAGTATTCAGCCGCCGGAGGGGTTGACAACGTGGGCGCGGTGGAGGGAGACGGAGTGGAAGAGTGAGTTGAAGAGGGCGGCGCGGTGGGCGGTTGATGATGCGCGCCAGTTGGTTGCGTGACGGAGATGGGAAGAGGTTACTGGATGGAGATTTGCGTGGATTCGGCACGGATGTAGTGGGTTCAAGTTGGGAATTATTCGAGATATCCTGTGGACAATACATATGCATTTCGGCATTGATCTTTACGTCTGGACTAGCAAGGCCGGGTTGGTATTTCTAGAAGAGAGATAAGTAGATTTTGATTTCGTATTCCCATTAGCTCCTCTAGTAGAAGCATTGCTTAGGATATCACTGTGTTGCCAACGAAGCAAGAATGAACACAAGAAAAGAAAAAGAAAAAGCTAACCTCGAAGTGTCTCATGGAGGCGACAACGAAAACGAAAAGAAAAGAAAAAGACCATCGCTGAAAGCATCAGAAACCCAAATGGGAGACAAGGCAGTGTTGTAGCTGCGCAGGATGATCATTGAGGGAAAAGAAACATTGTGTCTTAGGAGAGGTGTATCGAAAAACTCCTTCTAACTGAGCATTTTCACCATCGCTGGAGGATATGTGTGAGCGAGGTTGAGAGGAAGTGAGATGGCGAGGGTGCGAATGGTGATGAAGATGCTTAGCGGGCAGCCTTGATCGATTTCTCGACATATGCATCCTCGGCGGAGATGTACTCGGTGCGGAAGTACTTTTCAGAGTTCTTGGACAGCCACAGAGAGAACTTGGAAAGTTCCTCGCGCAGGCGCTGGGTAGCCTGGAGGTCCATATTGGTCTGAGCAAGGAGTTCGGGGAGGAGGCCTATACAAAAAAGGTATTAGCATCAACCTAGATCGGATGGAAAACAAGTACATCAGAGGTCGAAAGGCACATACTGAAGAGGCGGATGAGATGCTCTGCGCCATAGATGTCGACGGGGCCCTTGCCGGGAGTGCCGCTGTACTTCTTGCGCAACATGCGGTACTGAGGACGCTCGTAGCGGTAGAGCAGAAGCTTGTCGAGCATGGTATCAAAGTACTCAAGAACGCCCGAGATGACCTCGTCGAGAACATCGACATCAATGCGGGAATCCACGCGCTTGGGGGCTTCCTCGTCGCGCCACTCCTGCAGGATCTGGCGGACGGGCTTGGGAGCAGGTAGTGCGACGACAGCGGCATTCTTAGTGACGCGCTCCCAGTCGTCGACAATCAGCGCTTTCAGGTTGTCCGGCATGACGATGCGGATAGAAGGGCGGGATTGGAAGTTGTCCTCCTGTTTGAGTTTGGTTAGATTCAGTCGACCAATGCCAGTGAAACACTGGGCTGATAGGATATGCCGAGAGGGAGATCGAAAGCAAAGAGATGACAACTCCATACCTTCTCGATGTCGGTCTCAACACGAGCCCGCTTGCTCGCCCGGCCGGGGGCGGAGGTGCCACGCTCCTCGCTGTCGCGCACCGAGCTGCGGTCGGACATGGCGCGCTTTTTGGCGGTGGGCTTTGCGTTCTTCTGGCGAGCCGCAGCCTCGACCTCCCGGCGCAAGTTGGCAGCGAGCTCGCGGTTCTCCTCGGTGGCCTTGCGCAGCCGGTCCTCGAGAACCCAGTCGTCCCAGCTGTGAGAGACAAGTCAGCATGTGATCTCTCCGATATCGTTGGTAACAGAGGCGAAACGATCGGGAGGATCAGAATCAGTGGACTCTCTGTAAGGGCCCAGAGTGAAGCGATGTGTTAGGGAGCTATGGGAAGAGATACGAACAGACGCATCCTGGGCTGGAGACGGGGCATGCGAACGAAGTCACGATCCATGGTGCACGTGGGTGGGATGCAGGGACGTGTGAAGGAGATGAAAGGAAAAGTGCAGAAGGAAAGCGCGGGGGAAACTGACGTATTCTTCCACCCTTTGTAGTGGACGAGGTACTCGTGGACGCTCTTCTTGTCGTCCCCGTCCTTCAGCCGGACATCCAAGATCTTTGCATCGTAGAGGATGTCGTGGTGGAAGCAAAGGACCTTCTCGTCCTTGCTGTACATGGAAGAAGGCATTTTTACGGATGCCAAGAGGAGAAGGGGAAGATGGTGAAGATGATGATTGTAGGACAATAGAGTAGGGTTGGGAGAAGATGAGAGTGATGATGGCGAAGATGGTAGAACTGCAATGGTCACAAAACCAGCACTCTGAAAAGGTTGAAAAGGTTGGACAGAAGGAACAAGAAAAAAGTTCAAGAAAGCGGAATTCACAGGACTTATAAAAGGCCCTCAGATGGTGAATGAGCTTGTGAAGGGGATGTTGCCTGGGAATAGGCAGCGCCTGGCGAGGTTTGAGTAGGTTGATATCTCAGTCCTGCCTGGAGACAATCTGCCTGGCCACCTCTGGGATGAGTCGGATATTGCCTGATTGAAGTTTGAATCAATCTCTGCCTAATCCACAATTGCCCACAGCGGGGATTGAATAAGTGGAAGCCTGTCGCGTGGTTGTTGAGACGCGTGTAGGGCTGTCGGAGCACTGGAGTTGAAGAAGTTCAATTCCAAAATGGCGGAAGTGGCCCCTTGGGACAATTTGGGTGCAAGGCGAGGGTTTGTGACGGCCAGAGAAGAGAACAAAGTGCACAGCTTCGTCCCCAGGCTTGATGGCCTTTTTCTTTGTGCACAAGAGTATCTTTCACACAGTTTTTCTGGAAAGACTTGAGTTGCTGGAGCAGATTCTTGTCTATCGTCCCCATCTCAACGGCTGCCACGTGATATCGGCGCGCCTCGACGGGAGACGCGACGCGGCCGCTTCTCATTCGGGAAATATTCAACCTGAGATCTACTCCATAACTGTCACGGGAGCTGGACAAGACTGCATTGCTACATCGGTCGAGAAGTTTCAAGAATAGAATTGGTCCCATTCAATCATGGCACCTTCGGAAGAATCTATCCTGAGCAACTTCCTGCTCTCGCCAGCGCCTCTGCCGACCATCATATCTCTGCAGAAATTCACAGAGTTATTCCCCAGGCGTCTACGGGATCATCCCCATATCCGGACACTGTATCGAGAGCTGCAACAAGTGCGGGAACATGACCTGGACCGGGTCAATGAAAACATCGACCAGGAAATCCGACAAGGCGAGCGACAGAAAGCCGAGCTCCGCAGGGCCAGTCGTGCCGCCGGTGTCGAAGCTGCCAATGCTGAGGAGCAGCGAGAAATCGATGTGGATCTTCATCTATTTGGCCAAAACTCGACCACTGGTCCAGATGACTACCACTCGGTGGATAGTCTCCTGGCGGCAATGGAGACTGCCTGTGCCAACATTGAGCGTGAAATAGCCGATGTCGATCAAGAGGCCGCTGACCTTTTGACGGAACTCAAGACGACAGTTGGCGACTTGAGTGATCTTCGCTATGGCAAATTGCAGGGACCGGCTGGCACTGAGAATACACTGGCCAGCGAGACCATTCAGGGCCTTCAGAACCTCGAGCAGGCCTGTTACAAGGGCTTGGGGTCTGGCCCTTCATGAGTTGACGAACGTGTTGATTACGGTGTGATCAATTATCCTACTCAAATAACATTCTACAATGAGTCAATGCCTCGCATTCGAATGATTCGCAGTGAGTGCTTCCATTTTCCTGCCGAGGAGAGACCTGACGACTGACTTTGCAGACCCTGTTGATCATCATGGAACAGACAATCACCACGAGGGTTCTGGTAATCCTAATAGGTTCCCACCACAAACTTTGAGAGTGGCCGTAGTGATGGCTATTCCCCCAACCGGCCAGACTTGGCCTGCATAAGGACTGCCTTGAGATCCCTCAATGACTCAACTCTACAACGCTCTTCGCAGAGTCGGCGACCTCAAAAAGAGAGCGTGACGTGGCGGCCAAAGATGTTGCCTTTCGACTATCCTCCCTCACAAAGCAGCGCTCTCGTGGTATAGTGGACATGCCATGGGCCATGTCAGGGATAGACGAGCTCCCATTTCAAAGCATCAATCTGCACCACTGGTTTTTATCAAACAAACTAGCTTTTCACTGTCTCATCATAAGCTTTTAATCCATAATCATCATCTCGTGTACAAAGTATTGCGTAAGCTACCTCTGTTAAAGTCTGTACACTTCTCTCCCCACGATTTCCATGTGGGGTCCGATCGCCGGAACGCGAGCCGCGTCGCGTCTCTCCATTAGGCAATCTTCAGCTTGAACCAGCTAGCTTGAACCTCGCCCAAATTGAATCAAATACCTTTTCAACGTTCTCAAATCTCAAGACTCTCCACCTCTCAAGCATGCCCTCAATCCCCCTGCATCCGCGCCCTTCAGCGCTCGCCCAAACTACACCTGACACGCCCGCCCACAACCCGCTCCCCCAGCTCCTCCATACGCCCTCCGGCCTCGCCCTCCTCGAACTTCAAGGCACAATCAACGTGCCAACCTCCGAAGCCGAGCAAGACAGTCCCAGCGAAGATCAGGATCTCGCAGGATCCGCCTCCTACGAAACGCCCATCGGCAAGCTCATGTTCCCCGACTACTCGATCCACAACCCGGACGACACCAAGTGGATGAAGCGGGTGTATCTGTACGTCGGACGATATCAGCGGATGACTGGAGAAGTGAAGAAGCTACCGCGGCCGATTGCGGTGCTACAGAAGAGAGCTGGGACTGCTGGGACGGAGGAATTGGAGGTGGTGGAGATTGTGCGGTATAAGGTGTTTTTCAAGAACCGACCGGAGCCGGTGAATGATGTTTGAGGCGGAGAGCGAAGGATTGGATTCAAGATGATTGATTGAGGGATAAGAGAATGGAATTCATGGCTTGGGCGAGCTGTCACTGCTGGTGCTCGCGCTTGCACCGTTCTCTGGGATAGTTTTGTCTGAGGGACTTGACCATGGCCTTGGGATATGCTACCCCAGTCGGACGTCACATTCGCAGACGTGGACGCATACAATGCATCTACGGTCCTGAAGGAGAAGATCTATGAGCGCCCTCTGTCATTTTGCGCGTCGCTCCCACTCCAACTCTTTCCCTCGGACCACGATCTACTCCGTCTCGCTCGGATTCCGTCGGGATAATGAAGGGATAAACACGGCGGGACCATGGGTTTACAGTGACTTGAGGGTTCCCTTATCTCCAAGGAAGATCCTCGGGGATCAGCATGGGAAATGAAACATCCAACTCATCCAAGCACATCAGTTTTCCCTTGGCGGTCTTATCGCACCAAGTTAAATACGAACGGGAAGGCGGCGGGCCAAGAATGTGTGACGTGAAAGTTTATGCAGCCCATCCCGAAAACAACCTGGAAAATTAAGCTTTGTCCCTGTCTCTTATCCAACTTTCACCGTCTCTTTCTCGTTCCTCTTTGAGTTCAAACTGTTTAATTGACCCATTCAATATCTCTCGACGGCGAGGAAAAAAGATCGATTCCTCGCCATCGACCTCGATTCCTTCCCTGAACCAGCCACCCGTCACGAGCAACAGCCACCATGACCATCCCCGCCGTAGACGAGACCATCTTCCCAACCAACCTGGGCCCCGAGTATATCGGCTTCGACCATATCCTCTGGTACGTCGGCAATGCCAAGCAAGCGGCATCCTACTACATCACGCGAATGGGCTTCAAGCCAATCGCCTACCGAGGTCCAGAAACGGGATCGCCCTACTTGGCCAGCTACGTGATTGCCAACGGTGGCGCCGTCTTCGTTCTGACGGGACCGGTGTGCGGACCGGCGCGAAGCAATTCCGAGGGGGAAAACAATGCCCTGCAACGCGCGACGAAGGAGGACCGGGCGGTGCTAGCCGCGATCCACGAGCATCTGACGACGCACGGCGACGGAGTCAAGGACGTTGCGTTTCGAGTGACCGGCGATGTGGGCGCAGTGTGGAAGCGCGCAGTTGAGAACGGCGCTGCTGCTGTCGCGGAGCCGAGGAAACTGGAGGGAGATAATGAGGGAGATGGACATATCATGACGGCAACGGTGGGAACGTATGGGGATACCGTGCACTCGCTGGTGAATCGGGAGGATTACGCAGACACTGCGCCGTTCCTGCCGGGGTATCGTGTCGTTGATGGCGATGAAGACCCTATCAACCAGATCTTGCCGCCGGTGCAGTTTTTGGAGATTGATCACTGTGTGGGGAATCAGACGTGGGGTGGGGTGGATCGGATTGTACAGTTGTATGTTGCCATACCATTGTTCCAGACAGACGACAAGGCTAACGAGTTATGAATCAGCTACGAGGATTGTTTGGACTTCCACCGCTACTGGACGGTCGACGACAAGCAGATGTGCAGCGAGTACTCGGCCATGCGGTCCATCGTGGTAGCATCACCGAACGAGACGATCAAAATGCCCATGAACGAGCCCGCAACGGGCAAGAAAAAGTCTCAAATCGAGGAGTACGGCCTCTCCTACCCCGAACCCACTCCCCCTGCTCGTGCTGTCCCTGTCCAACTCTAACCACAAATCCAGATTCGTCGACTACTACCACGGCGCAGGCGTCCAGCACATCGCCTTCCGGTCCAACGACATTGTCTCCGCCGTCACAAACCTGCAAGCCCGGGGCGTGCAATTCCTCAAAGTCCCCAGTGCATACTACACAGACCTGCGCCGGCGTCTCTCGAGCGTGTCCTGGACCCTAGGCGCCGACGTCGACGTTCTCGAGAAACTCAACATCCTCGTCGACTTTGACGAGCGCGGGTATCTGCTGCAGATCTTCGCCAAGCACGTCGGGGATCGGCCAACGGTCTTTGTAGAGGTGATTCAGCGCCATGGCTTCGACGGGTTCGGCGCGGGCAACTTCAAGAGTCTGTTCGAGGCTTTTGAGCGTGAGCAGGCGTTACGGGGGAATCTGTGACGCTGTAACCTGCCCCTCATGAAAAAAAGAATAATATCCTGCTGCGCTAATATCATAGACTCTGCAATATAACGATCATTCCCCTCTTCTCTGATTTGACTACTCGGTAGCAATGGCCGGGTATAAAACTGAACATGGAATAACTTGGAAGGGTTATCATTAACTTCCAGGTCAGACCAGCAACCCACCTTCGCCGGTGGCGCAGTGGTCTTCACGACCGAGCCAGCCTACGCCCGAGAAATGAGATCTGGGAAGCTGCGGTGGAGGCTCACTCGGGACGGCGTGCGGGGTGAGGTTGGGCGGGTGGGGATCGTTGGGGGTGATTCCCGGCGGGCAAAAGATCTTTTTTTTCTCTGTTTGATTTTTTTCATATCGTTGTATTCAGAATAATTAGGAGAATACGACAAGCGTACTTTCGAAGCTTTATAAAGGTTGTGGTGGTTGTAATCGGGCGTTAACATTTGGGCCTGGCATCGTGATGAGGTTTTTGTGAACAGTCGGCTGGACGTCGAGCATCGATGGGGGGTTTGTATGGGGAAGTAGAGGTTGACGGTTCGATTCACGGGGTTGGAGAGAATCATTTTTTTTTCTTTTCATTCTCAAGGTCCTGTGTATTGATAGCTTTGTTTGTTCCTAGCCCAATCAGTCTGATATTTGATAGACGCGAAGATTCTATATAGCCATGGCTAGTGGGGTAAGGGCAAGATCATCTTTTGCTCTGAGATGATGTCCCTCTCAAGAGCTTCTGGTGAGTGACGAGAATACTAATTTTGATGAGTATAGGCTCTATTTGAGGCAATTGGAGGACAACTCACGACATGGCCAAGGTAAGAAGAGCCTGCACTTTCAATTGATATTCACATATTCACAAAAGACGATCATGTCCCCCCCCTCCTTTCTACTCACTCAAACGACCAAGCCCCAGTCTTCTCCGCAAAAAACCCATCCGGATCATACCTCCTCTTAATCCCCCTCAACCTCTCAAAAGTCCCAAACGACCTCAACGGATCCTGATCAACATTGGCATCATTAATAAACAAAGGCAACCCCTCCGCATTCCCCGTCTCAACCACTAAATCCCGATAACTCGCCTGCACAGCATTATAATCCGCCTCACTCATGTCCGGCGGCGTACTTATCAGATAGTTCAACCAGAACCACGGCCATCCGGCATTTGCATGGCATTTCCGCCCTGCGCTTTACTCGCATCTGTCAGGCTGCGCGGGACGGGCTGGAAGTCCAGCGAGAGGAGGACGTATTTCCCCTTATTAGACTCTGCCCAGACGCGCCATTTGTCGAGGGCGAGGGCGTAGGAGTTGTTCTCGGGACGGTGCACGCCGACGCGGAAGATGTTGTTGCCGCGGGAGAGCTCGGTCGAGAACGGTATGGGCATGTTGACGACCTCGGGGTAGGTTTTGATGCTGGTTGTGTCGAGCAGGTGCGGGATGGAGGTGAAGTTTGCAAAAGCGGAACCTGGATCGGGTCCGTCGTAGACGAGGAACATGATGATCGCCTCGTCGAGGTTGAGGTTCAGATCGGGGGTGGTCAGTTTCTCGTATGTGCCGATGATGGCGGCTTTGGGGTCTGTGTTGTACTTGATGAAGTTGCCGATGGCCGCGATGACGGTGTCTTTCTGCGGGAAGGCGTAGATGATGTTTCCCGCGTACAGCGCGCCGATCGGTCTGCTTTGCACGGTGTACTTTGTGACTACCCCGTAGGCGTTGCCGCCGCCGCCGCGGGATGCGAAGAAGAGGTCTGGATGGGACGAGGCGGACGCGGTGACGATCTCGCCGCTTGGCAGGACGATTTCCAGTTCACGGAACGAGTCGCAGGCGAGGCCGTACTGGGGCGAGAGGTAGCTCATGCCGCCGCCAAGAGCGAGGCCGGTGCCTACTCCGGCCAGACGGGCGCCGACGACGGTGCGGTTATACTGGACGTAGTAGTCGTATAGATCGCCGAAGACTCCGCCGGGCTCGTATGTAGCCAGCGTGGTATTTGGATCGTAGGATTTGACTGTCATACGGCTTAGGTCGAGGAGTACGCCTGCGTCGACGGAGGAGAAGAATGTGTTGGGATTGTGGCCGCCTGCTTTGATGGCGAAGCGGCTGTCTGCTGCGCGGATGGCCTGCAGAGCTGTGGAGACGTCTTGCGCGGAGGTTGGGTAGACTACGCAGGAGGGCTTGTAGGCATCCTGACGGGTGTTCCAGTACTCGAGGCTGTTGATGTACTGGAGGTTGAGCTGGTTACTGATGACTTTGGAGGAGCCTAGTTGGGTGGTGATGTTGGCGCAGGCTGCGGGGCCTGGTGCAGTTGAGGCTGTACTCTCATGAAAGATGAGGGTGCTTGCCAGCAGAGGGAGAATGAAGGATTTCATGGTGATAGTACTCTACACCATTGGACTGGCATTATGATCGTGCGCCCCATAAAGGGGCACTTCGAGGATTCAAATAGTCCACGTTGCATTCTGTAGGAGTGCGGGATGCCGGGTTGATCTGTATGTGCATGTGAGTAAGTGCAGATTCAGGGTGTCCAGAGTCAGACCGCAATGAGAATCCCTCGGCATTTGTATACGATGAAAATACGATAGACCTTGGAATGGGATACGATGGGAATACGCCAGTTCGACTGACCCAAGGAGGAGTTCACTTGGCCTCAACGGGTTAGAGAGCGACGATCATAATTCCTAACGGCCTCAACATTGGGAAAGAGGCCATGGTTTGGGGTGAGGGAAGAAGATCAGTACCTGGATAGGTCGTTGAGGTAGATTCTTTTAGGGCACGCTCCGGAATTACGCAATTGAACAATAGTCATAGGAGTGGCAGGGAAGTTGGCGGGGCTGTGTATACTTTGGCTGGAAGGAGGGGAATCTCGAAGTCATGAAGGTACTAGGTAGATCATATGTGAACTCTGATACTCTGTGCCTGGTCTCGTAGACTAAGCTTAGGTTCCGCCAGGTATGCTCCAAGTCCTCTTCTTTTGAAAGTTCGGAATGCGCTATAGGATTTAATTCAATTCCTTGCTAGTTCAGCTGCTGCTATAGAGATTGTCTTTGATCAATGTCCAACAACATGACGTGAGCGGAACCCGAGGCTAACTATCCAACTTGTACAACACGACTATAGGTTTTCGCACTTTCCCCCTCAGACAGATGATCATGATAGCGACAGTAATCTCCATCGTACTTGCATGGCCCTTCTGGATAATAATGCTTCTTCTGCAGAGCATCGATAACTGTTCCTGTCAACTCCCTACTATCGTATTCCGCTCGGGTATTCACGCATCCAACAGTGCGGAATTAGCACGCTGTCCGTATAACTTATTCCGCACCAGTTTCTCCCAAGATCTGTTCAAGAGTAACCAGCTCATAGTCGCAGAGATGCAAATATACTACCTATTAACTACCTCTTGATTAGCTTGAACTCTCATGTAAGATAACCAGAGTCAAGGAATACAGTATAACTCTAGTATCAAACAATACCATCCATCCGATCCATCGGAATCCGTAGGTTCTGTAGTCCACCAAATATCCGGACCCGGCATCGGCAACCCTCCGATCCCGCATTCCCCCCCACAAGAGTGTTGCAACCTCCCCACGGGAGGAGGATATAAAGACCCAGAACAATATGCCCCGCAACTTCGACAGGACAATTCGCTTTCACCCTCACACCTACCCCTACACCTACACCTACACCCACACCTATACCTTTCGATCGAGATTTAGTCTCAATTTCAGATTCATCACCACAACCTCCCCATCCCTATCCCCATCCCCATCCCCATCCACCATGGCCCCCATCGAACGCATCACCCTCTTCAAAGTCCCCAAAGAAGAAGACCGCCAGCGTCTCCTCGAGCAATACAAAGTCCTCGCCAAGACAGCCACCAAGGTAAGAATACCCCGAAGGCAGCCCTCTCCTGCCCTGCCCTGCCCTGCCCTTGATACTCAAATGTAATGCCTCCACCACCCACTCTCGCCCTCGCCCTCGACCACAACCTGAACCGAGTGCCTCCCCTCGGCTCAGCTCAAACAAACAGTAACATCCCCCCAGGACGGCAAACCGTACATCCTCTCCGCCGCCGCAGGCCTCTCCTTCGACGACCCCCGCAACAAAGGCTACAACATCTCCGTGAAGACGACGTTTGCCTCGCTCGAGGACATGAAATACTACGATACCGAGTGCGAGGCGCACAAGGCGTTGAAGGCTGTTGCGGGGCCGGTGAAGGAGGATGTGCTTACGACGTATTTTGAGAGTGTTTTGTAAGCTCCATCGGCGCTGAGGTCACTTGGTGGGAAGGGTGGAAGGTGGCTAGGTCCGGGTCGATGAAGGGGGGATTCGATGTGATCCGGTGGGACGTTATGATTTGGGGGGGTTGGTTTACTGGTTTGGTTTTATAGAGATGGGGGTGGCTAGATGTCGATTTTCGTGGCGAATTGAAAAGCTTCATCGTTTGATATTGGGATGGACACTCTACGTCTAGAATTCCAGATCCTGTCTCGGTTAGGCATGCGACCAGCACGGCGAATTGGAAAAGCCTCGAGAGAAGTGAAGGGCTAGAGATAAGAATGGATGCAATACTATATCAAGGGCGCAGAAACACAACTCCAATTTCAACAAGTGACACACTACTCAACAGACTACGAAGCAACACGCATGTCTTAGATAACCGTATGATTTCATTCGTAACGGGTTACAGTCATATGAGGATGTGAGTACAAGAGTCGGCCAGATGAATCATGGCAGGACCGACAGACAGCGCAAATCGCATGCAGCAGAGAAACCGTAGAAACAAACATCCGGCCCATAGAGGCATGGGGCCTTGCACAGCATACAGGGAGGGGATCCCAGATCCGGCGCGCCTGGCTGTGCAAGAGAAATATACAGATGAGACAAGGCTGGACCAGGGATGGTCCGACCTGACAGAGAGGATAATAGTACGGGAAGTGACCTTAGTCGAGGGCTCGGCGGAGGTCACTCCATTTCTGGCGAAGGGTCTCGTGCTCTTCGGAGATCTGAAATTCGGTCAATTATGTGGAAAGAGAAGGGGGGAAAAAAGGGGAAAAGCCGCAAGACTTTGTCAAACATACCTCAGCCCATTTCATCTTCGTAGCCACCAACTCCTTCTCCATCTCCGCCATCGAGTCCTCCATCGCACGGTTCTCGTTCTGTACTTCAATGTTCCGCTTCATGATGCGGTCCATCTCGGTCCGCAGCTTCTCCTCCACCTCGCCAGGCTGCTTGTCAACCACGTTCTTCAACTGCTCAACCTGCAGTTTCAGCGCGTCGTTTAAGTCCCGCAGCTCCTCGTTCTCCACCTTGGCGTGGACCAATTCCGACGCCAGCTGTACATGCTCCTTATCCGACGCCTCGGAGCGCTCCTCCAAAAGTCGTAGTCGGGCGGCCTGCGTGCTCACCGTGTGACGGAGATTCTCCAGTTCGGCTTCGCGCTCTTTCTCGGTGCGAACCTTTTCTTCCCACTCGGTAGTGTAAGCATTGATCATCTCCTGCGTGAGAGGCACGGCACACGCGTCCTGCACCATAAGGTCCGAGCGGTAGGTCTCCTTGTCAGCAGCCCCAGAGCTTCCGAAGAAGCCAGACTCCAGAATGGAAGAGGCGGACGGCTGCTTGTCGATATACGCATCGAACAGACGCTCCTTTAGGAAAGTCGTCAACGCACTCATGTCCTTCATCTCCAACAATGCCTCGGCGTTACGACGCATGATGGCAATGGAAAACTTGAGAATGGTGACCTCCAGGCCTTCCTCGAAGATCAGGTCGTAGATTCGGAGGACCAGTTGCAGCGGGAAGCGGTAGGCAAACAGCGTCAAGAACCATTGAGTTGCGTACAGTTGCGGAGGAACCCCACGTCGGCGGAGGTGACAGTAGAGAGCGGGCTCCAAGTCTTCCAGCAGTCGCTCAAACTGGTAAAGGCTGCGGTGAAGACCAGGCATTTCTTGAATAAACATCTCACGGAGTCGATACTTGTTCATGAGCTTGACAAGTAGCTCAAAGGCATCGGCCTCGTCCATCTGTAAATGGTCAGTCGGTCAGTCGGGGAAGTTCAAGACGAGGAAAGAGCAGAGCTTGTAGGACAAACTTACGTTGAACAAAAGAGGCATGACGATGAAATTCATGCCTTGAGCATACCCCACAGCCTCATCATACAATGCATAGGCCTTGCACAACCCGAACAAGCTTTCTTGGCTGCCTTGCGAGACGAAATACTTCGAATAACTCGTCCGAGCACCCAAGTCTCGTCGGATAGTCTTCTCCAGCTTTGACAAGGCGAAAGCCTCGTCCTTTGCCTTCTTCAACCGAGCGAGCTCACTCACAGCCTGCTCCTTCGCCATCTTCTCCGGGTCTGTCTCATGAGATGGACTGGGCATAGCGCTCGTCGATTGCGTCCCGGAGCCCGAGAGATTGGATCGGATGGAAGAGCGCGATGACGATGTGGACTCTTTCTCGGCAATGCCATTGATCTGGACGCTCGGCGTTCGATGGTCCTTGTCTGTGCCGCGGGAAAGCAGTTCACGGTATGTCTCCTCCAACTCACCAATCTTGCAGTCTGCCAAAATCTGCCAAATCACGCCGCGGATAGTTTGGGGAATGCCCCGCTTAATGGCGGCATTCAGTTCCTCTGAGCTGGCCAGCGCTTGCGGGCCATTGTTGACCAGCTGTTGCCAGAGATCCCAGTCCACCGGTGCTGCGGCGTCGGTGGCAGATTGTGAGAATCCAGACACGGTACCAGGAGCCAGGCCTGGATTGATGGTCGACGGGGTGACACCGCTGGGGGAGGTCGTTCCAGAGGTGGGAGCAGCCGCGACCATGATCCCGTCCTCGCCTTCTTCCGGAATGATTGGTGGGCTCGCGCCAGCATGGCTGGTACTTGCATGGCCCGATCGTACACTGCCTCCGTCATTCTCAGGAAGGCTTGACTCCTCCCGCATTCGCAGAATCTTGAACTGATCTTTCAAGCTGTTCCTTCTCGGTCGCTTCGAATGAACGCTCGAGGCGTCTCCCTCCACCAGATCCAAGGTGCTGGCAATGGTCGACACCGAGGTAGCGGTGTTCCGTCGGCCCGTCTGAGGCGGGGACTTGACGTCTTTGGCACTGGTTGAGCCGCGCGAGAACCACGCGAACGGTCCACTGGGCTTGCGGGCTGGGGGTGGCGGATGTGCTGCAGGGGCAGGGTTCATATTAACTGGTGGAGGCCCCCATGGCAAGGAGGGCAGGGCCCCCGACAAGCCCATCAAGCCAGAGCTTGGAGGAGAGGCCACATCATCTTTGGGAGGCACTGGGGGTGACTCCGACTTGAGTTTGGGCGTTCCAACTTGATGGGGGCTATGCTCATCATCCTTGCTGGTTGTCAGGTTCACCTCGTCCAGCGAAGATGCAGTAGATAACCGGTGGGAGGTGAGCAAGGGGGACTTTTGCGCCACGGTTCTCCTCGGGGTCTCCTCTCCTTCCTCTGCCTCGTAAGCCTCCACTGGAGTCAGGGCGTGATCCCGTTTGTTATTTGCGATCGTCTCGTCTGTAGTATCCAGCTTCACGTCTTCAATCGGAGTGTCCACAGCTTCAAAGTCAGCCCCGGCCTCAGCTTCAGCCTCATCCTGGGCCATTATCTTGTTCTTTCGATTTTTCTTCTTTCCTGGCGTTTCGCCTCCATCTGTCGTCTCGCCCTTCTGTTCGTCCTGCGATTCAGAAGGGAACGACGGCTTATCTGTGGTATCGGGGGAAGCTCCTGAGCCGACCGGCGGGCTATTGGTCAACGACCGAGTGGAGGTAGATTTGGGGATGGAAACATTCAAGTGCTCGGGGGCCTCAGGGGCATCATCGAAGGACTCCTAACAAGGAAGAGCAATTAGCACTGCGCAGTGTGGCGGGCAGAGGGCGAAACGCGCAAACACACGACAGTACTCACCCCTGCGTAGTCGCTACTGTTTCGACTCGACGACATTTCGGTCTCGAAAAGGGATATCGGGCAATCAGAGAGTGTAGCACTCCATACGACCCGGGCAAGCTCACAAGGCTCAGGTCATGGAAGAGAAAACACGGGAATAGAGGATAGGAGAAGTAGCCGTGGAATGAGCCAGCGTGGAAGGAATTTGGGGGAGGATGGTTAGTTTGGGGAATCGAATCGAGGGCCAGGCACGTCCCGCGGTGATTGGGTTAGTTGGCTTTCCAGTTGGCTTTCCCGTTGGCGGGTGGGGCTTAGTCACTGCACTTCAGTGCGGATGGCTTTCTGAGGGGCGACCTGTCGATCGGCATTCCAGGCAGAATGCAGGATTCTTCTATCAGACAATACCGCACCGAGACATTATAGACTTTCTTTTTTTTTTTATTATTCAGATTCTCGAGAAACAAGATCATACAATGCATACTGGACATTGTCTACCCTCTTCCAACATACTCACGACCAAAAGATGCGCTCGCCCCAATACCAGATAGGGGGCGAAGGATGCACCGCGGGAAAGAAGCACATGTAGAGTTCGGAGAATAAATCAAATCAAGATTCACATTCGGTCCAGACATTCACTTCTTGGCAAACCCTATGAGCTGGGGAGTGTCTTTTCAAAATCCAGCCACCGTTGTTTCCGCAATGGATCGAGTTGCTTCAACTCTGAGAGCCAGCTCAGAATCTGTTCTCGATCCTCCGCGGAGAATTGTCCGGCCACCTTCGAGACAAGCAAGGTACATTCAATCAACGCCTGGTAGATATACTTGCAGTCTTCAGCCCCATCAAGCATCTCCTGAATGGCTTCGATCTCGTTTCGTAGATACTGAAGTCGCTCTGACGTGCTCAGGTTCGGAGCCATTGTCCGGGAGGCGACTGTCGGATCAAAGACGCACATCAAGTTCTGATGATAAAACCATAATGACTGGTCGTAAGGGTCGATAAAGGCCTGATGAATGAGGGCCAACTCTATTCAGAGAGAATCAGATCAAGTCAGCCAAGCCTAAGAAAAACAGTGAACCCTCCGGGGCAACACAACGCACCGTCGTCCAACATCTTCTTTCGCTCCTCATCGCTGGCCGCCTGTTCCTCGAGTAGTCGCAGGATAAGCTTTGTGCGGTAGTGCCACGCGGAAAAATTGGACAGGTTGGCGCCGATCATCTTCTTCGCATACTCGAATTCCTTCTGGGTCATGCTGGCAGCCTCGGCAGGGGTTCCCAGTTGCTGCAAGGTCTCCACCACCAGGCGACGGTATCCCCAGCCGTGGAAGTTCCGACTGTCCAACGTCAACATCTTGCCTACGAGACCCAGCTCTTCTTGCCAGAACTGGCGCGACATGGCCAACGGGAGCAACCGGCGGGCTTCGTCCAATAGCCATACGCGATAGTTCCAGATCCAGTAGCATTTGGGGAAACTGCGTAGAAGTGGAATGAGAAAAACCAGGTCATTTTTGATCAGCTCCGCGATCTGTTTGCTGGAGGCTTCTTCAGCGGTGTTCCCGGCTTCAGAGAACTGATGCCGAAGGGCTTGTCGCCGGAAGTTCCACACGGTGTAGTACTCTGGGTTTCGACTGAGCAAGTCGGAAATGCCCTTCAGAGTGTCGACTGTAAATTCTTGTCGAGCCACCTGATTTGGATTAGTAAAATGTATTAATTGGAGATTCACGTTGAAGGGAAGGGTCACCTTCTCAGAAACCTCGCGTTCTAAGGATTTGTACTCATCAATCTTCCGGAGCTGTTGCTGTCGCTCCTCTGGTGTCTTTTCTACCGGCTTGAAGCGCCGAACGCCATGCTAAAATGACCGTCAATTTGCGCTCTCAACTATCAAAGACACTCTCGACTCACGCTTGCCATTTTTGAAGAACCGTTGCCAACAGATCAGGGAAGTGTTGAAGGAAGCAGTAGCCACGGCTTGGCATCCCCCACGATCGGCATCACGTAATCACCGCTCTCTTCCCCCATTTGGAAAGAGGGCAGCTGCTCTTCGATCGATCTACTTCCAACGCACGACACAACTTTGGCACGATAATCACCAACTGTGCTGCCTGGTCCAGGGCTACCTACACACTCCTTTCTCTTTTTGGACTTCCACGAGACTTGATCTGAATTTTCTGCAACTTTTATCGCGTCCAGCATCAACCATGGTGGATTCGCGATGTCACTCTTTAGAGGATATCTCTTCTACCAACACTCATCAACAGTCACTGACATCGCTGTCCCGATCCGAGTCCTCCCATGATGAGGGATCTCTAAGACTCACTAATTTTGCAACCATTAACCTGCAATTGACCGACTTTCCAACCAGCTCTCAACACTCACTTCTCCTCAGACCCACAACAAGATCGCACTTACAAGAGAACAGATCCGCGACCTCTCCTACTCCAGGCTCCCCCGAACGAGGTCGAAAACTATCAAGGGGACCCCCGAACGGGAATGTCTCACCATCGGCATTTCGCAGTCCTGTCTCGCCAGACCGGTTCATTCCAAAGCGGGAATTTGGGCATCATTCGTCAACTTCGTATCGGATTAACAAGCACCATTATCAACTGTCTCCGCAGGAAAGAATCATCCGGCGCCGGGTCCCCGGGGAGGACCCCTTTCTTCCAGCAGCTCGCCAGTCTTTGGCGTTTTCAGGACGGAGGCCAACCACAACCCATCATGCTCAAAGACCATACCACCGACCTCATCTCGTCACCGACTTTGCTGCCTTCGGCGGTACTGCTACCAATGAATCACCCAGACAAGTCAGTGCAGGGTCTGTTTGGGGTGTCGGCGGGGCTTCTGCAGTTCTTGGACAGCATTCTGTGGGAGCTTCAGATTACACACGAAGCATCTCCGCTCGTGGCGGAGCGTCTCCGGCATATGTGGCAAGATTTTTGCCTAAAATCTCGCGCCACGATGACCTGAACAAGCACGAGTCAAGACTTGCTCTCGCCTTGGACGTTGACCCCACATCTAGACTCATGGCAATCTGTACACCTCGAGAAGAAAAGTCTCCCAGTCCAGCATCTCCAGACCACGAACGTTACTCTCCGTTTGTGTGGAAAGACAGCGCCTGGAAGAAGGTGGAAAAGGGATACTGTAAGTTTTGTGACGATTATGTCTTTTCTGTTGCACTGTTCTGCCTGCACTGTGAAGTTTTTGGCCGGACGAGCTATTATGATCTATCACCCCATGCAGCGACCATCTACAGGGGATATACAAGAACTCTTAGCGGGTGAGAAAGACGACACTGGTAGTGTTGTCCAGGGCATGTGCTGACCACAGGCGTGCTCTCAGGGCCAACAAAGGCTGCCAGACAAGAAGTCGTTCCAACCAAACCTTTCCGGATTCTGGACGCTCCTTTCCTGAGAGATGATTTCTATTGCTCGACTCTGGCCTATTCATACACGATTGGTGTCTTGGCTGTGGGACTCGCCCAGTATGTCTACCTGTGGTCCGAGGGCTCAACCTTGCAGCATCCACCTCTCGGGGACATTCATCCCTCGAATTATGTGACATCTCTTTCGTTCTCGTCCGAAGATGGAGGGCGGAGCATTCTCGCCATTGGGCGTCAATCTGGTCAAGTATCTGTCTGGGGTGCCTTTGAACCCAAAGTTCGCTTCGAGGTCAGCCATCCCCATCGCATTTCTTGCGTGTCGTTCAAGCCAAAGACCACCCGTCGAATTTCAGAACGATACGGCAATTTGGTGTTCAAGGCGGAAGACCTGGCTGTCGGAGATGACTTTGGTAATGTCTGGTACTACTCGGTTGAGTGGCCAGAGATGCAGAACAAGTGGAGTTGGACGGGCGCCATGACGCTGCTTGCAAAAATCTCGGCACACTCTCAGCAGATATGTGGAATGGCATGGTCGCCGGACGAGAGATTTCTTGCCACTGGCGGCAATGACAACGCGTGCCTGTTGTTTGAACTGCGTGCAATCATTCCTCTGCCATTCAGCGATGCTCCCATATTTCCCGTATCGACGGAGTCATCGAATAGCATGAGCGTGCACACCCCTCAGGGCCTTCATCTGGGTGAAATACCACGACACTCGCTCAGTGGGCACCGTATCATGAGCCATCTTCTCCCATCATGGTTTTATCCACCACCAATTCGGCCTTTCCAAGCGGCTCCTCTTCTGAGCCATGCCGGCACAGTCATCTCTGGAAAGGGTAAAACTGTGATAATTCCTTCCAATCACCACAAGTACCGCTTAGTACATTCGGCTGCGGTCAAGGCAATTGCATTTGCACCATGGCAGCCATCACTGCTGGCCACGGGAGGAGGAACTAACGACCGGGCCATCCATTTTTGGCACACACGCACGGGAGTGTGCCTCGCGACTATCAACGTGTTCGCGCAAGTGACCAGTTTGATTTGGAGTCAGACACGGCGTGAGATTGTTGCAACTTTTGGATATGCCCAGCCTGATCACCCGATTCGTATTGCCGTCTTTGCGTGGCCAAGCTGTGCCCAGATCGCCGTCATTCCTTGGGGGCCATATGGAACCAGCTCCGACCCTATCCCTAGTTACGACTGTGGACGCGCGCTGTGGGCCATCAGCTATCCAGGACAGGCTCCTCGGCCGCCGAGCATGACTCCAAGCAACTCCGACGTCCTCACTCCACCTGCATCACGATCGCCCACTCCTTCGCCCACGCGATCACAATCTACAGTGCGTCAAAGTAGCCCGGACACCAGAGGCAGGGGAAGATCGCCCGTTCGGCCCAAGGAGAAAGAGGGCGGGATGTGGTGCTCACGTACCATGGAGGAGGGATGCATCATTGTAGCCTCCAGTGACCAGACCGTCAAGTTTCACGAAGTGTGGACAGGCCGTCGCACGAGTACAGGGTCTGCGGCATGTGGGCTTTTTGGAGGCAGTGATATTCTCGAAGGCATGGAGGGAATCGAGAAATCCGGCAGTGAAGTCATTCGCTAAACGCGGCTAGACTGTCATTGATATGTTTGTGTCTGTCGGCTTTGTTCCGCTTGTACTGCACCGTCGTGTATTTCTTTCTTTGAATCGAGGCTGTAAGCACATTGTCTTTGGTCCTCGAGTTTGCCCGCGACATGACGACATGAAGAGCGTTCTCATTCCACTTTCCAAGTGCATTATTATTCAAATGGGGACGCAAACTGGTGAACTATCGTTTAGTGCAGAATGGAAGGTTGTATCACTCCCCAGTGTCTCCGCCCATCCACATACATAACCCCTTTCCATACTCTTCCCTTCTACACTAACAGCTTTCCCTTCCTTAATCGAGTCATTCAATGACGAATCCCTCAATCCCTCATCCAAATCAACCATGCACCTCATTCCCCTCCTCCTCTCCCTCTCCCTCTCTCTCTCCTTCCTCTTAATCCCCACCTCCGCCAAAACCCTCAACATAACCGTCATCAACGCCCAAAACAACCACTCCACGCTCGAATGCTGGGCCCTCGAGCCAGGATTCCAGACTTCCTCGCAGGCTGGCACGGCGGGTACTCTGGCGCTGAATCTGGGATTGATCGGAGGCGCCGGCGCGAATGCGACGTATACCGTGTTGCCGCCGGGGTTTGAGGGGGGAAGGCATAATGCGCCTGCACGGCAGTATGTCCATACTCCCTCTCTCCACTGGGTTGTTCGTTTCGTATTTGGTTTAGATTCGGTTTTCCAGGGATGGATGTGGGATCCGGCAATTCTACCCTCCAACAAAACCCGGCACCACAATCAACCTTCCGGAATTAATAACTCTCCGAAACACAATCTATCACCAGGACCATGCTAATACTAATACTAATACAAATGCCAATGCTAATACCATCCATTCACAGATGGGTCCTCTTCCTCACCGGCCTCGCCCACATCACCCTCCCCAACAGCACGACCTCAGCCCGGGTGATCGGCGGTAAGTACGGCACCATCCTGGCGCTGGATACGGTGGATGTAAGTGTGCTGGGTCATGTTACGACGTATCCCTCGGCGGGGGAGACGGTTGCGGTGCAGGTTCCGCTGGGGGAGGAGGGGGTGCCGGGGCATGTGGTTTTGTATGAGGGGGGCTGTTGGGGGGTGGAGGTTGGTGGTTCGTGATGAGTATCTGGAAGGGTGGGGATACATGGTGGTCATGGGATTCTGTTTGGTTTGTAGTTTGGTTGGATATGAGATCGATATTTTTAGGTGTCTAGGATGGATGAGTCTGAGTCCTTGGTAGAAGAAGGGTATGGTGTGGTTGAAAATCGGTGCTTATGCCGAGACGATCGGTGATGGTAGGGCATATATTGTAGACTGGGAGAGGCCTTGTAATTGAACCAGCGTGAATTGATATGTTGGGTATTGCTGGATGGGGGCTTGCGGACGCTGTTTTGTTCTCAAGTAAGAATCATTCAGGTCCAGCATGGAGATTAAGCACTAAAGAATGATCAGAATGATACTATGCAAGACAGCCAGCATTATGGACACGATGTAGAATCCAAGGAAATACAAGATGAAAGATGAACAGTGAAGAGATTGAAAGGTCACAAAAGAATATGCAGGCATCTGATGCATCCGAGTATATAGTAAATCTTTTTAGAAAAACAAAACAAAAAAATCCCAAGACGTCCCTTCTCGTTTCATACGAAAGCAAAGCAGTCCAGGCCTTTTTAAGACCCCAACTTATTTCTTTCCACCCTTCTTCCTGCCTGCCGCAGTCTTAGCCTTCTTCGATGGTGGAGGCGCCTCGACCATATCCTCGTCAGACTCCTCATCCTCAGTATCAGCCACAAAGTCCGCCAGCGAGCCCTCGCTGTCCTCGTCCTCGTCATCCTCGTTCTCCTCGAGCGACTCCTCCGCATCGGACGAGCCGGCCGACTCTTCAGCCTCAATGTCCAAGACACCCTCGTATCCATCCTCGTCGTCCTCGTCATCTTCATCCTCCTCGTCGTCCGACTCGTCGATCCCATTCATCATGGACTCGTCCTGGTCTTCCTCGAAGGCCGAGTCGCGGATCGACTTGGTCCGCGGCTTGGCCTCGTCATCTTCTTCCTCGTCTTGGCCCTCGACGTAGATGACATTGTCCTCGTCCTCGGAGTCCATGTCCTCGCCGCCGCGGATCGACTGGCGCAGACCCAGCTGCGCGTCCAGCATGTCCAGCTTGCCCTTGAGCAGGAGCAGCGACGGCAGACTCGACGAGCGCTGATCCATCACCTTGTATAGCGTAGCCATGCGGTTCAGGAGCTCGGGGTGGCCGGCCAGGGCGCCGCCGTGTGCGACGCAGGTCCACTGCACCCAGACGAGGAGGTGGCCATAACGACCGGGGCGAGAGGAGAGACGCTCAGCGAGCTTCTGGAGAAGGGTGGCTGCCAGCGGGGACTCGAGGCGCTGGATGGTGGTGCGGATGATGGAGGTGTCGGCGGTGTGGAAGCAGGACTCGAGCATGTCCTTGTCGTTGGTCTTGAGGGACTGGGTGAGCACGGTAGCAAGCGACACGCCGTTGGGGATCTGTTGAACGGCGGCCGTGGGCTTGCCGGGGACAAGAGCGCCCATGAGGTTGTCCTCGTCCAGCTCGGCCTCGACATCGACTTCTTGGCCAGCATTGGCGCGCATGATCTCGCCGAATGAGGGCTCAGCACCCTCCTCTTCCTCCTCCTCCTCCTCCTCCTCCTCCTCCTCCTCGTCCTCTGCCTCGGCGTTCTCCATCTCGACATCCTCATCAGCGGGAGCAAGCTGCTTGGTAGACTTGGTCTTCTTGTCGGTAGGCTTGGCAGAATCCTCGACATCAGAGTCCACATCACTGCCGGACGCGGAACCAGCTTCTTCATCATCATTCATCTCCACGTCATTATCCACAATATTACCACCCTCAACGACGACGTGTGACTCGTCCACCCGGCTCTCACCAATGTTCTTCGCGCCGTTCAAAGTTGCAGATGCAACAGCAGAGCTGGACTTGGTCTTGACAACAGCCTTGAGCCCTGTGAATGAGAGCTCCTCAGTAGTCTCATCGAGCAGCTTGACACGCTGGAAGACGGGAATCACGCCGCCCTCAGCGTACGCAACCACAATCTCAGGCCCAACAAAGGCGGTTGATACAACAGCAACGCAGGCATCCGAGTCACCAGTGCGCAGGACCTTGAGAGAAGCATTCGCCTTCTGGGTCATCTGTTTCCGGCTGGCCTTGGCGCTGGCAGTAGCGGCAGGAGCCGAGGCAAAAGGTTTCGTGAAGAACTCGATGGTGCCGTTGTCGGTGACAGCGGCGAGGATCTGCTTCTCGGGAGTGGTGTTTTCAAGGAGTGACACCGATGACACATCTTGGTCGGCGACGAGATTCCGCACGAGCTTTCGACTAGAGGTTTCAAAAACGTTGATAAAGCGCTCCCCGTCGGCGGCGAGGAATGAGCCCGAGGATGCGATGACAGTGTGGATCTGGTTGCGCATCGCAGGGAACTTAACTGGTTGCTCTTCGGAATTTTCCACATCGATCAGGAAGGGAGTTTGAGAGGCGCAAACGAGGGGTGTGCTGGATGAGATGGGGCGGGAGATGGCAGTGAAAGTTGAAGAGGCGGGCAAGTGAATCGTCCTGTGGAAATGAGAGTTAGTAAGATGAAATGTGAGGGGCGTTTTGGAAAGAGAATCTCTCGTCCATACCTTACGCTCTGACCAGTGCGCAGGTCCCACTGAACAAGCTTATTATCACCACCGATACTCCAAGCCTCTTGTGACGGTTTCTCTGCGGTAAACTTGAAGTCCTTGATACCCTTGTCATGCGCGCCAGTAAGAGTACCAACGATCTTATCCTCTGACGGGGAGAACATCCGAATATCCGAGGCGCTAGTACCAATGGCGACCACAACATCGCCCTGATCCAACCCATCCACCGCACCATTCACATCAGACCCGCGCTTGCGCTTCTTCTTCGACTGGTCCCGGTTCTTGCCTCCAAAGTATCCCCAGTCCAACGAAGTAACCGTCTCCTTGGGTCCCAACGCATGTTCACATTGTAGGCGGCCGGTGTTGACGTCGTGGATGCGGAGATGCTGCGCATCCAGACCCTGAATGACCGATGCGAACAGGGCCAATTGGTATTCCGATGGGGAGAAAGCAGATCGCAGGATAGATGATTTGCTGCTGGTGCCAGCAAGACCTCCGGCCGGCGACGCAGTCGTGCCAACCTTGGCCGACGCGCGAGACGTCTTCTTGCCCATTTTTTTTTCTCTGAAGCCGTAGCTTTTGTTCCCTTTTGCTTCACAATTTTCGTCCTTCGTCTCGGGGGTAAGTCGTCAAAGCAGTCGTGAATTACCGAGTCCCCAGGAAATCAAGAGGATTTCCACGATCAATTTGCTGCAATCCCGGGGGAGTGTTGGCTGGGGGATTCTGGGACTGGTAGTCTTGCAGTTGCGGAAAGGAAAAAAAATGTTCTGTAGAGTCTCGGGATGGGCGCTAATCCTCTTTGGGGATAGGGCGTTGGTTGGTCTTATCTAATCAGCGCTGTGCCCGCCCGCAGGTACCTCGAGTACCCAAGAGAGATGCATGATCTTTTTGCGAATTCAAGTAGTTTTTCCAAGGCTGAGGTAGGTCATTTTGGAAACGTGACCATTTAGCACTATCTGACATACTTGGTGAGCGTGATATGGATTTTATGTACGATACATGCCAGGGCTGATAGCCGGGGTGGGTGTACATGTCCTGAATATATAGTTCAGCTAACATTTCGAGTGTGAGAGCGTGGCTGCGGCTTCCAAGTTCCAAGTGGTCTAAATTCTGGCTCATTAATTAACGTGCATCGTTTGGTATCTAGATGGTCAACCCGATGTTTCATCATCAGGCCGTCGCAGGATGGATCCATAGATCTGTCCCTGTCAATCAATCTCGCTCCATACATATTCCACATTGGGTATTGCGGGGCGATTTTGAGCAATCGCATTATCATTGCTCGGCCATCGATTATGCAAAGAGTGAGTGGATGAACCTGATATTCTCAATGCGTTATCCAGATGAGTTCAGGGCATCTATTCTGTTTATGCGCTAGTTTCGATCAAATACCTCACCGAGTCGCAATTTGTCCGAACGGATCAATCGCTTCACATTGAGGCGGATATCTTCGAATACCTTAAAGCCACATTGCATTGGTCAATGTCTTCTACAGTGGATTCTATCAAACGAAGATTACTATGAGTGTCCAATGCCGGTATATATTGACGCCTCGGTATACAACTTATGGTTCGTAGTCTAGGCCCCAGTGTCCCGGACCATGTGATGATAACTCCGGTGAGGGTAAGGTTGAGTTATCTGCCTAATCTGTAAGGGCCCGGGGACCTCTTAGTTGATTGGCCCAGGGCCGATACAATCTGCAAACCACAAATTCCGTCAGCCGCTTGGCGCGCCCATCATCTTTCCCTCCTGGCATGTCCATTCAGCTTTAGCTTGTTGACACCCGCAGAAGCGTCACTAGTTTGCCGAGCACCTTGCGCCCACCGAGCGTATATTGCGCCCGTTAGCTAGTTATTTGGATGCATTGACTCACTACCTTCAGGCTTCAAGCTGTTCTCGCACAGCCTACAACATCACGTGAGGTGACGTCGTGGCCTGGACGGATGACTACGCTAAGCCGCATTCGGGGGATAACCCTAGGGCTTGGAAGGACAGGGGGAAGTCGATGACACAGAAATCGTCTGCCTGCCGATGATCTCATTTACTGTACCTCACAGAACATAGTGGAATATCTACTCAGGTGAAGCCACGAGTACGTGGCTCCTTCAACACCCAAGAATTTTGGTGTTGGAGGGCCAGATAGGTGACGCGGGACTCGAAAGCGAGAGAGTTTGAACAGGGCCGAGTTGTGAAGGACACCGAGAAAGAAATGAAGATTTTTTCGCTTTTCACAATACGGTATGGTACGGATGTCGGATGAACCAATCAGGGGGGAATTGAGGAATACCGAGGGAAACCATTACAGGGCAAAACCAATCAGCGTAACTACTATCACGGGCGGTGGAGTGGACCACTGGACCATCCGCCTCCTTCAAAGGCCCTCGATAGGTGGTTCTGGTGGTCCTGCCGCCGTTGATGGGCCTGGCATGGGCGGTACTTAAGCCAAATGGCTCCCGCCTCCGAAATTTCCTTTACTTCCGTTCCTTTTTGCCCTGACCGCCCCCCCATTCTCGCTCGAACCGTGATTGATTGGTCATTTGGCCACTCTGATCCTCCCCCGTCCTAAACAACGCGTCGCGTCACGTCTCCCCTGCAGCTCGCTGGGGCTGCTCACTTTACTTGAAGTTTGAACGGCCCTTTCTGCCAGTCTTTTCAACTTTTGACCTTCGTCTCACTTCTGCCTCTTCCCCCATCCTCACACCTCAGGCATACATCAGGCACCCAGGCATCTAATTCACACCCTCACTTTACCATCCTCGATTGCCTCACCGCCCTCAAATCCCGTGACCTCCTCACCTCCTCAACATCCCCCTTATCTCACCGCCCACGTGATCATCTACCGCCTTCTTGGCGATATAAATATTTCGCCCCCGATCGCATTCTCCACTCTTCCCATCTCGCGATCTCCGAGCTCCCCGAGCTTCCTCTCTCATCAATCCCACCATCCTCACTGCGTCTCCGTTTCCACCCCATCGTCTCAAAGTTGTCCCGTGCTAGTGCGGAGCCTGTATCCAGTTGAACCCTTCTCTCCGAACTAGTCGCGCGATCGCTTTGCTCTCCCGCCTTTCTGTTCTGTTTCACTCACGTCCCCACACCTAGAAGCTGGATTCTGGTCCTTGTCTAGAATTCAGCGCAACCCCCCACCTCATGGCGACCCCGCCTCCAGAGGCTCCTCCGGTGATGAAGGAGGACAAGCCTCAGCTGCCTCCCTCCCCGATGGGTACCTCCGCGCCAGAGGTTGCGTCTGATAGGTAAGCACTGCTCGTGAACTGATTGACCGTTTGACGTGTTTGTTATCTGTTCCGCGTGTTGATCGATTCACGCGTTTGCTTTTAATCGCGTCGCACACACCTTGCTAATCTTGACCTCAGTGCTCCGGCTACCGCCACAGACATCAAGCCTGAGGCCCCCTTTGCGACCGAGACCCCCACTGCTACCATGAATGGTAGTGCCACCCACTCCCCTGCGATTGCCAATGGCACGAGCTCTGCAGCTTCTCCACCCAAATCGCCTGTGCGGGATGCCTCCGAGGCTTCTGCACCGACTGCGCCAGCCCCTGCCGATACTCCTTCGATATCTGCACCACCTGCACCCCAGGAGCCAAAGGTCTCATCTGAGACGGCTTCTCCAATTACCACTCTTCCTCAACCCGCCACTGCCGATTCCGTCACTCCCGCTGCGATGAATGGCTCCACCGAGAGAAGCGGTGCCAACACTCCACAGACTCCCGCAATCCCCTCTACTGGAAGCATGGCTCCTGGAGACGCGGATGGCGCTGGTGATGCGCAGCAGGATGCGATGGCTGTCGATGCGCCCGTGAAGAGTGAACTCCCCCACCACCCCACCACCGAATCCGCCACCCCCAGTCTTCCTCCTCTCCAAACCGACCATGAAATGAAGGACGCCCCTAGTGCCCCACTGTCTCCCTCCAAGGTCTCCCGGGAGCGCGAGGTTGATCCAGCCGAGGAGCCAGCAGCGAAGCGAACCAAGGTTGAGGGCGAGAACGGCATGTCCGTGAACAGGGCTCCGGAGCTGCCAACCCCGGCTACGGAGACTCCTAAGCCCGTTCCCACTGGCGGCGAATCTGGCATGACCAAAATGCAGCACAAGTTCCTCACCAAGCAAATCTCCAGCTTGAAGCGCATGCATGACTCGCGGTTCTACCGGGTTCCCGTGGATCCCGTCGCCCTTAACATTCCCAACTACCCCAGCGTCATCACTCGCCCCATGGATTTGGGTACCATCGAGAAGAAACTCAAGGCCAACGAGTACCCTACTCCTCAGGCGGTCCTAGATGACTTTACCCTGATGGTCCAGAATGCGCACACCTTCAATGGTCCCGAGCATCTGGTCTCCCAAGAGGGCGCCAAGTTGCTCAGCACCTTTGAGCGGCAGCTGAAGAATCTCCCCAAACCAGATGAGGTAGATGAGAAAAAGAAGCCCAAGAAGGCGGCGGAGAAGACTTCGGCTGCTCGACGTGAGCCTCGTACCTCCGTCGGTGGTCAATCTGCGATCCCGGCTGCCCCGATTCCCGCCCCGGCCCCGGCCGCTCCCAAGACGACCTCGCCTCAGAACGCTACCTTTGCACTGGGTCCCGAAGGACTTCCTGTCATCCGTCGAGACTCTGCTAACGCGGATGGACGTCCAAAGCGTTCAATCCACCCCCCGAAGCGTGATCTTCCGTACTCTACCAAGCCCAAGAAGAAGAAGTACCAATGGGAGCTTCGATTCTGCCAGGAAGTTCTTGAGGAGTTGTACAAGCCGAAGCACCAGGCTATCGCCATCGCGTTCTACTATCCCGTGGACCCGGTTGCTCTCAACATTCCCACTTACCACAGTGTGATCAAGCACCCCATGGACTTGTCCACCATCAAGGCCAAGCTCAATACCGGCCAGTATGAAAATGCCAAGGAGTTCCACTCGGACGTCAAGCTGATGTTCCGGAACTGCTACCGCTTCAACCTTGATGGCGATCCGATCTTCCTGGCTGGCAAGAGCCTGGAAGAGGTCTTTGATAAGAAGTGGAGCGGCAAGCAGGAGTACCTTGCCAAGCACGAGCCTCCTCAAGAGCACAACTCGGAGTCTTCCGAGGAAGACAGCGATGAGGAGGCCGACGAAAGCGACGAGGACATGGAGAAGCTCAGCCTTCTGCAAAAACAGATTGCTGAGATGTCTCGCCAGGTCGAAATGATCCAGAAGAAGAAGAAGACCCCTCCTGCAAAGAAGGGCCTCAAGTCAAAGTCCGGCACTAAGAAGGACTCGAAGAAGAGCAGTAGTAAGAAGGATAAGAAGAGCAAGAGCTTCTCCAAGGCCGAAAAGAGTCGCAACATCACCTACCATGAGAAGCAGATCATTTCCAATGGCATCAGTAGCCTGCCCGACAAGAAGATGCAGGAGGCGCTTAGTATCATTCAGCAGAACGTTCCTGCTCTGAAGGTAAGTTCATCAACATGGCAGTGCATACCCATATCCCTCAACGGCACTAACGTGACTGTCATCTAGGGTACTCAAGAAGCCGAGATTGAGCTGGACATTGATGAGCTGCCCAACGAAGTGCTGCTCATGCTGCTCAAGTTTGTGAAGAAGAACTGCCCTAACGTTATGGATGACGAGGAGCCCCTCCCTGTGGGTAGCGCCGTGGCTCCTGCCGCTCCAAAGCCCAAGAAGAACAAACCGATGAGCAAGTATGAGCAAGAGGCTCAGATCAACATGCTCGAGAGCAACCTGTCCCGCTTCCAGGGTGGCAGCGGCTCCCCTGCCCCGATGCCCTCCGTCGAAGCCAACGAGTCCAGCGACGATGAATCGGACGATGACTCGGAGGAGAGCGAGGAGGAGTAAATTCGCTGACCACCCTGTGCCTTCATCTTTATTCGTCAAGAATGGCCGCTTTGTCCGTGTTCTTTGCGTTCTGAGCGTTTCTTGTCTGATTTACCCCCACATCCGCATTCTTCAGCCCTCGCACCTTTGACCTGACCAGACCAGGAGATTGATCGCTGTTTGCGATTTTCTCAAAACTTGCGCAGACCTTATCATCCATGGTCTGGGTCAAGTCCAACCCTGTACATATTCTTTTTATTTCCCCCCTGGTGATCCCTTAACACGGAAGCAAAACGACGAGCCTTGAAATCCTCTGATGGGCTTGTTGAGATGGGCGTTCGAGCTGGCCATGGGATCTGATATGATTTGCTTGAAGTGTTCATCTTCCCCTCCATGAGTGTACATTTGATCTCTTTTCTCCCTTGGCCGGGGTACCCACCTTGGCTTAGGGGATTAGAGTTCTTTGCTTCTCAACAATGAGATGGAAGATGGAAAAATTGGCGATCGAGATCGAATGGAGCTAGCTAGCTTCACATGTATGATTACGAACGAAACGCGCAATGCCAAAATGTACTGTACTGTAGTATTTGGTATGTGTTGTCCCGTAATACTTGATTACCTTGTATGCTAGTAAATCAGCTTCAGCGACCAGTCTCGTACATGATGAATCTCACGATATGATACTCAAATTTAAATTTAGCTCGAAGCTTGAAGCTGATGTCGATCCCTACCTCCAGCCTATTGGCGGTGAATCCGAGCTACTTACCTTCTTTTAACCTCGCACGCCTCGTCATGATTCCCCCTTGTGACCCCTCCATTCTGGATCAAAATCCCCAATTCAAACGACTCTACGAGAATCTCACTACGAATTTGCTCAACTCAGATGGCTCGACTCGCGCGCACTCCGCTGACCCCCCGCGAAGGGCTGTTGTGGAGGTACGTTGCGACGCTGCCAGCAGCTAGCTCCCCGCACCCGTATGACTGCCAGGACATATGCAGGAACTGACAGCTTTGACGGATAGGACCTGAAGCAATGCCAGCTCCGAAGTGCAAAAAAGAGGATCAAGGCACACACGCTCAAGCAGCTAGCCTTCACATCGGATAGCGGACTACCCGACGAGGTATGTCTCTACCTAGCTCCAAAACCTCCTTTCCCCTGCCAGCCGCAACAGCTCACCCACAACCCAGTGCCGCGATATCCTCGCAATCACAGCGATATACCTCGACACGCCGCGCGCCGCAATAGATCCAGACATACCACAAGATGATCAATCAGAGCCCCACGTCCCCGACGACGCGCTCACCCTCCTCGCGCCAACGATCTCCTCCTTCTACACCCACATCCCAGCCCTGATAACGCCTTTCGCAACGCTCCTCTCTAATACCCTGATGACCTTGCGCGCGCTCTCCACAACGCCAGGCACAGCCTTGACCCAAAACACCACCACCCCTCCACCCACAACAACGACCACACACCAGTCCCGGGCCCGCGCTCGAGACCGCCGCGTGCGTACCTCGCTAGCACCAGTCCCACCTCTCGCGGCGCAGCTTCGTAGTAGGGTTGACGCCCTGCGCGCAACGCAACTATCCGCGCTCCCCGCGGCGCGGCGGGATATGACTGCGACAGCAGCGAAGCTCATGGCCGTGCGAGCGGGGATACTGGAGCGCATGGTCGTCGTACTGGAACGGGCGAAGCACGGGGCGCTGGCGAGGGCTGTGAGGGCGCGGGCTGAGCATTTGGCGGTTGTTGCGCAGGGGATTGAGGGGAAGGTTGAGTACGTATTTCCACCCTCTTCTCACCTCTCTGCTGTGGCTGTTGGTTCATAGGGAGTGGTAAGTGCAGGGTTGTTTTTGGCTTTTTACTGACTTGTTGCAGAGTGGCTAAGCTTGAGATTGCGGCGACACTGTATACGCCCGAGACGGTGGCTGCGTTGGAAAGGTATAAGGTGCATTTAAGGGATGCGAGGGCGAGGCTTGAGGAGCAGAAGGGTTTGGCGGTTGAGGAGTTGGGACGGTATGGTGATGTGGGAGGATCTGGGGAGGGAGGGGCTTTGGCGGAAATTGCGAGACGGTGTGGGGAGTTGGTGAGGGAAGTTGAGAATGTGAGGATGGAGATTGCGAGGTTGGGTGAATAGGACAGAGCTGTTCCTCGAAAGCGGAGATACGCCTTCAATGTGATATCCGATGGATGGGCTCGCGATACTTGTATATGTCCATTCTGAGCTGTGGGAAGGAGTCCCAGGTAGAATGGGGCACTGACAATATGCCAGGGATAGAGCGCAGGCCAACAACAATTGGATCATTGCTGATTCTTTCAAAGAGATGCTCTGTATATTCAGAAGGCTCGCATACTCTGCTTCACGCCCAGCCCAGTAAATCTTAAACCTGCCCGCGAGAGAATTGAATCACGGAGAGACCACAGAATCCTTCGAGGTTTTAGCCTTTCACTTTCCCTCTTTTTCTTTTCTCCTGTCAACTCTCCATTTAAGCTATAATACAGCCACCAGCTACAGCCTACAGCTGATCCTCTGATTAGCCTTTGAGCCGCACGATAAGATAACATCCACCCACTCTCTGCAATCACATGACCATCCCCATCCTAAACTTTTTTTAACCGCCACTCAAAAGGCTCAAGTCCGATAACATTGACTCAACGAACTCCGCCTCCCAGGAACGACATCCCCCAAGAGCCCACACGTCGATTCTACCTCATCCCACAAACACCCTTCCAAAATCCCAACACTGTCACCCACCATGGCCGACGACGCCCTCTCCATCTACGATGAGATTGAAATCGAAGACATGACCTTTGACCCGGCCCTCCAAATCTACACCTTCCCCTGCCCCTGCGGCGACCGCTTCGAGATCGCAATCGACGATCTCCGTGACGGTGAGGAAATCGCCGTTTGCCCGAGTTGCAGTCTTATGATTCGGGTTATTTTTGATGTGGTATGTTTTGCGCCCTAGTGCCTGCGACTGCGTTTGCGTTTGCGTTTGCGTTTATGTGCTGTCACGGGGCTGGCGCTAATAGGTGTTTCGCAGACGGATCTTCCTAAGGCGGATAAGGCGCAAAATGCCGGGGCTGTGGCTGTTCAAGCTTGAAGGGATACCGGAGTGGAGTTAAGATGTTTATTCGTTCCCTCGGTTCAAGGGAGCAAGGAGCGGGGTCTGCGCTGTCGGGCACGGAAATTTGATGTGGTTCGTTGAGTGTCGACTTTGTCGATACCCTACTCCTGGCTATGGTCTCGGTTAGCCCGTTTGTTTGGAGTTGTCGACCAAACAGTGACCCACGATTCGGCAAGCCGTGCTCAAGATCGAGGCTCGAGTGTGGCTTGGAACTCGACATCCATGATTTCCCGAGCCAGTCACTGCAGACCCTGTTCACCACTGCTTGGGTCTTTGCCACGGAATCGCTCGCAGACACGAGTCGTGCAATGATATGAGCCCGGGTCATCTGAGTCATCTGAGGCCCACTTGGAGACTGCTTACCCGTCCCTCCTATGAGGGAGATGGATAGCAGCGGCAAGGAAGAACATTACAGGCGAGGACTTCGGCGACTAGTCTTCTTGAAAGTGGAAATCTCTCTGAGGCTCTCCTTTCGATGTTGCTTGCTTTTCACTATACGGCAATTTGGAATTAATCGATATTCGAACACACTGTGAAACTCGATCACGTACATTGTGACGTTCATTGGATTCCATACGCCCGAAGCCTGAAATAGCTCGGAAGTCATTTTTCTAGTCATGCATGGAACAATCTACCAAATGCTGCTTGCCCTATCAAGAAAGATGTTACCCAAGACATTTTGAAAACCGTTCAAGAAAGAGCAAATCGAGGCATATCTAGTCGGACCATTTGGTCCTGAGTATTAGACCCTAGTGCAACTGTACCTCGCACCGTGCTACTATTCATGAACTCACTCTACATACATCCCATGCACAACTCCATAAATCTATTTCAACAAATCAGGCAGCACATAAGCATCTGTGAAATTCCACAGCATGGACGAATCCTGCGTATGGAACGCCGCACCGGTATACCAGGTATTCCGATACCCCTGCAACGCATACAAATCCTTGTAAAATCCCTTCGCAATCTTCTCCGGCGGCACGGTCAACTCAAACGGCGTATGGCTATTAAACCGCACAAACTCCGGCTGACCATTAACTTTCTCCGCAAACCCGTTATCCTGCAACTTCTTCACGTACGCCATTATTTCTTGCTTGACGTAATGATCTGGGAGACTGTGCGGACTGCCGTACTTGGTATCGAAGACACCCGTTATCGCTGTCCCGCTCACCATGTACACGCCCGGCAGCGTGGGGATATTGAAGGGGGTATCCGCGCCGACGGAGAGCGAGCTGAAGTTCGCGGGCAGGCCGGTGTTGGACACTAGGCTCGTGTAGTATCCCGTGTTCATGAACTCGCGGAAGAGACCGGCCTCGCGATCGTCCAGGTTGAAGGGGCGCATGATTTCGAATTTCTGCGGGATGGCGATGAGGAGTTTCTTGGCTTGCACGATCTTGGGGCCGGATGGTGTTTGCACTTGCAGCTTGACTCCGTTGCTGTCGCGCTGGAGCGTGGCGACCACGGTGCTGCTCAGCAATACGTCTGCGCCTAGAAGGGCGCTAGCGTGCTGGTAGATCTCCTGGTTGTTTCCCGTCGTTACGACCAGGAACCCCGTCGCGATATCTTGGATGATATCCAGGCCGAAATTCTTGAATACGTACAGCGTTGGCTGCGCGAGGAAATCGCCCAGGCCCTGTCCGAAGCGGAAGATTGTATAGACTGCACTCCCGATCTCCGGGTACTTGGCCACGAACTCTCCAAACGGCAGCAGCAGGTCCTCCGGCACGGGATCCGGGAGGAAAAAGCCCAGCTCGAGCTGTGCAAATTGAGCCAGGTGTGTTGCGTACGCGGACAGCCCGGGACGGGGGTCGGGACTGGTATAGCTGATCGGTTTGGCCGTGTTGTCGTCCAGGTATGCCGGTGCGCCTGCATCGCCAAAGTCAGGTAGAATGGCCCACGGGACGTTCAGCCGGTTGAAGTAGTCCTTGACGATTTGCTGGTTGTGGAAGACTTCCACGCCGTAGTCCACCGTGACTCCGGTGGCGGGATCTTGATATGTGTTTGTGTGGCCGCCAAGGAGGGCTTCTTTCTCGATGAGAATGACGGATTTGCCTTGGTCGCGCAGTCGGACTGCGGAGAATGTTCCGGATGCACCGCCGCCTATGATGGCGATGTCGCGGATGATAGTGTCTATATGACACTGAGCGAATGGAATATGAGCTAGAAGCCCGAGAACAGCGAGCGTCTTGGCTGCAGGAGGGAACATGGCGACTCGACAACTCCCAACACAACGGGTGTCTAGGGTATGAAGTGAAGGACAGGAATTTCCAGGAAAAGAAACCTCAAGGTCAAAGACTAAACCTCCCCTTGATTTTGAATTTCGGCCGATGTGACAGCTCTCTCGTGTTTCGCTTCCACCAACGTACACATCGGGCATGCTCGTCGCTGTATACTCACCGTTGCTCTTCAAGGTCAACACAGCCGACGGCGATGATTCGTTGTTTATCCCGCCGCAGGGTCCACGACTCCACAATCCGGAGACCCCTTCGCAGCATTGTGCTTGGATGTTTCTTGTTTTGGCTTTTGAGAGCTTCCCCGTGGTAGTGATTGAGATGTGCGGCGATTGGCTGATCAGTATTGGGCTGGAATCGGAGTGTAAAGTCAATGATCAGGTGGCATTTGTTCGGATAGTACGAGAGACGAAAAGGGCTCCGGGTTGGGTGGGCTTTGGTTGGAGTTTGGAAGGTTCCGGATGTTTAGGTTTACTTCTTTGAGATTACCCAATAGCATCTTCATATATCGCCCGCTTGTGTTTATCATGCATCAAGAGATCCGGCGTCTAGACACGAGAGCTAGAGCTCGAGGAGGAATTGTTCGTTGGTGTATTTTGCAAAATGAACCGAGTAAAGAATGTCGGACAATATGAACCCGACTTGGAATGTGTGAACGGGCCGGGCCGGGTCGATGAGATACTTGGATGATTGTTCACGCGAGTAAATCATAACTGACATCTATCATGGCGAGGTTTTAGTATCATTGTTGTCCAGACATAATCCAGAAGTCCTCGAGATGCTCCGGATGTACACAACCTGAATGGGAACATGCTCATCACAGACGGCATGTTGCGCAGTGACGCTCCACAAATTTGATATCCTATCAGTTACAGCTTTCCAAGAACTTATGCCTCAATCATAAACCAGTAAACCAGAAGATTTACGAGGTGGGAAGTAGTAGTACCTTTTTTGTGTAGAAAAGGACTTGATTTGGACCATATACCTGGTCCCTAGCCGAGTATTTTTTTGGAAGTTGTAGGGGCAGGTGTTGACAAGCCACGAAGGGCGATAGTAGCGGTGTTGGTGGAAAGAGACGAGTCTGTGGCGTCGAAAGCAAGAATAATAACAGATGGACTTTATCCAGGCGCTTGTCTGCGCATCCCAGATCTTGATCGTCTCGTCGGGTGACCTGGAGACGCGGCTGCTGTCGTGGGAGAACGCCACTGAGTTGACTGTCTAAACAGAGAACGGGAGTGGGGTTCTCTCACTAATCCTAGAACATGCGTCGCGCTAAATCATCATCCTCCCTGTTCACGTCTTGAAGATATCTCTCGAGCTAAACCACTTTAGCACCACGGGCGCTTAATCCCCGCAACCTGCAATCACCTGACAGTGGGACTCGATTCAGCTGGACTGCTCTTGTCGACTTCGTACTCGACTTAAGGCATTCTTCTTACTTAGCCTGAGCCCACAACCACCGCGGACATCGTCTTATATCTGGCGCGAAAATGGAACCATCAATCTCATTTGGTGATCAAAATGGTGGATATCAAATAGCCATTAATAATGGCCCGATCGAGGCCCACCTACACATCGGTAAGACCTCGCTCCAAGTCCTTGGGCATACTATCCCTATACTATCCCTATTAATTGATAATGATACCTAGAAAACATCACTGCAATCCGCCCACTAGCACATACCATCTATAAATCTCTTTTTAACGCGCAGGACCAATTTACTCAAGTCAGAAATGAACTCGGCCTTCTTATCTCCGTGCTGAATGCGACTGAAGAACATCTCCCTGAATTCCGCCCACACGATCCGCAGATACCCCAGCTAAACGATGCACTGTCCGGATGTCGCACTATTTTGCAAGACCTGCAGCGCCTGAAGGAACATTTTGATAATATCGGCTCTCAGACACAAATCACATGGGAGCGTATGGGCTGAGGGTTGGAAGAGCTGGCGGATATTAGAGGGAAATTTTCGTTGCAAATACAAATGTTGAATTTGTTGAACACAAATATGTTACGGTACGCAAACGATGCTTTCCAGGAGCCGACTTTGAGGAAATGTCATGCTAAATATTCGCTTATTGCTTACACGTGGGCAGATCGTCTCATGAAAATGTCGAACGAATGCTGAAAACATTCATCAGCGAGATACGTAGTGGAAAGCGCGACTCCGCGGCCATGTCGACTGCATCGACTGGCTCACTTACCCTGGATGAGAAAGAGGCGTGGAGGAATCTACGGAAAGAACTCCAAAGCATTGGCATCACTCCAGATATTTTCAACCAGCATTGACGATTCATCATCGGCACCCCACAGAATCTTCTCATTCAAGGCGACATCGAGGATTGCGCTGTTCCTCTTACGACAGAAAAAGGAAACGAGTCCAACACGTCTACTGGGGAGACAGATCAATACGGCGAGTCGGAAGATAGGCGGCACTCTGAAACGGAGGTGTGGGCCCTTCCTTATAGCGCCACTGAGGAAATCCCCTCTACGAGAAGTCAAATTGATATTCCAGCGCAAGGGTCAGGCTCTAAACTACCTAAACGGCTCCATGGCTTGCGGCGCAAATTAGTCAATTTGCTTCGGCAGACTCCTCATGAAATCGCAAAGACAATCCCGGAAGCGTCGGCAGAATACCTGGGTCGATTGGGTCCACCATCCATCTTGGATCCAGAGTATTTGGCCCAATATGCATTTTGTCAGCTATGCCTGTCAGTAAACAGGGACCCTGAGCCAGCTTTGGCTGATCAAAAGACTGTTCCTGGAGGCCTTGGTAGCGGGACTGACCAGAAATACTTGCTTACCAATTGTGGACACAGGATGCATGAGGCTTGCTTGAAAGAGCAGATGGATTACCCGTCAAGGTGTCCGATCTGCAGAAGTCTGATTTCACATGACGTATTCACATTGGAATTGCCATCTCCCAAGCTCGAGTTTGGAGAAATCATTTCGGAGATCGAATCGCAGGCGAGCACAAAAGCCAAAGAGCCCCTGACCCAGACGCCCGCGGACTAGAAAGACCCTGAGACTGGACAGCCGGCGGTTCTGTTTACTGTCGCTACCCTTTTAACTTTCAATCTTTTCTCTCAGCGTCTGGAAGACGGATATCCTTACCTGACATACGAATCAGGAGAGATATTCAGTGTGATAGATGAAAAGGTTATCGGTTCAACATGGCAAAGTGGCGTGCTGTGGCTGGCATTCAATCAGGATGATCCAGAGCAAAAGCTTGGTTGGCTCTGGGATAAACACTGTGCTAAGCTGTGTGGATCAACAGAGTGATCGAAGAAGCCGGGCATGGGTTCTTGAGGTCAATGTACGTAAGTTCATCGACAATCAAGAAACTCTATCATTGCTTTTCCCCGTACCGTTCATGTGGGCCTTGAAAGGGCCAGAGTTCCCTAATACGTTAGCAATCCCGGAGATCGGCCATGATGATGACACCAAGTCAAGGAGAAAGACACGCTTAGTCCTGATTGGCAGCGATCAAGGTACTACAAGCTTACATGCAAAGTGAGCTAAGTCAACCTGCTATCCCAATGCTAGAGCATGAACAAGCCGTGACAAGAGTGCAAAACATTTAGCATTGCACATCACTCAAACTAGAATACAAAATCTGCCTCATCGGTCCAAAAGTGGAGACTATCGGCTTATGTTTCAGCGTCTTCTACGACGCAAAACGACAAGTTTAATGCAGGACCGGGTCTTCCGTGATCATCAACTCGTAGCCCATATCACACGACCACATACATATCGCCTTTACGCATCGACAACCTCACCATAGATGTCCTTTGGAAGCTGCAGCGACAATTCCGAGTTCAATAGCTCCGTCAGGTTTGATCCATCCCGCAGGTAGATCCATTGCCCGTGGGCAAATGGACGGGAGTCCTGCTTCTCGAACATGCTATCACCCTCGACAATCCAGTCGTACCGCTTAGGGCCGGAGATGGGAGAGCTGAGCCAGATCTGCTTGTTGGGGGGTTGCTTGTTCAGGACGTAAGTGCCAATTGCGGGAACGGTGATGTTGAGGACGCCAGCCTGGGTAAAGATTAGTACATGGGATTACCTGGTCGCTCGGTCTGGACGTAGAATTATGATTTGGCAGGTAGGAGCCTTGGATAAGATATACAAGCAGGGGTATCACTCACGCTGTACTCTGCCTCCACATCCGACCCCTCTTCTTGCGCCTTCTCCAGCTCCCCGAGGAGAACATTGAAGTAGTGTTCCGAGTAGTCGTGGTATTCTTCCGGTGTCAGAGGTGACGGCTCACCGATATGCCCACCAGCACCAGCAACAGGTGTGCTCTGGGGGTTGGATGGCTTGGGGTTCTCCGAGTCAGGCTGGAGGCCCTTTGAGAAGAATGCGGACGATGTGAATGCCCGCGGATGCATTGGGTAGCTGCGGCAGAGCGGAGCCACGGCTTCGCGGGCTGTCCTGGAGGTGCGCAAAGAGGCACGGATACCCGAGCCGGCGCGGAGGAGACGGGGTGCGTTGCGAGAGAGCATTGTGGGCGTTTAATGAGATTGACGAGGTCGAGGGTTGTTGGAAGCCTCGGAAGATCAATGAAGCTTGAGCTGCGGAGAACCTACATCATCGCCCTGGCAGAAACTCACCGCCTTCCCATAGCGTGCAGCTTGGGCAGACCATGCGGGAAATTAGCGGCGCCAAGAAAATGCCCTTATTTCGGACGAGATATCAAGCCGCTCTCAACACTACACTGCCCCGGGCAATTGGCACCTTAGCTTATTACTTGTTTACTCCTTCATATTCAGGAAGGGATGCTTGCATCAGGATAATAGACGCCCTCATCACCTATCGTCCTGACCATCACCCTAACCTTCTTTCGAACCAACTTGCTTCCCGTCTTGCCTATCTGGACTCCTGGAGTTCTTCTCGCGTGTTTTCCCAAGTACCCCCCCTACGCCTTTCTTCCTCTGCTCAAATAAATACTACTTGAAATGTGGCTCTAAATTGGGTGTAGTTGTGTAACGTAGATAAGCCTTCAAACGCGGTAACTAAGTTAGTTAAACGAGGCTGTTAATCAAAATAACGTGTAATGATTAACCAATCAGAAGCGTAGCATCAGAATAGTGCCTACAATATTTTGCCATAAAGCAAGTATCATTTGCCCGGTTGTCTGCGTGCCTTGGTAAATTTCCTAGATTCTGCTGGTCGAATAAGGCCACTTTCCTGTTGCCGCTATTGCCCCCCATAAAGGCAAAGGCAGATGATATCATCTACTGGAGTCTGATCCCTTGAACAATCACCACCCGGCTACCGAGTAAGCCCCTATCACTCGCTGTACCCATTCTGCGTACTCCAGTGGAGTATCCCAATCTCCACGAAATCCTCCTCTGTGAGGGTGAGATTATCGTTTAAGTCGCCATGATTGTACCCAGTGAAAGCTACCACCGGAAGTCGGATATCGGCTACGACATATGGAGGGTCTCTATGACTCTGGAATTCGACTAAAGGATGAGGGGTAGCCCAGGTGATGACTGCCAGAAAGAGACAGCTGAGAAGCCTTAGAAGGGAAACCTTTAGGTTGGGCGTCTACGGTGAGGGAAACCGTTGCCGGGAAGGTTCGAGTACGAAGAAAGCGACAAGAAGTAAGCTAACTTAGGCTACACAGGGAGGTAATCCTGTCTGTGCGGGTCAGCCACCCCTTCCGGCCGCATTCTCTACTATAGGATAGAACAACCTATATCTGTATCCAATGAAACTTTACTGATCTCGGAGCTAACATCGGTTCAAATCCGAAAGATAGCCAGGTAGATATACTGAGTGCCTTGCATTTCTGTCATCAGATTTCAGCTGGCCGCTTCGAAGTTATGGCTTATGACTTCCCAATCTGACGCTCTCCTTTGGGTGATCGCTTATTCAGATGCTGTGTAGGTTATTCGCCAAGTCATGCTCGTAACAGGATGTACACATTCCACTTGGCACCCGGAGCGTGTTTAAGGTTTCCTCTATCAACGCTAAGCCGATACCCGAGCAAAAGCGGATCCGTATAGACTTCCCCAACGGCTTCAATCTAGGTAAATGGCCACGCGATAGCACAATTCATTACGTACTTGGGAGCCTTAGTATCCCATTCAATCGTTGGTACTCCGAGTAATCGTTCGTTTACTAACCCCCAAACCTGGTTAGTTAGTGCCAACTCTAAACGACAATTCATAATAGACTGCTCCTCCAGGTCTGATCCCGTCTACAATCTATTCTCTCTTCCAAGTCCCTCCATCTCGCATTCTCTATTCAATATGACTCCCACACAATACAAGCTTATCTTCCGGGTACCTCCATCCCACCTGGAAGTCTGCAAACAAGCAGTCTTCACTGCTGGCGCAGGCACATATCCCGGCGGCATGTACGGCGAGTGCTGTTTCGAGGTACTGGGAATGGACCAGTTCCGACCAACTGATAAATCGACACCTTTCATCGGCAAGCCAGGCCAACTCGAACGAGTCGCCGAGTACCGAGTTGAGACTTTGTGTGTTGGCGAGGATGTGATGCGCAATGCGGTCAAGGCGCTGCGGAAGACTCATCCATACGAGCAAATTGTCATTGAGGTGATTCGACTTGTCGATATCGAAAGCAGTGAGTTTTACTAAGTGAGCTGGAGCTTGATGCCCGCGAAAGAGAATGGTAGGTCTTCATTTATCACTACTTTATGAAGATTCTTTTTAACGGCTAGTAGGCAGTATAACGTGATTGAATTATTCCCATGGGAGACACGCAGGAGGTTCCATCCCCTTTGGAAGAATTGAGGCCGATGAACGGAGGACCAAGGGTGGAGAAATGATCGGGATTGACCGTATTTCAACGCGGATTTCGGGAAAGAAGAAGGAGAGTGAGACTAAACCAGCGGATAACTGGCTTAATTGTGACCATACTCTATCTACCATCTGCAACTTTTGATGAATTCAGAGGCGCCAACAGGAGTGAAGTCTTTAACACATCAGCTTCCTCTTTTTCAAATATTTCTTTAGAATAATTTTCCAAGAGTATTCCAGCTAAGAATCATTGCTTTGCTCATCAAAGCTGGACAGCTAACAGGGCGACTCGCAGTGGGCCTTTGGTTGAGTCATGGCCCACACACGTAAAGAGGGCCCCAACCGATTTCCCGACATTCCCGATCACCACGAAGACTTTGACAACGAAATCCGATTTATCAACTCCACAATTACCATTGCCACTAAAAGAGTAAGCCGATTTAGTGGATATGTTGATGTTGGTTAAGATAATCAAAAAGGACATCAGGGCACTTCGAGAAATGGCTATCCACTTCCCCAATAACCACTGATGCTTAGCCCTCCGGGTAATCCCCGGTTTACACACGAGTCTAAAGCTGCATCGCTAGGTAGAGAACTAGCTGATTCTGGAATAAGTATCTCACTTAGAAAACCTTAATGTCTCAATTAGTCCCAAATCTACCTAGCATTCGCCCGCAATCACTGGCCAGTGGTCTCAAGCTAAAACATAGGTAGACTACCTCGCCTTCCTCTTCCCCCTCTCCACAACATCATCCTCATCACCGCAAACATGGACCCAGCATCTGCAGCAAACGAGAGCCTGCCAACAGGCGCATGGGCGACGGTCTCGGCCATCGACTCGGCCAGCCTCAGCAATCTGCCCCTTGAGCCGTACTTTCATAGTGACTTGCCGCGCCTTCAGCGAGTCACCGTTCCCGCTTTCTCGTTTGTCATTACAAACCAACAGGGCCGCTGCGTTTTGTTTGATCTGGGACTGCGCAAGGACTGGGCCGAGCTGTCTCCGACAGCGGTGGCAGAGATCCACAACGACAAGCTAGGAATTGACTGCCAGCAGGATGTCCGCGACATCCTTGAAGCGCAGAATGTCAGCATAGACAGCGTTGAGGCGATTATTTTGAGGTTGCTTGCCCATCTTTTTGTTTCTTCTTCAATCTTTCGCAGTCTTCGGAGCTTCACAGCTGACTCGTCAGCCATCATCACTTCGACCACATCGGTGATCCCTCCCGCTTTCCCTCCTCGACTGAGCTGGTCGTCGGTCCCGGGGTAAGCGAGGCACTGATGCCCAGCTACCCAGAAAACGAGAGCTCCGAGATATTGACCTCTGATTATTCGTGAGTCTCCAGATCATAGTCACCATGGAATCGAGGAGTGCTCTAACTCGAGCAACGGGTCTGTCAGTGGCCGCACTGTCCGTGAGATCGACTTTGGGTCCGCAAAACTCTCTATTCTAGGTGTACCAGCACTCGATTACTTCGAAGACGGCTCGCTGTATTTGCTCAGCACCCCTGGCCATGCGGTAGGCCACATGGCAGCTCTAGTCCGAACTACCAGCAGCCCAGACTCGTTTGTCTTACTGGGCGGTGATGCCTGTCATCACTGCGGCGAGCTACGACCCTCGCCCGGACGGCCACTCCCTACGCCTGTACCGTCGTGCATTGCGCACTTCCTTGACGGCCACTCCAATGACGGGACGCAGCCCTTCTTTCAGATCCAGCGAGATGTCCGCTACGCAGCTTACTGCCACAATACTGATGAGGCGGAGCAGACTATCATGCGCCTGCAACGCTTTGATGCGCTTGATAACGTTCTAGTCATTTTTGCGCACGACGCCAGCATCAAGGGTATTGTTGAAGAATTTCCGGCGACGCTGAATGACTGGCTTGTCAAGGGCTGGGGGCAGGGCTGCCGATGGCGCTTTCTTCGGGATTTTGAAGGGTAGATCCTTGTAAATAGAGGATCATTGTTGTCATTTTTGGAATGAACTGATATTGAATTGTAGGCCCTGCCTCCAGCTGCTCTTTTCGAACAAATCTATACTAACATGCGAGAGAGGTTAGGAAGGGTGAACAAGAGACAGCCCACTCGGAGACTTGCACTCCTTTGTTCCATCCTTGTACCATCGGCAGAGACTCAATTGTATTTGAGTGAAGACTTTTGAACCAGGTGCTTCTCAACCGAAGAAGCCATCGCGACAAATTTCGAGGCCGTGATATATCGCACCAAATCAGTGCAAAGCGAAAGATTATAATACATGGCCGACCTGGAAGTTATGAAAGAGCAGAATGCTTTTATTAAATCATGAATGCCCATCTCGCCGTTGCGAAAAAGAGGGTCTGTCAAGTTTGGAGACGCTTTTACTCCAGTGGGCCCTCGGCTCGGATCTCGCGATGAAAACTTCAAACCCGAAAGCCGAATCGGCCAGACACGGCCATTTCGAGGACAGATGAAATCGCACATAAGTCCAAGGAAAAAAAACTGTGGCATTTTCAACAACTGAAAATATACAGACATATTGATGCGATGACATCCACATTCATCACAATGGGAGAGAACAAGGAAGTCTTCGACACCGATTCCGATGGCGACAACTATAACAACGACAACAAGTCGCCATCTCTCTCAGATAAGGAGGATCCAAACATTGACGGCTGGCAAGGATGGCTCGTTGTCGTAGCTGCTTCATGCGCTTTGTTCATCTATTTGGGAGTTATTTACTCTTGGGGTGTGGTACAATCCGAGCTGGTGAAGACGACGCCATTTTCCATGACTACTTTGACGTTCGTGGGTTCCTTGGCGACATCTTTCATGGTTTCGATGAGTATCCCAACTGGTATGGCAATTCGTCGATTTGGGTATCAACGGACGGCTTTTACGGGTGCTATTTTCATGGGCTTGGGCGAGTTCTTGGCTAGTTGGGTGACCGACAGTCTGGTCGGTTTGTTCATTTGCCATAGCGTACTCTTTGGCGTGGGTGGAGGGTTGACGATTATGGTATGGTTGATGACCTTTATTGAGCTTGTTCTCAAGGTCCACTTCTAACATATACAGCCTTGTTCCACCGCCCCCTTGCGATGGTTCCGGAAACATCGGGGCCTCGCGACAGGAATAGTCTTTGGAGGAGGCAGTCTCGGAGCCGCAACGCTGAGCGTTGCTGCAAACCTGCTGGTCGCGGAGCTTGGCGTGCAATGGACCCTCCGAATCTTTGGTATACTTTCATGGGCCATTTGCGTACCAGCAGCGTGGATGATTCGGCAACCGAAGAGCACGGTTGAAGCTGTACCACAAATACAATGGTATGTTTTTCGCTGCTCAAATGAGACATCACGACAATAAGTAACATGATGCTCCTTCCAGGTATCGCTTCAGAGAGCGGGCATTCATCCTCCTCTTCGTGGGCAGTGGACTCGGCTGCTTCCCACTTTTCATTCCCTCATACTTCATCCCGATCTATGCGCGAGCAGTGGCGTCCCAACGTGTCGCGGTCATTATTCTGGCCATGTGGAACGTAGCATCGACGGTTGGACGTGTGGTCGCAGGATTCCTCGCAGATACAGTCTTGGGGCCGTTGAACAGTCTTATTCTGTCCCTGCTCTTGGCAGGTGTGAGTGCGCTGGCTATCTGGCCCTTTGCTAGCTCCGTCGCTGTGCTGTCGGTATTCATTGTGTTGAATGGGCTGGGATGCGGTGCCTTCTTCAGCCTAATCCCGGCTGCTGTTGGGTCAATGTTTGGTGCCAAGAACACCATGGGTGTCTTGCCGATCCTGTGGGCAGGATGGTTCTTTGGATATTTCTTTGTGAGATCCCTCATCACTGGCCTCTTGCCCAAGTGTTTGACCCCTTTAGCTGACAGAGATTATGTAGGGCTCACCGATAGCTGCTGGGATTTATTCCTTGTCCGATAAGGGCACTGGCACTGCTGCGTATCGACCAGCTGCTTATTATGCGGGCGGAATGTCTCTCGTTGGTCTGTTGTTCGTGGTTATGATCCGCTGCCTATACTCTCGCCAATTTTTCGCCCGAGTCTGAGAGAAATATGTTACTTGGTTATTTGAATCGATGGTCAACAGACCCTTTGCCAAAAAGTGACGGCAAATCACCACGTTGGGCAGCATTGAGACAAAACACCTTGTTCATCATCGCCAATTCCGACCAGCGAGGCGCTCTAATACCGCGAGTCAGTTTGATGAATGCAGACTTCTAACTGCTGCCTCCAAGCCATTCTAATTTTCTGGGAACAATTCCCGGGAATCATGGATGATTTAGTTATGTCAAATCGAGAACTACCTGCCTGGGGTCCCTGATCGTCCTGCGCCGTCTTGCAAATGAGACATGCGCTGAAGGAACATGATTCCTGGTCAGAGCACCTATGCTCCGAACAAGCGACCAGTATCGCGAATTCCTGACCGATAACCGTCTCTATTTGCAATCCCTCTGAGAAGGGATTCGAAATTAGAAGTCTCTTTTCTTCTCAAATGAATTAGCGAATGCCTACCTACGTATTCTACATCAGCTGTGTTCTCCGCCACCCCTCTAACTCGTGCTAGCCCGATCCATCCTAATGCAGATGAATACATGAGAATTGAAATCACCTTCTTCGCAAAGAAGCCCCCCTAATTCCTTGCTGATTTTGGCTCCCGATTGTATACGCCAGTGCATAGACCGATCTATCCCCTAAGCCTGTGGTGCCTGGGCAGACAAAAGGGGTGATACTAAGGTTCGGTCATTCCTCGGCCCGCCAATTCGGACGATATCAACCTAACTAGGTTACTACGAGTTTAATAGCCGTAGCTACACAGTGTTGCCTGAACATGCTGACGTGGGCTGTGGCCCGCCTCGAGGGTTCGTAATCGGGTGTGGGCAGATGTTAAGATTAGAGTCAGCTCAGACCAATTTGATCCTTGCGAAAAAGTTACTGTATGAAATGTGTCGAAGAATGACTACTGGCAATGAAAAGTTGATCTTCCGTGTGAACCAGTGTGTTCCTTGCTTTGTTGTGAAATTTATGATATGATAGCCCGGTGGAGAGTATTGATTAGGCCAGCAGTTGGGATTTGGAAAAGTGAATTTAGGAGGAGAAATTACCAACAAATAAGTAACCGATCAAATTTGCAAGGGTATGGATTGTTGGATGTTCATCCCCCCCAGATGATCGTTGATCGGAGCCCTGGTGCTTGTCGGAAACCGCCCCGGGCGCCCATTAAAACTGGCGGCATGATGAATGATTGAGGGCCTACTACGGTCTGGACGAGCATTAAATCCCTACTTCAAATTGGAGGTGCTTCAATTGAGACGTCAGTAATGTTCGAAGCCCGTTGATCCCGCGGGTATTGGCAAGATGGCCAGAACGGCCAACACCAACACCTCCATCGCCGAGGTCTGGCACCCAATAAACCTAACATAACAGGTCTAGATGTACCTACCAGAATCTCTGGAACCTAATTCCGAGCCTAGTCACGATTCCAATCAGGCATCTTGACCGTGGAAGTGGCCGACGCACTATGTCCGATTGGCAGCCACATAAACATTCGAGATACAATTTTCTCCCAAACCTACACCACCCGCACTGACAAGTTGACAACGGCACAATGCCGGTCAATCTCCGGCAGACATCAGAGACGTCGAAAAAGTGGAAAAGCATAACGCCGATCAGCCACGTCGCCGTTTGACCGGGCGCAGAGTCCGGCAAGGCTTGGCCTCGCGTAGTGGGGATTTTACGTGCCGGAGTACCTTTGGAAGAGAACTCCGTCAAGGTCAAGTTGGTAACTACACAGCGGGGCAGTCAAGTCAGCGAGTGCCCCAGCGACTGGGTTCTTGATCAACAAAAGGGAGCGGCTAGCGGTGTTACAGACATGACGAGTTTTTCCCGCTACAGACAAGCCACTCGTGGACTTGTTCGCAATGCGCACTTCGCAGCAAGTTCCTTGCGGGCTTTAGCTACACTTAGTCACTTACAGGCGCCAGGCGGGGACTAGGCCTGGCCGAAGGAGTCTGGGTTTGTGCTGAAACGCTGGCGTCGATCGGTTGCTGGGCCCGGATTGCCTTTAGCCTTTGCTGTAGGCTGTGAGTGGCCGCTGCCGTCATCGGTGGTGGCGCCGGTTGGTGCGGTGTGTCGGAAGTGTGTTCGGTGGAGTTGGTGGAAGAAGAGCAGAACAAGTAGACTTTGAACTCAATTGTACGCGAGAACCTTGAATTTACAATTGTATGCAATGTGCTATCGCATGTGAGATTGAGACTGCTGATTAGGGTTATTTGTTCTTGTGGGCTTCTCTGTACTTTTGGCACTCCCACATTGCACGCAGGCCATAGTTGAACCTAACCGCAACCACAACCACTCCAGCCCTACTTTTGGGACTGCTATGCCATTCGTGGATTTGGTGGGCAGTAAGGAGTCTCTCGATTGACACGGGTGTGCGTGATAGGTCAACTTGGGCTAATTCCCCTGGCGCTCCAACACACGTCAGCCAGTCAGAGGATGTGGATATGGAGACCACTAGGGGGAGAAGAGAACATACATAATTTATGCAATCAACTGGCAGAAATAGAGCTTATGCCCAGCTGCCTGAGGCATGTGGGAGGTTTTATGAGTAGGCGGCGTTGAAAGCGGCCTGTCCGATTGTGCACATTCCTAATGACTCCTAAAGCTCTCCGTACCTTCTCTCTGACAGGCCAGCCAGGGAACCACATCCCAGCGCCACTGGATCGCCAATCGAATGCAACTTGTTGCAACTTTCCGAGCGGCATACGCAAGCAACTTCCATGGTTTGTCCAGCCAGACTCCACCTTCCCCTCTTTTCATCCACCATTTGATGCGGAAATTCACATGGTCGCGCATCTTCTGCATGGTTCCTGAGTTGGCTGTCAGGGGGCAGCCAATGCCTGATCTCTTGATTGCCGATGGCTGCCTTTCGAAATGCCTTGCCATTGTTCTCCTTCAGGCACCAGCAACCCTCGAGCGCAATTCGGATCATTATTCCTTTGTTTGCGAAAAATAACCCGGACACGTAACCCCCCGAGCGCAGCCTGAACACCTATATCCTTTGTTCAGGCCTCGTTTCACCGACGGTCCAGGCTACTGTGGAGTCCGCGGATATCTCGACTGTGGAGTAACGAGATGCATCTCTGCTTGACAGAGAAGATACCGAGAGAATTCTCTTTGTCGGCCCCACTGCCGCAGTGGATATGTATTATAAAGTTTGCAACGGGGCTGAACTAACTGAAAAAGGTTGAAACAGACTCTCTCCGGGGCCTGAATGTATGGCCAGGCTCCGCGCTGGCCAATGATCAATTCCGCAACCATCAGGCTGGGCCTGTCAGAAAAGCCCCCGAGATCCAATCGTTGCCTGCCCCTGCTTCCCCGTTACAAACGGGGGCCTTGGAAGTTCGTTCCGAGGGTGACGCAGCTCTGCATGGTCAAAATCACGACCTTCGAGGGACCACTTTGGCATGGCTTTTGCCTCCATTACCCAATGGCAGCCTGGTAACACTCTTGCAACACTCCACTTGGGACCCTCCCTACTCGGCACAAAAGATGAAAGACATGAAGAACGACGTTCCAGCCAGCAAGGCCACAAGTGATACGAAAGTTCGACGCACAATGCATCGGAAGATTTCCCATTTAGCATTTAACCTCCCTCGTCCCCCCTCGTCTGTCGCCTCTGTTTTCTTTCCCCAGTCTGCGCGTGTTCGTTCACAATTCCTTCCTTTTCCGATCTTTGAGATCACTCTTCGATCATTCTATCTTTCTAGGTACCTGTGCCGTGCACGGTCTAGAGTCCTTCCTTTCGAACATATCCATTCCTTCTTGAGAACAGGTCTTCTCGAAATCATCATTTATCCATTCCTTTTTTCGGTGAACAGAACGCACATATATCATCTCCCTTGAACATATCAAAATGGTATCCTTCACTCAGCTGTTCACCACTGGCCTCCTCGCCACCTCGGCCCTCGCCATCCCAGTCGCCAAGCCAGTGACTGTCGATTTGCAGCCGCGCAGCGGCACTTCCAAGCGTGGTGCCGCCTACAATGACGCCTCCCTTGTCTCCCCGCTGAGCTCCAGCGGCACCATCTCCTGGGCCTACAACTGGGCCTTCTCGTCGTTCGGTAGCCTGCCTTCCGGTGTCGAGTATGTGCCCATGCTCTGGGGTGCCAAGGACTTCGGCGGCTGGGTTGCCGCCGTCGAGACAGCGCTCTCCTCCGGCAGCAGGTACATCATGGGCTTCAACGAGCCCGACATGACCTCGCAGGCCAACATGTCTCCCTCGCAAGCCGCGAGCTACTACAAGAACTACATCACGCCCTACGCCGGCAAGGCCAAGCTGATCTCGCCCGCCGTTACCTCGTCCACCAGCTCTGGTATGGGCCTGTCCTGGTTCCAGGAGTTCATCGGCGACTGCTCGTCGTGCAGCATCACCGGTCTGGCCGTGCACTGGTACGGCGACACTGTCGATGAGTTCAAGTCCTTCGTCACGCAGGCCATCAGCACTGCGCAAAGCAGCGGCCTGTCCGAGGTCTGGGTTACCGAGTTCGCGCTGAACCAGGATGTTGGCGGTGTCTCCAATCCCGCTGCTACCGCTGCCTTCCTCAATGAGGTGCTCCCCTGGCTCGACGCCCAGTCTGGCGTCACCCGCTACTCGTACTTCTTTTGTGCCAAGAACTATCTGTTTAGCGACAGTGTACTGAACGCCGCCGGTAACACTTACGCTTCCTAAGTCTACGGTGTGTGGACTCGAGGAAAAAACAGAACAAAGAGATTCAGGATTTTCCCTCTGGCGTTTTCGGGATGGGATCATTCGTTCTACCCCGATATCCTGGTTTCTGCTCTGGCGCAATGTGACGTCCATTTTTTCTCATCGGGACATGTCTTTTTTCCCCTTCTTCTTCCCCTTGTTCTTTGTCACATATTCTCACCCTCCAGGTGGACGAAAATAGATATTATCACATACGCAGACAAGTAACCAATGCTAGATTTCACCTTTCGATTCGCCTCTTTCGCATTTTCATTCCTTGTCTAGACCTCCAGGCGTGTATTCCGAAAATACCCACCAGTAACCTGAAAGAACCAACAAGTCTCCTGCATAATCCGAGGCGAGAGGCTGTTTCACTTGTCGAGGCTCTTTGTTGTTGGTCTCAGCCACCCTTGCCGGGCGTTATCTGATCCGATTGGCTGCGGGCCGATTGGGCGCTTAAGTAGTTTGGTGCTTATTCCGTCATGCTGAAATCAATCCCGAAGATCAATCCCGATATTTCTTGTTGAAAATGATCAGAATCTTCTGAGCTCATAGAGTGTAGAAACGAGTTTGGTTGAAAGGCGTGGATCCTGGAAGCCCTTTGCGTGCTTTGCGCCGAGACATGAACATAGTAACCTTCCCAGCGCGCCGCTCCCCCCCAACAGTTTAGGATCGCAGTAGAGTGTAAGATTCACAAGGTAAGGGTGCAATAGCCACTCCCCCAGGAAATTGCCTCAAATGTTCGGCCAGATACAACACCGGCAGTCTTGCATCTCCTCCTGTGTCGGTGCCCGCCGGTGAGACGGATAAAGGTCTTTGATGCTCCACCGCCGTACACGCATGAATCTATAAATGAGCGATATTGGTAGTCGTCCTGCATTGCCTCTTATGGACAGAGCCTATTTCAAAGCAATCTATAGCTCCTAGGTTCTGGTGGGAAATAACAGGTAGCGATCAACAGAAAGTACGAACGATAGTTTGAGTTCGATACATGGTGTATCGTGTGGTTTCTTGGACCCTAGCCTATTCCTAGGAACGCAGATCTATTCCTAAAAACGTAGCCGATATTTTTTTAGAGATCCGTTAACCCCTGGGAACTCATAAGCTGGCTTTCCACCACAGCATGTCACACGCGCTGGGCGATTATCCCTATTTGGGTGGTCTCTTAATCTGCCTAGACGGGCTATCTCTCAAGCCGCGAGACACGAAGGCAAATGGTTCATTCTAGCTTTATCTCCATCTATCTGCAGTCTATAAGTAATAGCAATTTACGTTTGAAAACCTTGCCCTCCATGTTTCCATCCCCGGGGCAAATCTACTGGAGCAATCTACTCCGCCTTCTTAGACGCCTTGGTCCTGAGCTTCATCAGACCAAACACAAGTGCATAGCCCGAAATAGCATAGATAACAGTAATTCCAGCATCTCGCCACCCATAGTAATAGTGGTTAACGTTGAGTGTCTTCAGGAAGTCACTACCAGTAGTGTACTCGCAGACCTTGCAGCCCGAAATAGCATCTGGGTTCAACAAGTTAATGCCACTGCCGGGGCCACTCATGTAGTCCGCGAGATACTCGCCACAAGTACCATTCGTCGGATCGAAGAGCGCAAGCTCGTTCTCGTTGCAGGTGACCTTCTGCCCCCAGAGACCGAATGTCAACATGCCGTTAACAACATAGTTGAATGGGTTGAGATAGTACATCCAGTACTTCCAAAACACGTTGAGCTGCGTGTAGGGCACGAAGACACCGCAGAAGAGGACAAGAACACTGATGATCAGGGGGTTGACAAGGGCCGCAAAAGTTGGGTTCGGGGCGTACGCGGCAATGAATTGGCCGATGCCGGTGTAGATGAATTCGTAGATCAACATCATGAAAAAGATGGCTCCGGAGCGGTTGGAGTCATGAGGCAATCTCCAGACGGGCCAGTACCAGCAGATAAAGTAGAGAACGGCGCAAATGCAGAGATATGGGAATTCGGAAACGATGAGCCCTGTGACGAATGCGACCCACGAGTACATCTTGGACTTTTTCTCGCGAGCATCGTAGATATCGCGGCGCTGGATGAAGAGGGGTTGGAGTTGGTTGATGACGCCTGGTGCAACAAAGACGAAATTGAAGATAGTGAACATTTTCAGTTGGAGAGCCGTCACGCTGGAGCCGGGTCGCCAGAAAGAGAACCCGTTTAACATAGCCGAAATGATGTGGAGTGAGAATTTGTTATTGACGTAGGCAGTATTGCGGAACAGTGAGACATTCATCCGACGAGTGACAATCTTGATCTGCTCCCAGAGGGGCATGGAAAACTCGTAGCCATCGTTGACGGTCCCTGGTGGCTTGCTTGCTGCATCGGCGATCATCCTGTCCAGCTCGGTCATCATCTGGTTTTGTTCAGGAGAGTCGAGCCAGATTTGATGCCAATCTTTGTCCTTCACTTCTTCAATACCGCCCGTGACAACATCAATCATGAACTCTGCCGGGTTGGCCTCTTGGGGACAGGTAGCTCCGTACTTGCCAAAGTACTGCTTGATCGTAGCTCCGTTATCGCCAATGTCCCCAAAGTAGACAGTCTTACCACCTCTGGCAAGGAGAAGAAGAGTATCGAATTGGGCAAACAGCTGAGCAGAAGGTTGATGGATAGTGACAAGGACCGCTTGGCCGATATCCGCTAGCTTTCGAAGAAATCTGACAGTGTTATAGGCAGATTGACCGTCGAGACCCGATGTAGGCTCATCCAAGAAGATTAGAATGCTAGGCTTCGAGACAAGCTCCACGCCGATTGTCACGCGCTTCCGTTGTTCAACAGATAAACCATTGCCCACGGTACCAATGAGAGTGTCGGCAAGATCATGCAGTTCCAAGAGGTCGATAATCGTCTCGACATATTTGAGCTTTTCTGCTTTTGGGATGTCGCGAGACTGTCGCAGCAGAGCAGAAAACTCCAAGGCTTCTCTCACAGTGGCGTACGACTCATGAACATCCAACTGCTCACAGTATCCTGCCATTCTCTGGAAAGACACCGGTAGCTCGCGGCTATCAACCAAAATAGAGCCTTTGATTGTACCTTCTGTTTTTCGCTGCGCGAGCACATCAAGCAAGGTGGTTTTTCCGGCTCCAGAAGATCCCATGAGAGCACCAAGCATGCCAGGCTTCACCCATCCATTAATATTGTCAAGGAGAACTCGGTCGCCAGTCGGGGTTTTGACCGTGTACGTGAGATTCTTCCAGGTAAAGATAGACGTGTTCCGAACAAGATTGTCATTATCGACTTGGACTGGCTCATCGGTGGTTGGCCGAGCTGTACCTTTCTCCTTGTTCTGAGCCTCCTCATCACTACCACGATGTCGTTTCTTGAGGTTCTCTCGTGGAATGAGAAGAGAAGACCCGGATGCAGCGCCCGATTTCCAAAAGGTAGTAAAGACTACCGTTAGCACAGCAAAGAACCCCCACCAGGCCCAGACAACGCCGAAGTTGCGCCACATCTGAGAGTGTTTGTAATGGAGGGATGAGAGGTACTGGTCTCCAGTCACGTAATCCGCACCAGGAAGAGCACCACCAACTCCAGCGCAGGATTTATGGGCAGATCCGACATTCTCGTATCCGGGGCCACTGGGGATTAGATTTCCGCCAACACAGTCGATATGCTGGCCATGGAACTCGTTGGACAGGGCAGCTTGGAAGGCGTATGCAAAGGGATTGGTGTAGTATAGCTCGAGAAACCAATTCTTGATCTCCGGCTTTGGAATCATGTACCCGGCATACATGACAATTCCCTTGACTGCGGTGCCGCTGATTTTGGAAGCAGCCTCGAAGGTACTGAATGCAGCTCCGATCATCCTGAACAAAGCAGTAATGCACTGGAAAGATTTGGAAGAGTTAGCTCCAGTCAGCTTATGGACGGTGGTTTAGCATCTCTTACCAAAGTAGTGGTGAAAAGAATGGCCCAAAAAGTGAAGAATGCCGCTGCAGTGTGCTTTAAGCCCACCATCCAGTAGATCACAATGGAGAAGATGGTGCATTGAAACAGCAGAACCGGGAAGTCTGCGGTGATCTGGGCCAGACAGAATGCAGCTGGGTGGTACATCGAAAAAGATTTATGCTTTGTCAGAATCGGACGACCTTTGAATGACTCGGTGACTTCAGACATAGCCACAATGCAGTTGTATAGCAATGAGAAGAAAACGGCACCACCCTTGGTGAAGAGTCCAGCAGAGGTATCAGGAGAATTATAGAAGCACGATCCAGCAATCAAGGCCATGACACACGACAGGACCTGCTTGATCAGGAAGGTGCTCTTCTCGCCCCAAAGGATTTGGTACTGTCTGGTGGTGCAGTGTATAAGCTGGGCCCAGAAGCTGGTGGTCAGGTCACTGCCCTTGGGGAGGTGCTTGGACTTTTCCCAAGCGACAGAGTGCTTGAATGCTTCCGTGCGCTCGGCAGCAAGGTCAGTGTCAGGGTATCCGTATAGAGACACCTCATTCTTGTATATTGCCGAGTTCTGGTACTCGGTCAAGATCGCGTCGGCAGTCCTTGGGAATCTGCCTTCCCAACCAGGCCTGATCTTTCGCTCGGTTGGAACTGTTACACCCGTGAGGAAGTCACCTTGAAGTTCAGTCAGTAGATGAAGACAGGGAGTAAATCACAGGATCACATACCAATGTTTGCACCATCCGTGTAGACAAACCCAAGGGTTTCCATGAATGGTTTTGCTTCCGCCGCTGGGCCATAGTAGATCTGCTTTCCCTCATCAAGGACAAGAACCTTGTCGAAGAGATTATAGATTCCATTACCGGCTTGGTAGAGCGTCACAATGGTAGAGAGACCTTGCACATCGGTCATTGCACGAAGGGCTTTAGCCCATTCCAAGGCCGTGGAGGCGTCGAGCCCTCTTGTCGAGTTGTCCCAAGTGTACACTGAACCTCTCGTGGCAAGACACTCAATAATAGACACTCTCTTTCTCTCCCCACCACTGACACCTCGGACGAATTCATTGCCGACTTTTGTATCGGCAGTGTGGGCGATTCCCATCGACTCGAGAAGGAACTGCTTAGTCTCGGCGGTATATTCGGCAACACTCTTGCCTTCACCAGGAAGGTGATACGGGACCTTGAGTTTGGTAGCGAATTCCATTGTCTGACCCACGGTCAACCGAGGGTAAAAGAGCTCTTCCTCAGTGTTCATCACGATTTGCCCTTGGTATTTCGATGCTTCGTCCGGTGTCATGTTTCCGAATCGGACCTCTCCGATAATGTTCTTGTACCCCTCGCGGCGATTGGACAGCATCTTGAGAAGAGTGGTGCATCCAGATCCGGGGCGTCCAAGAACGAGCAGCATTTCACCAGGCTTGACACATCCATGGCTGTTTGACAGGATCGACTTGAGTGGTGGTTTGCGGCGAAAGTCCTTGATCAATTGAGGAACGTTGAATTGGGAGATCATGTTCTCCTTGACGGCTGCTTCGGCTGCAAGAACCTCGACAGACAGATCTCGCCAAGTGACTCCCAGCTCACGCTTCTTGAAGCCAGCTGCTTCATCGCGCTCGGCGTTTCGAATGACTTGCGGTGTCATGTGCCATTCTGTGGGCTTCTTGGGAGGCGGGACGCCAGAGGGATGAGGAGTCAGGGTCTCGGCGCTACTAGCTTCTCGAAGATTGATTTCAGGAACGGCAAGGGTGTTGAAGTATTTTCCATTGCCATCCTCAGTGGCTGTTCCAGGGGGTGAGGCACTGTCGTATTCTTTTTCGTGTTCTTCCATGATAGAAGCAAGTATAGGTAAGGAGGGGAGATTGGTCTGGTCGTTCTGAGGAATATTCTGCTTGGAAATGGGATGTCAGGGTATAGTTATACATCTACGAGTATCTTCGGATCGACAGGATCGCCAGCCAGGAATCGTCTTCTCGATCCGAAGAGCCCTTAAGAAAGTGGAGCCAGGGGACTGTTATCGGCACTATTGACTTATGCCTTGATTCGAATGAATACGTCTCGAGAAATTCCGTCCCAGGTTCAGTCAATTGCGGCTACTAGTGCGTATATTTGGTCGATCTTGGTCTTATTTACCATTATGAATAGGTTCACAGGCATAACTGGAACGGCACGCCACCCGAGCTTCCGCTGGTGTGGAGGACTGGGCATGTAAAAAGACAGGACGTTTGACATCTCAATGATAGACCTCGGCCTGAATACCGAGATAGGGGTCTAAATTGAGATACCAGGACAGCCAATCAGAAAGCGGATATGATTGCTTCAGTCTTCTTTATGGTAGGTTCAAGGGTGCCTAGATGCATACTGTGGATCTTAACCACATCAGATCCGCGGCATTATGCATACATCCGATCTGCGCCATATTCGCCGCGGTTGGTAGTCGGGTAAGGAGCCTTGAGCCTTCCGGATGCTCGTAGTAATGATTTTTAGAATATTAACAGGAGATGTTGAAAACCACTAGAGCAAGCAACGATGCTGTGGTCTTTCCATTCCTCACGCTGTAACCTTGAGAGGCTTACATGTTCCTACCTCTTCTATCGAGACATCACCATTGTATATTTCTAGTCCTCGTTAATGTGAGAACAGATCTACCGGATAACAACCATGGATCAGAGATCCCGTCAAGGGCCGAATTACGTGGACATGGCCTGGCCGGCTTGCCGGATAGCATCTAGTATTTCTGCCGAACTACCCGGCTGAAGACCAAATAGGAAATTTACAAACGCTCAATAGTCAGTGTGGATCAGATAAAGAGTAGAGAGAGTCTAAATTAAAAGAGATGTCTAGAATCATCACACCGTGTTCACATCCATTGCGAAAAATCGATACAATCTTCTCTTAGTGGCGAAAATTGGGATTCCAGTGAGGGCTCCACATAGTATGAACGACCCCTAACCTATGCGCTTTCTAGATATCAATTCAATCCAGTGTGTGAGATGGCAGCATAACCGTGTTTTGAGAATACGTAGAAGACTTCAAACCAGACACTCAAACTCACATTGGATAGGACGTTGGGGCGACTCACACGAAAGACCTCAGGACAGCTCTCGAAAATATTTAAGAGAGACATGTCAACCAAATAACCATACAAAGCCATGGTTTTCCCTTTTTAATGACACTTGTTCCAGAATCTTATGCATTGCTTCGACTATGTATTGTCTCATAAGTCATAACCACTAGAAAATCCCGATCCTTTCGATAGACCCAGTGGATATCACTAGCATCGGGACTTCTTCCTGCTTCTACCTCGCCGCTAAAAATCGTGGTTTCTCACTATCAGTGAGCAATGTTCCATTCTATCTATCAGGTTGTCGTAAGGCTCGCTCCGTCCAACGTCAACTGTGGACACCTCTAGGAGAAATCGCACACCTGCCCACGGCAACGCAGCATGGGTAGGATCATACTGCACAATCACGTCTCCAATTTCTTTGAAATCAGTGATCCAGAGAGCAATCTTGTCGAGAACATCACGGACAATAATTCTACGATGGCCACTGATCTTCAAAACCCAGCGCTTTTGCATGCAAAGCCTTTGTTTTTCTCGTAGTACTCGAAGAGTTTCGTCAATGGTTCTTGGATCTTTTTGGTGCGATAAGGCAGTAGGCGAGATTTGTCCTCAGGACTCAGCAATTCGAACGCAAGAGTACACAGATCTTTGCGTACCGGAGGTGTGAGACTCATCGTACTGGTGGACTGAGATTCAACTAGCAGCTGAAGCTTGGGAACCCTGTTTCTGTTAACCAACGCAATCTCATGTGGAAATGTAGGGATGATATTCCCTCCAGAGGTTCCCACTTTGCAGGTTAACTGGCCCATCATCCAGCGACTACTCTTCGTACAGCCCAGCGCGTTGACCGCACCTTTGACACGTTGGAAGACTGCACTGCACTGCACTGCACTGCCCAACCCCAATCAAGTCGCCAAATTAGACGCAAATACCAAGACAAACCCTCCACGAGAGGACATGGAGATTAGGCGGGCAGCGACAGCGACAATCTCAACAATGATCGGCCAACACTGGCCGTGACGGGGAGTATTCCCGACACAATCTTTAGGGAAGAGGGCAGTTAGGTATAGACCTCATGTGACAGAAGAGTGCCACTAAAAACACGGCCTCGACGATGTTCTCGGGAACCTTTTACGCTAAACCAGTCCCAACCCTCTAAGAGAAGGTGGACATCCACCTAGGTAGAAATACCAGAAGCATATCCTTCTATTCCTTATAGAAAAGTAGTAATCTGCCTTCTGATCAGATCATTAGTTCGAATAACCCAAGAGTCTCTGGTCTCATCACACGGGCATCGCTATCTTAGAACCCAAAGTTATGCATCCCGTTATCCATGTCCCCATGCACGCAGACTCCAAAACACCGGGTATTTCCAGTCCCAAAAAAGAGAAAATTGACCAGCCATGCAGATGCGCAAACCATAGCCTGAAATAAAACAGCGGCGTTTCATGTCATCGTCACATCCTCCGCAAGCGTGGGAGTTGTCTCACCAGAGGGCTCGGGAGGCGCATCGGTCATCTCGTTGTCACTATCTTCATCATTACTAGCCGCAGCGCCATTTTGAGCGATGATTTCGGTGACAACTTCGACCGGGGAGGTGCCAGAACCGTTTTGATCCTGGCCCTCAAGTTCTTCCTCCCACACACGCACGGTCTTGTCGAGACCACAGCTCACGAGCATGCGCTTCCCATTGAGTTTACCCGTGTGAACGCCTAGAACGACATCGGTGTGGCCCTCGATCCGCTGGAGAATGCGTTTGCTGACTATGTCCCAGCAGAGAATTGCGCCATCCTCACTACCACTCACGGCAAAAGCCAAGGGTGGGTGATACTTAACGTCTGGTGAACCATAGTAGCCAAAACAGCCTGACAAACTATATTTCTTGTTGACATGGCCTTGGAATGTCTTGATCACGCGGCTCTCGACGTAGTTCCACATGCGCACACAGCCATCCAAGGTCCAGGCTAGAATGTATTTCCCATTCGGAGAGAACTTGACACATGTGGCTGGCGGATTGTCTTCGTGCACGAGGGTCCTCAAGCACTGGCCACTGTGAGTATCCCAGACGCGGACGAGTCCATCCAAGGCACAGGACACGATAAGGGTGCCGTCATGCACGACGTCGATGCCGGCGACAGGGTCGGAGTGGGCTGGAAGGGAGCGCATGACTCGCGCTCGGCGTACGTCCCATACGAATACAGCTTCGTCATATGAGCCGCTGACGAGAATATTGCCCTTGGGTGCGAATGCGATCTGATAGACGTAGTTGTGATGGCCCTCGAAGGTTTTCGTGTGCGCTCGGCCCTGTAGCAGTCATGGGTTAGTGATGCAGGCGATGGCAGGGTGGGAGAGGTGAATTACTGACCGTGTTGACGTTCCAGAACCTAATTGTCTTGTCATCGGAGCCAGACGCAATCCACTGCCCGTCGGGGCTCCAAGCAAGTGTGGAAATACCGGCAAGGTGACCCTCAAATGTATAGATCAATCGGCCAGTCAAGGTGTCCCAGACCTTGACAGCGGCATCGGCACCTTGAGCAAGAAATCCATTAGTTGCCGCCAGAGTCCAACAGATTCTTATTATGAGGTACGTACCTCCACTCGCAATCATCGAGCAATCTGGCGAGAACTGCACCGCAGACACACCACGAAGGTGTCCTCGGAGGACAAATTTCTCCTTGTAATTAAGTTTCTCTGGCTTGAGAGGCGCCTCCACCGAAGGCACCGGTGTGGTAGACCGATCAGATATATCATCGCGTACTGGAGCGAGTGTCTCGTCGCCATTGCTCATCCTGTCTTCATCAGACCCGCCATGTGATCGGTCATGACTGTTAGAATCGGTGTCGCGGTCGATTGGCGAGGGGCTGCGACGGTCGCGTGAGCCACGCCAGTACTCATTTGCGTCGACCGCCAGCTCATCTGAGCTCTCCGGGTCTCTGAATTCGTCTTTCGGCCGTTTCTGCTTTGTCCAGCTTCCTCGCCGGGCTTCGGTCTTGGAGGCCGCAGCCAATTCATCTGACGACGACTCAGCGGGGGACTGGTCGCGGGACTCTCGCCGACGGGTTCGGGGGCGCGCATTGTCCATGAGGAAATCGAGACAGAGAGACAGCGAGGAATCGCGAAAATAAACGCGCCGACTTGGCTTGACCGCAGCTGCGCGAAAAGAAATCCAATCGCGTGTCCGCAGGCGGTGAGCGTGGCTGCCGCTCGTTTACATCATCGATCGACACTCGACAGCTCCCCTCAACCATTGCTTGTCTTGTCATTTGAATCTCCACCCTCAGAACTTGGCCACAATGGCCTCTTCACTTCCGCCAAGCGAGGCGCCGACTCACATCCGAATTCTAAGTCTGAACTGCTGGGGTTTGAAATACATCAGCAAGTATCGACATGAACGTCTCTCCGAGATTGGGCGGCAGCTGGCTCTGGCCAACCCGCCGCCAGAAATAGTAGGCCTTCAGGAGTGCTGGACGCAGCAGGACTACGAGAGCATTCGCGACCAAACTCGACACATACTACCATACGGCAAATTCTATTTTGGCGGAATCTTCGGCGCGGGACTGGCCATCCTGTCGAAATGGCCCATCGAGGAGAGTAGCATGTTTGCGTACCCATTGAACGGGCGCCCAACGGCCTTTTTCCGGGGCGACTGGTTTGTCGGGAAAGGAGTCGCCTGTGCCAGAGTTCGATTCGGACCTGGGTTGGCTGATGTCGCCGAGGTCTTTTGCACGCACCTGCATGCGCCGTACGAGCGCGAGCCGAACGATTCTTATCTGTGCCATCGCACCGCTCAAGCCTGGGAGATCTCCAAGCTTATGCGCGGCGCTGCGGAGCGGGGCCATCTAGTCATTGGCCTGGGAGATTTCAATATGATTCCGTCTTCCTTCGCCCACGAGTTGATCACTGCCCAAAGCCCGGTCCGTGACGTCTGGCGGGAGCTCCACCCTGACTCGTCCGTAGGGGCTGCCATCGATGACGCTGAAAAGGCACGGAACCGACCAATTCCATCCGCCGAGTTCAATCTGATCGAAAACGGCGCAACTTGCGATGGCCCCTTCAACACATGGCGCTGGTCGAAAGCTATGCAGAAGCAGCTCGATAAGGGTGTTGACCCTCCTGTGGATAAGGACGCCCCCGATACCCATGGCAAGCGCCTGGACTACATCTTCGTCGGTGACGGTGGCTATGCCCCCGATTTCCCGCCACCTCGCTGGTCCGTCGAGTCGGCACAGGTCGGCATGATCCAGCGCCATCCCACCCTCCGCTGCTCCTTGAGTGATCACTTAGCGGTCGAGGCCGTCATTACTCGATTGCCAACTGGAGCAGCTCACACCGAGCCCGCTCCTACGCCCAGCTCACCACCTCTCGAAAAGACAACTTCCACCTCTTTGGCACCCAACGCCGCTCTTACGCCCCACACATACGACCTCATCATTGACATGATCCATGCATACGTGCGCCGCGAGCGATCACAGCGCCGCTGGCGACTCTATCATTTCCTTGCATCAATTGTCGTGTCCATTGGGTGCATGGTTGGCGTGTGGTGGGTCGGCAGCCGCACATACATCGGGTTCATTCTGGTTCTAGTCAGCACGCTCAACTTCAGCGCTGGTATTCTGGACGGATTGATCGGTGGGCTATTTATTTCGAGTGAACTCCGTGCTCTGAAGGAGTTTGAGTGGGAAGTCCGGAATGCGCAAAGCTTGGTTCTTGCTGTGGAGAAGGGCCGTCCCGGAAGCTCTTGAAAAGTCGAGGACGGTGCGTAGCCTCTGTCGATGTTCATTATTAGTCTTTAAGACTTCAATTTGTACTATACATAGTTAAAATGCTCGCTTGTGTACGGCGGGCAAACTAATACATAATTACCTGATCAAATGTCACAGATCCATGCGAGTAATTGAAATGTAGTATACTGAGCTTAGCAGCCCTAGTATCCTACGACTAATGCACCTAATCACCTACCTCATCGAAAAGCAGCTCCTACCTGGTCGCTCCAAGCAATGGCCCACTTTACGTCTCTCGATATGTGAAAGGATCCCACTAGATACCCGCGGACGGATCGAGTGATTAGGCGTTGATATACAAAATCAGAAATTCAAAGTAGAACCCAAATCTTGGCTGCACAAAAGAGTGTGGAGTGCATTGTCATATCAGTAGCAAAAAGCCACAGTAGCTAGACCGTATTCAAATTCCCAGCCAGGGCAATCATCATCATGATCAAAAGGCGTCAAGCGCAAACCGAATTTACTCGGCACACTCGCGCTTACGCTCATCAAAGACAGCCAACGCCTCCTCAGCAGCCTTAACGCCACTCATCACCATCGCGCCGAAGGTAGGGCCCATACGGTTGAAGCCATCAATCTCAGATAGCTCCATACCACCAATAATAAGACCCTTGGTAACCTCACGGGTATTCTTAACGATCGCGTCCTCGGCAGCGTTCATGTCCAGACCGCGCATACCACCGAGCTTCTCGATGGTGTTCATGGAGACGAGGCGCTTGGCGCAGAAGGCGCCGAAGGGGCCGTCGTGGCCGGTCGTGCTGATGACGATGGGCGCGTTGATGGTGTTGGGGTCCATGCAGGAGTGGTCGTCGTGGTGCAGAGTGACTAGGGTCCAGTTGACGACCACACCGGCGAGGCGGACGGAGTTGCCGTCCGGGCGGGTGATCAGGTCCTCGACGCAGGTGGCGTTGAAGAGCTTGACGTTGGGGAAGGCCAGGACGCGCGAGAGCAGGGTCGAGGTGAAGAGGGCGGCGTGCTTGACGACGACGAAGTTGGGGTTATTGGGCTCCTCTTCGAAGGGCACACCCAGCTCGTTCAGGAAGGCGTCTGCGGGGCGGCGCAGGACCATGGCTGAGAAGAGCTGGCCGCCGAGCCAGGCACCACCACCTGTAGGGGAGGGGGATTAGTATGGGGGGTTTCGGCTGGTCTGGTTGGTAGTGTTCCACTAACCAGGAGACACGGAGGCCTCGAGAATGGCAATCTTCAGGTCCGGGCGGGCCTTGGCCAGCACGTAGGCAGTGCTGAGACCACAGGATCCGGCGCCGACGATGACAACATCGCTCTCGGCATAGTTGTCCAGATCCTGGAAGTAGCGCCGGGTCATGGCGCGAGAGACCTGGCTCTCGCGGATAGGGGCAAACTTGAACTCATCCCACTTGCCGCCGAACTGCTCCAGGAGCTTGCTCTGGCCCTGGCCGGTCAAGGTGGTGGAGACCGTCTCGGGGACGACCACCTTGCCCTTGATGCCGGTGGGGGCAACAGTAGACTCGTAAATAGCAGCGGGAGGAGACATTGTGGGTTAGGGATCAAGTCGTGGAAGGGACTTGGTGCCTTTGTTAGTTTTTTTCTACTTCTATTAGGGGGAGAAGAGGGGGAAGGCATGATCCTTTCGCTGGTATTATCCAGATATCAAGTTGTGACCGTATAATCTCAGAATGAACCCAGCGTCGATGGCAGTCTTGGCTTCAGCTAGCGAGGTAGTTGGCTACCGAGACTGAAGAGACCATCATACCACCGACGCTGGGAACAAACACCGGTCCACGCCCAGAAGTTACCTGAGATACCTTGATCCCTGAGAGATAATGTGCCCAGCCAAAGCATATCCATGGCTTCCCAATCGCATGGGAGGGGCTGTATGTACTTGACCGATTGGGATCTGGACATGGTTAGTTCTGAATGCCAAGAATGCTAAGATTCGAGGGCTCATAGTTACTGAAGTAGCTGAAAGCTTTGCTTTGAGACGTTGCAAGTAGTCAGAATTGATGAAAAGCAAAGGAAGGAAGAGAAGCGTCGAAGATGAGGGGCAGGTCAACCTTATATGCGACCGACCCCACCTCTCGTGCGGATTTACTTTTCTTTTTGGTGTCAACATCCTCCGACTCTCTCCGACCGGTGAGCTTGGGAGGGGACTTGTTGTTGATCTTGATCGCATAATGACGTTCATGATTCGCTTGTCCCCCATGTTTTGGCTTTCGAGGACGTTTCGTCTTGTGCTACCCACGGTTGTTTGGCACGTTACCCGTGGAAAACCAGAGGAAGCTCGACGCTTCGACCAGAATAGGTATTAAGTTGGTCTTCTAAGGTTGCTCCTTCAAAGCCAATTCACGCTCTTCCAGTACCCTAATTTACTATGATAGATGATCATTGTCGTCTTCTTGGCTACCACCGAGAATAAGCGCAGCTGCACGCATCGGAATACTGTGCTCCATGGAGTGTGGGCAATCCACCCCGACTTCGGCAATCCACATGATGTAGCACCAGTTCCTTTATACAGAACAAATAGCCAGTAATGATTGGTAGAGGTGAGACAACACTGGAAACAGTAACGTTATAAGCGAACAGTAGGTAGCCAGTCTTCGAGTTGCGCTAAGTGCTTCTCGGATACACCGGAGGTGCCACAATGACTATTCCAAAGTTCGAGGCAGGAGACCTAAAAGTACGGTCCAACTAGGTAAAGACACTCCATTGGACCTTTGCTTTAATCTCTGAATGGCTTAGAAGCGGCTCTTTTGTTAGCTTCAGCATAACATATTGCTAGGTACTAGGTAGACTCGTGACTGTGATGATGATTTTGGAAATTTTATGGATCTCGAACTAGGTAGGAATCCCACTATAGGGCCGTAGGGACCGGCTTCAACTCGCAATGTTCCGATGATACATCCAGGAATGGCTCGGGCGTTAGAATTGTTCAGAATATTCTATTGCAGGTTCATGATATACATTTCGAGCAAAACGCTAGGTTACACTCTCACAGCACCAACTAAATGCTCATCCGATGCGGGGAAGATACTACCAAGCTCCGTCGAAATTTGAAGAATCTCGTTCGACAATTGGCGGCTCACGATGACTGTGACTCGTCAGTAAGGAACTACCTATAGTAACATAATTTTGAAGAATGTGCTCCTCGGGGATCTTACTGTAGGCGTAGAGAAGCGCATAGTCTTCATCACTCGTCGCGTGAGACGCCCGTTTGTCTTGACGATATCGAGAAATCTGTGACAGAAGTTCGTCTCGGGAGCGCTCGATATTTGCAGGGAGGTCGCTAAAGGTGTGTCCAAGATCCACGGTTGACGCGATGCCTAAATTAAGGATTGCGTTAGCATGGATGGCAGTCTTGTCCCATCTAGCACGGGAGATGAAGAGAAAGCTTTATCTTTCTCCAAACTTACTGGTCAGCAAATGGCCGATGCACTCAGTCATTCTTTGTCTAGCAGCGGCTGTATGTTTCAAAAGAGCAATTTGCCTCTCAGAAGGTGCAGCGAGGTTGGATAAGACTAGGTCCATGGAATGGAAATTGTCCACAATGTCTCTGGTCTGGCGAATGACATTGCTATAGGCAGCATCGGGGAATCGATCTCTCAACTCAAACTCGGACCGCGCCGAAGCTTGCATAGGGTCGAGCTGAGAGAGAAGGCGCTCGATTTCGGCCTTGTCCCGGGTGTTCAAGTACAGAACAGAGGTACTCGTGTCTCCCCTGGATATCGTAGCCAATGGGTCGGATTCCCAAATGAGAGCCAGTTGATGCCACAGCGACTGGAGAGTTTCGTCGAGTTTCGTGCGCGCGCGGATAGGCCAGATGCCTCGCGTAATGATAATCCCCCAGATATTGCCTACCATTACGGAGACGACTCGGCGGAGAACGATTGAGGTAATGTCGAGATGTTCAACGGCGTCATTTTGGTCATTGAGATCCATTTGCGAGTGAGCGAACGCATAGAGCACAGACAGGTTGTAGGTAAGTAAAATAAATCGGCCCATGGGGCCCTGTCCTTTGACAAGAATGATGTAGAAGGGCCCAATGGCCATGACGAAGCCTGTCAATGCGAGCTTGAAGGCATTGCCTCCAGCAAGGTACCAAGCGGCGATTGAACAAAGACCCCCAAGACATGTACCAAGGAAGCGAGCAAATCCCGTGGTGTTGGATGCACCGATGGTCATGGAGCATACCAGCATGTATGAGATAAGACCCCATTCTCCCCTCCAAGAGAGATAAAGTGGTCTTGTCACCGATATGAAGGAGGGCAAGGCGTAAAGCGCTGCTCCGATGCCTACTTTGAGAGCGAACTTCATCTCATCCTTTCGCAAAAAATCGAATAGTCTCACAGCATCGTTGCTAGTTCTTTGCTGTCGTGCCCATCCCCGATGTATCCCTTCAGGCTCGTCAATGGCATGTGCCGTTCGTAATGTGCTTCGTGCATGGGCTCTGGCGATGTCATTTCTTGACGATGAGGCTGGTAAAACAATATCAGTGCAACTGTTCGTGAAATACTATTTCCGTTGAAGTTTCTCACCTTCGATTGGCTCAAATGTCGCTTGGTCTCGATGAAACGGCCACCACGATGGACGCAGCCACTTCCAAGTCTTGCCGTTCGGCCTTTCGTCAATCTCAGCCTGCAGCTCCTCCATGCTCAAGAGCAACTCTCTCAGCTGTTCGCTCAGCTCAAGCAGAGAGACGGAGAAGTACTCGCAATTAGCAAAAATTTCCTCCAGGCTGGCCTTGTCCACCTGCGCCGGAGATATCATTTGCCAATCACGACGAAGTGAGGAAAACGCGTCATGTCGGGCTTCTCGGTATTGATCTACTGCTTCAGTTATGCGCGTGATCACGGCGTCGTTGATTGAAAGCCTGCGATTGGGCGCTGGCCCGGAGGAAATTTCTCCGAATATGTCGTTAAGCGTGTGGGCAAGTGATAGCTACAGTGAACACTTAGCGTTAGGTCCGGGCATCGCAGATAGAGGTTGTTAAAACTTACGATGGACACTTCGAGGCCAGATGTTAGTTGCTCGAAAATCTCAGCCGGAGAGTGCATTGAGGAGGACTGCTGTCCAGCCTCGACCTTCGTTCCTGGTAGTTCAGTGTCAAAGTCTGAGGTATCAACCCTCGGGACAGTTTGCGAGTCGGTGGCTAGCCCCGCATTTTCGGAGACGGCGAGATCAGAAACGTCGATTCCTGTAGATGATGGCTGTGGTTTCCTTGTATATTTGGTCGGAGCGAGGAGTTTGGACTGCAACACCACTGCACTGCGGAGACCTCCTAGGCCGTGTGTGATATCCTGCATGAGGCGCGCAAGTTTCTGTTCAATTATATGCTCTTGCTTCGTTCCGGATACGTAGTGCTCGAGCTTAGTCTCGCCAAGCAGCTTCTTCACTTGCCCGAAGACTTTATCGTGATGTGCAGTTAGTTTGGTAAACTCGGCTGTTTGAAGGTCACGGTCTGTACCACGGAGAAAGCTCTCAGTGATACTCATCAAAGTCGCCGTCGCGGTACCTGTCAAAGCAGCTAGATCTCCGCGGAACTTCTTCCGGGCAGACACGGGGAATATCAAGAATGAGACAGCCGTGGTAACGCCGACACCCAAAAGAAGCATCCTGAGGATTTGAGAGATTTTTGTGATCGAAAGTTCACCCGTCTGAATAGCACCTTCTTTCGTGATGACCAGGATAGACGCCAACGAAGCCAAGGAGCACGCGATATTGACAAGCGGATCTTGCTGTCTCTGTTTGATCCATCCAATAAATCCGAATCCACCCATGACAAAGACGATCAGCACCACAGCATGACCCAACTCAATCAAGCCATGCTTTCTATGAAAGGTGATGGTCACCCACATACTCGAGAGGGAAAGGAACGTCGCAAACAGAAAAGCGACAGAGGCACATATCAGCGCTTTGTACATACTCCCCTGCGATCTCGCAGGGTGGAAGTAAATGGTGATGGTCGCTACCAGATGCTTTCCGTTCTGGTTGCCCAATAGGCTTCCAATAAATGGTATGAACACCGCCAGGGATGCGATCAGATATGCGAGGCTGCACTTGAAAATGCCAACTCCATGCTCGGAAGCGATCAACTGGTGCGCCTTGCGCCAAGTGCGTGAAAGTTGCCGGACCAGTCCCGTCATCAGCCGCTCTCTCTCAACAGATTCGTTGCTCATGAGGAAGGGTTCGACTTCCTCATGTTGAAGATGAGCGCCAGAACGCATATCGAGGTCTTCGGTGTCATGCGGGTTCGACGTCGGCCTGATTTGCCGCGACTACCGGGATCAGATACAAATTGTCAGTCAAGTCCGGTATCAGCTGAGAGTTTTGCTTACCCCGAAGAGGGAGAGACCCCTGGATGCCATAACAGGGTGATTTCACCACCATCCAGCTTGAATAGGGTCTTTGTTGAACTTGCGCTGGGATGTTTCTGGTCCAGAGATCCGCTTTCATCTCCACCTCCGCGGCATTTCCGCCCCTCATGTCGCCAGTTGCCACCGCCTTTGCTAAGCCGCACGTCCCTCGACTAGTCCAGATCTGGTTAGCTACCAAGCATCAAGTCAAAAGAGACATGTTCGACTCATTTAAACCTCTTGAAAGCGTGATCAGGTTAAGAAAAGTTTACCACAAGTCGATGTCAGTATTTCAATCCTGAGATGAGAAATCCTTACATTTGTATACCAGTGTAGGTCGTTTTGGTTGGAAGACAAGCATAGATTTACCACTTGTCATGCCTAGTCCTGTTTATGTGGTTGCCTACATACATCAAATCATAAGGTCCTAAAATCATCCCAAGCTTTCGAGGCGGAAAGCCGAGCTTAGCTTTAACCCGGGCGTTATTAAAAGATCAGTTAAGAGCGAGGTCGAGTGCTCCCAAGTTCCAAGAAGGGAACCCTTCTTACCCCCGTCAAAAAGCATTAGAGCACATATCTAAAGCTTGCGCCATAGTTCTCCTCCGCGACAATCTCACCACCTTTACTTGGGTCGACTTCAACCTTCGGGCCATACTTCTTGTCAAGCTGGCGATTCTCCCACACCAACAAGAACCGAAGACACAACGCAAGTAGCGTGGTGAAGAACATGAAAGCAGCGCAGATCGACATGCCCTTCACGTATCGTGGGGCTTGCTTGTCGGGGAATATATTGGTTCCCAAGAAGGGGCCACACTGACCGATGATGTTCAGTAGAATGATACCTCCGCCACGGCGTGTATCAGAGCCTTGGTTATCTGTAGGTAGGAAGAATTAGCGAACGAGAGGTTCAATTTGAAGAAGGGTCACGGGCGTTTGTGCAAACTAAGGAGGGATAAAACATACTGAGAACCCACGGCAGGATATTGGCGATTGATGGAAAGATTCCACAGGCGGCTAAGAACACACCAAAGTAGCGTACGCCCACTGACGTGCAGGTGGCGAGTAGGACATAGCCCACACCGCCGATCGCGGATAGTCCTGCGATCATCAATCCACGCTGCTGGAGACGATCTGCCACCCAGGTGGTCCCGATGGTGAAGAGAAACGAGGCAAAGAAAGGCGGTGCAGTGAGGCCCTGTGCGTTGATGGCCGTAAAGCCCATCTCCTTGAGGATAGTTGGCAGGAAGACAGGCAGAGAGGAAAAGCTGACATTACAGCTGAAGTACATCAACTGCAGGTCGGGAACGACGATAATTAGCACATTAACTTAGATTAGTCCTCAAATAGAATCCTTACAGCGGTGAACCAAGCCTTCGCATCCAAAAGAGTCTCCAACAATTCCTTCCATTGAACTTTGCCCTCCCTTTCTGCTTCACCAGATTGCTGCAACGCGCGAGCTCGAGCGACTTCCTTCTCTTCCTCGGTCAAAAACTTCGCCGACGACGGCTTGTCCGGAACATAGAACCACGCCAAGATCGCAGCAGCGCAGACTGGTAGACCTTCGACCAGGAACAGGAGCCGCCATTTAGCTATAGCCGGATGGCCCGAGGTGATGCCATAGGCCAGAGCACCCGCAAAGGTGTTAGCTAGCGGAGCAGCCGATAGGAACAAACCGCAGCGGAGACCCAGCTCATGGCGGCGATAGAAGAAGGACAATAGGTAGGGTACACCGGGTCCAAACCCGGCTTCGAAAACACCCATCAAAAACCGCAGTGCCATCATGCCCTGCCAGTTCGTCACGGCTGCTTGACATGTTGCGACCAAACCCCTGTTATGAGATATGTCAGCACAATCTGGATAGAATCATAGGTACCGCTTCTGGAAGGATCATCTCCACGTGGTTGATGTGCATACCAGGAGAATACAACAAAGGCAGCCCATCGGTGCGGCTTGACAATCTTCCACATTAGTGCCTGGAACTCGAACACCGTGTACGAGATGTAGAAGATTGTCAGTAGCCATGCGTACCGATTGCCAGTCAGGTCGAGGTCTTCCGACATGCCGGCGATTTTCGCATTACTGTGTTATTCGTCGGTCAATAATTTAGGCCGGTTTGTTTCCGAGGGTGGATTGAACGAACCCAATGTTACTTCGGTCGAGAAAAGCAAGTAAATCTAGTCGCACGAGATTTGTTAGCACGCAACCGTCCTTGTCGTTGTGATACACAATCACAAAGAGCAATCCTGGCTTACAGAAGAATGCCATTAGGGTGGGAACCCGCCAATCCAGCTTCCTCAGCACCCGCCGCTCCAGTTCCGGATCAAGAGCTGTCGCGTGCATCGTTGGAGGCTGGACCTGCTCTTGTCCTTTCTCCTGGTGAGCAGGTACAGACTTTTCGACATCCTGGTCCGCCGGTGCTCGTTGAATTTCATCCGCTGCCGGATCTTCCTTGCCAAAGAAACCCATGGTGGGTGATATATACGCCAGGCGAGCAATGCAAGAAAGAGGAAGAAACGCAAGGGCAGACCTTGACCGAACCTTCGGGGGAAAACCAGGCCTTATAGCCTGTGGGGAAGCATGACGATCCTTGACGGTAAGGTCGCAATGACAGTGCGACTAGTCACCTACCGGGAGTCGGCTGAAAATCATACAGCACTGGTGACTTGGAGGGCGCAATCATTGGCGCCGCCAGGCGAGGCGACCAGGGACCTCCCCACACTTTCCAGCCCAAAGCCGGAGAGGCGCTGAACTTCCGAGGCGCCTTTGGGCGGGGAATCCGGGATGGCCAATCGAGTGAATCTGGGCGGGATACAGTCTGGGAAAAGGGCGTAAAGCCGAAAAGCTTGGGTGGAGCTCCCCCCAAAAAAGCTTACCCGCATTCATCGCTCGATTGACTGGCGCGTGCGCGGTCTACTCCGACCGCGATCGGCAGTCTGGTAACTCTGGTTAGAATGGCCGGACTATTGCCGAGGAGGAGGAGGACACTTGCGTGGATCTTTAGGCTACAATGCGTTGTCATCACGCAAAGGTCTCCGTGCTAAGCGAGGCCGTCGTTGGCCTTGAGGATGACGGAATTTGAAGCACTCATAGCGACCAAGGAGTGAGTTTCGGCTGAACGCGATTGATCCGGGCAGCGTTCATAACGAGAGGAAACAGATCTATCCTTGACAGATGGGAATTTTGGATGAGATGCCTAGCCGTCGTAAACTCCGAGAGGCAGAGCAAGAACGGTCATTTGCTATGTGCACGCGCACGACGGTTGAAGGTAGACTATTGCATGGTTCCAATGCCCGATCATGCCCCTGGTGTAGGACGGGCCCAAGACGGTAAGGTATGATATATATGCAAACCTCTCTTGCTGGAGGATACCTAGCCACTCTTTAACGCGTACTATACCTAAAGGGGAGTCTGTGGTAATCTGAAAAGGGTTACGCAGAGTTTTTCTAGCTTAGCATAGTCCATCCCAACTAGTTTAGTAGCACGGGCCTACCATAGCTCTGGGGTCTACGTTGGGCGGCGGCTGGCTGGGGCAGGAGAAGCTGAAATTTATATCCATTTACTTTCCGCTATTCGAAACTCAATCCTACATTTCTCTTTCTTCAAAAATCAGTCCCCTGTCTGACACCAAAAATTTCCTCACCTAATACAAATCGTTCAACTATCCTTGAAAATGTCCGTGTCATCTATTAGAGGCCAAGAGCCAAAGACAGTCTCCTACTGCGATGACCACCCTCCACAATACGACACATGCCAGCCAAGCGGAGATATGCTCACCTCCGTTCTTGAGTACGAGCGAACCGACCGGAATATACGATTTCGGCTTGATGATATCGGTGCAGAGATGCTCAACAAGATCCAGAAGATAGATGAAGGGGAGATAGATGAAGGGGAGATGCCGGACTCTCCAGACTACATCTTTGCCGCGGAATTTTATCAGGAAATAGGTCAATTAGCCACAGAGATGGGACAGTCGCTTACGGAGTTAGCAAATATTACTAAAGAATGCGCTGTGAAACACCCAGATCTCTGTACCGTTATGGCCAGACTCAGTGAGGATGAGTTCAACCGAATTTACGACTCTTCGAAGCGGGACCTAAACCAGCGGATACAGCATGGACTGGCTCAGGACCATACGAACAGCGAGCCTAACCAAAGGCTTCCCTCCGATGATACGGTTAATCCTTCGAAGATGAATGATGATGCTGCTGCTCCTACTGCTGCTAAACCTCGTGTGAGTTTTTGGGCGAATTTACAGAAAGTTTTGACGCGTCTGTTCGGCTCTAATCGCAAAGTGGATTTTGGCTCTCTGGCATGATCGGATTATGATATGATTGAACTTGCTGTTTGTCTGGCTTTGCCTCAAATTGAATGAACCATGTGGATACGTATGCTTCTAGTGTATGACTTGCTTCTGTGTTACTTATTTGAGTTTTGAATACCATCTTTTCTCAAATATTTCTCTCTTCGGTAAAATCTTGGGAAGCGTCATAAGCACAAGCAAAACGAAGCTCCTGCGGCAACCATATGTGTTTTCAAACAACATCTGACTCCTTGGTAATTATACATTAACTCCCGATTTAAGCTATTGTCGGATCGACCACGTTTATGCTCTCTCCTGCTCGGGAGCCCCTTGCGAAAGGGCCAGGAGGGCTCTGAAGGCAAGGTGTGTGTTGCTGTTTATGCAATACTGGCTATTGAACGTAATGAATTCCTGTCCAGTACACAGATTAAAGCTTGCGAGGTATCCTCTAAGAACTAATGATCAAGATTTATTCTAATATTTCCTCAGCCCGCCATAATGCCAGATCGATGATGATTCGCTACCATAAATACAGATCTAGTAACCCAGACTCTACAATGAATAGCAAAGTGAATGGTCAGAAGGAAAATCAAGGTGCTACAAGACACCAACAGTTCAAAATCAAAACTGAAACAAAACCAAGAACAAAAAGAAGCCCTCCTCTCTCACCTCCAGCTCACATCTACACCCAGTTTGTCCCTTCATCTCACCTCACTGAGGTTCTCGGAGAGAAGCAAAAACGGTCAAAAAGCCCAGAGGAACGCCACAAAAAACATCCCCTCACTCGGCGATGCCATTCAGGCCGGAGTCAGCCCTCTTCTTCCCCTTCCACTTCTTCATCATGCTTAAGCATTTGGCTTTCTGCGAGGGGGGGGCGATGAGGCGGGATACGGCCCTCACCATCGCCGGCCGGGGGCTGCTCATTGGCGGCGGAGGCGGGCTCGGTCTCGGAGCCATTGGCTTTAATATGACCCAAAATTGTTAGCCTTTGGCACTACAGCATAAGGGTAATGATAAGGTCCATGAGCTATTACTCACCTCGCTCTACCTGCTCAGGCAGCGTCTCGGAGGTCGGGGGAGGGGGAACACCGTTCTTATGGCTAGGGGGGTCGTTCTCCGCGGCGGAGGCGCCGCGCGCAACCAGCTCATAGGCACGGCTATACCATAAGATGTTAGCCAATGTGCATAAAACCCCTAGAAGCGTCTCCAAGACCGTAAGTTCCCATGAGAGTTCCCATGAGAGGGATCAGTATCATGAAGGATTGTGATCTTGAACTTACTGGCGATAGTGTCTCTTGTTGGCCTTATCCTGACCCCAAATTTCCCAGGACTTCACTCTACTCCACGTTTTCCAGGCAAAGATGCCAGCAAAGATGCCAGCAGAAACAGCGACCGCTACTCCAAGAAACGCCCACATGCCTTTCCAAAAGGCGTCTGGCATCCCACCGGGGCTTTTACCGCCGGGGGGGGGAAGAAGCGGACGATTTCGGCGAGGAGGCGGCGGACGTCGCGCCAGGGAAGGGAGGACCATAGTAGTGGTGATAAAGGTGGTCATTGCAAGAATGTTCTGCTCCATAGTGAAGATGTTGTTGAGAGGAAGAAGTTGTACGGCTCTGTGGGAAGAGCTCATACTGTCTACCCAGCAGAGTCGTGCCTGCCCCATCTGTACTATGTACGTCGGCACTACGTCTATAGCATCCCATTACAGGTTCTATCAAATTCGTCTCGAAGTCTACTCTGATTCTCGGTTTCCAACACCCCGTGACTCGTGAGACTGTGATCTATTCATTCTCTCCAGTCCTCGCGGGTATTACCCAATAATCACATTGAATACCTACGTAGTCCATCGAGATAGAATGGGTCTAAAAAAATACACATATAGCTAATAGGTAACTGGCGGTATACCCATCTGATATACGCGTAGGTATTTGCGCTGAAACCTATGGAACGCCTAAGGTTGTCAAGGAACTTCTCTTCCGATAAGGTTGAGGTGGTATCGGAGTCCGGACTAACAAGTAAGATGAAATCGACTACATTGATTCAGGTGGCCCATGGTATGGCTCTGAATATATACCAGAATCAGGGGGTCAATCAATATTATCTTCCGATTTTGTCTACGGAACTGCTTTTTTGAGGAAGAGCTACAAGGACCTCGTTACGACCACAGTGGAGCTGTTCTTGTACGCAGTATGTGATAGTTATGCCTCAGGTGTCGTGCACAGTAGGTGTCTATCGCTTCCCGCACCGCATCAAAAATCCTCCGCGTCGCGTCACCAGGAGCTCCATCCGCCTCGCAAGATCCACGCGAGCTACTGTTCCCACATCAGTGATATCCCTTCCGACCATCGTTACCTTTTTGATTTCATCTTGCGATTCAATTGATCAAGTCTGGTACCCGCAAACGGGCGTGGCCACGATGGATGACCCAGCATCCCGAATTCCGGGACAATTGGTAGGCGACCCCCAACCGATTCAAACACGCCCTGCACGGTTCTTGCGTCAGATGAAACGAGTCGGATAATCAAGTTAACCTTCTTTTCTCACTCTTAGATCCCGCATATGCATCTTGTCTCGCGGAATCGTTATCCCAACATGCACATGATGCCAACCGAGACGGCAGTGGAATACCTATTGAGCGCGCCTCGGGTCTGCCAGACACAACCAATGCATTGGACCTTCCTAGATGCCCCACAAGATGGCACTGTGATGATGACATGGCAGCCGCTTGCACACCTAGGCAACAACTTCGCGAGCGACGGTTACGTTTGGGCCGATGCGGAGCAGGCCTTCACCTTTGAATCCCGAGGATATGTACGATCATCCCCCGGAGAGCACCGTCATGGCGCACCAGGTACCAGCAAAGCGGAGAACTAATTCACAATTTAACAGAATGTGGAGATGTATCTCCACCGCAGCGGTTACCACCCTCCCAACGAAACCGTGGCCAGCCACTGTCGCAAGCGCTATCGCCTTGTCTCCTCGAAAATCCCCAATGCCCCCCAGCCCGATCCGTCATTGTGGATTGTCCATTATTCCCGTGCGCCTCAGCAAGATCATATGCCCGCGACTCGTATCCCCGTCACGCCCCAAGTACAGAACATGATGGCCCAGCGACGCTACTTGCAGAGCCAGGGCCAAGTCGCCCGCAAAGAATTCCTCCTCCATGACCGCAACAATTGGCCTACTATTAGCTTCCCACCTCAAATGCCCCCCCAGGGCTTTGCCCAGCCACAGGTCGCCGCCGGTGCCGCCTACGCGAACGCGCAGCCAGGACGGCCCGGTTTCTACCCGGCACAGGCTCACCCCGGCGCAGTACCGGCCGCACAAGCCCAGGCTAAGGCACAGCGCGCACATCGTGCTCCGTCAGCAGCGATTGCAGCGGTAGCAGCTGACTTCGCTTTGGAGGATGAGGATGTTTCAAGCGGTGATATGATGGACCTCTTGACTCCTCGCGAGGTGAGCAAAATGCGCTATGTACAGCACCACGAATGGATGGAGGAGATCTTTGCATCGCACTATGCCATTTCACAAATTACGCCAGTCTCTCTCGGGCTCGGTCGTAAGGGTGAGCTGGAGTCTTTGACGGCGGGCTTCTTCGATGCACCAGTAGGCAGCGAAGGCCAAGATAATCAGGCCCCGGATGCCACCAAATTGGAACCTGCCAAGGCAGAGGAGTTTGCAGAGCGTGTCGCAAAGAAGGTTGCCGACATGACCGCCGAGATCGAGAAGCTCAAGAAGCAACACGCCCGTCGGATGGAACGCTTCAACCGCAGCTCATTGTTCAAGGATGCCGAGTTGCGTCTTCGTGATGCTGCCGCAGATCCCACGGCAACCGGAACCGAAGTCTGGCGATTGGAGGGCCGGATAATCGTTCCCAACGAGGAGGGAGAAACCCCACAGCTGGACTCTGTTGAAGAGAAGGCCAAGTACAAGGTGGATGATATTGTTCGCGAGGTTGAAACCGCCTGGAAGAAACAGATCGTTCCCGAGCCCAAAGTTTCATGCGTCGAGAAGGGTGGTCTTTTGGAAAAGATCGAGTCTGAGCAGAAGGAGGAGCCTGAGTCATTCGCCAATGATATGGTGATTGACCACGATTCTCACCTGCTCAACCAGTTCGGTGGCTCCGCTGCAGGCGGCAACGCAGCCCCTGCACAACCCAGCGCTGGGATCTCCGGGGACATGGACATGGGCATGGGCAATCAACTCGGAGGTGGCGGCACCGCTGGCGAGACGGGCGACTGGGTGATGGTCAGCAATGAAAACAAACCCGGCAATGCAGCGCCCGGGGCCGGCGAGAGCAATCTAGAGAGCGCCAACTTTGACGATTTCACCAACATTGACAGTGCTGGTGACGCTCTTGCAGCTTACACCGAGCAGAATGATGGGCTCGACTTGCCCGACTTGGACAATTCTGCCTTTGGCGATGCCTTCCATGCCTCGGACAACGAGCACTCGCACAATCCAGACACTGATGAGATGTCCTAGGCTTGAAATGAGAGCTGGAGATATAATGTACGAAGGCGTTTGCTACGGTTCAATTTCGCGTTTCAGTGTTTCCTCACGTTTATTATTGCTTGGCAAGTTGCGGGCCTTCTGTCTGCTTCTGGGTGTTTGTCGGTGTGATGGGCGTGGTGGTCTTGGATCTAAACTGATGAATGGTTGCTTTTGTAACCGGCTTTGTTCTTTTGTGGTGTACAACAAACAGACAGAGAAATCTATGCCTAAGCTGATTTCAGCCTCGTGAATGTTTTACAACCCGCTGGTTTGTCGTCCAAGAGGCAATTCCGAGGACGAGTTGAACTTCCTAATAAGGCAGGAGCTATGAGCTGCAGAATTACCAAGTCAAATCACTTCTGCCAAATCAATTTGTCTTAGCTTGGATGATATATGCAAGCTTTCGGTCGATTGAGGTCGACCTATTCTTTGGATTACCTCGCTCATCTGATAAACCTCCCGGTATCCCGGTATCATGTAAAGTCGAACTGTGGAGAACCGACGATCCGGCCAGAGATGCAGAGTTCCAGTCGTGAACAACAAGCCTCACCCGAGCTCCATGACTCCCCATGAACACTTGCCCCAGCCACTCAGATCCCTTGGATCATCGTAGTTCATGCATTCGACTGCAATCGGAATGGTCCATGAGCTGGATATCCGCACGTCCCCGGCATGACGTCACGCAGCTACGGACAGCACTTCCCGCAGCAAAGCTACGACGAGATTTAGGGTTTGGCGCATCGTCATCTATGGGAAGGCGCCATCCCACTTGCTTGCCTGCCTTATGCATGTGTTATAACTCGTTTCCCTCGTCTGGACTTTCAAGCCCGTACATCTTGCACAGGCTGTGCACCTCATACACTACAGAACATATTAAACCACTCCATACCATCAACATAAGCTACAAGCCACGATGTGCGCGAGTTACCTACTTCCCATTTACCCAGTCCGCTGACGTACATCCATAGGAACCGCAACATGTCTATCCGCTCTCGCAAAGAGCCCACCGGGGGCCGCCACCGCTTCACCATGTCCACGTTCCGAGGCATGCAGCAGCCCGAGCTAAGCCGCAAACTCAGCCGACTCATCAAGAGCGAGAATTCGGCCATCGGCGCACACGAGACTGCCGGTCGGGAGCGCGCTGCCATCGCCGCCGCCCTCTCGGACTGGGGCGAGTCGACCGAGGACGATGCCGTCTCCGACATCTCCGACAAGCTGGGTGTGATGCTCTCTGAGATCGGCGAGCAGGAAGATATCTTTGCGCAGAACTTGGAGGACTATCGCGGTGTCCTGAAGCAGATTCGCAACATGGAGGCTTCTGTGCAGCCATCGCGTGATCAGCGCCAGAAGGTGACTGATGAGATTGCGAAGCTCAAGTACAAGGATCCCACGAGCACGCGCCTCACCACGTTGGAGCATGAGCTTGTGCGTGCTGAGGCACAGAATCTGGTTGCCGAAGCGCAGCTGTCCAATACGGTTAGTTGGGATTGCTCGAGTTTGGACGTATGGCCCCTGCTAATATATCTTCTTTGAAAGACCCGCACCAAGCTCAAGGAGGCATTCGATATCCACACTGCGGCGATCATCGAGCGCGCCGAGAAGCAGATCATCCTTGCTCGTCATGCCCGTCGCCTGCTGAACTTCATCGATGACAGCCCCGTGGTGCCCGGCGACACTCGCCAGGCATATGACCATGAGTTTGAGGCACGCCGTGTCCTTGAAGACGCAGAAGCCGACCTCCGTGCTTGGGAGCCAAATTTGGATCCCATCTCGAGTTCAGCCGTGAATGAACCGACCCATGTTACTGGCGGCGGAGTGACTCAGCCCGAGCAGGAGACGGAGAGCGTGGTCACCGGCCCCAGCGGCGTCGCAGTTGGTAATGCGGTTCCATCGTCTTCGAAGCAGCTGGAAGAGCCTGTTGCTTAGAAGATTGCCAGATTGGAGGCTAAGGTGGTCTTTTGTACTCTGCTATTCGATATAATGTGGCCATGTTTCAGTTCCTGCGTAAACTTGTTAATTCGAAAGGAAAGGGGACCTGATTGATTGGTGATTGCCTCGCAAGAAATTGCGACGACCAGATCGGATCGGTCTGAGCTTAAACTGTTTGAAATATGGAAGCGTGTCAGTTTCAGAGCAGTTTGCGAAGTTTATTCTCTGACTCCAACTTAATAATTGACTTGGACGTTTCTCCGTACATTACCCGAGACCACGTGACAATAGGCGCCAGAAGTGACGCGGAACTCCCAAGCTCCAGCGGAGCTGCATCCATCATCAAAGCCGCGCTCCATCTTGTCCTTCCAATCCTCCCCACCACTCCAATCATCTTACTCTGAACTCATTGTTTCTCTTTCAAATCCGCACATTATGGACAAGATCGTTGCGCAATACTCGCGCCCCTCCCACCAGAATGAGTTCTACTCCGAGCAAGAGCAACAGGACCTCACGGAGAGCCTCCCTCCGCTCTCCTTGAAGTTTGCCCTTCCTCCTGTCGACAATGTGAGTTATTTCAATGCCAAAGCCACCACTGGTCTTTTCGGAGCTCTCTGCCATGAGGCTGGGTTACTTGGCTACCTCTCTGCTGGGGCCCGAATCCCGTCATCACAGCTATGCGGCGAGCGGAGCTTCCACTAGAACGAGTCTCGCTACAATCAAAAGGCAACCCTTGCTAACACTTGTACTTCATTCTTGTAGCACGCTGCTTTTCTCCGCGCCATGACCGATGACCACTCCAACCCCAGCTGCCCGATCAAGCTCGCTCACGGAACAACAACCCTGGCCTTCCGCTTCCAGGGCGGTATCGTACGCTTCCCTCGATAGCATTTCATGTATACCACCATCAGAAACTAATAATATCTTTCGGGGGATAGATCGTGTGTACCGATTCTCGAGCAACGGCCGGAAACTGGATTGCCAGCCAGACAGTGAAGAAGGTCATTCCCGTGTCGCGGTTGAGCCGTGGCGAGGATAAGCCCACTAATGACCCTACCCCGGGTCTTCTGGGCACGATGGCTGGTGGTGCGGCGGTGAGTTTCTTCGAATCAGGGGAGAATAACAATGTGGTTGGTGGTACATCTTGTGCTGACGAGGTGGATTGGTAGGATTGTCAATACTGGTTGCGGTATTTGAGTCAACAGTGCACTCTGCATGGTGAGTTGGATGTCTCGAAGCTTACGTGAAGTGCTTTTCTAACGAGATGGGGTTTCAGAAATCCGACACAAGCGCCGAATTACCGTTGCAGCAGCCTCCAAGATCCTCGCCAACTTGACCTACGCTTACAAGGGCTACGGCCTTAGCATGGGAACTATGCTTGCGGGAGTACGTACTGCCGAGACCATGCCCAGTGTCCATGTACAAATTGAGCTAACATTGACGTTTACAGGTAACTCCCCAAGAAGGCCCCGCCCTGTATTACATCGACTCAGACGGCACCCGCCTGGCCGGCAACCTGTTCTGTGTCGGCTCCGGTCAGACATTCGCCTACGGTGTGCTAGACGCCAACTACCGGTACGATCTGAGCGAGGAGGAGGCTCTGGCCCTCGGCCGACGTGCCATTCTGGCCGCCATGCACCGTGACGCATACTCTGGTGGTTTCATCAACCTCTACCACGTCAAGGAGGAGGGCTGGGTGCACCACGGCTTCGATGATATGAACCCTATCTTCTGGAAGACGAAGCTTGAGAGCGGCGAGTTCTCGAACGTTACGTCGGAGTTGTAGAAGGGTTGGTTGATATGTATTATTGGTCTTGATGCTAGGGATTCACATGGGTTCTTTTATGAATGCCTTCATACACGATGCTTGTAGCTTGGGTAGACCGAAATCACTTAAGTCGAGGCGATTCTCCGGCTGTAGTTGTCAATCTTGGTCCGATGGCATGGACAAGGGCTCAAGGATGAGGCACTCTGGCTGGGACTGCAATGACACTAGACAACGACCACAGTCTGCCAAGGAGTTCTGCATATATTTTTTTTCACATCGAGTAATTGTTAAATGCCCACTGGTCATAAGGCCATCGCTTGATGCCTTGACAGTAGGCTTTGAGTAGTGAAGTTAATCCACCAAACCGTGAGAGGGGGCTCTGGAAAGAATCCCCAAGGAAGGGTTATCATTAACTTCCAGGTCTGCTCAGTAGTTCCCCGAGGCGCGGTGGCCTAGTTGGCTACCTGGTTCGCCCAACCGTCCGGCTAAAGTAGTCATGACGCCAGTTCTGGCTGAGCTCCCGGACGGTGTCGCCGAGGGGGGCGCTTCTTTTTTGATCTCGGTAGGTGATAACTGCCACTGCAGTTGATTTTTGTTACAGAACAACGTAGATTTCTGGTACCAAAATAATCAGCAGATTGAGAAGAGAGCTATGATTTAGTTTTTAAAGCTCTACCAGTCCAGAGGTGGCTGTAAAGATGTGTTTTATATCAAGAATGTGAGAGCAGTGAAGCATCGTGGGACGACAACCAGGCACTTTGTATGGGGAACGCGAGGTTGCAGGTTCGATTCCCAGCGTTGGAAAACTTCTTCTTTATTTTGAGAGATCATGCAAAGTTGTTTGCTTTCAATAGAGATATTAGCTCGACCGGCAAAGCTCCTACGCAACCGTCTCTACAACCTCATGAACGGTCCAGGAAGCAAGGAATTGAGATAGTACTTTGTGATGCTTCGGGTCTCTGGACTTGCTCTATGTTACCGATGCAGTTATCCTGCCCCCTTCTTGAGATGTCCTTTGGTGTAATAGTCTCGATGGACTCCCTTGCCTGCGATTATTTCATCTTCTCTTCGCTTGCATAACAGGCTATTCCACAGCGACCATTGGTGCAATCCCCTGCCCTGCCCGCCATTAATGATACTTTGCCAGTCCCAGAGCTCCGTACACGCTACACATACGGTCCTACTGCGATCTAATCGCTGAAATGAAAAGAAATCTAAAACATTACCTAAAGAATCGTAGGGAACTCGCTGAAGATATCCTAAATCATCAAAGTAAGTCAGTAACTATTCCTATGTCCGAGAGGGAGTCTCTTCCACAGAAGTTAATCCAGAGATTTAGTATCTATTAATGAAAGTACCTGCATGCAAGCTTTGACTAGGTATACAATCTCATTCCGGATTCGAGAGCTGGCCCCATGAACAGTACCCATGCAAGCGTAAACAGTCTAGCTATATGACTACGCACTAAATATGGCTATGATTGCGCGGTAGGTAGTTCCACAGCTAACCCGTGGTCTGTTGACCATTTCTGCTATTAAGAATAACCACAGCCCGCCTAAGTCAGGCCCAGGTGGGTTCTCCACAACTGGGGATCCCTGAGATATCCATACGGACAAGAGACCTCCAAGGCAACTCCAATATCACAGGAACATGGCTCAGAGCCAGGCACGGCAGCGGGTCTCATATGCTTGAACAGCTCTGTTGCACGTTAACAAAGGCGGAAGGACGATACATGGACTCAGATCCCGGATTCTATCCACAACATGAGCTCTACAGTGGTAATCCCAAGTAAGGCAGGTCCTATTCTGAGATATCAGCCGCACTGAATGTAAGAGTATACGCTAGTCATTATTCTAGATGGTTGATGAGCCTTTAGGCTTTATAGTAGTAAGGATGACAGTTATGGTTGGTGGACTACAACGTACAGTATTGCGATGAGGCCAAAGCGCTGCAACATAGCCAACGGCGCGAGCATCACTTCTTTGCCATAGCGAAGGGCACAACAATTTACTAGCGCTAGTACAGAAGTTCTACAAACGTACAGAATTCCCCTTCACCCGCGACTACCCTTCCCACCAACATGCGACTTCTCGGGCGTCGCCCGAGAAATCAAATGGTCGATATCATCGGGCTCAATCTTGATCTGTGCTCCTCCCTGCGGCGCCAGTCGCGCATGCCCATGATAGTATTGCTGCTGATCAAGCGACTGCCGCCCCTGATAGAAATCCTCCTGCATGCGCGGCGCGCTATCCTGTCTCCGCTCCTGATAATACTGCCCCTGCGGCGGCGGCGCATGAGGCTGGACATGATAGTACTCATTCTGTCTCGGCAGAACCTGTCCACCCTGGTAATACTGATCCTGCACTGGATAGTGCGCAGGCTGATGCTGTACCGGCTGCACGGGCTGTCTTGATACTTGTGGGCGGTAGTAGTCTTGTGGTGGTTGTGTGTAGTGCATCTGCTGGGCGCCTTGGTGGGGTGGTGCATCGGGTCCTTGGTTGTGGTAGTATAAGCGGCCCGTTCCGACGTCTCGACTTTGGTACGTCTCGGCCGATGTGGGCTGCGAGGCGGAAGTTGGGTAGGAAGGAGGTCGTTTGGTGTATTTGGGAGGGAAGACGGGCTTGTGATCGGGGCCGGAGAGCTCGATGGGTTGGTTGGGATCGAACTGCGACTCGGAGGAGAAGCGCGATCCCGAGTCGAGGGGTATTGTGGAGTTTTTTGTTGCTGGAGACTTTGCGCCAGTGCTCGAGTGCGACATGGCGGGACTGCTTCTTGGATTTGATGAGGCCATGTCGTTGCGCTGGCCTGGACGATGGTCGCTGGATGAAGCGGGGTATGTTGGAAATGCAGAGTGGAGGTTATTTTGTTAGTGTCTTTTTGCAGTGGGGCTGGGGTGATCAAGATGATTATGCCATTATGGTGACATGGTCAGAAGTACTGTATCGATGTACCTTCGTCTGGCGTCAGCACATAATCGAAGTCCCTACAGCTTCTCTTCAAGCATTTTAGCATAGCTTCATACATAGTCTCTCGGGATGGCTGGACTGACACAGACTAGGTGTCGAGATCTAAGATACTTAAGGTGACTTAGCCCTAACGTTAGGAGATTTTTATGTTAGGTAGAGGACCACTATATTAGAGCGATAGCGGCTTATCTCGGCAAAAAAAAAAGTAAACTTAACTTGATAGATCTAGTTGAAGGACCATGTGACTATACAAAGCTGGAACGAGGGTTAAAAATGTGGCCTATAAAGCTAATTGTATCTAACAGTCGTGAGATAAGGTACACTAAGCTCTAGCAGATTACAAAGTCTGCGTAGTGAGATGCATGTTGTTCTCCAACGATAGGCCGCCCAAAGGCCTAACATAAAGATTCCTAGGAAGCATGAGCCGTGTGTCAAGACTCAAACTTAGATATCTCATACTGAATTTCTCGTTCTAAGTTGCTATCGGCTGCAACTACAGACCAATGTGTTCTCTGAAATCCGCCTGCATGACCTCGGTGGCATGAAATCTGCCTGTGCTTGAAACAATTTGACTGCTTGCGTCCAAAATGGACAGGGTCATTAATTGTATCTCTCTCGAACGCATGTCTGATGGCCCTCAACGCGAGGGATATCTGATAATCTCAACCTCTCTTGTCAAGATCACATTCAAACATCCTCCAGATCACCACTCCGGCTCCTTCGAGAGGAAGAATCAAAGCTGAAAGTTTCGTAGGCCTCGCTCGCATGAACAGATAGCACATGCGCCTCCATATTGAATTTCCGGTTGAACTTTCTCCCGCACCCCAGCTTTGGGCACTCGAACAAGCCTGACACCTCAAGCTGGGTCGTAGAATGTGATATTTTGGCCAGAGATTGCTTCCTCTGTGTGGGTACAACGTGATGAAAGACAACCTTAGCATACGCTGCTGCGACAAATGCCGCATATTCCTGCCAGTCGCTGGCCCTGTGTGAATCGGCATAGTCGCAAATGCCACGAATCACAAGGCGAGGGAGATTCCCCAGAAGTCCGACTGCTCCTGTTTCGAAGCATAGAATGTCTTGCTCTGCTGTTAGCTCGTCTCTAATTGATGCATCTTTCATGATGTCATCTCCCGATGCGATATTGCCGTAATGAATGACTGGACTTCTGTCGTTACAATCGCGGGAGTGCCTCGGAATCAAGCAAAGGTACAACATCACGTGAGCGTGAAGTATTTGTATGTTCTTTATTTAGAGGATGGACATTGTGATAATAGCGCCCTAAGATTTAGAGGTGGATAGCTATGCAAAGCCCAAAAAACGGTTATAAAAATAAGACGAGAACCTGGTGGCACTTCCAAATCTAGTTCAAGGTGTCAGAAACAGATTCGGTTCTTATCAAAAGCATTCGACCACTTACCCCTGTGTGCCATAGTGAATCTTGCGGCGCAGACGGTGAGCCTCTCTTCCCCAGTAACCGTGGAGGCTAATCATCTCGGTATCTTCATATGGTAGATGCGCGCCGAAACTTGCGAGCCCCTCAACACAGATACGGCCAGCTCCATTGTTGGTGATGCCGACAGAAGGCCTGCATGGATCACGCAGTTTGATATGGAGTTAATGGTTCCTCTCCTTGGCCTTGATCATTTCAGTGTCCTCAATCGCATCCCAGACACATTCAGCCAAATCATGCAAGAGCATTTCGGTTGTCAACACGAAATCGCCCTCGCCTTCTCCTGGCTCATCCAACAGGAGGGCGTGGAATGGCACAGTAAGGGCCCCTCCTTCAATAGTAGGACTGGAGCCATCTCTCCCTTTCTTCATGAGGATTCTCTGAGCCATTTGAGGTGGTGGGGGATCGTTGATAAGTCTATCGACAACGTGGCGACCGCCTGCGGTGACATAGACATGGCGTGGCGGTGTCTCGAATGCTGGGGTCCAGGATTTGATTTCAATGTTGCGAGATTCTCTCTTGATATCGACCGTAATCCCCATTCTCACTTCACCCTTTGATCCATTGATCCACCAAGCAATATCCTTCTCCAGCTTTGCTGTTGTCTCTGAAAAGCCAACTTCTAATGCCACCGTTGGGAATTTTCTCCCTTGGCGGCGTGGCATCCAGGATCGGTCTGCCTGCTTGCTTCTGTCAGGAGTATCCACAAGAGTCGCTCCGCACGGCGCAATCAGTCTGTTGACCTTCATCTCTTTCGCGACCGTCATAATCAGTACCTCAAACATAGAGGCAGCTGCTTCGTGTGGTTGACTGAGCATTGTGAGAATGAGAATTTGAAGTAATGGCGAATAGTCAGCGCGTCCTGGCAATTGTTCCGCGTGCTCGGCGTCGGCGAATGTCTCAGGTGGAAAGTGTTTCAAGACGACAAAGCGATCCTCGACCGAAGACTTAGGAAGGAGGCTCTCTATAGCACACTGTTGGTTGTAATGGTAAACGGGCGTACCAGAAGGAAGGTGCTCGAGAAATGAGCCTGCACCTTCTTCTTCTGACACAACGCCCTCGCTGCGATACGCACGTGACATGATTTTCTGAAAGAAGTAGCTGCGAGGATATTCGTATGGTGATCTGTCGGTATCCTTGGTTTTCACCGAGACGAGAAGAGGGTGGGGATTATGATGGAGATCTGTTACCCGGCGGATTTTAGTCACGTCGGACAGGACGTTAGGGCGCTATAGTACTCCGTACTCCGTATGTACCCGGGATTCCAAAGGAAATACAACTCGTTGACGTCCACGTTACGTTGGTGTTGCCTGCACTCCAGCAAGCACGCTACTTGGCCTGAGGCAACATCGAAGTCAGCCATGCCGTCGATTACATGGCTAATCCTAGGTTGGGATTCGATGAGAACCTCTCTCGCCCAGCTTCTGACCCTGTCTATTGCGCGCTCACCTTTATCACCCCAGTCGCGCGACGCTAAAGCAGCGCTCTGTGCACTTTATTGACAAGCCTACAATCTGACCTAACCTAATTCTAATCACATACGACCATAGGGTGTGGAGAACAGGGCTTCCCGTCCGCTCAGCCGTACTTAAGCCACACGCCGGCCAGTTAGTAGTATGGTGGGTGACCACATGCGAATCCTGGCTGTTGTATGTTTTTGGTTTTTGTTGGTCTTTTTCAGCAAACAACTTATTGTACGCCGATAAGGGAAAATCGCCTAAAGTGGTCGGTAATACTGAGGTTGCATCTCGACGTCATGGTCGAGGCAGTGAGTGAAAGTCTGCTGCGATGGAGACTCCTGAGCGTTCACAGCCGCAGCGCTGGAAGGGTAGTTGCCCTCGCTGGCCCAACAGCGAGTTCTCGTATGGTCGGCACAGAACCCAAGATCGAGAAGGCTAAGCGACAAGATCACCAGTCAGATTGCACAACAAAATTCCCGAACTATACAGCATTACTCAAGCAAGACTCTGAACATTGCAAGCATTCCCCGGCGTGTCCATGCTCGGGATTTGACGTTGGAGTACGGCTTCTCGGTAGGACGAGAGCTGGTGTATCCCAAAAGACAGCCTGCTATGCCGACCGCTATGGCTGTGGCAAAGAATGATCCAGACTTGTACACCTCAACATCCGAGCCAACCCATGCAGAGGGAACCTCCACGCCAAGCATGCCAAAAACCGTCAATTTATCTTCGCGTTGCGGAGGGTTGGAATCCTCAAAGTCTCCATTAGCGTGGGTTGCACGTATCGAGATAACGGAGTCGTGTCTGGCAGGAAACATCTCTCGATCATTCGCTCCGGAGTTAGACGCTGCTGCAAAGAAGAGAATAGAATCTTTGCGTTTATACAACGCTTCGCGAATGGCGTCACTGATGCACGGTTGTTCGTCGGCAAAGCCGAATGACATGGAAATAATATCGGCTTCCCATTCCCGGCTTGCCCAAGAAATTGCCTGAATCGCACCACATCCTGCCAGTGACTGTGCTATGCCTCGTTCCAGAAGGGTGTGGAGGAGAATAACATGCCAAACTGCACCAAACCGTCACTAGTAGCCTGCTGAACAGGTGGTTGCAGTAAGAGGCACACCAGATGTTCTCTCGGCTTCTGTTCTCTCGCTCCAGTGATCTGGCAAGTGCAACGCATTCGCTCACGTAGTGCCCAATAGACTAGCTCATTAGCATGTCTGGAGCGTTCAGGCTGGGCGCCTCTTTTTGTGGAAGTGCTGCTCTCGCGTTTAGTGGATTTGCGATCATGCTTAGTGAATCTTTTGATATGGACAACGGCATTCTCTGCATCGCGAGAACTTTTCGTAAACCGATCTAGTCCCTGCTGGATTGCTTTTTGGGCCTTCTCATAAGATCTCGGGCCTTCAAATGACCCCGCTATCGATTCAAGTAGGGGGTAGCCAATCTTTGGCGCTTGGTGCGGCCACTAGATCATACTTCATCAGCATCAGTCTTCTTTCCCCAAGCAAACTTCAAGTAATTTGTTTCCCTACGTTGCATAGGGCCTCCACGCCTCGCAATAGCTTCGATATCCGCAGGCGTAGTTGTTTCTCCTGGTCTAGGCCGGCCGTATGTATCGAGGTAGTCGGCGATTATGAAGAGCTCGGCTCCGAGGCGGCCGCACACTGGTTACTTGGACTCAACGCCCCGTAAATGCCCGATTTTAGCAACGCGGGCTTATGGCAGTATGCGCAAGGTCAAGCGGGTCCTCAGTCGCCATTTCAGAGTCGTTAAACCATGGATGCGTCTGGCGAGCAAGAGTGAGGCTCCAGGTGTGTAGTGTAGTGCGGGGCAGACTCAGCTGGAAACCGCCCCAATTTGTACTTAGAATGTACCTAAGTCCAGTGAGATAAGAAGCCTAGGTGCGCACCCTAGCATTTTCAGTGCTCGACATGAGCTCCTTCTCTTGGGCACTCGGCCCGTGATAATTGTACTTGCCTTGGGATGTCTCCATTCGCAAGCATACTTTTCTAAAGGGCTACGTCGATGGTAACTGACAGAGGTCTCCGTGCCCTTTGTATAGCATGGATACGTGATAAGTAGAAATGGTTGGATACAGCCGGGCGGGACGAGGAACTTCTGTTCAGAAATGAATCCGTATCATTGCGCACAAATATAGACAAATAAGAAGAATAAAAGGTAGACAAACAAACAACCAAAAAGACGCTCCATCTATGACATGAAAAGAACAAAAGATCCAAGATATTTTTAGACTCCAGTAAACGGCACAAGCCAAGCGTAACAATCAAAGTATATACTTGGCCAGCTTAGTTATCGATCTTGAACTTCATCCGAATACCCATAGCCGCCAACTCGACATCCAGGAAGCGTAGGACACCCGGCACAGCAACGACAGTAACGTTGTCACCACCGACAAACCGCAACCCATCACCGTCCTCCCACGCCTCGGCACGGGAGTCCTCAAAGGTGGCCGAGCGGGCGCAACGACGGCAGCGCACGATACCGTTCGTGCCGCCCAATGCGCCAACAGTGCTCGCGTTCGCACCAAGCTTCTGGTTAGGCGCAACCCTGGCCGCAGCAGCCGCCGCGCCGGGGTTAACAGCCGCACGGCGAGAGGCACCGGAGCCAGAGACAGCAACCTGGGTGGACAAGAAGGAGCCGCAGTCTCGGCAGATCCAGGCGTGCTGGGCGTCGGAGCAGTTCATCAGACGGTCCTGCAGGAGGAAGGCGGCGCCGTGGGCAATCAGCGAGTCACGCTCCATCTCTCCGACGCGGATACCACCACCCTTGGCACGACCCTTGACGGGTTGGCCGGTCAGGGCGTTGACGGGACCCGTTGTGCGGACTTGGAACTTGTCGTTCACCATGTGACGCAGACGCTGGTAGTAGACGACGCCCATGTAGATGTCGGCGGCGAACTCGCGGCCCGTGATACCGCTGTACAGGGGCTCGTTGCCGTAGTAGTTGTATCCGGCCTTACGCAACTGCTCGCCGAAGTAGTCGGTGGCGGTGTTCTCTTCGGAGAACTGGAATGGCGTGCAGTCTTGCGGGTGGCCGTGGAGAGCGCCGGCTTTGCCCGCCATGGACTCGATCATTTGAGCGATTGTCATACCTGCATTGGTGAGTTTAGATGACTTGATAAAGAAAGTGGGATGAATGCAAAGACCCGTTGCGACTTACGAGATGGGAAAGCGTGAGGGTTGATGATCAAATCAGGCTGCATGCCGCTCTCGGAGAAGGGCATATCGACGGCCGGCCAAAGTTGCGAGCAAACACCCTTTTGACCGTGACGAGAAGAGAACTTGTCACCAATGATGGGCTTACGCGGGATGCGGTACTTTACACTGAGCGATTGGGCGGGCTCGTTGCCGTTCTCCGAGCCCATGATGCGAATGCTCTCGATATAGCCAGCTTCGGCGTCCTTGTACTTGATGAAATGCGTGATGCCATCGACATTGACGAACGAGTCAGTAGCTGCGTCGTAGCGGACGTTGTGGTAGGCGGCGATCTTATCACCCTCCTTGACCCGCACACCGATATGAGGCAGACCGTCAGTGTCAATCAGGGCCTTGGCCTCGGCGCGGATCTCATCACCGGGCGCGAAGCCAAAGAGCTTGGTGACTTCACGCTTGGACTTGCTGCGGCGCGAGTCGCGCTCAGCGAGGCTGTGCACCTTGGTCTTGTAGATGGTACCGTGACCGAACCCGCGCTCGTGAGCAGACTTGTTGATGATCATAGCGTCGTCCATGTCGTAACCAGTATACGAGATAATGGCCACGATAGCGTTCGTACCATTGGGGAAGTTGTCCAGACCGTATGCGTTGTACAGCGGTGTTCGGACGACGGGTGTCTGACCGGTTTGCAGGCGGTACAGCTTGTTGTCTGTACGGTAGTTGATGGCTGTACCGGGGGTACCCATGGTCTGCTTGCTCATCTGGCACTGGTACATGTTACGGGGCGACTGGTTGTAGTCGGAGAATGGGGTCATGTTGGCCACAATCGAGAGGATGTTGGTCGGCGTGTATTCAATATGGGTGGAAAGACCGGCAATCAAGTCGGATTCCAAACAGGCAATCTCCATGAAAGGCTGCTCGAAGGGGCCCACAAAGTCCAGTCCCTCATTGGCCAGGTACTTTACTGGACGGTACATCCGTGCAGACTGCGAGAACATGTAGATGCCGGGGTACTGACCGCCGTTGGAGTTAGGAACGTAACCGATTTCCAAGCCGCGGGGAATGTCGTTGGTTCCGGAGACCTTCCAGTACCGAAGAGTGTCGTGGATCTGTTTGGCCTGCTTGGGCGAGCAGAAACCAATGATACGACCGTCCAATTGAACGACAACACTGTCATCGATGGCAACGGAAGACTCGGCCCGGACTCCAAGCTGAACGAGGATCTTGGGCAGGTGGGAGACGTCGAGGTTGTCCGTGGCGATGAGACACTTGTGGGCCAAATGGTTTAGCAGACCACAAGGTGAACCATCAGGAGTGTGGACTGGACACAAGAAACCCCAACTCTCGGGCAGCAGCTTACGAACGGTAGTGGTCTTCAATTGCGCGAAGAAACTACCACGGTGGATCATGCGGAAGTGACTGATGAAACGGTAGAAGTTGATCTTCTCGGCAATCACGGTGTAACCAGAGGTCTGTTGCAAATCGAGACCAGTGGGACTGACCAGGTTACCGGTAGAGAGGAAGTACTCGAGAGCGTTACCAATGTTCTCGTTAGACCGCTTGACGATCTTGGGCAAGAATTCTCGCTCGAAGGAGGGATCCGAGAATCTGGCACCGCCATTGCGCATGGACCAGTCACGGGCAATGGGACCAAACGATCGCAGCCACTCTTCAATACGCTCCTTGAGAATCATGCCGTACAAGAAACCACCCAACAGGATCTCCTGGTTAGAGACAGCATCAGGGTTGTCGGGAGCGCAGTCGCCAGCAACCAGGGCGTACAGTTTCCGGATCATGAAGATGATCATCTTGAACTTGTCGTAATCCTGAGTCTCGGTGACGTTCTGGTTGCCCAGATGGGGAAGGACAACCTTGCGCAGGAACTCTGTGCCCACGTCCTCATCGGACATATCGGCGGGCACACCGAGTACAGGGCGGAAGCACTTGCCTAGGTGAGCCCGACAGTCGTAGCGGCTGTGCTTGTTATAAGCCTGGTAGGTTCTGAGGAGGAGCTCGACACGGTCCGTCACGAAGGTGTTCTTCATGCCTTTGGAAGTGGCACTGCCGACCAAGTTTTCGAAAATTTCGCGGTCGTTCGTCTCCACCAGGGCCTTGAGAATCATCATTACCGGGACGAGAAACTCGTTCTTGCGCCATGAAAACCGGAAGGTAACGTTTCCATCGGAAAGGTAGTGCAAAACGTTGGTTTGCGACGTCTGATCGGGCCGAACGGATCGTATTTGGACACCGAACTTGGTATAAGTGTGACCACGCTTGACGAACGAGCCACGGACGATGGACATGGGGTAGTTGCGCTTGCCGACGATCAACATACGGATCAGCTTCTCGTTACCGTTCACAATGAAGTAACCACCCAATTCTTCCGATTCCTCCTTGTACGTGACGAGATCCTCCGGGGTTGCCTTCTCCAAATGGCAGCGGTTGGTACGCATCATGATGGGGACCTGACCCAGCTCGCGCACAGACTCCATCCAGTCTCCATTGTTGATCTGGTACTCCAAGCGAGCGCGAAGCTTTCCACGATAGGTCGAGTGTCGCTCTCGGCACTCGGAAGGATAAATGTTGCGGTTCTTGTGGCTGTACTTGTTGGTTGGCGGAAGGGTGGGCTTGTCGAGGAAAATCTCCGTTACGCGCACGTTCAGACGGTTGCGCTTGGGTGCCCGAAGGCCCGCGGCAATGCGAGCCTTCTTTTGCTCGGGTGTCTCGGGTTCTCCATCGAGGAATGACTTGATGCCGATATCCTTGAGACCCTCCTCCAAGATCTTGCTGCCTCCGAAGAGCTGGTTGAATGAGTCGATGTGCGGCTTGATCGACTCGGCCAGGGTCGGGTAGGCTGTGTGGTCCTTGGGCGGATTCTTGAACAGATTCTCACGCCGCAAGGTGTCGTATTGGACCGACCACTCGGTGTCGGTAGGCACGGGAGCCATGGCTGGAAGCTTGCGGAACTAGGCCAGCAGGGAAGAAAAAGGGAATATAGAAGGTGCAATTGGGAAAAAGGTCCCAAGCACGGATCAGAAAATACACAGGGCTACAAAGATGGTAGACCCTTCGTCTGCCTCAGCCTCCCAGGAAGTGTATCCAACGAAGCGAGGGAATTGAGCCAGCAATGGCAGCTTGGATTAGAGCGAGAATGGTTCTGCTTGGGGAAATTTTTCGAGGTGGAGCCAGCTATCATCACGTGGTGATATGGAGAGTATGTTGTGCCTGAGGCGAGTAAATTACATAATCTGCATGATGGCCCGCATGGAACCCGTCGTCATGGAGCGGGAACGAACTATAACAGTCTTACAGACGAGGCTGATCATGAACATACATATCTGTCTTCATGTCCATCTTTCTGAATTATGCACCGCCCCTATTTTCTCAATATACATCTCCTCTTCTCTTTCTCAACTGCTGCCTCGCAGAGTCCGGGAGCAACCAAGCCCGAGGTCGTACGCCGGGGCCTCTCTCTGCTGCGCCAGTTGACTGCGATACGTCAGGCTGCGAATGGAGCCTAAGCGCCCCCTCTGAACGGCGGTCATGTGTGCCCGTAGATCCTCACTGATTCTTCCCGCTAGGCAGTTTAGTTCACGCATTGTCTCGCAAAAGAGTTAGAAGTCGTACTGTAACTATTATTCTCCGTAGCATGTTGGATAGGAACGAGACCAACACTGCCTCGACCCTCCGGCGCTACTATATTTCAAGAAAAGCTCCCCCCCCCCCGTAGGTTCGAAAGATCTCCAGTGCTCGGCTCGAGGGTCATTGCCTGGTTCCTGGTTTCTTTTTTTCTCGTCGACCCCGTCTTCATTTTTTTTTTGATTTCCTTCTCCTCCATCATCGACTTTCCCACCTTTGTACCTCTGCAACTGCAAAACCAAAGTCCCGTTTGGAGCCGCCATCCACCACGACCTCCGACTATCAGAGGCCCGCCGATTTCTTGTCTTAACGCCGCTCTCGACCCCACTCGACCCTCCTGGTCCTTTTGCCCACTTCGGGTGGCTTTTGACCTCAACTCTGTCCCAGCAGCCACTCCTCTGGTCATTCTGGTTGTTGTCTGATTTACATTTTCTGTCTTTTTTCTTCGCTAGTAGCACTTTTTTCTGGGGAGTTCCACTACGAGGGCATATCGAGTCGGGCGTCCGCATCCAACGATCCCGCAAATCCCCAGGTCCTTCTTCTCCCGTCCTGGTTCTGGTTCTTGTTGTTCAGCCTCCCAGAACATAACAACCGCCCACCATGGCCGGCATCTTTCGCAGCATCTACGACTGGCTTTTGAGGATGTTCTGGTAAGTGGGCCTGTTCAGCGCCGGGTTCTGGTCTGGGCTCTCGGGAGATCCAACGCGCCCTCCTCCCCGGCCCGTCCCCGCAGACGAGGCCCTGCTAAATTGCTAATACCGGATTTCCTTCCCTGCAGGGCGACGGAGATGGATGTCACCATGATCGGCCTGCAGAATGCCGGAAAATCCTCCTTGCTGCGGGTACTAGCGGTATGTTTCCAATCCTTTGCCAGATTTTCCCAGCTCCAGCCTCCCTCCACCACCCTACCCCCTCTTCTGGTTGTGACGGTATATCTCGCGACGGTCTGCTGATCGCGTTACGTAGGGCGGGGAATTCACGGTTGAGTAAGTCGTTTCTGGCCAAGTACCGAATCGCGGGGGGTGGCCGCTCATCAGCGAAATAGTTCGATTCCGACCATCGGATTCAACACCAAGCGTGTTCAAAAAGGCCATGTGACCTTGAAATGGTATGTCGAGCACCGGCGGCTCGGTCTGAACCGCATCGCTAACAGCCGCAGTTGGGATTTGGGCGGGCAGCCTCGATTTCGCCCGATGTGGGAGCGATATTGTCGGGGCGTGAATGCGATCGTGTAGGCCATCGTCCTTCCTCCCCGCACCTTTTGTCCATCTTGCTAACCCTTGGAATTAGATATATCGTAGACGCGGCTGACAAGGCAGCACTGCCAGTCGCCACAGAAGAACTGCACGAGCTGATGAACAAGCCCACCTTGGATGGCATCCCACTCCTCGTGCTGGGTAACAAGTCCGACTTGCCAAACAAGCTGTCGGTCGACGAAATAATCGATGCCATGGACCTCAAGTCCATCACTCGCCGTGAGGTCAGTTGCTATGGCATCAGTGCCAAGGAAGAGACCAATCTCGACGCCGTGCTGCATTGGTTAATTGCACGCGCCAGCCGGTAAAAGGATTGGCGATGCCATGCGATGCAGCACCTTCAACTGGACACTCAAATCCCTTGTGCTTTCTCTTTTCCCCTTTTGGCTTTCAGAGCGATCTCTGGTTTTCCCTGGCCCTTGCATTGCGAGGGTTCCTGTTTATATCCCGTAGACTCTAGCGTGTTGGCTCGCAGCCTCGGATGTGACGACGTCCATGACTCATGGTGTTTCTTTTCTTTTGTCCTTTCTGCTTTGAGTTTGTTATTTCTGGCTCCTTTCCTCTTTCACTCGGGGGAGCATGCAATATGGAGATCGAAAGCTAGCCAGTTGCTCGATCAAAATGATCTAACGGCCTATATTCAGTTAATGAGGAGCATCTCGATTGGTCAGTTTCAGAAATTCAAAGCGCAAATATGATTTGGTTACAATTGACTTCAAACCAAAAAGATCTGGCCTGGCCTGTAAATATTCGCAGTGAAAGACAGAATGGCGGCGACGATGGCAGCTGGCCGGGGATAAATAAGTGCCACGCACACGGACCAACTGATGCGTTGGCAATGCAGACGAAGCGGCCTCGAATCAGCCAGTGGCCACCCACCCAGCCATCCCCGCCAAGGGGATACCACCTTGGAAGTTGGAGGAGCTGGCGGATCAAAGCTCTGGTAATGTGGAGTTGAACAATCGACAAATGGATTGGGATTTCGTTGTCAACTGCATTGTGTTTTTTGGAGCTCAAAAATGCTATCGATAACGCAAAGTACCTATGGAGTAGAGTATACGGAGTATACCCGGCGTCAATGGGATAGTTCTCGACTGGACTACTGTCGACGGCCGATGGCTTTCACATGTGACTGAAGGTGGGTGTGTCAGTCTGTCAGAGAGGAGCAGTCATGGATCTCGCGGGGCAATTTAGAGTCAGTTACGCTCGGCTGATAGAATTGAGAGGCTAACGACCTCAGTCTTAAGACAATGAAGCGCCGTGCATCTTGCGTCGGGGAATTTACTAGAGTCACGAGTGGACTCAGTAGCCACGCCACTGGGCAATCGAGGAGAGGTACACAGTACAATGCAGTACAAGCTAAAGTGACTGAGCGTACTCATCACCGACCACTCAGTATTGTGATTTGAATACCTTGGACCAGCTGGAGCAAGCGAGCCTCACTTCCTGGCTTGGTTATTCGCTAGTTACGCTGCGTACCTGAGATTTACACTCCGCTACAAATTCATAACAGAAAATAACCCTGGGCCCCCACCCGTGTTGCATTTTATCCGGGCGCCTAGACCAGTGTTCAAGTAACGCTGGGGGCCAGAATGATTATGTTACAGCCGTTGAGTACAGAATCCGGCGTGGTGTCCGTAGATTTTCCAGACCGAATTCTAGAAGCCAAATTTGAGTTACGATTTCAAATCATACACAAGTAGTTATGCAAACCTTGCGCTAATACATCATCAAATACATGATGATCAATCTAGAAGTCCTGAGATCCGAGTGGAAAAGAGGCGACAGTGAAGACTTTCCGATTTTCCCGTCAGCCCTGCGCCTCTCTCCACAGTCGCATGATTGGCTCTGGTGAGAGTATACCCGAACTGCGCCGCAGTGCAGTAAGATGGCTACGTATGCCGAGGTGTTCGGCTCATTTCTGTGATTTCTGCACTGTCAACTGTTGAGGCTGAGTTAGACGATTTGAAATAAACTCAGTATGCCTTGATCGGTCATCGTGGTAGAGTCAGAGTAATGTTATATAGTCAAGTGTCAAATGTCCTGCTTCCGAAGATCTCCAACTCGCCAGTTGCTCATGAATCATCGCAAACCTGCAGCCTAGTGCCAAGACCCACCGCCCAGCCCCATCAATTGGAACTTTGGAACTGACACCCTCGCTCAGCCACGAACCTAGCCTCTGTGTCTTATTTCTCTTCAGACTGCTCTCTCTCTCCTTCATCTTTCCACATCTTCCAAAAAGCCACCATGGCGATCATTCCACGATACTACTGGTAAGTCTGGCTCCCTCTCAACCCAACAACTTCTTTGTTTTTCCCCCTGAACCTCGTCAACGGGACTAACTCCCGCCGCAGCAACAGCTACGATTACAACTGCTACTCATCCTGGGATAGCTGGGGTCGCTGGGTAGCCTTTGGCGTCATCGTCGGCGTCGCCTTCCTCCTCTTCCTCGGATTCGCGTAAGTTCCCATCTCCCGCCTCGCATCTCGCGATCACGGTGATTATCAGCTTCACCTTAACTCACATCCTCTCCCCGACACAGATGCATTAACGCCCGTCGCCGTCGCAACCACGGTCTCCGCCCGTACGCTGGCACAGGATGGATGGCTCCTCCTCCCGGCCCTCCCCCCAACCAATATCAACAACCCTACGGCGCGAATGATTACTACTCGCAACCGCCCCCACCGCAATATTCCGCCAACCCGCAGAACTACGGCTACTTTGGTGCCCAACAGGCACCCGGTCAGCAGCAGAGTGGTATCGAGCTTCAGCAACCTGCTCAAACCCATGGCGCTGCTCGACAGTACAGCCCACCTCCCGGTCCTCCTCCCGCGAAGGCTTGAAATAGTCACTGGGGAATGAAAAGATCCACCTAGTCGAGCAAGCACGCTCTACCTCTGTCGACTTCCGTCTCCAGACCCTGTGGATCGGGCCATGAGACGGAATGCTTAGATGCTGCTCGCTCGGATCCGATGTCATCTATCTTACTTTTCTTAATTCACCATGCAACGAAAGCCTCGGGATCCCGGCGTTTTATGCTTGATTTTCTGGGTCGGTGCGAGTAACTGGGCTCTGTTTTTCTTCGTGTTTCTATTGTGTTTGCCTCGTGATGTGCCCAAAGAATACCTACCTGCGTGGGAGATGGATTACGGCTCCCCCGTGTTTTTCATTTCGGACCATCTGAAGGCTTATGTGGAGATTATGCTGCCCATTTGGCGACCGCTGATGGTCTACGATGGTCGCGGTGTTGTTTTATTTGGATGCTCTAGTACATTTTTGCCAGCCTTGTCTCTTCTAATGACATACCCACCATTTTACAAGTTCAGCGAATTACGGTCCGGTCTTTACAGACGCAGAGCATACTGAATAGATTGAGGACCTTGCTTAGTGGAAGAGGCCTGAATGGAGTCGTGCCATTTGCCTCCCAAGTACTTTCTCCCAATCCACCTGTTGCCAAGATCTATGCCTTCTCTGTGGACTCTCTTACCAATTCTATACGATATACACTTTCCTGCTATTCTGTCTGTGCAGCTCATAAGCGCTAGGGCGAAAAGTAGGGATCTCAATACCCCGCCAGTGCGGACATACTTCTGGTATAAATCCAATTGATATTGGCTCGGTACGGAGGCTACCTCAATCTAGGGCTATTGAAAATAAGTCAGAAAACAATCTAGACATGTCAAAGATGAGTATCTCTCTTCAAACGTACCAATCACAAATACTATTTCCAAATTAATCTTGAGAGTTGGCTCTGGCCGTCACATAAGCCCTGAGTTTGTACCCGCCCGCTCCACCACGCGATCTGATCATCTCCGTTCAGATCTCCGCCCCTCCGCGTTTTTCCCACCCACTCGCGTCCACACTCGCCAGCGCACTCACGACAGGCCCAGGCCCATGGACATCGACGACATCCTCGCCTCGGTGGACCGCGGCCCCGGCGCGAGCCCGGAATCCGCCGCCCTCGACCACCAACAATTAACGCGCTTCTGGGTCGCCGAGCGCGCCGTCTCGGAGGTTCTACCCTGGCCCGCGCCGTTGATGGAGCGGATGATGGATCGCGTGCGGAATCAGGTAGGTCCAGCGCGCCAATGGCTGCATCCACTACCCCCGGCGATTCCGATTCGCAATATCCCATTCAAATACCAGGAAGTAGGCAGTAGGCAGAAGAAAAAAAACTAACTCATGGCCTGGGTGCGGGCACACACACACACAGATCGAAACAATCGAAGACCTCGCGTCCTCGTCCGCAGACACAGATCCCACCAGCACATCGCACCTGCAAACCCACAACCCAAACCTAAACCTCCGCCTCTCCATCCTGCAAACCGACCTCGCCCGCACCCAATACCTCATCCGCTCGCTACTCCGCGCGCGGCTCGCAAAACTCGCAAAACACAGCATGCACTACCTCGTCCACCTCGCCGGCCGCAACAAGAACCCCGCCTCCCAATCGCAAACGCAGTCCCAACAGTCGCAGTCGCAATCCGCGTCTGCCATGCCGGAAGACTCAGTCCCCGACATCTCCTCGCTGGTGGATACATCCCCGCTCTCGGCGCCGGAAACGAGCTTCGTGCATGCGCACCAGACGCTGCTGGCGGGGCACTATGGGGCGTCGTTTTTGGGGGCGTTTCCGCGGCAGTTGAGGAGGTTGGATGATAATGCCGGGGGCACGAGTATGGTGCAGGGCCCTGAGATGAAGGAGGTTGTTTTTGTGAGGTGTTTGGGGGGTGAGGTTAGGGTTTTGTTGGATGGGGATGGGGATGGGATGAGGGAGGAGGAGGAGGAGGAGGAGGTGGGTGTTACGATGCGGATGGGAGATGTGTGGGTTGTTAGGTGGGAGGGGGTGAGGAGGGCTTGGGAGAGGGGGGAGGTGGAGTTGTTGTGATGTATGACTCGGTTGAATGAAGAGTCTTTGCTGGGGTTTGGGTTGGGAGGGAGCAGGTCTATATTGGCTGGTTGATTTGATATTTGGGTTGGAATAGCGGCATTCCTGGCGTTGGCGTTGGCGTTGACTTGCATTTCTCATACCTCGTCTTATACAGCCCTGGCGTATTGTTGCAATGGGTGTATAGAAACGATAGACTTCTTACAATTAGATTTTCATGGCAAGCATTACACAATATGAGTGTCAAGAAGCAACTCTTGTATTGAGTTTTACTCCAGTGCAAAAAGAGCCCTATAGGTGCGCCATCATCTATAGAGATGCAATTCACCCTACCCACCAGTAGACGCCGGTCGCTAAACACAAAAGAAGAGACGGAGAGGAGAAAGCAGAGACCAGCCATGCGGAGGATGAGATGCATAACGTCGTGAAGCCATGGGGAAAGTAGATTGGAGAAAGAGTCATAATCAGCCATAGAAGAACCGTCGTCTCAAGCGATGTATCCGTACATAGCTGGTTCATCTTCCAGACGCTCCAGATACTCGCGATCAATCAGGCTCTCGATGCGCTTCTTGACCATGTTGACGTCGGGCACGAAGCGAGCAGCGAGCTGAGTGAGTACCTCGTTCATCAAGTTGACGTGGCTGAGCTTCTTCCGTTGTCTGTAACAGTGGTTAGTCCGTGGGGATCATCCTAATGATAAGTGTGCTTGTCAACTTACTTCATGATACGGACGATAGCAGCCTCAATGCTACCACCGCGCTCGTCATTCATCTTCTTCTCGGTTTCCTTGCGCTGATCCTGACTTTCGACCTTGTTCGCGCCGCCTGCAACGACGCCAATGCGGACCTTCATGAACGGACTCTGGAAATCGTTGTTGAAGAAGAAGCGATCTGCCGGCTTAACGTCCTTGCTCATGGGTTCCTTCTTCAGGACCCGCGTTTTTGGGGCTACCGCTAGCGACTGCAGATTGCGAATCAAGTCGTGATCGGGTATTTGAGTGCGCTCTTTGATCTCATCAAATGTCAGAGATTCACCAGCTGGAACCTCGTTGAAGAGGAGAAGAATGACCAGCATGTACGTAGAGACATTCAGCTCGTAGCGCTGCGTCTTTCCATTGCTTCGCTGGAATGTGGCACGGATATCCGCCGAGCCCATGTTCGCTTGCCAAGACAACTTGCGACCACTGTGCTTGTCGAGGTAGAACTTCTCAAAGCTCTGCTTGAGGTTCTCGATCTCGCGTGGGAAGATGCAGGGCAGCTGTGCCTGGCCGTCGCGGGCCTTGACCATGAGTTCCATCGGCCACATCGTACTCGTAAGTACGTGGATGTCTAAGTCGATACGCTTTTGATCTGGGTCCGCACTGCGGGTGATATGCTCCTTGTAACTTGCAGAAAGATCCTCCGAAACCGTCATATCCTTGAACATGGCCTCGATGCGCTGCGTGAACTGGTTGCCGACTTCCATCTTCATCTTGGAGATCATTTGCCGTTCCGCGTCCATGCTTGCAGAGCGCTTCATCAACAGTCGCCGCGAAAGGTGCTTCTTATAGTAGGTCTCGAACAAATCCTTGTCCTTGATGTATCGCAGGAGCGTGATTCCATTGTCGAGGAGGGCATCGACTTCGTTCTCTGTCTTTCCCTTGACGCCCTTCTTGAGGTTCTCGTCAAAGAAGAGAGAAAGGTATTCAGAGCTTCGGTGATGCCTATTCACGAAGTCCTCGAAGCTGTCCTCGATTGACTTGTGGAGGTTCTGGTCGGACTTGAAAGCGTTCACCCAGATGTTATCGAATTGTTTCTTGAGGGCCAGGATATCGTCGACCCATTTGATCGCCGATGCAGTCTGTGGGCTAACGGCTTTCTCTTTTTCCTTGCCCTTGTCTTTTTTGTCGTCTCCTGCGTCTTTCCCAGTGGTAGATGGCTGGGGTGGAGCAATGGATGCTGCATTGATTTCGATGCCCAGCTCGACAATCCGCTTGCTCACTTCACCAGTCAGGGCGAGCTTCTTTTCGTCTACCCTGGCATTGAGTGTGTAAACGTTCCGTAGCCCATCAAGCAGCTTTTGATCCAGCATGTGCCGAACACCGGTTCCTTCCAAACGAACCACAGTCTCGATGTTTTTCCGAATGAGCTCGTTATCCAAGACCTCGTTGATCTTGGGCTCGGTCATGGTGGCGAGGGTGTAACGACACCGTTCCTGTTCCTCGGCAATGCGCTGTAAGGCAATGCGACAGAAAGTCGCAGCGTCTCCACCTTCCAATAACCGAACTCCCTCTTCCTTGTAGAAATCTCGGCTGGAGTTCAGGAAAGCCGGCTCAAACATGGTGATGTAGAGCCTGGAGCTTTCCTCCTCGGTAACAGTCTCAAACAGGCCTTCCAGCATTTGAATGCAATGGCGAATCAATGGCCGTTCAATCATATGACCTGAGCGTTCCAGCTGTATCATGAAGAGTACTGTGGACTCGAGAACTTGTCCCACCGTAATATCGGAGTCGGGACGAACGGGGGCCCGGAGGACATGATCTCGGAAGAGGGCCATGGAGACGACGTAGATGGAGGGTTTCGTGCGGTCGACGGAGATGATCCGATCCTGCAGGAGTCAGCCTTGAGCCATGGAGGTGTAGGAGAAGTACACCCAGGCTCATTCCACTCACCATATACATCAAAACATCCGTGATCATGCCCATGCAGAGCTGATGATCTTCCCAAGCTTCTTTCAAGACACCTAGGAACCGCTCCCCCGCAGCGCGCCTCTCGTTCGACTGGTCTTGTACGTCCGTAATGCTTTGCGGGTTCTGTGCCCGCACAAGAATCGGCAATATGGAGTCTGCGACCTGCTTTCGAACATGATCCCGCAGCCAATTCTCCTCGAGAGACTTGACCCGCGCGTACAGGTCATCACCCCGCATCATCAACACGATCCGGTATGCATTTCGGTAAAGTTCTTCGAACGACAGGGTCGAGGCATTTTTGGTATGTATTTCTGTAAGCGAGGACGAGAGCTGGCCCCAGATGGTATCGAAATCCTCGTTTGGCGCAGATGCGGCACCCTATGATAGTGGTCAATACTAAGCTTCATAGATGGCCGGGCCAAGAGTACATCACTTACTCGCCGAGGAGCGCGAATCTTGTGTCGAGCTCTCATGGCCGCCATGTTGACCCTATTTGGACCGAATTAGCCGGCTTGACGATGTGACTCGCGACTTCCGAATGGAGTAGTTGCTATCATACATAATCGCAAGCTGTGTCCCTCTCCGCGGAGGAGGAAGCCGGAAGATAGTTGTCCCGGTCCGTCGCCGCTTTTCAGGATGCGCTGGGAGGCGTCGCAGTCGATCGTTCAAACTTCCCTTGAGGATTGACCCTTGAGAGAAAGCACGCTGGTTGTTCAGTCACGATACGCTGCTCTCACTTTGATATCCTTTGACTTCTCTCTGTCGCCGCCTTCGCAACAAACAGCGTCAACATGCGTCCTTTCATGCCGCAGGGTCTCCGGCCCCTCCGTTCATTCCTCTCGCGAAGCACCACATCCACAATTTCACGAACACCTTCATTGCGCCCGTTCTCGTCTCAGATTGCTCATTCTCCTCGCTTTATCTACAGCCCTACCTCTCACTCTGGCCGCATCGTCCCTCCTACCTTCAGACAAAAATCCACATCCTCGCGCCCTCTGACCGAGGAGGCTAGCGACAGGATCGAATCCGACAGCGATCGCCAGAAGAGAAATGAAGAACGGCGCAGAAGTGAAGAAGCCTACCAAATTGTCTTCACCTGCAAGCCCTGCGGCGGGCGCTCCTCACATCGCATGTCGAAGCAGGGCTATCACCGCGGCACAGTGCTAATCCAATGCCCCTCGTGCGACAACCGCCATGTTATGAGTGATCATCTGGGTATCTTCTTCGACAAAAGGACTACGCTGGAAGACTTGTTGAAAGAAAAGGGTCAGGCTCTGACTCATGGTCATACCGATGGCAACTTGGAATTTTGGGAGGACGGCACTGTTAAAAGTTTTGGGCTGGATGGAACACAGCTGTTGGATTCGTCTAACCAGAAGTCTTCTTGAAGGATTTCAGCAGTCTTTCGATATATGGCACCGAGTGCTAGAATGGACCTGAATCACCTGATTGACTCGGGTCGTTCTCATCCCTGAAGGCGATTGTTCAATATCCCGACTCTCCACTCTTGGCATGGCCGGCTCCTGGCATTGATGAGGAAAGAAAGAATATTGATTTGCATGGCGTATAGAGGATGGTGTTTATTTTGTGGAGGTTTCATGATCATGTATATAGCTCGTAATGTACAATAGAACTGGCCCTATGAGGCAATCTATTAAATCCTTGCATTGTTTGACTGTGGAACTTCTTCGAGCATTGATAACAATTCACAGACTATAGAGTAACATGGGTCTCATTCTCCAGAGTCGTTCTTTCTCCTTACCTGCACAGATCCATTGAAGACCTCCAAGAGAGACTTGCAATATCACCATAAAAACATTATACTTCTACACAGCCAACAAACAAGAAGTTCAATAGAGGAAACTAGATATTCATCAAACTAAAATCATATAGCAACCCATGGACACTGAGGAAACCTAATTTTCATACAGAAATCCCCCACCTCGCCTCCCTGTTTCAAAACTCTACTATGTAGGTAAACATTACCCATGATATATGTCCTTCACGGCCACAAAAGTGTATCTGAACAAGCAAAAGCAGCAAAAACTGACCGACGCAGGGGTCGAACCTGCAATCTCTTGATTCGTAGTCAAGCGCCTTGCCATTGGGCCAGCCGGCCGTATCCTGATCTGCGACCGTTAGGCCAAGCAGTGCTGGATGGTGGAAGAGCAGCCCAGAATGTGCATTTTGAAGTCCCAAAAAATCTGCAGGCAGATCTAAACTTTTCATTGGCTTAGATCTGCAATCTAGACCCACATTCAACCCACCCAAGCATAAATTTTTTTTTATTATCCACTGCGGAACAGTCGGATTCGGCGTCGGCATTCGGCAACCATTATGATTCTCTTGACCTGACTATCATTGCGTTGATGACTCCAAGTTAGTCGGATTGAGGAATATCATACAGAAACTACAAAGATAACATGCTTGAAATCATATTATCACAGTGGGGATACCAAGAGACAACGAGATAAACTTTAATAACAGGAAGCGGGATCGATGACGCAAAGGTGATGAAGAACCTAAGGTTGGGACTGTGATAGAACAATACAACCATCGAAACATAGTGGTCTCACCAGAGCAAAGACAAGCCTCGAAATTTATTCTAACCCGTAAACTTAGACCAGATTCTTTGCTACAACCTAAGTCCTCTATAGCGGCATGTAGCCTCAAGCTTCTCGGCATCATCTGATACTAGGGCTGTTCCCGTCGATTTCAACCCAGCAGAGCTCTGTTCGAGGACGCCTCGAAGGCAATACACGGCTTACCAACCCTTTCGAGGAGCAACCGCACCTGTATTGCGACAGCACAACCTTCCATAATAATAGGTGGCACTCGTGGACTCGGTCTATACCTACCCAATGTCCGATCGCTCTATTCGTTGAGCTCAATACACCGAATAGCCCGAGACTTGGGCGTCATACGAGCGGGCATATATATAAGGTTGCTGCCCGTTCCTGGGCTACTACGACCAGTACTTCACTCAGCTCATGAAGTTAGATACTGTCTACGAACCCACCACACCACCAACATGGTCACCTTGCACATTTCATACACCGAGCCCGTCAACGGCAATGACTCGGACAGCCCAACCCTAACTCGAGAAGATGTCTGGAATGGTCTGAAACTGAAAGCTCGATGTCCTGAAGTTTTCATCCCTTCTTTCGACGACTCGCGAGTCGTCGAGGAGGGGGAACATGGTACCGTCATCGTCAGAGAGGCACACGTTGCGGCTGATCTGCCTGGATCACCTATGGCCGGAAAATGGGTTAGGGAGGAGTGCACGCTGCATGAACCGGTCAAAGTGAGTTCCCCGAGAGGCTCCATCAACTCCACTACCCACCCGTCTAGCTTGCCTAAACAGGAACCAGACATATTTCACGCTCCCCGGAGGCTCGATTGTACAAAACATCGTTTCCGAGGGGCCTGATAAGACCCTGTACCTGACCTTCACTTACGATTGGAACCTACCTGATATTGAGCCAGGGACGGTTGAGGCCAACAAAGCCGAAGAGGACCATTTGAATATAGCAGTGTCATCTGTGCAAGGCACCATTCGGGCGCTGAGGAGAATGGCTGTCGAGAAAGCAGGTCGTTGATACCGCATTCTGTGGGACACCATGCTCAGGGTGCCTTTATTCATGGCTTCGTAAGGGTGTTCTTTGCCATATGCGTATAAATTAAGGTCTACTACGATGTATCTAAGCAGAATGTTGTAGCAAATTGAAATTGTCTCACGGCTGCTTTGCGGTTGCACAGGTAAGGTTGGAGGCCATCCGATCTGAAGATCAGATTCTAGATTTGAGACAAGGGAAGCTGGATGCCGCACGATTCTGTGCCACTTTTGCTTTGATGTTCATGTTGTGGTTGCAGGCGGGCGGAAGCCTTGATGTGTTTCGGTATTCATCAGGTTGTTTATAGTTAACGCACCGTCAATAGAGTCGATAGAGGAAGTCCATAAATGGGAAGAGATAATGGGCCTCCCTAATGAATGAGGGCCTTCATAGTCTCCAGAAGGCGAGGCTATCAAGTGTCTCATCCATGGACTGATGGGTATACCATACAGCTAGAGTGTGAGGTGTGACATGCATCTGGAAGAATCCATAGTAATCATGGTATCTCAATTGCAACTCAATTGGAAAATTCTGTACAATGTGAAAGAACTCTTCCAGGTGTATACACAAAACCACCGTATCCCTCTAAACGCCAGACTTTTTGTATGCCGACGAAACCGCAAACCTGAAAATGCAACAAGAAATCCCCCCTCGTCTTACCAACCACGTCTCTTGCCACGGTGCTCCAGGCCCTTTTCGTGGCGCTTGACTCTCTTTCGCTCATTCTTCCTTCTCTTATCACGCTCAAATCGCTCAGGATCAGCGACGGCTTCAATCCGGCGCTTCACACGGCGGCCTTCACGACGCTCCTTGATTTGGTCTTGAACCTTGGTCATTTCGTTGATGTACTCGGTGGTGCCGAATTTCTTCTGCAGCGAGTCCAAAATCTCGTGGCAGTTCGAGACGAGAGCCTTGTAGGTATTCTGGAAAGTCTCATCCGAAGACCGGGGTGGAGGAATGGATGGGTCGGTCAGGTGTTGCAGCGGGAGAAGAATGACAGGCAGTGATGGGAAGATTTGCTCGGCATCAAGGTGACGAATGAGGGCCGCGAGGAGAGCAATGGATGCAGTCTTTGGGACGAGAACATTGGGCTTGGTGGAAATGACCTCCCGGCGCAGGAGGGACGAGATCTGCGAGAAGATGTAGCGAATAGCAGACTTCTTCGACTCGGCACTATTTGTTTTCTTGTCCTCGCCATCGGCTTGGCTCCCAGCATCCTCCTCTTCGTCCTCATCTTCAGCTTCAGACTCGGCTTCCTCGGCTTCAGTCTTCTGGAACTCAAGACCGTTCTGCGCACAGCATCGGCCAAGGAAGACCAAATTACGGACACTCTGCATTGCCAGCTCCTCGGAGATACCTGGGGTACGAAGAGACCGCAGACTGGCCCGGAGCAGCTTGAGCATTGAGTCCCTGTCCAGGACAAGGCCGAAGCTGCAGGCCAAGGGAATTTCGCTGTATCCGGTGGCAGCGTGCGTCTTCGCTACATCAGCAAGCCACATGCCGACAAGGTTTGCCGCGCAGGTCTTGACCCAGGCGTGAGTGAAGAACAGTGACTCCTGGATAGCGGCCCAGATGGAGGAACACCCAGCGCTCAGCCCAAGAGACGGGTTCGTCTTGCAGAGCTTGGTGAAAAGCTGCAATGCGAAGTAGAGCGTCTCCCAGTTTCCATCTTCCTGATCTTCAAGAACGGACTGCATTAGGCCCGGAAGAATGCCAATAACAAACCGACCCTCCTTCTCCTTTTCGGTCTCTTCCGCCTCAAAGTAGATCCGCATGGCCTGCAGGCCGATACTACCCAGAGCCATGTTCTCCGTCTGCTCCAGCCAAGAGTGAAGAGGGGTGAGAATTGTCTTCATCTGTTCCCTGTCTGCTCGGCTGTAAAACTGTCCCAGCAAGGCACCGGCCATCTCACGACACTCTGATGAGTCGTCATTGGCCATGGCAAGAACAACAGGCAAGAAGAATGTGCTGATGATGTCCTGAGCCATCTCGTCACCAGTCTTGGACAGTAGCAGGTGGATTGCCTCCAAAACGGATTGCCGTCCTTCTTGGTGCTTGTAATCCAGATTTTTGGCCAGGAATCCAAGCTGTTTCGACCATCGGCTCTTGGCTTGCGGATACTCGATGAGGAAGTGGACGTAGGTACCCCGTGCCAAATCGCGCGCGGAGCGAGTCTGATTGGTGACCATCATGGTTGCAATGTTGTCAACTAGCTCGTACATTTCCGGAACAACAAATTTGCGTGACATGACAGCCCGGATGAAGTTGAAAGTGACACCTTGACGGTCAGGTTCCTCGATATCAGCTGTCAGACGCTGCAGAAGATAGGTGAGGTGGCCATCGCGGAGTTTGGTGCTCTTTCGCTCACGAATCATAGAGGAAATCAGCTTCAGAGAAGCCTGCGAAGCCTCGGAGTTGGTACTTGGCGACTCCTTGACCATCTTCACAGCCTCTGTGAGGTAGACGTGAGCGTTGTTATCAATCTCAGGGAGCGGGAGTTTGATAATGGTGGAGAGCAGCCGCAGAGCAGAGATCTTAACTTCTTCCTGAGCTTGGACAAGCGCATCGCCGATGATAGGGAGAAATCCGGATAGGTTCCCTGCAGTCAAGAGCGAGCCAAACTTGTTCAAGATGGCACGCAGAATGTCAAGTGCAAACCGAGTCAGCTTGTAAACGTGAGATGACGTCGTGCCACGTTTTTCGCCTCGCTTGCCTCCTTGCAACCTGACCAGGAAGCGTTCCTCCCTCTCCGAGCGCGCACTAGCCTGCGTGGTGGTGGGGGCCTTGTCCTGATAGGACTCCTTGATGACCTCGTAGCAGAAGACCAGAATCTCTCGGCTTTCAGCACAGGGGTTTCTCAAAAGGCCAATGCCAATTCGTCGCATGAGCTCATCAAGCTTCTTGACAATGTTGGAGTTGAGCTTCTCCCGCAAAAGTGATTGGAGGGGGCGCACGAGGCTTGACAAGTGGCGGATCGTGGCATTTTTGGCGAGAAGTTCCATGGAATCGTAGCTCTTGTTGCTCTTCACCTCCTTCATCTTGCTGACATAGTCTTCAGCGTCTTTCTCCTGACCAACGGTACCGAAAGTGTCATCCATGACAACGGCGACCAGGTCCTCCAAACAATAGTCCAGATCGCCTTGCTTGAAATGGTCTGTAGTCACGACGAGCATAGAGTGAACGGTGAAAGAGAGAACGTGCAGCTGATAACCACGGAGAAGCGTATTGCGCAGCTCTTTCAGAATGTAGCCAAAGTAGACCGGGCCAAGCAAGAGAGCAATGTCATTCAGAGTCTTCCGTGCCGTATCACGAGAATCTTGGGCTTTACTCTTGAGAGTACTGCACACATCGAGAAGGACAGCGGGAAGACGGATAGACATTTCCTGCTCGGGCAAGATTTTGAGCAATTTGATTGTCGTGACCGAGGCGGGCAGACGTAAACTCATTTCAGTCTCCTGCTTGTGATGAATGAAGTTGGTCAAGAAGGGGATGAAGTTTGTCGTCAACTCAGACGAAACCTTTTCAAGAGATGGCAGTGTCTTGGCGAGCCTGCATTGAGTCGAATCGGACAACTCCATCTTGTCGGCATCAACGGTGGCGTCGCCATTGACCTCGTCGCTGGTCTTGTTCTTCTGGTCCATCGCGCTAGACAGAGCATCAGACATGCGGCCCAGGAGTCTGAGGATGTTCTTCTCCATGTCGGGTTTACTCTGCATGTAGCTGCGGTATCTTCGGAAGTTGGCACGGAACTGACTCCAATCCAGCCATTCTGCCAAAGATCCAATGGTGGCCACTGCCTCGGCGATTAGGTTGTGTCCGCTCTCATCCTCAGCTGCGTCGAAAGCAAAATGCTCAACAAGAGGCAGGAAAATGGTACCCAAATTCAAGGACTCGATGTTTCCTTTGCCAGCCTCTGCAGCCAGACGACGCAAAGCGCGCATCCGACGGTGCTGCTGGATATGGAGAATATTGTTGAAGAATGATGCTTCGTCGTCGTCACCAACAAGAAGGACGTGCATGTCCTGCACGGATGGCCTAGTAGGGTTGAGCTTGATAAAGTAACCGAGCACGGTAATAACCTCAGAGCGAATCAATTCGGACTTCTGGCGAATGCCATACTTCAGGGACGGAAGTAGGACATCATTGACAAGGGCTTCGAAACGTTCTTCGCCAGCTTCGGTCGTGGCTTTCTCGATGAATCGTTTCAGACCAAAAGTGGCGCTGGATCGGATGGCGAGCTCCTCCTCATCCTTCACATAGAAGAGCATGTTGTAGAGAAGAGGTCTCCATTGCTGAGCACTGAGGGTTTGAGACATCTCCTCGTTGATTTTCCTGAAAGCCTGGAGGCGACGCTCATAGTCAGGTCCAAGCCTCTTCGCTGAGCGGGAATTGAGATCAGCGCATAATTCCGCGACCACGCTGAGCTGCTGGTCGTGGGTAGCAAGGGCAGTGAAGACTCTAGCCAGGACTTCCCTGTTCGCGTCATCTTTAAAGTAATCGAACATGGACGAAACCGCCTCATAGACTTGTTGGGAAAGCTCCGTATCTTCCTTGGGGTTGTACAAAGGAAGGAAGTGCTCAAGAATCCGCAACAGCCCGGACTTGGTCTTAGGGTTGACACGGTCTGGAGGCTGACGAAGCAGGTACGTCGCGATGCTGACGAGACTAGACGTCTCACCAGAGGACTCGACACAAGGTGCAGTGAGAGACAGAGCAGTGACACCCGAGAACAGCACCGGCTTCGAAGGACCTCTCTTCAACAGGCGACCGAGGTGGGAGAGGGCATGTTCGAGGTAAGGGGAAAGAACCTCAGAGCGAATCTGTTCTGGTGGGAAATCCGACATTGGCTGATCTTCGTCGTCGCCATCATCCTTGAGCTTGATGCCGCTGGCCAGTTTGACCAAAGGCACAAGCACTTCATCCAAGACAAAGATCTTGACCTCATCACGAGCAGATTCAACAGCAAGGACATCAATGACCTTGGCCAAGAGCTCCTTGTTGTGTTGCACCAGGTAAAAGGTCGATCGAGGGGCAGAAGCCCAAGTGTGGAACAGCCGAAGTAAACCAGAGACACCCTGAGCGGTCTCAATGGGGAACTGCTCCAATCTATTATTGATGAGCTCCTGGAAGATAATTCGTACATATGGAGTCCAATCCCGATCGGGAGAAACAGAAAAGACCAAGCTCAAGCAACGGATGCATGACTGGCGAATGTTCTGGAACATAGAGAGCATCCGCTCATCTTGGCGATCAACATAGAGTGCGCTCCTCTCGTCGTAGAGAGATCTGCACGCTCGTACCAGACAGTAAATGATCACATTCATGGCCTGAGTGGTGTAGGAAGCCATGCGGCTTTGCAGAGTGTCGAAAACGGTGTCGATCATTTTGAGCAGACCAAGCTGTCTCCTTGGGCTTGTCAATTCATCCATGAAAACTTTTTCATCGGACTCTGCATCGTTGGCAATGGCCACTTGAGCGAGTGGTCCGAATGAGATGTCAATGAAGAGTTTGAAGTCCCCCTCGGACAGATGCGAGAGCGTACGCAAAATTGTCTTGCGGCGACCAGATTGGCCTGCTTGGGTCGAGCTCGCACCTGCCTTGGAGATCATTCGACCATACAGCAATCGAAGAAGCACCGGCATCAAAACGGGGCGATGCTCCTGCTCAATCAGACTGTCTTCTCCGCCAACACGAACAAAGACCATTAGCTCATCCTTGAATCTGGACTCATCCAGGATGTTGAGCAGGTTCTCTTGGTATGGATTGACGTGGGCGTTCTTCCAAGTGAACAGCGCTTTGAGAGCAGCCTTCTGAATCTCTGAATTACCATGACAAAGAAGACCCATGACAGCTTCATGGACTTCCGGCGCCTTGTAGAGAACCTTGGGATTCAGGAATTGACCAAACAGACCAAGCATAGATAGCCGGTCCTTGAATCCCCATCGGAGCGGCGCCTCTGAGTCGTCAGCATCAGCCTGTGCAGGAGTGTCATCCTGATCATCACGGAGAGCCCAAGATAAGAACAGAGGAACTATTTGACGAGACCGCTTCTCTGCAACGTTTGGAGCAGCGTTCAAGACCTGCAGAGCATGGTTTCGAGGCAAAGCAGGAACAAGATCAGCAATCTTGTGTTCTTTTTGGAATTGCTGAGCGAGGGTGTTGGAAGGGGCTTGAGCGACGGCCCAGTTGGTGTTGACAGTGCGCGAGATGTTGTTGACATTGAAACATTCGTAGTCACTGGCAACGAAATTGTTGTCTTTCTCTTCTTCTGGCTCCTCGTCTCCAGCAGCTTCGGAGTCCCGCTCCTGCAACCACTGAATAGACAAATCTGAGACAATCTTCTCTCCTTCAGGGTGATCACTGATCGTCTTCAAGGCTGCAGCAGAGTCATCCCACAGTGGCGCTAGCTTCTTCGAGAACAGGCCAAAGCAAAAGTAGGGAATCAATTTAGCCATCCATGTGCGAGAAGCAACTTGTGGGTAGAGAAGCGCCAATTTACGGACGTGCATCTGAATTGTTCTCGCGCTCTGCAAGGTCAATGGGCTTTCCTCCACCTCAATAGCAAGCGCGACAGGTGAATGGTCTTCCTTCGCATATTGAACAAGCAGTTGCTGCAGGATTTGAAGAGAAACGAACCTCAGTCGATGGGAGGGGCCGGCCAGATTGAGAATCAAGTTGGCGGCAAAGTCATCCACCGAAGAAGTTTCAGGTTCCGAGTCTTTCCTCTGCACAGCACACATGAAAGCAAGGACACCTTCAAGGAAAAGGGGCAGGCGTGAGGACTTGGTTGAAGCAGCGAGAATAGGCTGCCAGAGACTCGAGTCAAGCTCCTTGGCCTCTTTTGCCAGCTCAACGTAGGTCTTGAACCCTTGTCCAAGATAGAAAGTAAATCCATCAATCTTGTCGCTGTCAGTCTCAGAGGCAGCATCTCTCATCGCGGTCAAAATGTTATCGTGCAGTTTCTTGACGATTTTTGACAATGTAGCAGCGTCGGCAAATAGAGAAACTGCCTTTGGAAGCTTCACAAGAGCGTTCAGAATAGTTTGGTCATTGGCAGGATAGACCAATGAGTCATGAATTCGGGTCTTCAGGCCATCAGGGCAGGACACATACCCTGGCCTTGAAACCTCCGGTGTAATGCAACCAGTCTTGTGAAGTTTGAGAAGAGTGAGGCACATCTCAAATTCGTGCTCCTTCCATGAAGAATTGATGAACTTTTGGAAGTAAGGGACCAACAGACTTTGGAAACGCTCGGATCCCCACTCTGAGAATGTCGTGCAGAAGAAGAGGAAGTACTTGGAGAGCGGTCCGGTTGAGACCAGATCCATGATAGACCGCATAAATGGCAGCATCTCATCCATTGGTGACGACTGAAGAGCGTATGCAACAGTTCCAAGTAGCTGGGGGATTGCCTCCGAATGCTCATCCGAGTTTACCGCGGCCTGTTTGAGGAGTGCGACAAGTGTTTGATGAACTGCCTTCCAATCTCTAATCCTGGAGCCCTTACGAGTTGCCACGCAAACGAACATCAAGCGGCAACATTGTGGGAAGTTGGGATTTAGGTCTTCCTTGGAGCGAATCTCAATATACTCCTTGACAACGTCAATGACGGGACCAAACGTTTCGGGAGTGGTGTGGTGAATGAGATTGATCACGACACCAGACGCGACCTCCGCAGGCACTCGCTTGTTCTCGCTCACTGGGGGAAGCTGGTCCAAGACACAACGGAGCACGTCGGCTCCATTAGAGTGGAGACCATGGTTGACACCCTTGATGGCATCCGCAAACATCACCATTAAACCCTCCTTGTATGAGTCGATACTCTTCCCATCATTGGCAGTCTGTGTGATATCTTGGAAAAGGAAGGATACGGCGTTCTCGAGAGGTGTCTTGTTCTTGTAGTAGATAAGGCCGGCTTTGCGGATCAGGAAGGACATGGACTCGGCAGCGAATCGAGCAACGAAGGGCTTTTGTCGCTCCTTGCCGAGATAAGGAGTCATGATGCTTAGCAGCTGGCGAAGATCGGGTACTAACAAGCGAGAAAGGAACTTGAAGATCCATGCGAGACAGGTGAAGCTCCATTCGACGACTTCGACATCGGGATGGCTAGCGGCGACGGAGGCGACCAACGTCACGGATGTAGCAAAATGCTTCTCAAAACGGACTCCTAGATCTCTGGCAAACTGTGCGAGCAAGCTCAGTAATGGCTCCAGAGAGTTCTGGTCTCGTTTCTCAATAAATTCCACCAGCAAGCCCATAATCTTGTCTTCATGGTATACAATCTGGGCGAGACTTTCGGAAAGCGCATTGACACGGCGGGTAAATTGGGTAAAGTTGTCTGACAGGTTCATATCAACCCAGTGGTCAAGGGCCGACCGGAAATAGGATGTGGTTTCGCCTTCATCTTCACCGAAGCTCGCTCGGCGCACGCGGTGGATCGGATCGATTTTGAGCTTTGCGATCCGCTGTGAAAAGCCCTCAAACCGGTGTGTTTTGGTGGTTTCGGTGCCTCCTTTGAGGCGCCTGGTGGGCTTGGCTCGTGAGCCTTGCGCTACCATCTTGACGAATGCGACAGGTAGCGCTGCTGACGAGAACTGGACTCGGGGAACTTTTTCTCAATCCGCATCGAATACAAAAAAAGTTGAACGGTATCCGGCTCCACTTTGTTCCGCCGGGAGATACCCAGAATTGCGCTAGCCATATCCGTTCTAGCGTGGTCACGGGGAGGTCCGAGCTCCCGTTTTCCAGTGGCAGAATGGCGTCGCATCCTTGTAGCTTCATTATCATTTCTACGACGGCGTCTATCTCGACATTAACCACCACTCGTCAGCACAACTACTGTTCCTTTTTTAATCTAATCTCTTGAACTGAGCTCGTGTACAAAGATTGGGGTGTTAGTCCCAGGCTGGTGCTCAGACCAGACCACGGCTTTTTATCCCCAAGAATGGCTTCCAAGATGTGAGTGAGACCTTCCACAGCCCAGTTAAGGCGCACATGGACTGACCACAAAAATAGCATCGTCATTGGCAGCCCCAACTGCCAGCTGCAGGCTGTCTTCACCAAATTGGCAAAATTGCATACAAAGCAGAACTTTGCTTTTGCAATCATTGTCGGCAACCTCTTTGGGAACTGCGAGACAGAGGCTGAGCTGAATGAGATCTCGGCCCTGCTCCAGGGGAACATCCATGTTCCCCTGACCACTTACTTCACTGTGGGAAGTAAGCCCCTGCCCACTCGGATTGTGGAGAAAATTGAGGCCGATGATGAGGTCTGCCCTAACCTGTTCTTCCTTGGAAAGCGAGGCACCTTGAAGACAGCTGAAGGCATTCGCATTGCCGCCCTCGGAGGTCTGTTGGAGCAGTCAGGCACCTCGAAGTCGAAGCCCCAAAGCAACGCCAGTGGAAAATTCCAATCAACATACAGCGAGTCTGATGCTCGAGCTCTGTACGGCATTCACGGCGTGGACATCTTGATCACAAACCAGTGGCCAAAGGATATCCGTTTCGGCTCCAAAGTTGAAGTTCCAGAGGATTACCACTCAATTTCCTCCGAGGTCCAGATTATCTCAGATGTGTGCGCCACACTCAAGCCTCGCTACCACTTTGCCGCGTCCGACGCGTTCTTCTACGAGCGAGAGCCCTTCTTCCACATGCCAACGGAAGACAACCCCGACACCAAGCCTATGACCCGCTTCATTTCCCTCGCCTCATTTGACTCCAAGCACAAAGCTCTCTACGCATTTTCGCTCGATACCTCTGTTACAGCTCCCCTCACCATCCCCGCCGGCGTAACCGCCTCACCCCTCGCAGCACCGCAAGCCAAGCGCAAGAACCTCCTTAGCCAAAAGGAATCATTCCAGCGCTTCGCTACCCACGATAACTCCCGCGAATCCTCCTACCAGCGCCGCGGCAAGCGCCAGCAGCGGGAGCCACCCCCAGGACCGGATAGATGTTTCTTCTGTCTGTCCAATCCCAACATCGCCACACATCTCATCACCTCCATCGGCGACCAAAGCTACCTCACTACTTGCAAGGGTCCTCTTCCCCCTGACAATTACTTCCCCTCCCTCGGGTTTCCGGGCCACATGCTCATCATCCCCTTCGAGCACACCCCAACCATCGGCATGATCTCCGACCCAGCCACTCGCACCAGCACATACATCGAAATGGTCCGCTTCAACAGCGCCCTGCGCCGCATGGTCCGCGACCGCTCGTCCGGACAACTCGGTGCCGTCACCTGGGAAGTCAGCCGTGCGGGCGGCATCCACTCACACTGGCAATTCCTCCCCGTACCCATCAACCTAATCAACGAGAACCTCGTCGAGCTCGCCTTCCAAGTCGAGGCCGAGAACCTAAAATACCCTCGATTCTCGTCTCTCGCATTTGCGCAGTCCGACGGTGCAGCCGACGAGGCAGGCCAATTTAGTGGTGTCGGGAGTGACCGGGGCGACTACTTCCAGGTCTCGATCTGGAAGCCCGGGCAGCGAGACAGCGCGGAGGGAAAGGACTCCGATAACAACACCCCACCCAACGGGTCAGAGAAGGTTATGGCCCTCGAGCTGAATCCGGATTTCCTGTTCGATCTGCAGTTTGGTCGTCGCGTTATGGCCAAGTTGCTTCAGCTGGATAAACGGATGAACTGGAAGGATGCGACGCAGTCGCAGGCTGAGGAGGAGGCTGATGCGAATGCGTTTAAGGAGGCGTTTAAGAGTTATGATTTCTCGCTGGAGTAGTGCTGCGATGCAGTACTGCGTGAGCGCTGAGGTGCTGACTTTCTAATGAAGTAACTAGCTGGATCCTCTTTGAAATCTGGCAGAAGAATAATACCCCTTGCGCAAGTGAAAAATAATGTACGATAACCCAGGTCGAGTCAATGTGAATGAATCTATGTCCGAACATGATCCTTGAATCCAGACACTACCGTAGCTCGTAGAAGTTGTTCTTAGACCCGTGATGATTGTCATTTGACGAGACAATATCCATCTTGTGGCTAGATATCCAAAACAGCCTTGCTAAGGTAGGAGCTCCTGCCCGGTAAAGCTCGTGACAAATCATGTACATGACCACCCAGGCAATGTGGCGGCCCAGTCTCAAGAAACCAGGACAAGTCAAGTGGAAACAAGGGCAGAAACGACAGACTCCGATGCAAGCCCGAGGAAAGAGGCCATAAAGACTCTAACAAAAAGGAAAAAGGGAGTACAAGAAGAAGCAATCATGGTATCAAAAGTGTCTTCCCTCATGAGCCTGACATCACGAAAACCAGCAAAAGCGAGAGAGAGAAAAAAAGGTATAGGCAGGCTCGTCCCAGGAACGAGAAAGAAACACATCCAAAGCTTCGGCTCAGCTTCAGCTTCGCAATCCTCCGTCTAGCACCCAAATCGCTCGACAAAAAAAAAAGAAAATGCCAAGAAATCAAAATAACCAAATCAAACGAGATCATTTCAGATCATTCAAACATCCTTCCACGTATTCGGCGCCGGTTTCCTTCCACTCTGCAACAAACTCGGCGGCCGATCACGACTCGGCTCACCCACCGCAACACCGTACTCATGCTGGTGCTGGTGGCCGCCATATTCCGACGGCGCGGCAGACTGGAACGGCGGGGGCGGGGAGGCCGGATGCGATATATACGTGGGCGGATACTGGCTCGAGCCGAACGATGGTTGGCGCTGGAAGCCTGCGCCGGCCGATGCGTGACCGTGGTCCGAGGACGGGGAGAAAGATGTCGGCATGGCGTTGTAGGTTGGGCTTGTTGTTGTGTGTGGTTGGTATGCTACGGGGGAGGTGGTGGAGACGGCGTGGTAGCCGGTGCCGGTGCCGTTGTGGTAGTCATCGTACGGCTGCGACTGTTGCTGCGGTTGCTGGTGGTGTTCGTTGTAGCCCGACTGGTTATAGTTGTGCTGGTCGTATGACGAGGGAGGGCTGACGGGGGAAGTGACGCCTGGCGAGCGGCGTGCGTAGGGATCCTGCGTGGCGCCGTAAGCGGCTGCTGGGCCTGGGGAGCGGCGGCCGTAGGGGTCCATCATGGCCTGTGGACCTGGGGAGCGACGGGCGTAAGGGTCAGCGGCGTGCGCTGGTGGTGCCATGCCTGGTGAGCGACGGCCGTAGGGGTCTTGGGCTGCGCCGAGGGCAGCGGCTGGGCCTGGGGACCGGCGCGCGTAGGGATCTGTGGGGGTGAAGCCCCGGTAGCCGGGGGCGGAGCCGGTGTGGTTGGGCGGGTAGTCCGAGAAGGAGGATGCGCCGTGCAATGGCGAGGCGCTCTGTTTCCTGTCTAGGTGGCTGTGCGGGTTGAGCGGCTCCATCTCCACATCGTCGTGGTGGGGGTCCTCAACGTGCTTGTCCTTGGCCGCGGCCCATGTGGGCATGGCTGGGAGGGCATCCTCGTTGATGTGCGCGGTTGGTGATTTGGGGTTATCAAAGGTCGCGGTGGTTTGGACGGCGCCGCGGTATACGGGGGGTGCGGAGGGTTGGTATGCGGTATGGGGATTTGGTTGTGGAGGAGGTTGGGTGTACGGGGTTGGTTGGTCGTAATACTTTGGTTGCTTATTTCTGCGCCCACCGGATGGACAGCAACATCCGCAGCAGCATTTGCAGCATTGGTAGCCGCAGCAGAGACAATTGATGATGCATCCCAGGATACCGATAATGATGACTGCACCGATGATGATGCCCGCGATAACGGGCCATCTAAAGTGAGACATTGATCAGCATGGACCCTCTCTTATAGCATGCGGAGTCGTTGAGCTCGCATCAAATTGACGTGGGATAGAACCGATAGAACCTACTTGCAGTATGATTTTGCCATACACTTATCCCAGCTCGAAAATGTCGAGGGCACCGACTCGAGATCGGTGCTAGTGCTGCGCAGCCATAGTCCCGCCATACTCGCCGGACTCATTTTGAGGATATATTGAGGTCTAGCGCGCTAGAACCGTCGAAACATTCGGTACGCAACACAGCGCTGTGTATACGGACATTCGCAAGACCGATCGGTAATCAGCCCAGATTCACGGTTCGTATCGTGGTGTTCGGCTGCGAAGGCACTCACAATACGAAAACGCACGCGATAAGTACGAATTCGCACCCTGAGACTTGCGAAAAAAAAGAAGGGTCGAGGCGGGGCGCAGCCGAGCCTGGAATTAAAGCAGTGGGCTGTGTGCTATGCTGCGAAGCACACAAAAATAGAAGCAACGAATGGGCAGTGATAACTTTATGGGAGAAGAACCAAGGGTTCAGAAAGTGACAGACGCCCTCGAGGAATCACGAGCCGATCGGACACGAGCGAACCAGGCAGCAAGGTTGGCGAACTGGCGAGCACCGTTGCGGAGGAGGCTGGGCTCCAGACCAGATTCCAGATTGACTCGGGTGGAAGATAGTGGTTTCGCAAGGGCCAGAAACGAGTGATGGCCCTGCTCTTGTCGACAGGCGTGAAGCGCGGAAGAGAAGAAGAAGAAGAAGGAGTTCATCAGCAAATGCTGAAATGCCGAAATGCTGAAACACGGAGGGAATTGCAAGCGTTCAGGGTTGACAGCCCCCCTCACCCGCCTGCCTCCGCCTATCACAGCCTCCACATTCTCGTTGGAGTCGGGAAATCGCCAATCTTCATTAATCGAGGGCCCTGCACTCCACCGTTTGCCGATCACGCAAATTTGATCAGCAAGGAGAGAGCTCGGTTGAGAATAGAGAGCGTTGAGAGAGATAAAAGCAGAGAAAGAATACAGGGACTGTCGATGGCGGGATGCCGCAGTTGCATCACGCATGACTGGAATGCTAGTGAATCGACTGCCAGTCTGCCGAGTACTTCAATGTGGGGAAGAGTCCACACCGAAATATCTACTTGTAGGAACAATGTCATTCTTGAATGTTGTTTTTTCATTCATTCTGCTCACAAAGGGAAAAACAAAGTTGTATCTGCAGCCTCCTTTCAACGGCTTTCCACCGATTAAATCCTACAGGGCCACAGAAAAAGCAGCGTGCCCTGTTTCACTGCCAGGCAAGTAGTCGCGTTATGTACAAGCTGCATAGCCAAATTGTGATAACACTCGCAATCAAGACCAAAGTAAGTGTCCATCGAGATGCAACATTGGTACAGCAGCGGAATGACGAATCATCCCACTTTGGATGAAAAGAAGACACCTGTACAGGAAGGGAACAGCGGATTAAAGGGCGATAATGGTGAAAGGAATTAGGTGGGAAGGGGAACATGGAAAAAGAAAAGCCAATGGGTTGGCGGCACAGATGCAAATTAGTGCGTCGTGGTCAAGTACCTCGTGCAGACCTAGGTGCCTCAAAGTAGAGAGGCTCCCGGATCTAGCAGGATGGACCAGAACGTCTTCGTGGGCAGTGTCGAGTTGGGATCAGGGTTGCCATTGAGAACATAGGAAAGGTCACTCAGGTGCGCAAGCCTGAGGAGTGATGATGGATCATGAGAAGGGAATTCAGTTGCCCAGTCGTTGGTGATGTTCATGGGGAATCAGCAGTGTAGGTACTGTCGAGCCATACACGGACAGGTAAAGTCGAAACATTCGGATATCGTCGAGGAAAAAGGAAACGCTGGATCATGCGGGACTCTGGAGGCGGGAAGGCGCGAAAGAAGAAGAACAGAGAGCCCGAGAAGGAAAGGATGATGTGATATCGACGGTAGGATATCAGGTCAGTAGTCAAAAAAGAGGTGTGAAGAGGTCGACAGAAATCGGAGGATCCGCGCCCCAGGCAGCTGTCAAGGAAAGACGGTCGAAAGGCACTTTTGGAAAACAAGGGCTGTCACCAAAGCGCCATCCGTAGACCAAGCCATTCTGGTTGAAAGCTAGAAGAAAAGTCGAAAAAGTCGAGAAAGGCCACTCAAACAGGAAACAAGGAAGAGAATGCAGCAATCAGAAAACTCGCTCCAAGTACAACAGACAAAAATCGGAGAAATCCTCCATGCGCCAGTGCGAAATGCCAAGTGCAAAGGATATCAATAAGAAAGCATGCGACGGCCCTGGCCAGGCGTACGGTTACCCACCGGGCTGTCATCAAAGGGGGAGCCCATCGGGGACGCGAGATGGCGAGGCTTGCGTTCGTTTCCCAGACGGCAACGGCCAGTCGGGCTATCTTCCATCTGGGGAGACGAGTGCTGGCCAAAGGCAAAGGTCTGAGCGCGGTCCAGCTTGGAACGCTGCTTGACCTTGCCGAGTCCACGCTCGCAGGCGAATTCATGACCATCGGCGTTCATTTCAACGTAGTTCTGGGGGTAGCAAAGGGAGCGGTGCTCGGCGAAGAAGGAGCTGTAGCCTCCGTCGAGAATGTACAGATCAGGGTAGGTCAGGTGGGGGTAGGAGTCGATATTGACAGCGCGGTCGTGGTGGCGAATGTACTTGGCCATGATGGGCGCGCGGTGAGCGGAATATTCACAGTGAAGGATGAGAGCAGTCCGGGCCTTGGGAGATCCGAACAGCTCACCCGCAAGTTTCTCCTTGTCGTTGTAATTGAGGGCGCCGTTGATGTGGCCGCCCTCATACTCATACTCGAAGCGGCAGTCAACGATCATGATGTTGTCGAAGCGGTCATTGAACTTCCCGTCAAGAAGTTCCAGCAAAGTGTGCTTGCCAATGCGAGGCAGAGTGTCCGCCTGATCCTCACGGACGAAGTGAGGAAGCTGGGGGGTGGGCGAACTGTCCATGTCGGTGATCGACTGGAGGGGTGCATTTGTAGGTACCTTGGCCTCTTTTTCGGCAATCACATCTGCCGGGTGCTCAAACATACTCAATGATCGTCGGCATTGCTTGCGAGGACGCATCATGGGATGAGAGGGCTTGCGAATGGAGTGAGCTGCGGGCGAACCGCTGCTACGAGCGTGCTGGAAGGCCGGCCGCAGACGCGGCGGAGCCAGAGGGTTCGAGGAGCTGTTGCGGGAGACGGAACGCTCCTGAGGGGGGGAGTCACCGAACATGTCCTCCAGGGAGGTGGACGTGCTCAGCGAAGTCTTGGCTCCGGCGGTGCTGAACCGGAAGGGAGGTGCCTTGCTCTCTTGAGCAGGGCGAGTCATACCAAGCTGGAAGGACTGCGCCTTGCTCTTAGCCAAGCTAGGACGGAGGAAGTGAGGACGACGTCGCCTGGAGAGGGTGCTTGTTAGCCGATATACTTTGCGAACTATCTCACTCAAGCTCGCCGAGGGAAGAGAGGAGCGTCTTACTCAAGGGGAGCCCGAGTCGGAGCCTCCATGGGCGAGGCCTGGAGAGGACTCGGTGCAGTTGACGTGATCGGCGAGTCCATGGGACTACAGATGGGGGATGGTGAGTGAACCTCGATCTCGGTGGTGACAATGAATGCAGGCTTGTGAGGAAGAGGAGACATTTCCATCACGTCCATCATCGGGGCAGGTGAAGAAGAAGGGAGGGGAGGGGTGGTCATAACGTCGTCTAATGTGTTGGGGTCAGTATGTGCGTGGTTCTTTTGCATTCATGTCTTCGTTTACACTCCCTTACCATGAGCATTAGTCTGAGCAAGTATGTTGGAAGAGAACAAAGACCGGCGGGGCGTTGCCAATTGCGGGCTAAATTTAGGGTTAGCACGGATGATTGAGCGGTTTGTGTTGTTCGTTGACGTCTTTGTTCACGACCCTCGAGCCTCGCCCAGTGGATACAACGCACCTTTGATCAATGTGGAAGTTTTGAGACAAGTCCGCAGCCAGGCTTGCCGTGGGCGAGGGCATTGGCTTGACGTTGAAGTAGTCCGGACCGGACTTTTTCATGGACAAGTCCTTGAAGTTGAAGCTATTGGACCCAAAGCCGGACAATGACGGATACGAGGTAGGAGCCTCTGAACGAAAGCAATGCCCAAAGAGCATGGACGGGGGCTGCATGGCAGCCAACGGAGACGAATGTTCCATGATTGCAAGACTGGAATATCGAATTGCAACTGGACCGGCCTTGATTCCGAGGTGATACAGTTGGGGGTTGAGTCAAGTCAGAAAAACGAGAGACGACCAATTCCAACGCTTCCAACCTTCGTTTTCCAACCCAATGATCCGATGCTCAAAACCGAACGCTGTATGCAAAAATGCAAATGCAAATCCAAGTTGACCGGCACAATGTATGTCCAATATGTCCACGTCCGCCAAGACCCGTATTTGGAAATCCACGAGCTCACGCAGACGGAGTGCTTATGCAGTTCTCAAGCCTGTCCTGGTACCCTACGAATCCGTGATGCCTCGAAAGCGTCCTCACAACCACGGACTGGCCAGACGAATCTTTCGCGGAGCAGGAGTTGCGGAGTTTAGAGCGACATGACCGGAGAGGGGATGATCGGAGGTCGGGATGCAGCAATTGGGAGGGGCCGGTAGCTCGTGGGCTGCGGGCTGAGGGGAGGAGGTGCAGATGGTGGTCGTCGGAGAGCCTCACGCAGCGGAGACTGGGTCGAAGAAGGTGGTCGAGAGTTGGCGAGGGAGTCGAAGGGCATTCGAGGTGCTGGAATGTCGTGAGAACGGAACGAAGAGGAGAAAAAAAGAAGTGGAACAGACGGGTTTGAAGAACGAAACTCGTGAAGCTGAAGGGATGGGTCTGTTGCAATGGCAACGCAAGTGGGGAGGATCTCCAGATTAGGGTATGGTATAGTCGGTATGGTATGGCTGGGTATGGGCGAGTACGGGTGGTACCTGAATACGGCCGCATACTCCGACTCTCACTCACTACGACCGAGCGGGTATTTCCTGCACTTCGATTCTGGATCGCCGCAGCGATAATCTGCGCCCGCAGGTATACACTGGTACTTGGTCGTCCTATTCTAACTAGCGTCTGATAACTATCATGTACTCTCGCGTACAGTCTACATAATACTGGAGCTCGGTGTTGGTCTATTGTATCCATACAGGGTAAATCCTGTCGGCCTGTCGGTACCCTACGTAATGATGCGGCAACCTCTCTTTGACGGGCTGCAATGCTCTTCCCTGCCAAAGTGGAGACGCCGACACATGCTCATCCTGCACTGCGGAGTTGGGTTCAGGTACGATCGCTGCTGGTATGCAAGCATGCAGCCTTTCACCCTTCCCTTTTCCAATGACCTCTTTTTCTTTCCCCCCTCCGGATATCCAGACTCAATATCGATGTGCACTCACTCCCCTAAGGGGGACTTTGTCTGCCCGTGGTCTTCTCCCCGTTTTTTGGCCCCCGGTGGTTGCCCGGACTCCCTTGCCGCCCATCTTCCCCGACCACTGGCTGCACAGCAACCCAGCGCCTATCAGCGTTCCCGACCCTACGCTCTCATTCTTTTTCGGGCTGGCTGAGACGCTCGGTGCACCCCCGTTCACTAGGCGACTTTGGAGGACTCTAGGGCACTGAGCCAACCTTCGAACCGTCCTCTGCTGACAGTCAGCAATCAGCACGCCAGCAAAGCTGGACAAGCCGACTCTTGGCAGTCTCGGAGGTTCGAAGACAGCGTTCAATAGCTTAGCTTATCCTGGCGAGCCCCAAGCTCCCCTTCGTTCACTTCCCCCTGACCTACTTATGAACACTAGCTCTTAGAATATCAAGACAAATATGGGGAAATCCAAAGAAGTCATCAACCCTAACGTCCTCGGTTCCAGGTTTTCAAACCCCCGTTGTGACAGTTTCTTGTGCATGGCTGAATTTTTTCTTTTCTTCAGACTCCATCGCCCGGCTGACTCTGTACCATACATCGTACATAATCATAATTTCCTTCAACTCCACGTCCAACGGAGCAATCCTCCTCCTCCCAATAGCAGACTCTTTCGGTGCGTCTTCTATGGGTCTTCTGTATCCACCAGTACCAAAGAATGGTGTGGTTTTTTTACTTTTTTTCTCGTCTCGTCTCACCAAGCCCATTCTGTGCCGTTGCTCAGAGGAACCAGCTCAGCTGAAAAGGAAAAAAAAAATGGAGTAGGATCGAGGCTAAGAAACACCAGAGGCTCCACTACTGCGTTCCACTCGGTCGGAAAATAGAGCTCAGAAACCTAAACGAGGTCGCTGCAAGTGATTCTAGGATCGCCCTTCATACGCAAGGAAGCATAAATCTGGCCCTAAGCAATAGAGTCAATGCCATGAGGCGGGTTCAATACTTCCAATTAAGGTAACTCAACGTCAATGGCATTTGAGTCACATCCCCAGTCTTTCGGCCAGAGGATAGAAGTTTAGGTGCGGATAATAATACGTGGTATCCTGACCGGGTCGGCGGCTGGTAACCATCGCCCGAGCAGCTCCGGCGAGCTGCGACTCGCGAGAAAGAACGAATTTACTTTCCGCGCTGATTAGCTGACGGTCGTGGTCCAGGATCGCGCGAACTGGCGAATAGGTCGAGAGTCATTCATCGTGGGCCATTGGAACTCTCCAGGGCTGATCACTTGCCCCTTGGGGAAGCCAGGCGCGCGATCTAGTTGCTGGCTGTTGTCAGTGCTTAATTAACCAACAAATGGAACAAATTGAACTGAACGACCAGGTTACTCCAGAGTCCGAACGAAGGGGAGATAAGCTACGGTAAGATTTGCAAGATTCCCAGAACTTATCGATGCCTTGATTGGCCCAAGACATATAAGCATCATCACAGGGGGTCGGCCCTGCATGAGCCTTGCCCTTGGAGCCTGGAGGGCCGAATACAAGTTTACCAGTGTATTCAGCGTCTACGCCGTCCATAGGACAATGGTATTGGACTTCATAGTTCATACTGTAGGATAGTCAACCCCACAATCGTCATCGAGGAGGAATCGAAGTCATGCACAATCTTGCAAAGGGTAGCATCCCGTGAGGAATGGGCAAATCGATCTATTCTTGTCCAATAGACTTTTTGAAATAAGAGGTTCTGCCCTGATTCTGAGAATCTACTACTTGGACGCTCCGCAACACCTGGGGTTAAGGTGAGGATCATCTCATAGACTCATACCCGTGACGCTGCCCTTACTTGAACTCGTCCACATTCTCGTTGATCAAGGGCCCGCGAGGGGAATTCAATGTCGCGCATCCCTTCGCTCCACCCCCTTCGTAGGGCAGCTCCCCCACGTATTCGTAACAATTGACAATCAGCTTTTAAGCCCTGGCGGTCGCGAGACAGCAAGTTCCTTCTGGAGAATATGTGTGCTCTGCTCCAGCGACTGCTCCAGTCACCACGGGGCAACGGCATCGTTTCCTGGGCAATTCTGGGGTGTCACCGGTCATCCACTCGGCAATGAAGCCATTCCAGACATCTTGATGCTGATGATCACGATGTCGATCCTTCCGGTCCGGTCGGATCGTCTTGTGCGGGCATATTGACTAAAGGTCATGGATAGACTAACCGCGCAGCAGAAATCCATACATCCTCCTATGTATAGATTGTATCGGAAACGCACCTATGTCAAGTTGTCAACAGAGAATCTAAATGGCCCACAACAGCACTAATCCGGCTCTGCCGAACAGGTTCGACGGATGACTGCCCCATTCAACAACGGCCAGTGCATCATTTTCAAGCTGCATCCTCCTCCCAAGTCCCTACCAGTTTCTTCATGATGGGATTTCCATACTCGTTATCACCGACATCGAGTCAAGCCCAGCACAACAGGGGATCATGGAAATCACCCGCAACATTGTCCGAAATTCGCCACCATAACATCAAAGCGGCTCTGGTGAACCGTGAAAGAAGCCTGAAACTGCTAGTCGATGGAGACATTTACAAGGCCAGCCAGTCGTAGTGGGAATTTAGATTGTCCTACAGGGTGCTAAATCCTGTACCCCACGTTTGTCTGGCGTTGTGCTATTCTCGGACCACATTGGACCCCCTCCTTTGTCATGCGTTGTGAAACGACTTCACCGTCTTCCACCCCGCCGTTGCCCAGGCATTCCCTCGGCCAAGGCCCAACAGCATGCAGTCGAGGGTCTGCTGCATCTCAGCTCATTTGCAGCACTCGTGCCGGGTCTGTCGAGGGGTCGACTCTTGGCAGGCTGAAGGTCCGGAATGGTCGGCATGCGGTGAACGCCTCGCAGAGTCGCACTGTCCATCAATTAATCAATAATGAACCGATCCCATGTTGGCCCGTGAGGCTACGTCACTCTACGGAGTATATTCTCTATCTTGCCCTCATTCCCCGGTCTGGACACCCATCGCCAGTGATGATGATCATTTCATGACGTCTTGAAGTCTTCCAAGACAAGATTCATTGTTTACCGAACGCGTGGACAGTTTAGGCCATTGTTTTGATGGTGAGTGCTGGGCCTCGAGTCTCTGACAGAGCGCTCGGGCGGTCAGATAGCCGCCTGCAACACTCAATGGCGACACCAATCAGGCCGACAAAGCGGCTGCATTAAATCATCGAGAACCCGCGTCGCGCTCGTATCGAGTCTATCGACCAGGACCAGGGTGTCTGGTCGGGCATCCCGATCTTCCCTTGTCTTTCTCACAGTCTTCCCTCCCGTGAGTCGTCCAGGGCCCCAGGCTGCGCCACCCACTCCAAGACCCAGACTCTGGTGGGTCGACCGTCGCGCGATGATGTGACCCGTCAGCTGCGTCCCAGTGCCATGTGCGCAATCAGCCAGTCGCATCGAGTCTTGGGCTCGTCGCAGAATCACAGCTGCGGGGTTCATCACATATTCCCCCTCCCTAAGAGCCCTATGCCATGTCTTGTCCAACTGCAATCCAGACATCTGGACCACTTTCCCCTCCGTCGGCCCTATCGTGATGTCAGACTGGTTGATGGTTTTGGATTTACAGCGCAACTCTCCGACGCGTAAACAAAGCAAACTTTCCCGCCAACGCGAACCGGATGCGCAATCCCGTGACTTTTATCCAACCAGAAGCCCCCAATGCTGTCCGAGTGACATCAGATGATAACATCGCGATTGAACAACCGCCAACACACCTCTCGCCGATCTTGTTTCGAACCCTTTTCGGCCTTCCTGGATTTTCTGGAAACCGCATTGTGTGTTTATTGTTTTGTGCTGACGATACACCCTGCACGTCCATCTGACAGCCCCAATACTTGAAATACCCTTACCATGATTACCATCTTCCATCGCCCATCTCGTCATCTCTCCAATCTCTGTTGCTAGCCTCATACTATTTCCTACGGGGTATCAGCCCTCCACTCCACTTGCTATCACCCATTGCGCCGGGAAAATCGCAGCTCCCATCTCTTTGAGCCTTGAGGCGCCCGCTTATCACTCCAATTCTCCATTTCGGCACCGCCGATCTGCGCCGCTATTGAAATGCCCCGGCTGCTACTACCCACGCCGCCCACCCCCCTCGGCTGCGAGCCTGCGACGCCTGCGTGCCTGTCAGCCGCCTGGACGAATGTCAATGTCCCCTGTACCCCTCCCCCTGGCCGAGCCGCTCGGCTGCTATCACCTAATCACTAACCCAGTGTAGCAAATCCTTCTTCGCCAATGGCTCACGAAGTTAAACTCGCTAACCTTACTCCGTACCGGCGTACACACTACACACGGAGAAATCCGTCCTCTCCCCAACCAGCCTCAAGGCCAAGCTCCTCCCCACGGCACGCGCCCAGCACAGCCCCGATCGTGGCACGGGATGGCCAGGGCTTCATTGGTTCCGGAATATCATTTCACGCCGTCGCTGATAGATCACAGATGGTTCGTCGCATCGACGAACTGATTGTCTGGGTGACCGAGTTGGGGAGGAGTATCGCCGCGCGCGAGCCATTAGTCGATTAGTCGCCCGCAGAGTGGGAAATGGGGCTCTCTTCTGAGTCTTCTCACCTGCGCAGACTCGATGATTCACAAACGTCCACACACTAACTATCTTGTGGTCAGTATTGAAGATTATCCGCAGTAGTTTAGATGGAGTCATCCATTCGCAACCCATCAATCCAATTCCCATGCTTCAATAATCCACATCTCTAGACGCACCGTCAATTCCCAAATCAATTGCTTTTTCCATCGCCCTGTACACTACCCATAGACGCCGTAAGCCTGTGATACACCGTCCATTCGGAAAAGAAAACATACATCTTCACGCCCGTTGCCTCATTCTTTTTGCGAACCCCTTTAAATCGCATCTCGTCCCACGCAGATCCGATCCGCGGTTAGCTGTCAACCGCACCACGCAGGAGGGCGCATGCATAGTCCCCACCACGTAGTCCACACCACGCTATGTCAGTCGCCATCGTGTGCCACATTGACGCAGGAGAAGGTTAATCTCTGCAAGAAGGATTTGAAAATCGCCCGGGATAAGGTGAGAGCCTGAGAGGTTCGGAAATCGGAAGCTCCTGTTGCTGGGGTTGCGCTTGTCGGAGGTGCGGCTCGCGCTCCGTGTGGGCTGTGGAGTATCTTGTGGTCTATTGGTCTTTTCTTTGTCCAAATGTCCAGTACATCAGGATGGGTTCGTGGATTATTCTATCCCGCCATGCATTTCCTGTCCACCGTGCATGCTACCCGTATATTTTAGATGCGTAGAGTCTCGCAATAGAACGTGTGTTTCGATATTGATGCATCGCATCCTTGGGTACGTACTCATCCACGGCCATCAATTGAAACACATCAGATTCCAACATCCGTCCCCAATCCACTACGCTGTATCTCCTGGGATTCTCTACTCATCATTTCCACCTACGCCCAGATCTACCTTTCTACCTTCTTTACTTTTTCCAGCCAACGCGCCTATGGACCGGACCGCTCCATCGCTCCATCAATCTGCCACGCTGTACAAATAGCCCCCGGCTACCCAGACAACGAAAGTCAACGACTCCGTCCAGACCCCCGCGGAACCAGGCTCGCGCATCGACAAAGCTTTGCGCAATGCGAACTATTTAGTCTAGACGCAACTTGTGCCGTTCCCTCGGCGGGGGTTCCGCGGTCGAGACTTGGAATTTGGTTGTACAGGATGGGCTTGTCGTGGTTTACCCCTGAACACTTCACAAAGAAGGTTGTCGGAGTGCCGATGAGCTGCGGGTTGAGAGGGTATAGTTTGGAAAGATTGGGAAATGAATGACGTGAAAGAACAGGTAATGTTATATCGAAATATTGGGATCTTTGGGTTTTGGAAGTTGCTTCGTTTTTTTGTGGTGTGGTTGATGGGGTGATGGCTAGGTGATGATGGGGCTTGGATGATGCCTGGTGGTTGAGGGAGGAACCGATGGATTGACCGAGGACGTGAGAATCTTTCATTCGATCTAGGTCACGGCTGCTACTGATGATCCCTAGGTATTCTGGACGTGGGTGGATTAATTCCCAGACTTGCTGAGGCATATACTTCTTATTTCGGGGTAGTCAGGTTCTACTACCTACTGTACCTAAACAATCTATGTTGCACGGGCACATAGGGTTGAAGATATATATTCAAACATATGGCAGGATGGATCTTCAAATGTACCCTCATCAGAAGTTCCTATAGATCAAATACCCAATCTAGACAGATTTGAGTAATCAGAATTAGACAACACACCTCGAGGATTGTCATTGTTCACGTCTAATTATCTATCATTAACCTTGGAAGCTAATTCTTCTGAGCATCTACTGATCACATCCTTATCATAGTCAGGTCGAGGGTATCTCTGCGAGCATTCAAGGTCTAGCTTTGGTGAATGATACCGCCTAGCTTGGCAAATACCAAAACTTCACAGTAATCTTTGCTTTGCCATATTCATTCCGAAGAATTGTGGTACTGTCCCGATCAGTCACATAGTTGCAGTGGTGATGCCACCAGACGAGAGACTCTCAAGCTCTTATCAGCTTATCGCATCACGCTAGTCCCAAAGAGGTATTCGACACCCAAATTTTCAGCGCCTCAGCCAGCAATGCTACACTGCTTTAAGCAGCAACGACTCAGCTGCTCCATTGTTACAGCTGCAATCGCAAGAGCCACGAGCGCAAGCTAATTGGCTTTTTCCATCCACACCACCACCAAAAATGGGGTTCGACAAGTCCGCCTCGAAAAAGCGCCGGCGCGAACCGTACAATGTTGACGTGAAGCTCGTCGAGATCTACGAGGATCTTGCCAGCGAGAAGGATGAGATCCGTTTGCGAGCTGCGCAGGGTCTTGTCTCGCAATTCACCCCCGACAAGAACCCGACCGACGAGCAGATCAAGAAGACACTCCAGCGGCTGTTCCGCGGTCTTTGCAGTAGCCGCAAAGCTGCCCGCATTGGATTCTCCATTGCGCTCACGGAGATCTTGACTCAAATTTTCTCCGCCTCGAGAGAGCTGGCCGAGTTTGGAATTGCGGATGCGCTGAAGATCTGGGAGTCGCAGTCCAATTCTTCTGGCAGTGAGACGGGACAGGTGCGTTGGTCCATCGCTCGAGCAAAAGGGCTCAGGAACAGGGCTTGTGCTAATCTGAGATTATTCGAGTGTATAGGAACAACGCGATCACCATTTCGGCCGTCTTTTCGGCGCGGAAGCAATCATCAAGTCCTCTATCCTCTTCCAACCCTCCACGCCGTTCTCCGACTGGACTAAGGTCCTTGATCTCATCTTCGAACTCTCGCAGAAGAAGCCATGGCTGCGCGAGGAATGCGGCTGGATTATTTATCGATGTGTCTACGATCTCTCTGCCCGCAAGATGGATGTCAAATTCGTCGAGGCTGCCGTGGAGCGCCTGTGCTCCCATGACCTGGCCCGCTCTCCGGAGGGCGTGGCGGTCTGGCTGGCTGCCAAGGACATGTTCCCCAAGGCCGAGCTGCCCAGCAAGGTCTGGAAGCATGATGATCCGCTGGACCCCAAGGAGCGCGGTAGTCTGTCGAAGATTATGAAGGAGTCATCTGCTGAGCAGGCTGAAGGCGAGAACAAGGGAAACAAGTCGTCTGGAGTGTGGAACTCTAAGCTTCATTTCGCATGGGATGCAGTGATCTCTCGTACCAGCGATGTGTCCAAGGATGGTAGCTCCAAGTCCAAGTCCAAGTCTGCACGGTTGAGTTTCGTTGATTTCTGGACCGAGGTTGTCGACAGTAAGTTCTCTAGTGAGCTGAGTTCGATGTTCTGAGTACTAATCGATATGTAATTCAGACGGGCTGTTTGCCTCTTCATCCTCGGACGAGCGCAAATACTGGGGCTTCCTACTCTTCAACAAAGTCCTGAACGAGGGCTCACCCCAACAGGCGAACCACATCTTCACAAAGAACCTCGTCCGATGCCTGACGAACCAGCTCGCTGTGGAGGATCGCTATCTACACAGGATGGCCGCCAAGGCCACCAAAGCAGTTCAAAGCCGTGTGTCCAAGGAGCCCGGCTTCGCCGCTGCCGCAGTCCGTGGCCTGATGGGAACCAGCGGTATCGTCAACTTCGACCAAGTCACCAAGACCAAGACAATTGAGAAGATTGTGGCCGACGCTAACAGCGATGCCCTGGAAGAGATTATTCCTATCTTCGAGAAACTTATTCTGAACCCAGGGACCAGCGACGAGAAAGCCGCCGCTGCGAACCGCCAGTTCGTTGCCGGTCTTCTGTTGTCCATCGTGCGTGCCAAGGCCGCCACTGGAAACAGTGAGTCTGAAGAGGACTATCAGTCGGTTCTTGAACAGATTCTCTCCACCTTCGTGCGCTTTGCGTACTTCATGGACAGTGCGCCTGAGCCTGCATTGTCACAGGCGACACAGGAGCTGCTGCGCAACCGGATCAATTCTTCCCTCAACAGTCTGCTCGCATCCCAGAAATACGCCGCGACGATCCCGTATGCTGTGGTGCGTCAGATCCGTGATGGTGCGAAGTCGCAGGAGCACGGCAAGTTCATCATCAACATTGATGATAAGCTGCAGGACTCTATCAAGACTGCTTTTAAGTCATTGAAGAAGCTGTCCAGCAAGGTATGTCTTTTGAACTGTTGTTGTTCTGCTTTTGCACTTGTTTCTCTTCCTAATACGCTTCTACAGGAAAAGAGGGGGGAGACTTCTAGCATTGCCGCTTTCAAGCTTCTCTACTCATTGACCGTTTTGCAGGTATACAGCGGTGATGCCGATGCTGTGTCTATGCTTGATGAGCTAGAGTTTTGCTATACAAAGTTCATGGGCGACGATTCCAAGACGAAGGATACATCTGATGCCTCAGATGCCTTGGTTGAGATTCTTTTGAGCTTTGCCTCGAAACAGTCCCAGCTATTCCGTCGTATGAGTGAGCAAGTCTTTGGCGCTTTTGCTGACCAAGTGACTGAGAACGGTTTGGAGTCGTTGATTTCGGTACGTATTTCCCAGAGTTCCGCATCACCTGCCTTCAAGGTCTAATAACTCTGGTAGATCCTGGAAGCCAAGGAGAGTTTGGCCGGTCAGCAGGAGATGTTCGAAGACCAGGGTGACGATGATGAAGAGGAAGACGACGACGAGGATGACGTTGAGATGATCGACGTGGATGAAGAGGACAGCGATGTCGAAGTCGTCCTCGGTGGAGCCGCCTCCGACTCCGACTCCGACTCCGACTCCGACTCTTCAGACGAAGATGAAGACGAGGAGGAGAACGAAGAAGACGCCGCAGAAATCGCCGCCTTCGAAGCCAAGCTCGCCGCCGCGCTGGGCACCCACGGGGCGAACCAAGACCCCAACGCCTCCGACTCGGACTCAGACGCCGACATGAACGACGACGAAATGGAAGAAGTCGACGAGAAACTCGCCAACGTCTTCCGCGCCCGCCACCAAGCCGCCTCCCAGCACAAAGACAAGAAAGACGCGCGCGAGAACATGGTCAACTTCAAAAACCGCGTCCTGGACCTCCTCGAGATCTTCGTCAAGAAATGCCACTCCCGCCTGCTCGCTCTGGACCTGCTTCTCCCTCTTCTCAGACTCACCCGCCGCTCGACCGTGAAGCAGATCGCCAACAAGGCCAACAGCGTGCTCCGCGAGTACACGAAGCTGTGCAAGGGCAATGCGCTTCCCGCGATTGACAGCGAGGACGGACCCGAGGCTATTTGGGAACTCCTGCGCGCGATTCACAAGGAGGCCAGTCACAGTGGCCCGCCTGCGCATGCGACTGCGTGCAGTCAGGCTTCGTTGCTTGTGGTTAAGGTCTTGGTTGCGCAGGATAAGGCTGCGATTGCGGAGGTCGTTGATGTGTATGCGGAGACTCGCAAGGCGCAGTTGATTAGCACCAAGTGCCATATTCAGCCGTCGTTCTTCACGGATTGGAATAACTGGTGCGTGTCGGCGAGTAAGCAGTTGAAGAATTGATGGGTTCCATGTCGGGTTAGTGTATATAGATGATGACTACTTTGGCATTTGTTATCCCATCAAATTAAAATAGAATTACGTTTTCTACAAAGACGCTTTTTTTCAACATCCACTTCGTGGTGAACATCTACTTGAAGCCGGAGGGCACACCTATTCAAATGCAGTCCATCCCATCACTCAACGGGCAAATGCGAGAAATCCTGGTCTGAGGGTGCTTCAATGCAGACCCTTCATGAGGGAAAGCCTCGCAAAAAACTCTCTATCACACGCTACACGTCCTGCTGCGCATGAATCACACACAGGCTTTGCGCTTCCTACCGCGTTTCACCGGTCCAACTGGACGGTCGTCACTCTGCTTGCTTGGAAGTTTTTGAATGACGAATCAAAGCATCACTTTAGCAAATGATCAGTGATAAAGCAGAATTAGCCACCAGCAGAACACTCGGCCAGACTCAATTGCACCCGCCCAACCTCCCTGTGACCCCTCGGCTTCAGCCTCGCCTCCAGCCTCGTCATCGAAATGATGCAAGTCTCCATGCCACGCTGCGACCAAGACCAAGACGGACTGGGAATCATCTTGATATTAAAGAAGGGGATTACTAAATTGACCCCCCCTCTGCATATTTCGACCCCCCTCCTGCCTGGAATCCCCTATTATCCTCTTCCTACTACTCTTCCAACTAGTCTTTCGAAAACTCTTTCCACTACTCTTTCCACTACTCTTTCCACTACTCTTTCCACTACTCTTTCCACTACTCTTTCCACTACTCTTTCCACTACTCTTTCGAATACAGGGCTCTCTCGAATACTCTTTCGAATAATCTGCTACTTTAGTTCTTATAGTTTAATATTCTTCTTTATGTATAAAGGCTATATACCCCCGCCTTGAATGATATAGATAACACTGAATAAGTAGACGAGTAAACGCGGTGAAGGGTGGCTAGGGCTGTTAGCAATCAGATTTACTATCTTATATTATCGATTATTTCTATCTTGATGCCCGATGTCCTGAAATCCAGGCATTAAAAGGTATCTTTAGGCATTCCTACGCAGGAGGGGGGTCGAAATATGCAGAAGGGGGGTCAATTTAGTAATCCCCTTAAAGAATAGGGAATTCCAGCCAACTTGAATTCTTGGTAATGGTTGGTCCCGTTTCACTTCTTGCTGGTAGATGGCTGTTCGGTGGTGAGAGATTGAAACTGTAATGGCAGCAGCCACGAGGCTATAGTGAACTCTGGCTGGGATTTGGATTGTATGTACACGGCTCTCATTCTCCCTCAAGACACGAGAGACAAGTTTAGGTAGCCACAATAGCAGCACCCGATTTTCCGTCTCCATTTGCATCACTTTCTCAAAACCCAGTGATGTATCGATGATTGTTCGTCTCCTCGAGTACTTCCAATGTCATCCCAACCTCCACAGGCCCTTCACCCCGTGGCGCAGCCAGCATCCCAAAGCAAGGCTTGTACTTGATCCCCTCATCAACACGACGATACGACATCAGCGTATCCCACGGCTGCTTCTGATGTTTCACCGCGGTATCCGGGTTGACATTCGGCACGAGACAGCGCGCACAGCGGGCAACAATGTCCAGATCAAGGGGTGCACGATCGTCTCTCTCTTTGAAGCCGTCCGGCTTCTTCGACGAACTGCGGATGCGGACTGTCTTCCACGAATCCTCGACCCAGGGCGTTTCACCGCGGACAATGATATTCGGCCTGAACCGCTCAACCGTAATTGGATCGACGTTCTTACCCCGGAGCCGGGAGTTCAATTCAGCCAGCGATGCCTCCGAGGCAATCAAAATGGGAAATACGTCTGGGAATCCGGTACTCTGAACACGACCCAGCAGCTTCGGTGCGCCATTACCCTTCAGCACGCGCGGCGTGGGACCCTTATACACCAGCGCGACGGCGCGGCCCAGGAACGCGGAGAACGGGGCATTGAACGCATCGCCGTAGACGTATCCGTCCGTGTCGTTGTCCCAGATCTTGACCGGCGCCACAACCGTGTTGGCTTCCAGCCACTCCGGTGATGGATGAGACGGGATGCGGACGGTGTTAACAGTAACCGCAGACTTCTCAGTGCCCGTGGGGTTTGGAGCGCCCCTGCCCGGCGGAATGGTCACGACCAATTCACTTCCATCGGGACTCAACCCCGTGCCGATGCGGGTCATATCCGGGATCTGGCGAATAGTCAGGAACTCGCGCGTGGATGCATCGACGAGCATCCAGCGGCGGTCGAGATCGAGACCATGTTCTTTGAGAATGGTGCCTTGGACCTCGATGCCGCGGCAGGATTTGATGGGGTACATGCGCAGCGAGACGATTTCGCTGGATTGGCGGCGCCGGCGCCAGGGCCAGAGGCGGTTGAGGCGTGGGAGTAGTGTGGATTGCTTGGTCCAGCCTTTCAATTGGGGGATGAGGAGGAGGGGAAGGAGAAGGAAGAGTCCGAGGGCTAAGGCTACTAGTGGTGTGGTTGAATGTACATCTAACATGATTGCGTTGTGGTGGGTTGGAATGCAGTGGGTGAGATTGAGAGGAAGGAAATTCGGAGTATGTTTGGGGATATACTTGGGAGTCATCGGCTAAGGGCTTGTTAGGCTATTAGCTCAGACTGCTCCAATCCGACGGGAACTACTGGATGCAGTGGGTTGGCCTTACCGAGAATTTCAAAAATTATCTCGATTGTAACCTTTCAATATGTGTCTAGGGCCGTATTTTATGAAAGAGCCTATCTAATTTCAATTGATAAGCACCTCCCGACGTATTTTTTGAGTGAAAATGGATCTAAAGCTCTCCGAAGCCCAAATGGATGTCAGTCAGCTTCGCCCATATCACGTCTTGTGATCACACGGTGAGTTTATATACTCAACCTTGGAAGCATACATCTCGCATCCGCTCCAGAGTTTCGGCCGGAGGTTTTTTTTTTTTTTTTTTTTTTTTACTCATCTGCTGATGCAACCGACTAAATTCCACACCTCTTTCTTACTACGTACATCAGATCATTTAGTTCAGGTATCGAGGACATGGAAGATAGTGATCCCAAGATGGACAAGATATTTTCCACTCCCAGAGATTGTCAAGTATAATTCAAAAAGTATTAGACAAAGAGGAAATCATTAAGCTGAACTGTACTACATACACCATACGCGTCGTACCTATGCGAACGAACCACAAGAAACGCAAAAAAGCATCATGACCCTGCCACAGAGGCTAGTCTGTAGCAGATGCAAATCCAAGAAATGCCCGAGAGACCCAGCGTTCAAATCACAGTCGCGGGTATTCCCACGTCTCAAGAGCCCTCGGAGCTAACTCACACCAGAGCCACGCCGCCTCTCGAGCCGCATGCTCCAACTCGGCTGATAAATTGATTATCAGGATATAAAAATCCCAACGAAGATCATGCAAAGCTCTTCCGCTTCTCATCAATCCAACAGGTAACCATAGACTTAATCAGTGCGAGCGCAACCTTCCGACCACGCTCGATATCCGCATCAGCTGCCCCACCCGGAACATGCAAGAAGAGCACGTTACGGTCCGCGCCGAGCTGCGTAGCCAGCGACAGACTTGTATAGAAGATAAAATCACACAGATAATGCCCCGGATCCTGCGAGACACGCAGATCCAGGTGCTCCGGCGCGTACGACTTCCACACCTGCAAGAAGTGGTCGTCCGGCGGGTAGGGCATGCTAAGCCTAGTGGTGGCCGTAGATCCGCCAGCATTCTTTATCTCGTCTTCCGTTGCAAGACCGGGAACCAGGACGGGAGGCAGGCCCATCTCGCGCCACCGTTTCTCCCCGTCCTCGTACCCGTTGCGGCCCTCGATGTCGGTGATGTTGTAGTCATCGCGATGCGCGAGCGATTCAACCGAGTAGTAGGGTCGGGGCGAGGCGATGCCGATGTGGAGGATTAGATCGGGCCGCCGCCCGTCGTGCGCGGCTGCATACTCCTCCATGATCACGGGCAGGGTTTCCCGGACGGTTGCGTATGCGACTCGGATGGGGGATGGGTGGACATGGAGGGAGATGCGGCGCTCGCCGATGGTGTCATTGGTCTCTGGGTGCGAGAAGGCAAAAGACGGAGGGAGAGAGGAGGCGATTAGATAGGAAGCGTTGACGAGATTGGTTTTGAATGGCTAGAGGGCATTTCGAGTTAGTTTCCCTTGGGCGTTGAGCTGGATGGTCGATGGGGGTAGGGCGATATGCTGCTCTCGCGATCGGGAACAGCAGAGATCCGGCGCAGATCGCTTGTACATCAGTGGGCAGCTGCTGAGTACTTACGCCAAATCCCGTTATGAGCACGGAGATCTCGTTGGGACCCTGCGGGGACGAGGGCTGGCCCACCGGGGAGGAGTCGGGGGGCGGGACCACAGGGCCGTAGTCTCCCATGCTGAGCGGGTCGGGGTGACTATATATATAGGAGGAGGAAGGATGACGCTGGCAAAAGGGCAGAAAGAGCGAGATACAACGACGACCAGGATAGCAAACGGGAAGAGGTGGAAGGGACTGTGAACATGTGAGAGTCAAGACTGTCGACTTGAGAGTCAACGCAAACTGCGGGGAGTGGCTGAATTCGGGAATGCGGGGACTCGGTGGTGATTGGTCGGGTATACTTTGGGAGTACTGAAGTTAGACTTTCGTTGAACCTCGGAGTGTAACTATTGCGAAGAGCCCGTTACCTAATAGTGATGAGACATGGATTGACCTGACCTGATGGTACCTGGCTGTCGGTGAGTTGGGTTGACGCTGGTAGCCGCAGAGAATCAGAGATGGCGATGACTGATAAGGTTAGCATAGCTAATTAAGTTAGTTGACTAGGGCCGACGGACTGTACTCCGTACCTACGGTGGACGGGCTATATAGTAACATTTCAGGCGCCTTCAGCTCTCCGTCTCATTGATGGTTGTCAGCATCTTAATCTTGAGCAAGCTCACTATGACAACGTATAACTCGACTGCGTACGGAGTATACTCGGATCCATTTACGCCTACACTTTTGACTGTGTAACATGACTGACAAATGAATCTCTCGTCTCAACCAGGCCGTGTCTCACTCTGACCTCGGCCGTGAGACCTTCATCAGCACCCTCATCCATCCGCTCACCACTTGTCGCTGTTCAAGCTGGCTAATTCTTCACCATTCGCTACTCAAGACATTTCCGCGCACAGACTCCTGGAATCGATAGAGATCGAACTAGCACCTGCCACCACCACGATCCCTGCCCACAAAAGCCCATTGCGTATTCATCGTATTCACTCTTTACCCAATTTACCCAGTGGGTCCCAATCCCCCCTTGTCATGTTCTCTCGAATTGCCTAATGGGGCAAGGATCGTTTCTGCACACCTCGCTCTCGCATTCCTCATCTACTGTAGATTATCTGTACCCTGGCGATCACCCACGCCATGAAAGGTTAGGGCTAGACGCAAGCGAGTCACGCCTCCAAAATTGGGGACCTAGTCACCTTTTTCCTCAATTGGCGTCCTTCTCGGAGTCTCCAGATTCCGAGGCTGGCCCTGACGTCTCTGATTATCTGATATTCTCCATACTACTCAGGCAACTCTCGGTTGGCCCAAGTTCCGGCTGTGGCGCTGGCGGGTCGCTGACTCGCTGCCCTCAAAGGTTCGGCTGGTCTGCTCCCGAAGAGGCAGCGAATGGACTCTTATTCTCATACTCTCTAATTCTCACTGCAGAGTAAGCGAAGAACACGCGGGCCGGGACTGGCCCGAGCGACGTGACGAGTCCAGCATGGTCCTGGGCGCTATAAACTGCTTTTACCCGGCAGGGCCAGAGCGAGCACTTTCCTCAAAAGCGGCAGGTCCGGACGTTTTGCTGGATCACTCGCATTTTCCTCCAGTGATTATCTACCGACCACCCAAATTTTGTTTTCCCGGGAGCTAACCAGCCATGGCTCTTCTCGCTGAGCTTCTAGCAACGCCATACCTGGTCCAGGGTATGTGCGTGGCTGTCCTCGTACTACTCGTCTCCAGCGTCTGGAAGGATTTGGCGGATGAGATCCCATATCGCCAAGTGCCGCTAGTGGGCAAGAAATGGTGGGATCTGTCTAACAAAAGGGCAAAGGCGCGATTTTCAGAGGCCGCGAGAGCGCTTATCGCAGAGGGATTCGCCAAGGTAAGAACATCCCTCGACTCGCGATGCTCGGCTAGAGATCCAGGATTCAAAAGCTCACGAGCATTGTAGGGCGCCAGCGTCTTCCAGGTCATAGCTACAACGAGGCCCCTGATTATCTTACACCCCAAATACGTTGATGAGATCAAAAATAATCCTCACCTGAACTTTGCGCTAGCCACGCAGAAGGTTGGCTTCTGACATCAATCAGAGAAAACTACGGGAATGAGGCTGACCACACCTAGAACTTCTTCGAGGATCGAATCTCCGGCTTCGAGGCATTCCACCCCGCCGACTCTGAGAGGGCAGTCTTGGACGCGGTGCGGATCAAGCTAACCCAGGCACTCGGTATGCAAACCGCTGGATCTCCGAGGTAGACCATCCCTGACATCGACCAGGCTCATTGTCAATCCCACTCTCCATCGAGACGGCCGCGACGGTGAAAGAAACCTTTCCCCCTTCAGATGGTACAGTTCTCACCCTACCAACTCAATGTTCAAGCCAACTCATTCCTCCTAGAATGGACCACACACAATTTCTCCCATAAAATTCCATACGTGGTCGCCCGTCTCTCGTCCCTCGTGTTCTTGGGCGAGACTGTCTGCCGCGACCCAGCCTGGCTCGATGTCTCTGTCAACTACACAATCGACGCTTTCAACGCCGCCCGCGCCCTGCGCATGTGGCCGTCCGTGCTTCGACCACTGGTTCACTGGTTCATGCCGAGCTGTCAAAAGCTGCGGCAACACTTGGCCGCCGCGCGGGCCATCATCGCTCGTGAAGTTGAGAGGCGTACGGTGGCCAAGCAGAGGCAGATTGATGGATCGACACACCGCCGCGCCGATGCGCTGGATTGGCTGGATGAACTCTCAAAAGCGTATGGGTCGGTGTCGGACCCGTCGCGGGAGCAGGTTGGACTGGCGTTGGCAGCAATTCACACCACCTCCAATCTGATAACGAATGTTGTGTATGATCTTGCAGCGTATCCGGAATACATTGAGCCGCTGCGGGAAGAGATCAAGGCTGTCCTAGCGGAGGATGGATCACTGATGAAGACCAGTTTGCTGAAGCTGAAGTTGATGGACAGCGTCATCAAGGAATCGCAACGGATCAACCCAGTCAGCATAGGTAAGTAAACGGTTTTTATTCCTATCATGATTTTCCTTCCAGCTCGGGGGTCACTCATGTCTCTCCCTCCATTCATCATGTTAGCTTACACCCTCGACCTTACCCTATAGTATCCATGAACCGAGTCGCCCTCACCCCGATCTCCCTCTCAGATGGCTTCGTAATCCCCCGCGGTTCCACTATCACCGTCTCCGCCCACATCAACGAAGACGACTCCGTCTACCCCAACGCCTCCACCTACGACGGCTTCCGATTCTACAAATTGCGACAGCAACCCGGACACGAGCACCGCCATCAGCTCGTGACGACGACAAAGGACAATTTTGGCTTTGGGCATGGGCGCCATGCGTGTCCGGGGCGGTTCTTCGCGGCCAACGAGACAAAGATCCTGCTGATGCACTTGTTGTTGAAGTATGACTGGAAGTTTAAGGACGTGACGGGGCGGCCTAAGAATTTTGAGATTGGGACGGAGAGTATTACGGATCCGACCGTTGAGCTGTTGTTTAGGGCTAGAGTGCCCGAGGTTGATCTTGCGGCGCTTGGGGAGTGAGAGAAAGACGCTGCAGTAGGTGTGCATGGATGGGGGTGGTGCCACCTATCTTTTAAGCGTGTGGATGGTTGGCTTGATGCGGTAATCTCGCTGCTAGATTATCTTTTTCGAATTAGGTTATGGGCATGATAGCTGCTATTTTATGAGATACCTCCTCTTCTTACAAGTCTGGATGGAATCTATCCTTTCTAGTTTTGCCTTTGAATCATCCCCAAAGCCGTGTAATGAACTAGCAATTCAAATCACCGGGCTCGAGAGTAGAGCAGGGCTTCTAATGCATCATGCCTTGTTCTGCCGGACAAAGAAAACATACCATTGCGTGTTTTTTGGGTGTGCCCAGACCCGTCAGAGCTAGCTACTGCAGAAATGTCCTAGACTCTTGGTAACTAGCTTACGGCCCGTGGCGACAGAGTTTCGGCAGAGGATCACACTCGCCAACTTTGCCCGGATTCGTGTCTCAATGATCTAGTGGGATAGATGATCCATGATGTGAAGCACACCGTTTGGAATGGATAGATAGGAGAGCAGAATAAGGTATGTTCGAGGTAATAAGGTTGTCATTTAGCATGATAACCGGGCAAGGTGCTGGGTGTGCATGAAACGACCTTATGCATAGATGATATTTGTTAGTACCTACTATACAAACTACATACAGAAGAAGGATAGTGGAAACGTCCCGCTGTGGCTTGGCTTCTTTCGTGGTTCAGGTCTGCACTCTGCACCTGATCGAGATGTAGCACGGACTCGTGTGACATCCCTGGACCCTTCTCATATACTGTGGACTGCGGAGTCCATCAATCTTTGCTCAGCCGGTTGAAGATCTCGGTTTTGGCAGAGCCTTGACTGGATCTTCCATGACCTGGAATGAGCATTACGAGTCAGTCAAGATACAGGAAGTCACTTTCAGTCTGTCCACTGTGCTAGTAATCTGTACAATACAGTGAATACACGCCATCAAAATTCAGGACAACATCCCGAGCGGGACTCCGTCATCTCCCATAGACAGTACTTACTGTATTGTAGGTAACAGTCATACCAAAAATACCCCCCAATCCCATACCACATCACGACCCAAATACTCGTCACAAACAGCGCGACACGCGACGCGTCCTTCGACACGCGACGCGTCTCCCGTCCCGAAAGGGTTATATTGCTCTCTCTTTTTTTTTTTTCACTTTGGCCATCGCATCCACAATGGCTTCGTGACCCCCGCTCGCCCTCCCGCCTCAGGCTCATGGGCGTTTTCTTGTTGGTGGGTTTTCCGTGGTTCTGGACGCCCCCCCCTCTCTGGGTGCTAGGTGGAGTTTTGTTTTTGTTCACCGCACAATTGGATGTGAGACTGGGTGAGTTCTAGCGGTTGGTCTTGGGTCTGGATTTGGGAGGGTTGGGGTTGATGTTGGAAGTTCTAGTGTTCACTTTCAATTTAGCAGTCCTTCGTAGATTGTGTATGGTGTTTCGAGCTGGCGCAAGGGGAGTATGGAAGTACAGTACATACTGTGTACAGTCTCTGACTCTACCGAGAGAGGGCGGGAGGTACAAAGCTATGGGCAGCTGCTCGTGCCAAATCATGAGAGGACCCCCACTCTATTGTACTCTCGTTGATAGTCACTGCAATGGACATCATCACCGTCCTGGACTCCTGTACTGATCAGCCGACGCAGGCAGCGTGACCGTTCGCGGGCAGATCAGTTCGCACTTCTGTTTCGTTCGGGACCCTTGCAGCGAAGGCCTACTAGGAAACTTGGAAGAGATTGATATTGCACGAACGGTGGGCTCGTGGATTATGAGTATAGTGTACTCCGTGAGTCCGTATCTGTGGTAAACTCCATCCTGCAGGCTTATTCTGTCCGGTGATCTCGGCTCAGGCTCAGGATCGACCATACAGACGCGGGTGAATCCGTAGATAATGGACCAGTGGTGGTTCGGACCTTTCCCAGCCCCCTCATTTCTGCGGTGGGAACATGGAAGACTCCACGAGTACGGAGTAATTGAGGATGGCGTATTGTGGCTATTCTTGGAATTGCGAGGGCGAGGGCATTGAGATAGCATGGCAACTCTCTGCTTCCGTAGTCTATGTGCAAGGTCCCAGTGTACGATGGAGTCGGGTATACCATATAGGCATATACTATGTAGTATCCCCTCCGCTCTCGGTATCGGGTATACAGCAAACCGGTCATGCAATCATCCTCTTGATCAAGCTGCAGCGTGCATCAAGTAAGGTCCGGGCTGCAGATGCGCTGGGAAGGACTCGAGGCCGATCTAAACAAACCACCACATTCCTCGAGCAGATCGAGGAAAACAAGCAGCAAAGAGAACGACTTGGTGGGCACCGTGTCGCTGAAACCAACGGTGAAAAATAGGCGAAAACCGACTAACGCACTCTGTCGTTAGCTACAGTAGTTAGGAACGGAAGCGTGTCAAAGAAGCCCGTTTTTAGTCGCGAGTAGCGCAGGTCTCGAGGGTGGGCCGAGAGTTGAACTGGCCAGTCACCAGTCCGGAGGGTACTCGATACCGCCGGTGGGCGTGTTGGCACTGCCTACGGAGGGGGTACTCGGTACTCTGGCGGGTTGTACTCAGGTTACCACATTACTGGCCAACGGGCGACTCGAGTGCCACACAATTCACCACGCAGTTGGCGTTGGCTCTCTTCGTACCGTCCCTGACTCCCTGGAGGTCCTTCCCCCCCCCCCCCCCCCCAAAGACTGGACTCTCCCCCGTCCGCCTCACTGCTGGCGCCCAACCACACCTCCTCTCGCTCGCATCTGCATTTCCGCATTTCCTTCACTCTCACCTTCTCACCTCTCCTCTTCCTTCCTCTCCTCCAACCCCCTTCCCTTTTCTCCTTCCCAACCCCCTTTTCCTCCTTCCTCTGTCCTCTTGCGAGCCAAATCTCGCTCTTTCTTTTGTATCCCGTCCGGCGTTTGGTGATGACGGCTCCCTCTGTTCCCGAGATGGAGTCGCAGTTGTGAATCTGGTGATCGCCCGGTAATCCAGAGATCCCCGATATCCCCCCCCCAAGTCTGGGCGCATTCCGCAGCGAAACTCTCACCCCTCGGAACCAACTCAGTTTCTGGAACTGCACGCCTGTCACATACAATCATTTCCTTGTCACGCCCTACCTCTTCGCTCTCGTTCGATCCTTTTTCCATTTCTCTTCTATCACGACTCACGACCCCCGTTACGCTCAGCGCGATCGCGCGTGCTGCAACACCTCTCCCCTTTCAGTTCACGACTACAGCCGCGTGACTACCGCCTGCCCCCTTTCCCCAACTCTTCTCCTCCGATTCGACTTGATCTTTCCCCACATACCAGTGAGCGGAGCCCGCCACGACCATCGTCATCATGGCGCAGCGTCAGCTTTCGCGCACGCTGCCCAAGAACTTCACCTTCCCGTCGCTCAGTGCCGATGAGCCCAAGACCCCCGAGCGCGAGTCAACCCAAATTGAAGTCCCGCCTCCACCGCGCCATTCCGTCTCCAGCTGTCGCTTGCCTCGAGTGCGCGTGCGGTCCGGCACTGACGTTTGCGAGCGGATCAACTTGGACCTGTTTCGATTTCAAGGCTCCCACCAACCTCAGGATGTTCCCGTCCCTTCCATCGAGTATCCGCCGGGGAGCTCGTCCTCGAACGCAACTGATTCCCACGACCTCGTAAATGACGACCGCTACCTCGCGCCTCCGCGCCAGCGCTTGATCTTTAAAACTCCTCCTGCGCAGGTTCGCGGCACGCCCTTCGACGGCAGCGACTCAAAGCAGATGTGGCCCTCGTGGGATGAGACCCCCGCCGTGTCGCGTGGTATGCGGCGCCGCGGATCCGTCGCATCGGATTCTTCCTGCGAGTCCGTCGAGACTCTTGCGTCGCGCCCCTCTGTAGGAGGAAGCTGCACGAGTGTGGAAAGTGATCTCTTCGACCACCACTTCCCACTGGAGTTCTCCAAGGAGTCGGAAATCGAGTCTCCCACCCTTCCGCAGAGACAGCACGTGCAGCGAAACCCTGTCAAGGATCGAAGCTGGACCCGTGAGATGGACAATCACCTTTGGAACACGTTTCAGTTGTACCTGCAAGACCCGACCATCACCCCCTTCAAGAGAACTCCCGGTAGTATCCCGCCGCTGGGCGTCACAACCCGAGTCGCGCGCCGGGCGCGGCGCACCTGGGAAAACCATCGGTTGTCCTTCACCCAGCCCCTCCAGACTGAATCGAATGATCGCAGCGGCAGTTCCACCCCTCGGGCTCGAGAATCCCCTTTACCACGGGTGTGGCCTAAATCAGATGCAAAGACTCGTGGCCGACTCAAGCTGTTGTGCCGCCGCAAGTTCTCCATCTCGCCTCACTATCAGCGTATCATGCAGTCCCGCAGTCCGGAGCCCCTGGCCGACAAGCTTGATGTTCCCTCCGAGTCGCGTCCCGACAACACTAATGCGTATGCCACTCGTGATCTTAGTGTCTCCCTTGTCTCGACCGGTCCCAATCTTCTGGCTCAACAATTTGCGGAACCCCCGCTTAACAAGTCGCGAGCAGATTGGTTCAACTCCGTTGTGCTCAGCACCTCCCTAGCTCCACCGGTGCCTGAGTTCACCGGTCAACATTATCAGTTCCCCGCTGTTGAAGCGCACAACTTGCCTCCTCGCTTGGGATCGCCTTTCGTGTACAACACATGGGGACCGGGTTCCCACCGCCAGGGTGCAGATGCCCCCCAGTCGGCCCGACGTGAGACCATTCATGTTCCTAACCGTCGGCTGCGTCGGACCCCCCACATGGAGATTACTCCGAGAGACTCCAATGACGTGTTCTCGAGTGACGGTCGTGATGACAAGGCCGAGGAGGAAGAGGTGCAGACTCGCTTGGAGCATTTCCTGCGCGAGAACAACTTCCAGAACATTGGTAAGGGCCGGGTTCGCGTTCGCCACCGCGGTGCCACCACTTCGGGTGCTGTCGCTCCCCGGGAAGTTGTTGATCAGCTCTTTTCGCCTCCGTCCTCCTTGAACTCTCAGGCTGAAGAGCCCACCCCCGTTACCAAGGCTCCTCCTGTCAATCAATTTTTGAACATTGGCGGAGAGAACATTAAGCGACTGGGCTCCCCCTTCCGGGTCGAGTCTGCTTTCAGGCGTCGGGAAGCTCCTGGGCGGTTCATTCGACACGCACCCTCCTTGTCTGACCCGTTCGCCCAAGGCGGCCTCGCACCATATGCCCACCCATCGACCAACCCCTCTCCATTCCAGGAGCGGGAGAAACCCGTAGCGCCAATGCTGCAGGATCCATCCGAGGCCGGCCTGTCGGACGCCGAGCGCATCCGCCGCCAGATCTCGAATCTGGCCTCTTTGCGCCGGTAATTGTGCGCCTACCGCTTTGCGTTGTGCTGTTGTTCTTCCCGTCGTCAACTTTCCAAAATGCATCGTGGTGTCCGGTTCATTTGCGAATTTCCATTTTTCAACTTCTCTGCCTAACGACCCGAACGATACTTGAGAGAAGCATGTCGCGCATTGCTTCTCTCTTCTAATCGCAGCCTTTTTTTTCATGACAGCAACGGCCTTGACGATGTAACGATATGCTTTGAGATGGCCCGAGATTTTTTCCAATTTTCCAGTGTGTGCCTGGTTTGCTCAGGCGTTACTACTCCCCTCCAAAACAAAACCGACTGCTTTCCCACAACTTGACTTTCACTCCTCTCGCCACCGAAGAGAAACTTGTAATGGGCTTTTTCACCCTCCTGATTTGGAGTGTCGGACGATCATTGACATTGTGTGGATTTTCGAATTCCCTCCGTTCGACGAATGGATATCGTATTGCAAGGTTCGACGTCATTCGCGAATCTTGCAATTTGGAACGCCTTGTCAGCTCTTTCTTTGAAGAACGATTTGGTTCTGAAGATGAGTGGACCAACCGACTCCTTTTGGGACTTACATTCATTGCCTGCCCCCCCTGTTGTTTCAACCTGCGTCTTTGATGCCAGTGTGGTTGCTGTGGATTTGAAGAGCACAATTCAAACATGACCAGAGTTTCTGGCCGAACGACTTCGAACTCCATTCACCTGACATCCCTTGATGCACATTCGTTCTTTTAAATCGACTTGACCGATTGATTCTTTTCCTTTAACTTCCCCGCTCGGACTCGTGTGGCTTTGGTCATTGAGTCATAAACCGAACAATTGCAACAAAGAAAACACCCCAAAAAATCCGCAAAACTCCCCAACCGAAAAGCCAAAAAACAAAGCAACCCCCCCGTTGTCGAGTACTTCCTCGCCCATTTGCGAGCCACTTTCCCTACTTTTCATTATTTTCTTTCTGTTTCGTCTCCAATCGTCGTCTTGCCTCGTATCAATGCGCCACTCGCCAACCAACTGGAGCGCTGGCACTGGGCAACGACTCGACTTGGATGACTTTGCCTCATAATTTTTCTCTTCGGCAATCCTCCTCCACCAGCACAGCTGATCCTAGCTATGCTGGACTGGAGTCAACTTCCTCTCCCGACTTCACCTTGACTACCTCTTTCGAGGTGATGCATGACCATGACTCCGACCCCCAAAAAGAATGCGCACAATGATACACATGCCATTTCACCACTCTGAATAGACGAACCGAAACGAAACGACCGCATGATTTTCAAATGCCTGTTGCGCCTCGCGAACGACCTCTTTCTTGACTCTTGACAAGACGCAAGCGTGGTGTTTGGTTGTCGTTTTTTTTTCTCTTGCTCTGCTCTGCTCTGCTCTGCCGGGCCTTTGTGCCTGTGCCTGTGCTTATGTCTGCGCCATTTTGACCAGCGAGCTTTTTCCACATTTTCTTTTCGATTTTTCATTTCCATTCGGGCTCTTACCTTTCCTGGTTTGTTTGTCTGATGAGATCTTTTCTTCTTCATTGGACTCGACTTGGTGTGGAGGGCGTGCATGATTGGATTCCCTCTTCACTTCTTGATCTTGGTCGGGTGGATGCAGATGTTCACACAGAGGCCGCTTCGAGGCAGCCCCTTCTCCAGGTATCCTCTATCCTCTGCACTCGGCCCAAGCACGTCCCCTCCCGGTTTCGATCCCCGAAATTGCATTGCAGCGCGTCGCATCTCGCTCATGTTCAAGCACTTGAGCCCGCTATCTATGACAGTTGCCCCCATCAGAGCCCATGCTTTTACCATTTTGGCCCTGATGTTGATTTTTTCTTTCTTTTTCTTCACGACTCTTTCCACTTTCTCCCCGTCTTTTGTGCTTCAAGCTCTTGTCTTCTAGATTTGGATTCCTGCGTGTTTGGCTTACTCGCGAATAACGGGGTTTCTCTTTTCTGGCTTGGCTTTCTCGATGGTGGATTTGGTTGGATCTTGAATTTATGGATTTTTTCTTCTCACGGAGGGATTTCTGTGTTTGTCGTCATTCGTAGTTGTAAGGGGGTTTAAGTGGGACCTGAGAAGTAACCTGCAAGTCGTAATCTCCAGGCTTTCAAACCGGGCACACAGATAACGGTATCTGCTCGTGGAATAGCTTTACACAAGATACGTCTCAAAGCGAAATAATCTCACTACCAGATAGATAACAATCCAAATTCTCCAATAAGTATGTAATTGTAACATGAAGTCAAAAAGAGAGGGGGTATAAAGACTAATAGACTAATAGACTAATAGACATAGACATAGACATGACAAGATCCATATCATACAAAAGAAAAATAGGTAAAACCAACCGCCAATTCCTCCAACGCTCTGAACGCAACTTCGACCCAAAAAAGCAGCGCCAAATCCGCGGGAAGAAAAGACCAAAAAAACGAAAGCATAATCACACACGCTCAAGTTTCTTCTTTCTCTCGGCCAAAACAGCCTCAATCCGGCGCACCTGCAACGCAAGCCCCTTCTTCTCCGCATTACCCACAAGCCACTCCTCCATGCGGCTCCGCACAAAAGCCATAGACTTGAGAACGGGCAGGACAGGACCAGTGCCAGGGCTAGGATTGGCGCCCTCCATAGCAACCCACCGCTCCGCACCAGGGTTGAGCAGTAAATCAAAGACATCGGTCCAAATCTCGCGCTCCCAGTATCGCTTCAGCGATTCGCGGATGCGATACCGATGCGTCGCACTAGTACCGGCGTCGCTAGTCCGCACCGGCGCGCTCTCGATGTACTTTCCAAACAGCAAGACGTGGATGACGCCCGCGATACCGTACAGATCGATCTGGTGCGTCCAGGGGCGTGCTTCGCGGATCTCGTTGCACTCGTGGGTTCCTGTTTCCCAGTCCGCGAGGAAGGTCACGCCCGGCGTGAAGGCGTTCATGTCGATGGCGCGGCCGAAGTCGATCAGGGCTAGGCCCTTGGCCCGCCAGTTGAAGGCGCCGGAGGGGGCGTAGGCGGGGCTGTCGCGTGGGTCTGTAGGGCTGGCACCAGGAGCGGGGGTGGACCCCGAGCCCTCCTGGCCTTCGCCGAGATCGAGGAGGGAGAGGGCTTTGCTGGGTGGGTCGACGTCGTCTAGACGGACGAGGCAGTTGTCTGCTTTGATATCGCCGTGCAGGATGCCTGTTGCGTGGAGGGCTTCTACCGTGCGGAAGAGCTCGATGGAGAAGAACATTGCGAGGACTTCGTCGATGCCGCCGTCGCTGGCGTGCGCGGTGCTGATGGACTCGTTGCGGAGGATGTTGACCAGGTCGAGGAGGGTGCCTTGGCCGCGGTAGTCTTCGACGAGGAAGCTCTCACGCTGGTGGACGTGGAGCTCGTGTGCGCGGACAATGCTTTCCGCGGCGCGGGCGTGCTGTGGTGCATTGCGGAGGCGTTCATGTGCTGTGCGGATCATGTAGAACTCCCAGGCGCTGGAGGGCCCGTTTTCGACTTTGACTGCTTCGAAGGGATATCTTGCGTTTTCCTGTTGGTCGTCCGAGGAGGATTCTTGACTTTTGACACTTTCGGCCAGATAGACAGGGGCGTATGCTCCCGCACCCAGCTCGCGGCGGATAATGTAGCTACGCTCGGCGCCGGGGAATTCGAGAGTAGGCGTCTCGGAGCGCTCGTCATCGGCGCTGCGGGACTTTCGGCTGTGCGCTTTGACGAACTTTTGGATCATGGTGGCATAGTTGCTGTCTTGGACGTGGCTGTGGTATCCGGGGTAGGAGGCCAGAGGGGGCTCCAAAGAGTTCAAGATGGTATTGCGGATGCCTTTATCAGTCGGGTTGCACTGCAAGTCCTTGATAATAGCCTCTCTTCGGCGTGCCTTCGGGGCAAGAGCCTTGAAAGCAGTCGGACTAAATGGTACGTCGACCACCGAGCCGACAGTGTGATCTCCATGGTAGGGCGTCGTTGTCCCAAATGGACTGGCAAGCAGGTCGCCCATCTGTGGTACCCCAGGCGGAGATTGTGGTTTAGACGGGGTCTTTGCATTGTGAAGACTCCTGGCAGCCGTCATTGAGATGGAAGACTCGGTTCGTTCCACAATGGGTGTCATGAAGGGCAGCCGGTTCTGGGCCATGATAGCGGGATCGCGATACGTTCCATATGGAGGGTTATAGTCATCGGGCATTCGAGGTATGAACCGCTCCTTTTCAGGAGTACCTTGCTCAGACTCGACATCTCCTTGACTTACAGCGGAATGAGAGGTAGCATCGGCAGATTCAGCCCCAGGAACGTCTTTGCTAACACTGAACTCAGTCCAATCGTCACCCACGACACTTTCCGCTCGCGTCGTATTGCCGTCACCATATTCTGTGTCGTCATATGATTTGTGGAAGGTGTGCGTTTCATCGTCGCCAAAGTCACTAGAGGCGGCAGAGATGTGACCGGTTCCCGTGCTGTCAACAGTGCTGGTGCAATCCTCATCTTCGTACTCGCTGCCACAAAGGCTGTCAGCCGCATCCTCCATCTCGGCCTTCAATGGTTGATTGAAGATGCCATAGATTTCATCCGTTGCAGCCCGAGTATGCATAGTCATTGTTGGCTCTCGAGTGCTCTTCCGGCGGGACTTGGAGCTGGTGGGCGAGTCGAATTTCATTTTGACTGATAAGCGTTAGTCTTGCATAGACACACTCTATGATGAATGAGATGCACTGACTGGTCTGTGTTTCTCCCTGCACTTTGAATTTCCTCGCCTTTCCAGCTTTGCTCGCATATGGCCCATCCTGGGACTGTGATTGAGAAGATCGTTCCTCAGTAGCCAGCTGTGGCTCATGCTGCTCGGGGAGCTGCTCATCCTTGAAAATCCTGAGCTTTGTGGAAGGAGCATCTCCAGCGGCATTGCCAGAGATCTGTTGCAGAGGCTCTTTATGGCGCCACTTCTTATCCATCCAACCCCGTTTGATTGCTCGCAACTCCTCGAAACTAACTTCATGCAGCGGATTTCTGCAGTCTGGATATACCGCTTCAAGGTCGACAAAAACGCGCTCTCGTCGACCAGTTCGCGGATTTACCGCTTCCCTTACATGATGCTCTGGAATGTGCTTGGGTGCACTTGGTTCTTCAGAAGGTGTATTTGGATTGGACTGTATACACATAATCGAAACCCATGGTTCAAGCCAGCAATTAGTCCTGTGATCGTAAATATGGAAGGTCGATGAAACAGGAGGAAAGGATAATTGATATTGCGCACTCACCTCGTCTCTGAAGATGGCCATCTTTTGCGTCGGCGCGGGCTTTTTCCCTGCCTTCAAAGTTTCTCCCACCCAAGGCTTGGCCTCTACCTCGTTCTCCTTTTTGCGCTCTCTCATCGATCCGATGCTGTCCCATCCTTTCGTCTGTCCACTAGTTGCTGGCTGACTCGACTGCGCGGCATCGGCGTCGGAGAAGATCGCCATCTTCATTTTCCCAGATTTCGTCTTGGCGGGGGCGGGCGCTGGCCTTGAGGCTTGCGGGTTCGCAGGGCTATCTGTAGAAGCAAATGGATCGACCTTTGCTGCTAGAGCGGGCCGGACAGCAGGAAGCGCGGGGGAGGATGGCCCAGCATCCTGTGCTTGGCGCTCATATCGTTGTTGGAACTCGCTGTACTTCCGTGCAAGCCGCTCCACTGGCCGGGCCTCATGGTCCATACCAAGCCTATACACCTCGTCTGCCTGTGTCCAACGCCCGGCACCTTCTAGCCAGGCGGCAAACTCCTCGTAAAACAAGGCTAGCCCCTCACCGATGTGGTGCCGTGCAAGGAATGCAAATGTCTCACGCGGGGCATCGGAGAAAAGTCTGATATAGTGCATCCACAGCCGGAGATACCGGGGGTCATTCCTATAGTGTGTTGATGACAGGAATGACTTGGTCGCGCGTTCGAGCAGCGGGAGGAGACCGGATTCAGCCGTAGCTTGGGCGGATGGGTACGCGTTGAGGGTCCATTTCACGTAGCGGTCGTAAACATCGAGGGGGTCGTCCGATTCTCCTATCGATTCCAATTCATTCTCGTATTCCTGGCGGATTGCACCGTTAATCGTCCTTGTGTCGTTTGGTGAGGGTGTCGCCAATTTGTCGCTCGTGCTTCCCCCCGAGAAAATTCGGGCCAGTTCGCGAGCTGATCGACCGCCAGGGAGGGATTGAACATTCTCTTTTTGGGCCTCGATGATGCCGAAGTCAATCAGGTCGTTAGAGGCCGCCATGGTATTGAAACCTTTGGCCAGGTATGACCTTTATGAGATATCCACGGACGGTTCGTGAAATCGGCGAGACAAGACAAGATTCACTTTGGGCTCCCAAAAGGCGGATTGGGTTATCGATAAACATCACATGACCCGTTACCCCGGTGATGAGCATTCGACTTAAGCACAGGCATGAAGAAACGCGCATTGATCGGCCATGATTAGATCAAAGGTAGAGAAAAAAGGTTCACTCGTTGTCACAACGCAAGAAGATATCATCTTAAAAAGTGATTCAGTCAATCCAGCGCATCTCGTCTCCTGAAATTCCGAATCAAGTGAATGTGGCTGTCAGCTCGTGGGAGGTCTTGCAAGATCTCCACAGCCGCGCCCAATCAGCTCCGGACCCATCAAATTGACCCGATTGCTATCAATCTTCACCCGGAGCCTCCGTGCATCAGTGACTGGCCCCAGCTGGATGCGACAGGGTCATTTCAATACTGCCCAACGACAAGCAATTCTCTACAGCACCCGGTTCAACCACTCAGACCTCAATGCAGGCCAACGCCAAGGGCAGTCACAAGAGGAACCTGAGCAATGGGACACCAGATAACTCTCCGCTGAGACGATCCAAACGCCAAAAGTCCACGGTCAATCTGAAAGAAGCCTCATCTTCATCAGTCTCCTCTGATGAAGGCTACGCTAATGAAGAGGAACAGCAAGTAGTGCGCCGGCCGCAGAGGACACGCAAGGCTATGCAAAAGTTCCAAGGGACATCATCAGTCAAGAAAGAGGCCATCAAAGAAACGGGAATCACTTCCAGTATCGCCGCTGTCAAGGCAGAGTATACTGTGAAGACTGAAGAGCTGGGTATCAAAGTCAAGACAGAGGCAGAAGCAGCTTCAACCGTTCAGGCCAAGCCCGCTAGAAAGGGCAGGAAGACCAAGGAAGAGAAGGAAGCCGAAGCGATGCCGCTCGCACCCCGGACCCAGGGGTTGAAGATGTTCGTCGGTGCACATGTCAGCGCTGCAAAGGGTGGGTACTCGATGGAGCTCTGTGGACGAAATGTTGAACTAATCAAGATTCTATCGAGTAGGAGTGTTCAACTCAGTCACCAATAGCGCCCAGATTGGGTAAGTCGCCAACCAGATCCGTTGATATGAACTGGAGCTAATGATTGTCCCCAGAGGTAACGCCTTTGCACTATTTCTCAAGTCACAGAGAAAATGGGACAATCCACCTCTCCAAGATGATGTCCGGGATCAGTTCCGCAAAATGTGCGCGGAGCACAACTATGACCCAGCCAAGTCAGTCTTCCCTCGATCATCGAGTGTCCATTCTCTAATATTTCATAGACACGTTCTTCCCCATGGCTCCTACCTGGTCAACCTCGCACAACCCGACAAGACAAAGGCCAAGCAAGCGTACGACTCATTCCTAGACGACCTCCGCCGGTGCGAAGCCCTCGGTATCAAACTCTACAACTTCCAGTAAGCCCCAACCCCAAGAAACCTCCCACAACTCCATATCAAACTCACACCTTCCAGCCCAGGAAGCACCAACAACACACCCCTCCCCGAAGCCCTCGCTCGCCTAGCAGACTCCCTCACAAAAGCTCTCTCGCAAACAAGCACCGTAATCCCCGTCCTAGAAACAATGTGCGGCCACGGCAACACAATCGGCGGCTCCCTCTCCGAATTCCGGGACTTACTAGCCCTCATCCCGGAAGAGCACCACCCCCGCATCGGCATCTGCATAGATACATGTCACAGCTTCGCAGCAGGCTACGACCTCGTCAGTCCCGAAGGGTTTAATGCCTTCCTGTCAGAGTTCGACTCCCTCATCGGCATCAAATTCCTCCGCGCCCTGCACCTAAATGACTCCAAAGCACCTCGCGGCAGCAAGCGCGATCTTCACGCCAACATCGGCACGGGGTTCCTGGGTCTCCGCGCGTTTCACAACGTCATGAACGAGCCGCGCTTCGAGGGATTGCCCATGGTCCTGGAAACGCCTATCGACCGTGTCCCCGGGCAGACTTCCGCGGCGGGGATCGACGCCGATGACGACGGCGCGTCTAGTTGCGCGAGCGAGTCCGAGAAGAAGGCGGCGAAGAAAACGAAGGCGAAGAAAGGCGGTGCTAAGCGTCCGGCCGGGGCGGCGCCGGCTGCGGTTCCGGATCATGGGGTGTGGGCTCGGGAGATTAAGTTGCTTGAGTCGCTGATTGGGATGGATCCGGAGGGGGAAGAGTTTCGGGCTTTGGAGGCGAGGCTGGCGGAGGAGGGGAGGGAGATGCGGGAGAAGCAGATGGAGCAGTATGAGCGGAAGCTGGAGATGGAGAGGAAGAAGGAGGTTAAGGCGAAGGAGAAGGGGCAGAAGAGTATTATGGATATGATGAAGAAGAAGAAGAAGGGCAAGGAGGCAGAAGAGTAGATTGCTATGATGGAGGTCATGGTGTGAGGCAAGTTATTGGGTGAAGGCACGGGGCTTCATGTTGAGTACAAGGCAGATGTCTCTACCGGGCGAGTCCTACGCGGGACTACTACGAACAAAATCGCGGATGAAGAATCGAGGGAATCATGATATTGATTGGATATCCAAATGAAAACCGGGCCATCCAAATGGCCACATGAGAAGAGAAAAACCGAGTTGATGGTATCAGTAAAGCCACCGCCTAGCAATGAATCCAACAGCCTCCATGCATAATAAACAAGGCACCTCCCTTGGCAGTCCCAAAAGTCATTGCTCCATGACAAAGTAACCAAATCCACCCGCATCACGAGACTGTCCGTCAGGTGAAGGAGCCGATGCCCCTGAGGTGGTGTCGCCGGTACAAACTGCTTTCTAGATAGCATATAAATAGATTGAATAGGAGAAGTTATAGTCGTCGTCGAGAGTGAAGGTTGTAGGCCTAGAGCTGAGAGGGGGCTTGGCCGCGCAGCGGCGACACCGAAGAGCTGGATTGAACACCCGGGGAATCCTCTCGGTCAGATGGCTGAAGGTGGGTAGGGAATCCTACCGCGTCAGCCATCGTGGTGATAGTTGGAGGTGCGGACTTGATGGGCGTCTCAATCGAGTCATCCTCGGGAATGGTCGTGGAGATAGACAAGTTGTGCATCGCGCCGCTGGCCCGAACCCGGAATGAACGTCGTTGATCACCTACAGGCACTGCTTGTAGATCATCATCGTAGTGCGCCGCAGGCGACGAGTGCGTCATTCCCGTCTCAGGATCGGCGACACGGTGGTAGTCTCCATTTCCGAACTCTGCCCCGCTAGCATCGTCCGAGTCGGAGTCTGGGGACCCGTCCCGATGCCAATCACCATCATGCTCTGCCTCACTGCGCATCTTGACAATTTTCATGTAATTATAGCATGCAATGCTTGCAATGGTGACGACCAGACCGATTATATTGACCACTGTGAGTTTGTCATGGAAGATCACACCCGCAGCGCTGATCGTGACGACTTCTTTAAAAATTCCACAAATGCTGAGAGTGACGACGGATGAACGTTTCAACAGGGCGAACTCGGACGAGATCATGCAAAACGCAAGGACACCTGGGAATATCAACAGACACGACCCGAACAAGGTTCCCCGCTGCTCAGCAAGGCTAAGGAAACCGTAATGGATGTCGGTGGGGCCCTCTACCGCGAGCGAGATAGCTAGGAGAGAACAGAACATGACGGGCGTGAGGAGGAAGAGGGTCGAGAATGGGTTGGAGGTTGCCGGATGGCGGAGAAGGAGAATCTGTGTCAATCCCCATCGGAAACCAGAAAAGAAAGCGGAAGCAATAACGAGACCAAACCCAAGCGCATTGAAAGCGGTCTCGCCTGCCACCATCATCACTACACCAATCGTCATTGTAGCGATGATGATGATCAATTTGAAAGAAGGGGATTCCAGACGGAAAAGGAAAGCAAAGAGAAGAACGAAGGCGAGTGCGGATGATTTGCACATGGTGAGAAAAGTGAGAGAGATGAACTTGAGAGACATGTTGCCGAGGCCAATATCGAGTGATGTCGCAGCACCGCAAGGGACGAGGCGTGTGAGGTAGAAAGATTTGGTGAGAACCGGCTCAGACTCTTTCGAGCCTTCCACGGGCGATGCTGAGGGCGACCCCGGGGGATGCCGAGGTTGTAGAGAAGGAAATATCCAGAGCAAGAGAGTGGCGAGGGTGAATTGGACAGCCATGTGCAGACTGGTGGTAAAGAGAGGAAAAGGAAAGACGATGTCATTTTCGGAGAACATCCATTTGTTGTACTGCCGGGAGAAGACGCATTGTTAGTCGATGATCGCTCCCGTGACCATCTATCCCGAAGAGACAGGGAGACTACTTACGATAGAGATGGACAAGGAGAAAAAGTACCACAGCAAAATTAGCCCAGCGTTCACAAGAAGCTTGCGAGCGACGTTGCGATCGGCCAAACCTAGTGAGGGCAGACCAAATCGAGACGATTTGACATCGGCGATGCGCGCATCCAACTTGCGACGTTGCCGACGCCGTCGTCGCCGCTGTCGCTTCTGGTATGCTGTGAGACCCGTCTCCTCGTCATATTGGTCATCATCCGAGCTCATCACGTCCAATTCCCGAGTTTCTATGGCCGAAGTCGACAACTCGGATGTATCGGTGTCCTCGGCCGTCAAGGGCTCCTGCTCGTCCCATTTCGTTGGAACTGCGTCTCCATGCGGTCGCACACTATCATCGCTCCGTTCCGAGGAGGCCGGCTGCAATGCACGACTCGCCCCTGTGAGCACCGAGCTCCGCCGCCGATGGTGGCTCCCGCCGGGTGACAACCCCATTATCGAACTGGGGTGAGGACGAGGATCGGAAGGGAGGGGGTCGGTGAATCGAGATCTGTCTGCCCCATGAGGGTGCGACCAGGGAGAGTGTCCACACGACCGCGCACCCTTTTGTCGCGAGGGGAGAGCAAAGGAGGGAGAGAGATCTGGTTCGGCGTGCGATGGTGAATGGGAGGCAGACAGGGGGTTCGAAAGCCTCGGAAGTTAAAGGGAAGATCAAAAGGAAAGTGAGGGGGAGTAATTGATGGAAGTCGGAGAAATCGAGAAGGAAAGAAAGGGTCACGCGGGGGGGGGAGGAAATAAGTTAGTCGGGAGAGAAGGAGAAAGTCAAAAGTCCAAAGGCAAAAGGTGCAGAAACACTCCAAGCAGCTTTTCGGGCGGTGGGATGAGCCTTATGGAGTGGGAACTTGTAAGGGATTTGGTTTCGCCTGGTTGTTAGGCCCTTGGCGGTACTCGGCACTTGGACGGAGTCTTGGGTAAGTTGGAGGCTTGGAGCCCGGTTTTGTTTCACCGACCGGGGCCTTGCCCTTGCCGCCAGGCGTGAGTACTGAGTAGTGAGTACTGAGTCGTGCTTGAATATTACTGCCCGCTCCTGAGGCCGTGGTCCCCTTGGAGTTGGTAGTTGGTCCAAGTGCTGGCCTCCTGTAACCTCCGTCAGGCGGTGGCTCCTCTGTTCGCTGGCCTCGTTTGCTCTTCACTAACTTCACTTTGCTCAGTCTCCTGCCCCTCCCATTTGTCGATGCTAACTGGCCGCCACCACAACTCCACCCAGCTTTCGCTCCACCCGTCCGGTCGATCCGGGGTCCAGCGGGCAGTGGGCACAAATGTCCCCAAGGATATGCTGCACTGCGTCTGAGGCGTGGGCCTAGCTTAACCTAACTCCCTACGATTGGCGGACTGTGACTTCCGATAAGGCTTCACTGGGTATTGCTGGTCACCAGGATGAAGCTGGGAGAGAGCTCGTCGAGATTGAAAGAGGAAGAAGCGGTGGCCCACCTTGAAACAGACGACGCCGAGGCCCGATGGCGCAGAAAATGCTGCTGTGCCTGGCCAGAAGAAACGACTGGATATGCTCGAGTACCCAGTAATTTGTACTCGACCGGACAAAGCTGCCTCTATAACAGCAGCATGAGATGCCCCGCCAGATGAACAATGGCCGGTGCCATAATGATGATGTACATCCCGGCGGGTACCTTTACTGCTCCGTCCAATGGCCTGCCACAATGGAAGGAAACCGCTCCAACATCGATATGACCTCAGTCCGAATCCATCATCATCATGTCGTTGCCTCCGAGGCCCTCTAGCCAGTACCTGGGGCCATATATGGCCCCCTTGGCATGTAAAAGCTACGGTCAACGGAGGTTGCATCTTTTCAACCTCACAATTTGCGTCAGCCTCTCAATCCGGTTGTTCGTGAGGCGCTGCCAACAATTGCAAACCACCTCGTCCTTTTCTCCAGTTGCTGGAAAGCTGATCCTCATTTGAGAATACGTCCCTTCTCAGACCCCACCGCTGATCGTCACTATGGCACAAAATTCCCAGTACAGTGCCATTGAGGATTATGGCTTGATCGGAGACATGCACACATGCGCTCTGATCAGCAAGGCCGGTAGTCTGGATTATATGTGCTGGCCGGTCTTCGATTCCCCCACGGTATTCTGCCGTCTATTGGATGAGAAGAAGGGCGGGTTCTGGTCCGTGGAGCCTGCCAAGTCAGTGGTAGATCCACACAACAAGCAGCGGTATCTGCCGTACTCGAATCTCCTGGAAACACGCTGGACCAACGAAGATGGCGTCGTGACCCTGCTGGACTATTTTCCCGTGACGCCCAAGAAGTTGGCTCAGTCGGGCCGACTGCTCTCGGGCTACTGTTCGTGCAAAGAACCCGGAGCCAATCGCTTCAAATCGGGGCTCCAGCACTCTGGCCTGATCCGAAAGCTCGAATGCAGCCGTGGCTCGATGGAATTGGAAATTGAATTATTCCCGGCCTTTAACTATGCGCGGGATCCACATACCGCTCGTGCAAAGCTCGAGAATGACCTGAGCACCCATTGCTTACAGACTGTGCATTTTGAGAGTGAGTCTGAGCGGCTGCAGCTTGATATATTTGCCGACTCGCGAGAGCCAGATAAGCTGGGCTTTCCCCAGGGTGATATTTGTCTCGAGGAGCGACCCGGGGCACTAGGCCGCGGACTTGTCGCTGTGATTCGCCTGTCTGAGGGCCAGACTGTGCATTTCGTGCTGCATAGTCCCGAGAAGGCTGTTCCTGGATCGACACTGATGGCCGCGTATCTGGGCAAGATGGAGGAAGATACATCCGACTATTGGACTGACTGGACTCGCAAGTGCGCGTTTCGTGGGCACTATCGAGAGACGGTTGAACGCAGTCTTTTGATCCTCAAGCTGCTCACCTACAAGCCCACGGGAGCAATCGTTGCGTCGCCTACCTTCTCCCTCCCAGAAAACGTGGGTGGTACCCGCAATTGGGACTACCGCTACTCTTGGGTGCGCGACACAGCCTTCACGCTGTACGTCTTCCTGAAGATGGGATACAGCCACGAGGCGGAAGACTACGTCAACTTCATCTTCGAACGAATCTTTCCGCATGCTGCACAGGACATTGAGCCGGGGAGCAAGCGGCCTTTCCTGCCGCTCATGTTCACTATCCGTGGTGAGTACGACATTCCTGAACTGGAACTGGACCACCTTGATGGATACAAGGGAAGCAAGCCTGTCCGTATAGGCAATGCAGCCGTCTTCCACACGCAGCTGGACATCTACGGTGAATTGCTCGACAGCATCTACCTCTACGACAAGCACGGCAATCCTATCTCTTATGACCAATGGTCTGCCATTCGCCGCATGGTGAACTACGTGGTTGGCGTGAGACATCAAAAGGACATGTCGATTTGGGAGTCTCGAGGCCAGATCCAGAACTTTATCTACTCGAAGGTCATGATGTGGGTTGCCCTGGACCGCGGCGTTCGACTTGCCGAGAAGCGAACCAGTCTACCCTGTCCAGACCGCTTCCAATGGATTCAAGTGCGCGATGAACTGTACGACGAGATCATGGACAGAGGGTACAACCTCGAACGTGGTCATTTCTGTCAGAGCTACGAGAGTCGCGAGGTTCTTGATGCGTCGATTCTCATCGCGCCATTGGTCTTCTTTGTGGCGCCCAATGATCCACGATTCATCAGCACTCTCAAGCGCATTCTGCAAAGCCCTGAGAAAGAGGGTCTCTCCAGCGCTAAGCTGGTGTTCCGTTATGACCACCTGAAAGCAAACGATGGTAAGTCACCTGCCCCTCAGCTGTGTGTTCACTTTCTCCTCCCCGGCCCGTTACTGATATCCATGTCGTACAGGTGTTGGCGGGGGCGAGGGTGCCTTCATCATGGTTACCTTCTGGCTCGTCGAAGCAATGGCTCGTGTAAGTACTCAGCAGCCCGCCGTGCGACCTTCCTCACAATTTCCCCTCTTGCTAATATCGAGCCGCCTTGGCGTGTGCTATCCTATGTAGGCGGCCAAGTATGATGTTCCCATTCCGAATCTTTGGAAACTTGCGCTTTCGCACTTTGATAACATCTTGTCGTATTCGAACCACCTGGGCATGTTCTCTGAAGAAGTGGCCATTTCAGGTGAGCAGATGGGCAATACGCCTCAAGCGTTTAGTCATCTCGCTTGTGTTAGTGCAGCCATGAACCTGGAGAGACTGGGTCGGGAGGCGTAGAGGTTGGTAGTTCGTAATGGGTGTGGGAATGTTGGCGTCGTGATGGGGCGTTGGGCTTGCTCAAAAATTGTTCTGTGCCAGGTTGAATTTCTTACTTGATAGACGGGCTTGCCTGATTATTCTCTGAATTCAATAGTGTTTGATCTTCTATTCCCTGGGTAATGTATCTGTCTTCCTAGAATTCACGTCACGACTCTGCAGGGTGCTCTTATTGCACGTTCATACTCTGATGAAATGACTATGATGTACCTGGTAGGTCTTTCGAACTGTGTAGCCCTATTGTCTACAATTCATGAGTCAGGAGTCATGTACCTAGTTAATTGGAATTATGGCTTCACTGACCTCAAATTGATTGACCGCTAGCGCGTGTTCAACGACTGCTGGACTGCCTCGGTTTAATCACGTCAACTCTTTTAAGGAAACCACGACAATCGTTCGACCACTTCATACCTCCATTTGCTTCTCTTGAGCAGCACTGTGATTATCCACTCTTATTGTTACTATAATGCCATACATAGCGAGGAAGCAGTTCAGTTCGTCGGGGCTACACGCCTCCAACTGCCCAGATGGATGGGTGGACGGACACCGAGTAGGTCACTGACAGGCGAGATTACGTAACCCCCGCTTTTGCTGCGGGATCCGCACTGCCGACGGGTTGATCCGTTGCCTCACTCCACTAGCTTATTGCATCCCCAGACCTCACACCCTTCGTTCAATTAACGTTCAACTACCAGCTCTTTGCCGCAACATAGAGGCTGCATTCGACCTGGGCCTGCTTCAGACGTCTGTCGGCGCTCACTAGTGCCTCTTCACCGTGACTAAGCGCCTGCATCCCGCTCCGTCCCCTCAATGGCGGACGCCAGCTCGGATTGGGCTGATCGGCCAGCTCCCGATCAGGCGTTGTCGTCAGATGAAGAGGACTTTGTGTCAAGCCAAAGCACGGCGTCGGCAGATCCCGATACCTTGGCTCAAAAACACCTCACTCCCGCTTTTGACAAGCTCCATCTCGACACCCCGCAACTCCAACATTCAAGCCAGGACAACGCATTTCGGACCTCTGCACCTGACACCGGCGCTTCGATTCTCGATACCTCGATCTCGAAGCCCGAGAAAATGAAAATGGAGCTACTCGATTTACCCTTGGATGTGTTGAAGCTCATCGTCAAAGAGGTTTGTCAGACTTCCTCGTTGACTCTGTCCCTGCGTTTCTGTGGTTCATCTATCGTAACACGTCGAGAATAGAGGAGCTTACTTTACGCGTCCATGATAGGTTACGCATACAAATGACCTCACCTCGCTCGCGCTGACATGCTCTGCCCTGCATAACCTCACCATTCCGAACCTGTATTCACGCTTCGATATTGTCTGGCCTGAGTCGCTGAACCCCTCGACGGACGATTACTCCGGAGTAGATGCCTTATCCTACGGATTGTCGACGTTGGTGATGGGAGAGGATGTTTTCCAACAACAACCGCTGCCGAGACATGACCAGTCCTCACAAACCTGTGTGCATTGTGGCTGTAACGATCGCAGCCATCACCCAACGCGAGGCGAGACACAGACCGTGAGCCCTGGGTTTCAGCTGCGACGAGGGAATTACTATGCGCAATATACGCGAACCTTCTCGATCGGCAATGGCCCACTGAGCTGGGTCCAAGAATACTCAGTCAACAGGGAGGTGGGTAAGATGTTGGGGACGCTTGTGGCCCTAGCCGTGGCGCGGATGGTCAACCTGGAGTCATTTATATGGGACATGCCGACGGGTGTGGTCCGCGAAATCTGGCTTGCGCTGGCGTCTCTAGCCAATCGACCAGGTCATGAATGCCGCTTGGAACGTGTCTGGGTGCGTTGGCACGATAACTCGGAGGACTTGCTGCGCCCTCCAACGTCGCTCATGTCCACCTTGCTGAGCACATTGAAAAACACTCATATTGAACACCCTTCACTATCAGTGTTACCACCGCTCAAGAGCGTGACGGTACTTGATATAGATGAATCAGCCTATGTGGACGAGCTCGCAATCCTGATCGAACGGTCTCGTCATCGATTGGTTAAACTGCGGATCGGGATTGCTGCAAAGGCCAGCATGTTAACCTGGACTCGGTGCGCTAAAGAGACCGAGATCTCCTTCAACTCCCCCAAGCTATGGCCAAAGGTTGGTGGGGTGCTCAGCATTCTCTCCAAGCGTGATGATCCGGCGGAGCACGAGGATGCTGCTACAAATTCTACCGCGGGTGAAGAGTCAGTGTCTTCGGAGCCGTCTATCCCGCCATCGTCAGCAGAGAAAGATCAAGAAGGAAAGCTCGAGCACCGTGAAGAGAAAACCCCCACCTCGCCGAGTGACGATCGGTCGCCCGTGGCCACTTCCCCGTCCACTTCCAAGACCCGCGTGCCCTATTCTGGTGCGCAAGCAAACACGGATAAATTACATCTCGAGGTCCTTGAGTTGGAGCGGGTTCCCTTACATGTGCCTTCTCTTCTACCAACCATCGAGTGGACACGCCTCACTACTCTTACTTTGATGGCATGTACGGATCATGAGACTCTCTGGAGAGCTCTGCGCCGAAAATACGCGCCGCCGCCAGTGCCAGCAAATAAGCATAAGGGCGATCGTCGCCCTAGCCACGAGGCCTCAGAGTACTCGCTAAATCTCAAGCACTTGCGAACCGACACCGTCTCCCCCTACGTGATGCTCTTTATCAAGGAGGCACTCGCCCCTAATACCCTAGAGAGCGTATATTTGCATGAAGCACCCGAACATGATTCCTCCGTCCCCATAGATGCCATATACAAACACATACTCCGCCGGCACCGACTGAGCCTGAAAAAGGTCCTCATCGACGCATCTGATCGATTCATCAGCGAGGCCGACATACCCAGTGACCGTTGGCAGAAGTGGATGTTCAACCACGAGATGATCTCCTTCGTTACCAGCGGCCGTATGCCACAGCTGCGGGAACTGGGAATGGCAATGGACCATCGGAATTGGCATCGCTTCCTCCAACGGCTTCCCAATATGCCGCGTCTCTACGCCCTCTATCTAACTCACATCCGTAATAACGTCCATCGAGACCTGAAAGAACTCGCTCTCCAGGTACTGGACATTGTGAGCATCCGCCCCGACCTGAGAGTCACCTACGTCGGTCTACAAGGCAAATGCTACCAGATCCTAGAAGAGCCCGCCAACGGAAACGCTCCGGATTTCGACGAGACGCACGGAGACGATCATCATTCAACCGCGGAACATGATAGCGACCTTGAAGACGAGATCGTGAGTCCGATGGCTGACGACGAGTCAAGCGCAGCGAATGACTCGGACCGGCTGTCCAGTGACCTCTCTGACGGGTACGACACGGAGCAGGATGACGAGGGCGTGTCACGGGTGCGGTTCCGGTTGCAAGAGATTCTCTTTTACGACGATAAGATTTCCATTTTCAAGGCCCGGCACGGGGTGATTTGAGAGGGTCGTTGATTTCTTGCGACTGGTTTTGCTTCTTGTTTGGCATTGCTTGCAGGTTTTTCAGCTGAGTTCTATTTTCAGGCATCGAGCAGGGCGTGGGGCTTGGGAGTTACATTCGTTCGCGGGCGTTGATTGTTCTGTTTAAGATACCATATGCACATCGCTCAGAATCGACTATGATTATCATCATGAGTCTAGAAAACCTTGTAGTCAGGCTGTATGGACCGAGATGATTCCGAAATGGATAGGTAGCTTTGAAGTATAGATTCGACGAATTTGAGCTAAACCTGGAACGGCCCGGTTCCAAGCCTGATCGGACGCTCAAGTTGACTGAAGTGAGAGAACCTAGATGGAATGACTCCAAGAGTTGATAGCTGCTACGGGAAAATGACATCAATGAGTGACGGGACCTTGGTAGATTATATTGCCCTTAAGCAAGACTAGAAACGAAATGTTCAAAGTCAGATCAACGGGTGTATAGCTTCATGATTCACTATCCTCCGGGAAGCAGGGAACCAATGACTCTGCCCGTGAAATCTTTCTTTCGATCTTCTTCAGCGTTCAACTTCCACCTATTGCGAGATTTCTCACCGGTCTCTTTCAGAAATCTGTAAGCAATTCACCGAAACCCCCTCATAGACGAACAATCGCCCAAGGTTGTCCAAACAATACAACTTTCTGACTCGCGAGAATACCAAGAACCTGACCAGATCATTGGCCCAAGGAAGCCACGACTTTGTCGATGCTCGACTCTGCAAGAATGAGATTTTATCTTGTTCAACTGGAAGCCACACGCGAGAAAGGCATATCATGCCTGCCAGGGGATTTCCATGTTCTACTTTCGCTTGAATAATGTTCCGAGAGTATCGATTAGCTGTTCCCAGACTAAACATAAGTGACAGTTCTAGATAGATTTCTTAGCTTATAGGAGCGGTATCCCATCACCAAATGGCAAAATGCGCCAGCTTTAGCTTCGAGAATATCCTGGTTCACACGTATAGTAGCAGCGTATCGGCTTCTTACACTTCAGCCAAGCAGGCTGGCAAAATCGGGGTACCTTGAGTCGAAAGTGCGGGTAGAGACCAGTCAGTCAGGTGAGTGAAGAGAGCAACAAGTCAAATTGGTCGCAAAGCTGTTTATTGAGGATCTCCCAAGAGCCAATGCTGAACACTCTAGTTAAATAATGGCTCTCACCAGGGTTATCTCCCTCGGCCTTTCCAATTCGCAATATCAAATATGTTTTGAAAACAAATACAAAACACGTCCGGAGTCATACGATATTAGAGAGGATTAACGTATAAGCAAGGGTCAGGTCTTGGCTTTCTCCTTTTTCAAAAAAGGGATATTTGGCCTCTTTTTCATTCGCCTTAAAAGCAATCACTCGGAAATTGAAGCGGATCTAGACTCTACAAAGTTTCCAGTCTATGGTCTGACTTGAAAAGTCTCTCAACGCTGGCCATCGTTTCGGAATAGCAGTAAAATCGCACCAGTATCCCCCGTCTACCTTGCACATGATCTCTGAATTGAATCTGGTCGGGAAATGTCGCTCAAGCGAGTGGCCAAAAACAAGAGGTACCGCAGTAATCTTCTCGTTACCCGATCTCATCACCGCTGGTCCGAAGTCAATATTCCGCCAAGCTCCACACCAATTTGTGATGGCGTAGCTGAGATCCATCGGCTCGACGACATGAAGTGGCTTTCCTCGCCTGTACAACTCTTTGGTGACGGCTAAGCTACGCTCGATGTTTGTCAACTGAAGCTCTTGGTTGAGAGCAAGACGATTCTGGTAAGCAACTTCCTCCAATGGGGTCTTCGCGAGTGGCATGCGTGTAACGGCAAAGGAGAGAGCGTTGTGGAGATAAGATTTATCCGCGGGGAGAGCAGGATGTCGGCCTCTCATATTGAGGGATGTGCTGAGAGTCACCATCTTCGAGGGGTTTGAATCCAGGTAGGCTAGTTTGGCGAGAAGGGCACTGATAACATCGGCGTTTGATATTGGCGCTACGTCCTGGCCATACTTCGTTTTGAGAGTGCCCATGCAGCGCTCGCGTAGCCCATCAACAAGCTCAGTAGGCAAGAAAAGGGTCTTTCGGACCTCCTTCGGGTCTCGCACGAAACCCGGAATGTACGGGAGGATTTTTGTCGCTTGCTCCCTGCTACTGAGAATGCGATATCTGCCTTTCTCCCGCAGCTCTTTTTGCGAAAGGTTGGGACCATCGAGCGCGTCCAACGGCAGCTTGACAAATTCCGGTGGGGCCTCGCCATTGAGGACGCTCATCCAGGCATTAATTATGCTCGCGAAGCCCAATTGATCGCACACTGCATGTGGAATGTTCAGTGCAATAATCGTGCCGTTGGTGTACTTGGTGATGGGTACAAAAAGCAGAGGTGCATTCGGCTTCTCATATGTGCGTTCGACGGGCCAATTGGAGGGAGTCCATTCCTTCTCCATCTCTGGAATATTTGCTGGGGCAACCTTAATGATGGACTAGAAGTAGGTTGAGGTCCTCGGGGTAGCAGATTGGTATCTTGCAGCATCGCCCTGGCTATCTGGGAACCTAATTTAGTCTACCAAGCTCGGACAGGACGGGAAGCTCGTCTGCCCTGAACCAGCCCCTGGTGCAGCTCTACGGTTAATACCTCAGCCCAGGCAATTGTGGGGGCCTTTTTCTAACCCCCATGAAGGGTCCAATACAGCTGACCGCAGGTCAAGGTGGTATAGTTAGCCGTTAGGTACTTATGTCACTCCGTAAGCAGTCTGATGGGATCATGGATTTGTCCGATATATGTACATCCTGGCACGATCTGCCTGCTCGCTCAGCATATACATGCAAAAGTAGCACCATCAAAGTTATTCATAGACAAACTAGCTCACAGATAGTCTTTTTCAGGCATATTCACGCTCGGCTAGAACGCTCGCCACAATCATGTTTCTGCGTTCCCGCTCATGCTCGCTGGAGTTATCTTTAAACACATGATCCATTTGCTCGAGCGTGCGACCCATAGTTTCCGGCATGAAGAAGAATGTCCAGACCCCCGAAAGAACACAGAATATGGCAAAGAATATATACGCACCGTAGCCCGTGTCTTCAACAAGAGGTGGGGTGATCAGTCCAATGACGAAGTTGTTGAGCCAATTTGAACAAGTGGAGATGGCGACACCCTTGGCTCGGAGGGAAGATGGGAAAATCTCTGGGATGGGGATTATCATGAGTTCATGAGAGAAACTTGTGGCTTAATTGGCACAGCTGGGCTTACCGGAGGGCACTGCCCAGGGAACAGGGCCCCATGTGGCTCCGAAGGCAACCATGTAGAACAGCAAGAACGCGGCGCTGACCCATCCTTCGGCCTGGTGCCCTTCCCAATTGGACCCAAAAAGACCAACCAAAATAGCGATCGCAATGTGCGATATGGCCATCAGAACTGAACCGCACAGTAGCAGCTTCCGACGACCTAGAGAGTCCATAGACCAGACACTGGTCGTCACGCCCACCAGCTGCAGCACGTTCAAAACCCCCGACATGATAAGCTGCATGTTGGTGTCAAAACCCATCGTTTTGAATAAGCTGGGCGAGTAGTAGATCAAGGCGTTGATTCCAACAAATTGCTGGAAGAACATGATTCCAACTCCAATATGAGTTCGGCGCCAGCAGCCCTTCTTGAAGAGGTCAGTCCAAGAGGCCACCTCAAGTAGGATCGAATCCTTGGTGCTGCCGCCCTGTAGACTTGGATGCTTTTCAGCATTCATTTCCTGGTGGAATCGGACCTCTACCAGAATGTCCATGTACTCCTGACGGACTCGCCTGTCAGAGGTGGGCAAGTTGCGCAGTTTGGATAAGCTTGAGAGTGCTTCTTCATTGCGGCCCTTCGAGGCGAGCCAGCGTGGGGAGAAGGGGAGGATAATGACACCAGCGGCGAGAATGAACCCGGGAATCATCTGTAAGAGGAAGGGTAGACGCCAGGCCCATTCACCAGCCATGTACCGTGTACCGAACGTCGTCCAATAGGCAATCACGATGCCAAGCACGATACAGAACTCCTCGAGGACAAGTAAGGTTCCACGACATTCTGGGGGACCTAGATGTAAAAGGAGAAGAAGAACGTATCAGACTCCGTAGCTTATGGTTCGAGGAGAGAGATAATCGCAGTGAACGAATTTTAAAAGTAGAAGACCGACGGGGGTAAAAAAGGTACCACTTACTGATCTCAGAGATGTACAATGGTGCTACCATTGACAACATACCAATCCCCAATCCTCCGATCAATCGGGCCACCACCAACATGGGATATCCCACTGCGGCAGTTTGGAGAATCGAGCCGATTGTGAAGATGGCGACAGCCACGAGAATAGAGTAACGGCGGGAGATCTTGTCAGCGATCCATCCTTGATTGAGAGCGCCCAGCAGTGCACCCAGTTCAATCATCGCCGTCAAGAGGCCCTTCCAGAACCCAGCGCCGGCACCGCCAACCCGCGGGAACTCCTCCAGGAACTGATCCATGACCAGAATGACCGAGACGACTCCCTGGTCATAGCCAAAAACGAGACCGCCCAACGTCGAACAGGCAGCGCACATCAACACAAATAGGTTGCTGACCAAGCCCCGCAACCCCGGCGGGCCATACGGCTCCTGGTCTGCGGTGATATCCTCCGCATGATGCGTGAAGCCCTCCAATGGGCCATCTGGCGAGAGCACCTTACCGAGATCACCCTTGGCTGCAGTCGTGTCTGCCATTGATGGCGACCAAGGTCTATGAGATTGCTATAGAGAAGATTGAATGAAAAAAAGGAAGTACTCGGCGGCTTTCACCTCTTGTTTCTTCAAGGATGAAATTTCCGTTTGTGTCGTACAGTCAAGACTCTGGTGTTCCCCTGGATCTACTTATACCAACCTCACCTCGCTCTTTCCTGCGCCGTGCGGTCCTGGCCAAGTTTCCCTCCTGCCCAGACACGGTTGCCTTGCATCAATGGACACACCATGATTGGATGCTGCGGATATCAAAGACCGATTCTGTGTTGTGAGGCCCTGCACAATCCGAGTCTCTCAATCAGTCTGGCCGAGGTCGGGTTAGGAGATGACGGCAGCATTGCGCGGTTTTCTGTTTACTACCCACCACTGCAAAGGGCAATCGACGGGGATGATCCGCAGCTCTTAGTTGCCCGTGGGGAAAGCACGGGGAAACCGAGTGGTTGATCGTGTGAAACCGTGAAACCCGTTGGGCTTGGGAACGGATATTGGAAAAACAACCAATTCTCCTGACGCCGACTGGCTGGGCAATCCAAAGCCTAATCAGTTCAATGACCAGTTGCAACAGGGGGGCTCAAGTCCCGGGGAGAACTCCTTCAATGCTATGTATGCACTGTGATAGCTCAAGAGTCAAGACTCAGTGGTACCGTTGCAGATCTATGGCTGCTTCAAGCGCATGGTGGCGATGGCAGTAAGTCGATTCGGAAACACTGAGCTCTCATGAACATGCTGATTCTATGAACATTTCATAGAATCAGCCAAGAAACCAAGATTTAGAGCAACTAACTTTACAAATCCCCTCCCGGCCGATTGTGGATACCAATCCTCGGGCTCACTCCGAGAGTCTCGTTGCTGCTCAGACCCATCCTTAAGACCAAGTGCCTGCCCAGGAAGATCGCCCCTGCAGATGCGCATCTTGCACATTTTAGGACGCTGATAGGGACTTGGAATATTCGGGCCAACCTCCCCCCCCTAATCGGGCCGGTTCTTGTCGGCGTGGCAGCATGATGACATCCCGCGACGTTACGAATGATGTTTGCATCTGATCGGATTGCTAGGCAGACCTGATCGACGAGGTCATGAATTACCTGAAGGCCGACACGTTATTTGATTACAGAGCAAGCGGTCTCTACCCCAAGGGGTTGCCCCGCAAATCCCCAGTGAATTAGTGGTGGTTGGTGGTTTGTTTGGATCTTGCTGTTTGTTAGCACCAAACAGCCCCTCATCTTCTGCCGCGGTGGAGCGGGTTGGGCTTGTCATCATCCGGAACACGGTCCCCGAAACCGCCGCCTTTTGCATCCTCTCAGCCTCCCTTACCGTTCTCCTTTCCTCTTTCCCACCCAGACGGATACCAGATTCCGGTCTTCCAGCGACGTCACTTCTGCTGCCAACCCCGCAGTCGAGCCACCGCTCGCCGAGAGTCGCCTGCACAAAGAGAGTACACAGACTCCCGCTCAGAACCATGGCTTCCTTCATAGAAGAGCTATGGTCCAGCGTCTTCACACCTGGTCCCACTAGGACCTTGTTGATTGCAACCAACGCAACCTTCGCCGCCCTCCAGCTCGTCCTCTTCATCCTCGGAATAGCTACCTACAGCATCCATTTCGTTGTACTGTCCGTCCTGTGTGCGGGGCTGTGGTATTCTATCAACTGGTTCGCGCAGGAGGTGCGCCTCGCCCAGGCGGCACAAGAAGCTGAAAGAAAAAAGCAGGCCGAGTCAGAGGCCGGATCCGCCGACGGAAAGAAGGAGTCCGGCTCTGTGGACAGAGAAGACAGCGAGACCGAGACCGAGACCTTCGCCGGGTCAAAGAAGGGTCCTACATCGTCCGCTGTTGCGACGGGCAGCGACACTGCCTCGGCCAGACTGCAACCCACTGAGCGTGATGCCAAGAAACGGCCAAGCACGAGCGGCGATAGTTCTGGATACGGGAGCACCGACAGCGAGTGGGAGAAGGTTGAAGAGAAATAAGGCGTGAGGTTGCGAGAGAGCCCTGGGAGGTGGCTTTGCAGCTCCAAGCCCTGCGACTTGCAAGTCCGCTAGCAAGGGGCGCTGATTTTGGTTTTATTTCCCTCCCTCCAAGGAGATGACGTCCTTGGTGACACGACACGACTTGATACGACCAGTCTTGCATTGATTTTGATCTACGTCAGACCTGATTTCCGTCGCACACAGCGCTCATCATCACTGATCACTTGTTTTCCTACGGCGCATCGTTGTTATTCCCTTTCCCAGCTTGGTGTTACCTCCGTCTGACTGTGGCGGCTTCACTGCACTCTGCGTAGCATTTTAGCTATTAGAGTAGATATTTCCACTTACGCGAGTACCTATACCCCTCAAATATTGATTTTTGAATCCACGAGCTCTATGTGAACATCCTCTAGGTAGCCAAACAGTGTCGCGGGCCACGTGACTACGCGCCGCTTCCCAAGCTGCGAACCTCCCCACACCTTTCCAGTCGATCTGTTGATTGCACACCTTCAGCTTCCCACGAGTTGGGCGTGCTGAAATTTATTTTCAGCCCCATTCCATGATGCTGAAGATACTCTGGTCACAATGATATCCTCTGTGCCTCTCAATGCGGGCCGCCGACGCGTCTTCGACTCCGTCTTCTCCCCCGCGTCGATCCAAGCTCAGCTACCACTCGCACCCAACTCCGACCACGATCAAACGCAACTCGCCTCGTTCCAATCGACCGCTTCTTCCTCCACCGTGAAAACAGCTTTCTTCAATTCACCTCAACAAGACAAAATTGCCCACACCCCACAAGATCGAGAGACCTGGGATCAAGCCTGGTCTGCAGCAACCGCCTTCTTAGCCGTCCCGAACCAAGGATTCGCCCCAATTTACGATGCACGAGAGACTGACGGAAGTGAGGCGTTGAAGCTCTGGAATCGGCTGACCCCTCCATCTAAGGAAACTGCCGAGGCGCTGTCGTATCTGACAGCAGCCCAGCAAGGCAGTGGAGCAACAAATTCGAAAAGTCTAATTGACTGGTACGGCGATGAGATCCGGCGGCATTTTCTAGTGAATCTCCGAAATGGACTTCAAAATGTATGCTCGCAGGCTTAAATGTGGAAGGCCACTAGTACTAACCGATCGGCAGCTCTTGAAGTCGCGCGAGCAAGAAGGTCTCTTGCGGACAATTGTGGACTGCTTGCAGCTCGCTCGTCGCATCTACCTCGCGCCCGTCGTCCATTATCTGCTCCCTCTGCTTCAAACACCGGATCAAGGCAGAGTCTTGACGCAGCTGCAACGCGGCTTTCATACAGTGGTCTCTTATTCGTTGCCATGGACCAAGATATCTCCACTTTTGGGCGGAGAATTGGCACAGGATGCATTGATCATCTTGGGTATCGATACCTTGCTTGAGGAGGCGGACGCCAACGCGGATGCGAATGAAGTCGAAGCCAATCAAGACGACATGGAAGTCGACCGGCAGTATTCAGTCTCGTATGAAGATTGGAAGAATGAGAGCGCCGAAACGCGAGCACAGTTGATGACCGAGGGTGAGAGTGATCGGGTTACAATGGTTCGGGATCGACTACTTGCTTTTCTGAATGGCCTGCAGCAGGTTGGAATTGGCGGCGACAAAGCCCAAAAGGTGTTTGCCAGCGTGATGAATGTTATGATGTCCGAATTTGTCCGCGCGGCCTACACAGGTCAATGGGAGACGCCGTCGTCAGTACCACAGCACTTACGGCATTGGATCGAGAACGTCTTTGCTCGACTGGTTGTACAGATCCTGGCAATTCTACACACGCCTCACTCCACCAACCAACCCTCTAATGCTCTTGATGTCAGCTTTGGCGATGTGGAAAAATGGCAGGAGATGGGAATCGCTCGCTTAGGGGCTCTGCGCACGAGCGAGTTGTTTGATGTGATCGTGGAATGGCCCGCGAGCGCCGGGGCTGTAGAAGACCTGCGCCATTTCATGACCCATACTGCCGCTAGAACCCATGTTACACAGTCGTTCATCACAGTTCTGAATCAACGGTTGTTACACCCGGGTGCCTCGACCGTTGAGATTCTGCAATTGTACATCTCTATCATCCGGGCATTTCATCTGCTCGACCCGAGAGGCGTCCTCTTGGATCGCATTGCCCGGCCAATCCGGCGGTATCTACGAGACCGTGATGATACGATCAAGGTCATTGTCACCGGGCTTCTGGCTGAGCCATCGGTAGTTGATGCCAAGACTCGGTCACACCACAATGACACCCTCGTTGAGCTTTCGACTGAGCTTTCCAAAGCCCACCAGCTTTCCATGGAAAACGACCCCAGTGAATTAGACTGGGATGACATGAACTGGATGCCGGACCCCGTCGACGCAGCACAAGACTATCGCAAATCGAAAGGCACCGACGTCATCGACAGTGTGGTCAGCTTGTTTGACTCCAAAGAAGCATTTGTCAAGGAACTGCAGACCCTGCTCTGCGACCGCCTCATCCAGAAGCGCGAGACCCACGATCAAGAAATCTCAGTCCTCGAATTGCTTAAGATGCGCTTCGGGGACCCCGCACTGCAAGCATGTGAAGTCATGCTCCGCGATATCTCAGATTCTCGCCGCGTTGATGCTGTTATCCGCAATGATCAGAAACTCATTAATCCAGAGCACTATAATAGGCTCCTGCCAAGACAGCCCATGCCTGAGCTGCATGCTAAAATTCTCTCGCGCTTCTTCTGGCCTGCGTTCCAGGACCAACACTTCAAAATTCCCGAAGAGGTCGAAAACGTGCAGCGCCGGTATTCCGCTGGCTTTGAAGCAATCAAAGCGTCTCGCAAATTGACCTGGCTCAATGGGTTAGGCCAGGTCCTAGTCGAGCTGAAAATGGGCGATGGCCGCGAGTTCGACGAAGAAGTCACCACCTGGCAAGCAACCGTTATCCACGCCTTTCAAAACACCTACCACGATACCGTCACAATGACCGTGTCCTCCCTGGCCCAGCAGCTAGAAATGTCCCCCGCCCTCGCCCGCTCCGCCTGCCTCTTCTGGGTGAGCAAGCGAATCCTCACCGAAACATCGCGCGATGAATTCCGCGTCCTGGAATACCTCCCTTCAGATGACGAAGATGAATACGGCGCCTATGGCGAAGATGCGGGAGACATAAATATGCAACCTGGAGATGTCTCCAATGCAGCCGCCGCTGCTGAAGAAGCAGCAGCCGCCGCAGCCAAAGAAGGCGCCGAGGCCGCAGCTATGGAGAAGATGAACCTTTATTGGCAGTTCATCGTCGGAATGCTGACGAACCAGGGGGCGATGCCGCTGCAGCGCATTGTCATGATGCTGAAGATTGTGGTGCCGGGTGGATTCCCGTTTAGCAATGAGGAATTGCGGGAATTTTTGGCTGGGATGGTCTCGCGCGGGAAGTTGGAGATTCTGAGTGGGGGGAACTACAAGCTTGTGCATTGAACTTGAGCTGGGAGTTCGTGGGTTCTTTGGGTTGGATGAAGTTCTTCGAAGCATTGACTGGCGTTCGGGGGTTGGCCTTGGTGTTTATACCCTAAGTGTACCTATGAGTAATGATTATGTTTGCCTTGAGAAGAGGTATGCCTGTGAGGGTTCTCCGAGTTACTTTGTATCTTTTAGAAGGATGGAGACGGCGGAAGAATTCTCACCCCCTTGAGTTCATATGGAGAAGCCATTCGTTCTACCGGCCGGTGTTTGCTCAGGCCGTTTCTTGCGCAACTCCCGAGACGCATAGTCTGTCATTTTGGTCTCCACATAACCAGGAGAAGCACAATTCACTCGACAGAATTCAACACACTCAACCGCTGGTGATCGTGCAAGCTGCAGAACGCCATGAAAGACACATTACCGAATCCCTGCTGCTTGAAGATCTTTGCAGCAGCTTGTGCGGTATAGAATGCCCCGTTGATATTGACATCCATGTCCCCGTCTCCAGGCAGGGTTGGGATCCTGGTCCCTGAACCTGGGGCTCGAGTCGAAAACACCAGGAATATTTCCGGAGGTAATCTGCACCCATCTTCTCCGCAGTGAATGAGAGTAAGATCAAATCAAAAAAGGTAGATACTTTTTGCGTGCTGCAGATATCTCTGTTCCATTCCCAATCTGACTTGTAGATCCATATCCGGTCATATGGTGGTCATTTGTGCCGAGGTTTTGAGATGTCTAATCGCAAGACACTGAAATCACAGCAGGTTTCTTCTACTTTAACTCGGACAAACACAAGCCTGTGAGACCTAGTGACAAATTCAGAAACAGCACTTTATCCTATAGGTTTGGACTTGACATCGCATATCGACAATCATGAAGGATGTAGAACCCATAGCCACAACCTTAGCATCTCTCAAACCCATCAACAAACTACAGAAGTTAGTAACGCATCCAGGACCGGGTAGATCATTCGAGAAAACTTACTCCCAATAACACCGTTCACGGGAATGTCAATAGAGGTAGTGTAGCTCGCGGCATCGCTGAGGAGGTATACGTAGGCACCGCCAAGCTCTTGAACTTCAGCCAACCGGGGGAAGCCACCGTAGTACTTAAGTTGCTGCTCCCAATCAGGCTGCTGAGGTACCCAGTAGGTCATGGCAGTCTTCACCAATCCGGGAGACACACTGTTTACACGGATTCCGTATTGTGCCCATTCCATTGCCAAAGTGTGGGTCATGTTTCGAACGCCAGCCTTCGATGCGCCGTATGGGGTGGAGGGGACGCGCTGGGATCTTTTTGTCAGCCATCAGACTTATTTTCGAGCATTGGACCTCGCACCTTGTTAGGACGATATGAGGCCATCGAAGCCGTGAAGACCACGGATCCTTTAATGCCGAGCTTAATGAAAGCACGCGCAGCAGCTCGAGCCGTGTAAAAGGCACCAAAGAGGTTGACATTGAACAGGGTCTCGATTTCCTCTTTGGTAAAGTCGAGTGCGGCCTTGTGATGCGTGCGACCAGCGTTCACAACCATACCGTGCAGGGCACCGGCTTCTTCAATGATCTTATCGATCGCGGCGGTAATGGTTGCCTCCTCGGTCACATTGGCGGTGACGGCAAAGATCTGGTCAGGGTAGCGTTTGGCGACAGCGGCAAAATCATCACCAGTCTCTCCAATGTCGATAGAATAGACCTTGGCAGCGCCGTTAGAAAGGCAGCATTCTGCAATACCCAAACCAATTCCGCGGTTGGCGCCGGTAACTTTGCGATTATCAGGTTAGCCGGAGATTCTATCGAGTTTCCTTGTACAGTTTGGAGCACGTACTAGCAATGACCTTTCCAGCAAGGGTCACTTGTGTTTGAGGGGTACCTGCTTGAGAGGGAACGGACTCTGAGGAAGTTGCGGCAGCAGACATAGCGATTGTGGAAAGAACGGGCGTGGAACAAAAGAAGCGGTCATTAATCTCGGAAATATCACGGCCTGAAGAGGCCTTAAAAAGAAAAAAAAAATCATCTACAGAGATGATTGTTAGGTCTGCCTGTCGTCTGCATGTAGATCGCTCCACTCCGAATCGCTCGAGTGCCCCGAGACGGCACCATGGAGAAGTGGCCCCCGAGACGAGGCGAGATGATCCACTTCACCCGATTGCTATACTCCGATTGGAGTCGATATTCCACAAGTGGAGACATCCCCGAACATGGGGTCTGATCGTTTCCCAGTCGGTAGACTCGAGATACTGTAACGCGATAGCGGGGCAGAGAAGTCCAGATCTTATCTTCTGACCCTGCTTTCCTTCTCCTGTACGATCTACTGGAAATTCAGATCTACAGGTATTCCAACTTTTTCACGTGCACATGCCAGGTTACCATTACTGGAAATTCAATCAATGATCATCTCTAGCAGTAAACGGCATGTCAGCGCGTACAATCTTTGACGAACCTTTCAAAGTCAAGCTGTGGTCCTTGCCGGTGAGCTTTGATATGTTTCCCCCCATGATCCTGGCTATGCTGTCTATGACCATCATAGTAAAATAAGCGACCGCTTTTGGAGACGCAAAGCGCCTAGAGTCTCCAGAGTAGGCTATTGTGGGGTTGATGACCTCGAGACGAGCACTGAGCTGCCCTTTCCCCGCGATGAAGGCCTTCCCCCGAGCGTCCAAAATAGCCCTGGCCTCTCCATGCGGTGCTTTCTTCCTCCTCAAGGTTCGTTCAACATAATTGTGACGGCCACATCGTACTAATTGTGGGAGGCCCCCGTTAGTCTTCTCCCGGACATTGCTCTGTCGCCGCAACACTTTTTGCACCGTCTATAGACTCAACGTGCGCGCATGCCCAATTTGAGACTTCACACATCTCGGTAAAAGCATGAAGAATCCCTTGGAACCGCACGGTCAATCCTGCCAAACTGTGCTCAAAGTTCTGCCTTTGATGTTGCGATATTACATGGAGAGCCGTTCCCTGTGAATTGACGGCTTTTGTGTATGCGTTTCAATTCGATCCCCAGAGATCTGGTTGGCCGGCCAGCCACTTCAGTCTCGACATAGATCGAGTAGCTCCACAATTGCCTCTCGAGCCTGATTGTCCTGGGTAAACAACCCAGCTGCCTTGGAGTCAGCCTAGTCCTCCAGGTCTCCAAGGGAAGCCACCTACCTATGAATAAAGCCTGTGACGACGTCAAGTTCGACGCATTGTCTGTCAATGTCATGGCAATCCCACCATTATCATCCACACAGCTCTTTATGACACACTGGCGCTCAATGAATTCATCCAGTCCTCCTATGCTAGACTCATGTGCAAGCAGGAGGATGTTTGACACGTGGAAAAATTGAATTGCCACGGCTATGCAACCCGATTAGCCCGTACCATCGCTCCTAAGAACCCCCGACTTCGAATGCATCTCTTACCAAAAGCAGGCGGACGGAACCAGATTGACTGAAAATTTTTCGAACAGTCGCGTGAGCCAAGCGGCAGCGGAGAGAACTCGATTGTCAAATGTCGACGCCAATCATCAAGCATGGTTCGAAGACGCATAACTTTGAACACTCTCCTTTGTACTGACATCTGAACAGTAGCTCATCACCTTCGCGGAGGTGTAAATTGACCGCATCGCAAGTTCATGCCGCAATAAAGCAGAAAGAGGCCTTTGCGGCGCCCAGAATGTAAGCGGCTTGCGCTTCTCGCGGAAAGCGGCCCAGATGTCCTGGCAAAGCCATGCCCACCGCATCGCGGAATAAAGACCGCCAAACTCCGTATGTATGGTCTGGGACCTCTGAATCAGGTATACACCCTCTAGGTGCCGCTCCTAGTCATTGGTAGAATTGTCGAGCATCTCGTCGGCCGAGATTATCAGAGTGCTTGTAAGTAGCTCCGAGCTCGTCGTATAGCTAGAATGTTGCATCGCTTTTTGCACGTAGTGTAGAGTCTGGTAGTAGTATTGAAGTGATGCTTTTTCCTTCATGGACATCTTGTCGTTGTCTAGTCGATGGTTCCGAGCTAGGTGGCGAGATGTAAGGGCGAGGATTGCATTCATCAACCCAGCATTGCGTATCTGTAGAAGCTTGTCAGTATAAAGCACTGAGGGTTCTCACAATTTGGAAGTCGTACCGCCAAGTGCGCGACAACTGTGGAAAACTGAGTCGTCGGATCGTACAGATCAATCTATAACGGAGACATATTAGTCTATGACATCAATAAAGTACATAATACCACCTACCCATGGGCACACTTGGTGCAGAAAATGCTCGAAGAGTGCTTGCTCAGCAGGCAACAGGGCGATCGACTTGGGAGTTTGCCATGTCCGTTCTTCGTCCAGCGCACCAGTTGCATCCGAGTCATGGATTGCATCGCCAGCAGGAGGACTATCCAAAACTTGAGTTTGCACGTTGAAGTGCGCTGGGCTCATCCACACCCTTCCACCCCAGAATGGTCAAAGGACAAAGTTTGAGTCGAACGGAAATGAGGGCTGTTTGTCAGATGTGGACTCTCCCTAGCTGCATCGCTCGCGAGAAGCCCAAACCATTGCACTGCTGCAGATGACGCATTCGATGGTGAGAGATAGTTACGCTGAGATGCCACAGGGCTGTGGATCGATACTAGGTGGTTGGCTGGCGAATGGTCGAGCAAGTCGGAGTAGGGTAGGATGGTAACCCCTGCACCCGAGACAGGCCAATCTAGACCTGTAATCTCGGTATTCTCGTTGTGTGCATCATCTGACACAGGGTCACTAGGGCGTTGAGTCTCCTCCTGCGCGACAGACAAGGGCAGCGGCGTGATTGTCACAGCTGAGCTCTCCGTACTTTCCTTCTCTACGGCTGGGGGATTAGCGCCTCGATTGGCCTCGGCATTATCGCAAGCCTTATCCTTTCTCGCACAAGGGCCACATATTGGTATGACCTCATCACATTTCAAATGTCTCTTGCGACACTTTACACTGTATAGATCGCGTTAGCCTTGCTGCACATCCACGTCTACGAGCATACATACCAGCCCTTTGTGGTCCTCAGGCCGCGGTCGCGGGACTTCCGAATGCGAGGTCGCCTCGAGGGGACTCGCGGTGTGACCATCGAGGTTTCATCCGCGCTGCAGATGCTATGGTCAAAATTCCGGGCCATCATGGCTTATCCTAAGCTACCTAGTGGCAGTCACCGTCTCGAGGCAGGTTTCAAACCATCACATGACATTTGGGGGGGCTCCAAATCCCCACACTCGAACTGGCCAATAAGCCACATTACTAGACTACAGTAACTGGCATAGGCTGATCGACTCATCTGGACAGAAAACGAAGTCCGGATAATAGGACAAGGTTCCAATTCTTTTTATACTATTGCAAGCAGTGAGTGCAATCAAGATTCAGGAGGAGAAGCGACGATCCAAGTCCGATAGATTACCTGAAATCTAATGGAACGAATGCCTGACATTCTCTAAACGGGATGGATATATTATACTGGAGGCATTCAAGCTATTTTGGAAAATATTTTCAGCTTACCCAGATCACATAGCTCGGTAGGTACCATTTCTAGTTCTCGGAAATCAATGTAATCTTCACACGCAATCACAAAAGCCCGGGTGCGGGTCATCAGAATGTTTTTTACTACACAGCCAGAGATCTATAGAAGTCTACACTTGGAAAGAGAGGAAGATGATCAGGGAAGAACGTATCATTAAACGGGAATAACCATCTACACATGGCCAGTAACATTACAACACCACCCAGCACATCTACTCAGCGTCAAGCGGTGCCACCGGCGGTTGATCATCCACCTGAATCCCACCCCTCTTCTTCTCATTACTATCCCAAAACGGCAACTTCCACCCACCCTCACTCTCTGGCGTCGCCAACCACAACCGCATAAGATGCCGTCTCGGCGCAGGCGGAGCATGATCCGTATACGCGGTACGCGCGTGCAGAATGTGCGAATTAGCCAGGAACTGAATGTCCCCCACATCCAGAATCATATGCAGCGAGAGGCGGTTGCAAGTCTCCTCCAGCACCTTCAGGGCCTCCTGCTGGGCATCGGAGAGAGGCGGGATGATGCCTGCGTCGGAGAAGCGGGTGAGAGAGCGGACGTAGTAGGGGTCCCATTTTGTGTAGACGCGGGCGTTTTCGCCGCGTTCGAGGTAGATGACGCTTGTGCGGATGTACTCGTCTTGGCCCTTGCTCGTTTCACCTTTGCGATCGAAGTACCAGATGGGTGAGGTGAGGGTCTTGAGGACGTCGGGGCGCTCGACGGCTAGTGTGTTGTAGACGTGGTGGGAGGAGACGATGTCGGATTCGCCGCCTTCCAGGGCCTTGGCGATGCAGAGGAGGCCGACGATGTCGGAGTCGTCGGCGTGGAAGAATTGGCTGTAGGTAGTTGGGTCAGAAAGGAGAGCTGGAAAATGTGAATTCCGGGCAGTTTGATTGACGTGGGAACATACCGAGCGTTGGTGCGGTAGATGCGCACTTTGTCAATCTGGGTTGAGTCCTCGCCGAGATCCTTGACGTGGCCCAGGACGTGGCCCCGGCTGTTTTGGCTCACGAAGTAGCCCAAATATGTGCCCAGACCCATGTATGCGACGGCTGACTTGTGATTGCCCCATTTCTCGACGGGGAATCCCTTGAACAGAATAAAGCCCTTGCCATCAATGATGTCTTTGCGGAGAGCCTCCAAGTATTCTGCTAGCTTGGGCAGGACAAAGTTGGACTATACCGCAGTCAGATTACAAGAAAATGTACCCCCCGGCTTGGCTGTGAAACTTACTTTGGAGATACCCGTGAGGGGGGTCTTGGAAGTCAGGAAGGCGTCCGCCGCGATGCTCAGCTCCTCCACTTGCTCGTCGGTGAATCTGTGTGTCCATTTTTCTGGGTTCTCGCGGTAGTCCTCAGCCCTCCACACCGTCGGGCCGGTGATCTCGCGGGGAAAGCGATCGAAGGGGACAATGTGGTCGTACAGTGGGGGGTGTTGACCGGTTGTCTTCAGACCATCAGGAAAGATATCGGTGGGGATATTGTTGGCCAAATTATGGGGCGCTGTAGGAAGCGCATCTGTAAGAGCGGGAGCCATGATAGCTGGTGCGGTGAAAGGAAAGAAGCTTTTGGGAGGTCGCAGAATCGAAAGAGGACAGAGAACGAAAAGCCTTTAATCAGATAGAAGTGAGACAGGTCAACGGCAGCACTAATGTCCTGGATTTATATTCTCGCAGTCCCGGCCGAGATCTGAATAATAAAATGGGATACCATTTGCTTGGTGAGGAATCGAGGAGCCAATATGGCGTGCGAGGGTTGCGTCCCGCGCTTTCATAGGACGAGATATCGCGAGTTAGATTTCTCATAGGCTGAACCCAGTTTCACGGATCTCCTGGGCCAACAAAGTCTGTGAGAGTCGTACCAAATCGAGTTGCAACAGTCTGCTCACTGTGCATGACTGGGCGAGTCGAGTTGATTGGGAGACTTGAGCGGGGAATGGCGCAATTGGCGGGGGTCGATGTTGTGATGGCTTGCGGCCGTGCTTGACTTGTAGCTATTGTTGCAAAATCAATACCGAGATTAATTGTCTCTGTAGTAAGAGATATTTCTCTGTCATCATGAGTTGCATGGTCCGCGAGTTAGATAGTTACGTAGTTGTTATGGTCGGCGTAGCACTCGAGGATGTTGAAATAAAGATCAAATCAAGCGCATGTAGATGGCCTGGCTAGTCGTCATCGAGCCCGACAGCCCGGTTGTTTCACTCACAACCGATGTATCTAACTGGTCAAACATCTGTGAAGTAATAGTCTATTTCAGTGACTGAGAGCCTTAGGAACGACTCGGCCGATAAGTAGTCGGCAGAAAATGTTGGAAGATGGTGGATGATCATTCGCATATGCAACCTCAGGCTGCTTCCGTGGTTAGCTGATTGTTCTTTCAGTCTAAACTTGTCTCAAAATAAAGATTCAGACCTTCTCGGACGTGAGAGAATTTGATCTGATAAGCATACAAGATAAGATGATCGCGTCAATCTGGGCAATTGCTGTTGAGTGAGTTGCCGACCTCACACGCGACTGTACTTTCCTGCAGTACCCTGATGGCTCTTAGGTATCCATGTGTAGCAGGCCGACAACCAGGGACCTCTTTGAGGCTTGAACGACTTTCTTGTCTAGTTTTTACCACATCTACAAAGGGACTGAATCTTTACACATTCCCGTCTTTTATATATGCGTTGAGGAATCATGGCTCATCGCGCGCCGGTTCCCTGTCCGTGGCGGGCTATTCAATCGATCAGTCTTTGCTCTTACTCCGAATATCAATGGAAATTGAAGTCGCTGTTCATATCTTCAAGCCGAGCGGGATCCCTCAAATCTAAAAACTTGCCCAGCACTCGAGCAATTGCGCCTGCAGCCCGATTCGTTTTTATATCCTTCACTTACCATGCTACTGTGACTGACGGATTTGGACCCTGCTGTTTTATTGTGCCCAGACAAGGACCGAGCTTCCTCTTTCGGCGGACACCCCACCAGATTACTCCCGAGAACGAGCCGAACATTCATCCTTATCAGGCATGCGGATGCGGTCCAACGGTCCGATTTGGACGCCCTAAAAGCGATCTCACGCCCTACAGGTGAAATTTCGAGTCATGTGTCTGGTGGTTATTTAACAGTTCATTCAGTGTCTGTCTTTGAATAGTTCCAGAATCAAGGTGTAGGTGATTGTCTGCCTCGCAAACTCCTGGCATATTTATACCTTCCACCACCCAACGCGGCAAATTTACACCTCTCCGCACTCCAGCACATGGCCCCCCACCGCATCCATGTCGCGGTCCTAGATACCGACGTCCCCTGTCTCTCCGTCTACACCAAACGAGGCCTCTACAGCTCCCAGTTCCGTGTCCTCCTCCAAGCTGCCGCAGAGCGCATCAACCAACATGCCGATACTCCACAAAACAGCCCGCTAGCCGTGCACGTCACGGCCTTTGACACCGTCGGCGGCTCACTACCGCCCCTCGAATCTCTTCGCACAAGCCTGCGAACCTCGACCGAGCCAGAATGCGGGCTGTTCAGTGCCATCGACGCCATTCTGATTACCGGATCGGCCTGCTCGGTATACGACTCGGCCCCGTGGATCGCAGAGCTCCTGTCCTTCATCCGAACGGTGTATACGAACTACCCACTCGTGAAGATCTTCGGCTCCTGCTTCGGTCACCAAGTCATCGCGCAGGCACTACTCACGCCTGGAAACGGTACAGCCCTCACCAACACATTTAGCACGCAGCTCGCACCTACAGGCTTCGAGATGGGTATCCAGCCCATCACCCTGGATCCGTCCTTCACCGCGCACTTCCCACCCCTCGCGCGGGCAACTGCCAAATCGCCGTTCCGAATCCAATTAGTCCACATGGATCAAGTGCTGCCCACCCCGGAAGCCCTAGCTGCCGCCGCAACAGCGGGCGAGACGTCCGTCTCTTTGCCCGCGCCGTGGATGAACATCGGCAGCAGTGCAGCGTGTCCGATTCAGGGGTTATACTACCCCGGCCGGATCCTGTCGTATCAGGGTCACTTTGAGTTCGACGCGTACGTGAACAGCGAGTTGTCGCAGGCGTTTGGGCTGCGTAAAGGATGGTCTGCGGCGCAGATTGCCGAGTATATGGATCAGATTAATGTGTCTCGGGTGCCGGGCCAGGAAGATGATGATGATGACTCCAAGGCTGCGGCGGAGGCAGTGGTGCTTTTCTTTGCGGGGAGGGATGAGACCCCTAGGCTTGAGGCTGCGTATATGACCGAGGGACTGATGACGCCGCCGCTTGATGAGGTTTCAGGGTAAGCGACACAGGGGCTGGAAGATTTCCGCGGTGCTTGTTATGTTGGGCGTCTTCAAGAGTCGAAGCCTGGGCTGAGTCCATGACATGCTCCATGGCTTATGCAGTGAGTTCAGCTGTTCTGCTGCCAAGAGTCGGCCTGGGCTTTCCGACCTTACAGTCGTGCTGGCTTATGGCAGTGTTAGTGATCAACTTGCCATTGGGATGGTCCAGCCCCTCGATAGTGGCGAGAATTGGGTTGCCTAGAGCGCGTTGCTGGGCCCTGCGATTCTGCGACATGCTTGGTATGTTGATTCTGCAGGGAGTGTAAGTAGGACATCATGCATATACGATACCCCTATAGATGGAGCTGCACGATGGGGAGGCGACCTCTGATTAGCTCTCTGGTCATGCAGACGCGTTGAGCGATGGCATGTTTGATAAGTTTTATCTGTCAGATAAAATACTTTCGCCAGCTGCCTTGTATTCAAATATGCAATGTTGCAGACATGCGCTTCAATATAGTAGGACCATTGACCGATATTTCGTAGGCTTCGCAGTGCGTGGCTCAAGTGTGAGTATCCTTCTGTGAAATTGCGCGAGCCTCGGACGACCTCCGGCTCCGACATTGAAGGTTGAAAGCGTCTCAGCCTAAGCTGGCGCTTGGGAATGACTGGTATGGGTATGAAGAAAGCAGCCCCTGTGTTCGTACATAGATTGGAACTTTAGACCTGAATTGAAAGTGCGGAAATTGCAGGTTCGTGGTAAGAAGACCCGTGAACAGTGCACAGTTATAACGTTCATCAGGATTTCCCAGCAAGTAGATTGGTGGCCGTCGGGCGAGCACCTCCCCAAAAGGGTCACAAGCCATTGGTTGGTAGCAACTATGACCTATGTAGTGAATTAACTCGTCTCATTAGTCTAGGAATCTTGGATGACTAGCTGCCTGTACAGTAGCTAACTAACCTAGGCGATGGAGCTCATCTGATGTACATCATACTGTACCCGTGTACACTGTACAGTAACGTCGTACCGAGAGCGACGTAAATCTCCACCGTGACAGATCTCCGCTCCGCCGTTTCGGGACCACCCCACAAAAAGGAGCGATAGAACAGGACAAGCCAGAGGACGGAGTAGCTACTCGCAGGTACTTCAGATAGCTAAAGCATGCAAGCATCGCAAGTGCAATTGCCAGCGTAAAGTAACGTCCTCACAGACAAATCTATCGGAAAAACCACGCTGTACATATCTCACCTCGCGTATACATCATCGGCAAAGCATCAGAGTTTTTTTTTCTTTCTTTCTTTTTTTTTTTTTTGGCTCTTCGCCTTCTTCGCAGCAGTTCTCCTTCCCTCCTGCACAGCCATCCCTATCCGGCATGGTGTCCTTACCGAGAGAGCCCGACCGCCAATGAATATGCAGGTAATGGGCAAAGTTGGCCTCCACTGTCCAGTTCACGGAGCCAATCATGCTGCTTTGGTATGCTCTTCATCGGCATGTGCCCCGTGCTGGGTGGAGTCGGTTAAACTCAGCGTGAGCCGGAGGGCGTAATATGAATACTGTACTGTACACAGGGTATTGTGACGGGTGCTGCGGGATTAAAGTTGGAGCTGGGACGGGCGAGGTCGGAGGAGGACTGAGGGGTTGTCACTTGTCACTTGTCACTTGTGGCTGGAAAGATGAGAAGGGGAAGAGGAGGATTATCGTGAGATTTATCACAATGGGGGGCGCTCAATTCGAGGTGAAATCGGTACTTCACGAGCCAGCCTCGGTATCGCACGGCACCGGGCCCGAGCTAGGAGCTGAGACGCTGGGATCTCCGTGCCCATTGTGTGTCTGGCGTTTCAGAACGGACGGTCGTTATAGGATGGATTCCCGTTAACAAGAAGCAGATCCAATCTCGATCTTGAGACCGAGAAACTTATTTGTATATGATTCTATACATAGGAGTTCGAACCTCCGGTCTCGTGGCCAATGTACCCTGTAAGACTTTACGAAAGTACGGGAGTACAGTACATCCCTGGGTGGTATCCTTACCAACCCGTATCTTCCGGTGAGCCGGGTACGAGCAATACCAGTAACGTGGCGCTAAGGTATTTTGCCACCCGGAGCTCCCCTCCTTTCGCGAGCTTCTGGAATCTCGAGAGCTTCTGAGCTGGGGAGAGCTTCGGAGGGGCCGCTGATAGCGCCTATCGCAATCTGACCCCCCCCCCCGTCCACGCTTATCGAGGGGAAAGGTATTGAAGTCCACCATCTATACAATCCTGTAGACGATAAGAGAAAAAGATCTCAGAGCGACCCGAGATCTGAAAAATTCAACCTGGGAAGCCTGATCCTCCCTGCGTCCTTCGTCCGGTGTTCCACCGGGCTTTCCGAAGGTGTAAAATGACCATACGCACGATTCCCCAGCTCCGATTAACTTGGGGTGGAGGTTAGGCCTGTCCCGAGTACCTTTGCCCATCTGCACCGATGTACATCATGCATGCGGGCAACCCTCATCTAAGCTAGGGCGAATCTCAAGCAGAGAAGAGTCCGATAGAAATCCCGTGAGATGCTCTGATTTGTACTACCTAGGGATTGATCGAATTTTCAGCTGTGCCTGGACGAAGAAACAAGCAAGGAAAAAACCGCAGGTACTTGGTCCGTACGGTCTCGTACGGTAATTACGCCGGTCTTGCGCCGAGGGCCAACGACGAAGCACCAGTGACCAACGGGCCTGGAGGAGCTACTTCCCTTCACTAACGAATAATCAAGTCCGGAGGGCCCAACTTGCCGTAACCATTGGTAAGGTTTAGGTACTTCCAGTACGCTGACCAGTTTGCTGAGCTTACCAGCTTACCAGTTTACGGCAGCTTACCCAGCCCGTCTTTCTGTGCCACTCGATGAGCCGCGCTTTCGTTCATTCTTTCTTCCTTTCCCTCTCCTCCCCACCAGATCAAGGCTATTTTTGCATCGCTGCGGTTCCTTTGGTGAACCTCGATTGTGTTCATACCTTTTGCCCTGGACGTATATATACAACTCGCACAGGTCCTCCTGCTCACCATACCCCCCGGCCGAGAGCCCACCCCACAGCCTACAGACCCCAAGAGAACCGACAAGTCAGACCGAGACACAGACTGCGACAGAGCGACTCATAGAGAAGGGAGGGCACATATGCACCATGCCTCCTCGAAGCTCGCTGACGAGCTCGTTCTCGGTCACCGACGCCAACAATGAAGTCATTTGTCCCTTGAAAAATAACGACCGTTCGAGCTGTCGCAAGCGATGTACCGGAGTAAGTTCGCTTTGCCTTCTCGTTTTCCTTTATCGCCATTCCCCTCCCGAGCGCCTTCTCTCAAGCCCCACCTTATTGCCCTTATTGCCGTCACGACAAATGGCGGTTGATGAATATGCGACGGCGTGGGAATTGTCCTGCATGAATTCGATTGAGATCGTCCAGATCGAAAGCTTTCGATGTAGCTAACCATGCCCCCAGGAAAAACGCTATCGCTCCATGCAGGAGCACATCCGTCGTGCGCATCCGAACCACTACATCCCGAAGCTCCCGGCTACCGAGGAGAGCTTCCTGCTTATGGTGAACACTACTCCCGAGCAACGTGCGCATTTGTCTCCTCCTGAACCAGCTCGCCCTCGACGTCCTCATGGCCATGGTCAGTTTTGCGCCCCATCGTGTAGATCCTTTTCCTCTTGCCCTTCTCCCCGGAAACAGGGTTTCGCTAATGGTTAATCGCAGATATGGCGGATAGAGACATCTACGTCGCTGATCCCAGCTCCCCGGCCACCCCTCGAGCTCTCGATGAAACCCACCCCGCCGCTGCGACCGCGGCCGTTGCTCTCGCACAATTGCACCACCACCGTCTGGCCTCCGACTGGGACACTGATATGGTATGTACCTCTCTTTCCTTTCTTTGCTCTTTATAGATCTCCCTGAGAGTCTCCATTCTCAGATAATTGACTAACACTTCCCCGCGCTCTCTACCCCACAGGAAACTCACTCCGACACCGACATACACCAAGGCCGTATGCGCTCTTCCATTGAACTCCCATCGCTGCGCGACCACTTCAAACAAGAATCTCTACCGCCCTTCTCATCACCCCGACCGCGTGAACTCCTCCCGTCGATTCTCAATCACTCCCCGCCCGGTCGCTCCTCGACTCTTCCTCCAATTCAACGTAGAGACAAGCTTTCCCGCCCGCGCAAATCGTCCATCTCCCAGTCGGCCCGCAAAGCCAAGCACGACCGCCCGAAATCAAAGGAATTCGGTCGGCGCCCGAGTCTCGGCGATCGCAAGGCCCTCTCTGCAGAGCCACAGACGGCTGCATGGGCACAGGGCAAGAGGTGGGAGGATCTCATTGAAGCGGCTACATCCGCGACCGAAGCTGATGATGAGCGGTATTCTGAGGTCAGTTTCAACGGCTCCCAGCATAGCGATCCAATGAAGATTGACAAAATGGATCTCGATTTCCAGGCTGGTCAATCTCCAACGATCGCTCCGCTGCTTGCGAATGTGACGTCTGCGCCCTCGAACCTCAAGAACCGGTCTTCACTACCTCCAGCTTTCCAATCGGGCTCCGGACTCCCGCCGCTATCGTCCCACCGACAGTTTCCCCCTCATTCATATACAGCCTCGCCATTGCACAAGTCGCTCACGCCCCCACCTTTTGAAGGCCACCGCGGTCGCGACAGCGACCTTGAGCCTTTCCCATCCATTGAATCCTCCCTGGACTCTATGTCTACCTCGGGGAAGAATTTTCCCTCGTCGGTATCTGGCATCACACGCTCCATCAATTCAGACTCCAGCCCCGTGTTGAACCTCATTCCACCACTCTCTCAACAACGGCAGCACCACCGCTTCTCAAACCCCACGCCTGCCTCATTCCGTAACAATGATATCCAGATCTACTGTGCTCACTGCAAGCGGCCCTGGGGGCTGAACGAGTGCTATGCCTGCACTGAGTGCATCTGTGGTGTGTGTCGCGAATGCGTCGGCTTGTTCATCTCCAGTCCACCCGTCTCCTTCCGCAGTCCAGGAAATGGCTCAATGAACAATGCGCCCACTTCGAATCCCACAAGCTACCCGAGCCCAAGGGGATGCCCACGCTGCCGGACGGTTGGAGGCAAATGGAAAGCTTTCCAGATTGACGTCAAGTGATCTGCTCGCGGGCTTTCTCGCGGCCTCGGAAGGTATGCGACGACCTCTGGGGATTGCGCGGTTTATGCATGTTATGAATTATGCCCGATTTGACACAGACGGTCTTTCTTTCTTGATTCTTTACCTTTGATATGGATTCTTCACTTTTTGGGGCGCTGGGTGCGACATTCTCATTGTGCGACACACAATTTCGATTTCGATCTCGAATTGATCAGCTCCTCGACTCGGCAGGGAAGACAGCACCTGTCGCAAGATGCGCCATTTGATCGGAGTACATTTTCGGTGCCGGACTCCGAATTGAAAAATTGTAAAGAAGCTGGTCTTTTTCTTTTGGCAGTAAACAGAGGTGGGGATGATTCTTCCATCTTTCCTCTCTTGGTTCCATGCCCCCTTTTTTTGGTCTTTTTCATGCCTTTGGTTTTCACGGTTACCGGTGGCATATTGGGGGGTTTATATGGTTTGTTTTGGTTCTCAATGTTTGATTTCATGACGTCTTTCCCATTTCCTTTGATGTCCATATTTATGTCCATGCTCATGCTCATGTTGATGGTTATGTTTAGGGTATGTTTTTGCTTTATGTCGAGGCCTCGGGTTTGTCTTTGTTCATTATTGAATCTGTTTTTTCTCATTCTCATTCTTGCCTCCTCTCGACATTCAACACCTCATGTGACGCGCTCCTGGCATTGCGTTTTGCCGGTTCGTCGTGATATCTTCATCTCATCTTATAGAAGAGGGGCGGATGGAGCGAGAGGCAGTGATTAGCATGGAAGTGGATCGTGGTCTAGCTCTCGCTAGGTTGCTTTGCTTTCCTCTGCTCTTCCTTTTCTGGGGTTATGGTGGTTACCTCGTGTGTTCTTCACATATTCATACACATTTGGAGTATATTTGTCAATCTATTTGGTCTTGATGATTCTTCTACTTATTGTCACTATAGTAGGCCCCCTCTCTGGTTGGTCACTGGTATCACCTATGAAAGCCACTGCATGGCTGAAGCGGTTCATTTCGATTTTGATGAGCTTGAGTCGATTTTCCCTGGTACATCTCACTCTATGCAAGTCTAAACCAAAGTGATCCCCGTATAACATTCCTCATTCCTCACCAGCTCCACCTTCATCCCATCATCCAGTCCAACCGAGTACAAACTCCCTCCCAGATCAGCCACGTAGACAATATTATTCGCCCGATCCAACTTCAACCCAATCGGCTCGTGGAAGTGCCGCGCCAGAATAACCTTGTACATATCAACCCGCTCCCCACCAACATAAGCCCGGTACAACGCACAGCCCATCGGGTGCTCCCCCCGATCCGTCCAGTACAGCGTCTGCGTATCACTGTTAATCTCGATATCAATCGGCTCCGGCAGATCATCAAACAGACACTCGATATCCGAGCGATTCTCCGCCGTCTCGCCGGGGGGAATGTCAAGTCCTGCGCGGAGGATCTGGCCGCGCCCGCCCTTACTGGGACCCTTCTGTGTCCAGTACATCATCCCGTGCTCCTCGTCGAGAGCGATCCCAACACACCACAGCCGCATCTGCTCGCTGAGCTTCATATCGCGCGTGACGCGCCGCTGCACGAGGATCTCGTGGTTCGAGCCGTCGTATTTCACGCGGTGCACGCTCGTGCCCTCGCGGTCGCAGAAATACACCTCCTTCCTGCTGTCCATGACGCTGATTTGCTTCGGCGTGTGCACTTGGCCCTTCGGGATTAGACACCGGAGCTGGCTACCGTCCATATTGGACGTCCACACCGAGCCATCGCAGGCGGCCGCGCTACGGCCCATATTCGTCCAGAAGATCGCTTGCGTCTCGAGGGAGACGTCTATCCCGTCGGGGAGATTCTGTCCCACGACGATGGGGGTGAGTTTCTGCGTTGCTAGGTTCAGTCGTAGGATCTTGCCGTTGGCGTGGACTTGGGACACGTCGCGGGTGTTGCCGCCCATACCGAAGTCCAGCAGGTAGATGTCCTTTGCTGCGGTGTGTGGGTTGGCTGGTTGTGCCTCTGCTGTAGCGGATTTGACGGTGGGAGGGTAGAAACCGCCCTTGTTGCTCTTTTTGCCCAGGCGCCCGTGTTTGATGTAGGTCTCCCGGAGCCAGTCGACTGTCTTTGTGGGGTCCAGACCGCGCTCCTGGATGTAGTTGTCTTCGATGAAGGCGACGGTGTCGAGGCCGACTTGGTCCATCAGTTGGCAGGGCAGGGGCCCGTTCTTGAACATGTGTTCCCAGAGGAGATCGATTTCGCTGGGGTCGCTGACGCCGTCGGCGAGCATGTTCATGATCTCGCGTTTGACTGCGGCCCAGAGGCGGTTGAAGATGAATCTAGGATGAGCACCAAGTGTCAGTTGAGACAAGTGCAACCACCGCCATGAAAGAGAGATACGCACCCTGTCGACTCCCGCCGCGCAGTCACCGGTAACAGCCCACACTCGCCCATCACATCCTCCAGGTACGAGAAAATCCTCGGATCCGTCTCCCCACAGGTCATCATCTCCACCGTCCGAATCATAGGCGGCATGGAGAAATGCATATTGAGAAACCTCTTCTTCCGCTCCGCCGACACTTTCGACCCCATCAAACTCGACTTGAACGACGAGCTATTCGACCCAATAATGCAATCCGCCGGACACTTCTCATCCAACTCCTTGAACACATCAATCTTCAGATCCAGCTTCTCGGGAATAGCCTCAATAGCCAACCACGCATTGCTGACGGCTGGCGCAATCTCCGTAAAGGTCTTGTAATTGCCAAACGGCGCCTGCGTGTACGACTCAAAGTTGACCGTTGAAAACGCCGTGTCGGCCATCCCCGCCTCGTACTCCGTTCTCTCGTCCCGATCCCGATCCTGGTCCCGGTCCCGGTCCCTGTCCTGGATGGACCCCTTGTCTTTGCTGATTCGTGGCATGAGTGAGTACTCCTGCTTGTGTGCGTCGACGTATTCCACCGCGCTTTGGAGCATGTCCAAGGATACATCCTGCAGGTGTACGTTGTAGCCGGCTGCTACGAAGACACTGCCGATGCGCCGGCCCATGACGCCGCTGCCGATGACGGCTACGGGGCGGTCGGTGCGAGGCTTGACTACCATGGTGGTTGAGTCTGATTCCAGTTGGGGTTAAGGGGAAGGATTTCGAGAGTGGTGTGATGGGTACCTATCCGAGGATTGAGGATGCGTGTATCTAGATATGACGTAGGGGAGAGAGTCTGTGGATGGTAAGAGGGAGGCCGTAGGACGACGCATTCATATATCCATTGTCTGTAAGGATATCTGGAAGCATGAAATATTGCTCGGATGCATATTCCGGACGTCCGTTATATCGAGGTTCTGTCTTCGTTGAAAGCGCCATAAACTTGGCTACCGAAAAACCGGCATGGTCAGTGGAAGGAGCAGCAGTCCTAGAGTCGGGCACCTCTTTCAGACATATAAGGTTCAGGTGTCGGAAAATTCAGGGTGTAATAGATTTTACACTCTCAAAAATGCATAGAGAACGAGTGTATCTATGAACCAGCTTGATATAGTTCCAACAAAAATGTTGAAACTGGCTGATAGACAGGACGGATTCGGCTCGGAGTCGGTACGGAGCCAATTCGGACGACATCGGGTTGCCGAGATCGACATCGTGCAAGGCAACAAACTAACGAGGATCAATTGGCTTTTCTTTTTTTTTTGATCAAGATCGACACTCCGATTTGTATCAATCTGTGGATGGAGGGCGGATTGGGAGGGAGTGGGTCTTCGTGAAACTTTCCATATGACTGTGTGCTGAATTGCTGGTAGCACACACAAGTTCGTTTGAAGTTTGGGAATCCTCTTGTACTATTCTCAATATTTTGCAAATTGTGTCCAACGCGGGAGGTATAGATGTTAGGTAGACTTGTTCATTGCCTCGATCTCTATCTATTGATACACGACTGCATCATCCACAAAGCTCCCCACCTGTCACATCAATCTAGAACACCTGATCCGTAGCCTTTCTGGCCAGCGCTTTCTTCATGGCATTGATCATAGGTGGACAACCACACAATAGTGCTTTGCTTGCTTTATCCGCCGGTGCCAGATACTCCTTGATTAGCTCCGGGGCAACAAAGCCCCGATGCCCCGATGCCCCTGCCACCTCTCGCCAGCCTGCGAGAGCACATACTTTGGACCTTGTTCGGGAACCGTTTTGCAGGTTCATCCGGCTCCTTGCGTAACAAAATATCCTCCCCCCTCCCCCTGTATTGCCCGCTTAGAGCAAACTCATCTGCTGGAATCGATGTCATCATCACCAATCACCCGGATCAACTGGCACATGGGCGTGACGCCTGTTCCACCAGCTATCATCCCGATGCACTTGTCATAGGAGGTACTATACTGTATAGCACACTTGGGTTCACGAATTGCAACTATTTTACCAATCTGCATTGACTAGAGGTGCTTCATCATCTGGCCCTGCGGATACAGCTCGAGCAAACAGCTCGATGCGGTCCAGGTCAGTGTTATTCAAGGCGAGGGTATACGAGCGCGAGACGCTTTGCCCGTTGATCGTCGCGCGTAGGGCAATACGTGGCCAGTCGGGAGACCCAGGATATGGTCAGTATTTGGAAGACCAAACACGAAGCGGTAGCCGTGGCCGTGGCCATTCAGGGCGACTGAGTCCTTAATGTTCGTATGGGTGGGAAAGTCTTCCACTTTTGAGGGTCGAGAGGGGGTTCTCCGCTGGGATTTGTTCGTCTTGCTTTCAGTTTCTGAGGGCAACTTCTTGCGGAAGATAATCTTGTTAGTGCGCGTGGTACGGGTGTGGAGAGTATGCAGTGGGTGAACACCTGCTGGACGTCCAGCTTGGTCAAGAGCCACATTGTGTCACCCACTGTGAGGGACAATTGACGCTGGGGATGTCCAATTGGACCTCGGTTCCATTCTGAGTCTCCAATGTGATATTTGCAAGTTTATAGCGGGCCTCATCAGAGAGTCCAGTCTCTTCGAAGGCTTGGTAGCATGCCAGCAAGGTTGATCTGAATGGATAGCACTACCACTGGGATGATGTTCGAGTTACTTGGTGATATCATAGACCTTGATATGCAGGAAAATCCATACATCGTCGGCCTTGCTGTGCTTCTGCACTTCCTCGACCTGAGGTTATATGGACATCGCGAAGTGCAATTTTCCAGACGGCGGATCTTTCTCGCCGTGACAGTGGACGTTGTATATAAGACCGATTTGCGACTGTTCGTGAATCAATTTGATTCTTCGGAGACCTCCGGACTAACAAGACCTCATTCTCGGCCCGGACACAGGTGAAAGCGGTTTCACGATGCAAATAACCTCGTTTCAACTGGCACGCGCCATTGCCCCCAAGCCTTTCGTGCGAACTTCACATGAGTTTCGAAGCTGCCCGGCATATATTTTGCAAGATGGACTGGCATCACCTCCCAGCTGGGCCTCTACTTACCTGGATTATTAGCATCCGGTGAGCGGGCAAATGAATTATTCGGCTTAGATGTTGGTACCTAAGAGAAGCTGCCACGATGGCTGTGGTGAACCAGCAAGGCTAGGATCATCGAGTTCGTCGCGATGCCCACCCATCATTCCCAAGGGACCTAGCATCAGTAAACCCCAGTGCTTCTTTCTATTTGATTGGGTATGACGTGTCAACCGCTCAAACAGTCACCCTGGATGCAAAATGGTAACTTGAAGATGTCAAGGGAGTTTTTGGCAGGTATTTCCACGTGGCCCAGCCTTTGAGTAGGCACCTTGCAACCAACCAAGCATTGCACTTTGCTAACACCAATAGGCCTGAGTTTCCACATCGGTGATAGCAGCCAGGAACTGGCCACGGTCGAAAAGATTCTCTTCATGCCTTCCTCCACTACGTTAATCGGTCTACGTGCTGACGGCCAGGCAGCTCACAGTCCCCACGGCCCCGAATTCCTCCCACTCGTTGGCAATCACTATCGTCTATTCGCTAAATACGGCCATATCATCAAGATCATCAACATGGGAAGAACAACATATTCCACCGATAAGCCCGAGGCAACAGCCGTAGCCCTCGCCGAGTCAGCCCACACGAGGAAGAAAGTCAACGAGCACCACCTGCTTTCTCTGAATAAGAAGACACCGCTCGTACCGAGTCGTATCGACATCTGCCTTTTGGAGATCCTACGCGGTTAAAGACTGTCCAGAAGAGTATCTACTGTCTTTGCAAGAGCAAATTGACCGTGTCAAGGGCTCTGGTATTGCCGGCATGCCAATGAACCAGCCAGCCGTCAACGCCTCTTGCATGGTCAACTACCTCCTCAACATGGTCGATGAATCGGCCGAGAAGTCTCCCGAGGGTCTGGTTTTGGCCAACATGTTTATCATCACGGGTGCGAGTTTCACGACTACATCTGCACTGGTGTCGTGGCTCATCTACTGCCTGGTCAACTACGAGGGTACGCGAGACCGTCTGTCTCTACGAGGAGCTGTGCAAGTCTGGAATCGCCAGCGGCAATAAACCAAACCTATGACGTGGACGTGTGTTGCACAGGGGCATGTATGTCATGGGTCGAGATTTTGTTTATTCAATCAGCCAGGTTTCGAAAAACATTCCAAGTGATTGCTCAGTTTTCGCTACCTAAATATTACGAATTTACCAATCACTGGCCCAGGTAGGTAAGCATATGCCAGCAGACATATTCTGGAAACGAACGCTTTATACTCTAAACCACCGGGGTGCAAACGGATCCGTAGGTGTTTAGACATTCAGTTCTATGGATGTATCTGATTTCGGTCTTCGCGGGACTTCAGAGGAATACGGAGGTGCTAGTCCATGAAGAAATCTCCATTCGATACCTCTACCTATGGACGGAAGGCCATACCTCCTACTTTCTCACAGGACTGTACGGGGAGAGATGTAATACAACACCCCATGATCGAACGCATGCCAACTAACAGAAATTATTCCGAGAGGCTATGTCATCTAGCGATAAACCCCACACAGATTCGCCAAATGGCTATATGTAGTGCTATGGATCACTTGCATAAAGTCAAATATATCAGGCTAAGAGTAAGAGCTCTCATCTCAAGCTTTGACACTGGATGTACCTAAACATGGGATCTGAAAAAGTGAAAATATCAGATCTATGTCGAGCTTCGCACTAATCAACCGGGGTCTTCCAGCCTATAACACGTCCACCCTATATCCGTGACAGCACTAAACAGGCTAAATCTTCGACCAGTTTATCCATCTCCAGACAGGGTTAGTCATTACATGTACGCCGGGCGAAGTGCAGGTGACTCTCCGATCCCGTACGAGTACGGCTATCCCCAGCAATGAGGTCCCGAGTTATCTGGAACCCGCCAGACCCGACGCGCCTAAAATCTAGAATTGTACTTCGAAGTGGAGAGTACTTCGCACAGCACAAAGCACAAAGTACGGGAGAGACTAGAGTAGCGCACGGAACAATACCCAGCGACATTTACCCCGAGTCCGACCCCGTGGCGTTGTGTGTCCATTCAGTGTCCACTGTCCTCTGTCCACTGTCCACAGATCCAGCGTGGAGTCGTGGATAACCTATACTAACAGCACTATAGTCTATACGACTAACCACAAACTTAACCGGGGAACCTCGCGTGGCCTGCCCTACCGGCTACAGAAGAGGAAGTCCAGCACCCTATTAGCCTGACCCGGGTCCGGGGGCGCAACGCACTGACTACTGCATTTAGCAAGGTTGCTGGGTCAAGCTCCAGAGGCAGACAGACCGCCAGGGGAGGGGGGGGGGTTGACTATCTCTGGGCTCTGGAGTGACGGAGTCTGGACTGGGGGTTTGCAGGCTGAGGAAATTTGCCGGGTGATATTCGGGGAAATAGCCAGAGACGTCGGCCTTGGACGTCGCTGTGTGGCCGGGGGGCGGTGCCACTTGCGTGGTCGGTTTATCCATGTCAGAGGCATACCATGAAGAAAGAGTTCAATGTTCATCCTCCAAGTCGTTCTGTTCGTGAACAGACCGAGGTCCTAACAAGGAGTGTACTCATTCAGTTCTCGTGTGGCTTTGGCTGTGGCTTTGGCCTCGACTTTGGCGTTCCTGGCTGGAAGTGTCCGGTGCAACGTGTACAGTACTTTCCGTGATGAATGTAGTTGTAGGAAGGGAGGTATCCCCCGCCTCCGCCTGTCTTTAAGCTACAACCTGCGAGGAGTGACTTTCAAGTACTCCGTACAACGTGCACAGTTTTATGGTATGGAAATGGAACTCCGTGCTAGCGCCTACCCCAGCCAGTGCACATCCCCCCGCGCCGAAACACTGAAACAGTCATAGAATCATGATTTCCATCATGACTGTCTCCGTGGGAAAATCGGACTCGGGATGCCACCGGAGAAGACTTGCCTTGACCTTTTTGTCTAGGTATTAGCCGAGGCCGATGTGGAGATTGTGGAGTGGAGGGGATAGCTGGGTTAGTCTTTTTCTTTGACACTGCTGGGATGTGGTTTTCAAAGTATCGGTCGGGCCGAATGGGTGAGAGGCAGAAGCAGATAAGACATACGTTGTAGGGCGAAGTAAGAGAAAAGGGCATGAATACTCAAGATAGGAGTATAGAAGAATCCAGGACGAATTTCCCCGTGCAGAGTAAACTTTTCCATTCACTGGGATCATTCTGGTTCTGGTTCTGGTTCTGGTTGAACTGGTGACCTGGTCGGGATCCAACACTCTCGTGTGCCGGTGCGGAGGATTGTCGGACACGGCTCCGTGTTCAAGTTGCGACGGGAACGGTATGGGTGGAATCAGATCCCGATCGCTTATTTTCCGGTTTTCACGAGCGGATAAACACAGTGAATGGCCGCACAGCACATGCAGTACTGTACTCTGTACGGGGTACATAGAACACACTTGTTGACGCAGGAGATGACCGCTCTCGGTTCAAAGCTTATTAAGGCAAGTTCCAAACTATGAACAATTCTCGCTTATTCTTCGCTGAATATCTTCCGTTTCTAGTAGGTATCCCTACGGAGCACTTCGCGCCAAAGTCCTCGCCGGGGTTTGCCAGTGCCACAGGACTAATGTCCTCCGTAGACTCTCGAGGCCCGTTCATAAACGGTCATCGAGGCTATGGCAGACCGATTCGGTAATCCGGAACGCGGGACGGGAAACCCGTTGGGATCGGGTAAAAAAAAAGGCATCGGGAAATGGAGAGGGATTCGTCGAGAGAACAATTGTCGGAGTCTTTGGACCCTCTGTTATGAGGGTTGTGTGGCAGCATGGCTACGGCTAGGAATGAATGGGGTAAAAGCCCTGGCGGGTGGCATAACTATGTCTCCTGTCTCCGTAGGCTGGAGGTAAAAGTGCATCGGGATTCTGGTTCGAGTCAAGTTGCATTTCTGGTTCCAAGATCCAACAAGAATGTGTAACTTCGTGGGGTGGTCAATAGACCCAATACTCCGAGCCCGCAGGAAGGATTGTGGACCGCGGAGGTTTTCTGTTAATAATAGCCGTCAGGTGAGGGCCCGGGTTCGGGCTGTCTCCGGGGTAAAAGAATGGAGATTGGTCCATTCGACTTGGAGGAGGGGAAACTTTGAAGGAACAATCACGAAAAAGGTAATTTTTATTGGACGGCGGTGGACGGAAAAACTTCTAGTCGTCGACTCGTAGGTACGAGGAAATCGGATCAGGATCTTGGGGTTTAGGCGCGACAGGGTTAAACAACTTGGGAAGTTGGGACTCGGGAGTGGGACTCGACCCAAAACCGCCAAGAAGGCCACATGGGAAAATGAAATGAAATAAACCCAAATTCCAAAGGGACCCCCTCCTACTCCAGGTACTGTAGTATTCCAAGCGAAAAAGCAAAAACGCGAGCCGAGCACCGCTCGATTCCTCGGGACCGGAAGAAAGAACGGGGTTGAACGAGGATTGAAGATTGACGAGGAGTAACGTGTGGGGGAGGATTCATTGGTAGGTAACTACTAAGTACTAACTACTAGTTATCTGCAGAGTCGCATTATGTTATTCTTAAGGCGCAGGATTAATTGACATTGATATTGACAGATCGTTTAAACAACTAACCTTGATGGGGTACCACAATATTATTCATCCATACCACCTCTTCTCTGTTCTATACTACATTTACTTTACTGTGGTGGTACCTCTGCCACTACGTAGTACGTCGTAGTGCTGATGTGGTATGAGAGTCCGGACGGTTACGGTCGGTAAGGTTACTGAAGAGTCGCCCGAACAGCCGTTCCAACTTCCGCCCGTGTTTAAATTTCCCCTTTGAGCTTTCGCTCTCCGGAAATCCTTGTGGCTGGGCGCGTTCCAATGGACGAGGTGCGAGTCGTCACCCGGCTGGAATCCTACCAAGTACGGAGTTCCTCAGTACATACTATGATACCACAGAAGTCAACTGCAGGCTGCAGCATATAGCTTATCTCGATAGCTTATTTACCTCGAGGTCAGAAAGCTATCTTCGGTACGACGATGCACGGAGTTACTACGGAGAATGCAAGATTGCGTTCGGGGAGATGCCGGAGGATCCGCCGGACATTTTGACAGTGTCACAGTAGCGAGTTGAGAGAGTAAGATTCTAGTCAGTAGTTAGAACTTCAGACACTTACCTCCAGCCTGCAGGTAATCATTCCCGTGCCGGGGCTGGGCATATGATGGACACATGACCACGGGCAGGACAGGGCCAGGGCCAGGGCCAGGGCCAGGGACAAGGGTATACTTCGGGGGGCCACGGGCATCAGGACAGCCACATGGACACATAGCCACAGAATCACAGATACGATTTCATACTACGGGATCCTGTTACAGCAGCCAGCTATATGAAAAAGGCCGAGAGTCAACCAGTGGAAGTAGATGATCGATTGGTCTCGGGGAAAACTGCAATTGGAATTGCTTTTACGTTTTTTTTTTTTTTCTTTTTTGAAAAATGGGTTTTCTTCTTTGTGTTCAGACCTCCTCATCGTCATTCTCGTCATAGTCCTGGTCAAACCGCCACCTACAGATTTACCGTCGTACTACACCCAATGCCCATCCATTTCACTTCCGAGATTTTCTCTGGTCGGCTCGTGATGGCCCGACCGAGTGATGCAGTCTTACCTAATGTGAATTCACTGTAAATGCGGGGTTAGCCGGGGTCGGTTCGCTGATGGGCCTCGGAGGCTGGGGGCCAATCAAGTCGATCAATCCCGGAGAGGCGTGAATCGGACGGGGCCGAAAGACGGGTCTGCCGTGGAAGGGGAGAAATTCTCGGTGTATGACTTTGCCATGACTGGAAGAGCAGTGAGGGTGGTGCCGGTGGTGACTGTAGGTACGCTGGAGACGATGGAGGATAGAACGGAGGGGAGTATTTGTTGAGTCTTGGGGTTGGCGACATACACGCAAAGAGTGATGATCTACGAAGCCCGTTAGAGCTGCCCGAAGAGCTGGGCATGCCACATGGAAGTATGCGGGAGGCAAGGGAGACATAATCAACCCTAGTCCCCGTCCCATTCATTTCTGCTGGGATCATCCATCCCGAGTTGCCCGTCGGCCTCGGCGTGACTCGTCTAGATCAGCAGCTGTACAGTACAGCTCCCTCGGGCAGTGAATGGAGACATCCTGCATTACTTAATCCTCGTACTCTCACTACAGCAGTTGTAACTTGCTACGTACTGTGCGACGTATATATGGAGAGAATCCCGTCTCGGCATTTTATAATTTCGCTGCACTGGCTATGTACTCCGTACCGTACTGTTTGTTGCTGTGCCGAGCCACGGGCTGTCCAGACTTCCAAAGAAGAGGAGAACATCCGATGGAAAGCGACGTGGCAAAGGTAAATCTGGCAATCTGGCAACCACCGGGCAGAGCAGGAACAGGAATCAGCCAAGATGGCATTACACCAGGCCAGAACCGAACGGTAGTTTACCAGGCAACGCCGCAACACGGCTAAACGACGAAGACAGCGCCTACGGAGGCCGCCGCACATAGGAAGGCTATTATTATCATCGTTTCCAGTCTACACTATGCGGAGTACAGTACTTTGTTTCAAGCCTTAACTCACAAGCGAGCGCGGTCCTACCGTCCCCTGATGTAACTTCCCGACTGGGACTCGAGGATCAACGATCATCTCATCTCGGCGGATCTCGTCCCCTTCCCCCGCGGGGAGCCCCGGGGGCAGAACAAGGGGTGGTTCACCAGGGTTGGTGCCGGTACTGGGAGTCACGAGGAGGGGAATTGACACCCCTCTGGGTAGGTATGGTACGGGGGTACACAGGTGGCCAGCGTTGTGTTACCGGAGCCAAAGTGTAGTGATCAAATTCCGTCCACCACGAGAACACATGGGAAATACCCGAGGAATCACAGACCTCGTCCCGTGTCAATATTCACAGTCGATGCCACTGGTTCCGCTTGGATCTCTGCCCATTGCCCAGCGCCCTGATCTGGGGGAAAAAGAAAAAGCAAGCCCTACGAGCTAGCCCGTCACGTCGACACGTCCCCGGTGGGGATGTTCCCCGTAAGAAGCACTTATTGTCCTGTCCAGGTAATCACTACAGTTAGTGTATAGACTCTACGACTCTACAGCGGAGAGTGTGACGAGAGTGTCAACTCGGAAACTCATCCTCCGTTCCTCTGGGGCCTCGCACAAGTGTCCGAACTTCAAAGACTGGCTCGGGTTGCGCCGCTTGCCTGTTTTGGAGTTCCCGACACCAAATGCACGTCCTCTTTGGGTCTTCTGGGGCAGGACCCGGGTCTGGGTCTGGAGTCTGGACCCGTTTTGCCGTAGGTGACTGGCGAGTCGCGACTAGGTGCCCTGTCGACCAGTCCACCTGGGTTGCCGATCGGGCATCAGGGCGACGGGTGTGATCTATCGGGCAAAGACTGGAGGCCGGGGCAACGAGCCTGGACTCTAGCCTCTGGAGCGGTTGAAGAGTTCGTGCAGGCCGCTTATCCTGGGCGAATCATTTATATCTAGTATAGGCTGTTTTATATGAGTTTGCAAAAGTTTCGTGACAGATAATCTACGGCTTCTCCTGAGGGCATCTGACCTTATTTTGGACCCGAGGTAGATCCGAGGTCCTTGAGGTGCGGTATACTCCGTGGGAAAAGAGGAGTAGCCGACGGAGAGTTACGTATATTCCGTGGGAGTCTGGGACCTTGGCCTGATGACTACTGGACTTCTACTCGGCACGAGGAGTATTCTATTTCCTACGAGGTGAGATCGCAGGGTGGATCAGCCGTTGAGCCCGGGTGGAAGATAAATGGTACACGCATATAGGAATGGCGAGTCAGCTCTTGGTACTCCGTAGAAGAAGAAGATTAGCATCTTGACTAGTTGAAGGAGTACAAACGGGCGGTATTGGTATTTGGACTGGAGGGCGAGGAATCAGACAAAGCACGCAAATCATAGTACGTACAGTTGTACACACCTTGTACAGTACATGAGGAATGTCGATTGTACGGAGTCCGTCGAGGGCGTGTGACGGTCGCGGTGTTCCACACGGGTGGTAGCTGGGCCGTGCTTTTTTCGGTCGGTAAATGGGCGACCCGGGGGAAAAGCACATCGGCGAGGACGATCATGAGATTGGGATTAAATAGAGTGATGAGACATGCTGACAGTGATGCTCCGCAGGCCTCGTCTATTGATATGGTTTCTAGTCTTGACCGAATATGCTTCGTACGCTTCGTATCGAGACCGCAGTCCGCACTGAACAGAAGGTCGGGAAGCAAGCTCGTCGTGGATTGCCTTTCCCCGGCGCGGTTCCTCGGCAAGTCTGCTGCTGCCCGGTCGTTTTTGCCACGTCTACCCCGGAATACTGCAGAGCACTGGTGGGTGGAATGAAGAGCTCTAAATCTTCAGTAATCGGTCTAGATTGGCTGCCATCCGATGGATTTGTCTTTATCAAAGGGTAGGCATAGTCCAACCGTTTCATAGTGCAGAGCACGAACAACTTCGGCGGCGGCTGTCGTTACTCTTTCGAGCTCGGCTCCCGGAAAGTCCTTTTAGCAGCGCCAAAGTGGGAAAAGGGAAGGAAAAAGTCTGGGGGCTCCACTCTTTTCCTCAGTTTCCTCCACGAAATGCTTCCCAAGCGGGCGCGTCCTTGCATACTTGGGCCTCCGCAATTTCTCACTCTTCCCCCGCGGCTCTCGGCTCCATCGACGCTACACATTTTAGTCACAGACTGAACAGTCGTACCCTGGGGGGTGTGTTTTTTTTCGCTTTTCTTTTTTAACCTTCCCTAATGTGTGATGATTTGGACCTGGCCCTTCTGAAATTCATTGCTGCACTCTCTCCGTGGGTTTCCTACTTTGTTTTTTTCTTTTTGGCTATTTTCTTTTCTTTTACTTTGAATTTTTCTCATTTCTTTTTTTCTCCACCTGTCTCTTTTCTTTCTATCCATCTCTCTCTCTCTGGTCTCTCTCACTCTCTCTCTCTCTTCTTCCCCCAGGCTTTGGTCCTTTCGGCGAACTCGACTCCGTTCCCTCCCGACCCCCCCATTCGCCTTCCCGGTCCGCAGCCCCGAACTCTCTCTGACTTTCCCCCACACTCCGCCCATTCCTCATTCCCGCACTTTTTGGGCCCCTGCCCTCTCTTCTTTTGTTCCCTCCTCCTCCTCCCCTCGATCACTCGTGCCCCGGCTTCATCGCAGCTGCATTCTCCTGCGGCACCTCTATAACCCTGCACCCTGTTAGTCTCCCAAATCCCCTAGGCCGCCCGAGCCGATCTACATTCCATACCCGGCATAGATGCAATACTGACGCGGGCCTGCTCCCAGAAAATAGCCGAGCACGCCCGCCTGGCAACAAACCCGCCGAACCGAACCGGACTCGACCAGACTCGTGCAATTCTTTTCTCTCCTCCTACTCATTCCTGCATTCTTGCTTCCCCGGCGTCATATCGCAGGTAGATGGGACCTCGCAAACCGCCTGCAGTATATCACCCCGAGTCTTCTCGCCCTGCTCCAGACCCGTGGGTCTGCGATAGTCACAGCCATGCGGTCCAGCATCGCCTGCGCCCGGTGCCGGCGCAGTAAGATCAAGTGCGTCAATGCCGGCATCGACACCACCTGCCGGGCCTGCGAGTCCTCCGGCCGCGAATGCGTCTACCCTACCCCAGCTATTGGCGTGACTGGGAAACGCGACCTCGCGACGCTGGCCGAAGGAGACGACCGGAATGGGGACTGGGATGGCCCAAAAAGGTCGCGCCCGCGCAAATCAATCGGCATGTCCAGCGCATCTCCCGGCTCCAAGGCAGGCCTGGATGCCCTGGACTCGTCCATCCTCACCACCAAAGTCTGGGAGGCGGTCTTTGACCTCTTCCAGTCACACTTCGCGACCCTTCTGCCCTTCCTGCACCCGGCGACCTTCCTCGGCCAGATCCGACTTCTTTCTACACCTCCCATTCCCCCATCAGTGGCCCCGTTGGACGGTCAAGATCCGCACAACTCGGCCCTTAAGACCGACCCGTCATCTTCGTTGATTCCGCTCGGAGTCCTGGCGCTCACGGCTCGCTTCCACCCTCCTCTCGTGGCCTTCCACTCGCCGGCGTCACCCGGCCATGCCTCGAATCCCCTCGCCGCATCCGAATACTATGCGACAGCTTTGCGCAGCCGGCTGGCCGGCCTGGATGGCGCAAGTTTGCCCGTACCCGACTTGGCTCGGGTACAAGCTCTGTTGATGCTGGCTCTGCACGAGTGGGGGATGTGCCGAGGGAAAAGCGCCTGGGTCTATGTAGGCATGGCCATTCGCCTCGCACAAGCCATGGGCCTTCCGTTCGAATTGGAAAACGAATTCCCATCCCGCGACGGTTCTCGCTCGTCGCCAGGGTTCAAGACCGAGGCTGATCATTTCGGCCTGACCCGCCGTGTGGAGCCCAAGGAACTCACCTCCGACGACATCATTGCCCAGGAGACCAAGCGTCGGACCTTTTGGGCGTGTTTCCTGCTGGACCGGTGTCTGAGTAGCGGCAAGTATCGGCCTCGGATGATTCGGGTAAAGGAGCTCGGAATCCAACTCCCGAGTGACAATGCTTTTGCCTTTGGCGAGCGCGTCCGGACAGCCCGTTTGAATGAACCGACGGGACGCCGACCGCAGAGCTTCGGTGCACAGGGCGTGCAAATCCCGAGCATTCGGCAGAGCATTGGCGGATTCGGTGACGAGAAGCTGCAGACCGCCAACGGCACTCCGAATGACAAGGCCTGGTCGCCCATCTCACGGCGCAAGGATTCTACTGAGGACGATGTCGATCGCTGGGAGGTTGGTGCTGAAGAGTCAGTGCTGAGCCGAGTGATTCGAATCATCCGTATCTGGGGAAGCATTGCCAAGTGGTCGTGTGCTGGCGGTCGACGCACCGAGCAGTACCCGCCTTGGCATCCTGAATCCCGCTTTGCTTCGCTGCGCCTGCAACTCAACGAATTCCAGGACAGCCTCTCCCGCAACTTGCAATACTCGGTGCGAAATACAGACACCCATATCATGTATAAGACCACCTTGGCCTCCTATACCGTGATGCATGTTGTCTACTTCCTCTCCGTCATCGTCTTGCATCGTGCTTATATCCCATTCTTGCCCCTCCGTTGCAATGAGCCCGTGGGCCCGTTGGACGAGCCATTGTTCCCCGCTGATAAATTCAGCGGTCCTCCCGAGGCCTTCTGGCGCGATAGTGCTCGCGAGCTCTTCAAGGCGGCCCGCCAGATGATCGACCTGGTAGTCACCTGCCAGGCCCGAGGTGCGCTCGTGGAGAACCCGCTGGTCGGCTTCGCGATTTACAATGCCGCCTTCATCGGGGTATACGGTACTCACTTCCCCCACATGGATCCCGAGGGTCTGCTGGGTGCAAGGTCGCCCCCTCCGAGCCACGATAGCCACCAGCCCGGTGCTGCCCAAGCTCGCAAGGCCCTTGATATTCTGCGCGAGACACGACCCCGGCTGAAGATGGCCATGGGCTGGTTCCGCACCTTGAACCGTCTGCACAGCTACTTTTCCAAAGTCAAGCGTGACTTCCGCCGGTACTCGCGCAACCGAATGGACAGCATCTCTGATGCATCGGATCACGCCGCCAGCAATGGCGTCCGACCTCTTCGTGAAGGCGGATCTGGCGGTGGCTTGGAAGAGTTCAAGCTGCTCGAGAAGCTGTTCCTGGATTTTGGCGCCATCGAAGATCAACTGCCAGAGAGCCTCGACGACGACGGTACAGCGCTTGCTGTGGCTAGCGAGCCAATGCCCGAGCGCATGATGAACCTCAGCGATGCCGGCAGCAATGCCGTCAAGAGCGACGTCGACGGCAGCGAGACCTTCGACGGTCCCGGTGGCCGTCGTGAGTCGTGGGTCCCCATCAATAGTCCCGGTCTGCCACCTCCAGGCCACGAAGGCGACCGTCGTCCCAGCTTGCCGCTTCCCAACAGCCGGCCCATGCCGTCACAATCGCCCTACTCGCTGCCTTCGCTCCAGCAACACCACCCAGATGGACCCATGTATACCTCCTCGCCACCCAGCCTGCCCAGCATTGCAGCTACCACCCAGTCACCCTCGCAGTATCTCACCGCTACGAGCAACCGTCTGCAGCCGATCAACTCATGGCTTCCCTCGCGTCCATCTGCACCTTCGCCATACTCGCAGTCCTTGCCTCCTATCAATGCGTCCACCCCGAACGGCATGCCCGTGCTTCCACCCCCGGGTTCAGTCACGCAGCTCGCACCCTCACCTCCGTTGACTTGTACCGATGCTCCCGACACGACCCTCCTTTCTACCAGCCTCGGTGGTGACGACGTGCTCGCATTCTTGGATGGCTGCGACTGGGCACAGTTGTCGCAAACTGCTCCATCCGAAGTCGGTATCCCCACGGGCTGGTTGAGCACAGTCTGGGCACAGTTTGCCCGGTAAGAGTACGCTTTGAGAGGATGACCTTGTACTATTATATTTCACGACTTTCCTTGACCTGTTTTTCACACCTACTCCGTCCTGCCTTCTATCTTCCACATCTTCTTCCGTCTATCCGCCCATCTTTTTCCATCTCTCTATCTTCACAATCGCGGGCGACTGTTCTTCCTCAAAAATGCAGGACGGATGGGTTTACTTTGGCCGGTTTGTCAGGGCGTTGCGCTGGGAATGCTTGGTGATTTTTCCTTGGACGCAGACGTCCAGTATACCTGTTTGGCCACGTCTGGGCTTGCTTTCTCTCTCTCGCAATCAGGTTTCTTGCGATGGATTAGCCTCGGCGCTGAAGGATATAATCACATTCCGTGGACCTCCTGCGCTGGATCGGATTCGATCACGCAGCTACCGCCCACTTCCCCCTTTCATCTCGGGCCAAGCCCCACCGTTTCGTTTGCCTGTCTTTTGTTTTTCTTCAAGCGAGCTTTTGCGTGTAATTTGGTCTCAATTGGTTTGAATTGGATCGGGCTGGGTGGATTGGGATGAACAGGCTCGGGCCGTGTGATACCTTTGGGGTTTCTTTTGAGTCTTGACTGGGTTTGGGTACACTTTGTCAAGACCCGGCCCCTTGTCTCCTTCTTTTGGATGTGATTACGAGCCACGGCGTTATGTCGAGTGTCTGTGTGTGTCCGCGCTTGCGGGCTGTTTTTTATTGATCTATGAGCCTATTCAAGCCTTGATTTTCGAACCCTTTTTTCTTTTTCTTTTTCGAATTCAAATTTGCATGCCTACGGGCTGGTTTCCTCCTTCTTGGAATCGTCGTGGGTAAATTTAGCATCCAGCTCGAAGAGCTACCTAGCTTGGAGTGATTGACGGAGTGATTGTGGCTCTGGTCTCGCTCTGCCTGCCAGATACCTACCTACCTACCTACCTACCTACAAATTCCTTCCAAGACATTGAAAAATGCTAAAAGTAGGTGCCCGTCCTGCCAGTGAGACCAGCCTACCTATCCTGCTGGATAAAAAGGATATAGCTCCCTACCTAGAACCTACCTCTTCGTCAGTGTCCGACGCTCAAGTTAAGTGATGTAGTCCCTGATTATCGATGACTACTACTACGCGCCACTCGATAACTAGCGACCACGCGCTTAAGGGTAACTCGGCCGGCTCTGCGGAGAGAACCACCATTTAGGTAGTGAATAGCCGATTGGCCTACCTTAGCCACCAGCTATTGTGCTGGAAACCTTCACTTTTGCCTGCGCCGAACGGCTCTAAGACCGTTTGGCATGGAATCCCTCTGTTCCCGGAGAACCCTACATGGCACGACCTCAACGGCAGTTGGGTACACTGTTCAAAGCTGGAAAGAGATGAATACTTCGGGGGAGAGGTATACGAGCAGTTATCGATGGAAGGAATATTTGGCTCTATTTAAGTGCTTTTTCGGGTGTCTTGTCTTGTTGAGCGCAATGCACGGTGTGCGAGGAATAGGTATCAAGTGCATTGCAAGATAACAGGGAAGATATCACAGTTAAAGAACTTGAAGAAGATGTATTTGCATTCTCATGTTATGCCCGGATAGGTCCTCGAAAGAAGGAAGCTCTAGAAGTGAAAGCGATCTCTCCTGGAGATGGAGGTTCGGCTTGGGTGTAGCAACCCTAGACTAGACTGACCCCCGGACTACGTCAACTGCAGGTGGTACCTTGAAGGAGCATCGGTCAGGAGGAACTGACTTGAGATAATGAATTCTTGTTGAAATGAAGATATTGAGCAGATTGACCACGCTAGCAGAAATACAGCTTTGACAATGAGAGAATCCAGTTGCAGGACGAGTATCTCCCTAACTCTATACTCCGTAGTTCTCACGTGGGGGGCCAGGGCTGTTTCGGGATGACGTAATAATCCCCGCGGCCGGCACCCCCAAGTTACGGCCGAGTCCTGCCCGAGGGCATCTATACCCGCTTCATCCATTAGTCGGTGGGCGAGTTAGTCCTGCAGGTGCCGGTGAGGAGATGGGGGTTACGTGCTAGATCCGGATACGAATGTTAACGCATTTTGCGGCCTTGTTCGAGGGCTTCGTGGGCGTTGAGGGATGGTGCTATGGCCGAAAAAAGTCCCCGTAAGCATTACAACGTGAATATTATCTCGATGGATGAAACATGAAGTCAACGTAGAAGGTCAGATAAATTACAAAAACACGGTATATGTCCTGAAGCAAAATGATAAAGGAAATGGTGCGACCGTAGGCAGATGAAGCCTTGAATTGACTTGCAGAGCCAATTAGAAGAACCTAGGTCATGAAAATCAGCGATATGTCCAGCACAAACAGATATCAAACACAAACACGGATGGTGAGAGACATACCAGGCAGCGAGAGCGATAATCAAATACATCATCATGAGCAGGACGCCCTCAAGCCAGTGAGATTTTCCGTCCCCAATGAGGTAGTTGACCAAAAGGACAGACACAAACAGCAAGATAATCTCGAAGCTGTCAAAGTTGAGAGTCTGCAGGAAACCACAGTCAGTATTCACGAACAGGTCATACAAAAAGCTCAAGGGCAAACCTACCATATCATCAACCCCAATAATCCAACCCAAAACGACAATCAACGGCAGCACCAGCAGAGCAATCTGCATACTCGAACCGACAGCCACACCAATAGCCAGATCCATCTTATCCTTACACGCAACAGTCACAGCCGTAGCGTGCTCCGCGGCATTACCAACAATTGGCAACAGAATCAGACCAACAAAGGTCTCGCTGATATTCCCAGTCGCGGTCAGCGCGTCGATCGAGCTAACCATGAACTCGGCGCAGACAGCCACCAAAACAGTCGAGATGCCCAGAGTGGCCATGGCGACATAGATGGACAATTGTGGCTCCTCGGGCTCCTCGTCCGCATCCTGCACGTTCACCTCCCGGGCGTTGGAGCCGCCCATGCTGCGAGCAGCTCCGGCGCCGATCTGCGCGATGCCGCGGCTGGCGTCGCCGCTCTTCTTACTGCGCTTTTCGACCTTTTTCGAGGGCTCGTTGTACATGTCGGTGTGGGACTTGAGTTGGAAGAAGAGGTAGCAGCCGTAAACGATGAGGAGAAGGACAGCAGTACCTAGAAGTCGGCAGTGTGAGCAAGCCATACAATCTCTAATACCGGCTCGGGAACTTACCTCGCGAAAGAGGAGCTGTGTTCTCCTTGTTGCTATCTGACCACCGATGGAAGGCAGTAGGGATGATCAAACTGGAAACAGCCAGTGCCAGCAGACTAGCAGCCGTCTGCGCAACGACGACATTGAAGTGCTGCTCGATACGGTTCACACCACCAAAGAAGAAACACATGCCCATAACCAGCAACAGATTAGACAGCATACTGCCAATCAGCGAGGTTTGCACGATAAGCACCTCCTTCTTGACGAGCGCAATAATGGCGACAATCAACTCGACTGCATTACCGAATGAGGCATTCAACAATCCACCAATCGTCTCACCAGTGCGCATGGCGATTTCCTCTGTCGCATAACTCAGCATCGCAGCAAGGGGAATGATGGCGATAAAGTTGACCACGAAGATAGCGATGGGATTGGAGTTCACCACGTGCAATGCGATACCCACAGGGGCAGCGATGATGAGGACATTGATCCATGAGTTGAACACCGTCGCGCGGATCTGGCTTGCCACCGTGAACTTGGGACCATCGAGGGGCTTCTCATCATCTGGCTCTGGCGACACGGATTCTTCCTTCTTGTGTCCGAACTTCGCAAAGAATCCCTTGCGCTGGCGCGCCTGAGTCTCATTGACCTGCGCATTCCCGTTCGCATTATTCTCAATCTCGGCTTCGAGATCTAGCCCCCGCGCTGTGGACATTTCTGCCGTATCATTGATGGGTTCTTGACTGAGGTTGGAAGCTGCTGGCCCGTAGCTGCCAGCCGATTCGGGTGGGAATGTGCCGGCGTAGGCGGGGCCTTCGAGATCGCTGTTAAAGTCTGCTCGGCGTCGTCGGTCCTCTGAGAGACGGAGGTCACCCATGCTCCGGGAGTGGGGGGACTGTTCTTCTAGTTGGACCGAGTTGGTGCGGCGTGGGCGCCGGCGGAATTTCTTGAAGGGGTTATGCGAGGATGGCTCGCCATCTTGGTCGTACCAGGCGAGTTTGCGTGCCTGGCGGCGGTAAATATCTATGGACGTTGTTTAGCATGGACGGAGAGGCATGCCCGGGTTGACGCGAGGAAATTGAATAGCGACGGCGAGGACATAGTGGTGGTAAAAACAGCAGCTTAGGACTCACGCATTATGACCAATAGTTACCCTGTAGTATTGGGAAGAGATATGTCTTAGATTCAACGCGACAATTGAGGCTCCAGGTGTCTGATCGGGGTGTCAGTCTGAATTCAAATAGCTACCGGCCTCACTCCAGGTTTGAACGAGAAAGATTAAGCAAGGAGCAGGGGCGCCAGCTTTGTATGCGTTGATCAACTCATGCGCAAGCCACAGTACACGGTAGCTGCCCGCTGGTAGGTGAGGCGCATGTGCGTGGATCCGACGGTGAATGCCACGTACGTGTAAGAAGTGCCAAATTTGTTCCAACAATACGAATCTCACAAGGCAGGCGAATGATGGAGAGGGACCGAGTCCAAAGTTGCGAATACGGGGGGAGGTTGACGTGGCGCAGTCAGGCAGCCGCCACAGTTGAGAATACCAGAGCAGTAAGAATCAGTGGGACATGGAAGGAGAGAAATTTGGTGACTTTTTGTGTTCAATTCGTTTTGCCGTCCAGGAATAAGTGTGTGAAAGATGTCAAGCAAGGGGTAGGGTGTCGCTCGCGTGATGCGAGTTGTCAACAAAGCGAGCAGTGCGGCACAAAGGAGCGTGAGAGGGTGCAGCAGGAGGGAAAAGGAAGAAAACTATGAGAGTGCCCGAGGAGAAAAGCAGGAGAAGGACAGGCCCCAGAAAGATTTCAGAATGATGAACGGCTCAAGGTTGAGTTTGGCCAATCTTCGAGTTAAATTCACAGCACAGCCACTTCTTTGGCGGGCCCAGGGGCGATCGTACCTTGTAAGTTCCCGCTGTGTACGGAGTACGAAGTACTCCGTACTGGGCTTGGCAAAACAATTCTCAGGGGTGTTTGGGATAAAGACACTTCGTAGTGCGACCGGGGTATTATTGACCGAACTTGGTCAGTTAGTATTCAAATTCGAGGACAAGGACAAAGGTATCTTTCTTTGCAAATAAGGCTGTGATGATGATGATGATGATGATGATGATGCTGACGATAATGGTGTCGTGGTGAGATGGCAGTTGGGAAGCTCATTTCCTTGAGGGGGCCTTCTTGGGCGAAACGCGGGCACGGCGCCACAAAGAACCAAGGAAACCCAAGATTCCAAGCGGAAACAAGCAGACAAAGAGAGGCTTCGGTCGGGGAAGCTTTGGGTTGGCGAGCTTGACTTTCTTGGCAGCATGCACCAACATCACCAGGTCGTATTTCAGGCCGTTTGGCTGTCTGCCATGTCATGGATCTTCAGACCACACCGATGACGAGGATCATAACCCGCCACTATCAGCACCAAACAGGATACTCGCAGCTCAGTCGCACAGACGCGGAGTGTGGCACATGGGGGACATACCCACGCATGGATCGACCTTGGAATTGCAAGTGGAATCCCTGAGGGAGGGAAATAATGATTGGACTTGTTGGAAACGACGCTGCAGGCAGGCCCCCGCTCTCGGGTCTTGGCAGCGCGCCAGGAATCGGATTGTCAAATCATAACGCGCTGTGCGTTGAATCGAGCCTGGGCCACGAACCCCCTGTTCATTTTCTGCTTGGTGACAAGTCAGATGGCGAGTTACCTGCTTTGTACAAAGTGAGACCCGGCTGTATGACAACTCGCGTCTGTGGACCATCACGTGTAATCCTAATCAACATTCTCTGCAAGGATCAATGCTTTTGCCTGTCGGAAACGCAGCTGGGCATCATCATGTCGACCAGTTGCGAATCATGGAACCATGTAAAACAAGGCCATTGTGAGGCTTGAACGGCCCAAATCGGGTCGCTGTTCTGGTGGCAGATGGTCGGGCCGATATCGATGATGATGATGGAAGGGCGATCATCGGAAAGCACAGCAGAATATAGTAATGGGCATCAATGTCGGTGAGACCTCATACTGTCGAGCTGCAACGCTGACATGAGAAACCATCCTGTCAGAATCGCAAGATGGTGCCTGCTTAGGTTAGTGATTCTTGGGAGAAGCTCTGGTTCAGGCCGGTGAGTTCTGCTCGGAGTCCCATCAGCCTCCGTTGTTCTTTCAAGACCTCCTTCATGAGGAAAGGCGGAGGGCTGAGCCCTGTATAGAGGCACAGGGTCCCTGAGGTACGAAAAAGAAGAACGCTAAGTGGGCGGAGACTCCGGGGTTTTTATCCTGGGATTCTGATAGAGGAAGAGCCTCCTCCCTAAGGTTCTTCTTAACCCGGGTTACGGGTTGCGGGTTGACTGACGGAAGTATATCCATCCAAGTTATTGTTGCTGCCTGCGGCGGGGAATGGGATCTGGAGTCACTGGACTGCATTTGAACGCCTTAGTTGTCTGCCACTTATCTGGGTGAATGCATATTCTAAATAAGTCGTCCCTGAAATCAACGAGGATTGACGCCAGAGGGCTGGATTTCTATTCTTGGCACATTAGAAGGGGCAGGTCATTGCTAGAAAAGTCCTTAAAGCGGGGGCTGTGATGTGGTCGAATGGCCAAGAATTTGTCCTCAGGACTATGCAATAAGGTACCTACATCGCTTAACCGACACTGTGTATGGTTTTTCTTGGAAGAGCAAAGAAAGGAACCCGTACAGAATGAAGCTATCTGTACCTAGCTATCAATTCCAGCGATAGGGCTGAAAATGTGGTTGCTACACAACCAGCTCTTACTCCACGTTTTGATATCGGATTCCCTGACGAATTACAAGAAAGTCCCCCTACCGTTGATAGAACAGTATCAGTCATCAGTCTTGGTAGTGGTCAATGATTTATGGGCCTTCTTTCTTAGCGATCGGAGTAAGCTTAGGTTCCTCCCTTTCCCCTGTTCCTTACCCATCCTCCTCCATCCAGTAGTACCGATCAACCGCTGTTGCCGACATTGTCCATGACCTGAAACGCTCAGAAATACCTATGTTGTTGAAATACTAGAGCGATAGAACAGCACGTGTTCCGACCTAGAATCCACGTTCGAGGTCGTCTATGAAGTATTAGGGGATAGCAAACACAAAGGTAAATACGTGTCTTCAAGAATTAGGCAATGCATAGAAATATTATTAAGCGCCTCTGAGCGTCGGCCGGGTTAGCTTCTTAATGTCCGGTTTGTTGTGATCCGATGTTGATCCCACTTAGGTTTTGTCTCGCGGAACATATACGCGCTCAGATATAGGGGATCATCTTCGTTTCATGTTGGTACCTAATCCGGGCGAAAGGCCATCACCCTCGTCTGTGTTGGCTTCGTGGAGTTATAAGCGTTTGAGGATCTCGTGAACGTATAATTTAATCAGAAGTGGAGGACCGCATCTCACCCGTAGGCATAGAATAGAGAATCAATAGGTAAATTACATGTCCTTTTTCGTTATTTATGGTGTCTTATGCTCACGTTCTGCTGCCGAGACTTGTCTCCTCCTGTTCCCAACAGACGTGTGACGCAGAAGGTAGGACTCAAGTAGTGTAGAACTAGGGACCACAGACAGTTGTATATACCGGCATGGAAAAACCGTATAATCCAAAAATCAGAGATGCTGTTGTAGAGCTAATGTCCTTGCCTAACTCCCCGTAGGTATTCCACTCAACTGGTCTTCCTTGCACAACATAGATACCTAACTGCCTAGGTACCTATGTTAAGCCAATCGATCACCTACCCGAGAAAGTCAATAATGCCTGGCTCTTGGGTACAACCTGGCCTTATGGCAGGACTTCATGGATGCATGGCCCCCTAAACATTGCCAAGCCCGGTAAGGTGTTGCCTTTAGCGAAGACACCTACCGAGAACAATTCACGGCATTTCTGGAATCCATCCATCTCTCATCGCGCTCCCTGATGGATTTCATGTGCCGACGCGCAATCAGTAAAGAGTCTAAAGACCCCCTAATCCCTACCTCAATTCCGCCGAGAACTATAAGCTACGTCACATCCAGCACTTACCCCCTACCGGGTCCTGACTCCAGACTCCTGACCAGTCTTCTGAGCTCAGGGGCTATGATCGCCCTAAAAAGCTTGGTCTATACTCTATACGGTAGTTGACCATAAACTTTCATAGCTTCGTGTACAACTACCCTGAGATTCTGAATCTAAGGGGTTATTAGGCAGAAACCTCCTGATGAGCTCTGACCAGTGACTACTGTAAGTGATTGATGAGAGCACCCTGGACCCATCTGCGTGTGTGGACTCTGGAGTTGTTCCCGCCCCGATCGTCAGGGGCAGGCGATCCTATGATAGTCGGCAGGAATGGAGTCTTTGGGATGATCATCTCGCAGGGCCAGGCGGAGGGATGGGAATGTTATGCGATGTGGATAACGCGATCATTACTTCTATCACCACGGATGACGGTCGAGTTCGCACATCATAAACTCAGAGTCATGGTAAATAGACTTTGAAAAAGAAGCCCGATGTGCCGTGTTGTGTTGTTTCTGCGATCTGGCTGGCCCACACCGAGCGGGAGTCGCCCGTCTCTCGATGGTCTACTGGCTCGATGGCAATAATGGCGCAGGTTCCCTCCGTATATTGTACATGTCCGTTTGAGCCGAGGCCGTTTTTCCAGTGGAAGCGCGCGTGGTGCTGCCAACTGATATTCGTCGCGGGAAGTCTCGCTAGTAAAGTACACGTGTGGAGGATGGGAGATTTTTGAGTTCATCCGGGTCTTTTGTCAGTGGCTTAAGTCTGGGAAAAGTTTCTGCCTACAATCATCATGTCGTGCTGTTGTGGATTGAGCAATTTCTATTTACTCCGTAGAGTCCGTACACTCCACTATCGAAGTAAGATTGTGAGAAGCACGGACGTGGAGCTGTGACGCTGTTCGCATTCCTCGCATTCTCGGGAATCGGCATGAAACATGTTGAGACGGCTCGGAGAAATCATCTAAGAATTAGCATGGCTACCGCATTCCAGTGTGTATGTTATTGTTCAGCATGGCAGTATTATTGATTTCCTGACGTTGATCAAGAGTGGATATGACGATGAATCAAGGCTTCTTGGTCTTCTTGACCGACGTATGCCCAGATCGCCGAGGATTCCAATTGACGTTATCATGACCCGGATCGCCCTTGGCGGCAGAGACAAGCTTTGCCTATCCGTCGATGCAAATTCAAAGTGTGTGCTTGGGGCCTTGGGTGGGTATTGAAATTGCGTTCGTTCATAATTTTCGTGACTTGAAGAGTACTTCAACAGCTTCTTGAGGAGCGCGGCGGGCGGATGCACTCCTGCTGCAGAACACGGATGGATGTAATGCGCATATCTCAGGAGCCACGTTCGTTCATTGGCCCCTTTTTTTAGACGCCGGAAAGGACTGGCTAGAGTCGGATATTCCCTTGTCAAGTTGTGGTGCACTAAGGCAGGGGACAGCCACTCAGGCACTCGGAATTCGGGCCTTGAGGAATCGCATGGTATTTCGTTTGTTTCGCTTTGAAGAGCAAAGGGACTTTTCTGGGGCCAGTCGCGGATTTCGAAGGAGAGAGAGAATGATCTCAGTGGAGACTGGAGAGGCGACTGTCTCAGGGGCACCATGACCCATCCAGCCAGGATCGATGGCAGGGTTCCTCGCGAGTCATCTGCATTGGCCTGCCGTGACTGGGCCCCACCAGCTCCGAAACAAGCAAAGCTTCAGGGCCAAACGGGCTCTCTGAGCCTGTCGGAGGCCTCCAAAAAAGCCCCTCTCCAGTTGGCCCCCATCTGAGGCCCCAATTAACGACCCACTCGGGTCCCTTCAGGGCCCAATGAACCCTGAGATATCGGCGATTCGGGGGTCTCACCATACCCTGAAGCCTCTTGCAAAGGTTGAGTGTGCGTGCCAATGATGGTCTGTCTCTGACAGCAACTTGCTCCATTGATGTGCAATTGCATCCACTGACACTGGCACAGCCCGCCTGATGATGCGTCGCCATCGCAATAATTAATCATGTTGCATGAAAGGGTGGTACATGGTTGATGGTGGACGAGAGTATGAGAAGACCAAGTCACTCTTTCTCCCGTGATGATTATTTCAGTATTATCCCAAACCCAAAACCCACCCACGACCACACTCGCCCAATCAACAGTTCGGCCTGCTTCTTCCCCCCTGCGCCGTCTTTCCTTCTTCCTCTCTTCCCTTTTCAACTGCGTCCTTCCTCCTCCATCTTCCCCCTGTCCCCTCATTCCTCCCCCCCCAATTCCATTCGTTTGGTGTCCTGGTTCTTTTGTGTTGGTGCCGCTCGACAACACACCACGCTCTTTTCCCCCAACTCCCCGTCAACTCTTGACACACTGGCTTCCGAGCTTTCCCGCTCATCATGAAGTATTCCGTCCTTGCCGGCCTGTCCCTCGTGGGCTCGGCCATGGCCACTATCCCTTCCATTGAGATCAAGGGCAAGAAGTTCTTCTACTCCAACAACGGCACCGAGTTCTTTATCCGCGGTGTCGCCTACCAGGCCGACTACACCAGCCCGACCAGCGGCTCCACCGGCTCCAGCCTCAACTACCACGACCCTCTGGCTGACGTTGAGAGCTGCAAGCGTGACATTCCTTACCTGGTCCAGCTCCGCACCAACGTCGTCCGCACGTACGCCGTCAGCCCTAACGCCTCGCACGACGAGTGCATGAACGCCCTGGCCGATGCGGGTATCTATGTCATCTCCGACCTGTCCGCCCCCTCCCAGTCCATCCAGTCCGACAACCCGAGCTGGGATGCTGACCTGTTCACCCGCTACACCGATGTCATCGATGCCTTTGCCAAGTACCCCAACGTCATCGGTTTCTTCGCCGGTAACGAGGTCGCCAACCGCATCAACAACACCGCCTCCATGGCCTACGTCAAGGCCGCCATCCGTGATATGAAGAGCTACATCAAGCAAAAGAACTACCGTTCCTCTTTGGCTATCGGTTACGCTACCGATGACGATGCCACCGTCCGTGAGCAGGTCTCCAACTACCTCGTCTGCGACTCCCCCGAGGACTCGATCGACTTCTTTGGCTACAACATCTACGAGTGGTGTGGTGAATCCAGCTTCTCCTCCTCTGGCTACGAGGACCGCACCAAGGAGTTTGCTGACTACCCTGTTCCCGCCTTCTTCTCCGAGTACGGCTGCAACCAGCCCAGTCCTCGTCTCTTCACCGATGTGCCTGTCCTGTTCGGCCCTCAGATGGACAACGTCTGGAGCGGTGGTATTGTCTACATGTACTTTGAGACCGAAAACAACTTCGGTCTGGTCTCGACCAAGGGCAACAGCGTCCAGACCCTGACTGACTTTGACAACCTGTCTTCCCAGATGAAGAAGGCCACTCCGACCGGTGTCAACAGCGCCAGCTACTCCGTCAGCACCACCGTTGGCCGCAGCTGCCCTACCGTTGATCCCTCCAACTGGCTGGCTGCCAGCGTGCTGCCTCCCTCGCCCAACGCCGATCTGTGCGCGTGCATGTACAACACCCTCGAGTGTGTGCCCGCGGACGACATCTCGAACAAGCAAATTACCGACATCTTTGGCTACTTGGGTGGTAAGGGAGCCATGAACGGTGTCGCGACCAATGCCACCACTGGCAAGTACGGTGCCTACTCCATGTGCAATACCAAGCAGCGTCTGGGTTGGGCTTTGAACCGCTACTACCAGCTGCAAAACAAGGCCAGCGATGCCTGTGGCTTCTCTGGTGCGGCCACCCTTGTCAAGCCCACCAGTGCCCCGTCCTGCTCTGCCCAGTCGTCTGCCATCAGCGCCATTGGCACTGCGGGCTCCAACAACGTCAACGGTAATCCGGTTGCCTCAGGCAGCGCTGGTGCCACCTCCACCTCCAAGGGCGCTGGCGCCGTCACCTTTGGCCCTCAGGCCGTCTACGTCGGCAGCTGGCAGACCGGTGCCTACGCGGTTGCCGCGATCGCCTCTGGCCTCTTCATGATCATGCTGTAAACCATTGTCAGCCAAGAACCAAAATGGGCTCTTGTTTTTTTCGTTTCTCTTTTTCGATTTTTGTGATAAACCGGCGTGTCCCGTTCGACGCGCTTTTTCTTTTCGTGTGCTATAGTTTCGGCAGTATTCGCGAGGCGCACATCCCCCCCCGTTTCTTGTATTCGAGAACCCTTTGTTCCGATAATTTGTTTATATATAATCTTTTTCATGGTCAATAGCTAGCCGGTGTTCATTCATTGATTCTGTGCAACGTATGAGGTAGTAGCAGTACACTGTCTGTACCTAGCATCTTGGGAAGACTGATGCGTCTGTGGAGTACTCCACCCGCATGCATAAATGCATTGTCCTGTGTAGATAATCAAATCATCTCTCCAGAAAGCCCTTGCACTCCACCAATTCCACTCCAGGGTGGGGTGCCACACAAGCCTAAGTTATTTAATCTCAGAATCCTGTTCATCGCATACAGGACCCTGTCTGTAGCGTCTCTGGAAGAGTAGATGCCATCCGCGGAGGGGATGGAGTGCTTCAACCGCATGCATACCTCCGTATTCAAATCGTTGGTCCAAGTCATATGAACACCATATAGTCAATTCCAACCATGGAACCACGACAGGTTAAGCTCTTTCCAATCTCTATAGAATCCACCCAATCGCACCAGTTGCTGTTTTGGGTTATCTTACTCGAATGCGTTGCCCATTTCGAGACTACGGAGTAGAGGACTTGGAGTCACAGGTGCGCGGCCCGCGCACCTCACCCGACCCGACTCCCACCCATATCAGAAGTATCAAACCCCTGATGCGTTGAAATCTGACTCATTTCTGTGCTGCGCGCCCTTCGAGGTTATCTTGGAAATTAGGAATTGTAGTTAGATTGTTTGAAAGTGTATTTAGAATTGGGGGTCGGTCGTGGTTGTGATCGTGGTTGTGGTTGTGCTTGAGATGCCCGAGTTGCCCGTGGCCCCTGGTATAGAGTCAGTGGATATCCGGATAGAATTTAAGCTGATATAAGTAATAAGTAATGATTGTGTACTGGAATAGCTAATGCATATGGCAATGACCTTTTATTGAATCAACCAATCTCTCCATTGAATTAGCCGGAGTTCATTGGACGGGATATAGTAGCTCCTGTGGGTCAATATCCCCAGGGCCAGCGCTAGTTTGATATTGGAACTATTAGATCTCCAGAACGAGAATCATCAGGATCGATTTGGAAGGTTGCTGGAAGCCCACAACTATGCCTGTGACTCAGAGTCAAAGATCAGTCCTACGCACACCAGTCCCAGGCAGCAAGTCCGGAAGATTCCCTGGGATATAAATGCCTAGCTTAAGGGCTTCCAGATCTTTTGCTAGATTCTCTATCTATCCGCACGATTCTCTGCCCGGAAGTTTCCACGAGCCCGAGTTAAGCTTAAAAGCTCGCTCACTTTCTTCCTTCCCCTCCCATCTTTCCTCTTTCACCACCATCCCTTCTCAAGACCGTTCGAACTTTGTGTCCAGCAACGATGGAAGCAATTAACCGAACCTTCCAAGTCTGTATCCAGGAGTCCCGCGCCGCCTTGGTCACATATGTCACGGCGGGCTACCCTACCGCAGTCTCGACCCCAGATATCCTGCTCGCTATGCAGGCCGGAGGCACGGGTAAGCTTCTCCCTCGAGTCCAGACCTCGCCCTCAATCATCCTATCTTCGAGAGCTTTTATCTCTAACAATGTCCCTTCTGAATAGATATCATCGAGATTGGAATCCCCTTCACTGACCCATTAACTGACGGTCCCGTGATCCAAGCAGCAAACGCTCAAGCTCTCCAGAATGGCGTTCGCATCCCGGAAATGCTCCAGATGGTCGTTGAGGCCCGCTTGCGTGGCCTGACTGTGCCAGTTGTGTTTATGGGTTACTACAACCCTGTCCGTGCCTACGGTGAAGAACAGTTCATCCGGATGTGCAAGGATGCCGGCGTTAATGGTTTTATTGTCGTGGATTTGCCCCCCGAGGAAGCGGTTCGCTTCCGGGGAACATGCAAAGGATTCGGGTGAGTCTTTTCTTCTCAATTTGAATTTATCTCGGCTTAATTCATACGGATATGTGACTGTTGCTTGCTCATCGAGGTTGATTGCTGACGTGGAATATATCACCAGCCTGTCGTACATCCCTTTGATTGCCCCTTCGACCCCCGATGACCGCATGAAGATGCTGTGCAGCATCGCTGATTCCTTTGTCTATGTCGTCTCCCGGATGGGGGTCACTGGTGTCCTCAAGTCTCTTGATCCAGGTTTGAACCAGTTGCTCGATCGTGTGCGTGTGCACACCGAGAACCGGGTTTCTACCGTCGTCGGTTTCGGAATCAACACTCGGGAGCAATTTACGGATGTCGCCCAGATTGCAAACGGCGTAGTGATTGGCAGCAAAGTGATCAGTGTTATCCGTGATGCACCGGAAGGCACCTGCGCCCAGAAGGTGCAGGAGTACTGCATGTATGTCACTGGCAGGAACGAGCCTCGCGTCATCACTCCTCCTATTGAGAACGGCAAACTTGATCAAACTACAGCGGCCACTTCAGCCAAGGACCTCGAGCATGGAGCAAATACCAACACCACCGACTTGACTACCCGCTTTGGACAATTTGGCGGCCAATACGTGCCCGAGGCACTGATGGAGTGCCTCACTGAACTGGAAGCAGGCTTCAGAGCTGCCAATACCGATCCATCCTTCTGGGCGGAAATTTCCTCTTACGCGTCCTATGCCAATCGTCCCTCCAACCTCCATCTAGCCCCCCGCCTGACAGCCCACGTTGGTGGCGCCCGTATTTGGCTCAAGAGAGAGGATCTGAACCACACGGGCAGCCATAAAATCAACAATGCCCTAGGTCAAATTGTCCTGGCCAAACGCCTCGGAAAAACCGCGGTCGTTGCAGAGACCGGCGCTGGCCAGCACGGAGTCGCAACAGCTACCCTCGCGGCACGTTTCGGGATGAAGTGCACCATTTTCATGGGTGCCGAAGATGTCCGCCGCCAGGCATTGAATGTGTTCCGGATTAAGCTTCTAGGCGCAACTGTCATCCCCGTCCCTGGCGCTCATCCTGGCGACAAGGGCACGCTGCGTGATGCCATCAACCAGGCCTTCCGCACTTGGGTCACAGACCTGGATAGCACACATTTCGTCATCGGATCTGCTTTTGGACCTCACCCTTATCCAACGATTGTGCGCACGTTCCAATCTGTGATCGGTAACGAGGCTCGCCGGCAGTATCAAGAGCTGAACGACGGCAGACTTCCCGATGCTGCGGTTGCCTGTGTTGGTGGCGGATCAAACGCTGCCGGAATGTTTTACCCCTTTGTCCAGGATTCAGGCGTCCAGCTCGTCGGTGTTGAAGCAGGTGGTGATGGCGAGGGTGCCGGCGCCGGCCGACACGCAGCTACCCTGTCTCGTGGTTCTGTCGGCGTTCTCCACGGCGTCCGGACATATCTTCTACAGGACGACGACGGCCAAGTCAACTCGACTCATTCGATTTCTGCGGGACTGGATTATCCCGGTGTCGGTCCCGAGCTTGCCAGCTGGAAAGATTCAGGCCGGGCACGATTCATTGCTGCGAGTGACCGCGAGGCACTGGAAGCATTCCGTACTCTCAGTATGACGGAGGGCATCATTCCAGCCCTGGAGAGTGCCCACGCCATTGCCGGTGCAATGAAGCTGGCTAAGGAGCTCGGTGAAGGCAAGGACATAGTCGTTTGTCTGAGCGGTCGTGGCGATAAGGATGTTCAGACAGTGGCGGAGATGCTGCCAGAGCTCATGCCGGAGACTGATGAGAAGTGAAGAGAGCGCTGGTCAAGGGTCAGAGGGATATGATTCAGTGGTTTCTTTGTTTTCTTTCGTTATCGCTTCACGGCGGCGACTTTTTTCCTTTATGTTTCTCTTAATTTGGCCCCCCTCTCTATGTTTTGACCCTGCCTGAATGCGAGAAAATACACTTTCAAGCCCAGAGTAGAAATACTACTAGCACTGGTCTTCCCAAATCGTCTCCGCGACCCCCTTCAGCTGTTGTTCTGAGATTTCCAGATCTTTCTCCCGTGGACAGGATAGCGGACGATGGAACAGACTCTCAAATGAAATGGCGAGAGGATGCTCACTAACGCCCGTCCGGTTTCCTCGCGTGGTAATCCAGATGACCTGTGAGCGATGAATGCGGTCGTTCTGTCTCTCCCACTTCTCAATCCTGATTGCCGGCCGCGACCGATTAATTCGAAGTGTCAAGCATATTTCTGCCTTTTCGTTGTCAGGATCCAGCCAGAATTGCACATCGGAGAAGGAGTAGAGATCAAGCACTGTCTAGGCAGAGAAACTACAAGGTCTCGAGTAGCCGCATGGTACCATTTATATCCCTTCGTACCTTCGAAGCTATTCTGAGATAGACTGCTAATCATGTTGTTAACAGTTGCTAGTCTGATATACTCCGTACCCGACGCGAGTTAGCCAGAAGGTCTCGGCATGGGTCGCTGCGCTATAAACGGGAGGAAGGCCTCAAGGGAGCCAACCTCTGCTCCCCCGTCTGTTGCGATCTGCTTTCTCGACGTTCGCTGCAAACTACCACCCGCCACAGCAAATCCTCCTCACTCCTTCTCCCCGACTTGACTCCCATCTCCCCACACCACATCTAGTGGGGATGATGCTAGCCATTCCTCTCAGACCTCCTAGCTCATTTGCCCCGTCCGCAACACAAACGGGCGCACCATGTCTGATCCGTTCTCTAGCGCAGCTGGTGCGGTCGGTGTGGTCTCCCTGGGCATCTAGGTATACAAAGAGATCGCGAGCTACACGGAGCCATGGCGGGGCTACGATGAGGAGATTGAAAGAATTGGGCTCAAGGCCGAATCGCGAGCTGGCATCATAACCCGGCACCTATAACCTGGCCTATTGACAAAGGCGCGAGTGTGGACAAACGATTACCCTCTTTTAATAGGACAGTTGCTCATCTGGCGAGCTCGTGGATAGTTTGCGAATCTTTGTATGCCATTTCCAGTGACAATTTTCCCAGAAGAAATCAATGGCCGAAGTTTGAGGCTAAGCTACAGCATACAAGGATACCATTTTCCTGGTCCCTCCTGTTCATGATCATTGCGTATGCGCTTGTTGTCCGGGTGGTTGTACGACTTTCTCAGTAGCGCCGAGAACTTCTTTCAAGCGGGTGGCAACAAAGTACCTGCCGTTGAATGAGTGTACGATGCTTTTTCGTCCGATATTCCGTCTTCTTCTACAGTGGGTGGACATCAGAGTTGGAACTAGCATGTCATAGTTTGATGTCTCACATTTCATGCCCTTGGCTTGCGGCATACATGTTGTACTGAGACTGCTGATTCCTACCCTCTTGAACTCTAGAATATTAAGGATAAGCAAGAGGTTGAAGAAATCCGGGACAAGGACTAGAAACTGTACTACGAACTTGAGCAACTCCCGTCTCTGAATTTGAAAATAAGTTCAGACAGCTCGGACTGCCTATCGTGGAGTTCTTGGACTGGTATTGACACGGCCGCATGGGTGAATATCTGTCGAAGCCTGGCTCATACGATGACCAGCACATCCAGCAGACGAGAACTCTTGGCATTTTCCGGAGCCGCATGGAGTTGATATTCGTGATGTGGTTTATTACTTCGGCGATCAGGTTGAGGAAGTTACATCCGAAAAGAGCCTTGGTGATATTTCTACTGTATCTACTGCCTAAATCTTTGGTGGCTGCAGTGAATAAACTGCATTAATTACCAGCCTTGACAGCTCGATTGCCACGGGAGCCATGATTGACGAACTGTGAATGAACAGCGAGGCCGGGGCGTTGCCAGTCGTCTTTCACCGAAGCTTCATTCCCCACCTTTAGTCATTTACTCCACCAACCTCTCACCTTCCTCACTCGACGCAAGACTCGCAAACTGAATACCGCGAATTTCATGGCCCTTCCACATCAAGAGCATCACAAAGAAGAACGAAAACACCGCAAAGAACGCCATCATTCCATAAACCCAGCCTACATCAACCGCCTCCACCCACGGATTGATATAAAAGCTAATAGTCAGTCCATACGCAATGCGATAAGCACCAATTACTATACCCGCCTCGGCAGGGTATTTTGTGAAACACTCGACAACGTAGTTCACTGTTACCGGCACGCTGGCAAGGGATCCGATGGTGACGATGAACACTGCCAGCGCGAGGACCATATAGTGTAGGTGGTACTGTAGCGCAGCGCCGAAGATACCCAGACCGATCGGGTTCAAGATGAGGCTGGGGAGCCATAGGACGTGCAGGCGATATTCGGGCTTCCAGGCTCCGTGGTTCAAGCGGCGCGCAAGAGCGAGCGGGATCCGGTCGTTCAAGTAGTGCCCGAAGAATTGGACAAAGATGATGCCGATCCAGTGGCAGAAAGTGAATGCGGCGTTTTGCTTCAGGGTGAACCCATAGCCTCCAGCTGCGACGGGCTTCTGGAGCCAGACGGGGGTAAGTGCGTTGACGCCGACGTAGAAGCCGAAGGAGATGAGGGTGAAGACGCCCATGATAACTGTGACGGGACAGAGGCCGATGAGAATGGGAGTAATCCCAACTTTAGCCTAGAGCCCGTTAGCTACATGTTTTTCCGGATTTGGGAGATGCTTGATCATGCCGTTTCCCTCCATGTAGTCGGCTGCACGACTCGCTGCCCAAAGAAGAACGTGGCCATCCGGTTGCCGATGAAAGTGATTGGAAGCTCTGGGTTCTTGTCAATGTCCACACGGTTGAAGCCGGTCTCCTCCAAGCACAGGAAGCAGCATATCAGAGTGAATCCTAGTAGACCGACGGTCCACCAGAACTCCACCGGGAAAAACGCGCCGGCTGAGATAAAGCCCGAGAACGTCGGCCCTGCTATTGTTCCAAATAAAAAGGCCATATGCAATGCGTTCAAAGCACGACCACGCTGATGCAGGAAGAACAAGTCGGTCACGACGCGGGGTCCAAGTACCGTCGGCACTGCACCGAAGAACCCGGAGAACAAACGAGACATGATGTACGGTATGTAGTCATTCGGATGGGTCATAACGGCACCCCAAACCTGGCATACAAGCGTACAGAGCACACACCAGAAGATGACCGAGCTGCGGCCCAGGCGGTGGGCGATGGGCGCGAAGAAGAATGGCCCTGCGGCCATACCGGCCAGGGCAGCCGAGTTCTACAAGGATGTTAGTTCTGTAACAAGTCTGAAGATATGAGCGCGAATGTACCGCATAAGACTCCTGCAGCTTCGTCTTATGATACAGCTTCTCTTGATCACCGAGATTCAACTGCCCCGACAAGGGCGCAATCGCGCCCGAGAACGACGCCAAGCAAAGCACCGATAGAATAATATACTTTCGCCGCGATGACCAGTTCTGCCAAGTCGTGTTAGCTCTCACGCAAATGAGCCTTCGGGTCACGCAACCCGCGCCTATAGGATCTCATCGCATACCAAGGGGTCGCGGGGGTGGGTACTGGGCTGAGGAACCAAGACAAAATGGGCCTCGTGCGCCACTGGCGTCGAGGATGCCACATCCCGAGCCTCTTTCGCCTCATCCATGGCCAGCATAGTTGTGCTCAAAGCCTCAAAGCCTCGAGTACTGGTATCGACAGTTTTGGCGGGAATAGGGGTGACTGAGAGACTGGACTTATCCCTTGAAAGTTTAGTGTGTTTTTTTTGGCAGGGGCAAGCGACTTGCATGTCTTGGCGGGCCGACAGCCGTTTAGTGTATTTTGTCTTATGACGCGTCACCATTGACCAACACAAGATGCCAAAGGCCGTTTTGTGCTTCACAAATCATACTCTCGCATATTTCTGCGTAAAGAGGTATTCATATCATGCGATCATTTGCTCGTTACTACCATCATTGCTTTTAAGAGCCCTAACCTTGGCTGGAAACCTTGTTGCGTTTACCTTTGTGCCAGCACGAAGTGGAGCGACAAAAGATCCACTCACCCTGACCAGCTCACCAGCCTGAGTGAGCTTCTTGCTCGAATATCTTGAACGGTGTGACGAACACTACTCGATCTCCATTTCCTCAATTTATAAAATATGGACTAACCATTGGATGCATGATCCACTCAGAGCTGGATGTTGAATACGACTTTCCCTCCAACCACCAGTACCTTGTCCCCGAGTGCACGACACACTTCAAAACCCTCTCCCCAGAAATCTCAGAGCTGGCGTGATACTACGAGAGTGCAATATCTATAGCAAATGCCTCTGGCTGTCCGATGCCAAGGTAATCTCCAACCCAAACGAATACGGTAGCGTGATGTTACGCTGCAGGGTCTTGCTTAGGGGATGGGGGCCAGGCATTTCCAGACTCCCTCTCAGAACCGCCACTTCCCCTCTTTCCCATCTTCAACCTTCCAAAAAAATGCCTGCGCTTCTATGTTTAGAAAATCCTTTACTCGGTAAGATGTTTCCGACGTGTTGGAATTATAGCGCTGATATTTTCATCAGATATTCAGGCCTTCGGGTATGATTTGAGACACCTCCCACCATCTGAACGAGTCGTGCCGATCTTTCTGACTGTTGCGCAGAAACCAAGACCTGCTCGACAAATATGGACTACATGCTAACGATGCCATTCTTGCTGGAGAGTCTCACAAGAACCTCTTCGATGAGTTGATCAATAAATACTCGGCGGAAACAACCGCAGGTGGCGGGGCTCAGAATACAGCGAGAGGCGCCCAGGTACAAGGAAACACTTTCTCCTCCACGCTTAAAGTTGCTTAAGACTTGCTCTAGTATCTACTGCCCCGCGACAGCGTTGTATACATAGGTTGCGTCGGAAGCGACAGTTATGCCGATACTCTGCGGGCCTCGTGTCAAAAGGCTGGTGTTCGTGCGGAATACCTAGTCGACGAGACGCATCCAACCGGTCGCTGCGGCGTTGTGATTACAGACAAGAACAGAAGTCTCTGCACTGAGCTTGGCGCCGCTAATCACTACAAGCTGGAGCATTTGCAGCGACCTGAAATCTGGGAAATTGTTGAGTCAGCGCAGGTTTACTTTGTTGGAGGGTACCACTTGACCGTGTGCCCTGAGGCGGCTTTGGCTCTAGCCAAGGAAGCTGCTGCTAAAAACAAGGTTGGTTTCATCTTGTTTTTTTCGCTTTCTACTAATTTACGTAGAACATAAGACTCACAGATTTCGTCAGGTCTTTGTCTTTTCGCTATCTGCTCCCTTTATTCCAACCGTGTTCAAGGATGCTCTGGATCAGACCGAGCCCTATTGGGACTATATCATCGGAAATGAAAGCGAAGCTCGGGCATGGGCGAAATCCCATGGGTTAGAGGTAGGTACTTATGGGTCCCCTCCCTTGCTTGATAGCTTTAGTCTAATCATAAGCAAGTCGGAGGATACTGTTACGATTGCCAAGCATCTTGCGAACCTGCCCAAGGCAAACCCAAAAAGGCCTCGGACAGCCCTGATCACCCAGGGCTCTGCTTCTACAATTATTGCTGTTTCTGGAAGTCCTGGACATCGGGACATTCCTATCCGCAAGATCTCCGAAGCAGAGATCATTGACACAACCGGTGCTGGGTGAGCGAGACTAGATGACTGCTGCCTCAGTAACTATTATGAAGAATATGCCAACACTAACTAATCTATGCTTTCAGTGACGCTTTTGCGGGAGGACTACTGGCCGGTATCGTACAGCATGAACCTCTGGAAACCTCTGTCGACATGGGACACTGGCTTGCAAACTTGGGTATACGGCAAATGGGCCCAAAGTCAGTTGATTCTACACAATAGTTACGTTTGACTTATCTAACAGTTTGTAGCTACCCCCTTCCGAAGCAAGCCTATATCCCGCTATGAAATATCCTCTGACCGCCGCATTATTGGGGTATTGACTATTCGATTTAACATGGCATGAAGCTCGTATGAAATAGGCGATTGCATCATGGCTTTCAACAGCCACTTTTCAGCGTTTCACACTTTGTTTTACAATGTCTCTCGTTAAATTTCAAATCACAATGTAGATGTGAGATTTCATTCCTGAGTCGGCATGCTCATACAACAAAATCATTCCTCGCCTAATAGTACCGATGTGTCCCCATCTCGTTGTGCACGAGGATAACAATTTCCATCTGTTAAAAACTTGCATCTCTTCGCTGTTCCCCCTTCTATTGTAAACGATAACAAGCTCGGGTACATGCTCGACTGCGGGGCGGACTTTTTTTTTTTTTTCTTCGGCGACAGTCCAAGTCGCCGAGAGGTATGAAATACAAAACCTGCACGATCTCCATAAAACTTTGACTGTCTTTGGATAAAGCTTGTCATTTAAAAATCTGATGGATCACTAGTCACCGTCTTTTCTTTCTTCGACATTGATATACCCGAAAATGGCTGTCCGGTCAGATCCCGAATCCCAAACACCCGAGCCGCAACTCGACTCGTTGCACGACTCAGAAACAGACGAGGAATTAACCTCCAAGCCACAGCCGCCGACTGGGTACAGCCTACCATTATGGCGCAAATGTCTGATCCTTTTTGTGGTCAGTTGGATGACATTAGCAGTTACATTTTCAAGTACATCACTGCTTCCTGCCACTCCAGAGATCGCCAGTGAGTTTTCTACGACTACAGAGATCCTCAACGTCATCAATGCGGGTGTGTTGATTGCAATGGGCTTTTCGTCCTTTATCTGGGGTCCGATCACGGACTTGTTTGGGCGTCGAAATGCCTACAATGCTGCTATCATGGTCTTGTGCGCCTGCTCGGCGGGCACGGCGGCGGCGATCAATTTGCACATGTTTATTGCGATGCGTATATTATGTGGATTTACTGGGACTTTCTTCATGGTCGCTGGTCAGACAATCATTGCGGATATCTTTGAGCCGGTTCGTCGTTTACGCGAAATTCTTCAGGACAGGAGGATTGCTAATTCCATGGTATAGGTTGTACGAGGGACAGCCGTGGGCTTTATGATGGTGGGTTCAGTCAGTGGTCCTGCAATCGGTACGTTTATACCATTTTTATCTCCTCTCTGTCGCTGTCAATACTAAGTATTTCAAGGTCCATGTGTCGGCGGTGTTATTGTTACCTTCGCCCAATGGCGCATCATCTACTGGCTCCAATTCGGAATGACGGCGCTCGGACTTGGACTTTCGCTTCTGTTCATTCCAGACATCCAGAAAAAACAGCAGCCTCTGCCTTCAAAAGGGCCTGTCACTCTTTCTTTCGTCCTGCACATGTTCAACCCATTACGCATCTTCCGCCCATTCATCTACCCAAATGTGTTTCTCTGCGTAAGTTGAATCAAGCGGCTCTCGATTTGATCTCATGGCTAACACCAGCAGCATTTCACATGCGGTTTATTGGCAACATTCCAATACGCCCTTCTCACATCCGCTCGCTCCATCTTCAATCCTCGCTTCCACCTGACAACACCCCTCGTGAGCGGTCTCTTCTACCTTTCCCCGGGAATAGGCTTCCTTATCGGGAGCGTCATGGGTGGCAAACTTTCAGATCGCGCAGTCAAGCGATGGATCAAGAAGAGAAATGGCGTGCGCCTGCCTCAAGATCGACTGAATAGCGGTTTGATTAGTCTGTTCGCAGTGCTTCCTGCGTCGACATTGATCTACGCCTGGACATTGCAGGAAGAAGTTGGAGGCATGGCCGTGCCGATAATTAGTGCTTTCTCTGCTGGAGTTGGGCTTCTGGGCACGTTCAATGGGTTGAATACGTACTCGGCTGGTGAGTGATTTGCTTCCTTGGCTGTAGTATAGGATATTGTCTAACAAGTTCATCAGAGGTCATGCCGCGTATCCGTTCTGAAGTGATCAGTGGTAAATACGTGGTCCAGTATATTTTCGCGGCGGCTGCAACGGCGGCTGTTGAGCCACTGATCAATTCTATTGGTGTTGGCTGGACATTTACTATTTGTAAGTCCGAAGATGAGAGACTACAGCACCTGTCCTTGAGAAATCTAACACCTGCTTCTAGGCGTTGCATTTGCGATTATTGGCGGGGTTTGTGTTTTGGCGATCACTAAATGGGGAATCGACATGCAGCGATGGGTGGAAGAGAGAATCGGCGTTGATGCGAAACCATCCTAAAAGTTTACTATTGCTTTTTGGCTTCTGTTTTTCTCACGATATGATGAGTTTTGCATAGAGAGATAGACTGATAGAACCGACATAGAGATACACAGAGATACATGACGCTACGAGATAATGAAGGCCGAGGCTAATTTGGAAACAATCCCTACTTCCAATTTTCAGAGACAGGAGACCGGGCTTACAACAAGCTCGTACCCAGAATAACTTTGTTCCTCTATGCAAATGTACTATCGGACTCTTGACCGATCGTCTAGAAATCGTCGTTGATATGCTCCACTCTTTCTTCCGCGTGAGACATGATTGGTCAGTGTCAAATGCAACATCTCGGCCAAAGCCGCCGAGCTCGGCGATGTTCGCCGAGCGTGCAAAGTGACACACTCAACTCCTCGAATTTTCACACGGACCAATACCTGGGCAGAATCATAATCCAGACAGAGATGGCGCGAAGTACAGGGCTGAAAAGGCGCTCACTATTTGCCGACGAAGAGGTTGAAAGTCCTCGACAGCAACGAAGGAAGTTTGTCGCGTGCGTAGACCTCCACCCTGACCATCACCGCCTCGCACAGCCTTAGGTTGCTCACTGACAAATACTCCAGATGCCAGCGATGCCACGCCCATAAGATTAAATGCTCTGGTGACCAGCCCTGCAGCAAATGTCGCGCAGTGGGCTGCGCCGAGGAATGCGCGTATGCTTCAAGAGATCGCCAGGTCAAAGTCAGCGAGAAGTATGGCTGCTTTTCGCCCTTCCCGAACCGAGCCTCGGCGGCTCGGGCATGTTTTTCTTTTTTCTTTTTTAGATTCGATTGTGGAAGGCTAATCTAATGTCTTCGTTCTAGCTACCTCGATCAGCTCCTGGAGGAGAATCGGCGCTTGAAGGAGCAATCGGTGACCTCGGCCGGCGGGACCGAAGCAAGTGGCCCGCCCAATACTGAACGGTATGTCGCCTCTACCGTGTACGACTTTTATGAAGTCATTGAATGATTTATTGACGTGGGTAATAGGGCCCCTTCTCGACCTGCTGATGCTGCAGATGCCCCTGATGCCCCTGATGCTACAAGCATCCAGAACCCGATCATTGGTGACCGAGCGTGGTTCCACCGCTATGATCCGTCCTCGCCCCCGATCTATATCGGCGAAGCGGCATGCTCCGCGTTTGCAACTCGCTTTCGCCGTTTTCTTACAGGAAACAATGCAACTGCGCATATCACACGCACCCAATGGGAGAGAGAAGATGTCATTGCCGCGGCAGCGAATGAAGCCAACGCCCAGTGGCCGAGTCTACATCACGCCCGGTTGCTGGTTCGAATCGCGATTAACCAGATCGGACATTTGTATCACCTGATGATGCGCAAGACCACTTTGGATAAGTTGGAAGAAATCTACCAAACGGGCAGCTTTGACTGTGTGTCGAATAAGTGCAAGTTCTTTGCGCTGTTCGCGTTTGGCCAGGCCTACTCCGTTCGGTCTGATCCTACCACCGGATCAAGAGTCCCTGGCACGGCATATTTTGCACGAGCTATGAGCTTAGTTCAAGTCCTGCCAGAGCGGACGAGCATCACCCATCTGGAAACTTTGCTGCTACTAGTAGGGCCCCCGATTCCCTCAATCACACCCGTCAGAAGCTAACAAGGGCCAGTCCCTATTCTCGTACTACCTTAACCGACGACACTCGGCATACGTGCTGATAGGAAACGCCATGCGCATGGGCCTAACGATAGGCCTGAATCACAACATCCCCGAATCCCAACTCATCGACCCCGTAGAACGTCAACACCGCATCGAGATTTGGTGGACAATCTACATCTTCGACCGTATGTGGGGATCAAAAATGGGTCTGCCCATGCAAATCCTCGACGAAGATATCCACGTCGACATGCCCACAACCATCTCGCCCAGCTGGCGCCACGAAGAAGAACTCTCCGACACAGACTACATGACTGCGAACATCAAGCTCGCCCGAATCGTCGGCGAGACAATCGCCCGACTCTACAGCCGACGCAAGTACCAAGAAACATTCCTGCAACGCGTCCAAAAGCTCCTCAAAGCGCTGAAAAACTGGGTCGACACTCTACCCGAAAGTCTGCGTCTGAACATCGACGATCTCGAGTCCAGCAAAAAACCCGTCGTTTCCCTGCACATGGCCTTCAATCAATGCGTCATCCTCACGACCAGACCAACACTACTCCATCTCCTCATCACCCTCCGCAAGAATAGCGGGTCAAGACCGCTGGCCGAGAATATCCGCGACTCAGTCTCCCAGCCCGTCCTCACGCTCAGCGAGGCTTGTATCCACGCCGCGCGGCACTCGCACTCGATGATTCTCACCCGCTGGATCAACGGGACCTGCCCCTCCTTCGGCTACTTCCACGCGCACTATCTCTTTTCCTCCGCGCTCATCCTGGCCATGTCTTCTTTCGTGCCGATCGGTAACCCCAATGACATGAGTGGTTTCGACTCCGCACTCGACGTGCTGCGCTCCATGTCCGAGAACGGGAACCTCGCTGCTGCAGAGTTCTACCATAACCTGGCGCAGGTGAAAGTCTGTCTGGACGCGTATCGTGGTACAACTCGGCCCCAGTACAGCGACACAGCGCCAGGAATAAATCCAGACATGGCGAATTCACCTACTCCGGCTGCGCTTAGGTCAGTATCTGGGTTGGCGTCGACACTAGCAGCGCCATCTAGTTCGGCAAGTTTACCAGGACTTGTGTCGAGTGCGCCGGCCGCGTCTGTGTTACATTCTGATGATGATTTACTGGCTGGTCAATCGGCTCACGGGCCTGATGCGTATAATCTGCCTGCGCGGGATACTATTAATGGGTACACGACGGAAATGGCGTTCCTCGAGCCGACGATGCAGGATTTCCTGGCTCAGTCGGATATTGATCTGGGTCTTCTGCATCCGGTTGATACGTTCCTCAGCGAGGCGGAGAATCTTTATACTTGCCATGAGCTATAGTGGTACCCTTAATGTTAAACTTTCGTCTATCTACTACGGAATGCCTATAAGACCTTGCTTCGTTCTTGTTGCCGGTATTCAGAGTCGTTCTTTTACAATGGGCGCATGGAGCTCTCTAGGTTCGAGTATGAAGTTCTTGGGTGCCGGTGGTTACTGATGACTAGAGATACTGATATCAATGGTTAAGGCTCGTAGGATTAAGTAACGTTTATAATGCAGGTCCTGGATGTTAGTCTGGCTCCGGGATTAGGATTAGTTATGGGTGAGTGTACCAGGTAGTTAGAGAAGGTTAGCACGGCTCCAGGAGGAATGTCAGTAAGCATAGTTGTTGCTGCTCAATGCATAGGTGGGGTAGGCATACACGATGAAGCAATCTAACAGGAGACTGCCGAGGACAAAATAACAACCTATCACCAACATGAACATGATCCCGATCTAGCGGGTATATCAAGTAGGAGGGGATGACCAAACATAGGTAAAATAGTCCGCACAAGCGTCTTCTAGGCTGGCGAGGCCTCGACATCAATGCGGGGGCTGACATGAAAGGATGTGGAAGCCATTCGCAAGAAGGGCAACCAGAGCCTAAAGCATGTGGTCAACTTCAAACGAGAATTTCTCACCGTGTCGAGAGAGGATGTCCAAACAGACAAGCCAGGCTCGTCGGGAGAATGGATCCTTGGTGGATATCTCGCGGAGCCAAAGAGCAGCTTTCTGGATCTTCTTAACCAAGCTGGCGGCCTCGGGGGTCCCGGGTTGTGTGCGTGTGAAGAGTTCGATCATGAGGACGGTGGTAGCTTGCATGATGTAGTGTAGGACACACCACCATGGAGAAACACCGTATAGCCAAGTCGCGTCCGGCTCGCTGGGGAGCATGTCCAACATCTTTCCTGCCATCTGCACACACATGGCTGCCATTGTGCCACAAAGAGCGCCGCCGGGACTCACACTAGGGGATTGGAATGCGAGGTGACGGAGGCAGGGTTGAGAGATGACGAGTTTGGTGTTGTAGAAGCGGAAACCGAGGTCGGCACGTTGACGAACGTAGGGGTCGATGGTGGTGGTGTCTAGCCTGGTGAAATGGAACTCTGCTGGGAGGCGGGCGAGCCACTTGTCAGCATTCGTATTAAGGTTTGATATCGCAATTTCTATCTCGATCCACGATCTCCGTGTGGCGCCAGGGGCGTATAAGGTCTGAATAGCCTCTCTCATGAGCATATCCAGGTCCACTCCGTAGAGAAAGGATAGGGAAATGTTCGGCGTGATGGTGACATTGAGGTCCGGCATTGCTTTCTCAGTTTCCTTCCCTTTCTTTGAGCCGCTCCTCGCGAAGTGATTCGGGTCGATCGAGCCATCACTGGGTCCGGCGGTAGTGGCGGCGCCACCACCAGAGGCCAAAAGCGAAGTCATCAGATTATTCCGGACAGACAAATTGTCAATAATTTGAACGACTCTCTGGACTCCAAAGTCCTCCTCGACGTATGGAATTGGCAAGGGCGTCGTGCAAAAGGCCACGTCGGTGCTGGGTGGGCGACCGGTCCTCACGCAAAGCACAGTATCCAACATAAAAAGTGCCCACCACACGCGGTATCGAGTCTCTTTCGACACTTGTGCAACGCTGCCAGTCTCGCTCCGGAGGTTGAGACCCATGGCCACCGCAGATCGAATCGCAATACCAATAATTCGCCAAGATCTAGCAAAGGGGAACACGTTCGATGGGTTAGAAACCGCGTCTGTAGCGCAAAAAATCCACGTCTGGGGCTGAGGGCGATGAGCACCTACCGGTTGACTTGGCCAGCAGAAAGGAGGTAAAAAGCAGTCAAGCCTTCTACTTGCACTTGCTGCAAGTTGGGATGATCCAACAGCGCGACGTTATCCGTGCTCAGGCGCCAGGCCCGAGCAAAATATGAGCAGTGGTCATCACCATCCCCCTCAAGGCCACTACCACCGACAAGTAAAGTGTACCTCGCCGCAATCGCAAACACAAGGTTCAGTACTGCAATCCATCGCTTGCCGGGTCGCACGTTCGGATTCGTGTAGAAGGACCGGTATTGACCTAAGAAGACCCCTTTTCCAATTATGGGGAATGAAGGATGCACTGTTTGGAAATAAACGTCCACCAGGTGGTCAGCGATATGCTGGGGAGGTCGTTTCGATAATTCGACATGATCGAGGCTGGAGATTTCGGCATCGTCTTGGAAGTAGTTCAGGGATGAGATGGAGATGGTGACGCGATCGGGGGTTTCGCCAACGGGGGTTGAACTTTCACAGTCGAGATCGCGCTTGAGTTTGTACAGCCATGCCAATTCCGAGTGCTCGCCCACGAAACCCATCGCCCGAACTTTCTCATCGCGATTGAAGTCCTCCGCGGTGTGATCTGTAATCCCCAAAGGAGAGCCCGAGCCTTCGCCTTCCGAGAATGATATAGAGGGGTTCTGTAGTCCGGCATGGTTAGACTTGGTGCGAGTTGTTGATTAGTTCTCAGAAAGGAGTATGTTGGAAGGAGAGTGCTGAGGATGAAAGGGTGTCAGGGTATGGAAGAAGCTGTTGGATCTCACCCTGACTAATTGGCGTCCGAGGGTCTGATCAACGTGCTGGGCCAACGAAGGCTCGAGTCTCGGGTACAAATCTCGCAACAAGGTCTCGTAGCTATTGATCTGAGCGGTAAACTCATCCAACTGCCTGCATTTTCCAGATTAGAGCCAGCAATGCAGCGTTTCTCGCTCTGCAGCCTACGCACTTGAGTATCTTCTCGCGCTTCCGGTCGCCGTAGGAACAGGGCACCCCAGCATCCTGACACCGATGGCAGGATGGACGATGACCACTACATTTGGCTTTTTGCTCCCGACAATTTTCGCACGCACGACCGACGCGGCCACTGCTGGTATAGCTGATAGGACGTGTAGTTCGAGGTATCGGAACTTTGGGATTCAGGGATCGCTCGCTGAGGTTTGGACTGGGTTCCGGGGGATCTTGGCGACTAGAGAACAGCTCATTGTAGGATGAGACTCCAAAGGGGATAATGGGCTGCGTGTACCCGGGGATCGGTCTTGCTTGCTCGAAAGGCGCCGACTCATTCTCCGCGACGTCCGATGCATATTCAGGATACAACGGGCGGGGGGGAAAGTTCTCACTCATCGTGTTGCGACTCGTGTCTCACGGGTGCAGCAAGGTTAGTGGGAGATGGTACACATGGCGTGCCTTTTGAGCTTAGTGGCTTATAGACTTAGCCCTAGAGAGGGGCTCTGGCCGAGGCCTCAGCCTCTGGAGCAGGAATTTTTTTTCGCGATACTGCGGTCTGCCCGATTTTGCGAAAAGCAAAGTGCCACTGCACCGTGCAAGGGTATAGCCCGACGAGATGAGACCCCAAAAGTGGGTGGGGATGGCCCGCGGCCAGGGAGAGCTGTGGTATGCTGGATGTCAGTGCCGTGTGGGTTTGCCACTAGGTCCCGGGCCGCCAGAACCCAACAATCTTGACGAGCGCCACATTGGGGTTCTTGTAGCCGACGTGAACAGCAGTAAGTCCCCCCAGAGAAAAAAAAAGACCGGTCTAGCGATCCAAGGGCCAAAATGCCTGCCAGAGGGGGGTTTTTTTGTGTCTCGGATTTTTCCGTGTATACCCACTTCCGACCAATGAACGGCATACTGTAGACTGTAGAAACACTGGTATACTGAAGCTTCGTCGGGGGGTGCCATGGTTTGTCACTTGGGTCCAGCCACGGCCCACGATAGTGGGCATTCTACCCGGTAGAGTCAGCAAGTCTAAATCGATCATAGTTACCTGATCGGAGGGTCGGTGATCTTGATGCCCTATAGACGAGGAAGAATGAGTTCTGCCGTCTTTCGTATGTTGCGGTTCGAAACACATACACATACGGTGGAAAGGACACTCATTCGCTCTGAGACAATGCCATTGTCAAGGTCATCTCTGATCGCGAAGAACCAGCAGGCGCGATGGGATTGGAGCATGATGGTCGTGTTGCTGTTTACTCGATCCCGTCTGTATCATGCTTAGTCTCCATGGAGTAGCTTCCCAATGTCGTTAGGAGGTCACACACACTTGCCATCTCCGAATATAGACCAGCTCCATTCTCGTGCGATCCATCTGGGTTTCCCTTTTAACCCTAAGGGGGTAGAGGCCCGTTGCTTTCTTTGGTTGGTTGTTGCCCATGCCGAGAAATGGTGGCCCCGAATGGTTGTTTTGTCATCCTGTATCTCTCAGCCTTTGTTAACTTGACAATTTGGAACGTACCACACCCCTACCTCCTGACCATTTTCAGATTCGACTTTGATCCATGTTTCACATGGTCAATTCTCGTCCTCTTCTCGTCCCTCACTCAACGCAACGACCTATTACCACAAGCCACCCGATACTCGCTTCGTACTGGAAGTGGAATTCTCGGCCTGGCGCTGAGCTGACTCGGCAGCGTGGAGGCATTGAGTCGCAACAAAGCCAAAATACTTGGGGATTTATCCATGAGCTCTATTGGAGGCCTTGAAACGAGAGCTCTTTGATTGACAGATGGAGCTGGAGGCGAGATCCCTGCAGGTGCAAGCTGGTAGTTCTCCAGGCTCGATTAGGTCGCACGATGCGAGGGTTGAAGCAAGTCAAGCTGTGGCAGTCGACGATGCTTAGGCTGTGATGCGAATGACCATACCCGGATTGCAAGTCTCAGTCTTGGATATGATGGCTTTCTCAAGGACGATCAATGATGTATGGCAGGAGAAAAACGCTCATCCCACGCGTTGGACAAGGCTTCTCGTCAGTCAGCGCGAGCTCCTCACCTCTCCAAGCCATCACGACGGTGTCAGGCCAGCTCAGCTAACTGCATCTCATTCAGGCTTCGAGACCAGTGTTCCTCTCCCGCTTCCACTAAAATTTGGATAGTGACTCGCTTTGCGATGCGAACGCCTCGGGCGCGACACGGTCACACCGACTGGATCGAACGGAGTCGAATGTTTCAAACAGTTCAACCCACATGCCTCTCCATCACTGTACAAATCATATCGGTCAACACTTACCACGAGGACAGTCACTTGGTCGGATTTGCACAAAGCATCCCGGATCGAATGCTCAGCCCTGTTTGGAGACAAACAGCACACCCGCAATCATGCGTGACACCACACCGACCGAAACCCAAGACATTCCAAAGATGCAACTGCGAGATCTTCACGACTCACAAACGAAAATGCAATCTTGGATTATATCTTGGAAGCACCTCGCAATCGCTAGAAATATCCTCGGGCAGTCCGGATAGGCAGTTGGACAAGTTCCAGGGGCGGTCATGGGCAGTAGCCGGCAGCCTTCCAAGGCAGCAATAACGCTCGGGATCCAACCATCAAGCTGGAGACCCTTTTGCTCCCAGCAGACTCCTTCCCGACATAAGTCCATGTTGGGTCGTATTCAGGGGTCGGCAGGGTGACGAGAAGGCTCTTCGATGATCGCTAGACGGCACTGGGCCGATATCCGCACTAGGTCAAGCCAGGGGGCGAAAGAAGCCTCCAACTACGCGGCCGACGTCTCCATTGCTTGACATCGAGGTTAGGATTAAGAGATGTTTGTTCTTGGGCGCTCCGGCATCGCACATTCCCAGTCCATCTGGATGAGGCTCGGCAGCATGGACTGCCCAAAACTTGAGCCACCTTGATCAATTCAAAGTCATCTCACATTCTGGTGCCCTTGGTGGACTCGGGTCATCGGGACTGCAACTCTCCGTTCCGGTAACGCCTGCTCTGGAGCAATGCGCAAGCCGACGGCTGGCATTCATTTGGATATAGCCCACCAGCTATAGCCAAACCACTGATTCTGAGCCTCGCGCATTGATGCAGATAAAAAGGGCGCTCATCGGCATGACTTTTGGGGTCTGTCGCGACTTGCGACAGGCCCTATTTTGGCTTTAATGCGGTGGCGGTTTTTTTCCCTGAGACCGAAAATCCCACACAGAATGTCTTTCTGGCTCCGCAGACTGAAAGAAGATGCTCAATCTGAAGCCAGTCATTGATAGTGATCAGCCCCGGAGCGGCCAGGGCATAAAGGTTTTGGCGACCCTTGTCGCTACACTGCTCAGTACAGCGTCTCAGCATGCCTTCGAAACATCAACCCGCGCTCCGATTGCGACGAGCGACCAATCATTGGCCTTGCGGGCGTTATTGGCAGAAAGTGCAGGAGAAATCTCGGGTGCTTTTTTGACGCATTGTAGGCACGAGGCAGACTCGTCACGAACGGATGTCACGAACGAAAGAGCCCGTTCTGTACCGTGCCCCATGACGTCGCTAGTCTCGTCGGCTCCCTGCATCTGCCATTGGGTACACCGAGACATAACACGACTCCCCCCTCCCCCCGGTTTCTTGATACCAAGAATCTCGATCGCGCGGTCATCCATGTCCTCGTTGCTGCCAGCTCAAGGGTCCAAGCTTGTTCTGCCAGGGGCCGCGCTCCAACTCGCGGTGCGACCGGGTGAGCCCATGGAGAGCTATCGAGCTGGTTTGCGAGGTCCCTAGACAAAGACCTGCCGACGGACTAGCAATTGAGCTCATTTGAAGACGGCTTGAGACCTGGCATGAGAAACGAGATAAGAAGACCGGCGCTGACGATGCCAGGCCAGGACCAAACTGGAGGTTGTGCGAAGGATGTAGTGCACTCAACTACTCCATTAGGTAACGCCGGAGATAGATTCCGCAGGGGCTATGTGGCGTCTCAAATGCCCCATAGACTTTCCACCTGCTGGCCTGTGGTGCCCAGAAAACTGCTGATCATCTGGTGGGAGAAGACGTGGGACAAGCATGATTGAGCAAATCGAGGTGTTCCCTGGGCGTGTCGAGTGTTTGCTATCGTAGCCACAGGTGATCGTGACGCCCTGAAATGGTGTACCACGCCCACAGTTTGTCTTTTCTTCAATCTGGCAGGAGCGACCAACCTTGTCCTCGAGTTTGCGGTGGAACAATCTCGTGTTGATCAGGAGCACATATTGCTCGGGCGGATGAAGCAGAAATGTTTCTCGTGCTCAAGCAGCCTTGAGGTGGATGTTTTCTTGATTTCAATCGGCGGCGCAAGAATTTCCGCGTTCGGAGCGCAGCTCGCAACCAAGAATGAGCCCTGATGACAACGGAACAGGTGACTTTCAGTCTCAGTCCCATCACTAATCCTCCGCTTTACTCACGTAGAAACTTGGCACAAGAGCCCGTGCGCGTGAAAATGCGATGATCCTTTGATGCTGGTTCTCCAGCACTTGATTGACACCTTGGCGTTGCGGCAGCCATGTTCGGCCGATTGAGGCCATCCATGTGCAGTATAGCTGGAGCCTGGTGAAGGCCACTTTAGATTCCTCTTGCACTCGTCCATTACAGTATCTGCTCTTTCTTGGCAAGGCTTTTCTCAGGTCCAATGGACAGAGTCGCTCTGATTCTTCCGCTGACTTAGCCAAGGACAACCTTAGGTCCGATCTTCACCATGCTGCATTATCGACCCACATTTCTCGTTTCCCGGTCGAAGTATGTACTCTGTATGGAGTACAGAACTATCGGGATTAATAACCGAACACGAGTGATGCTGCAGCGACAATTTATCACAGCTCATATTGTCTCTGAAATGAGATGACAATTCTTGTCTCCGGAGTGTCACTGATCTCAAAAGGGCTCAATGTCCGTCCATACACTGATTGAAGCCTACTGACTTGAAGGTGGGAGCTTCTCTCTCCAATGGAAGGCCAGCAGCATCTTTGTCTAGACTTCCTGCAAAATTAGGGAAGACCACTGCGTATAAACTGGCTCTGCTCCGCCTTCTTACCATGTCATCGATTGGAAAATTTATGTCTATTCAAGCTTGAGCCAACTCTGAGCACCGAAAATTGCCAGACAGCTGGCACCCTGGTTGGTCGTCAATACGCCCAGCTTCTGCGTATATCAGGGTTTGTCACCATCTGATTTTTCTATGGCAAATTCGCCTCCTTATAATGGGGACCATGAAGATCTTTCAATTTTCTTGGAGATTTAAACCGAAGTTTCGTGCTGTGTACAAGATACTCATCAAACTTAGATACCTACTTTCCCACCTACTGCAACTCGTTTAGGCCGTGGGCTGCGAAAAAGAGCAGTTTGACCGAGATTTATAATACGAGTACACTCATCAGATAGCCATTTTCCTAGTTCAATTTCTCTACAATAAGCTCCCATTAAAGTCCGCATTTTCCCAGTAGCCAACAAATTTCGTGCTTGCTGGGTCTGCCGATCAATGATCCAGGCATCTCCGAAAAGCTGGTACCAGGTAACGAGGAGTGCCAGACGGTTTTGCAAGGAAATAAGAGTCCAATGCCAATCCGATCCCTGCATGGTCCGCTCGTGCCCATACAGGAATCAATCCGAGAGCTTTTACCTAGGTGATGATGCTATTTGAAGAACTTCCAATACTGGAGTGCCTAGGTACCTACGTCGGTAGAATCTCATTCTCCATCTCGAGGGGTTCATACCTGTAGGTAGGTAGGTACCTACCTAACCTGTCGGGCTGTCGTTGACAATTCCAGCCCTGGATGGTGGATTACTACCTGTCTTCCGTCTATGCACCCTCGGATACCTATGTATTCACAAAACGCTACCTACTACTAGGTAGGTGGTAGGCGATCCATCCATTCCAGTATCGAGACTATGGAACAAAGTCATACAGACATATCACCTGCACCTTCAATGCTCGAGGTCTTGAATAAGCCATATATTCTCCAGTAGATTACCGATCAATCCCGACTCACAAAAGTAACGTGATACCACGTGACACCCTATCTTATCGGAGCTCTTGAGGATCCGCATGATGCCCCCGATCTCGAAACGGGTCGAAACAATCCTCCCGCTGCCACTTCGCGTCGGCGATGCAGTGAAGTTGAAATATGTCTCTGCGTGGGCCCATGCGGCGGTCCCACTTGCGGCAGGTGAGCGCCGCAAGCTTGGAGAGCCTTTCAACGGCCCACTCGATGGAAGCATCGCATCGCGACCACGGCCCCACGCCAGACGAGCGCAGTGTCCGGATGTCTACCAGCTTGACCCGGCGGCAATGCACACTATGGGTTCACGATGAGATGTTCTCTCGAGAAGAACTCCTGCTCAGTCCCTCGGCATTTGGTGAAAGTGGAGTTCAAGTTGGCGATATAGTGGAGATCCTCCCCGTTCGCGCGTCTGGGGATCCAATCTCCAGCTTGAAGCCGGATGCTGCTGTGAAGATAGCTCGCGACGCCCATAGCGATCTGAATCCGGCGGCCAAAGGTGACAGCAAATCTAAATTCAAGACTCCCCTTCAAAGCCGATGTTTGTTCGTGGTCAAGCCTCTACCGCAAGATATCAAAACTCGGCACCCCAAACTGGAGATTTCTGTCACGAGCAGCGTGGCCAATATCTTTGGCTTCAAGAATCGCTCCCAAGTTCACCTCTCAATCGTGGACCGGAAGAGCTGCGCCGCCTCTCATGTAGACATCGCTTTCCGTGATCAGTTCATGGTTCGCTCTGACATGTGGCGATTGGTTGAGTCGGAGCTCGTGGACAAGATTGTCTACAAGGGACAAAAGATCATGTTCATGGGCAGTATTAAAGCTACTGTTAAGAATATCTTCATTCGAGAGAAGAAGGTCCTTTCTGGCTATTTTGCGCCCAACACCATTCCCGTATTCCGCAGTGAGTCGGCTAAGTATGTCTTGTTCATCCAGATGTCTCGAGAGATGTGGGACTTTGACTCTGAGGGATCTGGAGACATTTTATTCAGCCGAGTCATCAATGGCTTCTTGCCGGAGCTCTTCAAACGATGGGCCAACTCCGATGCCAAGCACTTGGTCACTATCGTGCTGTTCACCCGCGTGGAGTACGATGCTTCTGCCCACCCCGGCCTGTCGAAGCTCAACAGTGGGAACTTGAAAAATACTGCTGGTCCAAACAACGTCCCGACTCGGGACTTTTATCGCGTTGTGGTGAACGACATGGCGAGCGGCCACTGGACAACTATCCTGGATGAGCTGAAAAAGAATTTCCGAACCTTCCTGCGAGATGTATCAATCTTGAAAACAGATGACCTAGAAGTTGCAGCTGGGAGTGGCATAAAGTTTTCAACCAAACCACATACCGCGATCATTGCTGGGCGTCCCAGTACAGCTCTACGAGGCAACATCCTCGAGGCTATCCATCTTGCGTCCGCTCACCTGGCTTATGACCATATTGATCGAGACATGGTGCACACAGGCACGTCAATCATTGTCATCACCCCTGGTAGCGGTGTGTTTGAAGTGTCCTATGAATCCCTTGCCTCTACAACAGAAGCCCTGGCGAATCGCGGCATAGCTATCGATCTGGTCTGTTTGAGCGCTATGCCTCTTCACTCAGTTCCTCTTTTCAAATATCGGGAGCCGGTAGAGCGGAATTCTGGCTCGTTGCCCTCAACGAGCGCGACTCCGAGAACGAACATGTCACCCGAAATGCACCATTCCATGTCCAGCTTGGTCAGCAGATCATCTTATCTATCGCCCGGCTCATACCTTTCTGCGTCTCGCATGCGAGAGCGAGGCAATCAAGGGCCAAAAGACTGGAGTTATGGTATTCCCCATTGGCTTGATATTTCCTACTGGAATCCCGAAACATACCGAGAAGATCGAAGAATACTGAAAAACGACCCCAATGCGCCCATTCCATTCACTGTCACTCGGCCGTCGAAGGCGTTTACACCGCGAGTGCGTATGTATGAGATTCAAATGATGGGAGTCATGGAAAGCGAACAGTCAAACATCTCCATTCCATATCTCCTTGAAGGGCGTGAGATGCAAAGGCGCCGCGGGTCCTGGCTCGGAACGAGCGCTCCAGCTCGTGCTGCTCCAAGAGCACGTTTTACGAACCCTTCGTCTTTGAAAGTTCAGTACAGTGAAAGCCTGCGACCGGAGCCATCCTCGTTCCTGGAGAATATTTCCGATCCGAGTGAGATACAAACCAAGGGCTTGCAGAAGTCACGAAAAGCCGTCATGGTTTGGATGGATCAATACGATGAGAATGTTTTCGCAGCAACTCGGAAAAGACGCCAACTTCAAAGACCTAAAAGCAAGCGCCTAAGTGAGCCCGAGGTCCAACCTGTTTCCGGTGCACATGAGCGCATATCTGCGCGATCGATCTTGCGTCTACGCGAACATGAGTCGAATGCAAGCGAGAACAATCAGATTTCGCGAGCAAGCGGCCCTCGAAGGCTAGATGCATCACCAGTCGCTACCCCCAAAAGTCCCGTCTCTACAAAAAGCCAATCACCAACTAAGCCTGCGTTGAAGCCTGCGACAGCCATACGACCACCCTCGAGAATCTCCCGAACAATCAGCTTTGCTCTTCGTGGTCTGAGTGCCACGGCGCCCAGAGCCCAAGCAAGTACAGGCGTCCACGTAGAGCATGCCAGTGCAGGGCCAATGTCCAACCAAAGAGGCCCTGCCAGCACCTTCTCTGATACTAGGAGCATTACTTCCCTGAGTCCGTCAGAGACTGCATCGATTCCTACCATTGTCGACGCGTCTTCAAGACCATCTACACCTCCAAAGCTCCATCAGGAGCCTCGGCCAACTCCGTCCAAGCCTATCTCCATCAAGCCTCCGGTGAGAAAGCCTTCAGAAGTCACGGAACGGTCAGATCATGTAGCACCACAGGGTTCATTGTCAACATCGGCTGCCGAGGTTCACTTCAACGACGAGGTCCGTGAAGAAGGTCCAATCCGGTCCCGGGATGATCGAATTGAGATTACTGTCAATCACAATTCTCGCGATGGATCAATACGCGCCTCACCAAGCAAGGCTTTGTCTCCCTGGGTTCGATCTGTCAACCCATGCAATACACCCAAGGACGTGCTCCGGGATACTAGCTGGTTTGGTCGTTGGCAGCATGCTTATCCTCGTCCGCCGAATGTGGCTGTGGTCAAGTGGAAGAGCCTGAAATCGCCAGCAGTATTGCCATTGACCACTGAAGAATTTCCCACTGCAGCTGAACTCGCCTCTGAATACTTGCAAACACCGTATCGCGTGTTTCCCAACGACGACGCGGATGTCTTTGAGTCTCCAAAGAGCCGTGGTGTACTCTTGAGAGAGATGATCTCGCTCAGACTCTCCCATGGCTTTCAAATCATTGTCGGCAAGAACGTGGCCGAGGTATCCTCACGACCTGCTCTTGAGACCTTAAACGTTTTCGACACACGGAGCCTGGAACGTGATGGCGCAATCGTATTTCTCTCGAAAGGAAACGCAATCCATCGTCTCATTTGCATAGATGGCGGGGAAATCGAAGTCACACGGTTTACACATCAAGCAGTTGCGCCAATCGCGTTCCCCAAGCGACCAAGCTTCACTCTGTATCAACCTGCCATGAGAACTATCTTGAGCCCAGAATACGAGATCAAAGACATCAAGCTTGATCCCACTGCAGAGGAATACAACTGGAATTACGCCGACAATTACGTGGCAGGCCATCGTGATTACCTCCAGAATCCGGCGCAGCAGCTCCATTTCTGGCGAGTCCGCTATGTTTTGATTCCAATGCACCTGCATACCAATTCTCGGCGTCATTTGTCATCCTTCAGCGAAGACAATGAGGAGGAGATCCACCTTATTGGGATCAGCCAGCTCACCCATATCTGGCAGCGACACAAGTATATCTCTCCTGAGGAGAAGCGCTTCGAAACTTCGACCAAGAAGAGGGATGCGAATCCGCTCAATATCATGTACCAAACGCGAAACCCATCCGAGGTGGTCGCTGCAGAGCTTGACCGGCTGTTGCTCACAGACCCGGGACTCGACAACCCGCCGGCCCAGCTTCTCCCCGAATCGGAACTTCTCGAGCGATCTGGTGTCAACTTATCCTCTTTCGCGCAACTCATCCAGGGCGAGAAAGGTGTGCGAATGATGGATCGACGATGGCATTGGCGGCTACATTACAACTGCTTCATTGGGTTTGAGTTCACAACATGGCTGCTACAAAACTTCCGCGATATTGACACCCGTGAAGAAGCGGTTCGGTTTGGCAATGAGTTAATGAAGCATGGACTCTTCCAGCACGTCGAGAAAAGACACAACTTCCGTGACGGCAATTACTTCTACCAGATTTCTGCCGAATATCGAGTGGCTCGCCCGGAATCTAGAGGCGGCTGGTTCCCTCAACTCCGAGGCGACAAGTCGATGCCCTCTACGCCTGCGATTGGAAACGTGAAGGATTCTCCGTCAAGTTTCCACACTCGTTCAGATAGCACCGATGATAAGGTCCCGGCAACCCCAAATACCCCGTCCAAGGTCAAGAACAAAGTTGCCATCATGCTGTCCAAATCGCTCAAATACGATGTGGATAGTCGGAAGCGGTCGAATCGTCCAGAAGTCATTGACCTCCACTATGATCGGCTGCACAATCCTGAAAATTGCTTCCATATTGAGCTCAGCTGGATGAACACTACACCCAAGCTGATTGAAGATGCTGTCCACTCGTGGGCTTCGACGGCCGAGAAATTTGGTCTCAAGTTGGTCCAAGTGCCGATCGCGGAAGGATGCGCTATCGACAGAACACAGCCTTTCCGCAAGCCGTACGAGATCAGGCTGAAAGTACCTCCTCCCAAGGGCCCTGTTCACACCGTCTTCAATAATGCATCATTCGCGCAGCCGGGGCCACCAGACAACCTGTACTACCAAAAAGCCCTCCTGCGAAAGTTTGACTTTGTGCTAGACTTTGAAGCATGCACTGCGTTCCCTGCAGATGTCGAGGTTTCATTCTCGTGGGGCAAGCCAGACTACAAGTATCCCCAGTTCATCCATCGCACTGGCAGCCTGATTGCCCAGATCACCAACGAGGGTCATTTCTTGATGCTTGCGAATCGGCTCGTTAGCACGCGCAGTGCGGCCAGTCGCGACACAGGCCGCTACGAGCATCACAATCGACCCGACTACCGCGGGCGCACGACGTCGCACGATGTCCTCGATCGCATCTCGCCACGCCTGTCACCGCTCACTCGGCCACTCCACGAGATCGGCAGTCCCCTGCCTCAGCCCGGGTCCAAGGACATCGACTCCGCCAATCTCTATCGGGCCCCCGAGCACATCCTCCACGGGCTGGTGGAGTTTTGCAACGACGCCGCACATCTCGAGCAATTCTACAGCGAGTCGCACGTCCGGCCAGTCTCAACCAAGGTTGAGCCCACCACGGCGAACCTGATGGACACGTCTATTCCATCCCTGGAGCTCCCCGCCAGCGTGGTCAGTCATCACATCTCGCCTCCTCCCGGCTTGCCGTCGCGAGTCACCCGAGAGGCGCGGGACAGTCGGGATGGGCTCAATTCGCCGGAGGCTGCACGGGCCCGGGCTCGGGGTGAGAGTCTTAGCCTTATGGGAAGCCCTCGAAGTGGGAGTCTGCGTCCGCTGATTTGAAGCGCTTGACGCGGTGGCGTCTCGGAGATCAAGCCGACTCGAAGCTTAAGAAAGACCCCTGTACACCCCTGTATACCCCTGTTGCCATAGTTGTGTAGAGTATCTACTTGTTCTATGTGTATTGTGATACTTCATGTGAAAGACTATGGTATGCCATCTACAAGTAGTATAATACTCCTGCCGAACTTGGCACACCGAGACTCATTGAAACTCCATACCTGTACGGAGGACAAGATCCATAAACAAATCAACAAATCGCCTTATCCGTCATCCACTTCACGCGTGTGGCCTTCTTATCAATCTATCTACCGACCTCCTCAAATCACCCGATCGTTCTTTTTACGACCATCGCGGCCGAATCACCGCGCTAGAAAGCAAGCCACCTGATCAACAATTTAGCCGAGCCCGCCGCTATTCAGCTATTCAGCCGAAATGACATCTCCACTCCGCAATTCTCAGTCCATACATCCAGTGACGAGAGTCTCCCAAATTCAAATTGTGGACTGCCCCGCTGCGACCCGCAGAGCAGGTGCCAGCGCAGTCGTCGAGCTACACGCCATCGCCCATCCTCCGCGGCCTCCAAGTCGAATGCACCAATCCCCATTCTTTTACCCCGAAGACAGCCCAAACCTGGGCCATCTGGCCATGCCAGTCAGGTCGGGACCCCGTGTCGAATGAGGGAATCCGAGATGGCCAACGTGCATTGAAATTAGAGCCCGAGTCTGCTCATTGCCCCTCATCTTGCTGTTCCCTCGACCATTTCCTTCCTCGATCTTGCTTGGTCGAGTCAGGGAGATTGGTACCTTAAGACTCCTTGTGCGGGGATACTACACAATACGAGTTTCAATTGCCTGCTGGTGCACCCGCTGTTGAGACAAGATGAAGTTCACAGAGGGAATGTGGTGTCTTCGGGTATGTGCCAAACAATGGCAAGGTGACCATTGGATCTAGAGAAGTGCTAACTGCTGGACTTGTAGGAGGGCGTTCGAATTGAGTGGATGAGCAATGTCGAGCGACTGCGCACCGAGAACCAGACGGTTCATCTACTTCTGAACAAGCCCCAGCGACACCGCGGTGATACACTGAATTCGCGTACGTATCAGTAACCGACACTGACGAGCCCTCCAAAACTCGAGAAAATGCTAACCAGCGTGTAGCAACCGTTTCGGCGCAAGTCACTTCGCCGCAGGAAGGAATCATTGGCGTCAAGCTTGTCCACTGGTAAGATTCATACGACCTGGCATTACATTACTTCTTTGGAACAAAGCTGACTCTAAACAGGGCAGGAGAAGTCGACAATGGCCCGCACTACCATCTCAACACAACCTCCGGCCACGCCAACATCACCCATGACAAGGAGGCCACCAAGCTCAACTACACCAGCGGACCTCTCGCCCTGGACGTCAACACCACAGCCAACGAGCTAGATTTCGTCTTCCGCGCCCCAAGCGGCAAGAAGCTCACCGGCCACTCCTTCCGCTCGATCGGCTACGTGGCAGACCAGCGTAGCGACAAGCACCGCTACGAAGACGGGATCTACGCCGAGAAACAGGGCTACATGCTCGCCGAGCTGGATCTCGGCGTGGGCGAGAAAGTCTACGGTCTGGGCGAGCGCTTCGGCCCCTTCGTCAGGAACGGGCAGACGGTCGATATATGGAATGAGGATGGTGGCACGAGCTCCGAGCTCGCGTACAAGAATATCCCTTTCTACATGTCCTCCAAGGGATATGGTGTGTTTGTTAATCACCCCGGCAAGATTAGTCTGGAGGTGCAGTCCGAGCGGACGACGAGAGTCAATATCTCTGTCCCAGGCGAGGAGATCGAGTACTTCATCGTGTATGGCGATTCGCCTAAGGATGTGCTGCGAAGATATACCACCCTCACCGGCCGGCCGGGGCTGGTCCCCTCGTGGAGCTATAATCTCTGGCTGACCACCAGCTTTACGACCAATTATGACGAACAGACGGTGACCGGTTTCCTGGATGGTTTCCGGGACCGTGATATCCCGCTGGGCGTGTTCCACTTCGACTGCTTCTGGATGAAGTCGTACCAGTGGTGCGATTTCCAGTTCGACGAAGAGATGTTCCCCGACGCAGTCGGGTATCTTAAGCGGCTGAAGGAGCGCGGGCTACGCATAAGCGTTTGGATAAACCCCTATGTCGGACAAGCCTCGCCTCTCTTCGAAGAAGGCAAGAAGAACGGATATTTCATTAAGGTGAGCTCCCTACCCCCCCCCCCCTCTCCTTCCTCCTTCCTTCCTAATCCACAATTCTAACCAATTCCACAGCGCACCGACGGCTCTGTCTGGCAATGGGACTTCTGGCAAGCTGGCATGGCTATCGTCGACTTCACCAATCCCGCAGCCTGCACCTGGTACAGTAGCCACCTGGAGCGGCTAATGACCATGGGCGTCGACAGTTTTAAAACCGACTTCGCCGAACGCATCCCCGTCCGCGACATAAAATACCATTCCGGCGCCTCCCCCGAACGCATGCACAACTACTATGCCCTCCTGTACAACCGCATCGTCTACGAGACCCTCGCCGCCCGCGTCGGCCCCAACCAAGGCCTCCTCTTCGCCCGTAGTACCGCCCCCGGCGGCCAAGCCTACCCGGTCCACTGGGGCGGCGACTGCGAGAGCACCTTCGAAGCTATGGCCGAGTCGCTCCGCGGCGGGCTGAGCCTTATGCTGTGCGGGTATATCTTCTGGGCGTCGGATATCGGCGGGTTTGAGGGGACGCCGCCGCCGGCGCTGTATAAGCGCTGGGTGCAGTTTGGGCTGCTGTCGTCGCACTCGCGGCTGCATGGGTCGTCGTCGTTCCGGGTTCCTTGGATTTATGGGGAAGACTGCTCGGCTGTGCTGCGGGACTGCGTGAAGCGGAAGATTCTTCTTACGCCGTATATTCTGGCCGAGGCGCTGCGGGGACACCGTGATGGAACGCCGCTGATGAGGGCGCTGTTTTTGGAGTTCCCCGGTGACTTGAACACGTATGCTATTGATACGCAGTACATGTTTGGGTCGAATTTGTTGGTTGCGCCTGTGTTTACTGAGGATGGGGAGGTTACCTTCTACGTGCCCGAGAGTGAGGACGCTGGGAAGTGGGTTTCTTGGTTTGATCATTCAAAGTCGTATCAGGGGGGACAGTGGTATACCGAGACTCATGACTTTGATACGCTGCCTATTCTGGTTCGTCCGGGGTCGGTGACGGTGACGAATCCTAAGCTGAAGGCGCCGGAGGATGATGCGCTGGAGGGAATTCAGCTGCTGGTCAATGGCACCTTGCCTGCTGAGACTGTAGTTGAGGTCGTGAACCCGGGCCAGACTGACCAGGTTCTCAAGACCCTTCGATTGACTACTGCGTCTGATGGTGAGTCAGTTGAAGTGGAAGGCCATGAGGTGGAGGTGGTATATATTGGCCAATAGATACTGCGCTGATGGTGACGCGAACGAACGAATATTTTGCATAGAAGACTAGACTCTGCTTTTTACCGGGAGAAGAACAAATTGCAATGGAATTATTAAAATATCAGAGATGAATATCTGAACGAGATGAGGCTAGCTTAGCCTCAGTAGAACTATGGGTATCATAATCAAACAAGCAACGCATATGCAAGGTGAATAAAACAATATGATCAAAGCGCAAGATGACACAATTGATGTGACGAAACTGCGATTGAACCATCTCTCACTTGAAAGTTGAGAGTGAGCAGATATGATAAACTGAGGTGATCTCTATATGAGATCACCAGCCCTCCTCCGCCTTCAACAGCCATCCCCGAATGCCTTGCCGCAGGGTGTTGTCCGCCCCAGCTAGGGCTCTTCTCCTCTCACGATCAGCGAATCCCAGCTCGCTGTCCACATCCTCGTGGCAATGCTCAGCGGTGACCGCCCGAACAACCTCCTCGAGGGCCCCAAGCACCATCTTTCGGCACTCCGCTCGTGGGACCTCGACAGGTGGGGCCTCTTCGCCCCGAGGAGTTGTTTGGCCTTCGCCCCGCCGAGCACGCGAGGGAGACGGCGCCCGAGAGTGCGCGAGAGAGGAGTAGCCACTGTGGCCGAGAACTCGCTCCACGGCATCCACCAGAATCCCATCAAGGTCCATGACGGGCTCCTCGATGAACTTCTCCTCCACATGACGTGGGTTCTGTGCGTGAGAGAAGGTCTCATCGGAAGACTTGCCCTGGCCACTGAAGAAGCTGGTGAATGGAGAAGCGGAGCTTGCGCTTCCGCCCGGAGTGCGAGCGCTGCCCGAATAAAGGGCATTGACGGGCGATGGTGGCGTATGACTCTGTCCATAGGGATCGCCCACAATAATCTTCCGCTTCAAACGAAGACGCTTAACGGAAGAGGTCCTGGTGTCGGCGATCAACGTGGTCGCCACATCCACCCACCTCTCAGAGCCCTCGGCGTCAGGCGTCGAAGGGATGTATCGGGTGGGTTCCGCGCGCATCGCACGTCTGATGTCAGCCTCGAGAGCACCATACGGCCGGACCGCTTGGAGCGAGAAATCTTCATGGAAAAACTTGAGCCAACCAGCAACATGAGTGCTGGGGCCGTCAGCTTCCTTCATAGAAGTGTGGAATCCAGAACCACTACTATGTGTGGAAGCCATGGCATCCATGCTTGTTACCGATGTTCGAGTCTTTCGAGGCGAGGCAATGGTGGAGTCTCCGGATGAAGAAAGGGACAAGAATCCGGGGAGGGGGAGATCGACATCGACCACGCCCTCATCCGCGCGGACAGAAAGTTTCAAAGGAGACTCGCGGATCTGACTCGTAAGCGACGACGGCTCGGGAGAATTGTCCTCGGCGTCATTGAGAGTGGCCGGAATGGAAATATTACCACTCGGCACAGCGTCACGGCGATGTTCTGCTTCAGTCTCGGTGATTTCCTTCACCATCTGGGACAGAGTAGGTGGAGCTCGAGGAGTCGGGCCGGAGATGGTAGAAAAAGATCGCTTGCGCGCTTCGGCGGGAGAATAGTAGTCTGGCCCATCAGTGGCCGACTCCTGCCGTGAGCTCCAAAGTCCAGAGAAGATGCCGCCCCATCGTCCCCCAGCCGAGGGGAGACTGCCATTCCCAGTCAAAACGGAACTATCACTCCGCTGCAGACTCTTCAGCAAGGTCTCCGATGCCAGGCTCTCATTGGTATCTGCTGCACTAGGATCAGATCCTCCCTGGCTGGAACGGGTTTGCTGGGATGTAAAATGCGGTACGGGGACCGTGCTACTCTGTGTGGTCATCGAGGTCGTGGCACCACTGGTGTTCTGTGCCCGAATATCCTTTGGTTGGATCGTCGCACTTAGTGTTTTGATCGAACGAGCATCTGACCCTCTGCGGGCGGTAGCGGTAGACGGCACAGGAGTAGACGGGTCGGTCATATCAGGACGCTGAGTCGTGTCATGCGATGACATGCTGACCGAGCGCCTGTGGTAGTCGCTATCATTAGACATCAACCTTTGAGCACGGGCGCGTCTTTCAATGGCTCTGCGGAGTGATTCTTGCCGAAGCACGGGCACCGCTGGTGGACTCTGGGAGATAGCACGCATTGAGGCTGAAGTACCAGGCCGCATCGGTGATGGGAGAGGCTCCAGGCGCTGCTTGGATGGAAGGAACGCTGAAAGCAAGAATATCAACCGACGGGCAGTCATCTTATCTGGGCAGACGATGACAGTTCGGTGGGTCAAGATGGGATCACTATCTTGCTGGGCCTTTTGCTGCTGGGCATGACGGCGGCGGTACCATTCTGGTCCCAGGACATTCAGCCATTCTGTGTGATTGCCCAAAAATGCAGTGAGAAGTACAAGAAAGAAGAAATTCGAATCCTTGTCACCGAGAGCACGGACAATGGAGCGTCCTTCTTCTCGCCACACTCCCCATCGACTTTGACCAGTAAGGACATAGGGTGTTTGAAGAGCCAAACTAATTCGACGCGTACTGCGGATTGCCTCTTCCTTCAGCTTGGAGTTCACGGACAGGATGTTAGCCGGCAGGTGAACAATGGTTTGGTTCGTCCTCTGCATGTTGGGAGGCTTGGCGGGTTTGGGGTGGGCCCCGGATAGCGAATCCACCTTCTTAAGGAGGAAAAGTATCTCATTCCTGGCGAGCCGCTCCAGATGAGACAAGGTGCGCGTGATGACATCCCAGTGGTCGACCAGAAGGTCTAGACGCTCGTCCAAGCTGGCTGGAGGAGATGCTGCAGACAAGCTGTCATCAAGAAAGGCGCCGGGCCAGCGATAATCCGAATCCAAGGAGCTCGACAAGCCAACTCTAGGCGAGTCAGGGCCCAGGGTACTGAATCGTGAAACCGGTCGGCCGGAATTCCGGGCCAGCAAGGGGATTTGAATTGTAATCGCAACCGCATACATGGGTGTCTTCTTTTCCTTGATCTTCTTGCGCTTCGACACATCAGGGAAGGGGAACCCCATCTCAGGGAGTGATTCCTGGTAGATGGCATTGGCATAATCATTTCGTTCGGCGGACGCCTCCGCTCCTTCCGGGAGGTTGACGCTGAACATGCGAGTCACCAGGACCGTTACCTTTGCAGGTGGCTTGCCCTCCGGCAATCTCGCAGATCCCATGAGTCCCGAGGGGCTGCCAGTGGTGTATGCACGGGCCAATGGACTTCGGACAGCTGGAGAGGAGCTGGTCACCATCCCCGGCTCATCGTCTGCTGATATGATGTGCATCTTGGTCGAGGATCCACGGTAGCTAAACGCACTGCTGCCGAAAATGCAGTTGAGCAAGCCGGTATCATTGGAATCCGAACCATGCCGTGTAACGCCCGGTTCATGCCATGTTCCAGCCGGCGCTAGTGTGGAGCTGCGGCCTCGGGCTCGTGAGAAAGCACCGGGACTTGCGGGAGTTGAGCGTCGTGCATCGGCAGTGGTGGAGAGCGGACTTGAGTCGACGACGGAGGATTGGGCGAGGATCGTTCGGCGAGAACCGCGAGTGAGACTGGAGACAGTACGCGAGTGGCGTGCACCAGGCTGGTCAAGGCCTTGAGCGTCGATACCAAGGCCAGTTGGGGGTTGGTCAGGAGAGGCACGTGTGTCCAGCAGGACGCACGCATCGCGATCACCAAGAGCGTTTTGAGCCACAATTACCCGGAAATCTTTGAGAGCGTCCAGCTCTAGTCCCCCACGATCATCAAAGGCCCCGGCTGTGGAGGCATTCGGAGAGTGAAAGGTTGTCTGCAATGGGTACGTATGGGTATTGGAACGACGGAGGAGGCTGGCATCGGGGAAGAGAAGGCCGGAGGTGTGTTCCTCCTCGGTCACCGATTCAAGCGGAGTTCCATGATTTCGTGAAGAGTATGCCGCCGGGTTCAGGCTCGAGGCAGCGGTGCTAAGCAATCGGCCCAACATGGTGAAACCACCGGGGGTGCAAGCCCGCCGTTAGAGAGGTACTCGGAAGTGCAGGGAAGATGAGAACAGTCCAGTCGCGAAATGCTGTGTAACGATGGGTAGGAGGCAGCTAGATGAATCTAGACTGCATCTACCCATTACCTAATTCCACCGGACAGAGACCATCATCAAGAGATGGCGGGGGAGATCTGAAGTGTGATCGAGTTTCGATGGAGGGGAGACGGAGATGGGAAAGTGGGATGGGCTGCAGGTAGACAGAGAGTGGGGGGGGGAGGGCGCCTGGGAAGAGGGCAATGGGAGCAATTGGCAAACGAGGACCCCACAAACAACACGTATTGAGGTCAGGAAAGAGGAAAACCAATTCTCAACCCTCAGACAGACGTCCAGAGCAAGTTATTGAAGACGGAGAGTGGGGAGTGGTGGGATCGGAAAGGGTGGAGAGATGAGAGATGGGAAAGGGCGGTGAAGGGCGGACAACGAGCATTGCCACATGATCTCAGCCTCAAGCTTGTGATAAGTTGGTAACACTGCATGCTTGTCCCGTCGTGACGCCAGTCGATTCGGTGTGGCCCTCTTCAGTAATTGGGATTCGGGAATGTTCTTATGAGTAGATCCTGGTCCCTTGTCCAAGATGTCGGTGTCGAACTCTTACAAAACGAAATCCTTCACGCATGACATATGATGTACGAGAGTTGTAAAAATAGGAACGATCCGATCCATATTTGGAAGACATGAAGATGTATGTGGGTTCATGATGCCGCTAGAAACTAAATCATACAAAATTGACACGGACTTTTGTTCATGCCTTGGACCGCTTCTTGACCTTGTCAGCCAGTTGCTTCAAGTCATCGAGCCCAGACTCCCCAGAGGCCTTCTTTTGCTTCTTTGACCGATCCCGACGGTCTGTAGGAGCCTCCGGTTCCCCGTCATCTCCGGTGTGTCGGCGCTTACGACCCTCGTCCAGGAGGGCTTTCATGCCGGAGGTCGCCTTGAACCGGGGGTTGGTCGGGTCAATGGCAAACTCGTGACTCTCAAACAGGCGGGAGAACCGGGGGTCGTTGACATTGACGTTGAAATCGTCCACAACGGCAACCTCCTTATTCTTGCCCTTGCCCTTGCCCTTCCGTCGGGCCTGTTTCTCTGCCTTCTCAATCTCATTCATGTCGAAGTGCTTGATCTGCGCCTTCTCATCATCCAGCATCAGCAACTCCAACTCGGCACGTTGGGCAGCCGAAGCCGCTTCCTCTGCAGCACGTTCCTCGCGCTTCTTGCGCTTTTCCTCCTTGCGACGAGCTGCAGCCGTAGCCTTGCCACTAGGATCGTCGAAAAATGGATCATTGAAGCCCAAGTCTTCTTCAGCTTCCGCGGCGCCTGTGGGTTCATTCTCAGCGTCAGAACCGGCCTCTGCCTCCTTCGATTCCGAGGGATTCTCGCCCCGTTTCTCAGCCTGACGTTTTTCCTTGCGTCGCTTCTTGCGCTCGCGCTCCTTTCGTACATAGCGCTCGAGGGCGGTCTCTTCGATTTCAGGCTCGTTCTCAAAGATGCCGCTATCCTTGCCACGGCCGCCAGCGAGACCAGACGTGAAAGTGACCTCCATCTCACCGACGGGGCCTGCAGATTTGGAAGAAGAAGTAGGCTCGGTGCTCAAACCTAGCAATGCACGCATGCGTTGTCTTTCTGCCTCTTTCTTGGAAAGCTTGACGCTTGTGCATTCGTTGGCAGTGTTGTCGACCACTTCCACACCGCCATCCTCGTCATCCTCGCTGTCGGAAGTATCGCTGCCGAGGTAGGCCTTCAAATCGTTCTCGTCAATTTCTTTCCGAGAACCACGGAATGCCCGAGCCTGTGCCTCTTTCCGAGACTTGTCGTCCGCATCCCAGGTCAATTTGACCTTACTGTGTTGCAAAGCATCCGTCACGAACTCGTTTGGCTTATAGCCATCAGGGATCCGAGAGCAGGTATCGCGAGGCTTATCATCGGAGAAATCGGTATCGTCGGGGACGAAGCGGAGGTCGAAGAAGTTGGCGCTAGAGAGGTACTCGGCGCCATCTACAAGGTCGTAGACGTGCTTGGCACATTCCTTCGTTGAGAATGTGAGGATAGCGTAGAAGTAGCGGAGCCGCTCCAGCTGGTATTGTCGCAGTTTCGTAGAGTTGAACTCTTCACCCGTGTCCGCCTTGAGTAGCGATTTCTTGATCTCTTCTTCCTCCTCCTCAGAATCAAGCTCCTCCTCCTCCTCTTCCTCTTGGGCAGCGGCTCCCTTGGTTGAGGTAAAGATATCTTTTGGAGGACCTTCAATTTCTTCTTTCTCCATGCGCTCCTTTCCGAATTCACTGGGGTAGACGGTCACATTCAGGACACGGCCACCGGCTGGTAGGAAACTGGTGAAACAAGCCATCAAATCCTCGGCGCGAATATTGTCCCAATCCAAGTTGACAACTGCGATGCGATTCGTGACTTCTCCAAGGGGCACATTGGCTTGCTGCTTGTCCGGGAACTCGACCTCATCATCTTCAACCTCCACCTCATCTTCGTCCTCTTCATCACTGGAGCTCTCTTCGGATGATGAGTCTGTGAAGCCGCCATCTCTAGCAGGGTCGTAAGAGCGTTCCTCCACGCGCTTTAACTCTTTTTGCACTTCGTCGTCGTCATCCACGCTCAAGTCATCCTCGTCCTCATCGTCCTCGTCATCATCTTCCAAGCGATAAAACTTCTTGAGCTGCTTCTTCGTATCATCCTTGGCCAATTTGCGTCCATAGCGATCGACGGCAGCATTGCGGGAGAAGTCCTTGTCATCGAGCATGTGCGCAAAGCGCTTATCGAGTTTGACATGAGTCTGGCGCTTGCTCGGCAGGCGGTAACGAGGGTCAGATTGAATGTTGGCAAAACGAGGATCAGCTATACATTGAGATCGGTCAGCAATCATTGCGCTGGTGTGGATTATCGGTCTTGTTAACTCAGAGCTTCACGTACTGATCACCGGGCCAGCTTCGCCTCTGGCTCCGGCCTTCTTGGACTTTTTCTTGTCCTGGCCTGCCATTGTGAAGTTGATGTGAGTGAAACAACAGAATCAAGGTTCCGATTGACACACTCAAACCAGCAGCAAGTTCCTTTGGGGTGATCGTTGAATAAAATAGCCGAATTGTCTGACTCCAACTGCGGACAAATTTTTTTTTCTGCCAGCAATTTCTTGGGCGGTGTGTCGATCGGGGCCGAGGTCACATGACAGTCTCGTGAGTCTTGTCCGAAAAGAATGGAACCCGCCCAAGCTTGCATAGTTTGATCACGTGCTTTGGCTTTTTCGTTTGTACTTTTTTGATCCACATTGTTATTTTGGTTTGTCGGCGTTTCTGGTTCGAAGTTGCTAACTATTAAACAAGTTTGGCATTTGGAAATTCTACGTTGCCGACTGTACGGGGTTGAGAAGACCAGCAGATCGTTCCCAACCTCGGCCTGGTCATAGTCTATTGGTAAATTCAAGGTAAAAAGTGTATATGCTTCATTGACTGGAGCAACTTCCTTATGTACGTGACGAAGGGAGTAGTACGAGTGAAAAATAAGCGCGCAGACAGACTAGCATCCAAAGTAACGCTTCTCCATCCAGCGTGGCTCGCCATCTGCCTCGATACGACCAACAATGACATTGATCTTGGGGAAGACGGCAACCAGACGCTTGATGCCAGTCTCACCTGCAGCGCATGTGACGAAGACAATCTTGTCTTCCTGAACACCGTGGTCAATCAAGACACGTACGGCCATTAAGGCTGCTCCACCACTTGCCATCTGTGGATCCAAGAGCATGACCATGGAGTGCTCCTCGAGCTGGGGAGGAAGCTTGAGGTAATGCAGCTCTGGCTCAGAGCTGTTTTCGTCAGTTTGAATCAGGAGACGGCCAGTAATGCAATCTGGAATAGACCGCTTCAAGGCAGTCTCTAGGCAGGAACCTCCACGTAAGATCGCAACTGCAGATACAGCGCCCTTCGGGCTCAGGCCCATGTACTTGTTTCCTTGGGGTGTCTCCACCGTGGTCTGGACATATGCTGTCATATCCAAGGCTCTGTAGAGTCCGCAAAGGTTAGCAATCAGAACGAATCTGTGCGGGAAAAGATGGTGACGAACTTCTCGATGAGAATCGAGGCAAGCCGATCGAAGTAGAAGACAAAGTCCACGTGTTCCGTCGCTGGGTCTTGCAAAACGGTATTCATTCCCAGGAATTGCGGTGTCGGAGGCATGACATGCACGTTAGAGGGCAGTTCAACCTTGGCGGCCAAAAGACCAAGCTTCCGGAGGGCCTCGGTATGTTTCTCTGACTTGTCCTGGAGCTTGCGCTGAATGTGCTTGACAACCATGTCTCGGATAAGTTAGCTCACAGAGTCAATAGAAGGAATCCTGGGAGGAAAGCTCACCGATAGCGGTCGTGTTCTCGATACCACGAGGGATAATGATATCTAAGCCACATATTAGACCAAATACAACTGGTTTAATCGTTTGATCTGAATGCATACCAGAAATTGTCCGCTGAGGCTCCACATATCTAGTGTAGGAGGGTTTGACATAGGCAAACCATTGCTTGATGATGCCCTCAATATCACGGCCTCGTTCACGGACGTCACGAAGAACTGAGATAGGATCAGAGGTCAGCATCAGACCGTTGGTGATAGAGTAGGGTGGATTTCCAACTTCTTCGTCCCAGGCAGACATCCATGTCAGCTTCAACAAAGATCTTTTAAGTAGATCAGCTAAATTGGCCAAGCCTCACACTAATTGTCTCGATACTGTACCTTGACATCGAGTAGCTTCAAGATTCGGGGATCATGAAGAGCCAAAATGCCCTCGAGGATGAGTATACGTGGAGAATAAAGCGTGGTCGTCTGGGGTTGCCGCTGGTGATCGGCAAACGAATAGACCGGAATATGCGCCTTCTTGCTTTAAACGCATGCACGGTTAGAGTCGGTCAAACACGAAGATAAGCAGATCATGAAGTTACCCTTGCTTCAGGTCCTGGAGAGTCTCTACCAGAAGGTCAAAATCAATCGACTCTGGGCAGTCAAAGTCATAATCATTCGCATGGGCCTTGCGGTGTTCCTCGGGAGTCAAGGTCTTGTAGAACGAGTCCTGTTTGGCGCTTTAGATGTTAGAAGCTCCCATAACGATCCGAAGAAGCGACAAGCTATTCTACGCACCATGACCAGAATCACCACCCAAGGCAGGTTCAGCGACTTGACAATCTCCATGGCTACTGAGGTTTTGCCGGAGCCGGAGCTCCCAGCAATACCGATGATGCTCAAGTCCTGCCATGGCGGAGAGTACTTGACCTCCGGGACCAGCGAATAGAACGGGGATGTCGACTCCATATTCACCGTCAGAGGTGCCTCACACCATGGCACCCGGACAAAGGCACTCGGAGATTAGGTACTTGGGACTTGAGCGGGTATGGTCGTGTTATCTTGTAATTTTGCTGGACTCGTCTCAGTCGGGTTACGAGTCGATTGGGGTTTAGCGCGGGACTCCAGTTTCGCTTGTGGCTGACATAATCGCTTAAGTCATTTTCTTTCTTCCGCGCTTCGCCAGCTTCCTTCCTTTTCCACTCCTTTTCCTCCTCAGGGCTTCTTCTCCCACCCAGCGTTCTGCCTTTCCTCCATGGCTGTCGTCTCTCGGGCCGCCCTTCAGCTTGCCACATAGCTGAACCATTTGCAATTCTGCCACTCGGTGGTAGTGTCTACACCACGCAATGTCCTCCGCTAATCTTGTATGACTGCTCGGTTGACACACGTGGATACTGGGATTTTTTAACACTGCACAGATGTCTCGTACTCCCTCAACTGCCACGCCAACATGGCACCAGTTCGAGCGGAAGGTCGACGAGGTCAAGCCATCCAAAACGTGAGTCGCCAACCCCCCTTCTCATCTCCCGCCTATCCCCCTCTCTTGCCTGCCACCCTAGGCTTGCCCGTGACATGATGTATTTTAACTCAAGTTGGGAATCTCTCCTAAAAACCTTGAGGAGAAAAACATTAACTTGTATATCTGACCCTTCGTCACACCTTCTTTCTGCATCTCATCATGAACGTGACTTGGTTATCTGCCACAGCCGCTAATGCCAAGCTCTAGTGACATCAACTATCTGGTCATGGACTACCTCATCACCAATGGCTACCCTGCTGCCGCGAGTAAATTCGCAGTCGAGGCCAACATCCAACTGCGGACCGATCTGGAATCGATTCAGGAACGGGTTGAGATTCGGACCTTCATCCACTCGGGGAATATTCAGGCAGCCATTGAAAAGATCAACGAGCTGAATCCTCATGTAAGCATCCCCTACAATGCTACTTTTCCACCTCCCCTCTCGTCCACCTCCCCTGTTGTTATGATTATGCAAAGTTTCATGCACCACTCCTATCACACCCTTCGGGGAGTTGCGGATAATCAAACATCTTCAGTCCTCAGTATGAACAACAACTATTGCCTTCAATCTGCCCAGCACATCGCACATGCATCTCTTGAAAGTGCATTAGCTAACAAGATTGACCAGATCCTCGATGAAGACCCCGCGCTGCACTTTGCACTCCTGCGCTTGCAACTGGTAGAACTAATCCGCAGCTGCACTTCCACTCCAGACGGCGACATCAGCCCCGCCCTGGAGTTCGCGACATCCCAATTAGCACCCCGGGCCCCGACCAACCCACAGTTCCTCGAGGACTTGGAGCGGACGCTTGCTCTACTGATCTTCCCCAGCGACAACTTGTCTCCATCCCTCGCCACTCTCCTAGACCCTAGCCTCCGTAAAGACATCGCACAGCGAGTCAACGAGGCTATCCTCCAAAGCCAGGGCGCTCGTAAAGAAGCGCGCCTGCGCAACCTCGTCAAGCTTCGCGCTTTCGCCGAACACAAGGCCCGAGATGCCAAGAAGGACATCCCCGATAAGCTGGACATCGGCCTTCTCGGAGACAACAATGATAACAACCAGTCCAGTAACAACAGTAATGAGGCCACCAACAACGAAAGCACCCAGAATGGCTCCGGCGACACTGTGATGGCCAACAACGGCGATGTCGACACCATGGTTGCGTGAGGTCTGCATTTCGGAGTACAGTTTCCCCCGCAGACTTTTCTCCTAGTGTGGTCGCTGCTTTGTTCTTTTGTTTTCCTCTTTTTCTGGTCTGCTTTTTAGCGAGGCGCTTTGGGCTGTCCATGTCTGCTTGGCGTTTCGGCAAACACCTAAAGGTTGGGATCAGGTATCCTAGGTCCAGGATCAATCAATACAATTACACTTGCTACAAAATTAAGTCTTTATCACCATCCACGGATCACCCTATCCGTGCATCGTAAATAAACCACCCGACTGGAACCTTCCATTAGGCCGGTAAGGGTGTTTTTGAGAAAAACCTAACTACATACGTACTTCCAACCTTGCTCGGAACCTTAGCAGCCTCCAGTACCTAGGTAGGTAAGGTACCCATTGCCTTTCACCAGCCCTAGCGGACGGGATCAACCTATGGAGATGGATGTCTTTTCTCGGGCTAAGTATTGACAGACCTACCTAGTACACCTATGCAGGTGCCGCACGTAGCTAAGATATATTTCCGCCCAGATTGTAGGAGGTACCTACGACTGAATATATACCCGGTGGTATCATCTACAGGGCTACCTGGTAGGTACGCCAAGTGCATAGGTTAATATCTCAAAGCCATATTCATTCCAATGTATTGTAGATACAAGGGCCGTAGATACTAAACATATGCAGGTATGCAACCATGGGCTGGAAGAGGTCATAAAAACCAAAGCAAATCCGACGTAGGTCAAAAATTGAAGAGATAAGAAAGTGCCCGTAGTATGCAAGGCCGACTCGGCCTCATGCAACACCACCTGCGAGAAAACTAATCGGAGCACCACGGTCCAGCTCATAAGGACAAATCGGAGGAAAAAAAGGCTCAAGCTCAAGCTCAAAGCAATGGAACAATGATCTATGGGTGTCTCATGCCGAACCAGCGAAGCATCAGAGGGGATAGTCCTGAATCCTCACCAAATAATTCAGGATAAGTAGGGGGTGCTAAAGAAAGAGGGAGGCATGATTTAGAAGCTCATAAGATCTGCGAGGTAACGTTAGCCATAAAGCAAACTCGAGACCCAAGAGCCACAGGATTGATAAACATACCTCGTCCGAAAAGAGCACGCTTTGCCCAATCCATCGCCAGCATACACCGCGTGCGGAAGCTGACACTCTCCGCAAAGTAAATACTACGCCAGAGATACATGGCAATGACACCACCACTGAAGCTCAGCCCGCCAAAGTCGAAAATAGCGGCGTTGCTGATATACGCCAGACTGCCGAGGTGCTTGTACTTGAACGCCTTGTACACAGCCTCGTCCAGGTCACCGTAGTCGATTTCGTTCGCCTTGAGACCAGGGAGCGCGGCAGCGATCTTGGTCAGCTTCCGGCCCAGGTAGACACCCTGCTGGTTAGCGCGCTGGGCCGTAGCAGGCAAGGAAGTGAGCTTGGTGTCGATCTGGTGCAGGAGCTCGGACAGCTCGCCGTAGTCGAGGGTGCCGGAGTGGTCTACGTCGTACTGCTCAAAGAGGCGATCCAGACGGCGAAGATGGCTTGATGCTTGTGGGAAGCGCTTCTTCACACGCTTGGCGACGTCGCGCCATTCGGTGAAGGTCAGATGCACTTTCTCGGGGTCACGGCCCTTCTCCCAGGCAATCGTACGCAGGAACTTGACGATATTTTCGGCAACGTTGTTCTGGACGGTGGCACAGTCGCCAATGGCGTAGACGTCGCCGAGGGGTGCGCCAATCACCCGCAGGTGGGAGTCGGTCTCTAGAGCGTGCTTGTTGTTTTGCCCTTCAAGCTTGTTGGAGAGGGTCTCGCAGAGCGCGGCACGAGCTGGAGGAGAAGTTAGAAAGAATCCAACAATTGCGTGCAACGAGGAACTCACAAACTCCCGTAGACCAAAGGCAGAATGCTGTAGGAATTTCCTTGACGACGGTCTTACCGTCCTCGACCTGACTGAAGAGCACACGGTCCTTCTGGACCTCCTTCACGCGGGCATTTGTGAGGACTTCAACGCCGTCACGGGAAAAGCGGCCCTAATGTGCATTAGTATAAGCAGGAACTGGGTTAGGTAAGCTGCTAACGTCGGGCACGTACCTCAGCATACTTGGAAAGTGCTTCGTCGTAAGTGTTCAAAATATGAGATCGGCTTTGGATGATGTGCACGGAAATCTCGTTGCGGACAATGCGAGGGAAAGAGTGGAGCAGGTCCTCGTTGAGTAGATCGAACAACTCAGCGGCGAACTCGACACCGGTAGGACCACCACCGCAGACGATGAAGGACAGCAGGCGCCGGCGCTCCTCGTCGGTAGTAGTGGGGAGACAAGCTTGTTCCATGTTATCCAGTACCTTGTTCTTGATCCGGCGAGCGTCGTCAATGGTCTTTAGGAAGTTGCAGTTTTCGAGACCCTTGACTCCATGTGGGTTTGTCACGCAGCCTAATTGGAGATTGGATTAGTTGAGCAGTCTGCACCATGAGTCTCCTTGAATTGGCACACATACCAACACCGATAACGAGCTTATCATAAGGAAGGTAGAAGTTTTGCGTATTCCCGTCCTGATCGACCTGAGAGACCTCAACCAACTTATGCGAGAAATCGACATCCGTCGCAGAAGCCTTCAAGAAATGCCCATGCACACGATCGATGATACGTCGCACAGGTTCAACCAAAGACCGAAGGCCAAGCGTTCCCACCGTGGCGGAGGGCAACATGGGCGTAAACAGGAAGTAATTGGTCGGAGAAACAACAGTAACATGGTAATCACCAGGGTTCAGGTTCTTGAGCAGCGCAATGCTACCCCAGCCAGTACCCAGAATGACCAGGCGAGGTTTGTCCTTCTGCTCAATCATAGAGTCCGAATCATAGTCACCGACGAGAACATCCGCAATTGGCAAATTCTTGGGTCCGCCACGGCGCGGGTTGAGTGCCAATTCCGAAACAGGGATATCTTGCGCGCTCGGGCTCTCACGGTATGTACTGGCATCGTAAAGGAAGAAGGCGAGGACCACGGCGCCCGTACCAATGACGAAGAACCCGCAGAAAGCGAACGTCTTGTACAGAGCAGCTAGGACCTTTGGCCGCTGCTTGACGGCAACCTTTGCAGCGGCCTTATCGGACTGGAACCTGAACGGGATCGATACATTGGGAGTCGGGCGGTAGGGACGCCGGGATAGAGGTCGGTGGGAGGAGGTATTCAGCGAGCGGAAAATAGGAGGCCTGGCAGCCAAGGTAGTCTTTGAGACTTGGAAACCAGTCGCTAGAGATCCAATTGACCTCAGCGCGGGCCCGTCCGGACGACTCCGAAGCACCGCCGCGCGCATCGTGAGGGAGCTCAGCCGCGGGGGAGGTCAAAGGGCGTGAAGATAAGCTATGTACCGACAACGAACCAGGCAGGACAGAGCCTGCCGGCAAATATGCAAAAGGAGCGACCTCGAATATCTCTATCGTAACGAAAGGAGGTGTTGGGGGAAAAAAAAAGGCAGGAAGACAATGCGTGAGGATCGTTTGGTTGCGAGCTTGACTTACCGACGTCATGCACACTCACAGCAGCTCGGGAACCGGCACGCCCTGTGGAAAGTGGAGTCAACTTGGGCACGGCGGCACGCAGTATCCCCTTCCCTGTATTGACTATTGAGGGCAAAATTTCAATTGTTAGTGTTTTGGGGCTGTTCTGCCGGGAGGAAGGGTCACATGATTAGAGCGGTGAACTGGGTCCACAGGAGACAAGACCCCTGCCAATTCTTCCCCTTCCCAACTCTCTCCCCAATGTCTCCATGACCATAGCGAATCTTTGCTAGCCAATCAACGAGACTTCCATCATATCTATCTCTTCTGATTCTGTTTCAGGGTTGGTGTGTTACGGACCCTTGACGGAGGGTATCATTCTCATTCCGTCAGTGGTGACCAACGTAGGGCCATGACCTGCTGCTCGCAGAGCATGATGACGATGATGAACTCATGGATGACTCGAGTGATTCGTCCTTGGATTTGGGAACCAATGATGGCAACCTGAACCCCTCTGGGAATCTGCCAACCTAACACAAGATCAAAGGACCGACCACTGAACGCCAGAAAAACGATCGTCAGTAAGACATCGACAAAGCTACCTTTCTGCTGTTCGAGGCACCGACTTCCTCTCCGGACCCGGTTCGAAAGAAGCAACGCAAGCCAGGACCAGACGTGTCGGCTACTTGGGTTGAACTAGAGCACATGAGAAATCATTACGCTCGCATGAAACCGCAAGACGACTCAAATCTGCCGCGCAAGTTCAGAGAGATGTCGACCAAGGAGCGTGGAGAGGCGTCCCTGACTGAAGATGACATCAAGACGCTTATCCCGTTCAGCAAGAGGCTTCGCAAGCAGTTCTCTGCAAGGTAGACAAAGGAAGGGTACCTAAGGGCACAGCACCACAGCTTTGTCGATGCCAAAGATCATCTGAAAACCCCTTTATTCGACATCAACGTCAAAATCTCAACGTCAAAACGTCAAGGATTACGGCAAAGACAAACTACGCCGTCAATTCTCGGAAGTGTTCACCTTCAAAGGAGCCCTCCGGCAGCGGCGAGGGATACAAATCCTGGACAAGCGAGACAGAGATGGTCGGTTCATCGAGCACCAGTCCACTGAAGTGGCAGAGATCAGCAGATCTGCCCGACCACGCCTCATCCACGCAGCCAAACCAGCGGCCAAACCAGCGGCCAAACCAGCAGCCATAAGACTACGCCCAACACAGTCTACATGGATAATTACTTCTACACGGTTGGCCTATTCAAAGCAACCGTGCAGAAGTAGTTATTAGTCTTATGGCTGCTGGCGTGGCCGCTGGTTTGGCCGCTGATTTGGCTGCTGGTAGGCAGCGCGTTGAATAAACAACGCGTTGAAGCTGTTGATAGCTAGCTAGCCTGTCTTAGTAGCTAGTGGAGCGCTACTAGCCAATCATATATTAGCAGATCTTAGCGTCGCAGGGGATTGGCTGATATAATACACTAACAATACCGCGCTAAAAATCCTTCCCATTACAGGGAAGGGGATCCAGTCATAAGTACTTGAGTTGTTATTACTCAGGTCATTGAAAAGTTCTATTATATACTCATGATAATCAACGAGCTGTAAGTACTGGCGAGTAGCTCTACAACTCTGAAGAGGGCGCCACAGCATGCATGAAAAAAAAAAAAAAGCCGAGTAAACGATGTATCACCCGCCGCCGATCTTGGTATAAGTGAAGCCGTGCCCAATAAAAAATCCCAGAAGTCCAGGAAGAAAAATGTCAAAATAAACGCCGGCCTTCGCCTGATATGCAAAACTTGAAAAGACGAGATATTCGTCAGAAGCGAGGAAGAGATTCGGAGCGCTTGCGCGTGCGGAGGCCGGAGGCAGGCATGATCTCAGTCCCAGCCGTCGTCGGACTCGGCACCAGATGGTTTTTTGCCGATGGAGCTTTTGCGGGCCTTGGGTCGCTTGTTGAGACCGGTACTGGACACAGAGCTCTTGCGCTTCATGGGGCGAGATCCGCTAAAGCTAGTCATATCATCGGCATCCCCGAGCGCATCCAGGCTGTCGCCCTCTGCATCATTGTCCCGGTCAACCTTAAACTCTTCGTCGATGGCGAGCAGGGTCGAGAATTCACGGCACTTGGTAAGCATAGCCTCTTCGCTGTCGAGGGATGACATGTTTTTCAAAACGGCCTCCCAAAACTTCTCACCGGTCACACCATGAACCTTGGAGGCTGTCTTGTTAAGCTCCTTGGCAGACTGCTTGGCATTGCCATCTTTGTCTTTGTGAGTTGAATTGAGGCCATAGAGACGGCGCAGATGAGTGCGCGCCTCCCAGAGCATCGATAGTGATGCAGCCGCCGTGGTCAACAGTCGTAAAGTAGCGGGATTGACTGGCCGCGAGACAGTTGGAGGCATTGGCACAGGCGTATCAGGGCCAAGGCTCATCATGCCCGTTGGAGTGTCCACCACAGGCGGACCGATTGGACTTGGGAACAGTTCAGTCTCAATTGCGTGAGCAACAACAGTGCCGGTGGATGAGACAACTCTTTCAAGACAAGCAATGGTGGGAAGCAGTTCCGCCAGCTGAGCATATTCGAAATATGCCAGATTTTGAGAGATAAAGCGGGCCATGAGCAGATGTTCAGGGGGGTCACCAGAGGCATCGAGCTTTTTCAGTTCGAAGTCTGCCTTCGAACAGAGATTTGAGAGGAATTTCTTTTGATACCGACTGTTACTGATCTTGACGATCTCGAACAGAGGAGCTAGCTTTGCCACGTAAGGTCGGGGGGTCGCGCCATTTGAATCGCCAACCACATCGCGTTGGTAATAGAAGGCTTCTTGGATAGCGCGCATGTACTCCCGCTCGAACATGGATTCGAATTGCTGGTGGATCATCTTATGCGTATCAAATGCCACCTTGGCAATTTTCGGATCTGTCGATGTCTCCAGCGAGACGAGGACTCCCGCGCATTCCTTGGGATGCACCAGTCCTTGACGGTTGATGCTTGCAATGAGCTCGATGGCGGTCAGCGCGTAGGCATCCTGTCGCGATTGGGCTACCTCAAGCATGTTCTTGAGGAAATTCTGAGCGATCAATGCAGCAGCGCCGTCGTTATCGCTAGCTCTCAGTGATCCGCCAAGCCGGGTTTGATCCTCCTGGGCAGCAGCCTCGGCGGTAGGTACTACTCCCTTTTCCGATTTGCCCTCGTGAATGAAGAAAAAGTCTGCAAAAGATCGGAGCACGATGTGCTGCAAGGGAGGAGCATCTTCCTTGAAAACTTGGGAGAACATCTTTCGCGTGGGCTCACGGCCAAATTGGGCTGGCCAAGACTGACAGATTGCACCCACGCTCTCAAGAGCCGTGACTCGAAGCTCGGTGGGCTGGTTGGAACTGGTGAACGGAAGAATGCAGTCGACCATCAGAGCGGCAACGGAGCTGCCGGAACTGCCAGAACCGCTACTCCACGTTGGGAAGGAATTTTTGAAATGAGGGATGTATTTTTCAAGATCACAGTGCCGTCCGACACAGCCTGCGATTCTGAGGTAACTTTTGGCGCGTGCGGATATCTTCGCATTGTCTGGGGAAGACATGTCGACACTTTTGTATTGCTGCAATGGCTTGAGAACGGAGAGGGTGAGTTTGACTAGTCGGTCTGTGTTCTGCAAGACACCATTGATAGTCCACAGGCAAGCCATGACCTCATTCAACTCTGGGCGCCCGAGCTTAGCGACACTCTTGAAGAGATCATTTTGGACATCCTTGAGAAGCTTGTTATGGGAGGAGGATAGGTATGGCAAAACGCATCTGTAAACCACGACCACTGATCGGAATAGGAACAGATCATCTGCATTAGCAAGGTTGCCAATGTACGGATGCAAGGCTTCCAATTGGTCTGGACTGAATAGCTTCGCGTTGGCCTTGGCAAAGACGGTGATTGTTTGGAGCAAGGCTTGCTTGAACTCCTGGGGAGAAGCGTCTGCATCCTCGACAAGTCTCTGGAACATGATAGAGACCATGGATTTGCAGACCTTGAAGTTCAAACTGGCAGACTTTGATTTTTGCGAGAGCACTGCCCTTAGACATGTGCCAAGAGAGTCAAGGGCGTTGTCGCTGCGTTCAACAAGATTGACGATCAAGCCCACCTGTTCTCCCAATGCCATTTTGAGCTTTGGTCCGTCGGAGGTGGAATCGATTGAGTCGTGGAAAGGCACAAGCCAGATTTCTTCAAAAGTTTGCCGAGCCAGGGTTGCCACGCCTTCCTCATGGTCACCAGTTCGTTGAAGGAAGCTGTCCAGGATAGCCAATTTCAGCTCCTGTCGAGAAGTCTTGTTGTAAAGCTCCTTCAGTAGGCCGATGCAGCGCTTGCGGACACCTGCCGTGGGGTCACCAGCACAAGCAAGAATACTGCGGCAACCTTGCTCTTCCAGCTGTGGTCGAAGGCCAATGCACTTGGCTATCAACGACAAGGCAGAATCGCGGACCATAGGGGAAGCGTCCGTAGTGCACCGAAGGATCAGACGCATAACTGAAGCGTCACGATCGAGAAGATTTGGGTCTTTCTCAAGCATTTCAATTACACTTTTCAAACTTCGGCTGCGGACTTTGGCTTGGTCACTGGCAATGGAATTAAGAAGAACCTTGAGGATGGTGTCGAATGCCTTGCCGAACCCCGAGTTCAAGACCGTCAGGATATAGGCAAACCTCCCATGAACATTGGAAATAGAATTGAATTTCCTGTGGGTCTCCAGCCAACGGGGGTCAGAGAAGGACCTTGAGAGAAGAACCACAAGTTCATGGGTCGTGTCGTCTTCCGCCATTTCCTCCTTATCCTCGGAATTGTAGTAGAGATTGCAGACAACCTTCGCCCACGCAGCCAAGTAGAAACCCCGTGTGCTGATCAATTGAGAGTTGTCCGAGCTCGTGTCTTGAGACAAATACTCGAGAGCCATACGATAGGGGCCATTTGGCGCGACCAAATCTTGGGGATGTAATGCACGGCTTGAAAAGTCTTCAAATTGCTGCTTGAGGGAATCGGTCAGTTCGCCATCGGCGTCCTCCAAGGCTGGCAGCATGTGTTGAGCGCTTGCAACCAAATCCGAAATCGCAGAACCCATCCAGCCCAAAAGCTCGAGAGCCATGCTCTTGGCTTGAGCCGAGCTCTTGTCGAGATCTGCAATACCGACCATGTGCGAGGCCATGATCCGGAGAAGCAGCTCCGACGCAGGCCAATCAGTTGACCCAAGGACATTGATCAAATCTTCAGTGAAAAGGTCAAGGATGTTTCGGAATGGTTGATCGCCGCTTTTGGTTGCGTTCATCGCGCGCTGGACGATAAACGTCACGATGTATTGTGCGCTTCGAATGGCATTATCGTACAGCCTATTGACTTTGGCGGCCAAGCGCTCCAAAGTCTCGTTGTCATCCTCATCATCGGAATCCCCGTTCTCAACGTCGTCACCGTCGTCAAGTACTTCATCACCATCATCGGTTGACGCTTGTAGTCGACGTTTGCTCTTGGAGCGTGAAGGTGTTTCCAGCGCAGTGGTCTGTACAAGTTGAAGAACCAACGCGGTAAGCAGTTGAATGTTCTTCCCGTCAGCAAGTTTGAACTGTCTGGCACTTTGACGGGTGGAAGGTAGCTTTTCCAAAGAGCCCAGGATTTGATCCAAGATGTAGGAACGCTGAGCAGGGTATCTGGAGAAGATTTTGGCAAGCACATCCATTGCCCCTCGTCTTGCCGGCTCGAATTTCGAAGACCCAACCGCCGAGTCTTTCTCATTGTGTGCATTTTCAACAAAGATCAACTTGGCGGCAAAGAATAGAGCGGAGTTGATAGGACTCTCGGGTACTTCAATGCGAGACAAAAAGTCGGCGAAAAGAGTCAATGCCTTTTTGCTTTGGTGGATGAGGCTGGCAATAATGCGTCGTTGAGCTGAGAAAAACTTGAAATGTTCTGCATCCTTGCCGCCGGGGCGTGATTCGACCGCGGGAATAATGCAATGGTCAAAGACTTGCTCAACGACGGGCGGAATGGCCTCGATGAGATCTTCGGGGCATAGATCTCGCTCCGTTTGTCGTCCAGACATTGTCTGCAGGAGCGTTCCAATGGCAAGCAAAGCATTCAGCACATCCTCGACTTTCCCCAGCCATTCCTGGACCTCAGATTCATTGAGTGGATCATGCAAGGTAAGTGGTGCGGATTGAGCAGCAAGAATCGGCTTTTCGCAAAGTTTCTGTATTCTTTTCAGGTAATCGGAGGGGATATCCTGGAGTCGATCGAATCCAGACACCTTTCGAATGGCTTTTTGTAGACGGGTATGAGTATCGGAAGACAGCACCACGCCATGGACTTTCAATGATCTCGTATTGACGAAGAGCGGGTTTGGCCTGTCCGCAGTTGGGGCAATTGAGGCCTCCGGCTCGATTTGATCCTCTGCCTCAAAAACTTCATGCAGGAGATCTTGCAATTTCAGAAGAGCGTCATCCGCTTCCGCCTTTTGGTCCCTCAGCCGCCTCGCAGTAATCTCATCTTCGCCATTGATCTTGGGCTTCGGCTTTCCAGGTTTCGTAGGTGTAGTCTTCATTGGGATGACTACCGAGACTTGACTCGAAGGCTGTTGCGACTTGTCGAACGAGGCTGAATTCGTGCTATTTTGAATGTAGGCCTGCTGATTCCAAGCTGTCGCGGCTTTCGATACGGTTTCCTTCTTTTCTGGCTTGACCGGGGATGTCGTGGGATCTGAGACGCGATCATTAGCAGAAGCTCTGATGAGAATTATGTTCGTGTCGTAGTCTCACATCTAAAAGCAATGTCAGTGGACTCCAAGATCATCCGAGCAAAGGAGCCCAGTTGACTGCGACAAGAGGGAGGGCCATCCGAGGTGGTCGAGTGTGAAGCGCGGCGGAGAGTGGGAGGGATCTTGAATTTGCTGGCGAGAGGCGCGTGTTAGTAAAGATGAGAGTAAACCGAGAGGTTGACGTACAATTCCGTCAGCTGATCTCCATCCAGCAGTTGCTGAAGGTATTCGCGGGATGTTTCCAGGCGACTTGACTCGTCCCCGCCGGACTGTATCTCCGCATCCAGCTCACTCAGAGTGTTGCGACCCGCTTGGAGGACATGATTGATAGAGGTGATATTAGACGGACGACCAACATCAGGGCGTATCACGCAATCTACAAGTCAAGAGCGAATTAGAAGATCTCTCAGTCTCGAGATTCGGGGGGAATTGGTAGAGAGACGGACCGAGGCCAAAGACAGGAGCGCTGGACATGGACGAGTACTGAAGCGCCTCGTCCACAGACAATGGTCTAGACTGCGGATTATGCTGGTTCTGGAACGACATAGTCGGACCATACGCCTGCTGCGCCTGTTGATGGCCGTTGATGACGACCTGCACTGCTGGCCGGCCATTGAGATCCATGTTGGCGGTTGCCGAGACGAAATAGGAAGGCGCTAATCAAAAGGATAGGGATCTGCTCGCGGCAGAGTCATGACAGAGGGCTTGAGCATCTATGTCATGTTTCTCGACAATCTTTCCATACACGATCGGGTTCGATGGGCGGAACATAGATCACGGAGAGCTCACGATGACCATATTCGTTCATCATTGCATCGGGTTGTCTTACTGCCGCGTCTCACCGCCAGAAATGGTATCGGAGTGGCCCGTGCGGTCAAAAAAAAAAAGTCCCGTGCCGCGATTTCATCGTCCTATTGATCTTTATTGCTGCTTATTGCTATTCCTGACAGGACGAGCACATTCTGTTATCCTTGGATATTGCTCTTCAAGATGTCGGCTATTGGATCATTGATTTTCTGCACGGATTGCGGCAATCTGCTGCGCGAGTCTACCGGAGATGAGAATGCGACCTTGCACTGCAGTGTCTGCGGAGCGCGGAACAAGGGTACGTGAACTACAATTGACTTGGGTGGAAGGCTGTATAAACTGATTTGTCTTTAGACATCATTCCGCAAACCATCGTCTCCGAATCTAAGCCCTCTGCCTTCCCCTCCGCTTTAAGATCCAAGCGCTCTGCGGTCCAGACTTTGTCCGCTGAGGATCGCAAGACCGAGGCTGTCACAAACCACACCTGCAACAAGTGTGGAAGAACGGAGATGTTCTTCACTACAGTCCAGTTGCGCAGTGCTGATGAAGGTAGTACTGTGTTTTACCGCTGTGTCTGTGGTTACAAGTATGTTCTCCTCTTATGTTCCATTTCTTATCCACCCACATGCTAATCTTGCTTGGCAGGGAAACATCGAACAACTGAGAAGGAAGAACAAGAATGCTGTACAAAAAGGGAAATGGTTCTATGTTTTGGCTGTATAACAGAACGGGATAAAGAGTATCAAAATAACGACGTCACGACATTTTTCATATTATTTTCAGAAGTCCATCACGCCGCCGAGGCAGCGGTCGCAGACTCTGGGATCAGCGCGTACTCCATCTCGCCATTCTTCTCAAATTCTGCCATATCAAGGGCCACAATCACACTGTCACGCACCACTTGCTCGGGGTCATTGAGGAAGCGCTTCAATGTCTCCTCGACTCCCTCCTCGTCACCCAAGCTGCCAAGGGCCTCGGCCGCCTCGTGGCGCACCATACCAACCTCCTTCAGATCACCCAGGCACTCTGTGAGGCAGGGAATAGAGGCTGGATGGCAGAGTTGACCGAAAACGAACGCAACTTCGTGACGGAACAGGGCTGAGGGATCCTTGAGACCCTTGGCAAGCGAGTTGACGGCGTCGACGGCAGTGGGGAGGTCAGGAGGTGAGGCCAGGTCACGCAGACCGAACATGGCGCGATATCTTTGGAACAGAGGAAGCTTAGTGTCAAGCAATGTCTTCTCCAGGTCCGGGATGGAGGGCTCGTTGGCCTCCAGAGGCATAGGTGGGGCAGGATCGATAGATGTAAAGTCGCTGTGTTTGAGAACAATGTTAGCTTCCCTTAATCTCAGAGCCATGTTGGATGTTCCTCTCCAAACGTAGCCAATTCTAGTGTGGTCCGTACCTTGGCTTCAACTTTTCAGCCTTCTTCTGCTCTGAGTTCTCCCAGATAATGCGATCAACCGCAATGTCGCAAGTCTCCCGAACAACCTCGACTTCGTTCTCATCATCGCGCAACTTCTTCAAAATATCCAAGCTCTCTGCGTATCCCAGTGCACCAAGAGCCTCGGCGGCCTCGTGGCGGCACATCGCATCCTCCTCAACATCCTTCACTACCTGCTGCAGGTATGGGACCGAGTCGCGGTTCCTGGTTTGGCCAAGGCAATACGCAAGCTCGTGCTTCAGGAGAGCGGAACGCGAGGCAAAGGCGGCGGCGATCGCCTGGATCGCGGGGAGAGTCTGTTCAGTGGTGGGGTGGAGGCACGCGAGATGCTTGAGGGAGAAAAGCGCGCGGAAGCGGCGAGCAAGAGGTTCGGACTCGTTGGTGAGGACCTTGCGGAGGGCGAGGACGGTCTCGTCGGCCCCGCTGGCCTCGCTAGTGGCAGAAGCAGTCATGAGTAACGAGGGAGAAGAGGGAATATCGACTGGTGAGGGTGTAGAATGCGAAGTGGTGAGAGAAAAGGCCGACACTTTTTTGAGTAGATCTTATCATGAATTTTAAGGGTGGGGTGGCGGGGCGGCTTCCTGCGACCCATTCGGGTCTGGTTGGCCCGCGCAGATTTTCTCTTTACACTCTGTAGGCTTTCATACATTACTTGGTAGCGTGTGCAATGGCTATAATATGGAATGACATTGCCGTGATAAATCAGGCATGTTGACGAGGCACCATAGTAACACCGACCCTCGCAGCTCATTCTTTCCTTTCTTTCTTCCCTTCTTGTTCTCATTCATTCCACGCTTCTTTCTAGAAACCGGCAATTATCCCATATCAGACAACGACTCTCGCCTTCCCCAAGAACCTCGATGCCCCAGGTATGCATCTCACTGGACCTTCCGCTGTTGTACTTCACTACACACCTATCTGACAACCCCCTAGCTCTTAGGCCCTCAAAATGATGCCCTTAAAGATCAAACCTCACGCTGTCCGGTCACTCGCATCTGGAACAGTGTGGTAGAGCCGATCTTCCATGCAACCCTCACTCTTTATTTCTCGGATGATGAGAGCCTTGTGGACCGCTATATCTAAGCCGACGAAATCTGTTCAAGTATATGAGTCCCTTATTTGGTGGCGACAACGAGGAGTCTTCAGTGTTCCCGATCCTCATACTAGGCGACGAGTTACGTCTCAAGAAACGGAGAATGTCCTGGGTGTCAGGACTCTATACCCCTGCGGTAACTCTTTTCCATGAGGGTGTCAAGGATCAATTGGCTGAGAGTATTCAGAGGAGATGCTGCCTCTGCTTTTGACATACTAAGGTCTAAATCGCCAAGGCCATGATGCAGGGCCGGTTATAGAGGGTTCTGCCCAGCTCCAAGTTCCTGTCCGTGGCAGGTCCGCAACCGGAGCCGAGGTGCTATTCACGAATTTCATCTATAATGTCACCAGAACTCCAGATCAATTCGACTCTCCGTTTGGAAGAACAACATATTTCGCACAGTGAATGCTGATTGGTTCGATACTACTACTTGATCGGGAAATCGACAGACGCTGCAGCAGCCAGTTAGCGGGGCCAACCGCCAGCGGCTTGTCTTCTTCAGCCCCACCATGTGACAGCCACCACTACTGACTACAGTATACTGCACTTTGCATCTATTCACGAGCAAAATTCGCTTCGGGCTGAATCAAATGCCCGTCGAAACTAGAAAACTTTGCCGGGCCGAATAGCGGTGTACCGTGGCGGCTACATACATGGCTGTTATCCCGAGAATGCTAAGTTTTGCACGGACAACACTCTCGGTTCCTTCGGCTTCCTTGTTCTCGCTATCGGCACGCTATCAGCAATTATTTTGCTCATCTTTGGAGCTATGTCCTCAGAAAACGACTCAGGTGGGTCTCAAGTACCCCAAAAGGCAGGCCTAGAGGACAGTCGTCCTAGATTCGCTTTTGTCGCGGAGACCAGTCAATCAAACGCCCGAAGTCATGCGATGCGCGAGCATTGGAGGCAGCGTCACAACCGTAACAATAGCACCAAGGCCAGACGGGTACAACTAAAACTTCTGCCAAATATCTCATCGGCCGCAGACCGAGACAAAAGCCCGAATGAAAATCTCACTCGAAAGCGTTCGTCTCGAAGTCCTGGGAGCCAGGGTTCAGGGCGACAATGCTCGGAAAGTTCTTCGAGCGGGACAGATCAGGATTGCTACGATAGAATTGAACTTCTAGGTGTTCCGTCACAGCTATTGAGTGGATTGGGGCGTGCCTTGTCGACCTCGGGGCCCGACCCCTTCCAGACATTTCCGGTACAACTAACCAGTCAGCATCATAAGCTACTGCATCACTGTGAGTCTCTTACCGGAATCGAGCGACACCAGTCGGGTTAGAATTGCTCACAGGAGAATAGGGATCGGCACTCATGCAACGATGATGTTTGAAGACCTTGATATCCCAAGCTTCAATCCTATGAAGGATGTCTGGTTCCCATTAGACCTTTCCAATGCCTCCTCGTTTAATGCAATTATGGCGCACGCCGCCGCTCATCTTTCCCATCTTTACGCAGGAACTAGTCCCCAGATGGGGACTAACTCTGCCGATGCCTTGAAGTATAAGGCAGAGGCTGTCCGAATTCTTCATGAATGGCTTTCAGACCCACAAAAGGCACTTAGCTACGATGCATTCGCGGCGGTGATCCGACTTCTCACATTCGAGGTACATCGGTCCTAGGAATCTAGTGCCTGAATACTCCGACGTGGCCGATTACTGATTTATATAGAGATACTGGGGGACTGCAGAGGAATGGAACATCCACCGCATGGGTCTCCAAAGGATGATCGAAGCCAAAGGCGGAATTGGAGCGCTTCACGATAATTGGCGCCTCGAGCTTGTTGTCTATCTGTGAGTCCCGATTATTCTGACTTGGATGAGGGGCCACTGACAACCCCAGCGTGTCTTTAATGACCAAGCCGTCATGGTTCGAGCCGACAAATAACATCTCCGAGGTTTCCGAACCCTCGGCCGATGCATTTGCCTTAGATTCCTCCTTGGACTTTCAAAAGATACGCTGCTTGTGGTTAATATCTTTCATCCAAGACTTGCGGACTTTTATGGGATTTTCTTCCCGATTCTACGTTCAGGGGCTTTCCACCTACCCCTCGCTCCATCAGGCGGTCCTTCGGCTTCGAGATGAATTTCAACGATCCCATTCAACCGCCTCTCTTACTCTTGGGGCGTCTCCATCCGACTATGACAGGCTGACCTGCTTGTTCTCCATCTGCTTGATGATGCAAGAATCAATTTCCGCGAAACCGATCGACGCCATGAGTAACCCGTTCTGGTCCAGCGGGCTAGATATCTTGGAGCAAGCTCTGGTGCAGTCAGGGGGTATGTGGGATTTCTCTGTACAAAATCTGCGCCAATTCTTACATTGTCACTTGGTGGAAGCTTATCCCGACGGTGAACGAAAGATAGACTATGTGCGGAAGATGACAGATGTTCTGGGCCAGGTCAGTCTTGAGGCGCGTATTGGTGTTGAGAAATGTCTTTTCAATATGCTGTGCCGCACCAGAGATGCCCGAGCTGTGTTCTTGGTGGACGATGGATGGACACCCGACTCGCTATTGTCATCCATGCATGGTCAATGATAGCTATAGCTGCAAAATCAGACTGCGCTATCGACTGTTTTCCTTGATAGCTGGTTGTGCGAACAACTTCAAACTGAAAAGTATAGATAAAGCTGTAGAGAAAGAAACTCGCTTCCTTGGAGTAGATGTCAATCCTGTCGGACCCGATAACCCCCAAGGACGCGTTAGGTTTCTGTGAGGTACCTAATCTTATGTCTCTGAGATTATTACGGGCTGGCTGGATCCATGTGTGGTACGATCATTAGGTTAATACAGCCGTTATCCGTGGCAGCACTGGAGTACTCCAGCAGTTGATGGTCCCGCGGTCCCGCTCATTAGACTTCCTCCACACCCTCATCACCTTAGGTGGCGGAAACGTTGGTCGATGATGCGTTCACCGTCATAGTAGCCTATGATAGTAATGCCGCCCTTATTAAATCCTATTGCGCCTCGGGGAATTGCTTGATGCCATGAGGGGGGTTCCACGGTTTTGCTCATGTCTCCAGAATATATACTGGGAGCACCCCGCAAGCTCCCGCAAAAATAACTTCAAGCCTCCCTCATCTACTGACAACGACCAAGTACTTTTTGATACATTTTATCATCATGCCTGAGAGTGAGCAGATCACACCTTGGCTTCCGCATATTCTATCTATCGGGAAACCAGTCGCAAACACTAACAAAACGACCACAGAACCAACGGGCTCCCAAGAACCCGTCCACCAGCACGAGGGCTTCTTCGAGAGAATCCTCCACCACCACCACCAGAACGAGGAGGACAAGTACAAAAAGGAGCCCAGCGAGGACAATACAGACAAAGATGATCACAGCCATGATGACCCTCACAAGAAAAAGGGAGAGAGTGAGTTGGACAAGATGAAGGACTACCTCCACGAAGACGAGGAGCTTGAGCAAGAAGGACGAACCTACGGAGGCTTGATGTAAATAAGCCCTCTCTTTGAGCTCGGGTTGATTCTGGTAGTAATTTTATTGACAGGGATGATATCTTTTCGTATCGAAGTCTGTAGGGACCTCAGGCTTGCATGAGGGTTTTCGATGGCCCGTGACCTCGTACAACGACAGCGATTTTTGCTGGGAGGGGTTCGATATTGCTAACAAAATGTGTCTCCGTCGGGAGTGATCATATCAAATTCATGTATCGAGCTCGAAATTGATGTCCTCGATGTGCTCAGAACCCGCAAGGTTACTCGCCTGCGTCACTTCTCTTACTGTAGCTTGTAGCTGCCAGCGACTGCCCTAGAGTCTCCCAATTATTTGCCCAAGCCATAGACCGATACATTGAAGAATCGAAGTAGTGTAAGAAAGGATCAGGCAGCCAGAAGCTAGTATCATCCTAGAAGATCTGGCTGTTCATTCACCTGGTTCGCGATTCCAACGGGATCGGCCACACACGCAGGAAGTACTGCCCGAAAACAAGCCAGTGACTTATCTTGGTAGAAGCAAAAAAGAAAACAAAGACCTCTAATATTCGGATTTTGATTCAGAGAAAAAAGGAAAAGAAAAGGAAACCTGCAAATATTTACATAATACCCTGGGGAAGCACAATCATTTGGTCTTGATGTGCTTGAGCTTCTTCGGCTCGTGGAGGAAGTTGTTGGCATAGGCCTTGGGCACGAACCGGCGCTCATTCGGCTCCTGCACAAAGTATTCGTAGCCCTGCTTCTGGGCAAAGGCAATGGCATCCTCCTTGGTCTTGAACTTGAGGTGGGTTCCCTGCATACCATCCGCGGAAGACTGCCAGCCCATGAGGGGGTTCTCCCATCGGTGGCCCTTCTGCAGAATGTCCCAGTCCATGCGCCAGTGGTGTCCGTGCCAGGTACCGGACTGGGTAGCGGGCTTTGTGGGGCGGTAGATTCTATAAAGCCAGATTAGTGACTTGGATTCCTCGAACAAGACACTGCTCGAGGTGGACGAAAGTACCTGACAGTGCGGGCCTGGAGATCGGTAGGAGCGCCGGAGAGAACTGCGGCGGGCAGAGTAGGACCGGGCTCGCTGCCATCCATCACGCGCTTGGGGACTGGGGAGAACAGCCTGGGAGGCAACGGAAAATCATGTTAGCGGACTGGATCTGCGGCGGGAGCAATGAGGGAAGTCGTACGAGGTGCCGTGGTCAATGGTAGCCTCATAATCAGGCTGGTGACGGGTCATTGCCTCCGAGGGGCTTTGCTTGTTGATCAACGTGCTGTCCTTGTTGGGCGTGGAGGGAGGGTCGGCTGGGCTGGGCTTGACGTCTCCCTTGGCGGCACTGGAGAGGTAGCGGGCATTGACAGGTGCGGCAAGCCGAGTCGCACGGAGGCCAGCGGCGCCTCCAATTCGGAAGAGCGACATTGTGGACGGTGGAGAGTGGGGAGGGTGGTGATAGCTAAAGTTGGAGCGGGTTGTAGGAGGAGGTTCATTGCAGAGTGCAGGTCACGGCACATCCGAATCGGGTTTAGCGCGTCGAACTCATCCGACCACCCGTTTCCCGACCGAAGAGTCTCTTCCTCCTGCATCATCAGTCGTTCCCGGTTCACTCGCGCTGCGAAAGACAGTACGTCCTTCTCGTTGGCTTTGATGGAATACTCAAGGCCAAGACAATCCATTGTGACCAAAATCTGACCCCCGACAGTCCAGACAAGATGAGCTACATTGCCCGCCGTGGTCTCTCGACCCTGATCCCCCCCAAGGTACGACAACCCCGGAATTGCCTTGTTAGAGGCTTCGCCAATGGTTGCTGATGATACTGACTGATTCTTCAGATCGCCTCTCCTAACGTGAGTCCTCCGCACACCCTCTCGTGAATGCCGTCGCACGTCGCACCTTCTCCCGCCCCCGTTTCTTCCCGAAGGCTCTTTTCCTGCCGCATATCAACTCGACACAATGTCATTCGCCCTCGAACAAATCACTAACACAGTTTTGAAGGCCATCGGTGCCGCCCAGGATGCCGCCCGCATGGAGCGTGTTGTGAGCTTCTACGCCGGTCTTCCCCGTGGCCCTGCTCCCCAGACCAAGGCCACCGGTCTCCTTGGCCGCTACCAGGCTCGCTACTTCAACAAGAACTCTCCCGCCCGTAAGTTGAAGCTGTCAATGTTCCGAAATACCTTGGGTACTGATCTGGAACAGCTCTGCTCCACGCCATTGCTGGTATTTTGCTCATGGGCTACAGCATGGAGTACTACTTCCACCTGCGTGAGTACCGCCTCTGTTGACAGGAGACCACCTGCTTGCGGGTGACTTGTCATAAATTAAGCCTCATATACTGACCATAACCGCAGGCCACCACAAGAACCACCCTCACTAAACGGTTTCTTATGTTTGGAAAACTTTGAGGAGGATTGGATGTATATACTACATCCTCTTTCCTGAGATAGGAAGTGTAGGACTTAGAGACTTCTGGAATTGAATCTCAAATTGTTTCATTATTATCCTACTCGTCGCTTTCCCGTTACTTCGACGTTACTTGGGAAGTGTAAGACTTGGAGACTTCTTGGATGGAATCTCAAATTGTTACATTATTATATGGTATCCTGCTCGTCTCTTTCCCGTTACTTTAACGTTACTTATCCGTTACTTCGACGTTATACTCGTCGCTTTCCCGTTACTTCGACTTTATACTCGTCGCTCCCGTGTTACTTTAACGTTACTTATCCGTTACTTCGCCGTTACTTCGCCGTTACTTAGGGAGTTATAGAACTTAGAGACTTCTACAGTTGTCTTAAATTATTACATTATTATCCTACTCGTCACTTTCCCGTTACTTCGACGTTATTTATCCGTTACTTAGGGAAGTATAGGACCTAGAGATTTCTAGGATTAAACCTCTTAGTTCATTGTCGTAGCTCCTATGATTCTCTAAGATAGAGAATGTGCAGATATATGCTGGTACTTTGTAGAAGCCGGGCTATACCTAGGCTCCGCTCCGCTTAGTCGCACCACTACCTAAATCGGTTCCTACCTGAGTCACCTTAAAGGCTCACAGATTAATGGCTCTTTTCGTATTTTAACTCATGGTCGCTCGTCACCTACTCGTCACTTTCCCGTTACTTCGACGTTACTTCGACGTTACTTATCCGTTTGACGTTTCTCAGGGGATACTGGTCAGTGGCCCGAACTTCGCATCGCCGGGTCCTGCGCTAACCGAAAACAGCCAACTCTCAGCTTCGAACCGACAACCATCTCAACGGGTCCGAATCGCATACACAACCATCACCCTTACCCCCGCGACATCGTCCGCCTTCCTCGCCCTTCCCCCCAGTTCTGGGATTTTTCCAGGGTAGTGGTCATCCCTACGCGCCTTTTCCGATTCCGCACCTGCCTCTCTCGCTGAGCGTTCCACCCGGCTTTCTCAGCAGCTCCTAGAGGTTGGCCGCCTCAACGTTCTCTTCCTGGTTGTGGAATCCCGATTTCCGAGGGTACAACCAGACGAACGAGCAGCAGTTCAACCGTGGCGATTTCTGGACTCTGACAAGAGGTACGCCATCGTCAGTTTCTTCCGTTACTATGCGACTTTGAACTTGCAGCTGTGCACTCGTGTCCGCAGAATTTCTATCCCATACCCCGGATTCTGTTTCTTTTCCCAGAGTGCCGATCTGACAAATGTCACATTCTTCGACTGCAGACTCGAGTATTGTTATGGCAGAGCAGAGCGGCCGCGATGTGGTAGATCAGACCCTGTCGGGCGGCGAGCCTTCGCCCTCCGGCGTTCCTGCGAGCAATAACGACAAATCATCTGCTGGAGGGGACGTAGGGGAGACTCAACATATCGCATCAGCTTCGGCCATACATTCATCAACTGATCCAAATCACAACTACAAGACAACGGATGCGCCTGGTTCTCCGGTGGAGGAGGCTGGACGTGACAAGGATGCCGGAGGCTCTGCGATGGTGGGTGCACATGGTTTGGAGTATGATGAGACCACAGAGCTGAATGTGATGCAGGATATTTCAAAGCAGGGCACTGGCTCTGTTGCTTCCCGGGCACTCGAATCAAACGGACTAGCATCATCGTTTGATGGTGGGGATGACACAGCTTCACTGGGTGGCTCGGAGTCGGATGCCAGTCGTACAGATGGCAGACATCATAACCGGACCGGCTCTGTCAAGAAGCCTACAACATTCAAGCCTGTGTCTTTTGCCAAGTTCGCGGTTCCCAAAGCCCCTGGGGCTACTGCAGCACCTAAGGCACCCGAGAAAGGTGAATTTCCTTTGTTGGCTTCTGTTGACTAGTTGGTGAAGATTGTAGCGCGGCTAACACAGTACTAGTTCCATCTACCTCTACTACTCCTCTTGGTACCCCGCAACCGAGTTCACGGCCACGCTTGGTCGCAAAGACCACCGCGGGCATGCGCGACTCTTTTTCAAAGGCTGGTGCAGGTGGTGGGAAGTCTGGCGCGTCAGGGCCTGACCCGAATCAGGTCTGGAATAAGAATCGCCGTATGTGTCCATGCTAGTGCAAGCTTTGGATCTCAAAAACTGACAATTCTGGTTTTCCTGTAGCTGTCCAGCCACCTCCGCCGAAGCATTTGACAGATGAAGAGTTGAAACAGCAATATGGAATTCATATGACGTCCCGAATCCAGGCAGACGGAGGCGGTACCGAGGCGAAATGGGCTGATATTGATGATGATGAGGACGATTGGGCTCCAGAGACGATTGAGTGGACCGACGGAACGAAAGTCACTCTCACGCATACCGATCATCCCCCGCCTCCTACCGACCAGATTTTGGATCAGTCGAAGGATGCCGTACCGCCACCTGAACAGATTGTTGCTAAAGACTCGATCAAGATAGCTGCCCCGAAGCCAACAATATCCGTGGGACCTAACCCTACAGTTCTCAGGCTTGGGGCCAACGCAGAGCGACAAGCCAAGGCCGCGAGCATCTCGTCTAAAGGAACAAATGACCGAGTGCCCTCCGCGTCTACAAGCCCAGCTCCCCCACCCGCCAAGTCTCCATGGGCACCGTTGCCGCCTGTTGAAAGAGTGTCACCCGTCAATCCACCTGTTCAGGTAGCCCAGCAGCCTCGTGGCGCTGGTCCTGTTAGTTATCCGCCTCGAGATGATGTTCGCCACGGTCAATTGCCACCGCAAGAGATTGCTGCAGATGATTTCAACCGTACGTGGAGAGAGACTGCACCTGGTGCACCTCGGGAGCTTTACAACTCGCGATCGGGTCGCTACGAGCCAGTGCAAGACAACCGGAGAGGATCTTGGCGGCATGATCAAGGCCCTCGTCCTCCTGCTGTTCTGCAACGACCTAATCCTGTAGAGTCGGGTGGCCCTGCTGAGCCATCTGCTGCATTCCAAACCCATCGATCCAGCCACCAGGAGGGCATGGGGTGGAACCGACGCCGTACATCCTCGAACGTCAGTGGAGGAAGTGGAGGGGTTGGTCGCCGAATGTCTTTTGGTCGAACGGATGCTGCACCGCCAAGGTATATGGATGGCCGGCGCGGATCTCAGACCAATGGCATGGTTGACCCAGCATTGATGGGACGCGAAAATGGGCCCGCTCATGAACGCCCTCTGCCTCAGCAGTACGCTGCTCCAGGCTGGGGTGGACCGGGGCCTCGGAGTGCCAGCGCTGCCTCGTCAGTAGAGCAACAACAGGCTGCCATAGCCAGTGTGCCTGAACTTCCACAAGAGGATCCTATTGTCTTGCAGGAACGTATCATGAAGGACGCCCGCGCTCAAGCTAGGCAGCGACGCCTGGAACAGGAAGAAAAGGACCGGATTGAAAGAGAGGAAAGAATCAAAAAGAAGCTTGCAGCCTTGGGCCCGCCGCCTGAGAAGCCCCAGCCGCAACGAAAGGAAAGTGAGGGACGCAAACAATCTCAGAGCGCTGAGAGTCGCAAACCACCTCAGACGCCTGCTGCCCCACCTCCAGCCACGCTTCACTCTCCTCCAAAGCCTCCAGTTCCGGAACCTACTGGCGAGCCGAAGCAGTATGGTATGATGAAAGTTCATCATCCTGATGCTGTGAAGAAACTTGTCGCCGCGAATGAGAGAGACCGTGTTGCTGAGAAACATCCGGAGAAGCCTGCCTCACCATCTCAAGCGCGTCGCGTTCCACCTTCACCCCACGAGCCGACGCGTGAGCTCACGACAACAGTCAACACTGTCAAACAGGCAGGCGCGGAGCTTCAGCCTGGAGACGCGCTGCCTGATGAGCACGAGTCACACTGGCGTGGCAACCTAAACATCCCCTCCTCTACTTATACCCCCTGGTCTACCCACCCCGCCGTCGACTCCAACCCTTCCTCGATCAAAAATCCTTGGACTCTTCTCAACAGTGACAGAACACTTGGCAACGGGATTTTTGAACAAAGCCTTGGAGGGTTTCCCTCTCGTGAACCTCCTCTCCACACCCCGCTTGGCTTGGATCAATCCAACATGCCTCCTCAGGCCTTCACCGGTCCGCAGGAGTCGGCTTCCGTCGCCGCTCTTGATCCTCTGAGCTCCCCCCGCCGCCCAGGCCCGATTGGCCCCCCTGCCTCTCAGCAGGCTGCTCCTAAGCTGGGTTGGGCCAATTTCCAGCTCGCTATTGCGGAGCAAGATCGACTGACGCAAGTGCGAGCCCGCGAAAATTTCCTTGCCAACAAGGGTAAGGCAAACCCGCACATGATCGGTGTTGTGACCGACTGGAAGCCACACCGAGATGCCTCCAACAAGACTGCTCAGAAACCCGCTCCTGAAGTCACCCCCGGCCCTGGCGATCTGAAGAACAATGTGCCTCCGAAACCCGCTCCTGAAGTCGCCCCCGTCCCTAGCGGTCTGAAGAACACCAAGTGGGCCAATTTCCAGCTCGCTATTGCGGAGCAAGATCGACTGACGCAAGTGCGAGCCCGCGAAAATTTCCTTGCCAACAAGGGTAAGGCAAACCCGCACATGATCGGTGTTGTGACCGACTGGAAGCCACACCGAGATGCCTCCAACAAGACTGCTCAGAAACCCGCTCCTGAAGTTACCCCCGGCCCTGGCGGTCTGAAGAACAATGTGCCTCCCTCCAACCCTTTGACTGGCCTGGATGTCCCTACCGACGGTCTTCCTTTCACTGATAACCACACTCGCTCCATCGCCAGCGTTCCTGCTCGTAGCTCGCGGTTCTTCCCGCAAGCTACTGAGGTGTCCAAGCGTGCCACAGCTGAGAAGCATGACCACCAGCGAAGCCCATCGCCTCCTCCTCCCGAGGAGATTTCGACTCATCCCGTCTACTTTGGAGACTCCGGCCGGCCTCTGGTTCATCTTCCTAACCCCAAGCCTGTGGTCAAGCTTCCCCCTAAGGCTTTGGCTGCTCCCGCTACGCCGGCCCCTGCCCCTACGTTTGCGTCCATGGCTGCTGCTCCTCCTCGGGGTCTGCCAGCTCCTGCGTCCACTGCCATCTCCTGGCAGGAGAAGATCAATGGCCTCTTGGGCAAGAAGACACCTGTTGAGACCAAGTCTGCCCTGGCCATCACCTCTGCAACCAAGGAGCCTCTGGACGTTCAACTGCCTGCCGCAGCTGTGTCTGTTTCGCTGCCCAACATCGAGAATGGTGTGCAGATTGGTGATGGTCACTTTGCTGTCCGACAAGTCGAAGACCAGGATGAAATCTTCGAGGATCGTGAGCCTGGATCTCTGCCTAGTGTGCGGGTTCCAAACATGGCCCCGGCAAATGCCTGGCAGGCCGCTCCTGCACCTCCTCCTGCCCGTCTGCGTGCGAAGGTTCTGAAGCCCATGCAGGTTCACAGCGTTGAGCCGTATCCGGTTGGACAGGGTGAGAAGGACCCAGCTGGCAACGTTCGTGTTCAGATTCGCATGCCCGGTGGTGCTGCAGCCACGAGCCTCAGTCTGTCCAAGAAAGCTGGAGGCCCACTCCCGCGCCAGCGTGCCGCTCCCAACTTCAACAACAACAAGAACCGCAAGGGACCGAAGCCACGTGACGCCTCTGGCAGCAATGCAGGCCCTAAGAAGCCCTCCCAGCAGCAGTCGAGCACTGCCTCCTCTTCGCCTCGCCACCAGGCGCACATTCCGTGGTAGTGGCCGACTCTCACATCTACAAGATATCTTTCTGTTGGACTATCAGATCGTGCAAGAAAGCTGAATCGTTTTGCTTCATGGTTTCCCCCCTCACGGGATCATACCCCAATCCCCAGACCCACTCTGTATCTGATGTTCACAACACAGAACTCTCAACTCAGTGACACCAATTTCCCCAAACCTTCTTCTATCCGCATCCCTTCCAATTCCTCACAAACCGTCCCTTTCATGGCATGTACTTTTTTGTTCACCCCCATCTTTTCATGGCCCCATCAGGCTGTGTGCATGGGCGTGCAGTTTGGTACAGAGTATGCCATATCTGTTTTGGGCCTTTCCCCATTCTTTGTTCGCTGCGGGTATCATCTGCCTTGGCCTGCCGTTCAATGAATTGCCTCTAGTGTTGTCGCGTTGGGCCTAACCCTTCGCCCTTTCAATCAACGTTCATGAATTGCCCCCTTTGTTGGCGTTGGGTTTAGACCCTTCGCCCTTTCAATCAACGTTCAATGGATTGCCCCTGTGTTTGCGTTGGGTCTAAACCCTTCGCCTCCCCAATGGATGTGGCTCGGAAGCCTTCAGCATGTCATGCAGACTACTCAATTCATATCAGCAAGTTCTGATTCTATGTTCTTCCTTTCTACTAAGGTAGCTCATTGTAGGATAGTTGCTTTCTTGATGAACTTCAGAAGTTCAGAGAAACCAGGTAATAACGTTAAGTAGCAAAACCAGGTGGGTACATCTCTTCTTCAGCCTTCGCGACTTGGAGTCCGATGATAGCCCTGGCGGCCGTGCCAGTATCCTCATGGAGCTACCCACCTTAAGGCTTACACTTTAGAAATTTCCGATGGCAATCTTCCTCAGAAACTTCCAAGGTTGGTTTGCTCAGGTGCATCAGGTGGCTGTACGGTATATCATCTTCACTCTTATATCTTACCAACCGAGGCAAACTGGCCCCGAGTCGCTCTGACGCCAGAAAGCCCGCTGGTTCTCTTCCGAAGCCCGATACATATCCAACCATCTCTTGATAAGATGATGGCAAAAAGCACCCGTGGGTTCCATTTCTCATAACGTAAAAGGCCCGCTTGTCAAACGTCTTCCCCGGAGTTCCGGATTCTCAGACCGATAGACCTGAGACCTCAGACCACAGACCCAGTTGAATAGAGTTCATGATTTCGCGTAAACTCTTGCTGCCACATGGGACAAAAGCTTAGCATTGATGCTTGGTGGTTCATTGAACGGGTTTACGGCAGAGGTGTGGGCCCGTTCATGGCCTCGGCCCTCCTGAGTCCTGAGTCCTGTGGATGTTGAGCCCCCACATCTTCTGCCGAGTGGCCGGGCTGACGACGTCTACCAAGCAAGATGCTGTTGATGAGTTATCCAATTTTGCCTCTTCTCTACGACAGTCAAGAATCGTCTTTAGGTACACTCTGCTTTGCTTGTACAACCCCCCGTCCTCGGGAGTACCAATGATGATAGATGAGAGCAAATGCAACACACACAGACCACTCCCTCGGCTCTCTCCAGGAGTCCAGTACCGGTCTTGTTTCCCCGAAGATTCTGAGCTTGGTGGGGGATACGGAAGTCCCAGACTCCCGGGTGGATCGTAGAAACAGAAAAAAAAAGGGGAACAGAAGAGAAGGCCGCCCATTCATTCAAAGCTGAAGGCCAGTTAGCCAATGGCTCCGACCATGCTTATCTGCTCTAGCATCTGTTCCGCTGTCAAAGCCCTCACTATCAAGCCGGTTAAGGGCGGCAGGAACAGGGTTGCCCCGGGTCAGCGAGGAATAACGCCTGGTGTTGGGTATTCAGCTAAGTAGCGATCTGTTGATGGTTATATTCTCCGCCTGTCATGCAGGGATGACTGCCTTTCCGGGGTCAGTCTCACTCTCACTCTCACGTACGGAGGACATCTCCGGGTATCAGGGTAGTTACATTTTGCCATCTGGAGGTCAGCTGGCTGGCAATGGGGTCCCCCAGAATTCGCCTCGATTATTTGAGACATTTCCAGCCGGAGATTGGGCCAACCGCCTAACACAACCTATCACAATCACGACAGACCCCGGAATACATTATACTGTGATGTTGCACGAACACACCTTCCTGATTCGGCCGCGTCGGGGCTCCGCCGTAGTCCGGCTGGGCAATCCCCCCGAAAACCAGCCCCAGTTTGACTGTTTGAGCCTTTGAGATTCGCAAGCCCCCCGAGATATCGAGAAGCTGTGGAAACTTGAAACTTGCAAGTTGGGCAGGTGCATTATTTGTGCCATGGATCATGGAACGTTTGCTCCCGGCGTGATTGGTGGTGAGAGACAGTACTACTGTATGAAATGCCCTGATCCACCCATCATTTCCCCTGGTTATCGGAACCTGAACTATCTCCACCATTGTCCCACAATCATGTCTGTCTCTCGAACTGATCTTGCTCGGAGCTTGCGAAGACATTGAGGAGACAAAGCGTCCCAGGATGAGTGGCGCCGAGCTCTCACGACAGGACGACAGGGGGACGGACCTTGACACGCCATGTCTACGCCGTATACGCTCCGGCTGCAGAGTAGCATCGGGAGAAAGTTCGGGCGCTTCTGTCCGCTGCAGTGGCGTAAACAAGGCATTCTCCGAACTCTGGGTAATTTGGGACAGAACCGGGAGAACCACTCAGGGACGGTGGCGTGGCCTAAGGGGAAGTTAGCGTAGCGACGTGGAGAACGAGTCCACCACGTCCACGCTCCGATTCGTGAAAGCTTATCTGAGACAAGCCTCGGATGCTACGCAGCCCACCTTCTTGGCCATGCTTGGCCACGCTCGGCCCGTGGCTCCCATTGCACTTGGCTCGTTGCGTCCAAGGACCATGCTCCGGCTTAAACTTACACATTGAACTAGGCTCGAGCAGGGCTCAACTCCTGGATGTCTTGGGCCGGCAGCCAACCAGGCACCCGCAATTCCACGCCGTTCCCGACCTCATCGCGACGGAAGGGCTGAACTGGGACGGTTGGACCACGTCTTCAAGCAGACTAGCCGAATTCAAATGCCTTTGACCACGAGGTATTATTCAGATCAGAGGGATTTGATTGAACGACGCCTGATGGCCGTCGGGGTTAAGCTGATATGAGCGGTTAAGCGGTATGCGCCGATGTGACCAGTGGCAGACAAGGCGGGGGACGGGGTTTATATGAATTGGGCCCTCGCCCTCGCCATCCTTGTTTCATCGGATTCTTTTCCCTTCAAGTCATACTTCCTTTTTTTGCCAAGATGTCGATGCTTCCTGGCCCAATGGCCATCACGGCCCCTACCGAACAGATCCGGGAAACAGGAGCTACTCCTGAGGAGATCCGCAAGATGGAACAGTCGGGCACTCATGTCGGCGTGCGTCAACGCCAATGGGGCCTGGAGGCTCGTCTGGACCAGTCGGTGACCTTTGAGGAGTTCACATACTGGGCCAAGATTGAGCGTGAACTGGAAGATGAGGAGTACCGTCGCTACACGGCTGTGACTGCGGGCGGCGGTATCATGGGCTCCATCAAGGGATACTTCAAGAACAACCCTTACGAGGACGCTAAGATCCAGGAGTCGCGCGAGGTGCAGGTCCACGAGCAGGCTCTCCAGGTCTCCGAGAAGAAGGCCGAAGTGGCCGTCAACAGCGGCGACGAGGGCACCGTCAGCCCTATCGCTCCTCCAGCCTACGACCTCGATGCCGAGTGGCGCCTGGCTGCCAGAGCGCTCCGCAATGCTGGCTGGGGAACGATCTTCTACCTGATCACGACCGATATCCTGGGCTGGTCGCAGACACCGTATGTGTTTGCCAACACTGGTTACGGTCTGGGTGTTGGTATCTTCCTGCTCATGGGTTTCGCTGCCTTCGCGTCCGGCATCATGATCTGGAGGACCTTCCTCGGTCTCGACTCGTCCCGCTACCCGATCGTCAGCTTCGGTGACCCTTTCCTGCGTCTGTACGGTCCCAAAATGCGTCACTTCATCAACTTCATGCAGTCGCTGCAGATGTTCCTGAGTGTCGCCGTCGTGCTTCTGGGCAACACTGGTATCATTGCTCAGCTTGGCGGAAACGCCAACCTCTGCTATGTCGTGTGCGGTATCATCTCGCTCGTTGTCGGTATGGCCAGTGGCTACATGCGCTCTCTCAAGCACCTGGGTTGGTTCTGCAACCTGGCTGTGTGGATTAACATCGTCACCTTCCTGATCATGTGAGTTTCCTTCCTCCTAGTATGCCGTCGGGTGATATCGTTGGCTGACTGGTATAGTTGCGTTGCCGCGGCCAAGCATGGCCCTGATCCGGCTGCTGCTGTTCAGAACGGTATCCTCAACAAGGCCTGGGACACTGTGGCCACCATGGCACCAGTGAAGACCTTTGTCGGCACCCCGCCTGCTGAGTACCAGCCTACCGACACGAACCTCTTTGCCGCCCAGTTCAACGGCATCAACAGCATGGTTTGTACGTTGCCCCCATCCCAACGACAGTCTACATGACGTGGGGATCAAAGTGCTCACTTCTCTCCAATCAGATGCGTACTCTGGAGCCGTCATGTTCGTCGCCTTCTTGTCCGAGATGAGACGTCCCATGGACTTCTGGAAGGGTCTGCTCGTCGCTCAGACCTTCATCACCGTCGTCTACATCTTCTTCGGTGCCTTTGTAAGCTCCCACCAGCTCTCTACTCCACACGCCATAGACAATCCTGACTGTTCCTAGGTCTACCACTACTACGGCCAGTACAGCTACAGCAATGTCAACCAGTCCGTCAACCCCCAGAATCTCCAGGTCGTCGGCAACGTCCTCTCCCTCCTCACCGGTTGGCTCGCCATCTGTAAGTATCACCACACCCCCAAAAACAAAACAAGCCCCTGTACAACTCATGTCCATATCCCCCATTGGGACTAACACCCCCAACCCAGTCCTCTACTTCAACGTCGGCATGAAAACCGTCTACCTCGAAGTCGGCCAAGCAATCTTCCACCTCCCCGCCATCAGCAGCACCAAAGGCAAATTCCTCTGGTGGGGTCTCGGCCCGGTTTACTGGATACTCGCCTTCGTCCTCTCCATGTCCGTCCCCATGTTCAGCGCCTTCACCAACTTCGTCGGCGGCCTGTTCAGTCTGAACTTCACCTACTCCTTCTCCGGCGTCATGTACCTGGCCTACAAGATCCAGGACGGCGCCAGACTGCCCGGCGAGGGCTTCGACCCCGCCACCGGCGAGACGACCCGGTTCGACAACGGTCCTAAGCGGTGGATGCGCGGCTTCATGAAGACTTGGTATATTAGTCTGCCTGTGCTGATTTTCACCGGCTGTGGTCTTGCTACGTCCGGTATGGGTACTTGGGCTGCTGTGCTTGCGCTGGAGTCGGCGTTTGGTCCGGGTGGTTCGGTTGTTACTTCCTGGACTTGTACTAACCCTTACTTCACTGGTTAAGGGAGGACCTATCTAGGTGCCAGGTACAGTCTTGGGACTGCTGGATGGTCGGCAGAGGTGTGTCCCCGCCAGTGTTGGGCTGGTTTCCATGCATGCTGGCTAGTACGATGTATACCTGCAGCCACATATAATACTTACGCGATTTTATGCCAGAGGACAACTTCAGCTAGTTGGCTCAATATGATGTTGTATGTCTATCACCTTCTTGGGCGTTAACTACGTAGATGTAAACAATTTGTACTATGCATTAAGGAAATGCTAAGGATTGTGACATGACTACGTACTACGAACGATTTGAAGAGAATGGGGTGGCGGTCAAGGCACGCATTATTGTCGAGTAGAAAGATATAGTACAAACAAAGGTATCAAGTAAAGAATCCATTATTTCCAGACTCCAAAAGACAACGCACCCTCAGACGCTTCATAAACACCATGAAAAAGAGTACCGAACGCCCATGATATCAAGAAATGAGACCACAATGCCAATGATCTGCAGAAGTCTTCTTCAGTACGACCCTCCCAGAAGGATATGGGAAATAGGAAAATCGTAGCCCATATTTCCCACTACCAATTCCAGGTACGGCTGGACGCAGTGAAGACGGGAGGCTTCCACTGGAGACGAACGGGGTCAATTCTTCTGGATCCCTTGATCTTCTCCTTCTCAAGGCGCTTGTTGTGCTCTTCGAGAACCTGGTCGGTGAGGACAATGATCCAGTTTCCTTTCTGCAAGAAAGTTAGAATCAGACGTGACACACGACAAGACGAAAATAGGCATAGAAGATCTTACGTGATATCGAAGCATGTTGTTCACCAGCAGTGTCTCATGAATATCCTTCTCGGTCATAGACGTGAGAAGAGCGATCTCATTCTCGCTCATAGCCTCACGACCTGGCTCAGCCAGCAGCTCGACAAGGGTTTCCCGCCAGTATCGACGGTAACTGAGCAGACCCAAATCGCTAAGTGGCTTCTCGGGAGAACCCAGTTTGCCCTCCCGCTTGCTTAGCTCGTAGCTCATGGCGATCAACAAACGGCCGTAACCCGCGCGCTGGAATTGTGGGAAGGTCGTGATACAAGCCAAGTTGTAGCCTTCGGCAGAGTCCTTCTCTTTCGAGAAGTAGCCGACGAGATGGCAACCTGTATCGTCGCGAGTGCACATGCAGTAAAAGAGGAATGGGTCGACGTCGTAGTAGAGCGTCTTGTGATCCAGGAAGAGCTTGCTGAGAAGACACAGGTTGCGACACCATGTGCGCTGCCGGCGACCATCGACCTCGAAGAAAGAGATGTTCTCGTCGCGGTAGATCTCGTTACCAGGCGGGTGAACCATAGTACACTTGGATCGGTGCCGCTCGAAAGCGCGATAGTTGTCAAAGTAGCTGAGGCAGAACTCATCGATATAGACCAGGTCGACATCGGAGAAGGAATCTGGGTATGGCGAGAAGTACCAAGGCTCAATATCGTGCTTGCCCATTTGGAGCTTGGTCAAGTTTCGCACACGGTGGACCTCCGTTGGATTCTGCGTCATACTACCGCCTGTTCGCAAACGCTCAATCTCTTCCTCGCGGGTAATCAGTTCCCCAGATGCGGTCTTAACTTCATCCTTCATATGAACGTCGGTCATTTCAAGATCCTCTACGTCCATAACCTTGGGCGTCCCGGCGACGGATACCGCTTCGGATCCGACCATCGAGATATCACCGCCCGGAGTACCGATGTTCTCTTTGCCTCCAGCCTTTGAAGGCCTGGACGCTTTTCCAACATTCTGGTTCTTGCTGCCAAAGACATCTGGGGTTCCTGATACCTCGCGGCTATCGGCGCGCTGCTGTTTTTGGGTCTTGCTAGGGGCCTTGGTAGTGGCGGCCTTTTTCTTGTCCGCCTTCTCAGGCCGTGGCCACTCTACCTCCTGGGTAAGGTCGATACGTGCAGCGGGAACCCATTCTGTGACGATATTAGTATTGACTTGTATCAAGAAAGCCGAAATGCACCTTACCGTCGAGACGTTTGTTGAAATCGACATAATGAACACTAGGTACATTAGTATAAGAGAACGTTAAGTGCTCTAGTTCTCAAACTCACTAGAAAGAAAGGCCACCCTTGCGTTCTCGAATCGATAGAATCTCTGCCTTCCGGAGTTCGCCATCCTAAGATCGCGTTCAGTCTCAGATCACGTGATATCAGACAGGGTCTGCGCCAGCGACTCACCTTCTGCACCATGGCTTTCACACCGAGGCTATCGTTTCTGTCAGTATACGCGACCGAGGAAAAGCGACTCTGAAAGCCCGGGCAAATTTTTTCAGGACTGTCCAGGCCAGGGTTGAACTTACGTGATGGTGTTGATGGTGGCGAGGCCTCTCTCGACAGGATCGGGCGTCCCCGTCACCTCGCCGGAGTCTCGGACGCCCATAGTGGTCTCTGGGGATTTTGTGTTTGTCCCACGGGCAGCAAAGAGGCTCAAAATCGATGAATTTGATGGAAGTGATGTGATGCGCGATCGAGGGCAGGTGGGTGGTGAAGGCAGGAGGAAGAGATGTCGTCGAAGGGTATTATGTCAGCGGCACCGCTTTGGGGGACCTAGTTTGAACTCTTCTGGGAGCGGACAACTTGAAGATATCAAAACAGTTTGAACAGCATTACAGAAACCACCGAGGCAGCTCTGATGCAAGTTACGTCTACATAGTGCTACCTAAGAACGATTCCAGGAACTAATAAAGCCATTTATTGGAAGGGTGAATCTTGACCCGATTGAACTCCTGATGATTTGCATTATCCACGCAAAACGTAACCTCCATAATGATACAAAACTGCAAAACGAAGCTTGCGACGGGTCATGATCCAGATAATATAGATGAAACCAAAAAATCCACCTCACTTATCAATGCCAACCATTGATCGTTGCTGTACCAGCGAGAAGCTCATCCAACTCGTCCTTCCGACTCTTGTACAATTCCTGTGCCTCACGCTCTCGGCGCATCATGAATGACACTTCCTCCCGCAGGCGCTCCAGTCGTCGAGAGACAGCAGCTTCTTCAGAGATCTGCAGGGTGCGGAACGAGTCGAGATCGTCTTGTGCTTTAGGCAGGACCGCGCCGGCTTCTACAATCTTGGTCCGTAGCATCTTGGCGCGATTTTGGTATCCGCCGTAATGCAAAGCCAGCTTCTTCTCCAGCTTGTTGCCCTTCTCTGCAGTGGCGAGCAGGGATGCTTGTACGCCGTCAAATGCTGCAATCATACGCTGTTCCTCTTGGAAGTCGTCGATTTCTTTCTCGTCGGTGTAGGCATCAAGACCTGGTAGCGTCTTGGTCCGAGTTGATGACCACACATCGTCAAACTTCTCTTGCCAGTCCTGTTGTTGCTGCTTTGCCTCCTCCGAAGCAATCTCCGCAGCAATCGCAGCATGAGCGGCTTCCAGAAACTTGTCCTCAAGGCGATTCAGTTTGGGTGCCTTTCCTTCGACCTTAGCACCGGGCACAGGGAACTTGCGCGAGTCATGCGCGATAATAATGGCAGCTTCCCTGGCGATCAGGCCCTCCACGGGATCTGTGACATGCGAGACACGTTGCATCAAGGCATCGAGATCAAGGACAACGGGTCGAGGAAGACCACGCTGGTATACCTGAGACTGGCGCTTGAGTTCCGCTCGAGTAGCTTCCTCCCTTGCCTCTCTCTCTCTGCGATCGCGTTCAGCCGCGTCCTCCTCTGTCATTTCCACAGCACCAGAGACCTCGGCGGTTTCGGATGGAAGCTCTTCCAACTCCCACTCGGTCTCCTTGGGCTTGGGAAGTGCAGCGAGCTTGCTGCGGATGGATTGACGCATGAAGTTCTCGTGCATCTTAATATCGCGAGGCGTGCTACCAACAAGCTGAGCACCTTCGCCCTCACGGTTCAGAGCAAAGTGATCGCGAGGCGTACGCAGAGGAGTGGCGCCAGGCCCGACTCCACCAGCCATGGGGGTAGCTCCCAAACCATTGGCCTGTCGGAACGGAGTGGCCATTGGGTTGGGCGTAACGATATCCTGTCGTCGAGGGGCAATTCCTTCAAAGCCTGTTGAAGCACTGCCTTCATGGAGAGGAGTGTTCTCTCCGCCGAGAAGAGAAGACTGTGTCTCCGTGAGAGCCCGGATGTTCCTAATCTCATTGGCAATGTGATCTTCCTCTGGTGCAGCCCGGGGTGTACGGATAGGGGTTCCTCCAACAATCGCGCCATAATTCCCAATGAGGCCCCGAGTCGTTTCTTCATCGGCGCTCATCCGGCTGGCCTTGTCTCCTGCCATGCCCATCTTGATAATATCCTCCATCTCGCCTTCGCTGACCTGCGGCGCAGGCAAGACCAGACCGCGACGCTTGCCGCTCCGCTCTGCTTCGCGAATCTTCTGCATCTGACCAGCACGTGCAGCGGCAGCGAAAGCAGCCGAGTTGCTATTCTTATCATTCTTGCGCTTCTTACGCTCGGCGTCTTCATCTTGATCACCTTTGCGCTTGTTCGCCAGCTGTTGCTTGCGGGGATCGAACATCTCCCGTTGGCGCTCATTCCGGCCTTGCTCTTCGGTCGTATCGTAGAATCCAGGAGCAGCTGGCTTCTCGAAAGGAATGTCTGCATTGTAATCCATCTCACCGGGCTTCCGAGTAACCACCTTGACGTTGATACCGGCATGCTTGAGTTCACGCCGTTTTTGCAGCACTGCCAATCGACGCGATTCCTCCAATTGGCGTTCACGAGCCTTGCGCTTGGCCTTTTTACCCTGCGTGTTGGCGAGACGGGCACGTGCTTCACTGAGCATCTCCTTCTCATCTTCATCGAGATCGATCGTATCGGGGCGTGCGGGTTTAGACTCGGGATCGGGGTCCAACTCTCCGGGGCTTTTGCAAGTTAGTATTACGTTTGGTCTGGATAAGGTCCAAGATGAACATACCGAAGGCGACGAACATCATCGGCACTGGGAGCCGCCGTCTCTCCACCTTCGGGTCCTCCCAAACCGAGCTCATCATTCTCACGAGCTTCGGCCTCATCCAAAAGCTTTTGGTACCGCTCGAGGCACTGGGTTGCGGTACGTCCGACGATGGGGGCGATTGTCCGCCATTGTGTAGGCATCAACTTTGCCAGGTGCAGAAGCTTCTCATCCTCCTCTCGCGACCACTCAACCTTGCGAATACCAGGGTCCAACCATTCGATCCAACGCGCCTTGCACTGCTTGGGGGTCTTGCGGGCGAGGAGAGATGATACACGGGCCCACTGGTTGAGACCATATTTCGAGACCTGCTGGGAAGTCAGTATATGCGCGCCACATTGAATACTCTTCCGAGTCTTGAGAGAGACGTACGGCCGCCCGAAGGACCTCATCCTCGATATTGGTCCTGATGCAGTGTTAGCTATGGTCGATCGCGAATGAAGATGAATGGGCCAGCTCTTACCAGACACCTCCTTTCACGACAGGCATGATGGGCGACTAGGCTTCAGCCTGTGATCGGATTCAAGACCAGAAGTAAGATCACAAGTCAACCGCCGGGGAGATAAATAGCGAGAAATCCCCGGATAGCAGCAATCGACGCGCAGTGACTTGACGGAGCTGGAAGAAAAGCGAGTTCGCCAAGGCCAAGTGCCTTGACCGCCCGCGGTGCCGCCCCCGCGTTAGGTAAGCGGATCCAAAAATTTTGGATTTTTTTTTAGTCTTTTTGGTTTTGGGATTTTGCAAAAGAAAAGCTGATAAGAGCATCAACCATGTCGACGTCGGTGGGTGCCCCTCAACAATTCAAGCAGCCGTCCCGTAAGGGCAAGAAGGCCTGGCGCAAGAATGTCGATGTCACAGAAGTGCAAGAGGGCCTGCGCCAGCTGAAAGATGCTGAGATCAAAGGGTGCGTCGTTACCGTCAACGATGAAGAATGGCTTCCCTGATCATTGCTGACTTTTTGACAGTGGTCTGATTTCAGAGAAGCCCTCTGAGGAACTTTTTATCCTTGATACCGCTGGAGACCAGGAGATTCGGCAAACGATCGCAAAGAAACACAAGCCGTTGAAGGCCGACGAGATTATCGCTCAGCGGTCTGCCATCCCCGCCTTGGACGGCCGTAAGCGTGGCAACTCAAATATTACCGACGGAGTTATCGAGCCCAAGACGAAGAAGCACAAGAATGACTGGGTCAGTCGCAAGGACTACTTGCGCTTGAAGCAAGTGGCAAAGGAAGCGAACCCGATTAGCAAGAAGGGCGGCGACGAAATCTACGACCCGTGGGCGGATGATGCGGAGGAGCCCACTGTCTATGAAGACCCTCGATTCGATTTTTTGGTGAAGCCGAAGGCCAAGGTCGCCCCGGAGACCATCAAGCACGCGCCAATCTCTCTCGCTGCCAACGGAAAGCCAATTCCTTCTGTGCGCATGCCCCATGCAGGCACCAGTTACAATCCGGTCTTTGAAGACTGGGACAAGCTCTTGCAGGAGCATGGAGAAAAGGCCGTTGAGGCTGAGAAGAAGCGCTTAGAAGAACAATTGAAGGAGCAAGAGAGGCAACGACTGATCGCCGAGGCCCAGAATGATGACGGGGAAGTAAAGTCCGACGATGAGAGCGCCTGGGAAGGCTTTGAAAGTGAATACGAGAAGCCTGAGTGGTTGAACAAGAAGCGACCCGAGAGAAAGACCAAGGCCCAGCGCAACAAGATCAAGCGGCGCAAGGAGGCCGAGAGGCAAGCGAAGTGGGAGGAGCAGAAGGCCAAGAAGGATGCTCAAGCAGAGCGAATTCATGAGCTCGCCGAGCTCGCAAAGCAGAAGGAGTTGGAGCGTGCCAACCAGTCTGATGCTGATGACTCGGAGGAGGAGGGCGATGAGACCACTCTGCGACGGAAGCCATTTGGCGGCAAGCTTGCGTATGTTCTACTTAGTCCCATCATTTAGACCGTTACTAACCATTCCGACAGACCCCCAGAGAAACCATTGGAGCTGGTCCTCCCTGATGAGCTGCAGGACTCTCTTCGCTTGCTCAAGCCCGAGGGCAATCTCTTGGACGACCGATTCCGCACACTCATCGTCCAGGGTAAGCTCGAGTCCCGCAAGCCGGTAACTCAGGCTCGCAAGGCGAAGAAGAAGATTACGGAGAAGTGGATGTCCAAGGATTTCAAGGTTCCCGGATTCTAAATAATTGTTTACACTGTTGGCTTCTTCAAAACGGCGTGCATTGGCGATTGGATGAACATACATTATGGTCAAAATATCGAGGCTTTTCACATGTTATTTCTTCTGGGTCTTAAATAGCGGCAGTATGAATCTATTCGACACGATTCCAATTCCTTCTCATTTGGAAGTTTAACATTGACTTTCTCGGACTTCTCACACAAGTCCGAGTCTAGGCCAGATGGTAGTCGGTAGATTTGCCCAAATTGCGATGTTTTCCCGAGGAAAACTATGTCTACCACCTAATTGTTGTGTGAGTTAGTATTTACGATTCTTTGATACATACCTAGCTCTGTTTCGCATCAAAAAATTCCGTCAAATCTGAGATTTTCAGTCGGGGGTGACCAAAGTGCGTGGTGGATCTCACCTCACTTCTACGGTGCCGCCGCCCGCTGCCACTTAACGCGGGAACGCGTCGCGCCTCGACCACCGCAACTTTACCCTGCAAGAACAACTACGAACCATCCACGACTTGTACTGAGCCTCACCAACACAATCGCACCTTGTTAAGCCGGGCATATAACAGAAATCCACATCCTCGGACAAAGCAGTCTCCAAGGGCGAAAACCAGTCTTCTTACCTACCTACGTATTCGCGTGACCTACGTCGAATCATCCATCACCACTTTCGCGCCACAATGCCAGAGATGTACGCCTTCCAAGCAGGCTCAAAGCCAATCTCGTCGGTTACAAGCGAGGCGCAAAGTACAAAATTCACACCCAACATTCTCCCCTGCCGGATTCACCATGATGGTCCGATCGAGTCTACCGACAGATTCTGGATTCCACAGAAGGACGAGAAGGGTATGGACCACAGCATGGCTTGCCCCGATTCACCACTCGTATCAAGATACAATATTCTGACATTGTGTTTCTGCAGATAGCAATCAAACTGCACACTTTCGAGGACGCAGGCTACGAGGCCGGCGCGTTGCGATTCCCGAGGGCTATCAAGGTACTGGGACACTTATTCCCAGAGATACTGCTCCGTGCGATCTTGTGCAATTGACTAATACTGGATTCAACGATGATTAGGTGTTATTGCTATGCCAACAGAGCGTGTACTGCCAGCATCGCAACGACAGGACAACGAGACAGCGGAGGACGACGTGAGTGAAGTAGAGGAACCCGTCAAGGTTCTTGAGGCGCAGGGCACATTTGATGAGATGATGGTATGGGGGCATGAGATTCTTCCCGCAGCGGACGATACCTTCGTCAAAGGCGTTGAGGAATGGGTGCGATTTGCTGAGACGGTGTGTGCTTTTTCGAGGATGTCGATGAATATGGTATCAGAACTGACGTTGTTGATAGATGCACGGGTCGGCGGCGCCAGCTATACAGGAGGCGAAAGCGTAGGGAGGTCCTCTTTTGACATACGAGCATTTCTTTCGTATAATGATAATGGTCCAGAGCTCGCTACTGCGCTACTTTTGATCGTCTCCTCAAACTCCCTTCAACCCAGCTAAACGCCTGGTTCAATTCTTGATTTTAAGGTTGTGCGACTAGGTACACAGTATGAGCGCAGGAGCATCGGCAGAGTCAAATATGGGCGATCTGTTCGATACTCTCACTTCCCTGCTACATTTCCACTCTTTTTTAGGCTAGGTCAAGACTCTCGAAGGCGTTCACTCCACTGTTTTGATACTTGCACTAGTGCTTTGACCCTCCAGCAAGATGGAGGTTTTTATTCATCACCTGATTGATATGAAATCAGAAATCCCACGTCGATAATGGATTTAGTAAGGTTTCTGAACGTTTAGATCTCCGGTTAGGTTTTGGAGTTCCGTAAGAACGTTCCAGACGCCCCTACGTCCGAATCAGGAACCCCCCACGGGGGGGGGGGGGGGGCCTGGATGGATCACATCTACCACCGCACAAGGCACAGCACCATATGGTGCATAGTCTACCTAAGCTGACGAAAGCTGGGCCACAGACTTGTCGAAACTGAGTAGAGTAGATAGACCTTTCATCTTACCTGGGTTTGCCTTGGTACTTCTTTGGATCAAATGATAGCCAGTTCGAATGGTCATTGGCCTCAATAGAAGGACCGGTAGTATTGACTCCGATGATGTGGATGGACTGAAAAGTCTAAGAGTGTACCCTGGAACTGAGAGGCCACTGGGCACGACTAGCATCATCAAGATCCTTTGAGTGTGACGCTTTCGAATGTAAGTCCGTATATAGGAGAAGCATCCCAAAAACCGACGTAGATGGGCGTAGTATTACAGTAGGCTGGATGGAAGGTTCCACCGTCATTCACCGGCCTTTTTGGTCTCTGCAAACAATAATTGGGGCTCAGAGGGAGGCAGTGAGCAGTGCTCAGCTCACTGCCCAGTGTGACGTGTCTAATCTGTAGGTGTCGAGTCTGTGCGGCGGCTAAGGTCATCGAGTCATGGAGATTAGAGAGCGCGATGACGGAGGCCATTCCCAGCGTGCGGTTTGACCGCTTCCCGTCAGCATCTTTAATTCAAAGCGACGGCCCCAAGTGGATCGGAGATATTGCATCCTTGATTCCTTTAGGGCAGAGTACTTACAGGACTGAGAGTGTGGTGAACAGGAGTGTTGTGGTTTGGCTCAATTTAGCTGTTTGATTTCCCATATTTTTCTTTTCTTTTCTTTTTCTAGATTTGCTTAACGAAGAAAGTATAATTACTACGGGGTATTCGACATACATGATTTCATGATTTTATAGTCAAATTATCCTATCATTTCTACATTCTGATTTTAATTTAGTTAGAGAATTATTGTTGTCTACCCTAGAATCTCCACTAGACCTTCCCGTTCTTGACTTTTCTCTCCTGTGCTTGTCTAGGATGCTACATTCGATCGCCTCTAACGCATCGAGTTCTATCTCTCGCTGCCTTAGCCTGATACCATACTACTGTCTCCCAAATAGATCGACTTAGAGTAACTTGACGTACACTACAGAGGATCTCTATATCGTGCTGCCATATACACAGCTTACACCTACCCCACCCTTGTTGCCAGGGTTATATGAAATGGCTAGGTTCAGGACAGCCTTCGGTGGGTTGAGAATGGTGACAGATGGAAAGGGGTGGCAGATGGAAAGGCGTGGCAGATGGATAGGTCCACTCACAGTACCCGGCGTACCCGCACCTGCATGTCTGTCAACGTCTCCTCTTGGTTCAACTGGCGCCAAAAGGGATTCGGCCAAACGTGCTGCCAGCCGGCCCTAGCAGCGCATGAAATCCTGGGAGTGAACAGAGAACATATATGTAGATTTCAATTGATATTTAAGAAACAACTCGTCGCCTACTTTTGAAAAGCCCCAAGTGCCTCAAAGCTTCAGGTTCCAATTTCTGCCACTTCTACTTAAACATTGTTAGTGACGCTCGCTCCTTTCACCTGAAACTACGCTGTGTTCAACCTTTCTTTTATGACAAATCCCCTATTGTCCGCCATGGCCATTGTTTCTATAGGGGACATTGTCGTTTGCACCCAGCTGGCGTACCGGCTATACATTTGCCTCACAAATGGACGGAATAAAGCTTCCCGAGACATGAAGGAGATGGAAGATGTACTCTTTGGTCTCTATTCTGCTCTCAGACTTCTTGAAAGAGAATTTGAGAACATCTTAAGCCAGTCCTCCAACCGAGCTCAGCGTGATATAGAAGAGAAGAAGGAGCAGCTCGGACGGATGATCAACTGTTGCCTCAGAGTTCTAACAGAGCTCGAAGAAGCAACTACAAGCTATCGTCAAGCTACCGATAATTTCACTGTCTCTGGTCCTCACTATAGGGTACTCGGCGTTGGCTACTCCCAGCAGCTGAAAACTCAGGCTAAGATGCAATGGCAAAGAGTCCTGTGGTATCTCCGCAGTGACTCGTTTGCCAAGTATCGAGTCGAGCTCCAATCGCATACGAGCGCTATTAATCTCTTCTTGAATATCATGGTGTGGTCTGCAACCCCCTGGCTCCTTCGTTCATCATCATCTGACATAGGCTTACCTGACTTCTCTAGGTCCAACACTGCTCGCCTGGAGGACATTGGCAGACATCAAGCACAGGTGTTAGATGAGATTGAGCAGAGGACTGTGGAGCTGAACGAAAATATGCGTCGGCTGGTATATGGTGTCGCTGCCTCAAGGTCTCGCTATCAGAATATTGCTCTTCCTTCTTTGAATCTTCCAACAGGAGGGTCGGATTATGCCTTTCGGCCGATTATATACTCAAACCAAGCCATAAATGGTGCGTTGTTGTCACAAATGCCATTAACCACTTTGTCGGTCACAATCTCATGTCTCTAGCCCCCGCTTTGCCATGTTGCTCAAGCGCTCCCGGCGAACAGAATCCGCAGCCATTGGATGGTTCCATCTGGCCGATTATGCCCCGTGTCCAGCATCAGTTAAATCGAGATGTCTCTGACATGGTCGATAGAGTTACTGAGGCGAGCGAGGATGCATAACTCTGGGCTATGCTTTGGGGGATATGCTTTATATCATTTTCTCTCTATCAACCTAGAATAGGTGAGTCCAAGTCCATGGCTTGCAACTATCAGTTCGCATGTTCATCTCACTGATAACGATCTGCTTCGGACAGATTCAATGCACGTTCAGTTACTTTGCTCCAACTCTATGCTTCATCTGTGTATGTCTGTTTTGTTGTACCAACCATGCCTTCATACTGTGTAACTACGGTTTATTCTCCTAGTAGCTACAGGAGCTTGATTGTATACATCGCGATAAGATCTTGATAAGGCGCGATAATTAGGATAAGATAAGCCCGACCGCCCACTGATCAGGTACCCGATAACAAATCCCCCGCGTCGCTTCTTTTCATTTCATACCTCACTGGACTAATACCACGTTGGGAATTGCCCAACATGACTGACGAGCAAGGTAGCGCAAGGGCAATTCCAGAGGCACTGATTGCCAAGTTTCAAATCACCAAACTGCTGAAGCAAGGTACCGCCACTGAACAACACACCCCGCGATCAACGAACCAGAAACTAACCACTCATAGACCAAAATGGACGACGGATCGCCCTGCTGGGGACAATCGACGACCAGCAAGGCATATTAACCGCCGAGCGTGCTGCTTTCGCCACCGAGTCCTTGGAGGTTATCCAAGCGTTCCACGCGGCCATCACTCGCGTCAAGAACCTCGGCGACAACGATATCTACCGCTGGTACCTCGCCTCATCCAATGGCAACGCCCGATCAACCGACAGCCAGCAAGACCTCAAGCTGAACCTGATCTGGCCATGCACAGCAAAGCACATCAAGAAGTACTCAGACCAGCAGCTCCGTATGGTCACCGAGACGCCTGAGATGTACCGGGAGCACGTGCGCCCTTTCATGCGCGCCAAGCGCGAGGAGGGTCATCTCAACTGGGTGTTTAATATCCTTGAGGGTCGTACTGAGCAAGAAGATGTGATTATGCGGGATCCAGGCCATGGCCCCGAGGATGCGTTCTTGATGTTGCCGGATCTCAATTGGGACCGGAAGACGTTGAACTCGCTGCATTTGCTTGCGCTGGTGCATCGTCGGGATATATGGAGTCTAAGAGATCTGCGGAAGAAGCACATTCCGTGGTTGAAGTACCTGCGGCAGCGTGTGTTGGAGGCTACGGTGAAGATGTATCCGGACTTGGAGGAGGATCAACTGAAGCTTTACGTTCATTGTGAGTCTATCCCTTCTTTTTCAGCCATATTATCTAGGATTATAATTTGCTCACTTTTCTTTTATGCAGATCAACCGACATACTACCATTTCCACATCCACGTCGTCAATGTCATGTTGGAGGCGGGTGCTACCCAGGCCACCGGCAAGGCTTTCGGATTGGAGAATATCATCTCCCAATTAGAGACTATGTCTGGAGGGGATGATGTGAGTATGGCGGATGTTAGCTTGACGTATTACCTCGGTGAGGCAAGTGAGCTGTGGACCGATCTATACGAGCCTTTGAAGAAGGGGCATCAGCCCAAGGCCCATTGACGGGTGACCCGCCCCTTTCGGGATAGATACAAAATACTCAAAAAATAATGCGCACATAGAGAAACCTATCTTGAAGAGGTATACTTTTTGTTTTTTGAAAGGTAAATTATTCGCAAAATAGCTAGGAATCACGGAAGCCTGGAAGAACTGGAGCCTGTGCTGTTCCATGGGAGGCTCTTTTCTGGTAATAGGAAAAACGATGAACAGCCTTATATTAAAAGAGGCGCGGTTGGAGGTCCAAAGCTCAGAAAAGACCAAGAACTTCCCTCTAAGTTAGTTGTTGTGGATAAGAAAACGTTGTTGCCTCAGTCATGACAGCTCTGACCAAAAGCGCCATGTGGAGAACGCCGATAAAAGCTAACCCCGCAACATCACCTCAACTTCAACCCTCACGTCAAGCGCCAAGCTAAACGAAGCCGCATAGTTGCACCCAAATCTCACGCCGAAGATTCGAATCGGCTACAATTTTCTCAACCTCATACCCACCATGGCCGATAACCCCGACGTCCCGAACACACAAAAGGCCTTCGTGCCTCTCGGTACGCACCCCTCACCAGCACAACACCACCTCCACAAACTAACAATCCTACCCAGAGAACAACCCGGAAGTCATGTCCCACCTAGTCCACCAACTGGGCCTTCCCCCAACCCTCGGCTTCACAGACGTCTACTCAATCGACGACCCAGACCTCCTCGCGTTCGTCCCCCGCCCCTCGCACGCCCTCCTCCTCGTCTTCCCCGTCTCCCAAACCTACGAAGCCTCCCGCAAAGCAGAAGACACCCCCCTCCCCGACTACACCGGCTCCGGCCCTGCCGAGCCCGTCATGTGGTTCAAACAGACCATCCGCAACGCCTGCGGCCTCATCGGCCTCCTCCACGCCGTGTCTAACGGCGAACCCCGGCAGCACGTCACGCCGGGCTCGGATTTGGACAACTTGCTCCGGGAAGCGGAGGGTCTGGAGCCGGTTGCACGGGCTGATCTTTTGTATGAGAGTAAGGCGCTGGAGAGTGCGCATGCGGACGCGGCGAGACTGGGCGATACGGCGGCGCCGGAGGCGGAGGATAATGTTGATTTGCATTTTGTCGCGTTTGTGAAGGGAGTTGATGGGACGCTTTGGGAGTTGGATGGACGGAGGAAGGGGCCATTGGCGAGGGGGAAGCTGGGGGTTGATGAGGATGCGTTGAGTGAGGCTGCGCTTGGGTTGGGGGTTAGGCGGTTCTTGAAGTTGGAGGCCGAGGGGGGGAATCCGGATTTGCGGTTTAGTTTGGTTAGTCTGGGGCCTGTTTTTGATTGAACGGCAGACCCAAGTGGATCTAGATGGGATTGGGAAGGATTGGGTGGAATGAATCATCATGGCCTATGGCGTTACGGGACCTTTGGGATAGATTGAGTATGATCTTCTTGGCGGGCATGATCATGAGCCATGTCACGACTCCTGTATGTCTCATTATCTCGTAGAGCGGCGATATTGAGACAGTATATTGCGGCGTGATGTCTAAATGTTGATCGCAACTCACGACTGCTCTATTCCTTGAAGCCAAGACTCAACACCTAATAATAGGAAATTGGGGCTCTTCGTCGACCAGGCTATGCTACCCCTACCAGGGCGCAAAGCGGCAAACGAAGAACATTGTGAAGTTAGAATAAGGGCAGAAATAAGAAAGATAACTAGCGTAGCTTACAGTCAAGGCAAGGGTGTTGCAGAGGAATGTAGATAGAAACCAGCAAAGAAACCCGCTGAAATGCTTAGGGATTGCCATAATAGCTTGTGGTCTAAAGCTTAATGTGATAACAATAATAAAGATGTAGATTGCTACAATAATAGCTCGTGTCCTAATGGGTAATGGTAAAAAATGAAGAACATGGTAAAAAAAAATTATGCAGGCGAAATGGATAGGTGTGGGTTATCATTTACTTCCCGGTTGTTTCTATCGCCCGAAAGCCCCCCTGGTCCGGTCGACTTCGGTTGCGGTGGAGGTCCAGGCGGTTCTTCCCCAAGTTCCGACTACCGTGGTTAGGTGTACATGCTGAAGTGATGCCCCTTGGGGTGTTGCCGATGCGGACGAGCCTGGTAGGGGTGTGTGAGTCGGGCGGGCGGGTGGACTCACTATTATGTGTTAAAATGTCCTGGGAGTGGGGGATCATACTCCGGGTCTAGTTTTTTTTGAAAAAATTTTAAAAATTTTTGTATTATAGTGGTTAGGACAGAGAGGAGATTCTAATAGTACTATAGTCTTAAGCTTTTAGTTATTATAAGGTCATGGTAGGATAGAGAGTTATTTATTAGGTGTGGTATCCTGCGTGAACGGGATGAAGCTTTTCGGGCATCGCGAGCGGAGCATCGAGCATCGTCGAAGCATCGTCGAAGCACCGGACCGCTTCCCATCGTTTTGCCAGGTCGAGGGTTCGAGCCGGGGTGAACGCGACTGGATTCTCTTTTTGCTTACTTGCCACGCTAGAGCCTAGCAAGCAGCATTAAACCGCCCAACGTCCAGCTCAGGGACAGTTAACCTTGAAAGTTCCCACAGATCCACAGATTATCACGGCAAACATGAAAGTGATAAACTCTGGAGGCTGTTGGGATTGCTGCATCCATTATCCAAGAGGCAGGCGCCGGACTAGCCCTGGCATAAGTCCTCCTGTACAACTACTGCGATGCCGTTTCTTCCAGTCGCAGGCGCATCAGAGACATTACGTTGTATATCCGACACTCGGCTATGGTTATCCGAGAAGTTGGCGATGTCTTCCAAGATAAGAATCACAAGTACCCAGTACCGCAGCGAGCTAATGAAACGGGGGCGGCTATTGTGAAAGAATGTTCGCGGATACTTGAGTCTTTGCAAGAGGTCGTCGACGGCATAGAGGAACAACGAGGGCGCATCCATCTTTTTTCCCCTCGAGGAGGCGCATTTGAACCCTGTACAGTCGAATTTGGAGAGATTGAAAGGTGATCTTCAGGGTATGATGCAAGTCATTATATATGCCCGCTTGAAGACCACCTGAGGAGGGGAGACTTGTTTGGACCTGAGAATCTACAGCTGGGAGTGCAACACTTCAGGTACCAATCTAATTGAATAGCACTGCACTCGCACCATGATCAGCCCAGTGCAGAGCGCCAACCTGACCAAAATACCTGGGCACTTATTATACCGTGGGTCCATCGAATGAGTCCTCTTTTCTCCCCGAAGACAACGAGCCTACTTACCCTCACCATCTCTGCGGCCAGACGCCTGCCACTCAGTTACGTACCTCCTGCAAGACCTCCACAAGTAAATTTTGCAGAGTCGATCAATGAAGCTGGCTGGTCGCCCGGAACCCGTACCAACAGAATACGGCGCCGCCGCCACCTCCTTTTGGGGACCACCTTCCCGAAGAAGCGCTACAAAACCCTTAGATTCCGCGGCGCGAGTCTTTTGAACCAGACAGCCATGACTTTGCCGCCCGTCAATCGTTGCAGTTTCCAAGCGAAGGGTGGGATTCACCCTGCTACATCCGAACCGCTGTGGCAGTGCGTGCTCCGTATGAAAGAGTCTGAGAACGGCAGTCCAGAGGTCAAGAGACTTTTGCATTTGTGGACCAATGTCTATGATATGTATTAAATCTAAAGGAATTCTAGTAGGGGGGGGGGGGGGGGGGGGGGGGGGGGCTAGACCACTGAAACGAAGTAGCTCGCAGTGACGTAGCACATGCTCAGAATCGTCAATCATGACTTCTCAAGCTCCATAACCGGTGTCGCAGCACGCGTATCCGCACCCAGGACAGAGTCATCAACGACCCTCTTCTCACTCTCATCAACAATCTCATTCTCATCGTCAGAGGCGACCACAGTCTGCTCACTCTTCGGACCCGCATCCCCACCTTGCGTGCCCAGAGTCAAAAACGGCACCATAACCACCGATAACCCGGCACAAGCAGCCGCGAACCAATATACCGCCAAGTACGGCCTAATCGCCGGCGTGGAGGCAGTCATCTGGCTCGCAACAGAACTATTGACCGACGTCGCAATGCCGAGACCGAGATTGTTGCAGAGCTTGCTGACAGTGTTGAAGATACCGCCGGCGATGGATTGCTGGTTTGGTGGGAGGGAGGACATCACGTACATCTGCGCAGGTGGTAAGCAAGCTGTAAACAGAAAACAGGAGAGAACATCGCAGGCGCATACATTCGTGACATTAAACTGGATATCCGCACCAACCACGACGAGAACCAGCGCCGGGAAGATATAGGCCCAGTAGATCGCGTCTTCTTCCATGAAGCTCAGGATCAAGAACGAGGCGGTATATGCCAGGGCACCGATGCCGGTGAGGAGCTTGTTGCTGACGCGGTGCAGGATCAGGCCACAGATGACGTTGACCAGCACGCCGCTGACGACCATGGGGAGGAGGCGGACTGTTATGTCGAGGGCTGTGAGGTGCTTGACCTCCTGTAGGTAGAGAGAGAGGTAGAAGGAGACGGCTGAGAAGCCCATGAAGCCGAGGCAGAATGTTGCCATGAGCTGTTCCTCGGTTAGATTTTGGTAATTATCTGACCGATTTTTGTTTCAATAGAGCTGGGCTTACTAGAGAGAAGTTGCGGTCTTTCCAGACCCAGAGGGGCATCAGGGGATGTTTCGCGATGGACTGCCAGTATAAGAATGCAGCGAGCAGGATAATGCCTACGATGAGGAGCGCAAGCACGTAGCCCGTCTTCCAGCCATCGGGTGCATCACCAGCCAATCTAGAATCCAGTCAGCCCAGTCCTTCTTCCCAGATAAAAAAACCCCTACCTCCCCAGTGGAGAGCACTTACGAAAGCGAACTCGAAAAGAACGCAAACCCCACAATAACCAACCCCGTCCCCAACAAATCAAACCGCCGAACCGCCTCCATACTAACCGGCGTCCTGGCAAACCCATCCGCCGGCACCGTCCACAGTGTCAACGCCGTAAAAATCGCATAAACCACCGCGAGCGCCCAAAACGACGCCCGCCAGTTATACTCATGCGACGCAATCCCCGAGATAATCATACCCCCAACGAACCCAAGCGGATTCCCCGCGCTGAAGCACGCAAAGGCGCGATTTTTTCGCTTCGACGGCTTTTCGTATACAGCGCCCAGTGCGCCGACGGCGGGTGGGACCACTGCCGCGGCGAAGAGGCCCAGGATGCCGGAGAAGACGTCCATGTAGATGGCGTTTGTGGCGAAGCCGGCGACGAGCAGGGAGAGGGTGAAGCCTGCCATGCCGATGATGAAGAGGGCTTTGCGGCCGAACATGTCGGCGAGTTTGCCGAATGTTAGGAGGAAAGCGCCGCTGCTGAGGCTGTTGGGTAGTGGTTAGGTTTTTATGTTTCGAAATTGGGGGAGGGGGTAGATCTAAATAGGAAGAGGGATTTGAATGGGACGTACGAAGCACCGGCATTAATCCAAGTGATTTCCGCCGAATTCATATTGAGATCTGCTCCAATTGACGCTGTTACACCTACTATGCAGCCCTGGAAAAAGGACTGTTGGCCAATGGCCATCGTCGCTGTCAGAACGAAGAGGCATTCCTGTAACGTGGAGGTGAAGCATTTCGGCCGTAGTGCATTGGAGGTTGGTTGCTCGTCGACTGTGAGGCTCACGTCGGGGCCTTTTTCTGAGTCGCCTGCGCCTAATTGCGAGGCCATGGCTGGACTCCGGGTGGGTAGCACTCTCGCCGCGATCGCAGAACGAGATAAAGACAGACGGAGAAGGAGAAGAGTGAATTGGAGACAAATTATTGCGTCGGAGTCGGAAAAGCCGAAATGACACGACTCTGGTAATTTGCGACGGCGATTACGCGCCAACTAAAAATTAGTCTTCTCCCCGATGGCGAAACTTTTTTTTTTCTTCAGAGAAGAGCGGGCGTGGGTGTTGGTAGTATGGAGTAGTTCCGGTTTCGCGGAGGACAATGTGCGGTGTGGAGAAAGATCTTATATTTCGCTTCTATTTCATGTTATGCAGTAGGTATCGTGTCACGGACGAAAAGCCAAGCCCGACAGGCCCATCGGAGTTACAATTGTGCATGGGCATCCACGATGATGTGCGTGCTTGTGTTCCTGCGAAGCCACGCAAAGTTGGCACTGAATAATCAGCACTTTGTAAGCGTGCGGCGCTGTTCCGCGCAGCGCTGATTGGATATAACCGGGCCAAGATCACTTCAAATGGGGTTAAATGAGTCATGTTGAAGTCTGATTGGCTGGTGTGGAGAGTTGGACTAAGGGGCCGCTTCTCGATAAGATCCGATGCTTGTCCGTGGAGAACTCGTGGTTAGTCTTGTGGTAGGCTGAATGGGAATAGACGGCGCTGGTTTGAGGTTCATTGCAGCCCCGCAAGGCTGAGATTATGAGAGGCCGATGGTTGAGTTCAGTGGCCCCCGGACGAAGTCACTAACTTAGCACGTTGGCTTGCTAATCATGATCTTTTGTCAGACGAGCGAACGATGTTCCGCTGTGACGTGTTGTGTTTGTCATCCTGCATCGAATAGGATGCGAAGGATGATTTTGGCCTGCTTCGGATGAGCCGTCTTGTAGGCGTAGCATAGCTAGCTATCGCTTTCATCCACCCAGCACTCGCGCGCATTGAACTTGAGGACTTCGTTTCCGCAAGACCACCAACCAGCTGTCAAGTTCCTCGCAAACACTTCCAGCGCAGAATAAGACTGGACTCGACCATCCGAGTCATCCAAACCCGAGCGCCCGTCTGCATCTCCTTCCTTGAAAAACACCCGCTCAAAGACCTCTTTCAGATTCGGCTTGCGTGAGTGTAAATCCGGCACGGCGGCGATGACTCGTCTTCGGATACTGGCCGGGTCAATACCCAGCAAGTCATTCTCATGTACAGTAGTCTCCCCAACTGTCTCTGTCGGTATGACCGGGGCAGTGACATTCAAGTCCACAGTCCTGCCGCCCGGATCTGCTCGTCCAATGACAAGTATCTCGTACGGCTTTCGCCAAAGGCCATCAATCGCGGAAATAGGCTCCCCGTCGACGGTGGTTTTCACCCAGACCCATTCCTCAACAACCCGGAATCCCGTGCCGGTGAGAGCGTCATAGGCAGCACGGCGTGCCTTTTCAGCATTGGTAATCCAGATGGCTGCCAATGACGCCCGACTTGGCATGCACGTTTCCTGATGGCTCGCGGCGGTGGGGGAGCTCTCGGCAGGAGAACTGCCACTATGATAAGCATGAACTCGAAGGATATCGTGTAGTCGTTGAGTCAAGATGTCCATTTCGGAGTAAGAATTGACCTGGTAGTGGCCACTTCGCCGGACGGAGCGATTCGGCCAGGGCGGGTCGAAGAGTAGAAGATTGAACTTTTGATGTCGCGGAATCGCTTGAATTGGATGATCGAGAGCGATTGGTTCCATTGGAGATATCCCCTCTGGCTGTGAAAGGGGGAGGGTGCAGAGGACGAAGTTTGCACGAGGGGGGATAATGTACTCATGATCAATGTGACCGCCTGGAGAAGAGGTGATTGCAAGAGTTGCAGCGTCTGAAGATACATTCTTCACAATGCTGCCCTTCAACTCCGACAGCGATTCAAAGGAGTTGACGGCTGTAGACGACAGAATGATTGGTGGACGCCCCAGAGAAGATCCACGACGCGTGGAAATTCCGACAGAATTCTCGCCTTCGCCATAGTCCTCATGACGTCGCTTCTTCGCCGAAGTGAACTGCCTGCCAGCAGGCCGCGTCGTCATATTCATTTGACGCGTATCATCATCGCACACACGTCTAGGGAGATACCATTGGCCTCTATAGGTCTGATATTCAGCCCGAAGAATATCCAGTGCATATTTCACAACCGGCTGTATAAACTCGCCATGAAATCGCTGCTCGCTCGGTGGAATTCGATCGAGCACTTTCGCACGCGCAGCACGCGATTTGGGCTCTGTCGATGGAAATGGCGCTTCTAGGGGCGACGTGGACAGAAGACATCTCCTTCTTATGCTCGGTTTTCTCGATTGGAGAAGATCTTGATCTTGTTCGCACGTGCGCGAGGACCGTGACTCCTGCGCGAGAGCTATAGAATGTGGCGTGTCGATGAGAAAAATCGTATCATCTCTGTTGTAGTAGAGGATGGCAGAGTCCCGATTCATGGACCTTGTCATTAGGTTCAGCTCTGCTCTGGTCATTGTTGTTCAGAACCTAGAAGTCTCCCGAATAACATGTGGGACCTGAGAGCTGGAGGCCGAAAATAAAGCCTCAGGCCCCAAATATGGTGCCTTAGCATTGTGGCACATTAGCTTAGTTAACTTAACTAAGTTAACTAACTAGTTAACTAGTTAACTAAGTTAACTAAGTTATACCAACCATGCCCAAGGCTCTTCGTCATTCTCTCGGACTCGGGTCCAAGACGGCAACCCTTTGGCTGAGGCTGCTTAATGTTAAAGATCACACTCGGGGCAAGCTATGCAAATAATTCACGATGGGTTACTACTACCGCCCGACCGCCATACAACAGACCTAGCCAGAATGCATTTATATCTTGACCATCGAATGAATGAGATGTATACACTTAGTTCCTCCCAGGCGTTCCACAAGCCCACTAAATGAGAACAGACCCACCAGAAGCAAAACAGTTTCAGTCCTGAGGTAGGTGGTTAGGTGCCGATGGGGACCTAATGTGCGCCAATTATCCTCCAGTCAAGATGACAAAATATACGACGAAATGTGTCATTGACGCCCTCCATTGCATAGCAGTCACTGGAACCTTCGAAACGCTCTCAACCCCATGATAAAGTCGGGCAGTCACCTCACGGGCCCAAAAAAAGATCACTCGGAAGAAGAGTGTAATAATATGAAGAAACAAGAACTCATAGATTGCAAAATACATGATCATTCAAAATGCTGTCACCATGAAAATACATGAACAATGTCCGACGCAAGACCAGACCGGCCAGGCCCGAGTTTTTTGTGTAGAATCGACAACCCCCAGAACAAGTCAAACCTTCCATCGGAAGTCTTCCCAATCCAAGCCGCGCCAGTCCAGCGATCCAGCGTCTGGTGGCAGGCGCGGCAGATGCAGGAGAGCCAAAATGCATGATTTGAGTCGCAGTTCACAAGATAGCTAGATAACCCGCTGAAAACTCTCGATGATGAAATGGCCACAAAAGGTGAACGAGAAGAAAGATTTATACAGTAGATTGAAGCGGGAAAGGTTTGGTCAAAAATCATGCCAGGATCAGCGCTGCAGGAGAAGGGAGCGTTAGCGGGTCTGCTATCATTTGGATGACAAGGCCGAACTTACCCGTCCACGTCGCCCTCCACCAGTCTGGCCTTGCACCGGCTGTGCCTGGGCGTAGAACTGTGGAGGATATTGGTACATTTGCGCAGGATTGACGATGGGGCTGAATTGCTGCGGAGAGTAGCTAGACTGGCCCATCATGGCATTCGGACCTGGAGCAGCAGGCAAAGGAGACGCTTGCTGAGTCTGTAGAGAGCGCAGGTTCTCAACAGATGGCGATGCGGCCGGGTAGCCGAAATTGGCCCCTGGCATGCCCGGGTACATACCAGCAGGAGAGACACCGCGGGCCTGAGCCGCCAAGTAAGCCTGGTACTGGAGCTGCTGCTGCGCCAGAGGGACATTCGCGTCCTGGAAGCCATTCATCCCTCCAAGCCCGTTCAGAGGAGCGCCAAAGCCGTTGATGCCATTCGCCCCATAGGCGTCAAGAGGAGCGTTGTTCTGATCGGCCGAGATGGGCCGCGAGTCGGGAGTCTGCCCCAGCATGTTGGAGGCGAACTGGCCGCTGTACTGTCGTTCCATAGACGACTGTGCCGGGAAGTTAGTGTTTCCTTGGCGGGAAGATTGACGGTGCTGCGACTTCTCAGGGATAGCGGAGTGCTCGCGACCGTGGTGATGTTCCCGGCCACTGCCACGGGACGACAAGCCAACCTCATCCATCAGGCGCTTGTATCCCTGGCTCGGCGATGCCTTCAACTTGGTGAGCACCTTGGACACGTTCTTGACGACCTCTGATCGCATTGACTCGTCAAAGAACGGGGTGGTCAGGACCTTGAAAATCAAAGTGGCTCCTGAAGACTGGTCACTCAGAATCTTCTCAAGCACCTCATCGCCCGGGCTGAAGAAGAGTGCCTTGAGGACGATGTCCCTGGCCTCGGCCTCGTTGCGCTGGTTAATCACTTTAAGAACGGTCAGGTAGGCGACCTTGTGAGTGCAAAGGTGCACCAGGTGAGGTACGAGCCTGGGAGCAAGAACGGTTCGGCGATGGGGGAATGTACAAGTGTCGAGGAACCAGGTCAGCAGCAAAGCCCCGTTGGCATTAGTGGCCAACTGCACGCTGTGGAGGGCAATGGCGGCGGCAAGAGCCCGCTGCTGATCTTTGGTGGCATGATGGCTCTCCAGGCAAGCCCGCATGGCTCGAGCACCGAATCGACCCTGAGCAACCTCCCACATGCGGCTGAGCATGGTCTCGAAGATAAAGTCATTGAAAGGGGCGCCAAATCGAAGACAGCATTGCAAGACATAATTTCCATACTGGTCGAGGAAGAGCGGGACAGTGTAGGGACGAATCGCGTCGACAATCATCTTCATCTGAGCGGGGGTCTTGGCAACGTCGATGATCTTCTGCGCAGCCCAAGTTCCGTTCTTGTGCACACCAATCTCAGCGAGATGAGGGGCAATGTGGGTCAGCATCTGTTCCTTGGTAGATTCGGAGCAAAACTCGAACAACTTCTGGACCACGGTATTGCCGAGATAATCAGAAGAAAGTTCAGCAATCTCAGGCAGCATGGCGGAGGCAGTCTCTTCAATTTCCTGGATCGAGCAAGCGCCGTTGTCGATACGCTTGCGAATATCACGCAGGCGGGGGGCGTCAAACATGCGGGTCTGGCTGGGTTCCTGGATCGAAGGAATTTCGTCTTCAAAAGCCTGGAAGGCAATAGCATTTTGAATAGTGAGAGTGATATTGCGTGAGTCGTCCTCGTTGGCTCCAAACTCCTGCACGATCTCAACCATCTCAGGAAGCAGGTCAATCAGGGCTGGAATCTGAGGCACGGCACCATAGCTAGTCACATGATCAATGCCTTCCGAGGCAACGCTAGACTTAAAGTTGGGGTCAGGCGTGGGTGAGGACTGGATGCCATTGGCACCAGGGGTACCAGCCGCGGAGGTTCCGGGAACCTTGGCATAACCAATTCGAACAGGTCCGGCGCCAGGGAAGATCTCCTTGCCGTTCAACAATGACTTGGCCTGCACCGCGCTCTCAACGCGCTCAAAGTTGACAAAGCCACAATTCTTGTGCGTCAGCACGCGAGTCGACTCGATCTTGCCGTACATTCCAAAGATAGCATCAAGCGAAGTGACCGTCGTGGACACAGGAATACTGCCGATCCACAAGGCCCGAGTCGGGCCATCTTGGTTGTTCTCGTCTCCCATCTCCCCTGCCACGCGCACGCCAACTGCCGTACTACCAGCGGCTCCAAGATGCAGCATTTGAACAGCCTCAGTCAGGTCATCATACTCGCCGTTCTCTGAGATGTGCAGGTCAGCCGGGGTGAAGCTGTTGTCAAGGCGGGAAGGCGTGGCGAGGTAGTTGCGAATGGACGATCGTTGAGGAGGGGCCTCCAGAATACCAGCAGTCCGTGCTCTAGGTCGGTTGACAGAGGCATGACTGGCAAACGCCTGAACGGCCAGATTATGCTGATGAATCTGTGCCTGCGTGGCAGCGAGCTGGGCAGCCGCCGTGGCGGCCGAGGGAGTAAGTGTGCCCGACGGCACTCCAGAGTAGCGGCTCTCATACTCCATATCCTCATCGTCCGCGTACTTCTCTTTTGCGTTGACCGAGTAGGATCGGAACCGATTGTTGCTCTTCATCATTGCTAGCTCGGCCAGGAGAGGCGGCAGAGCAGAAGCTTGCTGTTGCTGCTGTTGGTGATGAATCAGCTGCTCCATTGAAGGTCGCGCAAGGCCCACCCCTGGTTGCTGAGGGGTCTCCGCAAGCCCGAGATAATCCAGAGTTCGGACATCAGCGGTGTCCTGAGAGAAAGATGAATGGCTAGGTGAGGCCGGGCCCTCCGACGAGCGGATACTTGTCAGGGTGGTGGCTCTGTCGCGGCTAGATGACCAACCCGAGGAGAAGACGGATGAACCGAAAGGACCGCCTGTTCCGAGAAGACTATTCCGCTGCGGCATCGAGCCAGCTCGAAGACGGGATAGCATGGTCGGGTTGGGACCAGCAGCCGAACCGGCAATACCGGCACTAGGGTCAATGCCGGATACGCCAGGGGGTCGGAAGGGGCTCGTGGAGGGAGTCGGACGAGAGGTCTGCGACATGAACGGCTGCTGAACATCCAACTCGTTGAGGGTACCCATCGGTGGGAATCGAGAGGGCACTGTGCCAGCGCGGGCTCTGCGACCAGATCCAGTCATTGAGCCATTGGTGGTGGGGATGAGATCGGGAAAGCTGTCCTGGCTTGGTGACTCGGGAATGTTCTCGCGCAGCGGGGTCGAGTGACCGCTGGTCGGGGGACCCCAGATACTAGTAGGAAGACCTTCCTGGGCCTGAATCTCACGAGCACTATTTCAATGCAATGCGTCAGTCGCGGGGTCAAAAAAGGGACTAGACTGACTACGACTCCGTTGAAGCGGCCACTTACCGCTTCGGGTACAAACGTGTCCCCAACTCATGAGACGGGGAGCCAGCCCCCAGTCGCGAGACACCCATCGACGCAGACGAGCCGAAGGGCGCCTTCGCAGTGCCCGAGCCAGCAAGATCGCTGGGGGAGCTTCGTCCTGTTGATGTTCCCGACATGGACTGGGTGGTGGGAATGTAGTTGTAACTCATTTGTCCTTCAGGTCGTGAAACGGGTAGCATTATGGATTATTTTCTTCTGCCTTAAGCGAGAAGCAGTGCTCTTTATTTTCCAAACCCCAGCGCAAATACCGGAAGGGACTGTCGGAGCCGATCAACTCGAAGAAGTGAATGGTTGAATCAGGCGTGGCGATGCAGCGCAAACACCATGCAGGGATGGATTCGTGGAGACCGTAAAGACTTCGATGACGGAGCCAGAGAGATGCAAAAGAGGCTCAAAGCGGGCGCGAGCTGTAGAGGATATGCAATATCGAGGTCAGTTGACGAGTTCTTCGAGGGGCGGTGGATCGAACGGCATCCGCACGATGTCAGAACGGGGGAAAGAGAGAGGGAGGGGTTGACAAAGCGCCTCCACTGCAGACAACATGGGCGGGGGGATTGAGGATAAGAAGAGTAGAATCTTTCTCAAGACTGACGGAAATGAGAAAGGGAGAAGGGTATGCCTACAGATTTCTCCCGACTACAAATGCTCAAGCAGTATGATGATCTTCGGTCCGTGTCCCCAACGCGATTGATTCAATCCGGGTGAGAAGCACTGATCACGTTTTCGCTGCGGTCGTCAAAAGAGAGGGGTCGCGGCTAGAAGCGAAGCATGGAAGAATTGGAAAAAGAGTCCACACCAAAGAGCGCCGAGTGAGGACTGGAAAGGACGATAGACGGGATGGTTGAATGGGGGGGAATTCGGAAGGGATCGAGGTGGCTGGAGGACAAGTTAGTTTGCGCGGCTCCGGGAAATAAGGCGAAGGGGCAGAGCCAAGCTAACGAGGCTGGGGAAATAGTGACGAGACGAACCGAGAAAAGATCGCACAAGAAGAATATAGAAGGGAAGAAGAAGAGGTGGAGAAAGATCACAAGGAGAGGTAGGAAAGAAGGGGAAAGTGGTGGAGGAGTCCGGATGTTCGAGGAGGTTGGAGTTTGGCAGTTTGGCAGTTTGGGGCGTTTGGGCCATTGTGGTTGGTGGGCGAGCGGGTGTTCCTTTCAGCATCAATTCCCACAATTCCATTGTGCCCAATCCAAGGCCCACGAGTCTACTGGAATACAGAGGCGGCAGTCTCGAAGATGGGAGAAGCAAGTTGCGAGATTATGGAGGGTCGATAGAATGGCTCGGAGAGGTTGGGTTGTAGGCCACGGCCATGGCCATGGCCCTGGCCATAATTCCAGACCACTGGACTTTTTTCGAGGTTGTTCCTATGGCTATCCCAGTCTCGTCTAGTAATCTCGCACATAGTATTATGTACGGCCTACTGTAAGTTCCTCTACCACGTAGCATTGGTTCACCCAACGGCTTTTGGTCTGGTATCATCGACATCGCGGAGAGTCGGCACTGTGAAGTGGATTGACACAGCCCCATCGATGTCATCGTTCAGATTGTCCCAAACAATCAACAACGTCTGGATTCCTCGAGGCCCGATGTCCCGCAACAGACACCTAGACTTCCGATGTGCAGCATAATGCATTTGGATACCCTTCTCACAAGGTCTCTACGGGTGCCGAAGGACCCTTGTTGAGTCTTGAGGGTCCTTTCTGGTCATCCCCCGACATTCCGGTCGGCACACGATGGCGGCTTGGGTGACGGGTCTATCATGGCGTGTGTTTCTTTTCGGGAAACATGGCATGCTCGGTGAACCACCCGCGAGAGCCCCGCATTCTCGGAGCGTCATGCCCCAACGGTCTTTTCTATTGGAGTGAAAACGGAGGGAAAGGTAGATTGACTGCTGGTTCAAAGTGGCAGACATGACCACTCGATGCTTCAGATGGTTCATCAAATCCTTAGCCAGGAGCGATGCGATGCAATGTGCCAACGCAAGGGGACCGAATCCTCCATAGTTTCTCGGTGCCGCGCGCGCAAAAGACTTGATGCTTGAGTCGATATGAGCAAGGGATGGATCAGGTACATAGTCGTATCCTTGTTTTTGATGTTGATGTACTGTAAGCCTTTTTGGTCCTGGTCATTCGCATTCAACAAACAAGGCCGTTATGTTTACCACAGCCTCGGTGGATTGATCACTGTAATTAATCAGTCGTGAAGTATCGTCTTGCCTGAGAAGACGACCTCCAACCTTCGGGAATACGGCGTGGTGGGTACGGAACGCCCCGGCAGGTAGAATCAGGAAGGCTGCAGCGTTCAATCACGTACCTCCGACGGCATGCTGTCACGGTAGGTTGCACCTGTCGTGTAGAAGCCAATCTCATGAAAGTAAAAGTCAACACGGCGTAGTAACTACAATTAAGTTAAACTTAGTCCAAGGGACAAGAAGTCACACAGGTTTGCGGCCTGAGGCCACACTGACGCCACGCAAAGTGGCAGCCACACTGCGATCTTCATTTAGCGCGTTCCCGATCATTTGGTGCTCAACTGCCAAAGAACTTGCCCTCGTCCGACATCGCGTGCTTATCGCTATTCTTCTACTTTTTTCATCGTTGCCATCCGTTTCCAGCTTAACACACCTCTCGCGAGCGTCATTTGCCTCGAATCGGGCGCGCGTCTGATGCTCGCCCGACCTTCCACAACGCGATCGCCCGATAGCCTTCCGCAATAAATCCATCCCCGAAGCTTTGCGTCATGGCTGACCTGATGGAAGACGACCCCTCCTCGGGACTCCAGTCATCGGACGAAGAGGAGGGAGCAGAGATGCCTGTCGAGACTTTGGTCCAAGGTCGTGCGAAGCGAAGCACCGCTGGCCGGAACATGTCCGCCCTGATCGATGCCGCCGCAGACGACGATCTCACACTGTTATTTGAGGAGGTGGAAGATGACAACGACTTTGCTGTCGATGTAGAAGCGGAGGAGGAGGACATGGGGCTCGATTCCTCGTCGGAGGACGAGGACGACCAAGGTCCCAACGCGCAGAACGACTACGAGGGCGAGAAAGAATTACAAAAGGAGGAGCGCAAAAAGCGCCGAGCTCAGAACGACCTTCGTTTTCAGACCCTTCGCAAGCGAGTCAAAATCGATCCCACCGCCGTATCCTCCGTACCTGCTCCGCCGCCCCGTCCGAAGAAGAAATCGGAGCGCATTTCGTGGCTGCCAACGGTGGAAGATGGACCGACACGATCCTCGTCGCGCCGGCAAACAATGGTCAATAAGGAACTCACGCATGCGCGGTTGAAAGACAGCCAGGAGAAACGCATCCGGATCATCGCTACCATGAAGGAAGCCGAGAAGCGAAAGGCTCATCTCAAGCCAAAGGAGATGACCCAAGAGGATCACCTCGCAGAAGCTGCCAGGGTGGAGCGAACCAACAGCAAGAGTTTGAATCGCTGGGAGGTATCGGAGAGGAAAAAGGCAGAGGAACGAAAGGCCAAGATTGAAGCTCTGCAGAATCGCCGGCTCGAAGGCCCTGTCATGTCATACTGGAGCGGGTTGGCGACGTGGGTGGATGGTCGGCTTACAAAGGTGGGTAAAGTTGAGATCAAAGCAAAGCCCGAGAAAGAAGAGTCTCGAAAGAAGAAAAAGGAGAAGGAAGAGAGGACCGCAATGGAGTCGCAGAGCGGTACACCTGGTCCAGTACCACCACCGAACCATACGGTCCCTGGAGATGGTTCGATTTCTACGCCGGCTACCGTGCCTGGGGAGCCCGGATCTGTCCAAAAGCCATCTGAAGAGAAGACTCCATTAGAGAAACCCGGTCCAACCACCTCAACGCCTGATAATGCCTCGGCTCCGATTTCTACACAAGACCGTACCGGCAAGCCCGACGAGAAACCCTCTGAGCAACCTTCAACCGATGCGTCAGGTGTCGCGAAGGACAGGAGCAAGAATTCTGCACAAACGCCGGTTGTCGAGTCTATGGGAGTGAAAGCTGAGGCCACTGCGGAAGAGCCCTCAACACAAGCCGATCCCTCCAAGTCTTCTGAAAACCTCACCGAGCCAGGCGATACTGTCGCAGATCTTCCATCTACCTTGCCCGCCGAGCAAGTTTTGGCGGAGAAGCCTGCAGATGCATCAATAGAAAAACCAGAAGGGAAGTCAGAAGACAAGCCAGATGCGATGGATATCGATCCCGGGTCTGGGGCTGAGCCCATCCAAGAGAATGGCTCTTCGCCATCTATTGAGCAAACATATCCCGCAGCTGCCGCGCCGAACAGTACCAGCATGAGCACAGACACAAGAGAGACATCCGGAGAGGGTTCCCAGACCTTGGCATCAAGCGTCGCAGAACCCGTAACCGGGCACGTTACATCTGTGGCCGCACCCGCATCCACGCCTGCAGACTCTCAAGCCCCTCAAGCTCAAGCCTCTCCGGGGGATGCAGCTCCCATGCACGCCACGCCACCCAATATACCCGGAGTTGCAAATCAAGATGCGAATCAACCTATGCAGCAACAGCCGGGACCCCAAGGCGACCTACTTCTTCAGCAATCAGCCCAATCTCAACAGCCGACACCAGCGGTAGCACAACCCGAGATTCCGCCGGCTCCGTCGGTTATCGAGTACACGGGCCGCAATCTGACGATTTTGGAGAACTTTGACGATCGCACCGCGCACAGCAAGAAGTTCAGCATGTACTTTAATGCAAAGAAGCCCCCGCGCTTGACCAGTACGTACCCCAGCCTCTACACCCCAAATGCCTAAAACTGCACCCACCTTATCAAGATTATGGACAACCAGCTAACCACCAATCAGAAATCTCCTCGTCGCTTTGTGTTATCACATCCCTGCCCTCCCGCTATCGGGACCCAGAGACTGCGCTTCCATACGCAAACTCCTTCGCTTACAAGCAGATCCGCCGGATGTTATCGCAAGGTTATATTTGGAGCTCGATGCTGGGCTGTTTCGTCGGGCCCGGTGGGACTGCGGCGCGCGGTGTACCGGACCGGTTCCTCGGCATTGAAACGAAGTCGGGTGAAGACGCAGAGAAGGGCAAGGAGAAGGACAAAAAGCCGGAAGCCGGATCCGCTGGCGATTCGAAGGCTGACCCGATGTATGTTGACGCGAAGTGAATTCGCCATTGATCTAGATCGATGATAGACTGGAGATGTTTGTGTACGATATGTCATAGTTAGCTGGAGCCTTAAATTGTATAGATACCCATCCGAGCCATTGGAAAGAAGCCTGGCCATGAACCACACAACCTGAAGCTCTAGCGAACCTCTAGATACGTAGAAAGACCTGGTCCATATTCGTTTCTCATATTAGCCGAAATAAGTTCTGATGAGGTAGCCCTGTCTCCACCATGCAGTCATCGACCATGGACTTGTCAATAGACTCGCTTACCCAAATAACACCATCCCCAGGAAACATCAACAATGACAGTTTCGACTGAAGTCTTCGACTCCACACCTTTGACCCTTCAAGATTCTCAGTGTCTTAAACGCAATCTATGATGTCCTCTCTTATGTCATAAGTAAACTTTCAGACCCTGTCTTTACCCAGGTACATAGCCCTGGGCTTCCTTGGGATAATTCCACACCTGTCCCGCGGAACCCAGCACGGAACACAACGGGAGTCAAAAATAGCCCCGTGGAAGCGGAGGCTCGAGAAGATTCAAAGTTTAAGAATGACATTATCTACCTAGTTCCATTGCTGTGGATTGTGTGTTGTGGATTGTGTCAGCATAGCCTGCTACGCAATCGAGCGAAAACAAGGTTCAATACTAGGTACCCATCTTGCGTCGAGTCGTCGAAGAGGCCGCGTCTTGTGTCTCGCTCTCGCTCCACAATGTGTGGCTTCACTCACTACCAAACAAAGTCTCTGCATGTAGAAGCTACACGCTGACGAGTGGTCTGGAGAAGGACTGTCATGTTAGACCAAGTAGTAGTATCAACCGACGCACTGGCAATTTGCATCTACATCAAGTTAGTGAATACGGTCTACGTCTAGGGACAATCCCAGAGAGATACTGTAGGTGTATCGAGCACTATCGTATCTCGAATGGCTGCCCATCACCACACAATCATTCGGTGTCTATCGGCGCAAAACGGTAGATCAACGCTTAGTACCAACATCGCATCGAACAGCGCCTACCGTGTCGCTATTGTCATCCTTCAAGTAGCCAGACAAGGCGGATGAGGTCCCCGTTTCACATTCTGCAGCCTCCATCCTGTCGCACTAGACTTTCTCCAAAGATCCAAATTCAAGCCAATGACAACTGATACTCCCCTCCATTCTGCAGTGACATTCTAGATCATCTCACCCTTCCCTCCCCGACCTTGACGTGTCAAGGACTCAAGGATGTGTCACTGGTGTGGAGGGGTGGATTGATCTACAGCCAGTCAGCCACACCCCCCCCCTTCCATGACCCCCACCATCTGCGCACGCTCCACTGGTCTGGCCGGTGGTCGGATCGTGCATTCTCTGAGTATCCTTGGAAGTACAGTATTTTCTCCGACAATAATCTGATCCAGTGGCGGTGTGAATAATGAAGACCATGCCGTGGTTAATGGTGTGGGATCGACCTAAGGTTATGATAGAAGGAATGGCGTCATGGGTTTGGTTTATGGGAACGAACGTTTATCTTTCTTTGGATGTTTTACGCGGGGCAAGGATTATAGCCGTGCGATTGGAAAGCCCTGGTTCTCGTGATTCTTGCCGTCACTGATGCTGATGGAAGGCATTATGACATGATCTTTCAACATGATGGAAACGACGGAACGGATGATGTGTATTCGAGGCATGTGTCGCCATGAGATCCTTTTTTTACACAAGCCCAGATGAGGTGATTTGAGAAATTTGCCTTGTTAATCGAATCCTCTAATCGTGTCACTTTCCCCCGATGACGCCGGAGGAGATAAAATCCCCTGCCCTATAGGCTTTAGCCCTACAGTACTACTGCACTGCTGCAGCCTGCAGGTGCGCCCGGCAAGCGCGTTCCAGGAGAATATTACAATTTACATCTGATCAATGATTTTCCCTTAAACCAGGAACCTCTCGGGAGCTGCAGAAGCGTGTCGGGTCGTGGTGTCCGGGCACGGGGGGCGTGTCGGGTTCTAGACTGGAGCAGCCGGGTATCAACGTGGTGGCGGTTGGCTGGCCCTGAGGACTTGGAGGGGTTCAGCAGTACCTACCGGTAGAGGACGTACCCTTAGTGGGGGTTGTACCCTTCGTGGAGGTTGTACATAGGATGGATTCTCAAAGGAATTATTGAAGAGGGAAGCTTTGGAAGATAATTATAGAAGAGAGACGGTTACGTTGAATGGTTACCTTAACTCTTTTCTCTGAGTATGAAAGAGGCAAGATGCTCCAGTGCGGACGACTCCAGCTGTACTAAAGTTAGAAAGAGAGCCGAATTGCGTGCGGAAGGTGAGTCAGCGGTCTGGACGGGGGGCTCCTCCGGGGTCCCTGGTTAAGAAGCGTGATTGGAAGAAGCCGTCCAGGTCGATTGCGTGGACGAGCTGATCAAAGACAGTGGGTGTTTGAGGTGGAGAGTCCTCCGTCGTTCAATAGGAAAAGGTCTCCAAGGTCCGTTGACTTGTAGGTACCTTGTGGAGGGGAGACGATCACCCGAAAGGTGTCCGGCGCGGACAGTCGAAAAGTCTAGACTTCTGGGACGAGGAGCACTTTGCACACCTTGTTGGCCCTGGGGGCCACTTCGTCGATATTTATACAGTTCTCGTTCCCTCCAGCTGCTTTCTCGAAGGATATTATTTCTACTCCATCCTCCCACTTTCCATGGTGGTACCCTCCTTATCATCCCTTTGAATGAGATTCTTCCATATCTTTTCCACCCTCAAATAAAGTTCCCGGTATGTTATCGCTGCACGAAGGGCTGCTTATCTCCCCCCACTCACACGCTGGCGATCGCCCCAACCGAGGCCCGACTGGCCCGATTGTGCCTGCGTGACACCAAACTTCCTCTGGAGCCTTTCCTCCTTTCCTCCGTTCCAACTGAAACTAACGGTGACCTTATCAGGCCCCGATCTCGTCCTGAATCCGATCGGGATTCCCCAGAACACACCACCATTACTAAAGTTGACGATGAGAGGCGCGGAGTAGATAAACGATGATAATGATTATATGATTCCTGCCATCCCACCTCGATTCCCACGCCGACTCGCGACGCTCCTCTCCACGGGACATTCTCCTCAAACCCTGCACCATCCCGTCCAACCTCACATCAGGGCCCAGGCAAATACCTCATACCGGCCAACCTGGAAATAATCCCTCACACTCCTCCATTCCTGCAATCCCGCAAATCTCGTGCTCCACCTGAACCTGAATAAAGCAGACCACCTGATAAGATAGCAAGAGGCATTTGGCACTCCCTTTCAGCTTCACCGCCACATCGGCCACATCGTGAAATATGACTCAATCCACGGCCTCCCATCGTCGCTCCCCTTCCTCTCCTCATGCCCCCAAGTCCAAGCCCGTTGTCCGTCCTGGTCTCCATCGTCGTGGGGCCTCTGGTATCAGCCTGTCCATTTCCAAGCTGGGCTCTGGCCATTCGACTCGATCGCATTCGAGGGGAGTCAAGGTCGACGACGACTTGGATATGGCAGCCAGTTTCTTGAACTTTTGGTAAGTTGAATCCTGTCTTCTTCTTTTTTTTTTGCTCTTTTGGGGGTTCTTCCATTCTCTCTCTCGTTGGGTATAACCGAGAGTCCTTATCTATGCCCAGTCCTTCCCGGCAGGGCTTGTCCTGCCCCGTGCATGCCGGCTGCCGTCATTCGGCGGTGGATGGCTGGTCTTTAAATAGACCGGGACCTGGAAGGATCGACTAGTGTCTCACTGTGTATCAATTGCTCATTCTATGAAGCTTGGGGCTGACTTGTATATCTTGTGTCTACAGCGCCATGTGTGAGCGTCAAATTACTGTCCCCAACAACTCGATCCTCTACTGCAGTGAAAGGTATGCCAGCACTTCCAGTTTATCATCGCCCCTATCTACACATGCATGTTTCCATTTATTGTTTGTTCTTGCCCTCAATTGATCCCATACTCTCTCTACTTCCACCCCCGCTCTCCCCAACTATACATCGAATCCCATCTCTCTACATCCCATCCAATTCCATACTAACAATCACCCAGCTGCCGCCGCAAAGACTCCGCAAAGCCACTCTCTGCCTCTCTTCCTTCCACCTCTACCATGTCTACTATATCCACCAGAACAACCAACTCCTACTCCTACTCATCCTCCTACCACACAACCACCTCGCCACCGACATCTCCTCCCCTCTCCCCACGCACCATCGTGGCCCCAATGACTCCAACCGTCATCTCCTCTTCCACTCCCCTCCCAACCATCAGGATACCCCCCATCGCCCACGACGGCAAGTCAGATCTTGACCCCACCGAATGGAAGCCCGTCATAGGCATCCGCAGCAGCAGCACCAACCCCAGCAGCACCAGCCTCGCCACCTCCGACGCCTGGAGCTACCTATCCCAATTCCACGGCGGCTCCACCACCCTGCCCACCCGCCGCTCGCACCGCAGCACAACCAGCCTGTCCACCCTAGACGCCGCGCCCACACCCTCGCTCACCCACGCAAACTCGGTCGCGTCCTCGGTGTCAAGCGCCGCCTCGGACGAACATCTACCCGAGTATATGCACCGCCCGCTCCCGCCGCGCCACAACCCTTTCTTCGCGCTGTCGCATGCAGCCGAGAAGGGCGTTGCGCTGGTGGTGCCGCATATTGAGCGCGTCGCTGTTCGCGATGTGGAGAGCGATAGTGGGTCGATTTTCCCGGCTAGCAGTGCGGTGTGGGATAATGAGGGGGCGGAGAAGGGGACTGCGCCGATTATGGTGCGCGGCCGTGCTAAGGCGTAGACTGTCGCGTGCCGCGTTGGTGTTGCGCGGAGAGGTTGGCTATCGTCGTGATGCGGTGCCGGATTAAAAGCGTCCTGGTTATGAGATTGGTGTTCTGACCTTGGTCCATGTCGTGATGTGCTTTGCCCGGTTGGATTTAGGATTGGCGGGTTTCCTTGCGGCGTGTCGTCGATGGCTCTGTCTTGCTGGACTGTGGCTGAGTCCGGATATATAGATTCTTAATTCAATGTGCATGTGCTATGCACGGTTTTCTTCAATTCACGATTCTGGTCCACGTATTTGCTCACTGGTAGAACGGCCTCTATACTCGGCCATTGGTGTTCTATATCTTCATTTAGCATAATGCGAGCGCTAGCTCGAGAGACGCAATATGCGAAAGCCAGATACTGTGTGTACCTTCGCTTCCAGTTATGTTATCTTTGTTATCTCACGCGGAAAACGTACAAATCTGCAATGTATACAAAGAAATGGCATGATCCCTCGAATATGAGTCCTGCCAGCAACTGGAGATTATCAACACCTGCAATCTTCAGTTCAATTGGACCTACTTGCGCACCTCGTTTAGGATTCCTGCCTGTACTACAACTCACCACCAAATCCGTACTCTCCTCTGTAAACGTCCTCTCATTCACAAACGCGAGGAAGTACTGCCGTCCGGAACGGACAATTTCCAAAACGTCGGCGCGCGGAGCATCGGTGTTTTCGTCTCACGCCTTTAGCATGTCCTACTAATACGCGCTGCCGGGGGGGCAGGTAATCGCATACATGGCCCGACTGAGGCCAGCCATTTGACGGGGTAAGTTCTGAGGGCTTGTTGGCTATCATATATAGGGCTAAGAATTATGCGAGTTCGCAAATAATATCTCCACCGGATATTAGGAATCACGTCTGATATAACCATGGATGGTTACTTCGACGAATCAACTACACTAAACTAGGACTCCTGCATCATTCATGACTGGTCTTACTACTATAGTGGGAAGTACTCGTTATCAGCGGATTCCCATTGTAGAAGGAAGCTATGGATACCCAAATAGTCCTATAGCACCTCATCTACACTTCAGCTGCAAGAATCTTCTCAACGGCCTGCATGCCCTCCTCAACAGACTCTTCCTTATCGGTTCTGCATTATCAAAAAAAATCAGCATATCATCGTCGACACCATGGTCGAGGTCACACCTTCCATCGACTGAAGCCATACCTAGTTATTATCCGAACATCGGTCTGAATCCTCGGGATACTCTTGTGATGCACACAAGTGTGGGCAACGCCAATCAACCGCATAACGAGATCCCATGGTCCTTCTGGAAATACGTGGTTAGCGAAACTATCTTCGAGAAGGTGCTGCCAACCCATCCAAGTTCGATGAGTGAGGGTTACTTACCAACCCGTGTGCCAGTAGCGTGCATCTCGTTCTTCAGGCCTGATTCACGGACGAGACTCTGGACACCTGCGATTTCGTGGGCAAAGGATGATACCGAGGATCCGATCTGGGGGTTTCACGGAGCTCAGTGATATTTAGCGATTGATCCGTGCAACATGTCTATCTGCAGAGATGCAGGTGGCATACCGGGACCAATGAAAAGTCGGCGGTGCAATAGGAAGGGGTATCTGCTGTCGGTGCTGACATGCTCATAGCGAGGATTTGTATGAATTTCAAATAGGATCCAAGTTGATATTGACAGGTAGGCACAGGTTCTAGCTCATTTCTACTCATATATATGCCTAACAAAGCGTCATTATGACAGGACGCTCTCATCAGTTGCCTCTGAGTATTTCCTTTTCGATTTCCTCCAATGGTGTTTCTCAGATTTAAGCCATTAGAGATCCAGTACTTGGGTTATGTAGATATCATGCCCCGATGTAGCATTTTCAGTCCGCTCCATGCCTCCAGGCATGGACCGGAATCACATGGCTGTGCGCGAGATGAGGAGTAGATCTCTGAGACCCCATTTTATGTACAGCAGGCTACTTGATCTACTATCTAATGATTAGGGGAGATATTGGGCTGTTGGTTGATCAATTCATGTGATATCATAATCAGGTCATTGTGCTCTAATTGTATGGACCCGGTGCTGCAACCGCAAACGCGGTTACCACCATCGAACATGATCAGAGCTTTGGCAGTAATCAGGAATTATGCTTACCTGAGAAGTGATTCATTGCAGATACCAGGGATTAGACCGTGGTAAAAGGTCTCGAAAGTGGTAACGGGTTAATATGATGTAATAGTCCGATCCCATGTCATCCGTGTATAAAGCTCGCGCGTTCCGTAGCACTGGGTAATCAGCCTCAACGCACTGGTGTACCATCATATCAACCATTGATCACAATTAAACAATGCATTTCATCCGCCACTCCCTGACTCGCGCAGTAGGCGCAAAACAATACACCCCGACCCTCGCGCAACTCCAAGCCTCACGTACCGCTTGCAGAAGAACATTCGCCACGGGCTCACCGAATGAGCTTGCCGATAGCCGTGGAACGCCCTACTGGTGAGTTCTCAGTATTATGTCCTCTACAGATTTGCAGTATAGTCGAGTTGACAGTCTAATAACGTGTCCAGGCTGTATGGGCTGGTTGCTGCCGGGGCTGGAAGTGTTCTTTATCTCTGGCGAAAGGGAAGCCAAGAGGCAAAGGAGAATGCTACGCAGAAGATTCAGGAGCATCATGGGGCGAAGGCGGAGTATTCGGAAACGTCAGAGGCTAATAGGTGAATGCCTTTCCATTCTTTGCCGGCTTGAAGGCCCCACGAGGAGAAAGGCGCTTGATATAGGGACAACAGTTCCATTGGAGGTTGATGTAAAAGACGAGGATCGATTGAGGGTTTTACCTGAGAGCATGCATTTGATTTTTGAACTTCCAGAATTTGAGAAATACACCTACCAAAAGACCCTCGAAAGCTATGAAACTCTTTACTCATAGCTCCGAGTTCGAGGCTTTCATGCTCAGTCTGCAGACTAGAAATCACACATGCAGCAAGGTACCTGACTGTTGTGGATATAGGAGGCACCATTGAGATTTATCATGTGCGAGAATACTGAATGTTGTACAAATTTATCTAGGGCTAGGGGTGCCAAGTTGGTAATTTAAGGGTTAGAGAATTGCCTCCTCGAAGATGATATTTCGTCTAACTATTCCATGCAACAACGGCCTTGTGCAAAACAAGCACTAGAAGCTATACGCGATATACGCGATCACAGAATTTGATTGCGTTGTTCTCACGACGTGATTTACTTCTGCTTCCCATCCAGGTCGGTGTAAAAGTTATACCCAAAGCTATCGCTGGAATCGTTGAACCGGACCTTCTTGTCCAGCCTGTCAATCTCTTCAATATCCGCCTTCTCAAGCGTAAATGCAATGTCGAAGTTCTGGGCGATCCGCTCTGGCGACTTGGACTTGGGAATCACAGAACGGCCATGGGCAATTCCCCAAGCTGAAATAGTCCAGTTAGCTACCGAAATGTGGATGGCCAGTGGTATAGACGACTTACCCAAAGCAACCTGGTTCGAAGTCTTGCCGTACTTCTTGCCGATTTCAACGAGCGTCTTATCGTTGACAAGCTGACCGTGCTCGTCACGACCGCCGTAGATCTCATTTTGATTACCGAACGGCGAGTATTGGGTGACGTGAATGCCCTTCTCCTTATGGAAGTCCATGAACTCCTTTTGTTGCAGCCACGGATGCAACTCCATCTGGTGGACCGCAGGGACGACGTCCGCATGCTGAAGGACACGCTCGACTTCCTTCTTGGCAAAGTTGCTGATTCCGATTGCCTTGACTTTACCATCCTTAAGAAGCTTCTCCATAGCTTTGTAGGTCTGCGTTTGTCAGCTTAGGTGTCCGCTGGAGTTTGGTATGTCAACTCACATCAAGATAGTCAATGTTGTCCGTGATGACTTTTCCATCCTTGTCCTTGGGGAACATCTCATCTCCACGCTTAAACGCAACGGGCCAGTGCATCAAGAAAAGATCAAGGTACTCAACACCCAGGTCATCCAGTGATTCTTGAAGTGCTGGACCAACATCATCGGGATGGTGCTTGTTGTTCCACAGCTTGCTGGTGATAAAGATCTCATTGCGCGGTACGCCGCTCTGCTTGATAGCTTTGCCCACGGCTTTCTCGGTACCGTAGCTATGTATTAAGTTAGCTATGTGTCAGGGAGTTGTTGATCACTTGACAATGGATTTACATTCTGGCTGTGTCAATGTGGCGATAGCCAGCTCGCAGTGCTGCAAGAACGGCAGCCTCTTGAGCCTCGGCATCCTGCCATGTTCCTAGCCCGAGGGCTGGGATCTGGGCGCCGGTGTTGAGCTTGAAAGTTTTTTGTCCTTGAAAGGCCATTTTCCTGGGGAGCGATTTTTGTGTAGTGGTTTCTTGTACAGATGGGATTCGCGACGATCTGGAGAGAAGTTTCGGTTCTTATGGCAGTTTACTTCTAGCGATACTATTTATCTTAAATAACATGCAGAAGTTAGCATGATTCACGCATATGATTATTACGTTCTTATGACATCCATATGCAAAATTCTCAAAATTTAGGATGATTTTGTGAATCCTGTCTTATGCATCGCAAAAAGCAAGTTTGGGAGGTCGTGACGTAAGGTGCTAAAGAGCCCGATCAAGATGTTTCTCGCCACTTTTGATAATCTGCAGTGGAGCACTGTGGACCTATTACCCCAAGAAACATGAGAAGTTAGGTTCCTTTGATATGCTTGAGGGGCCTGGCCGCTGTACCCCGAACCAAAACTTTCGACTCTCGTCGTGCAGGTCTTTGCCGATCGTGGCTGAGACGGAAAAGAAACCAGGTCCAACTAATCACGGCGATATAAAAATAGTGATTTATTTGTTATGGGATTGAAAATAAGTCTAGCTGCTAAGCAATTTCTCAGATGAGGAGTATCAATACATATCGTGTTCAATTATGCTCTCATATCAATCTTAAGCATCAAATGCACCCTCAACTCACCCCAGAGCGCCAGTACTGGAAATCAAAACAAGCGATGGCGTGTTCCTGAATGCAATCCCACCACGTATCCTTCACCCTGAAGAGGAACATCGCTCTCAAGTTCAGGAAAGAATGCAAGAATGAAATCCTGGCCAAGAGGGCCGTAGGCAACCCCATCCTCCACTGCAGCTGAAGGGACTGAAGGGACTGAAGGAACAGTCCCTGAAAAGTCCGTTTTAAATTCTGATGGAGCAATATGGACCCCGTCTGGTCCACTTGTCGTGCAGGCTGCAGGCTTCATGTCAATGTTTTCACCTTCTTGCTTGACATGCACCACGGATGCCTTGCGACTCTCGAGGGGTGAGAACCCGAAGTAGTCATTGGTGGGATGCTTCCCTTGCCAGTAAGGATGTGATAGCATGTCGCTGACTGTAAATCCCATGGAGGCTGCCAGTCGACGAAGTGCCGTATCGCACAACTGCCATGCCCTGCGTGAAGCAATGCTATGCTCAGATGTCCTGTGGAGCCAGCGGACGCATTTCTTGGTCAATTCCAGTAGATTATTCTCTCCCTCGGGCATGTGAATGCTGCCCAATGAAATTTCGAGAATCATAATGGTCACGGCCTGCATGATGGAGTGAAGAAGGCAAGACCATGGTCCGTTTCGTTGCGGCTGGCTAGCGGCTTGGTAATCTGGAATCAGGAGGGCTATCTGGGCGGCCGAATTCAAAGCCGAGCGAGCCATGGCTCTGTTGAAATCTTGTTTCTCGTCCGTCTGATACTTTTTATGTTGGCAAAGACAGGGTCGACCGATCAAAATCCTTGCTCCGTGGTATTGGAAGGCTAGTTGCATTCTTTCATTGTAGGCAGTATCACGATCGATATGAGTGAAGTCCAATGTCTTGGGCAGTGAAGAGAACCAGAGATCGACTTTTTCCTGCAGTTCAGCCAGTCTGGCTCGAAGCCACGACCAGTTTTGATTGACACTTTGAACCGCATATACGCGATCCAGGACCTCTTGGGTGATCATAGTGAGATCGCAGGTGTACAGAAAGCATAGTCCAGGATTGACAGGCTGGTCTCGGAGCCATGAGCGAGCGGCTCTGATGTCCTCGGCACCGTCTTTTCCCTCGGGTATTCCGGGGACATACGAGCTCGACATGGCTGCGTCGATGCGTTGATCACGGAGAGACGGATCGTTGAGAAGTAAGGTAGCGGTGGGACCCAGGAGTTCAGCCTCCTCCCAGGGAAGTGGGAATGGTGAGCTACACATGCTGGCTGAGATACAAGTAGACCTGCCTGTCATCATGCCGAGTTTGTTCTCGACGACAAAGAGGGACCACCATACTCGGTTGCGAATCTCTTTTGAGATGCTCGTGATCGTTCGGCTGTTGTTTTTCAGATTGATACCTAGAGACACTGCGGAGCGTATCGCTAGGGCAGAGATTCTCCATGCTCTGTATCACGGATTAGCTTAGATTTTAGAGTGGCGAGTCTGCACTACCTGTGGATTTGGTCTGTTGACAGCAGATAAAACGAGATCAACCCCTCCACTTGTACTTGCTGGAAGTCTGGATGACGAAACAAGTCATCGCCGTCCATACTTAGCATTCGCGCTCTGGTGAGGTAAACCAGGTGGTCTTGAGGATCTCCATGCCAGTCCAACTCAGCGACATGAGCATAGTTCGCTGCAATAGCAAAAATCATATTTAAAATTGCCATCCACCTGTCACCAGGGAGAGCAAAGCTGTCAAAGAACGTTCTGTATTGATCGCTGAACAAAGAACGATTGATGATGGGGAAATAGGGATGAGCCACTAGGAGATAAGTCTCAAAAAGCTTGTCAGCCAGTGGACGAGGCGGAACCCAATACCTCTCCACCGGCTGCGGTACGGTAATATCGAGATCATCGAGATGATAGTTCAAATCATGGGCCTGTTCATGGAATGTGCCGTCTGGCGTGGCTTCGGTGTGTCCAGCTCGCTCTTTGCGGCGCTCATCTGCTGCCTGTTGAAGTCGTTGCATCCATGTAATCTCAGAGCTTTTGCCAATGTGTCCAGTCGCTCTGGACTCCTCAGTATGGTTGATATCATCGTCTATTTGATCCAGCCCATCTAGTGAGCCAACAGACGATGATGAACTGGCTGGCTTCTCCATCTCAGCCAGCGAGGAGGTCCTTGAGCGAAATGTGTTTCCAGTGGAGATGTCGCCTGAGACATATCCGGAAACCGAATGTTGCTGGTCATTATCGAGTCAATTCTGTGGTGGAAATCTCCAAACCGTAGAGATTAGACACGCGGGAACACTAACCAACACCTCTTTGATTCGCTTTGCGGTAGTTCCTGACACAAGGGCTTCCACTTCTCCTAATAAGGTCAGGCACTCTTTGAGCTTTTTTGATAGGTCCTTCTGTTGCCTGATGTCAAGGGAAAAGATGTTCAGCTCTGGATCTTGCCACGCGTAAATCAAGAATCATTCGAGGGATGTGTGTGAATGTTTCATCATAGAGTAGTTCCAGTATTTTGACAATTTACATTTTCATTTTCTCACGCAAGGCTGGTGTATACACGCATTTCATGTCTAGCTCTTGGCACTGCCTGCACACTGGGATATCGCCACTGCATTTTGTCTTCCGGACATGGCATGATGCACAAGCTCGTGGGACTCGTCTGTGATGTCTCAACGGTGCTACCCGATGTCGAGGGATGGCAATCTTGGAACTTGGAGGTACTGTACCCATCGGGGATCCTGGCAAAGTGCGCGCGCTTGAAGACGAAGACGTTCTTCTGGCGTCCGGTACTTGCGCGACGTTTGCGGTGGACAAGCCATGACCTTGACCAGAGACGCCTGTCGGCACTTGTGGAGGAATCTCGGGCATTAAACTGTATTGGTGTGTTGATGTAAAGTCGACTCAAGAATAGGTCGAGTGAGTTGACAAGGGTTGAATATTCGAAAGTTGCCGATTCCTATAAATGGAAATATTGCGGATTCAGCGAGGCTCAAATCAAGTCAGTACAGGGATAACGCGCTAATAATCGCCCTTCACAATCTGGGCTGAAAGCAACCAACAGTAGATCCAGACTTGATCAGTCCAGCCATCAAATGAGTGGTTGAGAAGGACTTGACATGCTCTGCCCCAGTTTTTTTTTCGCGGGAACGTTGAATCATGGTTTAGTTATTGCCCAAATCAAGATTTATGTCCAGGCCGACCCCTCCCTTATTAATCATGGCTTGCAGGGTACCGCGTCTGATGAAGGTGTGTCGTGTGGTTGTATTTTACGAGTGCAGGGCTTAAGGTGTGCTAGAAGATTTCTAGCAAGTCAAAGAATATGTTGGTTATATTGCTAACTCACGTATCTGCGTGCGATGGTCGGTTGATAATTGAGCTATTAAGTATGCCTCCGGTTATAGACGCCTTTGAAACAACAAATGATAGGTTCTTAGAGACCTAGATTATCCTAATCCTAAGTGAAGCCGAGAATCATAGCACAGACAAGTTATTCCAAAGTGAACAGCAATTGGTACTGCTCGCAACCTTAGCGATATTGGAAGAACCGAGCGCAAGGAAATCAAATTCAAACCATGATATTGTGTGATTATTAAGTAGGTAGGTAAACTCGTTCCGTATCTCACTCGTTCCGTATCTCTAGAGTACCTGGATTATGTGCAACAATGTTCCCATCCTTATTGTGCAGCAATACCTAATAGGCACTCATGTCAAATTTCGCTCTCGGAGGACTGCGACAGGCCTTGCTGACCTTGGGAGGATGCTTTACTGATTTTTCCTCGGCGCGCTGCTCGTCTGTAATGATCTCCTGAACCTAGCTCCCGTATGTTGTTAGTGAATCGCATATCCCATACGGTTGCATGTTCTGGGTTGTCTGCTGCTCGAGCGTAAAATGAGCCGTCGCGTTCTGCGTACCTTTCCTTCATGGGAGCCACCGCGAATCCTGGTGAAGACGTAGTCGCCTTCGTGAATGGGATTACCGTGCTTATCAACAATCTGAGCGCCCATTTTGTTCGAATTTGTCGAATTTTCTTGCTGACATAGGTGAGTTGGTGAGAATCATATCTTTTTTTACCCTTGAATGCGGGTTTATCTAATGGAATCGCCAACAAAACGCCTGGGTGCGTCACTGATACATCAGCAGCCCAGGATTCGGCCCAGCATCTACCAGTGGCCGTACCTAACAAGTGTTGTCGTTCTTCGCCTCTTGGTGCTTAGATGTCTGTAACCGTTTTCGGATACAGTTTAGCGACCTCAGGTGTCCGAAGACCACCGTTTCTAAAGTTGTTGCACTTCATGCGGAAATAAATTAGAAGCACCAATCGGCCATCTATCTTGTAACAAGTCTGCCCACAGCTCGGTGCGATAGCTCAAGGTGTGCCCATGTGATGTTGGAAGTGACGTTGTTATGAGGTAGTAGTATTAAGTCTATCCTATCTCTACAATCTGCCGTCTATCATCGTATAACGGCACAAATCTCACCCTCGGCAAAATCCCAGGCTAGGATAGGCGGCAGTTGAGCACCGTAGTTAGTCTTCCCAAGACCATTGGGCGCCGAGATACCTGGTTTGTATAAGAACGCGCCAAAACTTAGCGTGTGTCGGCAAACCTTTGAACGCTATATAGTATGTACTTCATACCGTGCTAGCTTTGCTCGCCAAGATGCGCTCACTCGTCACCGCCAGCGCACATGTGCATCGGCGGTTACAATGGTCACACCCAGAAAACCACTCCCCGTGGTAGTCCGCCCAAGAAGAACCGACCCGATCTCGAGACCCGCCAGCATAGGGCAATCCTGAGCAATGCGGTTCATGCAGCAAAGGCAGTCGAGTTCATGAGGAAGACAGGGCTCCTTGGCCAATTCAGAAGCCTGAAGGGGGTGGGAGAACGTGGTGGCGATGATAGCACTAGCTTCACCCGGGGATTATGCTAGAGTCAGGGAGATTCTCTCCTTCTTCTCTATAATGGCATGCGCACTCGACTTCAAATACCGACAATTATAAGCTCAGCAGGGCTGTTTGACGCCTATATTGCTTTATACTTCATCTGTTTAGCGCGAAAAGCAGGTGTTCGGCCCCAGTTCCTGGCGGGTGATCGCCGTGACCTCAGCCCTAAGGCTGAGCTAAATTTTGGGGCACAAGACTCCTGCTTTTGATTACAAGGTTTTTTCAGGTTCAGTATCAGGTGCTTTGATTTTCGGTAGACAATGGCCGTGGGGATCCGAGATGGATGCTTGCTATTGCGTGACTTCCACTGCTTACTTACTCTCTGTATGACAGTGTCAGCATTTTCCATTCCGTAAATCGAATCAAGAAACTTGATATCAATAGATCTGATGCGAGGTGTGACTTACTAGACTAACCAAAAAAAATAAAAGGATAACACAGCCAGTCATACAATCAACCTCTCATTGAATCTATCAAGTCATACATTCTGCACAAACATAATCGAGAAACCCTCCATAAAAGTATCAACGCCTCGCAGCCTGCATTCCCACAAAAGATCTCTCATGTAGGAATGTCCCAGATCAGAACTATCCCTCTAGAAATCCCCAGCAGTGAAGCAGCACATCCAGCAATCATACGCCGACTTATAAAGAGGCGAAGCCTATCCAAAACCAACATTAGCCACGCAGTCTATCTTCAAAACAAAACAAGAGAATCTCAAAGATCATACTCACATAAGGTTTAGAACAATGCGCATCTCGCTCATTAGCATAGCACTGCCCCATGCAGAAAGAATTGCCCTCATCAACCCCACTCGGTTTCTGAATCAACACAGGAGCAACATCGCTGTCCGGCTGCAACGGATCAACGGGAGCAATACCCCCATCTGGCACGGCATAGGGATCCTCGACACTCTGCGCAGATGGGTGCCGGAAATCCTCATTTTGACCCAGGTCATTCAAAATCGACGAGGACGCGGGCTTCGACACCGAGAATGAAGAGGAGGGTCGAGCGACGGGGCGCATGGTGGATGATACTTGGCCTTGGCTGCTCATGGGCGCGTGCATGGGTCGGAAGGGGCGGTTGGCCAGGTAGTGCGAGGGTGTGGATGGAGTTGCACTTGCGCTTGCCATCGAGCTGGAAGCGGGCGAGGGCGTTGCCATGGACGAGCCGAGGGCGGGCGAAGCCATGTTCCAGCTGGGGAGGTTGGGCTCCATGGCGCGGATGAAGTGCGCGGGGATTTGGGCTGCTAGAAGGGTGGCTGAGACCACGAGGATAGAGGTGAGATGCATGTTGGATGGTGATTTAGTGAGAGTTGTCGATGTATGCAGTGGGTTTGATATCGAGGCTGTTTTCGGTGTCGGCGTCGGCGTCGTTGGCGGTAGCGAGATGGTCGAAGGCGAAGAGACGTTGATTGCATTTTGAATATTAAGTGCCGTTTATGCCTAGGAGCATTGCAAGGGGTTGTTAGGAGGTGGACGTGGATGCATTTTTGAAGTGCGCGTTCGTGGAATGCGGGATGTATACGACGCGCTGGGGCCTATAGAAGCATAGTAGGTTGGATTCATTTGCAGCGATGATCATGAGGGACGGGTGCGTTAGGATCGTCAAATACCGTGAAACTCAATGATTCCATGGAATATAACCTGTTTCATGCATTCTTAGTCGTAGAGGTTTTTATGTCACGTAAAGTTAATTATCTGCGTTTGTGCTTCCAGATTGTTGATTGCGTCGCTCCTTCCTCGGCATACCAGCGGCTTGAGTGCGCTCCGAGACAGATTGGAAAATCGCCGACATTAGCTGCGGATGATTATCCGGGCACTGGACTGCCTGCGATAAATGTAAAAGTCAAATTGTATCGTTTGCGTTGATTGTAGATAGGGAGCTTGGTCGCTTGGGATCATGTAGTATGCTATGCAATCAAATCGGTCAAGGGACCAGTAAGAACTACAACATATACTCCCAAAGGCCTAGGGATCAAAACAGGCAGATGGGAGCCGATTGATAGATACAACGATATTCGAACAGAAATTACCTCGCAGGTCCAAAATCAGGTGGCATATAGTAGTTACGGTTCTGCAGATGACTGGTGGTCTCTGACTACAAGAAACGTCATGCAATCAGATCCAGCGTATCACGCAGCCGCGATTTCGCTCATCGGGGCTTCGCTCATCGGGGCGTTCAAACGGGGTGGTTCCAGGCTTCCAGCAGGTCCGTCATAGAGAGAAATCTGTCTAGCAAACCAGGGAAATGCCTATCTTTGGGGCGAAACTTAGGAATAAGCCGAAACAATAGAAAGCTGTGATGAAGCAGCAAATCGTCATGTTTCGTGTTCCAAGATGGGGGTCTCTGGTCGGCTGTTATTACAAGCCTCTTTCCAGGTAACCTAGTTAGAAGGCCGACACACAGAGTGGGTGGATCAGTACACTCCGCCCGTATCTCGCTATACTGCACGGCCATCCACGTCTATTCGCAAGATTTTGCTGGAACCTCAACGGGCTGATACATGTCGTTGTCTTGGTAAGATATCAGCGGGCAGGACGTGCAATTTTACCGTCCGAAGTTTCCCGTAGCAAAATCATCAGCCCCTGCGACTCGGCAAACAATAGGCCGTCGGGAGGCCATTATCGATGCTTTCAACCGCTCGAAGCCTTGCACCGATCGCGCTCCAAAACTAGACAGGGACTTCAGTGGTCAAGAGAAGTCTAGAAGAGACCTTCACCATAGCGAGGTCGCTGGCTGGCTGCTCCGCGAAGCGCAAACTCCAGCATGATCATGATGGGGTAACGAAAATCCGCCTCCTGTTTAGGGAGGAGCCAGGTGGAGCCGTGGCCCCCAATAGCCTCGTCGGGAACACTTTTCCTAGAGACAATGCCTCCAATTGGCGGCATATGGGGAGTCGGAACAGGGTAGGGTTCGCCTGTGCTATTGTCCATCCTTTGATCAGTGAGGAGTCGAGATCTCTGAGGAGCAGTCTCAACCTCCTGGAGCAAACTTTCCAGCTGCACTTCCACGATGAATCATCACAAACAAAACCTCGGCGGGTTCTGAAGCTCGATGGCTAGTAACCCCCTCTGGCTGCTTCTGATGGTTTCTACCTTCGTGGTCCCTTGTGTTTCTCGTGGCTGTAATGGGCATGCCCAGAGACGCTTCCAGGTCGTGGCCATCACCAACGAAGGCGTATCAAGCTCCGGCGAAAAGCCTCACAAGGGTGGAACGGAAAGCCATCGCTCATCACTGTGAGAATCGCTTCAACCGGAGGATTCACTTCCCCGAACAACGGTCGACTGAGTGTCAGAAATGTTACTCGAAAGGAGTCACCCGAAGGGAGAGTGACGCATCCCGACAACCGACCGGGTCCACACCCCTCTCCTGCTCGAGCGTAACGACCCAGATCGAGTCAAAATCACATCACTCGTCAAAGAGGATGTCCTGACGCACATTCTCCGTGAAGCACTCGGTCCTGCTGCGTCAATGTTGCCGACCATGTCCGCTCACTCAACTAGGAACAACACCATCCAACACAGAGGACCGCCACCCGACTCACCTCAAAGCCCAGCAAGGCCAGCGATTTCGGCCGCGATCGAGTCCGCTCGAAGACGCAACTTCCATATTGAAGGCCAACCGTGCCCGTCGAACTACAGCCCCGACCAGCCCTGCTCTCCCCCGCCCAGACGAAGTCAGAACCATATTTTCCGAGATGACGAATACCTCAACCCGAACCCCGATTAGCAGCGTAGCAGCTGTGGCCAGGGATCCGGTGGATGGATACTCGTCCAGCTGAAGCTGGTGGGATACAGAACCCCCCAAGAAAAGGTGGGAAGCGTACGCTCAACCAGAGTCAGCGAGTGTCTTGACTGGACATGGGATTAGAGCAGTACGATAGCGTAACGCTATTAGAGCTGGCCATCGTTGCCAACTGACAGCAAGGCGTGTGGTTCCCATCCGTCCTTTGACAAATACGGCTCGAAGGCTCGTCAGATCACGTCGAGATCGCAATATTTCAAATCGGCGCTGTGAGATATTGGCTGTATCGACTGGAGTATAGAACATCCAAGCCTGTGATAATTTATCACCTCTTTGAAAGGTTCCCTCGCACAAATCGCTTGACTGGGTCTCACGATCTCGATAGCCTCGGAGGTTATGTGGTGGCCCAATTCATTCATGAACGCAATACGTTTAATTGTGTTATTGCCAGAATAAAGCAGCCATGGCCTTGAAGCCTCGCTGTATCATGTCGTCAACGCGCTACCGTTAGCTGAGAAGCTTTCGAGGAATTGTCCTGCGATCGTGGACTGGATCGATGCACGACCGGCGACGAGGCTTCCGGCCGGGAGTATCATAGTCTGCTGTATGTCGAGGATGTAAAAGCGCATCGGGCGAGCGTCAGGGCGATGGGTATTTGGAGAAGAGGGCGGTTGACTTTTCGATGGATGGATGGGTTGGGAAGGGAACGACGCGACTGGCTGGCGAGGAAGGAGCTCGCGCCTGCCATCCTTGTGGACGAATTTGGTTTTCTGGTTCAAGGCAAATCAGTCATCTTCCACAAGTCACTTCGTGGCTCTTCACCACAGACTCGCAATTGCCCAGTACCTTGTGTCATGGAATCGGGTCGAGGAGACGAGACTCGGGACGGCGTAGTCAAAGCCCTGACTGCCCACCGCTACCGCAGAGGATCTCTCCAAAACCTCATTCTCAAACAATCGTTTCCATCCAGGAGACCTTCATGATGTCCATGTTGTCCATGAGATATCAGTCCCGTGGCTCCTCGCAACTGGAGACACCCCCTGCCAGTGGTGCACCTGCCCCTTGGGCTGCCTGCAAGTACAGTCGTCCGGACGCAACACACGCTTCAACAGAGTCGTCTGTCAGGTTTGTCTCACGTTCAGGGGTCCTTACTTGTTAGTGACAGAGATGTGAAGGCTCGCGAATGATGAGGCCTGCTGTTCCACGGGGTTGATGCTGGAGATAGGATTAATGTTCTCGGACAAATCAAATCAGCGAACCAATACAACCCATCAGCAAGGCAGTTGAAACCCTGCAAGAAGTATCACTGGCAGCCACAGCATTAGCGACGCCAATAACTCCCTGTGTCTGGCCTGAATGTCAAAAGCCTTGACATGAGGAGCAACGACGGAGCCGAAGCTAAGATCGCAACACAACACATCTCAAGACACGCCTGGAGGATCACTCGGCAGATTCAGCGATTAACAGCCAACGGCTCCACCGACGATTCAACATATCGTCCTCATCAGCCATATGGAGCATTACCCATTTGAGCATTCTCAGCGGCAGAAGGATTCAAGAACAACTTACATATGATGAGGCGAATTCTATGGAAGGATGTTTTGCTCCTCCGAGGAGAAAGTCAAGTCTCCACGCCAATTGGCGCCAATTGGACGGCAGTTTTTACCGAACCCGTTCATCTTCCGATTACAGCAGAACGATTCCGCAAAACAGTTCAACATGAGAAACCTTGCGCTTCTCACTGGTATCACAGATGATCGACGGCCCTGATTGATCAGCCTTGACAGCGGAACATGTCTCTGTATGCCATCGTTGGGCCGAGCTCCATGGAGGCGCCATCGCGGCGGGCAAACAACCACCGTTTAGATCAACAGCCAATCCAGACGGGCTGGGAATGTTTTTTCCACGCCTATATTGAATAGCCTCTCACTTTCTTTTCCTCTGGGACCTTTGTCTTTGTCTTTATCACTGTCTGCATCGGCCGTCGCAGGCATTCTCATCACATTATTCTACGACTCAGGACACACTCTGATGGGGACCTGAGAGCGCTCGTAGACCCGAGTCCAGAGAAGTGCAGACACGAACACATTGTTTACAGTATGCCCGACCGTGTTGTTCTTTTTCTATTCAGTTCCATGTGCCGCTCTCGGACTTTTGCCGAGTCAGCTGTTGCGCTGTGCTCCTGTCTATCCCAAGCCCATACCTAGTCTGCCTGCGGTTCTACTGCTTCACCTCGTTCTGTTGCGGCGAATATGTCGCTAGTATAGCCGAGCTGACCACTCTCGCAAAGAGGACGGAATCCAAGGGTGCCCTGCAGTACCGGCAGTCTACTATAAACCCTTCTTCCCATCGACCACAGCTCTCTCATCCAGTTGTCCTGTGTGAGTTTTGACAGACAAATCGATCCTGTGAGTCCGCATTCCATATTCCGTAGTCTCGTCTCCGCGACACCGCCAACCATACGAGAAAACAGCATGTCGTCCCGAAACGCAAGCAATGACCCCTCCACCAACCATCGGGCTGCCCCAGCGGGGGACGACGACCCAAACCAGACCTCATCCGGAGAGCAAAGGTAAGCAGTGCTGTGTCCTTTTTGAGCTACCTCGACGTCAAAGTGCGTTTGTGGACTGGTTCCCCTCAGTCCAAAGCGCGTTCATCGCATTGATCAGACCCGTGGGGGGAGAGCCACGACAACAACAAGCGTCCATCCTTCGACGAAGAGCCGAACCTGACATTTCTGCACCACGAGAACAGTAGCAACCTAACAACCGAAAACAGACTCTCCTACTACCGCTCCAACACCAGCAGGCTGCTTGACTTCCTCAAGCGCAGCGATCAGGACTCCATCGACCGCTTTATCGCCGTCGTCCGCTCGGGCGCCTCGCACAACGACATCTTCGCAACAATCGAGCAGCTCTCCTCGAGCGCTGGCGAGAACAGTAGGACGCAGAATGGTGATCGATAAACTTTCGCGGTGACGGTTCCGCTGTTGTGTTAGCGAGGGTCATGGTTTGGCGCAACAGTCCTGATGGGCGGGGAGTGGGCTCGAGAATTTCCACGGCCGACATAGGCTAAGGGCTAAGCAGCTGTTTTTGGCCTGAACATGCCTTGATGCTCGAGGTGTGTACTGCAGGAGTGACGGCAGATTGGCGTTGAGACTGGCTGGGCCAGCAGTAGGACGTGAGTTGAGTATGTCGAGTATTAGCAGACAATAGGCGGACAAGTTAGCTCACGATTGCATTTTCCATTAATTTTGGACAGTTTCTATCAATCGAAGTCTGGATCTGTTTTTTTGTATGCAAGGGTGTATACCATGAGCGGACTGACATGGTTGGCCGTCTTTCGAGAGTATTTACCTAAATGCCGGAATGAAGCCAAATCCAGCGCTTTGGGCTTTGAACACGAGATTTCCGTCGTGGGCCACGTTCCGACACAAGAGGCTCGTCCTTGAAAAGCCCATGAGCTCCCGTCTGCGTATTAGAGAAAGTGCGAAGAAAGATCTTTATCTGGAGGCTCGTGATTGGCCGTGACTGGCTGTTCACCTTGCACCTGTGGAATCCCAGCCCTGACGGATCCTTCTCGTTCTTCTGATACACGACCGCCGTGATGTTCCTTCGTGAGACGGACAAGGTCGAAGAGAAGCAACCCTAACCACTCGGGCAGGCGAATACTGACACCAGCACTCTCTGATGTTAGCAGAATAAGCCTACCACGCCTACCTGGACTCAGCTCATGGCTGGCAGAAAATCGCCTCCTACCAACTCCCAGAGCGCCTCTCGTCGAACTCTCCTCCTCCAACCCAAACAACCAGTATTGTATCTTGATTTACCGACACCGGCCAGCTCGACCGAACATCCCACACCACGCGCACCAAAGCGATGCCCCTGTTCGATTTCCAACGAGCCCAGCACCAGCAACCAACGTATGAACCGCATAGATCCGCGCCCATACCACAGTCCGACCCGATTGAGATCCTGACCTGTTCTGCCTGCTCGGACTGGGACTGAATCCCAAGTACCTGGCCAACGGATCCGTCAATAGGCAGGGCAGAGCAATAGCTGGAAGTATTGGCCGGGCCGGGATTGAAGGAGTGAAAGAAGACTGGGTCGTGGGCAGGACGATGGAGGTACCCCGTGTCTGTCCTGCTGAGGAAGACAAGTGTGCTTAGCATTTCCATGACAGAGAGGTCATAAGCACAGTGGGGGGCCGTGTAACTTGGGATCACTGTGGAAGTCCCTTGGCAGTCGGTCTATAGGGAAGTACAAGCATAGCACTTGGCATCGTGATTGCGCAGCAAAGGACACTGTACTAACTCAAGAAGACCTCATAGACTCAGCCAAGGAAGCAAAATTGTCAAAATGTTTTGAACAGATTGTAAACCCTCATTGCATCCATGCTACATCAAAACTATTTTTATCGATCAAGAACCACCCAACCCCGAAAAGATTCCCTATCAGCTAATGCAATCATTGCACTCGTCCGTGCAATACTCATAATAACAGCGTAAGCTATCTATACCATGCCAAGCCCAGGCCTGATCAGACCGGACTTGATTATCCAATGTGAACCTGCTGGTCGCTTGCGCTTAAGGCGTGCAGCGGCCAGTGAAACGCGGGTACAGGGAGCAGTCGCGGACGGTGTACCGGGCGCATAGCCAGGCCAGGAAGCGCTCCAGGCCAAGACCGTAGCCACCGTGGGGGGAGGTACCGTACCTATCAGATTATGATTAGCTTTAAAGCGGACAACATGTGAAACGTGCTGGGTTCACTCACTTGCGCTGGTCGGTGTACCAGTAGTAAGGCTTGGGGTCCATGCCCTCGTGCTTGTAGGCGGCCATCAGCTCATCCCAATCATCCATACGCATACTGCCACCAACGATCTCGCCGACACCGGGCATCAGAACGTCCACACTCTCAGTGACCCGGCGATCGGTCTCGTCCTTCTTCATGTAGAACGCCTTGATCTCGGCAGGGAAGTGTGTCAGGAAAATGGGCTGGTTGATAATATCCGTCATCTTGCGCTCGGCGGCCTCGGCGATGTCATCACCGAAAGTGTGGGGTTGGCCCTCCTCGTTAGGAATGTCGTGGGCCACCAGCCAGTCAATAGCATCGGAGTACTTCATGCGCTTGAAAGGCCGCGAGGGGGGCTTGAAGTCGGGGTTCAGCGTGGCGATGTACCGCGACGCCTCCGGGTTGGCAAGCAACAGCTCAATGACCCGGCAGATCATCTCCTCCAAGTGGTCGAGCAGGTCGTTGAAGGTGATAAAGTCCAGCTCGGCTTCAATGTGGGTGTACTCCGACAAGTGGCGGCGGGTCAACGACTTCTCAGCGCGGAACGACGGGCACACGCAGAACACGTCACCCAGCGAGGGAAGACAGGTCTCGAGGTACAGCTGCGAGGACTGGGTGAGGTATGCGTTCTCGCCGTAGTAGTCGAAGCCGAACAGGGTGCTACCACCCTCGACTTGTGTCTGCACCATGGCGGGCGGCGTGACCTCCAACATGCGGTTCTCCTCAAAGGCTGTGCGGAAAGCGCGCAGAGTGGCGGCCCGGACCTTCATCACGGACGAGGATGTCTCGCCACGCAGCACCAGGTGTCGGTTGTCGTAGAGGGTCTGCGGGTCAGCGTCCGGCGCCACGCGCGTGGTGATGGCCTCCTTGTCACCGGCGGCACGGCCAATGATGGTGAAGAAGTCGGCGTGCAGCTCGCGGTCGTTGGGAGCGTGCTGCTTGGGCGGGACGGCGCGCATCTCACCGTGAATAGCGATGGAGGTCTCCAGGGTGAGGGTCATGATATCGTAGGTCTTGACCAGATCGCCGGTCAGAATGCACTGAAGGTACCCGTAGCCGTCGGCTAGGGTGATGAAGACGTAGTCCTTCTGCGCGCGCATACGGTGCACACGGCCCAGGACACGGACACGGGTTCCCGGGGCGTCAGATTCGGGGGTGCGCAGCTTGACGATGGCTGGGTCAGTCACATCCAGGCGGATGCGGACCGGCTTGGGCAGTGAGGCGTCCTCGGTAATGACCACCTTCTTGGCCTCGTCAAGCACCTTCTGGCGCTTCTCAGCCTCGGCCTTCTCGCGGATTGCCAATTCCTGCTCCTTGGCGGCCTTCTTCTTGCGCTGTTCAAACAGGTTGGTGGCCTTCTTCATGGCCGACTTTGTGGCGGGCTTCCACTCCAACTTGGCAGCGGGGTCGACATCCTCTCCGGGGGCGTCGGTCAGGGACTTGCGGGTCAAGTACTGAATGCCCTCGGTAGTCGGGGCGTGCTGCAAGAAAGCGTGGAGAAGGGTCTTGTAGGGGGCAGATTCGGTGCCAGTCGCCGAGGCATCGTCATGGCCGACATCCTCGTCGATGTAGATAGATGGCGCCATGACTGGTGAATTGTGTGAGAGAGAGAGAGGTGGGGAGAGGGCGAGACTAAAAGGACAGATGATCAAAGACAGCCCGCGTCTCTTTCTTGTCGGGACTAATTTGGCCGGGGGAGGGTCTGTCTAAGGAAGATTGGAATCTGCGGCCACAAATTAAATAGATTAGCCGGTTATCTGGTGAGTCATATGGGATTGATAGGGACAGATCAGGCGTCGAACGTTCGATAGCGGGGTGAATATCTGGGCAGGCAAGGTAATTGAACTTACCCTGTGCAGAAGACCTGGCAAGAGCTCTTATCGAACCTCAATTGGCAAATTCGCGCGGGAAAAGAATCGCACAGTCTGGAGGGTGGAGGGGTAAATTTCCGCGGATCGCGGCTTTCCCCACGAGTGCCTGAGGCAGGCATCATGCAGCCTGAATCTTCTGGCATCCATTACCCTTTCTAAAGGGGCAAGGACTGACCATCAATATGCAGGGTATGATTTCCTGACCAACGAAGAAGATACAAATAAACTCTCGATAATAATCGTTTGCCATCGAGAAGCTTGAAACCTCGTGGGGGTTTGTGATTCGAGGTGGAGCACGGAGTCCGTGTCATACCTTCAGGGCCTTCTGGGGTAGCTCATCGTGGTAGTCAGTGTAGACCATCGATTAGAAAGTCCTCGCGAGACCCATTCTTCTTTATTTGTGACATTGATAGAATGGTGTACGTATTGTATGCGGTATCATCTTGCGGTCGCTTGACTGCCCAAACTCTCGTTGATGCGTAGGGCTAGGGTCACGAGACGAGGCCAGGATGCGCGACAATATTGCAGGAGGCTTTGGAGATTCAAGAATACGTCCATGTATGTAGACTATGAGTACTTGAAGCTCTCGATAGATGTAAGGAATCTTCTCGGTCATTCAAAAGTTTGTCTCCCGTTTTTGAATAAATGTCTTCATATCGGAGGATGGACGTAAGGCACAGTCCGAAATTTGCGTTTGGTCAGTGGCTCTGGCGCGATCCATCAAAAACTGCCATGGGTCGTAGGCGATGGTACCTTCATCTAAAGTGCCCCAGGACTGCAGTAGTCTGCTTCAGTGCTTCTGACTGTCTTCGCAGCATCACTGGCATGCCAGGGGCAACTCTCCGGGGTTTTGGTGATTGGCGGGGCTGGATCTAGTGCGATCCAGTTTCATATCGTCCAGCCAGTTGGGATCCAGAATTACGGCTCCCAGTGCTCCAGGTTGCTCCAGTCTGATCCAGGTTCCGCAGGAGCCACGGAACATTGGAGGCGGGCGCGAGTCTGTTTACATTTTTGACTTAGACCCGTTCCTGAATGGTGTTGAAGAAATATGGGCTGAGCCTGGTCTTAGCTCACTCTCAGTCTCTTAACGTAACTACCTCTGTCGACTTTGGAGTCTTGACCACTTTACAGTATACTGCATATCAATCAGATATCTCATCGTTACTCCCATCGAGTTATGACTGTTCTGTAGTAGTCTATTAATTTACTGTGCCTAGGTATTTTGTAGTTCGTTTGGTGGAGGTTCCCGTTCCCCTCGTGTTTCCCCTTTTTTTTTTTTTCTATCTGTGTTCTCGTTTTTCCTCGCATCGTGGAAATCGCTCTCATCCTCGTCCCTTTCCTACGAGTATTTTCTCTTTTCCTTTTCCTCCTTCCTCTAGCTCTTGACCCCCCCCTTTCTCTCTACGCTCGCCTTTCCCTTCATACCTTGCCTGGATTCACTTCCTTGCCTTTCATTCTTTCTTACTCTCGTTTGATCTCCTTTCTTTTTCTTTTCATTCTCACTTCTGACTTCTTGTCACTCTCTTAACTCTCCATGTAAATGATCCCCTTTTTCTCTCCTCGAACATCCCGACTACCCACCTTTCCCCCCCCCCCCCTTTTCTTGTCCCCATTAGCCTTGTACCTTTTAGGATTCCTCCCCACTTGTCCCTGTCAGCTAATAACTGGTCTTCATCCGTGATAGTCTTTTTTTTTTCGACCGACTCCGCATCTTGTCCTTCTCCTCCTCCCTGGTTCACGGTCGTGATCGTTATATGGCCCTCGTGCATTCCTGACCAGACCGGACTTTGGAGTTGAGCCTCAGGTAAGCTGCTGGATCTCGGATGTCGCTAATTTCAACCTTGTTTGCCTCCAATGTCAAGTCCACTTCATCTTGTTCCCCGTTGCTTCGATGCACCCTCCTCGCACCCAATTTTGCATAATTCCACCCAATGAACCGTGCCATTGACGTCTTCACTTTTCGTTAGATTTGTCTCCAGTGAGACTATTCCACTCGCGTCGGCTCTTCAATCCTCCTCTGTTCTTCGCCCCTCGAAACCCCTGTTTGGAAAATATTAGCAACATTGGACGCGGCAAATCGGTCCCCTGAATGGTGTTCTGAACCTCCATCTCTCCCTCCGTTGTCAACCACCTTCAGTCGCGTTCTCCATTGGGACAACGCTCCCTTGGGTGAAACTTCCGGGACGACTACCATCCCCTGATAAGACGTTCACCTCGCCATGCAAAACTCGGATGCATCGAGCATCCCGAACAGCGCGCGCTTCTTCCCTTCGAAATACAACAATATAAACGGCGACACCGGGTTCTCCCACGGCGCCTACCAGTCTAATCCACCCCATCAGGGTTTCTCGAGTCGCAACAACCGCCGGGCCAATATCCCTTCTATTAATACTGCCGCCGCCGGCCACTCCGCTGATATGGCCTCCGGCGCCGGGTTCGACATGAACTTCACCCCCCTTCTCCCGTCTCAGCTGCTCGTGGGTAGCCCCTTCCAGCCTGGTACCCCCTCAGCCTTTGCCTCGCCGCAGTTCGCCAATTTCGGTGGCTTCCCCCAAGCCAATGCCAATGGACACGCGCAGAATCACCAGACCCATCAACTCGGTAGCCCGACCCAAGGAATGCAGAACCACGGTCTGTACCTGTCGACCGACGGCTTGGGCGCGTCCCAGTTGATGGGCGGGCCCCAATCTCCGATTAGCGCTCTACACCATGCCAGTCTCGGCAACGCTGCGCTCGGCAGCCCGGCAGCTTCGGTCGCGCCAGGCTTACTCTCCGGAACCAGTCGCACTGTGTATCTCGGGAACATCCCCGCTGAAACAAGCGCGGAGGAAATCTTGAATCATGTGCGCAGCGGTCAGATCGAGTCCGTCCGTCTGCTCCCTGACAAGAACTGTGCCTTCATTTCGTTCCTCGACAGCAGCTCCGCCACCCACTTCCACTCTGATGCCATCTTGAAGAAGCTGGCCATCAAGGGCAATGATATCAAGGTCGGCTGGGGTAAACCTTCCCAGGTCCCCACTTCAGTCGCTCTAGCAGTGCAGCAGTCCGGCGCATCGCGCAATGTTTACCTTGGAAACCTGCCTGAGGAGACCACGGAGGATAATCTTCGCGAGGAACTGGGTAAGTTCGGACCCATCGACACCGTCAAGATTGTGAAGGAAAAGGCAATTGGATTTGTGCACTTCCTTTCCATCAGTAATGCGATGAAGGCGGTCACCCAGTTGCCCCAGGAGCCTCAATGGCAGGCACCCAAGCGCGTCTTCTACGGTAAGGATCGTTGCGCCTATGTGTCCAAGACGCAGCAGCAAAATGCGGCGCAATTCCTGGGTATTGCCCCGGGTTACGCGCACGTCTTGAACTCGGCAGACCGTGATCTGATCTCCAATGCACTCGCTCAGCAGTCGGTCGCTGCGGCCGCCGTGGCTACCACTGCTGGTGGTGTCAACAACCTTGGCAACCGAACCATCTATCTTGGAAACATCCACCCCGAGACTACCATTGAGGAGATCTGCAACGTCGTCCGTGGCGGTTTGCTACACCACATCCGTTATATCCCCGATAAGCATATCTGCTTCGTCACTTTTATCGACCCTACCTCAGCAGCCTCATTCTACGCCCTGAGCAACCTGCAGGGACTAATGATTCACAACCGCCGCCTCAAGATCGGCTGGGGCAAGCACTCGGGCCCTCTCCCACCGGCAATCGCCCTGGCCGTCAGCGGCGGTGCTTCGCGTAATGTCTATATCGGTAACCTGGATGAGACGTGGACTGAGGAGCGTCTACGTCAGGACTTCTCCGAGTACGGTGAGATCGAGCTGGTGAACACGCTGCGCGAGAAGAGCTGCGCCTTTGTCAACTTCACCAACATCGCCAATGCCATCAAGGCCATCGAGGGCATGCGCAACCGTGAAGAATATCGCCGGTTCAAGATCAACTTTGGCAAGGATCGCTGCGGTAATCCCCCGCGCCAGGCTGGCAACCAGGGTAACTCACAGCAGAACCGCAACGGCGCCGGCATTGATGGACCCCAGTCGCCTTCACCTGCGCTCAACGGCTTCCAGCAGAACCTGAGCCAGAATGGCTCGCAGTCAAGCCCAACACGGCCCGCTCTCTCACCGGCGCCGGGCTCCACGGGCTCCCAGAACGGCCAGCAGCAGCGCCACCCTCTCCAGAACGTGTCCTCGCCCTCGGGCGTCTTGAATGTGGGCGCCAACAACCCCCTCACCATGTACCTGAACCAGATGTCCGCCCAACAAGCTCAAGAGCAAGAGAACCGACTCTCAGACCCCATGGTCCTGGCTGGCCTCGGCCAATCCCAAGCTCCGTCTCAGCAGTCCTTGTACAACACCAGCAATGGTGACCGGTCCAATGGCTCCATGGACGGCCCTATGCACCACGGGCACGCCCACAAGCCCTCCGGCAACGGCTACCTCAGTGTCGCTGGCTCTGGCCCCGGTCACCATTCCACCGCTAGCACCAGCACTTTGAGCGTGCCGCGCGCTCAGCACTCCCGTGCCGTCAGTCTGCCATCCTTCTCCCAGGAGCCCTTTGGTCCGGTCTCTGGCCAGACCGGCCACATCCGCTCCGTCGCACACCAGCCCCAGGCTAGCTTCTCCAGCTTCTCGGGCCTTGGGGGCTTGAACCACTCGGGCTTTGGGCTGGCAATTCAAAATGAAAATTCCCTGCCTGGCTGGGCAGAGGAAGAGATTGGTGCGAAATGAGCGGTCCATCGGGACTCATAAATCCCTCCATCTCCCTACTCATCGGAGATGTTAATTTTGACTTATTTTATCCTTCCCACTTTGTTTGTGAAAGCTAATGGCATTTCTCCCCTTTCATTCTTCATTTTTGTTTTACTCTTCTCTTTTACAACCTTCTTTTCTTTTTCTTTTATTTCTTATTTACACATAGTTCTTTCTGTTCTGATTGTGATGCCACCTCTATCATCTTTACTATCTACGTTCTGATTTTCTGTATTGCTCTTAATATTTTGTCTTCTCCTTCTTTATCTTCATATTTCTTTATTATCAATGTCTTATCATTCTGGACTTCGACGTGATTCTTATCGATCACTATTTTATACTGCCTTCCTTTTTCGCTTTCTCTATATGCCCATTGAACTTGGCCTGACGAGATCTGGCCGCTATATACCCAAATATACCATCCATGCCCCATCTCGTCTGTGGTGAAATCACCGCTGCCATCTAATCATCTAATCATTCTCCATTTTGCACTGCTAACTGGCTATGACTTTACTCTTTCTTTTCTTTCTGCACGTGTCTTCTTTCCATCTTTGATTGCTTTCATTGTGCGGCTTGAGACTACCGCCTGGTATGCATATCTGCTACCTTTCTTTTCCCAATTTCATTTCTTTGATGTGGTTTACAATCCCTTTACCTCTTTCCTTCTCTTTCTTTTGGACTTTTCATGCCATGGATGGTTGCATCGGGCGGCACAACTTGTTTGGTACATTCTCTCCTGCCCGGGTGCTGGGGCGGCTGTTGGGGATGTATCTTTCTTTGGGTGGCAAGCGATTGGGTCGCTGCTGTCGTGTAATTAGTTGGGTTGGACTACTGACTGGGAGGGAAATGTATGCGTCGATGATTGGAGATTCCGAGTCGTAGCGGCAAAATACAGCGTTCCTACTAGTATTATCTCTCGGTGTGTGGACAAAGCACCGTGGTCTACTTTCCCAGGACTCATGCACCTTAGGTAGTGTGGACTGCAAAGGCTCTAAGCTTGTCACACGCTGCCCAAGAGTATTAGCGAAGTCCTGGCTTTGGTATTACACACCTGTCCTGAGCTAGGTCTGCCCTGATCTGTTGAGCCCTGATCTGTTGAGCACTCTGGCTTGAGCTTACTAGGCTCATTCCGCCTGCTCGCTTCCAGATTGGCGCCACAAAACGCTGTGCCCTTTGATGCGTCCGGAGAACATCAACCCAAATTCCAAGCATTTCTTTCCGATTCTCTAGCTATCCATCATGCCACCTCTTTCGCCACTCATGGTTGCGTTTATTCGGGTCGGTGGTTTTGCATAGTTTACCCCCGGATACACGTGATACCCACTAACCCCGATATAGACTAGCCTACGAAAGCCCCCATCGGTTCGTTCCTTCACGAGCTGAGCTTCATCTCTCCACGTCAGTCTCGTCCAGTTCATTGCAACCATCAGACACCGCGAGAATGGCCCTCCCACCAGAGCAGATCAACATTAAACGTCGCCGCGAGGAGGAGCCGGTGGAGACTCTTTGTATGTCACTTTTTTACTGCTTTGCTGAGCCTTGTTTTTCTCGGAGTTTACCCCACGTTCTAGACCCCGCCATTACATTCCTGTGACCCTGCATGTACTTTGACTGTTTCGGGCTATTCAATGTGTTATCTGATATTTTCTCTGTTTCTGGGCCTGGATATCTTGTCGAAGCATCCCCATCCTCCCTTACTTTTGTCGTGAACCTCGCTATTTCCGGAACCCTCTCACTGACTCCTGCAGATATCCAGTCCGCCACACGCCAAACCAAGCGCCGTTTCACGGACTATGTCTTCGAACGAGTCACTATCAACAGCAAAGATGCCGCTACCGATGCGAACGGCCCGCCACCCGGGAACCCGGCCGCTCAACGACTCCTTCGCAGTCCTCGCTCCGTGAGCAGTTTGCACATTCCCAACCGCCGAGCAGGTCAGACAGTCGCAGTCAACGGCGTCCCCGTAGTCCGTCCTACATCCCCAGGCGCGGAGATTCGCGAAGCTCAGCGCATAGCCACGGCCCGGAAAGAGGCCGAGGAGAAGCGTCAGCGCGCATTGCACCCTCAACCTGTACCCCGACCCTTACCCAGCCCGGGCCCTTCAACAACCGCAAAGCCAGGAAGACCAGCGTCCCCGTCAGTAACGCCCTTGTCGAGTCGCGCGCAGTCCCTCCGCCGCTTCCAGATCTCTCGATCCAATACCCCAAGCCTTAGTTCGCCGCGCAATATGGGCAGCGGCATCCAGAAGCGTCGTCCTGACGGCGCGGCGCCGGGTGTGGCCGTGCTTGTTGAGCAGCTGCGGCGACAACCTCATTCGCGGCAGGCTTCGATGGTGGCGGGGCTGGTAGATAAAGCGCGGGTCGAGGGGACTGTCACGGAGGAACCCGAGGAGGTGCCCGTGAAGCCCCGCAAGCGCCCTGTTGTGAATCAGGCCGAGAAGAAGTGGCGTGCGGAGCGTCAGGGCGCTATTACAGCTGCCAAGCAGCATCTGTCTGAGGTGCTGGAGACCTCGGCGCAGCAGGCGCATCAGACTACCTGGGAAGAGGAGTCTGAGCGTCTTGTTAAGGATTTGGAGCAGGTTGCGCTCGAGCTGGAGCATGAGCATGAGCATGATATGCAGGTCGATGACGCTATGGACGGTACGCAGGCGCCTACCCACCAGGCCCAGACACCGGTCATACCTACGCCCATCTCCCCACCCAAGCCGATGAAGTATCAACCCCGGCCTCCGAAACAGCCTCGCGAGGTGCGCAGGAAACTGGCGCCAGAAACAGAGATGGAAGGTGTCGTTGCTGCTGGCGCTGGCGCTGTCGCTGGCACTACGTCGGCCGTGGTTGAGGATAACGAAGATGACTACGTCTACGACGTGTATATCCGCCGACCACTCTCCGAGAGCGAAATTCTTACCAACCCGCTCGCAGAGCTAGAATGCGAGCAGCAGCTCCAGCAGCTCGAGGCCGCGAGTCGCGGCATCGGTGTTATCGTCATCCCAGCCGAAGACGAGGAATACTGGGAGCACTTCGTCGAGGACGAAGAGGAGGAATGGGATAGTGAGGACGCGGACTCGAATGGTGAGTGCGAACCTGCGCCAACTCTACGATCTAATTACCTGTCGTGGTGATCCGTTTACTGACATGGTGCGTCCCGTAGCGGAGAATAATCCTGCGAATGAGTATCCGGATGAGGAACTCTCGTTCTCAGATGATGATGATGATGATGATCCGACTGCTATATATCGGAAATATCGGCATCGTGCTGCGTCCGATGATGAGGAGTTTGATATTGATGATTCGGGGAGTGAGGGCGGGGCGAGGTATGGATCCGGGTGTGGGTTTTCGAACCGGTATGCTGGGGACAGGGATTCGGATGAGGAGAATTATTGAGTTGGCGTGTTGTTCGGTCTATTTGGTTATTCGGGGGTGTAGCGAAAATGTCATAGCGTGTGTGGTTGAAGATTATACATTGATCTGCCCCATTTCTGTGGTTGATCTCATGTTTTGGAGTCACCAGTGCGTACGCAATGAAAGCAGTACTTCCTACCTAAGGTAGACAGTGAGATCAATTTCTTGTACGATGTCAAGTGTCAAAAGGTGGTTTCACGGCATTTCTACCTAGATACTATAAATCTCTCGAACTCCCAGGGGAATGCGCTTGACCTGATATTTCACGAACATAGTCATTTTGGTCATTAGCCTAATCTGGAGCCTTTATACCTTCGAGTTTTGACGCTCATCGTCCATCACATAAATCCGGTTTCTTGCGTGAAGTCAAGTAGAAGGCACTACAGCGACATATTAGTGTATAGATTATTTCATCGGTTAGAAAAGCATGCCTACCGTTCATGATCCAGTCAAGGTATAAGACAGGCGAGAAATCCATCGGATTCAACATATCCATATACACCTCCGGCCTGCTAAAAATTAGCCTGGATATTCCTTCAACACGCAGAGCACGAACTGACCCTAAACCAAGCAGTGGCGCATTACTAGGTAGGTAGATCCCACTGCCGCCGAGCTCTCAACCTCAGCGCGCCCAACCTCTTCCTCTCGGTCCAAGGCACTCCTGAACGTGACCAGAGCCCTCATATGTCGAGCTGGGAGCCATTGACTATTACTATCAGACGAAGAAGTCCCCTCATCGCTAATCCTAGAATCGGACGATGAAAACACATCAATAACACGCTGCTGCAAAGTCCGGCACTCGGCCTCATTCTGCGTTTCTTCCCAGATACACAGGAGCAGCGTCGAGCTCAGCGCCGTATGAACCATCGACTAACTAACTCCACCGCGGAACAACACTAAGCGCCTCGCACTCCAAAAACGCCTTCGACGCATCAATCAAGCTTGCTTTTGCGCGGGAGCGAAGCAGTTCCGAGTGCGTGTGGATCGGGCGTTGCGGGAATGTTTTTCTTCATGGCCGGGCGGCAGGATACGGATACGCAGCAGGAGGGGTGCATTCTCAGTGCTAGATGTTGGAGGTTTTGTTGGAAGGAGGTGCAGGTTTCTCGGGATTGGAGGTATTAGCCTTTGGAGGTGGGTGATTGCTTGGGAGACTTCGTTCGATTCGGTGGACTGATACTCAGCGCGCATTCCAATGTCCAGGCCTAGTCTGCAGATTAGGTGCATGAGGTGACTTCGGAGTAGGAGAGGTTCTGTTGTTCGGGAATGGGTGCGTCGAGGGGCCAGCCTGTTACTGTGACGATGGGTGGGCGGTCGTGGCATAGGCAGAGGAGACTGTCCTGCCAGACGATTGGTGACCTGGAGTGTATCTCCGCTATTGAAGAAGTGACTTAGGTGAGTATTGATTATTTTGAACGCTACCAGAGCGCCCGCGCCTTGCTTTGTACATGCTCAGGCAAATGCGCCGTGCTTCGTTGCGTGTGCAGCCCCATCGTTTGAGCCAGCCTGACGTACCAAGTAATGCCCACGCCGCATCGGATTGGCCCGGCCCTAGCGAGCTTGTCTAGAGATAGTCCGGATTATAGGTCTCGAAGGGATTACTAAATTGACTCCCTTTTCCGCATATCTTGAACCCCCTCCTGCCTAGATATGCCCAAAGATACCTTCAATGCCTGAATTCCAGGAATCAGGCATCAAGATAGAGGTAATCGATAATATAAGATAGTATGTTACGCTCAGGCACGCGGAGATATCAAATCAACAAGTGGTAGCATTCAACGAAGCAACTAAGCATGAGAAAGGAAGAAGGAAAGAAGAAGAGATGGCAGGAGAGCTATCTAAATAGTAGATGGATGCCTTAGGCACCAGGCATCAACTACCAAATATGTGAATTGGATGATAACGGAGTAAACCTGATTCCTAACAGCCCTGGTCACCCTTCATCGGGTTTACTCGCCTACTTACCTAGTGTTATCTATTTTATTCAAGGAAATATAGGAAATATAGCTTCTATACATAAAGAAGAATACTAAACTATAAGAACTAAAGTAGTGGAGTATTCGAAGTAATGTTCGAAAGATACTCGAAAAAGTATCCGAAAGAGTAGTAGAGGGGATAATAGGGGATTTCAGGCAGGCCGCAGAAGGGGGGTCAAAATATGCAGAAGGGGGTCAATTTAGTAATCCTCTATCATGATAGGTAAGTGGGTTGAAGTTGTTTATTTGGTACTTATAAAATGGTCAATTGATCTGATTCGCGGAGTGACCCGTCGAGGGGGGGAGTTGTTCAAATCCATCGCTTGACATGGTTCAACACGTAGCCTTGTATCTCGCCGAAGGGAGCCTCGGGTACCTTTTTGGTGATGAAGAGGGTGCCTTCGAGGACGATCTCGGAATTAGCGGGCACATAGAGGTTGTTCGTGTCGCATTTGACGAGTTCCAAGGCGGAACCGGTCATGGCACCGACGTACACGGCCTCTGTGACGCCATCCGGGATGGTATTCTGGAGGCCATGAGGGCCGCGAAGGGAATGCCGAAGGTTAGGGCCCAAGGGACGTGTTTTCCTGCTTTGTTCCACATCCGGTGAATCTGCCAGATGTGCTGGGGCTCGATGACGAGTCCTGTCAGGTGTTTTTCATCGGAGACCATGGCTCGGGCGATGGACCAGTTGGTCCATGATCCGTCGGGAGACTGGACGATATGCATGCCGTAGGTTTGGATGTATGCCGCTGTCGGCGTGGTGGATCATCGGAACAGGCAGCTTAGTCAAGTCAATCTGACTCTCCTCCAAGACGTTTTCCTTGCAGGGACCGGTGGACATGATTCGACGCGGGATGGGAGGGATTTCACTAGCGGAAAGCATCTTGTCGAGGATTTCTCTCATGGAGGCGGTTGGAGGTAGTGCTAGATGGCGAGCCAGACGGCCAAAGCGGTCTTTGGACGATTGCCTCAGAGATCCCGGGGTGCCCAGAAAGCGGACCTAAGAGGCCATTCTGAGCACCGATGAGATTGTTGAATAGCGGGGGTTTGTTGTTGGTCTCAAAGACAAGCCGAGTGATGGCGGCAGCCTCGAGATTGGGGCCAACCGGGGTGTTGATCTCGACGAGATCAAAGACCCGGACTTCGGCATTGGATCTCGGAAGCCTCGCACTATCCACGAGGCAGATCGGACAGTGTGCCGACCCCTCATCAATGATTCGTAGCTAGTGTCTCCAAAGCCTAGGGAGAGCTTCGGCACGTCGTTCGGCTGCAGGGTCATGTCATAAATATAGGAGTACAGCACCTAGTGTGAGCAGAGTGACAGACCATTACCTCTCACCATGTTCAACCAGCCAGGCATCGCCGATCACAACTTGCCGCATGACCCATTCAAGGTACGAAGAACCACCAATGCCATTGATAGTAGTCACTGACAGTTGCAGGCATGCGTGGTCCCTCGACCGATCGGATGGATCTCCACGCAGAACAAACATGGCCAAGCCAATCTGGCACCATACTCCCAATTTAACAACCTAACATTTGTCCGCCGTACGTCATGTTCTCATCCAACCAGACGGTCACTGGCACGCGCAAAGACACCGTGATCAATGCCGAACAGACTGGCAAGTTTGTCTGGAACCTGGCCACCTGGGACCTGCGCGAGGCCGTCAACATCTCCGCTGAGCAAGTGCCGTATGGTGTTGACGAGTTTGAACGGGCCAAGGGGACCAAGGAGCCCGCCACACTGAAGGATGCCCCGATGGTGCTCGAGTCGCCCGTCAAGTTCGAGTGCGAGTATCATTCCACCGTCCGGCTACCTGGTAACCCGCCCATGGGCACTGTGGACGTCGTGATCGGACGGGTGGTCGCCGTGCATATCAAGAATGAGGTGTTGACGGATGGTATTCTGGATATTCAAAAGACCAAGCCGATTGCGCGCTGTGGATATTACCAGTACACCGTCGTCGAGAAGACATTTGATATAGTCATCCCGGGCATGTCGGAGGATGTCCTGTATGGGTTGGAGGGAAATGCAAAGCTTAATCGTGAGGCCGACTCGCGGAATAATCTGGAACAAAGGGATGATTGTACCTCACACCCGAATCAGGAAGGGCTTTCAGCCAGAAAGACTGTCATCTTTTAGTCTGCAGGATCTAGTTGCGAGTCTGCGACGAGGCTTAGAATATCCGTGGATAGACGGGAGGCCTTCGGGCGAGGGATCCGAGGTCTAGGATGAATACTGTGTGACATGTAGTTTCTCGAATTGCTGACAGGTGACATGCCAAGAGGAAGAAGAGTCCGTCACGAGGACTCGCGTGATACTCCGCAGACCTTTGATCTTGTCCTCCCTCTATCTTGACAACAAAGGTACGAATTTACATTCGCCCATCCAACACTCAATTCTCAATCCCCTATCAGCAGTTGCACCATATTAGAATTTAGCCTTGGAAACCTTAGCAACCCTGCATGCCAAGTTCTCCACGATAGGCCTCTCATTCGCAGCTCCGTCGGTCTTTGCTTACCAGACAAGGGCCACTCACAGAGCTGCCCGCTTCGTTTATCAGCGTCCTTTCCACTCGCAGCCTGTGCAATAGCAAAGCCAAGACTTGAGGTTGCAGTGTATCCTACCAGCCAAGCGGGAAGACCATGCCAAGGAGGGCTGCCAAGGACCAGGATATCAACACTCGGGCCGCCAAGCAACCCGGCAGTCATTGGACAGTGCTAGTCTTGGCAGCATTTAGCTTCTGCGGAGATTCGACCAGAACAATCACTCGTCTGGGCAGAGGCGAGCCTATGAGACTTTGAGCCTATCAGGCCGCCCGTTCCTCCAAGATGGCGCTATCTCGCGTGCTGGCGCTGGCTGGCGCTGGCGGGCTGGGCGCCCCAACCGGGGGAAAACAACTCGGGCTCTCAGACATTGGACAATGAAGTTTGGAACTCGAGGCACAGATAGCTCAACCTTCCGCCATAGCAGAAATCTCATTGCGCCACCGGCTATCGACGGTTTCTCCACGTCTGAATCAAGGTGGCATTCCCATTTCTAGTCAATGCGCCGGCGCGATCCTGAGATATCAGAGGCACGAGGGCATAGAGATACCAATAGCTTGTCCCGCGGCTGAGAGCGACCTTCCTGAATGGGAAATCTCTTGCCCCCTCCCTTGTCTTGGACTTTGATTGCTTTTCTTCCTAGTCGGGGCAGGCGCGGCATTTAAAATACAACCGTCCCCCATCTTTCCCGCCTCTTCTTTCTGTCGATCATCTCCTCCGTTGTGTCGCCTTTCCCCTGCCCATCATGAATGCGTCCGACCCTATCGAGGTTGCAGAGGTGGCCAAGGCCAAGGCACTGCAGCATGATGTTGACGTGGGCGAGAAGCGCCACGATGCTAGCCAGGATCTAACCATCGAGCCTGCCCCGGTCACTCAAACTTCCGGTGAAGGTGAAGATGAGCCGCTAGACAAGGTGTATCCTAGTGAGGAGGACTTGCGTACTCTGCGTCGTGTCTCGGGACATCTTCACTGGACTATCTTCACTGTCGCGTTTGTTGAGCTGTGCGAGCGGTTCTCGTACTATGGAACTACAGCAGTGTGTGAGTAGCAAGGGCAATTACAATGTCTTGTCACACGAGCTCAAGATTGACTCGTTTTTAGTCGTCAATTTCATCCAGCGTCCTTTGCCCGCAAACTCGACGACCGGTGCTCTTGCAGCGGGTGCCGACTTCAACAATGACGTGCCAGGAGCTCTGGGTATGGGACAGCGCGCGTCGACTGGTTTGACATTGTGTAAGTAATTCAGATAAAGCCGGGATTGCAAGGTGTACACGCTGACGCGACGAATAGTCAATCAGTTCTGGTCCTATGTTATGCCGTTGGCTGGTGCATATGTGGCTGACCAGTACTGGGGCCGATTCCGCACCATCTTTGCGTCCATTGCTTGTGCTCTTGTGGGCCATGTCATTCTGATTGTGTCGGCTATCCCCAATGTCATTGCCAAGCCTGGTGGCTCAATTGCCTGTTTCTCGATTGGTCTGGTCATTATGGGTATCGGAACTGGTGGTTTCAAGTAAGTGTGAAGCGACAGGCCATCTCTGACTATGACCCGCGACTCGACACTAACGAGCACAGGTCTAATATTTCACCCCTCATTGCTGAACAGTACCGCGAGGACAAACCCTTCATCAAGGTCATGCCAAACGGCGAACGGGTGATCGTGGACCCTGCTGCGACAGTGGCCCGTATCTACCTCTACTTCTATCTGATGGTCAACGTCGGTTCCCTGGTGGGTCAGCTCGCCATGGTCTACGCCGAGCGATATGTTGGATTCTGGCTGTCATTCCTTCTCCCCACGATGATGTTCTGCATTTGCCCGACGGTTCTGTTCCTCTGCCGGGGCAAGTATCACCTGATTCCGCCCACGGGCTCAACTTATGGCCAGGCCTTCCGACTGTGGTCTTTGGCCATGAAGGGTCGCTGGTCACTCAACCCTGTCAAGTGGTAAGTTGTGGTTTACGGGTCAATTGAGAGAGTCATACTTACATTATGTAGGTTCCGAACGACCGCCCCTGAGCACGAGCAATGGGACCACGTCAAGCCCAGCACTTTGGGTCCTAACAAGCCCAAGTGGATGACTTTTGATGATGCGTGGGTGGACGAGGTTCGCCGTGGACTCAAGGCTTGCCAGGTGTTCCTGTGGTATCCTCTTTACTGTAAGAAGATTGATAATGAACAAGCATCCAACCGCGATGTTAGCTAATCCTCATATAACCTAGGGCTGGCCTACAACCAAATGTTGAACAACCTCACCTCCCAAGCCGCGACCATGACTCTCAATGGTGTTCCCAACGACGTTATCAATAACTTCAACCCCTTCGCATTGATCATCTTCATCCCCATTTTCGACCGCATCATCTACCCCGGCCTCCGGCGCATGGGTTTCAACTTCACCCCGCTGAAGCGCATCACTGCCGGTTTTGCCATCGCAGGCTCTGGCATGATCGTCGCCACTGTGACCCAGTACTACATCTACAAGCTCGGACCCTGCGGCAAAGACGCCAACAGATGTCTCGAGGAGGAGGGCTTGCACAGCCCCATCTCTGTGTGGATTCAAGTCCTGACCTACGTTCTGGGCGGTATCTCCGAGATTCTGGCGTCGGTGACCTCGCTCGAGTACGCGTACACCAAGGCCCCGCGTAACATGCGATCGCTCGTGCAGGCCGTGGCGCTCTTCACGAATGCCATCTCTGCTGCTATCGGACAGGCGCTGGTGGGTCTTTCTGCGGACCCGCTGCTCGTGTGGAACTATGCTATTGTGGCCATTTTGGCGTTCGCAGGTGGCGTGGGCTTCTGGTTTAGTAATGCCAAGTTGGATCGCGAGGAGGATAAGTTGAATATGTTGCCCCAGAGTCACTATGAGGGTCGCGGGGAGAAGACTGATGTTGAGGCGAAATGATGATCATGCCATACGATGCGTGATGGATTGATGAGGGATGGGGATGAGCTGCATGGCAGGTTTATAGCGTGTCTGTACAGAGCTCCCGAGTATCATTGAACGATGAAAAGACAAAACAGTCAATATTATGAGTCTTCCGTGTGCGGTAGTACATTCAAATACATGATTGGAGTACAGCAGTTCCTTATTCCTCTTCCTCGTCGGCAACAACGTCACCCTGGTCGCCTCCGTCTTCAACATACTCTTCATCGTCCTTGGCCTCGTCTTGAGCTTCACCTGCATCACCATCTTCTTGACCTTTCTTGCCATTCTCTTGCTTGGACTTGTCAGACTTGCCGTTCTCCTTTTGTTTCTTGTTCGAGCCGGTGGACTGCTTCGCGGTACGCTTCGTGCCGGCAATCTTCTTCTCCTCTCCCTCGCCGTCACCGTCCTCAGACTGATCTTCATTACTATCATCAGACTGATCACCATCCTCCTTTTCACCCTTCCCATTCTTACCCTTCTTACCCTTCTGCACCTTCATCTTGCTGCCATTCTCACCCTCATCACCATCCCCCTCCTCATCCTTGTCTTCCTCCTCCCCGTCCCCCTTCTTACCACTAACATTCCTCCTCGCTTCCCTCGCCCTCCCCGTATTCCCAACAAACTGCCTCCCCTCCTTCGAGCCCTCCACCTTCTTCTCCTCTGTCTCCTCCTTCTCCCGCTCACCCATCTGCTCCCACGCCTTCTTCGGCAAATACCGCTTCCGCGTCCCACTCTCGTCGTCCTGCTTCGCAGTGCCAGACCCCTCTTTCGTCTGCCATTCCTCCTTTGTCCACTCGCTGAGGTGTTTTTGGGAGGAGTCTTGGCCGGATTCTTTGGACGTTGTGTAGTCGCCGCCGCGTTTTTTGTATTCAGAGGCCATCATTTGAGCCTGGGATGCGTTAACATGAGGGTCTGATGGTTGGGGAATGGAGTGGCTAAGCTAGGAGGTCGCTGAGTGGACGGGTATTTATTACCTTGCGTGCTGACCATTGTCCTGGTTTTCCGCCCTTGTCGCTGTTGTGGATTTCTTCTTTGATTTCGTCCCGGAGTTCCGGGTCGGTGTACTTGTCTCTTGGTGCCATTGTGCGGTGTATTCAAGGACGCCCAGGGGCGGTGTTGATTTGGGTGAGGTAGTTGGGAGAAATGCGGAATTGTATAGGTACCTAGGTAGCAGGGTTGTTGCGTAGCATAAATTCGATAAGCTTGATCCACGCAGCCTGGGATCGGACGCTGCTTTTATATCTACTGCAGTTCCTAAGGCCACAATGGCATGCGACATCCATGTAATATGCAATACCCAGGATTCAGGGTCCAGGCCTTGAAATCCGGGCTTTGTCTTGCCCTGGTAGACCTAGACGTATCTATCTAGGGGTGGTGATGACGTCTCTATGCTGACATCACGCACACGGAATGCGGCTGAATCGGGTGCGTTCCTGGGGAAATCCAGTTTCCGCCGCAACTTAATCGATCGTGGGATGGGGTGGCGCCGTCAGAGACGCCAGTTCATCGGATTAGGTCCATTCTGGTTTCTGGGTTCTTGGGACGAAAGGGATGGCCTGGTTGGTGGAATGTTGGGGTGTCAGGGTAAGCTTGAGGTTCATCGGCGGATAAGGTTGGAGATCAGCAAGCTAAACCTAAAACCTCAGCCTTGGGGTGGTTGAGATCTGGAATGGATAGGACGACGATGGGATTTAGCTAGTTCCCCCAATTAGATTACTTTATTATTAACAGTTTTAGTGTTCAAGAATTGTGAGATGTCTTTGGTATTTGCAAGTCTTCTTATATGTCCAAAGTCATCCAATAGAGACGACGTAACCGACGAGATGATTATGATGTAAAGTATACCAGAAATGAAAAGTGTCGTCACATATACCAGGTATCATGAGAATCCAGAACAAATCAATCCAAGCCAGACACAAACTGACCACTGTATCTACACCCCAACACACTACTAAATTCACGACAACTTCGGGCGCAGTCGCAGACTCGGCCCCGCGACAAACTCCATCCCCTCAGTGATATCCCCCTTTAACGCAAACTTGATATCCTTGTGATAATGGTCCCGCGGCTGCCAGGGCCCCTTATCACCAGCGCGAGGCAGCGTGCGCTGCGCAACAGTCACATACGTCGAGTTGAGGTTCAGCAGTGGGCGCTCCTGCAGACCCTTCGCCTCGGCAGGCTTGAGTCGCGGCGTCGCGGCGATCAATTTCCGCTGCTCGAGGGTCTTCAGCAGACGCGTGACGAATTGCGCGGTCGCGTCGGAGCCGAGCGTCCATGAGGCGTTTGTGTAGCCGATGATGAACGACGCGTTCGGCAGGTCTTGCAGCATCACCCCGTTCCACATGTACTTCGAGCCGGGGTCGTATTTCTCCCCGTCTACGGAGAGGGTGGCTCCGCCGGCGAGTTGCAGCTGCAGACCCGTCGCAGTGATGATGATGTCTGCGTCCAGGGTCTCACCGCTGTTCAGTGTGATGCCGTTGGGGACGACGGTCTTGATGGTGTCCGTACGCACGTCGGCTTTGCCTGCGCGCAGGCTATTGAAGAAGTCCCCATCCGGGCAGACGCACAGCCGCTGGTCCCACGGGTTATACCGGGGCGCGAAGTGCGGTTCGTAGGGGATGTGCTTGGGCAGTTGGCGGCTGACGTTTTTCTTGAGGATCCACCGGGAGAAGGTGGGGAATTTTTGGCAGAAGAGGAAGAAGATGCGTGTTGTGATGATCCAGACTGCACGCTGGATACGCTGGTATAACGCCGAGGGCAGGATGTACGAGAGCCAGCGGTTGGCGGAACGGTTGGGGAGGGAGAGGATGTAGGTTGGGCTGCGCTGGAGCATGGTGACGCGGGCGGCCTTGTCGGCCAGATTGGGGAGGAGGGTGATGGCCGTGGCGCCGGAGCCAATGATCACGATCTTCTTGCCCGTGTAGTCCAGGTCTTCGGGCCAGAATTGCGGGTGGATGATCTGGCCCTTGAAGGCGTCCAGCCCGGGGATCTTGGCCTGCAGCGGCTGCTTGTAGTTGTAGTAGCCCGTGCCGAAGATGACGAATCGCGCCGTGTACTTCTTCTCCTTGCCGTCCGCGTCGACGGACAGGTTCCAGACGTGCTCCTCATTTGACCAGTCGGCGCTGGTCAGCTTGTGCTTGTAGAGGATGTTCTTGTCGATACCGAACTTGCGCGCGGTGTCGCCAATGTAGGTCTTGATCGCAGAGCCCTCGGCGATGGGGTTGCTGCGGCTCCAGGGATTGAATGCGAAGCCGAAGGTAAAGAGGTCGGAGTCGGAGCGGATGCCAGGGTACTTGAACAGGTCCCAGGTTCCGCCGTGGTCGTGGCGAGCCTCGAGGATGGCATAGCTGAAGCCAGGAAGTTGATCTTGAACGCGGTAGGCAGCGTTAATGCCGGAGATGCCTGCACCGACGATAATCACGTCGAAACGGTGCTCCGACTGTACGGTTGCTTGGCCGTTCATGATGGGGGAGGTGATGGTGGTGGTGATGGATGCAAAAGGGAAGTGATCAAAGACAGCCGATCACCATGATACTTAAGAAAAATAAAGATTGATGATGATGGCGCAGGAATTGATTTAAGAAATAGTTCACATGCCTCGGTTTGACGGCGATCGATGATCAGCGGTGCGACCGTCTCGCGTTGCCTTCGAAGGAGGGCTGAAGCCTGCAGGGCCTCGCAACTTCGCAAGGTACGGAGCAGCCCCGATTGTGGAGTACCAAGTCCAAAGCACCGCCCAACCGAGTCACGACTAAAAGTCTAAAATGTTTGCAATTCCACAATCTAGAATTCCCGAAAATCTGGAGAGCATCACGTCTGTGCGGGCGGAGCTCGGGGCGCACTTTAGGCAGATCCATAGATTGCGTGGAAAGACGACATCCGATGGTGGGAGAGTCTACGAGGTGGAGTTTCGAGTCTACATCATCGGATCATTGAGGGTTGATTGCATCTCCTGGGCCTCGTACTTGGTATTCAATATGGATGAACTGGTTGCACAGATCTGCCACGATCGTTCAAACTCCAGTCCTCTTTAGAATGAACCACATAGGGCCATGGGCAGCCATGAAATGCGATCTGTGTCTATCAATCAGCAATATTTCGCATGTCATATGCATTGCCCCCGAATCTCCTTTATCCCCGTCATGGCATCTTCTGTCCTCGTCTACATTTACCCATATGCAGCCGAGGGCCCCCTCATTCTCAACTCCCCAAAATCGTCCGGATCATAGTCAGAAAGCCTCAAACCACCTCGGTCCCGACATGTTCCAGTTAACGTTCCTCTTTCCTGGGCCCAAAATGTGAGCTTCTCGAGGCATACGAATACTAATGGAAGACCACAATGAAAATGCCATTGGATCCGACGACGATCCCTTCCTCACTGGGATAGCACTGCGAGATCGACAGCCTCCCAGCGGCTCCGAGGCTGCCCCACGAGCGGATGGTTAGTTCCTGAACTGGCGTAGCGCGTCTTTCTTTTCTGTCTCCGCAGCGGCGCAGGCACGTCGCCGAGTAGCGGCACCGATTGGAGATTGGAGAACCCACGGGGATGTGCTTGTCGACGGCCTTTATCAGGCACACGGAAGTCGCGACTATGGAGTCCAAAGCCCAGTATCTCCGGAGTGCCCTGCATCTCGCATACTCTGTGGCCTGATACTGTACAGGCTCACTGCAGACCATCGTGGTGGACACGCTGAGACTGAACTCTCTCCCCTGAACCGAGCACCGCAGAAAATAGTCCACCATGTCCCTCACAAAAACCAAGCTCACGCTCGCCGAGAAGCTCGACTTCATCCCCGCATTGGCGACTATCGTCGTCGCGGCCACTTATTCGCTTCTCACGGGCCTCTGGCGTACCGAGCGCCAGGCCAAGTCGCTGCTGCTGCACTTTGGCTATGCCATCTTCCGCCAGGCCACGGCGCGTCTGTCGCCGGGCCAATTGCAGTATATCCTGCCGCCGAGCAACAAGATCTATGAGCGGTATGTGAGGAAGGCCGGCCTGAAGCCTCAATCCGTGGAATTGGGCCACGGCGCACTCGGCCACTGGGTGGGTGATCGCGATGCGACAAACGTGCTCATCTGGTTTCACGGTAAGCAAAGGCCCCCTCCCCCAATACACAGACCGTACTCTCTGAAGTGCTCCTGACTGACATGTTCTCTTCGTTCCTCGCGCAGGCGGCGGCTTCGGGCTCCCCGCCAACATGGGCTACTTCAAATTCTACGCCCAAGTCATCGCTGACCTCGAACGCGCCGGCAAATCCGTCGCCGTCTTCACCCTCACCTACACCCTCGCCCCGCACGCCACCTACCCAACCCAACTCCGCCAAGCCGTCGCTGCAACCCGCTACATCCTCTCCCAACCCAACCGTGACCCATCCACCATCTTCCTAGGGGGCGACTCCGCCGGCGGCAACCTCGTCTGCGGTGTACTCTCCCACGCCGCCCACCCGCACCCGCAAATCGACCCCCTCACCGAACTGGGCCAAGCCAAATTCGGCGGCGCCGCGATGATCGCCCCCTGGACCCTGCTGGACACCGAGTTCCCGCCGGAGCAGATCATTTATCACGGCGGGGATCTGATCACCAAGGCTGTGGCGGCGCCGTGGTCGACAGCGTATTTGGGAGATGCGACGAGGGATTATTATACAGATTGTTCGAATGCGCCGACGGAGTGGTATGCTGCTTTCCCCGTGAGGAAGGTGTTGATTACCGGGGGTGGGAATGAGATTCTGTTACCGATCATTTTGGATTTTGCGGAGAAGATTCAGAAGGGGTTTCCTGATGTGGAATTGTTTGTTGGGCATCGCGAGTGTCATGTTGCGCCGATTTATAACTTGGAGCTGGGGAGTAATGAGGAGACGGAGCAGGGGAAGAAGGTTAAGGCTTGGTTGAGGGAGTTGGCGAAGTAGATGGCAGAGCCCAGAGATAATAGAAGGGACGGGAGGTTGTACATAACTTTTTTTGGGGGACATTCAGGCTGTATATAGGGAACTTGGGGGGTTGGACGTTGATATTGAGAGGGCTGTGCCCTGAATTGATGAATATATGCACTGTGTTTGTACGACTTTGAGTAACGCCCGTGTGACGTGATTTTGGTGTTCCTGGAAAGTAGGTAGAGTAAGGGCCCTCAGGTTGGCACGGCCCTTCGAGGTGGTTCCGTGCTACCAGTTCGTGTTCCAGGGCGTCTTTCAACCTGGGATGTGTCAAGGCACATACTCTAGAGTCTCATTTGTATCATCGTCGTCGATTCAATTCAGGAACTGCTCTATGCAATTTACAAACCTTCAAACAACCACCTAGCTACATGGTATCCTATCGATTCATATCGTCACAATAACGCAAGTAAATAACAACATCGTCGCAATCCCTGCAATGGAAGTAGGGTAAATACAAATTTCCAACTCCAATCACAACAAATCCAACTACCTACTCATCCCCACAATATCATCACACCCCTCTTGAACTAAAGACCCTCTTTCTGCTGCACCTCACGCAATCTCCGCAACGACCCCGACGCAATCGACCGCACCCCCTCCTGCATCCACGTCGGCATAGCCCTCACCAAACTAGCCGCACTCTGGCTCTTCGGCAAAATAACTTGCCCACTATTCTGCGACAGAATCTGCTTCGCAATCGCGCCCGCCACAAACTCCACCGTCATAATAGGCTGGCGGAAATGCGACTCATGGTCCGTAAGCATCTTAATCATCGGCGTGCGCACCCACATCGGATGCACAACCGAGGTCCGCACGCCCGGCGCATTATACCACGACTTGAGCTCCTGGCGCAGCGACTCGTGGAACGCCAGCGCACTCGCCTTGGAGCAGCAGTAATCCGCCATCTCGCCCAGCGCCACGAACGAGGCCATTGACGCAATCGTCACCACGTGTCCGTGGTTCGCGCGGATCATCGCCGGCAGGAACTCCTTCACCATGAGGAAGTGCGAGATGGTGTTTACTTCGAAGGTTTGTCTGATTTTGGACTCGGGTTCGTCGAGGATGGTGCCGTCGTGGCCGACGCCGGCGTTGTTGACGAGCACGGTAGGATCGCCGTGGTCAGAGCGGATCGCTTGTGCGACCTCGGCGATGTTGGCGGAGGAGGTGATGTCTGCTTTGTAGAAGGAGACGTTGGCGGGCAGTTTGAAGGTCGGCGAGGTGATGTCGAGGATGATGACGCGGACGCCTGTCTTTGCGAGGTCAAGCATCACTTGTTTGCCGATGCCGCTGCAGCCGCCCGTGATGAGGACGATTTCGCGCGACGGGTTCCAGCGCGGGCTGGAGGTCCAGTTGTTGAGGGTCCATTGGGAGAGGGACTTGTTGAGGCTGCGGATGAGGCCGAGGGCGAGGAGGACGCCCAGGGCTTTTTGGGTGAGCGGGTTGCGTAGGTAGGCTTGCGCGGGTTCGGGGACGTGCGTGAGCGCAGTCTGGGTGTATTGTTGGAGGAGGTCGAGGTAGCCGGCCATGATTGTGGGTGGTAGGGAGTGTAGAATGGAGATGTGGTGGTATTTGGAGGGCAAGGAAAGTGAAGGGTGAAGGGTGAAGGGTTTAAGAGGAGCTTCCGAGAGTGTTCTACGATGTCGATCGGGTCTTTTATGCAGTAGATTACCGTTGCGAACTTGCGATGGACACTGCACGGTGCATGGTGGACCACTGGAGAGTACAGTGTAGTGGATACTGGATACTGGGCACTGGGGCAGGCATGGCTCACGGATGGTTGCTCAAGAAGCGGCCTTGGCACCGCCGGAGACTAAATTCCCCAAGCATCGCGTCCATCATTCTCGGGACTTCCCCACCAGCCGAGGCTTTTTGGGTGAGCACATACTGTAGTCATAGTCATAATACTCATAGCGTGGGGATCGACAGACTCGAGGGTCCAGTGTCCACTAGGACTAATGGAGGATAGAAGGGAGGAGAAAGAGGCTAACTCGATTGAGCCAGCAATGCGAAGGTTAATCCACTCTTTCACATGCAAGGCTGTTCTAATTTGGTTCCTGCTTTCTCCCCCGCAGATTCTTTTTTTTTCCAACAAAGATAAGCTGGAACTTTATGTACTAAGGTACTGTACTGTAGTACATCCCCACATGTTCAGAATTAAGGCGCATGCTCTCGCCTCTCGCCCTGGCGTCGGATGGATTCTACCACATCCGGTTAGATCTGGGGACCCCAGACGATCCTAGGGCTACCGATGATATCACAATTAATCCTCCGATCTCACAAGCTGGTCGGTTTTCACGCGCTCTCCACACTTCGTGACTGGCATGATAGCCGCATTATGTATTCGATACCACTTCACGAGCACGAGAGGCACACAGATTCAAACATGGGATCACTGTCGAGTGTTCACACCATCAGAATACTCATCCACAAACGGTATCATACGCACAATACCGAGGTCGATCCCCAAGCGAACCGGGGGCCGTGTCGATCGGTGGAGTCCACATGGAGACTCATCTCTCGTACATAGTACTACTTACAGCGGTTAGTGCCTGGCCGGGGCTATACTTGAAAGTGGACTCTGCCTTGTCCCCAGACTTTTGACTTCCTTTTCTCTCCTGTATTCCTCCGACATTCATTAAGGACGTCGGTGGTTTAATTCCCTTTTCTTGTCTTATCCTCCGATCCAACCGATCCCTCGCATCGATTCAACTGCAGTTATGGCGGCTGGCGACAGCCTTCCGGCTCTGTTGGCCTTTACCCTCGTCGAGGCTTATTTCCTGCAGCGCACTGTTTTTGCAGATGAGACCTTTCGGACGGTCGTGCTGGGCGCGGTGGCTGTCAATGTCTTCCTCAAGGGTCTGTATAGTCTGGTCGTGTGGCCATTCTTCCTGAATCCACTGCGACATCTCCCCAGGGTCCCGGTATGTACCACTTAGCCCAATGAACCTGCTATCAATCTCGTCCATCCCTCTCTATAGTCCACTCTATCTAGACTAAATGCCGAAAACCATCAACTAAAACTCGTGAAGGGCCTCCTAAGCCATGCAAAAATCATCTTCGACTCCCCCCGCGGCCGCATGCCGCTACACTGGATGAAAACCATCCCTAACGAAGGCCTAATCCACCTCCGCGACACAATCGGCCAAAGCTACCTCCTAGCCACGAATCACCAAGCCCTCCTCGACATCATGAGCACCAACACATACGACTTTGAAAAGCCCTGGCGTGCGCGCAACTTCCTCGCGCGCATTTTGGGCTTTGGTCTGATTTTGTCGGAGGGCGCGGCTCATAAGAAGCAGCGCAAGGCTTTGACGCCTGCGTTCAATATTAAGAATATTCGTGCCATGTATTCGTTGATGTGGGATAAGACGGGGCAGTTGCTGGTTGAGATGGAGAAGGAGTTGAGGGCGAATCCCATGGATGGGACAAGTCCGGAGGAGGGGGTGGGTAAGTTGGAGATGGGTGTTTGGGGAAGGTATGTTCATTTATCTCGCTGTGGCTATATCGTTCCTCGAAGTTTTGGATAGTCGTGTTAATGGGTTGTATGACAGTCGCCTCACCCTTGATATCATCGGCCCCGCCGCAATGGGCCGCGACTTCCGCTCCCTGCAGAACAGCGATAACCCCGTCGCTGAGAGCTTCCTGCGCATCTTGGAGCCCACGACCGAGAAAATGGCCTTCTTGGCTATGAACTTCACCCTGCCGCAGTGGATCGCGCAGCGTGTGCCGTGGCGCTTGAACACGGTCATCGCCAACGAGACGAGTTTTCTGCGGAGTCTCTGCAACGACATTGTTCGCGAGAAACGGGAGATGCTGGCTGCGTCCAAGGCCTCGGCGCAGGATCTCGAGGCTGATATTCTCGGCACGATGATGTTGGGCGGAGACTTTAGTGATACCGAGCTGGTGGACCAGATGTTGACCTTCCTGGCCGCGGGAGTGAGTATCCTTTGTATATCTAAACGCAAGTCGCTTAATCACTTTGTGCTAACTCCCTCCAGCACGAAACAACCGCCTCGGCCTTAACATGGGCCTGCTACCTCCTAACCCTCCACCCAGAAATCCAAACCCAACTCCGTGCCGAAATCCGCACCAAAATCCCCTCCGCCACCCACCCCATCTCCCACGCCGACCTCGAATCCCTCCCCCTCCTGAACGGCGTCTGCCAAGAAGTCCTCCGCCTCTACCCAACAGTCCCAGCCACAATCCGCGAATCCATCCGCGACACCACGGTGGCTGGCAAGCACGTTCCCAAGGGCACACGTATCATCCTCTGCCCCTACGCCATTAACCGAGCCCCGATCTTCTGGGGCGAGGATGGGGACCGCTTCGTTCCGGAAAGATGGATTGACACGGATAAGGCGGGCAATCAAGTGCCGAATAACAATGGGGGTGCGTCGACGAATTTCGCGCAGATTACCTTTTTGCATGGGCAGCGGAGTTGTATTGGGAAGGATTTCGCGCGGGCCGAGTTGAGGTGTGCTGTTGCCGGGGTGGTGGGGAGGTTTGCGTTTGAGATGCAGGATCCTAAGCAGGAGATTCATATTGCGGGGGCGGTTACGACGAAGCCGGTTGAGGGGATGAATTTGAAGATGTGGAGGGTTGAGGGGTGGTAAATGACAGGAAGAGGTGCAGGGTAAAGGGCATGGCAGTATATCCGTGGATGTTAGGGTTAAGGCGTTCAAGTTTGGTTGTTTGGGATGGATGGAATTGTTCATGACTTGATGACTTTGTATAGTTTCTCGGTTGCAACATAGCGCTAAGGCCGGCCATCTCTACTTTAGCCTGTGAAATATCTACTGGGCAGGCTCCAAGGATTTAGCCTTAACCAAATTGGACAGGATTCATACTCAAGTGTACTATTCGTTTCGCGGAATGGCTGAAAATAACGGATTTGAAGACGCATCTCATAGACATGACTGTCATTGATTAAAGGTGAGGCTACTCGAATGACATTCCGCCTGATCGGACTGCCGCTTTCATAAGTCCATTCATTGGAGCACGTCTATATGTTCAACTATACATTTATTTCTATATAAGATTAGATCATCTCTTGCTGCTCTAATTATTGAAGCTGCATTTCTTCATAACAGAGCGGCTACGCACAGGAAGCAAAAGGAAGAACACCGAGAAGCATCTAGATTCAGGCATCCTGAGAAATGAAAAGCGAACGTAAAGAAGCAAAAGCAAAGATAAGACACAAGTGGAAGAAAGCTACCCGACAAGACGGAAACTCAGCAGACGCTGGTCCTGGGAAACTCCATCACTTCTATCACTCCTACAGAAGTCATGGTTCATTAATTTCCATCACTTGAGGTCGAATCAACAGAGAGACTCTGTCAGGTATTACCCAAGGCTCTGGCTCCAGCTCCACACCGAGTTTTCTTGACTCAACAACATGCTCTTGATCGTATGGATCGCGCGCCGATAGGTACTCAATCATGCGGGTGTACCAGAACCCTTGCATAAAATCCATGATCGGGAGGCCAAGCTCATCGAATTTGGCGTCAAACTCGGCCACGAGCGTTTCAAGGGCCTCCACGCCCAATCTATCCTCGTCGAGGATCTCGTCCACTTCCTGTCTGTCTCGTTTGCGGAGTCTGAAGCCGCCATCCAGATCAAAATCCATTATGCAACAAACGTGTCGCAAGCCTAACGCGTCAAAGGTGAAGGACCTTGTAACCACTCGACACATTCTTGTATCTTTCTTCATCCAAGTGATGAAGAAACTGACTATTTCGCGGAGCCAGAAGCCAGGGTTCTTAAGACCTGAGACCAAATCAAACGTGTGGCATAGCAATGGTGATGAAGTGTTGCATCCACTAGGAGAACACGCGCAGATGCATTCATCCGGGGTAGAAGAGGTGACGTCAAACAAGTTTCCGAGTCCCAGAGCCATCTTCTTCCAGTGCTGCCACTTCTCAAAGAAAAGATCATCAGGTACTCCATAATACGGACAGCACATGTCTTCAAGACATTGAACGATGTCAAAAACAACATGACCAGAGACGGTTAAACTCCTTCCGGGCACGATTCGGTTTGGATCCGCATGTTTTGAGATTAACCAGGTTGGTCGGTCCAGGACTTGAGAGGAAGACATAATCCCCCAGTATTGGAGCCCTCTCGATGCACCCATCAAGGGCAATAACCCATTTGCATCCGGCTCATCGACTCCTCGAAAGCCAAAGTGGTATAGTACTTCCAGCGTTTCGGCAGAGAAGAGAGGACAGTGGTAAACAGAGCTGCTATAAGCCCGGCGATCGAGCACATGCGGGGTTTGCAATGAGGGCTCAACAACTATTCCTCTTTTCAGGAGGCTAGAGTATATTTGCCTTGTCCAACTGTCGTAAATAATCGTGTTTCTTCCCTCTTCGTCGTCCCTTATAAAGAGCCTGGGAAGGTCGGCTGCGGGCAAGCAACATTTGGCTAATTCCCATACCCCATTCAGCCTCTGAATCAGCTCTCGGATCAATAGACATCTCATTGCACTTCCATTTTCCACTTTGGTGCAATCTTCAATATGGTGGTAGTGGAACTTACACCCAGCTCGGAGCAGATGCTCTACTGAGTGATAGGTGTTCTCCTTCCCGTCCACAAAATTGAGTCGGTAAGCACAAGCATCAGCGCCTGCTTCTAACAAGATCTGGATTCCTCTTGGCCAACCAAATGCCAAATCAAGCAAAGAACAGTTATCGAGTCGATCGTTGATTACGGCAGGTTTTGCTTTAATAGCTTGTGTGAGGTCGTACTCCGACTCACGTAGTATAGCCCTAACGACATCTGGAACGATGAGATCTTGAGAGGATCAGTCTTGATATTTATCCGTGCAATAAAATGCCTGGATCCAATAAATGCATACCGTCGTGATCCTGGCAAAGAAAACATCGAAGTACTTCTTTCTGGGCCATGGACCTTGGAGGTTGAATGGAGCAACCATATATGTTCATCAGGCGAATGGCACATTGATAGTCAAATGTCCACAAATCGTAATAATTCACACTCCCCAGCTTGCTTATGGCAGTGGAGGTTGCTCCGCAATCGAGCAAGAATTGAAGCAACCTGGAAGACTTGATCACTTGAGCAGGATTACGTAGCCAAACACAAGCATACTACTCCTATTAGCCAAATAGGAACCAACACCTGGGGAGTCGTCACATACATCCAGGATTGAAAAACGTGGTCCATGGTAAGTGAACGCAAACATATCACACGGACCTGCTTCATTTTGATTGAACAGCTGTTGAACCTCTGCAATGGTTTCGTCAACGAGCCCTTCAATGTCGTATCCCAATGACTGGTAGTACCAACTCCGACTGCGAAACGAATTCAAGATATTCACTACGCGGCTGGAGTCTCCATCCCTTAAGGGCTGCAAGTGTAAGGATGGTGCAATTGAAAATCCCGCTGTGCCGCGAATTACGGATATGCTGAGCCCAATAACAATCCCTGAAAAACGGATAGAATGAGAGTAGGATTTCCGGGTATCTTTTCTTTGTCTCTTAAAATTGGGCAGGGGGTGAAGCCGGTAGCCAGACCCTGTTGAGCTCTGATCAGAATCGACACGCGAAGAATCCATTACAATAGCAGTACGGCCGGAATGGTGGCGATTCGGATTCTGTGAGTTAGGGGGTGACAACAACAACTTCTGTATCTCTTGTACGCTCGAATTCTGAAACTCATGAATCAATATATTCAATCAATACAGCTAGGGATTTGTTCTCCACGGGTGCTCGTACCATCTCATGAACATTTCGAGTTGTTTCATGGTGCATAGTGATTAAGGTTTGCGCATGCTGGATTGAGAGTCTATTGCCCGGTCAAACCCTACCATCAAAGGAAGAAAAGAAACTGTAACAGGACTCACGCATGCAGCAGAGTATGTAAGGTCAGCTGTAAGCAATCCAAGTTACTCGATATCTCTTGCAAGCCGTTCCTACGAAACGGGTACGTCGCTTTCTTGAATTGAGCTCGAATAGCAGCCGCATCGCCAGAGCCTCGCTTGGTAAGCCGATCTGTGGATTCCTTGAGTCGTCTGATCACGCGCTCAATTTGTCGCAGTTTCTCTTCGATATCATTTGAAATCGCGACGTCTGTCGACTGAGAACTCGCAAGTAGTCCACGCAGTACTTCCAGAGGGACACGAAGACCATCTGCCTTTCGGGCAAAGTTTTGAATATCTTCGTCGAACCCCTTCCATGCTTGGCAGTAGGAGACTATCTCGCCGCAGACCTGAAGCCCGAACGACAGGACGCCTACGGCAGTGCCTGTTATGGATATGGGATCGGCCATGTTTGCGAGTATCGACGAGAGAGTCGAGGTGAGGAGATCTTCTTCTTGCGGAAGAGTGAATGTTTTAAGAATCAGGTGGGAATGGCGGTGCATGCAGGTAAGCGCCTTGATCATCGTGGCTCCAATCAAAAAGCTTCGCCGCCTGATACCCTGGGCAATCCGTGCGGCTCGTCACCTCGTTTCGCCCTCGGTGGCTTTAAAAGTATCTATTGGATAATTTTATCGATGAATGTCATTAATAAATGATCGCGGAGTGTGGAGGTGAGGTAACAAATTCAAAGTGATCGAGTAATAGCGCGGCTAAATAGTAGGTAGACGCAATTTCTGCATTCGTGCTCACCCTAAGGCAACAGTTTCTAAAAATTCCAGAATATTTATCATTTGGAGCAAAGAAGATGTACAATATACACAAACAGAATATAAACCCAAATTAGCATCCACCACTATCACCTCCAGACGAACCACCCGAACAACCACCCGAATCCCCTCCCCCAGAAGAACTCGAACCCCCCGTGTCCCCAGATCCACATCCCCCTCCATAGGAAGCCCCGTAATCACCAACATATCCGTAACCATACGATTCTCCATTTGAATAACCACTCGAATATCCCGAGCTGCGTGACACCCCCGATGCGGACGTGGTAGTGGCCGACGGGGTGGAGGATGCTTTATACGTCGGGGCTGTAGGAGTATCAAGTGTAGCCCGGGTAGCTTTCGTGGTACGAGTTGCAGCTATAGCTTCTTGTTCGAGGCGCTGCTCGCGTACAGATTTCTGGCGGGCCTGTTCTTTGCGAAATTCTTGGTCGCGGCGCTCGCGGGCTTCGCGGCGGCGGCGGGAGGGAGATTTAAGGAATTCCCACATTTTGATAAATAGATTCCAGGGGGTGATGTGTAAGTGTAGAGTAAGCCGAGTCTCTCGATGTATGAGCTGGCGTGAGTTGCACTTGCAAAAATGCGGGAAGGGATTCAAGGTGCTTTGAATGCGTGGAAAGATAGCTGATGTGCAGACGAGTAAATGTTGAGATGAGTAGAACTACAACCACGGAGGAACCTGCCTTTATATGTTGATTTTCGTTCCCTACAATGCTTATCTACATGCATGAGTCAGTCTATATCCCATCTCGTACGGAATACGGAGACGCTCTATCGGTTTTACGTTCCAAGACAAAGTGAGCCTCATCTCAGCCGGGGCCACATCCAGACCCACCGACGCCCGTTTCTGTCTAGCAACTGGACAGCCCATTACCTACAGGTAAGAATTATCTAAATCTTCCCACTATCAATTAAATGACTCCTCTGTGTAGTCCCACGTGCCCAACAAGCTATGTTAGTTGTCGATTCCAATGGCGGTGGCTATGGCAGTGGAGCCGCAGGGCACATGCACAGCCCCCATTCAACGCAACTAACGAAAAGGACTATCCCATTTGGGATCCAAGAAGCCCATAAGTGGCAGGTAAGAAATGGCAAATAACTAAGAATGAACGCAAATAAAAGAGTATCGGGCACTAGAGGGACAAGAATGCATAACTCTAAAGCGCCTGGTCAAGTCCACAGGTGTGATTCGTCGATCTGGAAACTAAGTATTCAGCCTCGAGATTTCGCTTGCATTTTCTGAATCTGGAAAAGGTCCCTACTCTTGGAATAGGAGATCTGTCTCTATGTTTGGTATAAAAATGCCTATTTCTTCTTGATGCATTCGATTAGCGAGGAACGGAATTGTCGGGCCCCATGCGATTCCCTGTCTTGCTTGCTCTGCTTTGCCAATTTCGTATAGCGCCCCAGATGAGGCAGAATCTTGCTTGGCAATTGCAATTTCACATCTTGGTCCAGGTCGATTGACAGTAGGCATCAGCAGTCCCGGAAGAGTAAGAATGCCTGGAGTGTGGCCCCAAGAGACCAAGCTGAGGGAGATCTACGCAAAGGAAGACAGGCAAGATCTCTCTGACATTGAGCCAAGCTACTTAGCGAGACGCCAGAGGAAAGAGAAAGAAGCAATATAAGAAGGCCTATAAAGGCCACAAAAGGAAAGATCCTGCTGGCCCTGACATCAAACACGGCAACGGCCGATGAAAGGAATCTCCATCACAAGCTTCGCCCTCCGTGAAGGAAGAAATGAGTATCGTGACCTTGAGTCTCAAAGGATTACGCGAAGGATTATTAGAAGGCTTTATCGTGACATGGCATGGAACATGGAGAATCATTATGCCAAGATTAAGTACCTGTCAGTTCCCTTGATTATCACGGTGGACAGAGATCCGTCAAGTGCATGCCAACCGAGCGACACCTAGCGAAGACCACGGAGAGCAAGATACATTCTCCATAGATAGAACATAAGACAAATGTCCCCAAGTGCGTCGCAGCCAGGATCTTACGAATCGTGACTGGCTCCACGAATTTGTCCATTCGCTACTCCTGGATCTTCAAGTACTCAAAACAGTTCGGAGCTATGAGTCGACTTGTTCATGTATGATCCCTGTACGTAGGCCTCTGACAAATTAAATCATATACAAATTACCCACACCTCATCCTCCCCCCATGTGATATAGGCTTAATGCCACTTGGGTCCACGGAACTGCAGAATAGCAGTTGGGATAACACTAACACCCACCATCAACGCAGCAGCAACGCCCGCGCCACCACCCCAGCCAACAGTCTCGAACATCTGGGGGAACCTGTTCCATAGTCAGTATAGCCCATCCATGATACCACAGAGACCGCAAAAATAAGAGAGAATACTCACCAAAAAGGCCCAATAAATCCCCACGTCTGCCGCACAAACGTAATAAACACACCCACACTTGCCGCATCCGCACGATAGCAGTCCACTGCATACGTGATGTTAATCGTAGTAACAATCTGATTCCCACCAGCCGCAACTGCTGCCCCAACAATCGGCGTGATATTCCACTGATCCCCCGCCTTACCCAACTGCACCGCAAACACCGCAACGCCCGCAATAGTCAGCGCATGTCCGATATAGCTCAGCCAAAGGCGGTACTCGGCCGCCGGCGGGGCACCGGTCTTCTTCTGCCGCAGCGCCATCCACCGGTCACTGATCAGGCCGCCGATCTGCTCGCCGATCACGGAGCCAACGATCACGCCGATGAATTGTAGGCCGACTTGTTGGGTGTTGAAGCCGAATTGCTCGGGGAAGACTTGGGGGATTTCGATTGTGAGGGCGATACTGCCCCAGAGGAAGATCATGGCGTAGGCGCAGGCTGGGATGAAGACGCAGGGTTTGGTGATGTAGCTTAGGGGTTGGATAAAGTCCCAGAGGCGGAGAGGGGATGGGTCGATGCGGCGGAACGTGAAGATGCTTTCTTTTGCGCTGGTGGTTTGGCGAGGGGCGTTTTCGGTGCGGAGGTAGAGTGATTCGGAGCCGAAGAGGAAGTACAGGATGAATTGGAAGGCGTTGACCTGGAATGAGTAGGGGTTTGTTAGAGTGGTTCTCTTATGTTGTAGAGTAGGAAAGGTGGCAAGTGTTTAGGGCACTCACGATAGTCAGGACCCAGTAAATCCAGCGATAGCCCACACGCATCACCATGAATCCAAACAAGAACGGCGCAACCGGCACACCAATGGTCACCATCAGTGTCCAGTACCCCATACAACGGGCTCGGTCCTTCTTGAAGAACGTCTCGGCAACAACAGCACTGCCCATCGCCGCAGCAGGACTAATGAAGAAGGCCGTAATGGCACGGCACAGAGCCATCGTCGCGTAGGAGTGACTGTTTGCACAGCCGATGTTTCCGACCATTGCACAGATCAGCGAGATTAGGAAGATAGGCCGACGGCCGAAGCGGTTGCATAGGGGGCGCCAGAAGAGGGGTGCGCCGCCCAGTATGGCGATGAAGAGGGAGACCAGGTAGCTGGTTCGTTGCATGCTGACGCCGAGGTCCTCAGAGATGTTGACAAAGGCGGACTGGATGGATGCTGCGGTGAAGAGACCGATCATGGCGTGGAAGACGACCAGGGTTAGGTTGACGGTTTTCTATAAGGGGTGTGTTAGCACCTGTAGGTTTGTCTGGTGTGATTTTGATGCAGCTCTTTTTAGGAGTTGTGATATTTACCCTCCAGGTTGGCCAGTTGTACGGGTCTGCATCATTCATGTCGGGAATCGGATCGAGATCAAGGGTACCATGACGGTCGAGCAGATACTGGCGATGCTCCTCGGACAGATGGGCAACTCGGTCCTCGACATAGAATGCCTCCTGCTTGGAGGACTCGACAGCCCCAGGGCTCCGGTCGTCGTGGTTGGCTTGTACCGACTCGACATGCTGGGAATTGCTATCCATCTTCTCCATGGTGGTCACAGAGGAACACAACTAGGAGATGAAACGAGTATAGAAAAGACTGCCCGGGCAGAAAACAACCAGGGACTATGAGAAAGAAATGGGCCAAATGCAGCGTCGCGAAGGAGCTAACGTGGCCTTCGCGTCCATCTTTATATACGGGCCCCCCTACCCAAAGTCTGTTTTACGTACGAATGTCCGAGGCTTCGCAATCCATCGGACATACTGGCTGAATCTGTTCTGGAGGCGGGGATCTGGAGGATGGCCCATGCCTACGATGTCTCCACCCCCAGACGAAGAGACTGGAGAACTGGATCCCAGGAGGTGAGTCTGTTGCAGCATTGGTAGACTCGTGTTGCGATTGGCCGTGTTGGTCGGTGGCCGGATATAATCTTTGCCCCCGAAGAGCGTGAATGGCTGTGGGGAGTGTGGGGTGTGGAGAGTGTGGGGTGTGGAGAGTGTTGGGATAGAGACATGCCAATCAATGCTTGAGAAGATCATCATTTCCTGTCTGAAAGGGCCTGCGACCGCGTCAATCACATATTCTACCCCGGACCCCGCGATATAGGTACCTTTCAGATGACAACCCGTGGAGAAAGAGTTGTGGTCACCAAACTCTCTCTCTTCTCGCGAGTCGCGACACGGGCGCATAATGCTTGTTCCCGCTTGGCATCTGGGCGCGGCTGGTGGCGCCTCTAGCCTTCCACAAGCCAAGGATCAGGTTGATTCATGAGGGAGAAAGATGAGAAGATATCCTCTGGCACACCGAGGCAAAGGGACTCAGGGGTGTCGCGTAAAATGAAATCCGCAACCAGTCCAAGCAATACGTGTTCTCGCCCCGACTGAGCTGCGGTGGCCACAGCTCCGCTGGGCCGTGAGAAGTGTTACAGCTGATCGGGGAGAGCAACGAGGCCTGCTGCTGTCATAGCTTTGATCTGTCATTAGCGCGATGTGTCACACTCATTGATGGGATTTCTAAGCCTTTTAGAGGTGCTGGCTTCTTGTGTCCTTGTATCTTTGCCATTTCCGTTTGATATTGTGGGGATACCCACATGCAGTGGGAGTACGAGGTATACAGAATTGCTAGGGAAAATACATCATTGATTCGGCTCTATTGTTGACTATAGAAAAATTCTTCACCGAGGAGCTATTACGGACGGAACAGCAATATCTTCAAGCAAACTCTTTCCTAGCAAACAGAACTCTTCATATCGTTTTCATCTCTGCGTCTCTTCGTCAAGACCGACTAGGCCGACTTCGTGCAGTTCACCCCAATATCGCCTTGGATCCCATCACAGATAATCACTGGTGGGCTACCGGCAGGACTGGTCAAATTGATCTTCGACAGGTGGATATTCGAGCACACCGCATTAGGAGAGCAGGTCAAATCAACCACCTCCTTGCCGTTCTTGCCCGAAGCCGTGCCATAGATATTGTCGAAGACAATGTTGGTGATGTTAACGGCCGACGGGTGGGCAGCACACTCGGTCGCATTGATGTTGAAGTAGCATTGGTCCAGCACAAGGGGCTTGTCGGTGTTCTCGATGTGGATGTTGCGGTAGGTGATGTTGTTGATGCGTCCGTAGCCGACATTTTGGCCAGCCCAGGCCTTGAGGCGAGCGCCGTTCTGGATCAGGTCAGTCAAATTCTTCAAGTGGCTTTTGTTACCTAGTTGAGAGCTTACCTGGCCGTTGAGTAGGGTGACGTTCTCGATGTACGCATGCTCGATGATGTCTTGCACACCCGCATACTGTCCGATGCTACCCATGCTCACACCGTGGGTGTTGTTGCACCAGAGATTCTGCACAAAGATATTGGATGTGTTGGGCTTGGGCGAGAAGCAATCGTCTCCAATGTCGACTCGGGTGTTGGTGACGCGGATTCCGTTCACGTTGAGGGAGTCAAAGCCATCGGTGTTCTTGGGCAGAGCCTGTGAAGAGCTCGGTCAGTCGGGATACTTGTGGATGACGCTGTATTCACCTACTGAGGCATTGGTCGAGAACGCGTTGATGAACACGTTGTCGAAGGAGACATCGTTGGTGCGCACGAAAAAGTTTGTCCAGCATGGCGAGTTCAGCTGGGTGATGCCCTCCACGCTGACGCGAGTTGCGTTGTCAGTCAAGAATAGAATTGGCCGGTAGAAGGTGTTGCTCGAGTCCTGACATATTGTTAGCACTCAATTGGCTTCGACTATGCTCGGAGCTGCTGCATCGGGACTTACCAGAATCTCACGTCCTGCAAACGCGTTGTACCAGGCCTGTCCATTACCGTTCAGAGTACCATTGCCAAAGATCTTGATGTCCTTTCCCCCCCAAACCCAGAAGGTAATCGACTTTTGGAACGCGTAATAGAAGTTGTTCGCTTGCCAGTACTTGATGTCGTCGGTGAACTAGGCAAAGTGAGTCAGACGATGACTTCATGTTTCTCTCAGCATATGCTACTCACCTTGATCTCTCCCTCCAATTGAACCTCGACATTGTTAAGGAAGCTCAGATCAAGTTTTTTACCAATAACATATGTCTTTCCCTTCTTCAGCAGCAGACGTCCGCCATGATTAGCCTCCTTCATGCCCCACAGGAAGTCGTCCGAAATGTCATCTGCGTCATTCTTCGATGGACGAATCGTGACAGTCCGGCGGTCTGGGTATTTCTGATCACAAGCTCCAATGTGGCGCAATGACGACTTGTCACCGGCAGGGATGATATGAGCACCATGAGGGATGTGACCCGTGGTGGCAGCGGTGACTGCGCTGACAAGCAGTGCGCCGAGAGCGAGAAATTTCATCTTGAAATTTTTCAAAGGCATGCGGTCGATGAGAACAAGCCGAATTATCTCTCACGGCGATCAGCTTTTCTTTAGCAGATGGTCCATCTAACAGAAAGACTTATCCTACCACTCTGCCCAGAATCATTGCCGACAATTATCCATTTGTACTTTTCTGTCTCAACTTCCCCGTCCGGACCAGCATTGGCACGCGGGGAAGCATATTACATTTCTCCGCCTGTAACAACCCACAATCCATCTCCCAACACGACAGTTTAACGGGAGAGATCAACAGGGACATGTCACGGTATTCCTTGGTGGCGTCTCGGCATGGGCGGACTTTCTCCGCACTTCTGCCAAGCACTACGCCGCGGGGATGCGGAGAGGGTTTACTCTTCAGTGTCCGGGTCTTGGGCGGGGACATTCCCTGTATTAATATTCCAGGACCTTTGTCTTATGGGCGGGTGGGAATATGCCGTCTTGGAACTGGTGATTTGCACAGGTTGGAAAGGGGTTGTTCCACCAATCGAAGCTTGTGTGGGGTCAATGTGCCAAGTAAACGCTTAGCCATTGAGGACCGTCTTGTTGGTCTACCGGGTAACGGTCAAATAGATCAACTCGAGGGGATTTAGTCTTGAGTCAAGAGGGTTCAGGCGAATAAATGCCGAATTATGAATTTTCTCAGTTATGGATGTGAGCTACAGGCTGTCGCAAGACTGCAAAATTCCACCGATTTTCGGCTGCTTTGTCTATACGCGCTTCAGGGAAGTCAAACCTAGGCACTAGGTAAATAGGCTCAAGATTGATAAGACATCTCGACGTGATGGGAAGAGTCAACTCTGGCCGGGGGGCCTAGATGACATAGCGGAATCCGACTGCAATTTGGGCAGGTGTTGGGCCATTCCGCCCCACATCTACGCTACGCTCGAGCTTGCGGTTCTGTTGCTGCAAGTAGACTCGTGTCATAGTGGCCAGGAGGATAGCCAAAACGGAAGCGGCAAGGTTGACCAAGAAGGCCGCAAGGTATCGTGGCGAGGAATAGTAAAGGTAAGATGCCCACACTATCAACGACATTGTGAGTGAGAGCCACAAGCGCGGGGATTACTGTTGACCTACCATTTGGTGTGTTGCAGACTGCATTGATCATGGCAATAGCCGAGGCACGCTTGATTGATGGCTGTGAAAGCGTGGTAGTCACCCATGATAGGAGAACGATGGCTGCCGAATAGAACGATCCTGGCATCAACATCATGGCAACGTCTGAACCAATTCAGTAGTCAGAAATCTGGACGAAGTAAAATTCGATCACTCGTGAGACTTACAGCGTGCCACCGTATTGAGGGTGGACACCGCTATAATGTTAGCGACGAGGCAGACGACCATAGGGCAAACAATGTGCCAGTAGCGCTCTTGTTTCTGATATCTCGTCAGACGGGTTCTTCCACGAATAACTCAATATCATACTTTATCCGAGTGGAAGCCATTCAAAATCATGGTAAATACACAAAGAACATACGGTGGCTGTGAAGTACCGTATTTAGTGATTGACATATGTCAACCCAGCGTGCAAATGCTTACCGCAGTTAGGCCGTAGGTCTTATTTCGGGAATATCCAAGCGTGGCCACAACCGAAGGGAAGAAGTTGGTTACGGCCCCGGCAATGTAAATCTGGTGTTGTCAGCATCTGACCGTGACAACTGATAAGCGAAGACCTTTAGGCGACAGACACAGTAAAGAGTACCCATAAACAACCACATCTTGGGATCCGTGACAGCCATAACAACGCCCTTTTGAATGCTTGCCTCGTCAGCGTTATCCTGCTGTCCATGGTCCCCCTCAAAACTCCACAGCAAATACTCGCGTTCCAACTCGCTAAGCCCAGCCACCGATTTTAACGAGTTGGGCAAGATCAATGCAAGGATAAACGCAAGACCAACTGTGGCAACTCCTTCGATCAAGAACAGCTGTATGTGACCGGTAAGCTGAGAGCTTGTTGAAGAATGCAGATTGCAGGGAATGCTTACCCATCGCCAGCCCTCCAAGCCATGCTTCCCATCCAGTTTTAGAATCGCGACTGCAAACAGGCCGCCAAAGGCGTTACCAATCTGGGATCCCGAGTACAGAATGGCCGTTCGCATCGCGAATTGTTTTTTGGTGTAGAATAGTGACATGTAGAAAAGCGCCCCGGGAAAAAAGACTGCTTCTACAAACCCGAGGAAAAAGCGAGAAGCCATGAGGCCAGAGGCATTGTGAACGGCAGCTGTACAGGCGGAGAGAATGCCCCAGAGGGCCATCGAAAGACAGATATACACACCCGGAAACCGGATCTTGCCTACCACAAGATTGGATGGGACTTGCATGAGGACTGGAAGATACTGATAAGTAATTTATCGGTCAGATCGATAGGTTTCCAGACATACTGTAACCAACAAATAAGATACTGACGCAGGTTTGATACTGCACTGCACTCATCTGTAGATCTTTATCGATTTGAGCCAATTTGGCTGCAGCGATGTTCTGTCGGTCCAGATAGTTCATGATGTACATCAACACCATGCATGGCATGATTCGGGCATCCAGCTTCAGGGTCGCGCGACGGCTCAGCTTGGTGAGATCAGTCTCGGAGAGAATGGCCAAGGAGGGCGGCAGCATTCGTGGACCACCGTTCAGTTGACCTTTTTCATCAACATCTTCGATCTCCTTCGGTTTGGCGCGTTGTTTATCAGCCATTGAAAATGATAGACTTATGAGCGGTGAGTACTCTTACGACCGAGTTGACAGGTACTCTGGAGGAAGGTTGAGCCAAAGTCTGGAATATTTATATTTCCTCGTCCCCTCACTTCGGATCACGAAAATGTCCTTGAAGGACCGGCATGCTTCCCGAGGAGGAGTACTCCCCGAGAGGATGAGCGGGGAAGAATCCACGTGGACGTGTTCGTCGCAGGCATATTTTGAGCAAGGTCTGATCTGAATCCAGCAATAATAACCACACATCTGCCAGTCGCATCCAAACGTGGGATCTTTGCGGGGGTGCCAAGGCCGGGGTCATCCCACAGAGGCGTGGGGGTGCTCGTCGTCGACGAGTGTTTCCCCACGGCAGCCTTAATTGCTCGGACTTTGGCCGGTGAGGCCTTTGAAGGTCGCCTTGAAGGATGGTAGTAGGTTTGCATGCTTGGTTACCCTGAACGTGAGAGCTTGAGAGACCGCTGCCATGTGGTGGTCCTCGTCCCCACAACTCTTCATCCAGTTCATAGGGGAGGCAGAAGTTGTATAAGAATATTTTACTGATCTGAGTGGTCCAATCTCTCGAATAATAAAGAAAAAGAAGTGATCGTCATTGTTCGCACTAGGAGTAGTAGGTGGCAGAGTGCATGGCTAGTGCCGTGACCGTTGGTGTGTACTTAAGGCACTCTGTACCATTGTTCCTCTGCCGAGTGGGGCTTTCCATTCTTAGCTGCCGCCGCTTCTATGAGGGCGCTCAGAGTCAGGCTCACTGGGTAAATTTCAGTCTGGCCTCAGACTCATCGCTGACATGCAGCAGCAAGACGGAGAGTGGAAGGCCTCCTGCATGTACTTGTTTCCAGGGGCTAAACAAGAGATTGGGAATAGCGGAGCCAGTATAGCATTTGCCGTGAAGGCTCTTGAGGACTGGCCTGTGTAGCGACAGAACATGTAAATATGATACTTGAGCTTTCTCCACTTGAGAGTAACCCAAGTGCTCACCTCCAGGAATGCGCCTGCGTTTAACGTGCACGGAGATGGATAAAGTCACACATTCCCTGCAAGCAATTAGGGTAAATGACATGATGCGTCACGCAAACCCGCCGCGTATTTACACAGAAAGGGAATAAGTCAAATTTTAAGCATAATCTCATGGTACCAGGTAGGTGGCTCTACTCACACACGCTATATAAAACCCCTACAAATTTACAAAGAAAGGAAAAAAAGTAGACACTAGAATTCATTCTTATGGTACAGGCTCCCTAGCTCTACTCGCGCCATCCTCATTAGAGAGGGACGTTGTAAGTAAAGCTAGACTGTCCGTACCACGAAGAACAAACTTGACATCAGAAGCAGAACAAAGAGACTAATAATACACCATACATATTACATATGAGTACGATCCTTATCTCATCGGAGGATTCGGAGATATGTCTAAATGAAGATTGATATGTAAGGTCCTCAATACGTAGGTCGCTGGTTGCTACCCAGAAATCATCTCCATCGCGGTCGGCCATCGCGTTTAACACAGGAAACTAGTTTTGACGGGGGGAAACTAGTTTTTCTTTTTTTTCACGAACATTATGCGAGCAAAATATTTTACGGGGCGCTATCCGCTCGAGCTTCCCCGCTGCGAGCTTATCGTAATGAGGACGAGCTCGGCGTGTACGTTGAGGCAGGCGCGGGTTGCTCGTGCGAGGTCGCTGGCAGGAATGACGACGAGCTCGACTGATAGGGACAGATCTGGAATTATTTAGGTATAACGCCTTAGGGTTAGACAAATAGGGATAAGCTGATACTAGTTTAGGAATTTGAAAATCTTGGGTGAGCTGGGCACGTTTTCCCGTCACTTGTGGGTGCAGTGAAGTAGCTCGGTCAGGGTGAGCCTACTAGTGATCTGTCTTTCATAGGATCCGAAAGGACAAGACCTTTCCCGTTGATTCTTAAGACTCAGGTAGTACTACCCCTGGTCTTCTTCTCCAAGCAGGAGGGTCTAGCGGCCGCTTAGGCTAGGCCGCCAGAGGAGTTCCCCCGCCAGTTGCCAGGGCCAAAAGGGCCGTGGCAATGGGCACTGACCAGCCCGCCGTAGTGCGAGGTGGAGCCACTCAATAATTGGAAGTGGGCGTCTGGAGTAGTAGTAAAAAAGGTTTCTCCAAACTATTTCTCCGGCTATTTGTCCGTCTTCTTCTCCGAGCCGACCATCGATAATATGCAGGTGGCCCACACCTCAACAACCTAGTCAGCACTGGTTGGACCTGGATGTTTTTACTGCACACTTCATGTACACACCAGTCATAATACGGGATGAAATTCCATGTGCTTATGTGTATTGGCAGTGCATTCCATCTGTATAGTGAGTCTAGTGACAGCCTGTGAAAGATACCAATAACATCTCTACAACATCCTACCCCTAAAGGCAAAAACAAGTAGTTGGCACGTTGAGTCTCAGTTCCCAACGATATCTGGCAGGAGGGAGTGGGTATAGTTCCAAAGTATTCCAGACGCCTGCGAGACAAATGCGGCACCCGTATACCAAGTATGGCGCTCACCCTGCAAACTGTGGAGACGGTTATAGAATCCACTCTCCAGGGCCTCTCTCGAGACCTCCAATTTGAACGGGGTGTGGCTACGAAATTCAACAAACTCGGGAGATGACCGAGTGGCGTCCGCTCTCATCGCCTGTTGGAGACTTATGATGATATCGGTCACATCGGCTTGGACCGCATCCTGGCTCAGTGGGCTGGGACTCCCATACCATACATACCAAAGCCCTGGGATCCTCGTTTCGGTGATCTGATAAGGAGCTGGCAAATCGGGGATGTTGAAGGTAGCCATGTTGGAATTCGCGTTCATGAGTCGATACCCGGATGGGAGTCCGGTGTTCTTCACCAGCATGGTGTAGTAACTGCTATACGTCCACTGGGAGAAGAGTGATTCCTCCTGGTCATGCAGGTCGAATGGGCGCATGTTTTCCAGAAGTGGCGGTATGCTGATCAGCAGCTTGGATGCCATGATGAGCTTGTTTCCCGCAGGCGTCTTGGCGACTAGGAGGACCCCTGTCCCATCGACGGGGCGTTTAGTCGCAAGGATTGTGGAAGACAGAAGCACGTTGGAAGATCCTAGCCTAGCAAGGGCCTTCTCGAAAATCACCTTGTTGTTGTGGTTTGGAGGCACCACGTCGTGACCGGCCAAGCCAGAGAGGAGGGTCGAGTCAAACATCTTGAATACATTGATAGTGAGCTGTTGCAAGAAGTTGGTAAGGCCCTGACTGTAGAAGTAGATGGTGTATGCCGCGCTGGACAAATTGTACTTGGCAACGAAGTTGTGAAATGGCAAGACGAGGTCCTCTGGGACAGGATCGGGAAGATCCCAGCTGTAGGCAAGATACGGGTACTTGTCAAGCTGCTCTGCGTATGTGGTGAAGTTGTCTGTCATTGTGACCGTCAACGGGTTTCCCGTAGCAAAGTCGTAGAATGCGTTGGTCAAGGGCGCGATGGAAAAGGCTTCGCCAGAAATACCCAGCAGTCTGAAGTAATCCCATGTGGTTGTGCTGTTCCAGAAGGTCTGCACTCCATAGTCGACCGTGACTCCCGTGGTGGGATCCGTATATGTGTTAACATGGCCACCAAGAACAGCTTCCTTCTCGATGAGAACCACACTTTGGCCCATTGCATGTAAATTGACCGCGCCATACGTCCCAGACGAACCCCCTCCAATCACCGCGACATCCCGGACAATGACATCTTCGGCATCATACTGTGTCACATCAAAGGGATAAACAGTGCCTGAGGCAGAAATCGTGATGCCTGCGAGGGCTAGGAACAGCGCTTTCATACCCATCGTATCTCGCGCGAAAGGAGTACATTGGCAATTAACATATGTCGACTTCTGGGGGGAGGGAGGTTGGGGGGATTTATCTCGTAACCCTGGTGGCCTTAGGCACATTTCCAGCTTCTTCTTCTTCTTCTGTTCGACAGTCGGCGAAAAATGCTTATATCGCGGGGATTTGATCCGGAGTATCTATCGCTGAATACGAGTTGCCGTTCGTCTGTGCTGCGTCGTGAAGCCCAGCACTTCCGAGTTTCATGATCCACCTCAGCCACGGGTGTTTCTATGGAGACCCAAGCACCTAAATTCCACTCTGAGGTCCAGTCCGAGGGTCCCTGTTCCGTCGTGCCGTTCCCTGGTCCTGAGCTCTGTCGAATCGTCTATGCGGCGAGAAGCAAGCGAAATGAGATGATGAAACAAGTGTCTCGTGGGTTCTATATCTATCCGTGTGCAGTGCTCCTATTTGTCATCTATTAAAACAGAATGAGGCTGCAATCAGCAACCAGCGATGGGTAGGCTATAGCGGTCGAGCTGACGGAAGTTTTGTCCATCGAGAGCATTTGTATCTTGTTGGGTTTGCTATGGAAGCATAGACTCTGTTGTTACAACTCGGAGGAGAATAGAGAGGTAAAGCTGTTGATTCTCAAAGGTACGACGCCGTGGAAACGCAGCTGCCAAAGACATTCCTGATAAGATATTTCTATCGCTATCGTTATCGGCATCCTTATCTTCTTTTGTGCTGTTGCGCGTCAACTTGTCAACGGAAGTGGTCCTGCTTGATCATATCTGCTCCCTTCTCCGCGGCAGCATAAACCGTGGGCATGATGGCCGCGCTCACTTGCATCGGCAGGACACTGGCGTCGACAATTCGCAGCCCTTGAACGCCTTTCACTCGGAGCTGCGCGTCCACAACTTGGCCCATCGCACAAGTCCCCATCGCGTGGTGATAACTCACAATCCGATCGCGGACGAATTGCCGTGCCACGTTCCCATCCTCAAGATCCACCTCTGGGGGTGGATCCACTCGCTTGCCCACTTGCCCCTGGAGCACCGCCGACTTGAACACACGATCGGCCAAACGAACGCCAGCAGCCAGTACATGCGCATCCGCCGGGTGAGAATGAAATCCGGGGTCGATCTCGGGCGCCTCCAGCGCATCTGAAGAACGCACGTGAACACTGCCGCGAGACAGTGGGTACATGTTGCTGACAATGAGCGCATAGCACGGTTTATCTCCAGGAGGTCCGGAAACCAGCTTGGCACAGTTCTCAAAGCCCGCTGCAATGTTGAAGTTTGCTGGTGAGCCCAGCAATTGGATATCAGCCGATGACGCTTGACGCATGCGGGCGGCAATGGCCTTGTACTGTTTCCCTTGGAACTCAGCGTCCTGGAAAGGCAAGGTAGATTCCTTACTCATCATGGACAAGGCCTCATCGAGCTCGGTGTCGTTTACCTGGGAGGTAAATGTTACGAAGCCCATTAGGCTCGCTGCCCCGGACAGGGCCCCGGTATTCTCCTGCATATAGAGACGGAACTGTTCCTTGCCGAAATTCGGATCGAGGAATACCGAGTCCACGGAGATCTGCCCGGGCCCCAACTCGTAAACCACGCCGGACATGGTCTTCTCCTGGAGGTTGTTGCCCACATGCGGGCTGGCGAGGATGCACGGGATCTGGGCTTTCTCCAGCACGTCTGGGTGTCCAATACCGGATAATTCAAGAATCTGAGGGCTCTTGAAGGTCCCGGCGCTGAGTACAACCTCCTTGTCAGCAAAGAACTTTCGTGCAATTCCATCATGAATCAGCTCGACTCCCGTGGCCAGGAGGGCGCCGGCGTCGTTCTCTTCCAGAATCACCCGGGTGACGGTGGCGTGGGTGATTACTCGCAGGTTTGGCCTCTCCAAAACCGGGGCCAGGTACCCATTTGCCGCATAACTGCGCACTGGCTTTGCCGTCCGGTCAATAGAGAGGAACGATCGGAAGAAGCCCAGATGTTCGCCCTTGTTCGGCTCGTCGGGCCGCGGAAGGCCAGACTCTTGATCCAGGGCATCGAGAAGAGGCTTCTCAAAGGGAGCATGCCATGTCGGCAAGGACGTGTGGATCGGGCCATTGACGCCATGAAGACTCATGTCCAGTGGAGAGACAGTGGCGTCGCGCTCTGCGATGTTCTTCAGGTCTTTTTCAAGGTACTGGTGACGTTGAAAGTACGGCAACAGCTCCGCGAATGACCAGCCTTCAAGCCCCAACTCCGTCGCCCAGTCGTTCAGATCCTGCGCGCATGGGCGTGTATATGTCATGAAGTTGATTGCACTGCTACCACCGAGCATTTTCCCGCGTGGAAGGTGAAAGACACGGTCGCCTGCGTCTTTCTGTATGCCATACTATAGTCAATCACGGATGCACCTCCCATGGTTGATGCAGAGTACAGAATGAAAGGCCTACCTGTGGCACGCTTTGGAAGGCCCAATCGTATTCCGGATTATTCAACATCTTCCCGACACCGGTCGGCATATCCACATTTGGATCTCCTAGTCGCGACGACCCGGCTTCGAGCACACAAACCTGAACATTGGGATCTTCCGATAGACGGGCAGCGACAACGAGGCCAGAGGTGCCTCCTCCCACAATTATGAAGTCAAATTTTTCGGCGGAGACCGTCATTCTCGCGGGGGTTTCGTCTTTCGAATCTCGAAGTGATGTTGCTAAGAAGGACTATAGACCCACGCTGGTTGACCAAGGAAGCTCACTGTCAGGCGTGGTACATGTACTCTTTGATTGCGAGGAGAAAGACCCTCTCTGCACTATCCGGGGGCAGATCCGCATAATAATGACTAACTACCTAAGCTTGAGCTCGGGGAGGGACAAATTGGGGTCCCGCCTGCAAGATAATTACTCCGGTTCTATCAAGCGCAACAGGTAAGAAGAGAACCAAAGATCTTCACGATCATCTGATCCCACTTTTGTTTCCCCATCCTTTCATGTATAAAGGATAGCACCGGGGGCGACAGAGGTTATGGCACCATATATCTAGCATCTATAGGTACCTCAGGTGAGACTTAACAAGCATATGTCAGCCCATGCTAACTGTCTCCCGCATTTTGGCTACAGCTGGGAATCTCTCGGCCATGGTTCAAACGTTGTCGTAATCGAGTAGGGCTACTCTGTAGGGCTGTTTAGGCTAGAAAGCTCTCGGAAGCTGGATTGGACGGGGGATTCAACAGCCGGATGACCTGCATGAGAAGTAAAAGACCTAGGGTAACTAAATGTCCCGTTCTCGGTCGCTCAGTCACTAATATCTGCGTCAACAGGTCATCCATTCGCTCCCTACGGTTCGCCTCTTTGGTGTTCCACCGCAATGTTCGAGGCACTCTTAGTGCTTATGAAAGTGGTTTGCGGTCTACACGTCTGACCCTGGTGAAGCCGGAGAAACGCAAAGTAGGTGTAGAACCTTAGATTGATGTGCTACGCGATGAACCGACGATGCACTCCTCCATTCGGTAGCCATAGTCGTAGCTATGCCGGTTGAGTGAGGTAATTTCCTCAATCTTTGAGAGAGAAACGATATATTCCAGCCTATAAGCCCACGACATGTTAGAAGAAAATAACTGCTTTGACTATGCCGGGAATCCGCCTGGATTCGAACCTAGGTATCTATTCACAATAATATGATCCCCCCCCCCCCCCCCCCCCAACCTCCCCCAACCTCGGTTAGATACTAGTACCCCGTAGGCCTCAAGATTCCCGCCAAGTATACTGGGTAGGTAAGGGCTAGTTAGGCACCTCTATGTATTCCACACCCCGATAACCGATAGTTGACCCGAACCCGACGGCACAACTAGCCTCCGCCATCTATAGCCCCTAACCTTGAACATAGGGACCAGGCTTTCACCAGAATTTACTGCTTCCAGGAGGGCAACACTTAGACTTTTAACACCCACAACCTCAGATACACACTGGATTCTGTGGAACGAGGCCATATTATTCATTTTGACTTGACGATTTTTTGAAATCAATATATCCGAATGCCATATTCCTACAATTTGACCTCACGTAAGGTAGCACGGCTCGTCCGGTGTCCGTATTCGCATAGTTTGTTGTTGGAGTGGTGGAAATCGCGGAGTTTCTTTAGGAACTGCTTATTCCGGAGTATTATTCTTAATATTCTCCTTGTTCCTCCACTAGCGACGGTGCAGCCCACATTGACATTTACAATTCATTTATCTTGACCGTTTATGTCTTTTCAACCATTACGTATAATTTAAACTCAAGCTCGAAAAAACGCACCACCCCACAAAGTAGATTGTCATAGCATCAACCTCTGTATCCCCATCACCATCACTATTACGCATTAGTCGACAGCGAAAATGAACGTCGCCCAGAAAGCCTCTGGACTGCTCGCGACCTTTCCCGAGGTCTCCGTCTATCGCTGGTCCTGCGATGACCCCTCGCGCCGCTTCGCCGTTGATAACCCAGCAACGGGAAAGACCATCACCACCATCCAAGCCGGCAACGTCGAAACCACCAACGCTGCTGTCGAGGCATCTCAAGCCGCATTCATCAGCTGGAAAGCACGCCCACCGCAAGACCGATGCAGTTTCCTCCTGCGCGCATCCGACGAGTTCCAGAAGAACGCCCATGAGCTGGCGCTTTTGCTGTGCCTCGAGAACGGCAAGCCTTTCAAAGATGCGATCATCGATATCTTCTTCCTGATTCAGGTCTTCAAATATTTCGGCTCAATCGCCGACAAATTGCCGTCGGAATTCTTCGACCAGGGCAATGTCTACTCGACCATCATCTACGAGCCGCTGGGTGTATGCGCTGGTATCATCCCCTTCAATTGGCCACCCATTCACGTTGGCGGAAAGTTGGCCCCGTGCCTGGCTGCAGGAAACACAATGATTCTGAAGCCCGGTGAACAAGCGCCTCTGACTGCCCTTCGAATCGTGGAGATTTTGGAGACCATATTCCCTCCGGACGTGGTTCAAATCATCCCGGGAGTGGGACCAGAGGTCCCCCAGGCCCTGGTCAATCACTCACTCGTCAAAATGGTGTCCTTTACCGGTTCCTCGCCTGTGGGAGCCAAGGTGGCCTCAGCTGCGGGATCGTCTCTGACGGCCACGGCGCTCGAGCTGGGCGGCAAGAACGCATTTGTCGTGTTCGACGACGCCGACATTGATGCCGCCGTTCGTGACGCCGTCGAGGGCGCGTACTTCAACAAGGGCGAGGCATGCACCGCCTCCTCCCGCATTCTGGTCCACAGCAGCCTCTACCAGCCCTTTGTCGAGAAAATGACCGCCGCCGTGTCGAAACTGCGGGCCGGTAACGGGACTGACGACGCCACCCACGTTGGTCCCGTGGTCTCGCGAGAGCGAAAGGAACAGGTCCTGGCCGCCATTGAGCTGGCAAGGAGCCAGGGTGCCCGCCTGGCCGCCCAAGGCATTGTGTCCAGTGACGCGGAGCTCACGGATGGATTCTTCGTCCCCCCTACCCTGTTCGCCGATGTCAACCCCGAGATGGCCGTCACTGTCGAGGAGATCTTCGGCCCCGTAGCCTGCGTCAGTGCCTTTGAGACCGAAGACGAGGCCGTTGAGATTGTCAATGCATCCCGGTATGGTCTCTTCGCGGGTGTTTACTCGACCGACTTCAGCCGTGCCATGCGGGTCGCTCGCCGTGTGGAAGCCGGTGTGGTCCTCGTCAACAACTACTTCCGTGGTGTCCTGGGCACACCATTTGGCGGCGTGAAGGACAGTGGACATGGCCGAGAGCACTGGATTGGCACATTGCGTGAATGGAGCAATATCAAGAACATCCGCTATCCCAGTGGCTTGGGGCCGCCAATCCCCCAGTGGAGGGTCATTCCGGAGATTTTCCAGTAGACGGAGGCAGGGCACTTCTCGTACATGGAACCTTCTTGGGCGAGCGTTTGTCCAGTGAAGAACAGTATTAGATAAAGCAAATTCTTATAGACAGTGTCTGCCCGGTATTGTTGAGATTAACGATATACATGGATATCTACCAGAAATAGGCACTGAGACGAATCGTTACATGTTATCCAATGCACCAGTGCAAACAACGCCAAACCAGGGTCCCATTGGACTCAATTGCCATTATTATATTATAACAAAAGGATCTACAACACGTGCAAAAGAAGATAAGGGGTCTAGATGTCTACTTCTAAACAGGAAACCAAGGGCTTCAAATCCAAAGCGGGCGAAAGGCTGGTCCGGAGGGCATCTGTTTCTCCCGCTAGCTCGCGGATTTGCCGTACCAACGGCAAAAGATCTTTTGACTTGATCGGTATCCGATGGTCTCCATCCCATTCAAGAAGTGTTGCGGTATCTCGCCGACAGGCCTCCTCATAAAGCTGACGATGGCGATGCAACCCCGGATCATGTAAACCGTGCATATGGATGGTCGGGATGCACAGGAGGGAATCTACATGCTTGGACTGCGGCAAAGACTTGAAGACCGACTGCAAATCCCAGTCCTGGTCCAGCAACGCCAGCGGCGCACTCCCGGCAAGGAGTATACCGAAGCGGAATTTGGTATTCGAACGACCTTCTTGTTGACGATACAGCAAGCTGGCAGCCAGCTTGGCACCCTGGCTAAAGCCCAGCACGGCTACCCACTCACCAGTGGCGCCTTCCATTGTATCGCGGCTCATGGCATCCTCGATTGCTCTGTCCAGCTTGGTGACTGTCTCCCTCGAGGGTAACTCGGGATCCTCGGGAGGGGCCCGCAGCCAGCGCCGGAATGGGCCCCATTCTTTGTAGACAGAAAGCACATCAGGACCGGCTATGGAAGGAAATGGGGCCTGTGCAAAGACGAAGCGGAATTCGAGCTGCAGTTGCTTGACAATTCCTCGGCATTGAGCGCGGAAGATGTGGGCGTTGGTGCCCCCGCCGTGGAGGCATAGAATGCGTGGTAAGTGGAGATCGGACTCGTCTCGGACCACGATCTTCGGTTGAAACCTCATTGTGAGAGTGTACGCTTGCCCGGAGGATGGAGTGTTCTCGTATCCGGTGATGCTGATATATATCTCCGTGAGAAAGGGCTTGTGTCGGAGACGGATATTGGAACTCCTTGGTGGCCTCACTATAATACGGGGATGAGATGATCGGTTCGGGCAGGAGAGGAGGAATCTCATGATTCCGAGACTTCTGTCTTTAACAACATCAGATAGAGGCCAGTCAGCCCTCTGAATTGCAAGATGATCCGCTGGGAGACAAGAACTCGAGACAAGAATTCCCTGACGGAAACAAACCGCCGGATAGAAAGTCCGCCAGGCAGGACGATGGACCAATTAACAATTATATAGGGGCCGATAAGCACACCAACTATGACTTTTTCTACATATGCAGTGATAGATAAAAGTTCGTGGCAAGTATTGCAAGCCATCGAGTCGATTAGGAATCCCACACTATCCACGAGCAATCAGCATGCCTTCCGCTGCCCCTAAGTCGTCATCCTTCTACCTCCCATCGGTAGACATCACGCCCTTCCTGGAAGATCCCACCAGTCCGGCTGCCCAGCAAGTGGTTGACGATGTGCGCGCCGCGTGTATTTCCACAGGCTTCTTCCAGATGACCGGCCACGGGGTGCCCGCATCCCTCCAGCAGTCCATCTTCGATGCAGCGGCCAAGTTCTTCAAGCTCCCGCAGGAGGTCAAGACCAAACTTAATGCCAAGGGCAACCTGGGATTCCGTGGATATGATCCGATGAGCACCCAGCTGTACGAAGATGATGTGCTTCCTGACCTGAAGGAAGGCTTCTTCCTTGGCCAGGACATCTCCCCCGAGGACCCTCGTGCCGTGGCTCGCCGGTTCTTCATGGGCCCCAACGTCTGGCCGCCAGCGGAGTTGCTTGCTCCTGAGGACTTCAAGGAGCCTGCCGAGAAGTACTACGAGGCCATGACTAGATTGTGTCATGTCGTGCTCGATCTCATCGCCGCAACTCTGCCCTACGGCCCCCACGTATTCGATGAGTTCAAAGCCAACGACCCCGCCTGTCCCATGCGGCTTCTGCATTACCCTCAGACTCGGGCGGCCGCCAAAGCCCAGGAGGGCGAAGCCCAGAAGCGCCAGCTGGGAAGCAGTGCCCACACGGACTTTGGCGCCGTGACCCTGTTGCTGCAAGACGAACACCCCGGCCTTGAGGTCCAGGATCGCGAAACTGGCGAATGGATTGGCGTTCCTCCCAACCCAGAGGCGTATGTGGTCAACATGGGCGATATGATCAGTCTTATCACTGGCGGACTCTACAAGAGCAGTATTCATCGGGTGGTGAACAAGAACCCGACAGATCGGTTCAGTGTGGTGTATTTCTTTGATGGAAATATTGACTTCAAGTTGTATCCTCTGGATGTGGTCCACGGGAAGGGTATTGGTGAGGATGACAAGGCACCGACGGTCGAGGAGCATATGATTACGCGAACGATGGCTTCGTACGGAATGAAGAAGAGCTCGTGATTACAGTCCTGGGAGACGATGGAAAAGACACCACAGAGAGTCAATTAGGGATCAAGCGAGCTTGTCGAGGGACATGGACAGGTGACGATAAGGGAACGGCACGCGCTACTTCTCGGACAGAATATCAGCATGACCCCGTAGAGATTTCTTTCTTCGCTCCTGACGCTTAGTCGCTTCATCAAATGTGATTTTGTCGGGTTGATTACCTGTCTCTTGGTACCTGGGCGTACTGCAACACTAGTTCGGTTCGTTCTTGTTGTGGCTGTCCAATTAGTAATACTTTGTATTGGGTGGAAGACCCTGTCTCTTGTCGTCGTTCTGATGGTTGTATTTGTTAGTGCTGTAATGATGTTCAAGTGAAGGAAGCTACACCAAGCAGAAGCTTTCCAAAACTCTTGACAAGTTCGGTTTCTAATCGCAATATGCCTTCTCGGGGGCCCATGTTGCTGAAAGTTGTCGCAACATCAAACTCAACCCATAAATCCTAGTACCAGATACAACAAGGATATTCTTCGGGTAAATATCATGGTGGTGGACAAGGGCGTCATGGATCTGTTTTATGCCCTCAACTGCATAGCGAAAGAGGTCTTCGGAATAATTTTCGCAATTGAGTCTTTCAGCACACGGCAGATAATCGAGCAGGATCGCCCTAGGTTGGTATTTATCGTCGGCGAAATGCTGAAGCCGTGGGTAGAAAGCAGACGGATCAACTCGATCGATGTGGCCGTAAAAAGCGGGAACAAAGCTTCGGTCGCACACGCCGAATTCATGGAGATTGTGGTAGGCGTTCAACTCGCAGCGAAAACGATTCAAATCTCGGCCTTTTTTCGTGTATCCGGGGTCGCCGTTGTCATGGAACTAGCAGGTCAGCGGCATCCTTGGTCGCAATACTTGTACAAACTTACAAGCTTCATGACACATGGCTTCCCACGTAGCCGGATTTCATAAACGGTTGAAGCTTTTGAGCAACTGAGCTCACGTTTGATGTCAATATCAGAGAGATTCAGCTCTAAAGAGCAAGCAACTTGCGAAGGCATGGTCGCTCCTTGAGCTACATTGGGCGCGACGCGACTGACGGGATGTTGTTGGAGAACCGACGACGCGGCGAGGCGGAAAGGCTGGGCCTTGCCTCCAGGAATTATGGAAGTGATTTTAGTTGACTAGTTAACTAGTTAACTAACGTAGTTAGTTATATGGCCCAACATAATGCCCTGCACGGGTTCATCCTCTCAGACATTGAGCTTATTACTATCAAACGCCTCGATAGGAATGGTCGTTTAGCCGTGGCTACACCAGTCCTATGGAGAAGCGCCCCGGGGGGGCGGGGGGGGGCGGGGTTGGACAGCTTTCGTTGTTACTAGGATTATGGTATCTCGGACTGCTAGCGGCCGAAGATAATTACTGGGCTCTGAATTAGGCCTGTGACAACCTGGACGCACATGGGAGGGCCGATTTGATGATGGGAGCAAACATGGCCGAATCGGACTCCTCACACTGTATCTTTCGATCAATTTGAGAAACAAATCGGGTCTGCCAAGGTATGATAAACTCCGTATCTCTATGTGTACCTGTATGGAATACAATAACGGTCGTTACTGTAAGTATGGTTATTATGTCTAATGAGTGCATTGCAGATGGATGTAAAATTAACCTGCCTCTTCGTGTGTACCTGTTCAACAGGTATAGAGTTCACAAGGTCACATCATACTGGTTTATTTTTTTTTGGTGGGGGGGGGGGGGTTAAGGAGGTTAGGTAAGGTTCTTCTTGATAGCGAGGCATATCCTATCGTCGAATCAGATACAAGCATATAGTTCATTGATCGAGATCCGCTGTGGAGAGGCTCCGTTATTTTAGTTCTACTATACAAATTACTCCGTATAATATTAAGATTGGCCCACTACTCCAGTGAGTCTGTGACTGGTAGCCCACAGGGCGTATGCTTACAACAGTCGTGGCGTTCCGTACGGAGTATTGTTATCGCTGCATTGCAAGCACTGGCAAAGATCAAAGGGCGGAATATGGAGACACATTGATGTGAATGGCAATTGGATAAAATAAATAACGTGGTTTCCGGCTGTCCTGGCCACCCCCAAACATCATACTAAATATAAAATTTTACAACTTCATCTCGCTATGCGGTTGTCCAGGAAAAATGGTAATTTTTGTAAGGGGCCGGTTAGGGGCTGGTTAGGCTCCAGTACTACTTAACAAGACTGCGGTAACTAGCTATCGCCACAATCTGGTAAGCGTCCTACGAAAATGGTTTCTCCGAACACGACAATAGAAACTCCGATATGGATGAAATTCCCGACAAGATATACACAATCAATTGATTAGACAGGGAGCCGAGCAAGGACAGGGCCGGACACACGTCACAGCTAAGCACAGAGAACGTGCCAGTGTTGATCGCTCTTCAAATATCTCTCCATCATCACCCGTCCATAGCGCTGCAAACCATTCACATTGCAAAATGACCACACAACCCGGCCAGTTTCTTGCAGGAAAGAGGATCATTGTGGCCGGCAGCGGGTTCGCGGGTCTGGCATTCGTAATTGCCCTCGACCAGCTATGGCAGCGCTCTACCCTCGATCGTCCGGAGGTGCTGCTGTACGAGCAGGATAGCCGCGATGAGGCTATTGAAAAGGAACCCTACACCCTGTGCATCAACGGGGCCAGCCAGGATGATGGGCTCGTGGCTATTCAACAAATGGGATTGCTGGACGAGGTTCGGAAGCACTCGACCGTCAACAGTGGCAACATCCGCGTGTGGTCCGATAATTGGAAATGGCTGTCATCCATCAACCCGACCGCGTATGGGAACCTCCCCGCTACTATTCGCATTACCCGTCAGAATCTAAAGCGTATTCTTATCGAGAGGGCTGAGCAAACTAAGACTGTGTTGATATGGGGCTCTGCCTGTACGTCAGCCGAGCGTCTGGCGAACGGCAATATTCGTGTTTCTATCTCCGAAGGGAAAGGGGGAAGCGAAACCACTTCTATAGAGGACTGCGATCTTCTCGTTGCAGCCGATGGCCCGAACAGTCGTATCCGAGCCTGCTTTCGCCCCAACGACATGAGAACCGAGTACGCCGGCGCAACGCAGATTGGCGGTATATCATATCTTCCGCAGGGTCTCCCGAAGCCTATTAATGAGGACTTTGTGCTACAGATGTCGTCCGGTGAAGGGGTCTGCTGTCTTTACCACCCATTCGATAGAAACACAATCGAATGGGCGCTGAGCACTGTAGGACCCGAACGCGAGGCGAAAATCAGCTTCAGTCCCGATGAATTCAACGAATTGAAGCAGGAAGCCCTAAAAACCGCCTCGATGTTCCAAGAACCCTTCAAAACCGTCGTTGAGGCAACGATCCCTAGCACCGCATTTATCCGACCCGCGAAGGAGAAGCCCGCCTTCCAGCACGATCCTCGTCAGCCCGGAGTTATATTCATCGGCGACGCCAACCATATTCTCAGCCCGTTTGAACTGCTTGGCGCAAATATGGCGCTTAAGGATGGTTGGGACCTAGCGGAACAAATCTGTGGCAACATGTCCCTTGGTGCGGCGGTTGCCTCTTACGACAGGCTTAGCATTCCCCGTTTCCAGCATGCATTCAACTTCTCGCATGAGCGGATCAACTTTGGGCACTGCACGGGTGGCAAGTGGACCTTTTACAAGTATGGCATGGCGGCTCAGCGGGCATTGAAAAAGGTCCATTGAATTGGCGAGCTGGGAGTGGGGATACGGGGCCCGGGGATGGTTGGATGATGGCCTGGGGCTGTTTCCAACCTTACCTATAGAGTTTGGTGGAGTACATCCAGATGCCGGATTCACAGTTATTCCATGATTGGAGGTAGCAGGGCCGGATATTGATCTTTCTGTACATAACACAGCTCTCTGATACTGTCGAAATCCATGGCGATGCACGGCTGGAAAGACCCCAGGAACACTTCCATGGCCCGCTGCGGACGAGGATATTTAATAGTGTTAAGACTCAAGCATCGTAATCCATCCATTCTACTATGTACCTACCTACGAAGAACCACAACCTTAAGATATATCACGCTACCGGGTTACACATCTCGCCTTCCCGGGTAGTACACCGACTCATAAATGCCTACTGTCAGAAAGTATCCGCTTCTATCTACCTCGTGACTCGATCGGTTGATTTTTTTCTTTTAGACAGGGGAGAAGGAATGTTAATGGATTGGATTATGTTGATAAGATCATAAGACGAGGTTCCAGTGGGATGCGAAGAAAATAAACGCATCTGCGCCAACTAGGTAGCAAGAATTGGTTGTGGGAGCCTCAAAGGTACCAAGAATTACCCCCTGAACGAGAGGGTTGGATTTTCATATCTTCCATCATTAGGTACGGCTAGCTGTTATAGAAAACAATATCAAACTTAACAGTACAGTCATCATCCATTCGGTTGTCAAGGCTGATTCCTCAATACATTATGCGGAGAAATCCCATGGCCTCATTAGTATACATGTATCCAGCCGTAGGTCGTTTGAACATACCGACCTACCTAGTACCTCCATGCCGACGAATGACACCCTAGGTTACCTTAGAGTACCCCCATAACTTAGTATTACCTACTGCCATTTTTACTGCCTCATACCCTCAGCACCCGTGGTTATTGGTACCATGTGCTATCTCAATTCCTAGCAACATGGTGTGGTGCGAACAACGGAAGCCCAGGTTAGCCTACCGTCTTAAGAGTAGGACGGTCAGACATCCGTAGTGTAATCCGTAATGAGAATCTATTACCGATGTTGAGAAGTACACTGTCGATGCCCTGAATTATGCCCAAACTCCGCCCTACGCCGCCATCTGTAAGGTTAGGTTTGATTCTGAACAAGCCGCAGCGAAAAAAATTAGGTTGTCTATCATAAATTGGCAACCAATCTTGAAGATATTAGAGAATCCAATACAAAGGAAATAATGTAGGAAAATGGTAGTAAGAGGTACGGAGTTGAGTAGATAGTATCTACCTCAGAGCAAGCTCACAGTCTATGGACAGTCTATAGAGGGTCGACAGAAACGGAAGGAGGCAAACAGAGCAAACTCGATGCTGGTGGAGGTGGAGAAACCTTGTCAGGGTCACATGACAATCTATTTGATGCAAGATCAACAACTGCCTGCACGGAAAAGTGACAGAAACGATAACTCAAGACTTGAACCGATCAGATGGGACATGCGTGCTCTTTGCAACAACATCAGCCGCAAGGGCTGCCAAAGACGCGCTCTGCATGATGCCGAAGATAGACACCTCGGCACCGGCATGTTGGAGCAGCATATTACGCAGCTCAACTGCAACAAGGGAGTCGATACCAAAGTGGGCGGGCTTGTTCGCTAAGTCAATGTCAGAAGCGGGGATCATGAAGATATCCGACAGCTTCTCCGCGATCGCAACGCCGACGAGGTCAACCGCCTCAGCCGACGAGGACGCAGCAGCCAGTCGGCTGGCCAGCGAGCCTGAACCGTCTCTGGCTCCGGCGTTCTTCTGGTCGTCCTCGGCCGGCTGCAATGCCACAAACCGAGCATCGCGTCCCAGGGGAGAGTCACCATCGACGTTCCAGTGGGAACCGGGCCCCGAGTGCAACCCGATGACGACCTGAGGCTCGTATGAGGCGAGGATAGCGCTGTCCAGGATGGCCAGAACCTGCTCCTCGTGGATTGGGATGTGGCCAATACGCTGAAGACGAGTCAGCACGCCAGCAGTTTCCTGAGCAACACCAATTCCCTTGACAGCGCCGAGGTCAATAGCCACAGCTGGCAGACCTCGTGCAACACGCCAGCGGGCAAGCGCGTCTTGATAAGATCCCGCTGCCGCGTAGTTGGCCTGGCTGGCGTTGCCGGTGACACCGACTACAGAAGAGAGAATTACGAAGAAGTCCAGGCTGTCGGGGGCGTTGAACGATTGATGCAGGTTCCACGTGCCGTGTACCTTTGGCCGGATGGCAGCTTGCCAATTGGCCAGCGACATCTGCTCGAAAAGCACATCCTGGAAAGGCAGGGATATTAGCAAAATGTCTCTCTAGAGCTGCAGGGGCTTACTCACCTGCAAAACCATGGCTGCTTGGATAATGCCGCGAATGGGCGGAAGGCCACGTTCCTCACAAAAGCGCAAGGCGCGAACCAGATCATCCTGATCCGAGACATTGCAACTCACGGCCTCAACACGGACGCCGCCCGCGCGAAGCTCATTGAGGAATGGGGAATCCTGACCAGCGCGGCCAGCACTCCGTGACATGAAGATCAGATTTTTGGCACCTCGTGCCACGATCCAGTGAGCAATTGATCGACCAATTCCACCAAGACCACCGACAATGAGATAGGATGCTTCAGAAGAAAATTTGGCTTTGGTGGTTCGTGGACGAACTGGCACCATTTCCCGCGGGCCCGTGGAAAGGACCACCTTGCCCATATGCTTGCCAGTCTGAAGCAAACGGAAGGCCTTGGCAAATTCGCCCATTGGGAAAGCCGTGACCGGGTGTACGGGGGCCACGGCCTGATTCTCTAGGAGCTGAGTGATAGCGGTCATCACACGATGCACCTCAAGAGGGCTGTGCTGCATCGAGGCCAGGAGATAGAAGGCCGAGAAGGAAACCTGGCGGGTGAAGGGCCGCATCTCGAGGTGACTGTTAATTTCAAGATCTCGCTTACCAATTTCCAAGAAGTGGCCGAATGGAGCCAGGACGTTGAAGCTTTCCTGCAGCAGGGGGCCGGCAAGTGAATTGAGGACAGCATCAACACCGCGACCGTGAGTCGCCGCAAGAACCCCGGCAGCAAAGGATGCGTCGCGACTGCTGAAGATATGGTCATCCGGGATGCCGTACTTGGTCATCACCAGCGCGCGTTTCTCGGCAGTTCCGACGGTGGCGTAAATCTCGAGGCCCAGATGCTTTGCGATCGTAATCGCAGCTTGCCCGACACCACCAGCTGCGGCGTGAATCAAGACGGTCTGGCCACGCTGCAGACGAGCGATGTCAATCAGGCACATGTACGCGGTGCAGAAAATGACGGGCAGTGAGGCGGCATCCTCGAAGCTGAGCCCCTCCGGCATATGCGCGATGCTAGTCCACTCCACACGCACGCAACTGCCAAAGGGACCGCGCAGCAGACAGAAGACTTTGTCACCCACAGCGTAACCACGTTTGGCAGCCTCGGTCCCAAGCCGCTTGATTATTCCGGAGCATTCCAGACCCATCACTCGTTCGTGGAGCTGGCCCATAGCCACCATCACGTCACGGAAGTTGACGCCGTAAGCGCGTGGCTCGACCTCAACCATGTCGGGCGAAAGATCAGAGGTGGCACTGACGACAGAGGGGTCATCATCGAAAGCGATAGTGTCCATCAGACCGGGCATCCCAACGTGCATGCTCAGAGGCCGGTCCGGCTGATACAACGGCTGACTGACTACAGTAGATGTGCCCTGATCAGCAATATCGTCGGGGGAGACCGCCTTGCTCCGGGCCTGGTCCTTGAGGATTCTCGGAACCAGGATGACACCCTCCCGCACTGCGTACTCGAACTCCCCTGGCTGAGAGTCAGCAGCGCCGCTGAAAGCCTCCTGCAACACTTGCAGGATTGTAGGTACACTGTCCAGAGACCAAAGGGGAGTACTGGGGTCTAGATCCACAGTCACAAAAAGTCGAGTCGGGTACTCGTTCCGCAGAGAGCGAAGGAATCCCTGAGCGAGTGCCATCTCCGGGTCTTGGGAGTCAACCGCGGCGCCCCGTGTGACCCACAGCAGACCTTTAGCATTGATAATCATTGTCCTGATCCCCTCCATGGTCACTTCATCGAGATCCCGGAGAAGAGGTTTTTCGATTTCTCCGACAAAGACGCAAGTTTTGCCTGCAAGCGAGGCTGGCGCTAATGAGTCGATATCGTAGACACAGGGCAGCGAGCCAGCACCCGAACCAGCCTCGGAGACGGCCCGCTGCAAAGATGCCAGCCACGCAGAGTCGATCACAGGCCCCGCCTTATGGCTCGTGACGAGCACGACGTCGTGCGACGGAACTGGCTGCGACGGGCTGACCGTTGGCACAGATGCAAGCATAGTACTTGTCGTATACATGTCGTCGGCTTCGCAGTCGGGAATGTGGACGTCCACTCCATTAAAGCCGGAGTCCTTGAGCGATTGGTCCCAGGATAGGACACTGACTGAACGGCACTGCGGGCCAGCAAGCTTGTTGTCGTCCTGCCACCACTCAGGAAGTAGGCCGAAAACAAATTGCCGTTCGAGACTGTCTTGCGTCCTCTCCACCAGGAGCAGCTTACCCCCTGGCTTGATCAGACTGCGTACATGAGCCAGGCAGTCGGCAAGAGAGCCCGTCGAGAGCAAAGACTGGTTCGCGATGACAAGATCGTAACTCTGGGACTGGAATCCCTGTGCTAAGGGGTCTCGTTTAATATCAAGTGTCTCAAAAGCCAGAATACCACCCCACGCGGCAAACTTTTCTAGAGCAGCGGCCTGAGATTCTTCATCCCACGATTGCTTGGCGATGTGATACGATCCAGCCAGCGGACCTCCAGACTCAGGCGTCCGTAGAGCCTGGAGCATGGCAAGTGTTGAAGCGGCGGCGGGGGCTTCAAGCTCGAGAATTTGCGCTCGGGGGTTTTTGTGCACAATCTGACGCAGCAAAGCAGCAGCCTGGGACACTGCTGTAGGCTGATCTTGCTGCTTGTACTGCTCCAGCAGCCCGTTTTCCATAATCAGCTCGATGGGGGCTTTTTCGCCACGAAGGATGGCAGGGAGGTTCTGCCCCAAATGGCAAACCATTTTACCGTGGACAGTGGCTCCGGCAGCGAGATGCATCCGAATCTCTCGCTCGGCCTTGGTGTCGAGGAGCCAACCTGCGCTGCCAGCACCGAGTTTTCCTTCCTTTGCCTCGGCTTCCTGTTCCTGCATCCACGCATAAAATTTGACACGTTCTGTACCAAGCTTACCCGCTTCATCCGCCGAGACTGCGGTTAGTGCCTCTTGGATGTAGTAGAGACACACACGTCGGAGATCTGCTATGGCCCGTATCTCATCTTGATCAAGCTGATGTCTGAGGCTAGCGGTCTGGAATCCAAGGCTTGCATCAGGACCCCAGTGCACTTTGGTGCAAAGCTGTCTCTCCCATGGCCTTCGGTCCCCGCTGGAAGCGCTTCGTCCCAGAGACGAGAGCACCAGATGCTTGATTTCAAGAACAGGCTTCGCACCCTCGGGGGCGTCTTTGTCAACCATAGTGATGTCAGAGTCAATGCCCTGCGCATCCGCCCGGTGCAGGAAAGCCTCAGCCTTGAAGACATGCCCGATTTGGTTGCTGATCTTGCTCGAAATCCAGATGCGGTCAATTGACTGGAAGACTCTTGGGGAATCCTGCCGGTACTCGGTGCCCGGAAGAGCAGTGAAGGTGGCCTGGGCAGCGGCGTCGAGCATGGCCGGATGCACCACGTGGTTATATGGCAGTTCCTTGGCTACCGAAGTATCAGGGACCGCAACTTCGCTAATTGACCGCATCTCATTTCCAGATTGAATAATGCTCTTGATGTTCCTGAACGTCGGTCCGTATTGAAGCCCGAGATCGGTCAAGACATTCCACATGTCGTCCGGATTGATACGTTTGGCATAGCCGGCTGTAGGGTCCAGCGGCTTTTTGCTCTTCTCGATGCCGAGTCCTCTCGCCTGGTCTGGATCGCCGAACTCGATCAAAATCAATCCGTGGGCATGCTGTGTCCATTCGTTGTCCGCAGTGACCGAATAGATCTCAAATTGCTTCCAGTCTCTCATACCAATCGCCTTATCACTGACCGGCCGCAGCACAGTTTGGATCTCCAGACCCTCTGTGGTGTCCGGAATAACGAGGGCCTGCAGGACATCCACGTCTCTGATCTCGTAACCGGAAATCTGCTTGGGGATATACTCGCCCTGACCCTCTGCGAGCAGATCAAGCTGTTGCCGGGCTGCTTCGATGGCCAGAGAGACGAAACCACACCCGGGGTACAGCATGTTGGACTGTATCATATGGTCCCGAACCCACGGCGACTCTGAGGGGCGGAGAATGTGTCTCCATGATGGCACGTTCAGATTCGTACCAGGAACTAACTGACCAAGGAGGTGATGAGGTGCTTGAGAGCGCTCGCGTAGCGCCTTGCTGAATCGCGGCTCGATCCAATGTTTGATCGAGTGGTTCCAAGGGTAGGGAGGAAGGTTCGTGAGCACCCGAATCTCAGACCCCCGACCGTGAGGGAAATTGATCGCTTCCATGTCAACCGGATAACCCTCACGGACCAAGTTTGCTGCCAGAGCTTGGAGGCTCTCCATTGCATTGGTGTGTCGAACAAGGCAGCCGTAATATGGCAGCTCGATACCTTCAAATTCAGGAAGTCCCAAGACTTCCTGGATGGGTCCTCCAAGCGCAGTGTGCGGGCCAACCTCAACCACCAGGTCAATGCTGGAAGGAGAGGCATCCGACTCGGCGTTCAAATCACCCAAGACCATCTCTGTAAACGCATCGACGAATAGGACTGGCTGCAGCAGGCTACCGACCCAATGGTCTGCATCCGCAATCTTCTCCGCACTGTTCATGCGGTAACCGGTCACAGGGGATGCGTAGGCGATAGACTCCATGCGATTCACCGGTTTGGCTTGAGTATCTTGCATATTGCGCAGGGCGGCCCGATAGTCCTCCGCGATAGGGGCCATGTGGTGAGAGTGGTATGCAGTTTCCACTCGGAGTTGGCGGCTAAACACACCATCCTTCTGTAGCATCGCCTCCAGTTCCAGTACCGCGGCAACATCGCCGGCCACGGTCGTGCTCGATGGGCTGTTAATGCAGGCAATGACGGCTTTGGCGTCACCGGTGAGGTTATTCAAGTAGCGCTCCGCGTCGCGGTGACCGAGTCCCACCGCAATCATGCCTCCTTTGGAAGTGGAGCGCTGGGTCAACTCGGCCGCCAACTTGCTACGAAAGTATGCGATTCCCATGGCCCTCCGGAGGCTGATCGCTCCAACGGTATAGGCTGCCGCAATTTCGCCACTGGAATGACTGGTCACGGCGGCGGGCTTGATGCCCCAAGAATCCATCAGACGAACCAGCGAGATCTGCACGGCAACACAGATGGGGATGCTAAATGCGGTCTCGTTCACTCTCGTGCTCTTGGCATCGCGGTGAAGCTCTTCCACCAGAGACCAGTCCGCGCCGAGATCCTGGAGAATGGTATCGGCCTCCTTGATCGAGGCTCCAAAGACCGGGTAAGTGCTGATCAATTCCCTTCCCATGGCATACCACTGAGCACCCTGTCCAGTGAACACCATACCAATCCTCGGCTGCCGTGAAGCAACCTTGGACGCCCGGAAGTTACGGGACTCAAGGGCTGCCGCTACTGCAGCAATACCTTGTGAAATAGGAGCAGGGTACGTGGCGACCCACGGGAACATGGTACGGCGTTGTCCCAATGTATAAGAAAGTTCCTGTAGAAAGACCTTGGCCTCCGCGTCACTGAGACCCTTCTCGTTCTGCTCTTCAAGGAAGGTCTTCAAGTTGGAGACCATGACTTTGGTGGTCTGCTGATCCTTACCGCTGAGGATCAACAAATTCGTCTCATATGCTGGAGCTGGTAGTGAATCTACACCAGTCAGGGCGCCATTGGTCTTGTTGGATGTCCTGTTGCCCAACATTTGAAGCCAATATTCTGCGTCTTCCATGATCACATGCGAATTGGTTCCACCGTAGCCAAAGTTGTTGACAGAGGCACGGCGAACACTTCCCGGGGGAGCAGGCCATCTTTCTAACCCCTTGGCTACCTTGATCCCCCATTCATCCAGCGAAAGCTTCGGATTGGGCTCCTCGAAGTTGATGGACGCTGGAATCATGTCATGTTCCATGGCCAAGGTGACCTTGATGACACTTGCTAGTCCGCTGGTCGCCTCCGTGTGGCCGATGTTGGTCTTCACAGACCCGATCCGTAGAGGCTCGACAGCGGAGCGTTTCTTCCCTTGGAAGACTGCAGCAATCGACCGGACTTCGATGGGGTCGCCTGTGGGTGTGCCCGTTCCGTGTGCCTCGAAGTAGTGGGTGCCTAGCGGATCGATGCCTGCGCGAGTGTAGCAGTCTCGCATCAGGCTTCGCTGTGCGTCTGGGCTCGGCGAGGTAATGGTTTCAGTCTTCCCATCCTGGTTCAGCAAAGTTTCACGAATAACGGAACGAATTGGGTCGCCAGCCGCAATGGCGTCTCGGAGACGCTTGATCACGATCGTGGCCACGCCCTCGCCACGACCGTACCCGTTGGCGCGCGAATCAAATGTAAAGCATCGGCCATCGGGGGATAGGATCCTGGGCGTAGGATTGAAGCGTTAGCCATGATCCTTGTATGATTTCCACCGTACAACATACCCTAGGGATCCCATGGCCTTGAAGTTATCTGGGTTGATCAGGATGTTCGTGCCTCCCACGACACTCATGTCACACTCTCCACTCCTCAGACTCTGGACAGCCTGGTGAAGGGCGACAAGGGCAGTCGAGCAGCCCGTGTCGATGGTCATACTCGGGCCACGGAAATCGAAGAAATGGGAGATGCGGTTAGAGGCCATCGCGGTGCCTGAGCCCGTCAGGAAGTATCGTGGGAGGTTGTCCTCATCGCGGATCAATGAGTCTCTATAATCATGAACAAACGTGCCGGCAAACACGGACGTGTTGGTGCCCGCAACTTGCGCGAGAGGGAGACCAGCTGTTCCTCAGGTAAGCTTGCTATCGCAGAAAAGTTATAGTAGGCCCACCAGGGGACCTTACCATTCTCCAGGGCCTCGTAAACTGACTCGAGCTGCAGCCGGAATTGAGGATCTAACGTCTGTCGGTGGATGATATTAGCAACCATTTCTCGGTCTGGTCAACGTGTAACCCATGATGGATCGGGCTTACCGCCGCAGTTTCGGCCGAATAATTGAAAAACGCAGCATCGAACATCCCAATATCTTCCTTCATGAAGTGTGCACCTTTGACATGCATCTAGTTACCACCCATTAGCACCAGTCCTCGATTCCTCAAGAGGCAGAAAACCTACTGTGCCCAGTTTCTCGTTGTTGGGGTGATATGCGCCATTGAGATTGAAGCGAGAGGCTGGAATCTCACTCCAGGCACTCTTTCCTTCGGCCACCAGCTTCCACAAGCCTGAGGGACTGGATGCATCTCCAGCAAACTTGCATCCTATGCCGACGATGGCGATGGGCTCACTGGCCCAGGCTGGCCCGGTGCTTCCCATAGTTGTGTGGAAGAGACAATCGCTACAATATTTTGGGTGGAAAAGCAACCGAGGAATGGGCGTCCACGAAATATACTCGAGAATGAATCACGGTCGAGTAATCAATCTATAGGTCTAAACGATCGACGATGATGGTAGAAAATGGCTGGTTAAGATGGCTGCTTCACGGTTTAACTGGTCAAGATACATGGCGGGAACCGGGCTGAAACATCCAAGACCCGAAATTCGCACCGATATCTGGAAAGACTTTCCGGCGGATTTTGGTCTGCAAAGATGGTGAGATTTGATGCGCGGCTCGTGTTGTTGAAGATGCGCCCGCGGCGGACTAAAGAGGCGCATCCACCTCCGGACTTGCAAAAAGTCCGCCACCACCAACCGCCGATAGTTTAGGCGTCGATGTGGTGGATTCGTTCCGGAAACCCTTTTGGAGCTTGGGTGTACTACGTATGCCTGGAGCCCGGCTGTAGATCGCCACTGATGGATATTGATGCTTCTGGCCCACGGCAAAAATCACCAGTGGTGCTTTCGGTCCAAATTTCCAAGTTCTGTAAAGCAATTCTACACGACAGCAGCCGAGGTTTGATCACCCTTAGGACTAGGTAGCTGTCGGATCGAACTTAAGTCGATAATGAAATATAGTGCACGATATACAAATTCCCTTGGGACCATGAATGGTGTTCTATAGATAATTCCTGGAATGCTCCTAGACACGCAATCTAGAGCCTCCACTATTCAACAATGAACGCTTCCCTTAACATGAGCCTTGGCAAATGCTCAAGGTTTGCACAGGCTATTGTGCATAGAAGAGTCCGCTAGGCAGGATCAGCCTTACCATATATTTTCCTCTGGTTGGTAAAAGATTGTGGATAAAGGGCTCGAGGAGGAATCATTTGGAGGATTTCGGGGCAGGAAATGTTGAGCCCCGGGTAGAACATCGTAAATTCGCATCCATCCTTAATCATTCCAGACTACAATGGAGGAATCCCTTACATAGGACGTCCATCTTGTGATTATACAATGATCCTATGATTACAGGTTGGCCAGAAAAAGAGGATATACGTTGAGAAGAGTACAAGTCGAAATGCACAATATATTCAGCAAAAAGAAAAAAGAAAGAAAATAATCAAAAATCAGAAATCAAAAATCACATCAATCTAGCTAAACTCCCGAAAACATCAAATTACGATGAAAGGAAACCCATCTCCTTCCAAGCTCTCACATAGCCCTCAACAACGGCCGGACTCACTGGCCCCAACGAAGCCATAGTCTTCGAATGCTCCTTCGTCTTGGTAGTATCCAGAATCAACCCTCCGCACGACATGCGCTCGTAGTCGCCATCCAACCAGTGGACAATCCGGATAGCTGGATTCTCCGACTCCTGCAGAGGTGAGCGGGTGATCCGTCGGAGCCAGTGGCGGTATGGGACGATCCCGTCCGACGGGATGCCGATAGCGCGCGCCAGAACGGGCGACATCTCCTTCCATGGCTGACCAACAGGATTGTCAATGTGATAGACAGGGTAGGACTCTGGCGCATTGGCCTCGTTGCCGATGTGAAGCAACTCGGAAATGGAGGCCGCAGCCGCGTCCACAGGCACCCATTGCATAGTCCCATCCAGGTCGGGCCAAGCGCGCAAGGATTGGGCCGACTTCACCATGAACGAAAAGTGTTCAACGGGGTTCCAGACGCCACTGGTTGTGGAGCCTGCGATTTGCCCCGGACGGACCACCATAGGCCGGAAGAGGACCGGGTACTTGTGGAGTGTCTCATCCAGCATGCGCTCGCAGACCCATTTGCCTTCGCAGTAACCGGTGGGCAGAACTGCAGAGATAGGAACCCGTTCCTCAGGAATGCGTCCTCGGCCTGCATGGCCAACAACGCCGATAGAAGTGACGAGCTGGAATCCAATGCGTTGGAAGTCATCATCGGACTGTGAACAATAGGCGGCGTCACGCGCCAGATCCAAGAGATGCCGCATGGTCTGGAACTGAGGAACAAAGCCAGGAAGGGCCCGTGTGCCGCTCATGGGCCAGGCGTTGTGCACGATATGGGTGACATTCCGCACTAGCCATTGATATTCTGACGCGTCCAGACCGAGTTGAGGCTGGGCGGTGTCCGTTTCGAGAATGCGCAGTTTGGAGTTGGCAGTTGGAGAAAGGGAGATGCCGCGACTGGAAAAGGCATCGGCTTGTCGGCTCTCAACCGTTGTGAGGCCTCTGCGTCGGTTCACACAAACCACGTTCTTGACGTCAGGATGCTCTGCAAATGCAGCAACCAGGTGCGAGCCCAGACTCCCGGTGGCTCCAGTGACCAACACGACGGCATCGTGTACGTCCTGACACGACTTTCCATTCCTTTTCGCGATGAGCTCATCCAGACTAGGCGTGGCCCAACCAGCCGTATGCTCGGCAATGTACTTCTCAGCTTCAGACTCGCGCGTCGCCAAATCACGCGTGGGCTGGTCAGGCAACTTGGTCAGTGGTGGTGGGATTGGAAGAAGTTCCATAGCAGGCCCGCTTGCCAATGCAACAACAACCCGCTGGATGTTATTCTCGGGCAGATGACCATCAGTCCAGTCAACATGACCAAAGCCAGCGGATTGCAAATCACGCGTCCATTGTTCAGTAGGAACGACCGCATGGGTGCGTCCATCGTCGAACACCCACCAGCCTTCGAACAGACCAAAGATCAGGTTGGATAGCGCAGTATCTTCAGTTTGTTCAAGCATCATGAGCATGCCATCCGGTCGTAAGGCCTTGTGGACGTTCTTGGCAGACTCGACCAGATTGTGCGTTGCGTGGACGGCGTTGCTGGCGATGATGATATGCTGGCCACAGATCTCATCCGCAGGGGCCTTCTCAATGTCATGGACAGCAAAGCGCATGAACGAATATTGCTTGCCCATGGTACGCCGTGCTGCAGCAACCATGGAAGATGACAGATCAGTGAAGGTATACTCCACCGGGATATTCAAGGATGCCAGCAATGGCACGAGAATCTGCGTGGTGCCACCCGTTCCAGCGCCCATCTCCAAGATCTTTAATGTTCCTTGCTCGCCTCTTGCTTTTAATTTGCTGGAAAGAAGACTGAGCACCTCGCCCATATGGCCTCCAAGCATGGCAGCAAAAGGGTTGTGTCGGTAGTGTGCTGCCATCAGTTCGCGACCCTCACTGGAACCGAAGAGAATCTTGATGCCGTCGGTCTCGCCCTTGAGAATCTTGGCCAAGGGCTTTCCAGCATGGTAGATCAGCTTGACTGTCATAGCCCATTCAGGGATTTCGTTGATCAAGTCCTCCATCACAGCCTCGCTGGGCTTGGGCGGCACCGCGACTCCGGTCCTTGTCACCTGGCCAGTGGTAGGGTCAACATCCAGCAGGCGGGCGTCATTCTCTAAGAAGGTGTACAGCCACTGCACAAGACGGTCGTATTCGGACTGGAAGGGGATACGCGGGAGAGTGTCGCCTTTGGCTGCCGAACGCAGAGAACAGCCCAGCTGTTCAAAGGCTTCCACAATCAAAGCAACACACAGCCGGCTAGTACCAGCACTGACAGCGCTGTCTGCATTGTCCACATGCTGATCGCGAAGCTTCTGGTCAGTACTCAGCTTGACCTTGCCGAAGCATTCCAGAAGATCCGCGGACGAGAGCTCTAGGTCCTTAGTGGCAGGAGTAGACTTGACTGGGTCAGGTGTAGCGATGCGTGTATCGGCGCCGGACGGAGGAGTGGCCAAGCTATCACCGTCACTGCTTGACCAGTCATCGTCATCCGATGAGGATTCGTCGCTGACATCGTTGGCTTCGGCATCAACTGGGGCAGCACCGCCGTCTTCGCCGAACAAAACACCAGAGATGACCACAACGAGCTGCCGGACACTGGTTGCCTGCAGCAGCATATCCTGATCCATCGCCTGCTTGAAGACGACCTGGACTTCACGAGCAAGCTCCATGCCCATAAGTGAGTCGATACCAATATCGGCAACCTCAGTATCGAGAGTGATCTCGCTGGAATCCATGCCAGCAACCGTCGCGACAAGCTTGCGAATATCATCACTGATGTCAGGTCGTCCGGACTTGGAGGGCTTCTTCTTCTCCTTCTTCTGCTTCTTCTTTGCTGGTTCCTTCGGGGTATTTACCACACGCGGAACTGGGTCTTGACGCTGCGATGTCAAGCCAGGAGCGAAGTTGCCGGCATCATTGCCTGTAGCTGGGCTTGGTGTGGTGGCGCCTGACGCGGCGCTTGTCGAGGTGCGCAAGACCGTCTTATCTTTCGTAAGTTTGGTGAGCATTCTGCTCATGGAGGCCTTGGAGATGCGAGAGTATTGGATTCCCAGGAAGAACTCAGCCAGCTCGCCGGTAGTAGCATCATACACAAAGACGTCGCTCATGTAAGTCGTGTCAGATTGGCGGGTGTTGCGGACATATACATGCCAGTTCTCCTGGGAGCGATGGGGGCCAATAAGTCCCCGAGGGGACCTCATCGACAAATCAATGCCCGAGGCGATATACATATCGCCCGGCGCTAGGTCCGTCATGCAGTTGACCCAAATGCCAGCGACCTGACTGAAACTGTCATCCAGCAAGGTGTCAAGCATGGTCTTGCCAGCGTGACGACCCACCACACGACCGGCACACTCATCAGCAAGACCGACAACCGAGCGAACACCGCGGTACATGTCCGCATAGTCAACGAATTCGCCAAAGGTCTTGTAGACATTGCGGCCTTGCAGAACTTCGACATTCTCATTATCCCCAGCCGCAGCAAGCAGCTCGAGAGCCCGAGAGTGTGGGAAGAGGCGCTCAAAACGTGCGAATTCTCCGGCGTAGGCCGGGTCATTTCCGGAGCGTATGCGCATCCCCCCTTGCACGTACATTTGCTCATCATTACCAGACGTGATAGAAGTGCTCGAGAGGCTCCACTCGCATTGTGTAAGGTCACCATCAGCAGCCTTGAAGTCAAGCCAGACAGCGCGCGAAGAATCGACACAGAGAGGTGAGTGATTGACCATATCGTGAACAATGGGCTGCAACCCCTCGTCCTTCCATTCCGCATGAAGACTGAACAGCGCTTCAATGGCCATGTCAACCTGCAATGTACCCGGGCAGATGGGTGCCGTGTGGGCGATGAGGTGACCAAAGACATATTTCTTGTACTCTTCCGAGCCGGTGTTGATGCGGAAGCGAGCCCATTTCGCTGTGCGTTTGCTGGACTTGTTACTCTTGCGCTTTGCCTGCTCGTCCATGTAGCCGATGAATGACCAAAGACCAACACTCTCGTCATCTCCTTTGACTTCGGCTGGTTTCTCGCTGGGGCCCAGGCGTGCCACGGCCTTTTTGACGGCATCGACAGGGGACTTCATCTCTAACCAGTGCCGAGACTTCTCGAATTGATAGGGCGGAAGGATAAGCGTGGCGTATTCATTGGTCTGGGAGGCGTGGTGCGGCCAGAACGAGACCCGTAGGCCTTGTCTCCATAGAGAGACCGTCGCATCCGTCAGGCCGTCCAGTCCGCTGCAGTTGGTGATCTTCACTGCCTGGAAGTCGTGCGACCTTCCTCCAGTTGGCAGCGCACGGCTCGCCATAACCGTAATACCAGAGCTGGAGCCGGCCTCGAGGAAGATGGCCGATGGGTGCTCCTCCGCCAGACGCTGAATGGCCTGGCAGAAGAAGACAGGCTTGCGCATGTGGTTCGACAAATACTCGGGTGTCAGATCACTAGTCGAGAATCTTGTCTTTGTTGAAAGCTCAATGGGAATTGAGGGCTGGTTGAAGGTCAGGTCCTGACCGATCTCTTGCAGTTGCTCCACGAGAGGGTCAACCAGGGACGAGTGGAAGGCATTTGTGACGTTCAGCCTCTTGCTCTTGATGATAGAGAACTTTGTCTCCTGCGCAATGGTGTCTGCAATTGCATCAATGGCCTTTGTGGGACCAGCCAGAGTGAAGCTTCGCACGCCATTGTAGCAGGCAATCTCAGCCGGGATCACATCAGGACTTAGCTCTCTGAGGCGACGGCCGGCGTCGGCAACGAGTTCCTGAGCCAAGTATTCGTCCGCCTCGATAGCCATCATTGCACCCTTGTCTGTGCCCCAGGCCTCGCGAATCAGGCGAGCACGTCCTGCTACCAATCGAACGGCGTCAGAGAGGCTGAGGACCCCTGAGATAGAGAGTGCCACGAGTTCACCAAAGCTGTGACCAACAACGGCAGAAATCTTTCCAAATAGACCGCAATCAATCCAAGATCGGGCACAGGAGTACTGCGTAGCAAAGAGCATTGTTTGTACGCGGACGGGGTCCTCTTGTGGTGAGTCCGAGAAGATGGCCGGAAAGATGCTTTCGAGGCCCAAGGATTGCATCACGCCATCACAGTCATCAAGGTGGTGTCTCAGGACAGCCACACTGTCATACAGGTTCTTATCCAGGCCAACAAAGGTCGAAACCTGGCCACCGAAGCAGAGAATAACCGGACGTTCAGGCTTGGTGGGCTCAACGGACAATGGGGAGGAATTTCCAGCAGCAATCTGAGAGACCGCATCCTGCAACTGGTTGACTGAGTTTGCGGTGAACGAGATGCTGTGAGCAAGAGACGGGTTGCAGATCCGATGCATGTTGAAAGAAATGTCGGCCAGGCTTACACTCGCCTGCGTTTTAGATAGACCTTGCAGGTAAGATGCCAGCTTTCCAGCATACCTCTGAATGCTACTCGCATCAAGTCCAGTAATCAAAAAGGGGAACCGCGGCTTTTGCTCGGCATCGGCAGCACTCAGGCGCCTGATTGACGCGTCGGTCATTCCGATATTATGGTACTGGGACTGAGTAACAACCATGGCTGCATTTGAGCCACAGGCTCCATAGTTGTTAATCAAAGCCTTCTTGCTGGTGCTATCGCTCCAGGGACGAAGAGATGTGACGACCTCTAACATGTCCGATGGCGAGGCCTTGATGCCGGGATTCATGCGTGTGAAGCTAGCCTGTGGAGGGATAAAATTTTTGTTCATCATCATTAGGACCTTGATCAAGGAGACAGCGCCCGATGCGCCCTCGGCGTGCCCAACATGACCTTTGACGGATCCGATGGGCAGAGGCGTGGAGCGAAGACCAAGCCCGCCGACGGCATTCTTGATACTCTCGTATTCAGCAGGATCACCGACAGCCGTGCCCGTGCCATGGGCTTCGACCAGAGAAATGTCGCTTGGAGCAACCTTGGATTGGCGGATAACATCTTTAAACAGGTCGGTGAGTGACGGGGAGTTTGGCACAAATACCGGGGTGCAGTTCTGGTTTTGATACACAGCCGTGCTAGGAACGCAGCCTAGGATTGGATTGCCGTCGGCGATAGCATCCGACATCCGCTTGAGAAAGACGCAAGCAATGCCATCGGCTCGACAAAAGCCGTCTCCTGCCGCGTCAAATGGCTTGCATTGGCCCGTGGGGCTCAGGAAGCTTGCCCCGGCCAGGTTCTGGAACCAAAGAGGGTTTGTGCAGAGAGCAACACCACCGGCCAGGGCTGCATTGCATTCGCCTGTGAGAAGATTACGGCAGGCCATGTGAATGGCCACTGCAGATGACGAACAGGCCGTATCGATAGTAATGGCCGGGCCCGTCCATCCGAACCAGTGAGCTACACGACCGGCAAGGAAGCTCTGCAGATTACCCGTGGCTGTGAAGGCATTGGGGCTGTGGCATGCCACATTGTGCTCATAGTCGGCTGCAGGCGAGCCGATATAAACTCCGATATGGCGAGACTTGTCTTCTTTCCGGGGGGACCTAGTGGCCTCGGTGAAGTAACCAGACTGTTCGACGGCCTGATATGACGCTTGGAGGAGTAGGCGTTGCTGTGGGTCAATCGAGGCGGACTCTCGCGGGCTGCGCTTGAAGAACTTGTGGTCGAAGGCATCCGGGTCCCGGATGAAATTGGCGTACCACTTGCGCGAAGGATCTTTGTCGCCTTCGCGGAACAAGGTATCGAATGCGATGCGGTCCGGAGTAATAAGCTCATGCTGCGACTGGCCAGTCTTCAACATTTCGGCGAATTCCTCAAGATCGTCGGCTCCAGCCACCTTGATGGCCATGCCAACCACAGCAATGTCTGAATCGTTGATATTGACATGGTTGTGTGGCTGTTCGCGTGGTTTGGCTACAGCGCCCGCGAGAGCTGCCTTGGTATTGCCAGTAAATTGATGCGGCACCCGCACCTGCAGGGGAAGCTCTGCGAAATGGACGAGCCTGGCACCCAAGGAACGAGCCAACGATGGTGGAGAGCATCGATCCGGGCCAAAAGTTGCGATAATGGCCTCCGGGTCGGAGTCAAGAATAGCCGTCTTGACCGAGACAAAGCTGCCATACCAGTTGCATTGCTGCATGAAGACGGTACGTATGGCGACCTCATGCAGAGGAACGATACCAGCCTCCACAGGCTTCCCATCTCCGGTATTGGTGTAGGTTGAGAGCGCGAGCGGGGAAGTGTCGGGGAACTGCAGGCCAGGGGTGGACTCGACAAATCGGAGAACCATCTCTGTTTTCTTTTTGGCCTCTGGTCTCGGGCTGTGGATATTCCCCCGGAGGCCGACCTCAGCAGTGGTAATGCCAGCTGCTCGCAATCGCCGCACTAGTCGTGTTGCAGCACGCTCTGACGTCGTCACTGTGCCGCGAGCGTCGTCATAGAAGACCGAGATATATGCCTCAGGGTAAAGGTCGCCGACCACACGCTCCATCTCCTGCTTCTGCTCCGCATTCCGCCAGGCCGTGGCAAAGGACTTTGAAGGGCCTTGTGCTTCCTTCTTGCTCCATTCGTCCTGGGCGTCGATCAGGGCGCCACCCAGCATGGCCAGGCGGACGGCCACAGCACCATATTCGTCGACCTGGTTTACATTATGGGCACATGCGATAGCGAAGGCGGCCACAAGTCCCATACAAAAGCCCAGAGTCACCGTCTTCTTCTCACCCACCAGCTGTGCGTGGATATCAGCCTCCGCCGGGGCCTTGCGGGCCCTCCGCTGGACTTCCAAGTACTGGCGATATTGCGTCAATTGCGTGAGGACCACCAAGGGCGAAAGAACCACACTTGGCAGGGTTTCCAATTCGGACCAAAAGTCGGCCCCCTCCTTGCTATCCTGGACGCAAGCATTCAAACTTGCAAGAAGGCGTTTCCCTTTAGCGCCGATCGCGTCGGTGATCTCAGGAAGCTGTTTGGCCAGGGTGTCCCAGTAGTCCGGAAGCTCTGCCACGGTGCTGAGGATCCATTCCCGAGAAAGTTCGTCTTGCAGTGTGCTTTGGATCTCGTCCAGGGACTCTTTGTTCACTTTCTCGATTTGTGACCCAAACAATAGGACAGTCGTTGCCTCATTGGGCTCGGTGATCTTATTCATCTTTTCGATAGGCGAACCGTCTCCAGGTCTAGACTCTAGAGTGCTTGATACCTGCGTTTTCTCCTAGTTAGACCTGATTGAAATTTAGAATTTCATTGAACTTGCATACAGTCTGAATGATGGTACAATGGTGCAGTGATACTGCCAGCTGACGATGGAATAGGTTGAATTCATTGAAGGGCTTGGAGCAGCCTACCCTGGCTCATTAACAACACCTCCCTCTCTGTCTTTACATCTTGGCGAGGATCTACTTTGCGGCGGCACGATGGCCTGTATTCTCCCGTGGTTGAAATCTACGGACATATTTGTTGTTGCCCTCCTCTCCTGGTCAATTTCACTCTCACTGTCAAGAGACGTAAAATGCCTCCGGGGGTGGGAACCGGAGGTACTTTGTAGGGGAGAAATAGTCCGTATGTTGTTGCTAAAGATAATCCGAGATGGTTATTATTATGCTTCTCCATCCGTTTATTGATAAGATATTATTACGTTACTGTAGGTTATTTTAGAGAGATTGAAACAGCAAACCACCAGCCCTTAGATGTCGATCGAAGCAGGGGTCTTGTCAGGCTCATCTAACCGGTTCTGGAAAATGCGAAAGTTAAGGCTTGTTTCAAGACGGATCCGCTCCGATTGGACCTTTTTCGGCTTCAAATCGCGACAATGTCGAAACGATGGGCGGCTCGGAGAAATAGAATGAATGCGTTGCTGAGCTTTCATGTATTTCTCCTCTATGTACGGAGCTCTTTCCGAGAAACTAAAAGTCCGAGTGGGTCTGCTTCGGGAACCAACCTCGTATATGTACCCCGTACTCCGTTCTCCGTATGGTATGGTGTGTGACGATTTACCCTAAGCATACGCTTATCAATCGATTCAAATTGTAACCTTCCAGAATTCACTGGTAAGACTACACTACAATACTCTTAAGTACGGCGAGAGCTACCACTGGGATCGGTTCGGGGCCATGGTTCACCCCGAGCACCGTTACCCCTGCGCCCTGCACGAATACGATGTGCAGACTGCAGAGTTGTCGAGTACATTACCCAGCCCCTTACAAAAACAGTAATATTTGTAAGGGATCGGTTGTTAGCTCGACTAAGCCAAAGGTGGGACATTGCATAATGGGCTAAATGACATGCATGGTCATTTGGTCCTTATCCTCTACTTTTCTTTATTCTCCCCTAGCCTGTGTTCCGTACTCCGTACCCCAGTTCATAATCTGGCCACCGGCTAGCGGCTAAGCTGCATAGCCGATTTCGGCCCCGTCTGGTCGACGCAGTAAACTAAAAGTCCGAATGAGGCGGAGAGGCCGTTCAATCTTTTGATTTTTCTTTTGCTTGCGACGATGCCTACTTTCCATGTGGAACGTCAAGGATCTATCCTTGGTGCCTAGTTGTCGAAGATTTGAGGAGAAAAGTAGAAAACCCACTCCGGACGCACCTCCAGCCTCTTCACGGTTTGCCTCCTGGAAACCCCGATAACCATACAGCTATATAGCTATATAACTATATAACTATGGCATCAAACTATGTCAAATCACCGGGAGAAACCAGGCCTTTCACCAAAATGGTCCAGGCAAAGACGGAGGAAAGGTGTCAAAAACCACGTCAGCACCACTGGCCCCCAAGCCGAAGGAACGCAAGCCGGATCGCCAGCCTTGTCGAATGGAACGGCCCGATGACATCGAGAACCCGCACAATGTCCCCTCTCCAGGAAACGGCTAATTCACCGCGTTCGGTCAGTTCGATGATGATGTGGTGAGATTTTCCAGCAACATTGTCAGCACCACCGTCGAAGCCGCGCCTAGAAGAAATACCATGTCGCCAAGAGGTGGCATCAGTTGGGAACTAGCTGGACCGTTCCGGATAGGCGCACATCCAATACCCTGTGCACTCTTCCTAAGGAACGCCATCCGGACGACCGTCTCAGAAGCGTACAGCCAGCACGCTCCTTAGTTAGGAACGCGTATTGTACAGAGTACTCTGTAGGGGGTTTTGCGCTTGGTCCCTTGATTGTTTGGGTTTAGGATTTCTGCAGATTACGGCCGCCTCAAGCCACTCTACTTCGAATGTGTCGTTTTTCGTGATCTTTCAGGTCCCAGTGGCGGTCGCCCAGAATCTTCGTCCCATTCTGGTTCTCTTGATTTATCGTCAGCGTCTTCGGTACCCCTGCATTCGTCAATATTTTGGGGCCCCGTGGGTCGAGCCCTGGCCGCCAGCCTGTATGCCGCTCTCAGCTGTGTTGGACCAATGTTCGAGCCTATCGCGTGCGTTGATCGGTTTTAATTTTGGGCTTATATGACGCAGAACCATTATTACGGGCGGAGTTTTATAGTGGCGGCTTTCTGATCGACTCCCATCTCGGGTGGCACTGGAAGGCGTGGATCACCATGATTGCGTCTTGATCCTTCGGCATCAAAGCGTTCTTTCTCACGCCAGAAACATCCCACCTAGTGCTGTTGCGGGCTTGGAGTGGCGTTCAGCTCGGGTGCGGAAGGAAAGCAATCGACCGACATACTATTCCCTCCTCGAGTGCGCTGACGTTTCGAGACATCCTGACGAAATACCTCTTTCGGCTACTACTGATGCTGACGATGGAGCCAATCCTCGTCTGCTTCACTATCTACATGATTCTCCCGTTTTACGAGACCTATTCAACACGCGTATTCTTCACGGCATATCCCATTACGTCCGCCAAGCGTCGCTAGTGGCACTAAGCTAAAGCCGCCGCTCTACCTTTTTGGGCATTTGGTAGGCATCGTCCTTGGTGGTATCTCCACCCCCATCAACCAACAGCTGAAGAATTTATGCAGTGGTACGGTCTGACCTGAACGCCATCGTCCACTCATGAATCATGATTACCATGGCGATGATATTTCCCGTGGGCCTATTCTGGTTCTGCTGGGCCTCGACTGCCACCCCTGGTCAACGCAATGTGTTCGCAGATATCCCCATTGGCTCGGGTATTTTTGTTATCTGGCTGCAGGGGCTGAACTATCTCGTTGACATCTACCTAATGTTTGCTAACTCGGCACTCCCAGCGAACACGTTGATAGATTTCATTCATCTAGGTTGGATCTATGAATCTATTGACGGGTGCTGGTTCATCAAGGAAACAAATGCGTGTACATAACATCGTCAGATTATCTAATACATGGAATGAGTTCTCCGATAGCCCCGGTGAGGGCCTTCTCGCTCGAGCTCGTCCAGCAGCGTCCGGGCGAGATTGTTTATATCCTTCAAGTTGTGAAGGGCGTTGAACAGGGCACCCAAACCGTCCTCTACCTCCTCCTTGCCCAAGGTGGCCATATGCGATGAATTGGCGTGAGAGGCGAGGAAGTCCACGGCCTGTGAGAGTGCGCTTGGCACGAATGGGTGGACCTGGAGCAAAGCTTAGGGGCCGTCCAACAAGCGCCATAAGCACGGGATTATTGGCACTTACCTTGAACTGGCCAATCCGTGGGATAACTTTGGCCAGGCTTACGAGCTCCACCGCAGCCCGGAATGCGCGCTGCTCGTAGGTCGACGCCCTAACCTGATGTTCGACCGACTGCCAATTAGCGGCCTCAGTTGTTGTGCTCAGGTAAATGGTCGCACTCTGCGCGAGGACGTAGGTGAAGATAAGCATAGGGTCGATGTCGAGGTTTGACGTTGGCGCAGGGATCGAGGGGCTATTCCGACTGTTGCTGCTACTGGGCCAATGGAAGCACTGGGCCATGCACTGTCGACGCTTTTCCACGGCTGCAGCTAGAGAGTCATGCCTGGACCAGAACTCGGGTGGCTCGCATCCCCCCTTTGATAGGCCCACAGCAGATGCGAGCCGTCGATGGGACATGCATCGCCCACACAAGGTCGCGAGCAGGATGCACTCCGCAAAGGGTGTGGCCACTGGACCCCGCCCACTGCCGTCCAAAACATCGGACAAGAAATTTGTCTGAATGGGTTGATTATTTTGGAAATTTGTCTCTGGTGCTGGGAGACGGGTGAGTATCTGAGAAGTATTAGCCAAAAGTCCCGCCTTTCTGCATCGGCCCTCTGTCGAAGATTGGGCTCACAGATGTGTAGAACTTACTGTTTCTTCGTCGAGAGTCAGCGGCCACTCGTTGCGCCAGTTCAAAAATCGATCCAAGCAATACGCCATCCAAAAGGCTCTCCTTTTCTCTTCCGTTCTAGAAAAGGGCTCCTGGGATGACTGAAGCATGGCAGGGTCACTCCCACTCCCGACGCTCTCCATACTCATAGAAAAGTCCATCGTCGCCGGTGACGAACATGGAGAGTCGACATCAAATAAGCTCGCCAGCTGAACAAGTCGGAAAGCTCTGCCCGCAGTAATCATTGCCTGGTGCTCGTCCTTGCGGAGGAACTCGTACTGCGCAAGAAGCAGCCATGACTGAATCTGCTCCAGGGGCATATTGGTGCTTGCGGACCGAGGCCGATAACTCCTCCCGCTACTGACGGGCCTGCTCTCGAGAGACCCAAGCATCGCTCGTGTTTCGACGTATAAGGCCTCCTCAATGTCCCGGAACTGTGAAGACACGGCGGCGGCGGCGGTATGCATCGCGCGCTGGAGACACGCTTGTGCTGGCGTAGGGGAGTGGCTTTGATCCAACGCCCATTCGAGATACTGTTGCTTGTGCACTATGGGAGAAATAGGGTGGACGCGTTCGAAGTATAGTTGGTCCCTGGTACGCTTAGCGACATCGCCTGCAGGCATGGGATAAACGATGGACATACAGATCTGCCCGCACCAAAGGTGGGAGACACAGGTTGTCTGAAATAAAGGTTGGAATCGCTTCGTATTGCTTTACGGGTGTCGTGGTCCCTAGGTTGGACATAATGATACCACCAGCCGCCTGCCAGTCCGTACAGGCAGCGGCCATGGGGTCCACGTTGCTGAAATGAGGCGACAGATCACAAAAGTCCCCAAAGTCGGACAGGCCATCTGTCAACTCTGGTGATTTTTCATCCGACCGTACAAAAGGAAGGGGTCCGGTGATACCATGTCCCTGTTCCAATAAGGTTGTGTCCCCATCCCGATCTGCAACAATCATTTCCCCAAATGGAGGTGTTGTTGCTGGTGTGTTCTGCGCCTTCGTTGCGGATCCATCGAGGCCATCAAGCTGGCCAACCAGTTCACGTTCAAGCATGGCTAACGCAAATGGTTATCATCAATGCTAGGTATGTTAGGTATGAACGACGGATGTTTTCTTACCAACTCGGCTTCGTAATGCTTGAAGCTGCCCTTTCTTTGGACCTCGTTGTGGCCGTTTCTCATTCACGATACACAACGTCCCATTCTCTACACAGCTTCCACATATTGGCCGAGCACGGTCACACCGTGCCTTTCGTCTTCGGCACTCCTCGCAGGCCAAACCCGGTCGTTGCCGGATACTTGCTGCCATGATCAGTGTGTTCTTTGTCGATAATAGGTACGGATAGCCACTGTGTTAAGCTTAAGCTTAACCTTGTTTGACAAGTCTAACAGTGTGACAATGAATCAATATTGGAACAGAGCTCATGACTTCTGACGAGTCCAGACTGAATAACTATTTAAACGTGGTGTAACTTAGCTCCCGGCGCCCCCTCCTCGTCTAGACCTCACTCCGCGCCTCCCAACACGAGATCTTCGATTTCTTTGGACCATCAGAACCCTGCCGAAAGGTGGCAAAGGCTTCTCTTGGGATATTTGATGCAACCTGCATGTCAGAAATTAGTTCAGGTTGGGTTATGATACGAGATATTGATGAGATTAGTTTGGTTGTAATACGAGACGCCCCTGACAACCTATGGATATTCGACGAGATAGTAAACTTTATTACCAAACCGCGCAGATGGAATCGTGAATAAGTGAAATGAGTGAAATAGGTGTGTGAGCGGAGAACATCCGGCAGGGTAATCTTCGAAACGCCACTAGTCGAAGTACCAGACTAAAACCTCGTGTCGCAATCGACTTGAGGGGGTTGCACAAAGCCTGAACAGCCCAGACATCAGCAAGTCTGACACGCATGTAGTAGGTATTAATTCAGGTACCGTACCGAATCACTAAACGCCCGGTTTCACCTGGCGCCTGATTTTCTGGTCAACCGCGACGGTAGAAATGAAGCCAGACAACCTTACAAAAGAAAAACGATACAATGACTAGACTGTTTCCAGTGAAGTAGAATACCGGATATAATGAACCTATTAGCTAATTTTTGGACTCACAGGATTGCTGGGTAGGCCTCAAGATGGTCCGACTCCGATTCCAAGGTCTTGGACCACGAATCGAAACTCGGTCACGACTCTGTGAGGTTCGACTCAGCTTCGAACTTTGAACCTGATTACGCAGGGCTGGAATGTTAGTGTGGTAACGTTACTTCCTGGGCTGGATCTCACGTTTCTGACTAAGATTCTGCCAATATTATATTACAGCTAAATGGTATTATTTAACGCCCAAATTACGTATTATTCGTATTACATCGATTGCCTTCGGCAATAAATATAATTGATATTTCTAGGCATATATTGTAGTGGGGGAACTGCTGACTCTTCTGATAGGTATATACTAATCTACCATCTTTGCCCTGTCTATACTGTTTTCCTTGTTTGATTGGTTGCTCGGGGGGAAGTATAAGTAGTTTGATGTTGTCGAGAGAAGGGAGGAACCATCAACGAGGAGGATTTTTTCTTCTCGGGCAGGTCATTCATTTGATTCAAATCCTTCACTTCAGTAACATAATTTATTCAGTACCCATTCTATCTTCGAAGATCTCCTACAGTAGGAGATTCCCTGTCGGTCATTACATCAATCAATTTGGTCCTATCTTCATTTGGTCCACTGACTCCTCTTTTGACGTGCTCGCTCTCTCTCTCTCTGTGTGTGTCTCTCTCTCTCTCTCTCTTTCCCTTTCTCTCTTTCTCTCTTTCTCTTCAGGAGTACGGCATTAGTCTTCCCTCTGCCCTCCAACCTTATGGGTAGGGTGGTTGGTTTGTCTGTTCCTCTCCAGGTGATTGCCTATCTCTCGTCCCTCGGCCTGCCTGTTTTTGAGCAGACTGCCGTTAGTGCGTCCACTCGTTTAGTATGTATTATATCTCCAAGCATATAAATCTCTATTAAACATTAAACATTGATCATTACATACAATAATTATCCACTAAATCATCCACCGAATCAACACTGAATCAATAAGGGGTAATACCCCCCTGCGCATCAATGACTGCTCGACAACGTGCTTGCCTTAAGTCGATCTGCTTCTCAAGGAACCACATAGTTAGGGCCTCGCTGCTCGAAATTGATCATAAAAAAGCTTATGATCACGAAGCATAAGGTAACGTTGGTCACCCCACTCCTTCACCCAGTCCTACACTTGCTCGATGGGTTTCAAATCAAGAAAATACAGTGGGCGTTCAATAAGAATGCACGCCATCTTGCAAACTCATTAACTCTAAAACTCCACGCTCGCGAGCAAGTCGCGCAACGCTATCAATTAGTGGTAAGATATGCTCCCCGTAGCTCTCAACTTTGGTATTTCCCTAATTATTCTCCCAAAATAAGCAAGGCCCTTTCTCAGTGCCAAAAACTGAACCTCAAAACATCCATCCGCTAAGGTGCTGCGAGATTGTATATACTAGTGATTACTTCGTTCCCTCTCCGATCTATGGTGGCTTGCGTTTACGTGGCTCACTGCCTTCCATTTTCCGGTGAGTATGGGTATATTCTCGCTGGTTGAGCGAGATCGTTTCTCAACTTTCAACGATGGGGAAAGCATGTGGTGTAAATGGTGCAGAATTCCACGAAAGTGGTTTATCAGGTGTACACTTCACCTCTATCTCATCTCTTTTTCTCCGACGGATAAAGAGGTTTGTAATCAAACAGCAGCTATCTTTAGGCAGCAAAGAGTAAATGTGGACTAATCTCCCTTAGACTCTGATACTAATTGGTTTGGTAGGGTGCATATATTATAATAGTAGAGAACGTCCTTGAGCCCTTTCCCTTGAGTTTTCTTCTTCTCCAAATCCCCATAGATGTCGAACGAGGTGCCTTTTTATTATTGACACAACGTCGTCTAGCACAGGATGGGCCCATCCTTCTTCACGTGAACATAATTGGTCCGCCGCGAGCACATCAAGCTCAATGACTTCCACATCTTCGTGAGATTTCAAGCGAGCCACAAAAAGGCCAGCACTATATATATATCCTTGTAAGCTTAGTGCCGTGATATGTATGCAACTCTCTGAAAACTTCGCATCCAAAAAAGCCATTGAGACTCTTAAGGACTTTCAGAATCTCCGGCGTTATAAAGCGTAACGATTGACGTTTTCAGGCGGAATGCCTTCGTAACATCTAACCCATTGGCAAATCCGATAAATAGAATAAGCTGCATAGACGTGGTTATAAATGGACACAGCTACTTACAAGATAGAAAGGCATTGTGGTTAACGTGAACGTAAGACAAGTTTGTCAAATATGGCATCGGAAGGATGTTCGTTTCAAAGGTGAAGTTAGTGGAGAAGAGCAACGCTTAATTAGGTTACGGTAGAATAGGGTTCGGTGCGGCCCGCCCCTAGCTCAGAGCATCAGCTCCAGGCTTCAGCCACTGTAGCGTTCGCAGCGATGTTCTTCCCCACTAGAACAAACGAATAGGAGGCCACTACGGTAGTGGCTCATATGAATCAAACGGTGGTAAATTGTAATCTCGACGCAAGAGCAGGTAACGGGGTATCTTAGGACAAATCTATCGAGAAGTAAAATAAACTGTAATTACCACTTCCTCAGGCAACCACTGACTTTGATTAAAAGTCTGGCATTGAGGTTATCAAAAAGGAAATGCTTTGATAGCTAAAATATAAACAAGAGCATCTTTCTTTCTATTCAAAGCTATAGTCATACCACCCTTTTAAACTATACCGCGCAATGTGACGTCCAGGGTCAAGAGAATAGCCTAGATCCTCATAAGTCTAGATAGGTTATCACCAATGGCTTAGAATAAAATTTTCGACCGAGAGTAAGGATAGTCCATAGTTCATAGAAAGTTAACTCGTTATATGCCGAGAAACAATCCAATAAAACACGTAAAGGAGCACGGAGACAAGGAATTCTTTCTTAGAGGCATCATATAATAAGTTAGCGCTCCCTACTCCCGAGCTTTCCAGGGCGAGGTCGCGTATCCTTGCACTATAAAAGGATACTTTGCAGACCGTCCACTTCCCCCAAGACTAAAAAGTAATAAATTTGGAAAAATTTCCTTCCTATTACAGAAATACGCTCGTTAGGGCACCCTACGCCCTAGTATAAGTGGGGTAATTTGAAGGTGAGTAATCGAAGGCTTTATGCAACTTAATTACGCAGATCGGGAATCGACCTTACTGGAGATGATATCCATTTTCTATCCGTTGGTAGAAATTCATTTCATCGCCTACATTTTATTACCCTGCTACTGCCCCTCCTGTTTCCAAATCGTGCTCAGGTAACTAATCACCTTTACCAGACTAGTCGTCTACTATACCTAAGCTATGTTCTTGTTCTAAGCTTATGACACGAGGAACCATCATCCTCCGATACGGCGACATTGTTGTACAAATAGGTATTTCCAAACAAATTACCTCGGGTGTCGGTGCTTCCAATTATATCCCGGGATCCCCGAGGGTACATTAAAAATTGCTAGCAGTTTCTGCAAGCGCTGCAGCCAATTATAACTTCTTCGCTGCCGCAGTCATTCCAGTGATGCAGCTGATGTTGCCAGACCATCGTGCCGCGGAGCGAAGATAGCTCAGAGCCAGGTCTCAATGTATGAGTAGCAGAAACCAAATGCGATTCGTGAAACGGTATACCAGACACCGAACTTCTTGATGGTTTTGTTGGGCACGCCGGCAAGAACTGCAATGAGGACTAGCCGATGTTAGCGCCATTTGAAACATTGAGACACTGAGCAGGTTTGTACATACTGGCTGCTACAAAGAAGGGAAAATTCTCGATAGCATTTTCATGCTCTGCCTCCTCCCGCTTGAGTCTTTTGAGAGTACCTCGGCTGATTTCCCCGGACTTGACTGCTGCTTTGCCAGACGTTGCCAGGTCCTCTCGCTGTGCCACATTGTTATCAATTCCCAAGTAGATCTTCTTGTACCGGGTGCTCATCCAGAAATATGCGATAAACCAGTTGGCTAGAAGCAGGCTCGCGGTGCGATTAAGAACCTGGCCACTCGGGCCATCGTGTTAACCAATCGCTGTCAGCAACGACCTGTTCAATCAGCAAAGGCTCTCCGTGATCTCGATAGTGGTGAAGGCGACGTACGACATAATTGCCGGGTTGGATTTTTGCAGGGAGTCCCCCCATTTCTTCGCGGACGGGTGGGGTTATACTCTAAGTACCTGCAGTTCTGCACGTTGGTGCCAAGACGGCGGGCGAGACGATCGCGATTGTTCGCAAGTGGCCGAGGATGCTAAACTCAATTTTGCCGGGTACCTAAGCTCCGTACTAGAAAAAGCAGACTTGCGCTACTGGACTTGGCCAGATTGGCTCTGCACGATCGCCCATCGTGCAACTCCCGTTGTGTGGAGTTATTATCCGTCGACAGCGAGGAGCCAGCTTGTCAGCCCAAGAGAGAAGCGAGACGCTAGACGGTACCAACAACGCCTGAGCTACGAGAATAAACGCGCCTACTTTGAGGGAAATCGTCGAGCGAGCAGCTGATAAGGCCTCGCAGGCAAGCGCCGCTGCTGTCGCGGCCGAAGCTGCCGCGACTATGGCAACCGCACGTCACGCAGGCAGGCTCAATACGAAGCACTCTTGTCCGACTCTATCCCGGTCATGGAGTGCGAACGCGCCCGTCTCGAGAAACGAGCGGAGAAATTCGAAACCCTGGCCCGCCGCATGGAGAAGGATTACCGCGAGGAGAAGACACTTAATACCAGTTTGATGGAGAAGATACGGCATGTGGCAGCGGAGAATGAGGGGTTGAAGGAGGAAGTGGGTGCGTTGAAGGCGGAGATTGCGGATCTGCAGGAGCAGAATCGCGATTTGACGTTTTTCATTACTAGGAGTCAGAAGTTGCAGGGGGCTGGGGAGGATGTTACGATTAGTTTGAATGCAAGTCTACCTAACTATAATGGGGCAATATGTACTCCGTACAATGCCGAGCAAAGTCAAACCATTTCGCCAGCAGTGGCTTGCTTGACCTGGCGTGATGACCCCTTTGTTGAGGTTCGGGACAAAGAATAAGCGTCTTCGTCGTGGTCACTGGATCGCAGGATCATCGTGATAGAATCCAACTCTCCTTGGTGATGAGTGTCTAGCTCTGATCCAATATTGTGATCAGATATGCAGGAAAACCGGTTGTTCACTGTGACATGGTGGGTTCGCTGGTCGACCACGCTGTTATTGGGTACGGGCTCATTTTCCGAGAGCAGCAATATCTCCACCGGATGATCGTGGATTACGGGGACTCGAAGCCACTTGTAGATAATGTTCAAAAGCGGGATTGATAGACCGTGGACGACGATCGAGAAGAAAACCAGCCAGTAAACCACTACAAAAGAAATTCCATTAGTGAAGGTAAATTCAAGCATCAAGCCACAACCTACCTGGAATCATAGCTGCTGTCAGATGATTGATCTCGACATCGCTTTTTCCAGGATCTGGGAGCAGTCGGCGAGCATATTCAACGTAAGAAATTGCTCCAATGCCTGGATTCAGAATCGTCAGCCACGTCTTGATGCTGTCATGTCAGCTTGAACTCACCTATCGGCGCGAAATACCCCATAAACAGAGCTTCCTTCCAGTTAAAGCACACCTTCGGCATGAACCGATAGCCAAGCATTATGGCCGGGATTCGTCGAAACAATACAATCAGTAATCCCAAAGTGGCCAATCGCGCAACCGTGATTCCAGTAACATGCGGCATATGAAGCTGATCCCACGGCATAACGGCTCCTAGGAAGACGAACGTGCCAAAGTTGAGGACTGTCTCAACTGTCGAATTGAACGAATCATGTCGTGCCTCGATTTCGGATTGGTACAGGCCATCCCAGTTTAATGCACATCCAGCAATGAAACAGGCGAGCGTCTCGTCTGTTCCAAAACAGCCACAAGTGCCAACGATGAAGAGCTAGTGGTAGCGGATGTCAGCACTGCACAGTAACCTACAGAGCGACCGAGGAAGATAGGAATTTACTCACTCCCATTGCGACAGGGAACAAAGCGAAGCTTTCCCTATCAATCCATCTTCTATGCCACTATCAATGCCTCCGCCGTTTTAGCCAGTGTAGGAGGGACTCACCTGCTGGAAGCCAGATTCAAGCCTTTCCGGCTGACGAATCCCACGAACAAACCATATCCCGAGCCCATCATAATCATGTACAACACTCCCTCCACAGCCCAGTGAGCTAATGCGCGGCCAACACCGCCGCCAAACCGGCCGGTATCAGTCTCTCCAATCCAATCCCGTCGCAGTATCCCGGCGTCACTCTTGGGAACTTCATCATATCGCAGCAGTGCAATCGAGAGCAAAAGAAACGGGAATCCAAATCCGTCATTTCCACCTGCTTCGGCCGAAATAAACTCTCGAAGGTGTCGTCTAACGTACTTGTCGGCAAATGGGCCTTTGGCGATCGCTTGCGACAAGACGGGGTCTATACAAATGACGCAAGATCCGACGATACATGCTGTCAACTATTGCAGAACCGATTAGCAGATATCCATCGCGAAATCATTGGCAGGGCCATACAAATGTCAAGTGGGGGATCATCAACTTGATGCATGCAGATGTAGCAAGCCATTGTATTGCCATCAAAGGGAGGAGGCAAATTGTGAGTTCAACCAGCCGTCGGCGTAGATATCGCTTGGGCAACTCATAGCCAACTTTGATCATTTGAATGCCAAGAACGAGACGTGCCAAGGCCTGCTATGGTTAGAATGGTCTTTCAGGTGGGTAGATTCATGCTAAGACGTACATAGGCAATGGCTCCGACGTCTTCTCCATCCCCACCGTTGGTCCATCGGCTCACATTTATCAGATTCGTGGTAACTGGGCCCAATAGAACACCGAAAATGAATGCAGGCACTGCTGCTGATTAGCAGGTCTCAAGTGGAAAGGGTGAAGAACATACAGGCTTCCCCAAGATACCATCTTTGCTTGATCTTCAAGGAGATGATACCAAAACTGAGCAGAAAAATGCCTAACTGGAGTCAGTACCCTGAAGACCTTGAATCGAGGGCATATCTAACCAGAAAATGTTGCAGCAACATTGAAACCGCTGATGTCTAGGATCGGGTGAAGCATGCTGTCTCGCGAGCAGCGAGGTATTAGTGACGGAGCTCAATACTCATTCCAATATCGCGATTTTGAATTATCTTTGGTGGGCTTGGAAAGCACAGTGCTCGCGATGAGACATTGATGAGACCTGATAGGGTTTAGCACTGAGGGAAATGGAGATCAGAATTTTGGCGCGTCATGTCAGGCAGCAGCTGGAGATTCCCACATGCTTTGCTTCTGCCCTGAAGAATGTACCCTACGTCGGCCCTTTGCGGGAGGATATGGGAGCATGGGCCATAGGTGACACATTACTATCCACAGATATCCCTTCCTACAGGGGCTATTATCTTCTGACGTATCACAGATAACAGTTGACGCAAACCTCAACTAAGCCAGAGTCATCGATGGTCCAATAATATCCATCTCTGGTAGCTTTGATAAGCAAATATTGACTCCCTCGGTGCATCAAAGATGAGCCTCGCGCCGCAATGTAGAATGCCCAGTGAAATCATACTTGAGAGTGCTTTGCAACTTTCACAACTTGGATTAATCAGCTCCACACTGGAGCAAGGTTCACATGAAAATGCAATAAGCAATTGTCAATTTAGCAGAGAATGAGCGTGTTTACATCGAGTATCCCTAGTAACCCACGCAATCAAGGCTACCGCATGTCCACTACGGTGGGCAACATTATTTTTGCTCCAGATTCGAATTAATGTATAACTTCTCTTTAGATCCACGAGCCAACGACTGTCCATGGGAGAGCCAAGATTTCTAGAAAGCATTGGCATCGACTTGGCACTGTCAGAAGATAACTCCCCTCAAGAGTTCCCGCAGCTTTCCAATAACAATCCACACAATTATGCTTGAAGCGCTCGAATCAAGGACCCGCCATCATCCCTTGCTACAGGCAGAACATTCTAGCCCTGGACTACCGATGATAGGGGCGATAAGAGCGGCAATGCCGATCAGTGCATGCAGCTAGCATGATTTATCATCTGTTTTTGGACGTGATAAGCTCGTTAGTGACTGGATGCGCAAGGAATAGTGGAGCACATTGCATCAAGCTTCTTTGGTATGTACGGCAGGGTTTGCCGACAGGTCTTCGTGTCGCGGCGATGATGGTGGCTGGTCGAGGACTTGATTATGACAACGCTGCATAATTGTCAGCATTATTAATAATTATAAACCTTTTGCAGAGCGCAAATCATGTGTCAAACTGTGTCGCTTGATATCATGTGTTGTATATTAGGTTTGGAAAGGCATTCATGAGAATCCCGAATAGCCCTCCAGTCTCTTTCCATCAACAAAATCCAATTGCAATGGCGGTAATGATAACAAATCCAGCAACCGTACATCTTTACGCATAATGACGGCAACTTTAGCCACCTAGAACTACGAAGCAATTGCTCAGTTAAGGTTGTGGGCACGCTAGCGATCAGAAATGGGGCATCTTGAAGCCACTGCCTTAGACGTATTGCGGTACCAGGCCTTATTCGCACAATCCAGCGGAGAAATAAGAAATCTAACATGAGAAACACACGGTGGAGGTACACTATTGTGAAAAGTAGAGATCATTTGGGTATCATTCAAGCGGAGATTATGCATGTACAAATAAGTTTTCCCTCCAAGGCCCGCCATTTCGCCAATAGTCCTTCGCGTATCCACATCATAGCTGTGGCAGGTTGGTAAAAAGATTGTTGTCCCAAAGCTCAGCTCCTCCTGTATCCAAACCATCAAACCAACCACCCAGATCAAGCGGCTACAATAGTCAGCCTCAATATCTCCAATCTAGAACAGAATGTGAACTTACTGCAAAATCCCCAAGGTCGGCAGAAAACAAAGAAGGAAAATCGAGATCGATAGAAGACACAGAGAGCGGAGTCGTCTGCACCGGACCATCCAGAGAGATGGCAGGCTGGTAATTCCCAATAAGCAAAGCTTCTTCGCAGGAAGAAGAGAAGTGGAATGGGAAGCTCACCTGTGGAGGCGGTTGGTCCGCGCTCGTCAACGCCTCGTCATACGAGAGACCGCTCACGATGCCTCGACCAATTCGCACAGCTCGTTTGGAGGCTGCTTCAATCATAGAAAAAGGATCTTCGCCCTTGATGCGTGACTTGACCGATGCCAGAATCAGATTCAAGAAAAAATATGGCTTGGTCCCCTTTCCAGTGCCACAGCCAACTCTTCGCCCAAAGTCTACCAGGCAGCGCTCAACTGCTTGTAACATGACGTTCTGTTGGGATTGGACCATACTGAGCAGCATGCTCGTGTTCATACCTTCCATGGCAGGACCAGATGATTGGCTCATTTCTTGGGCTTGTAGAGACAGCTCGACACAAACCGTAATAGCCGCATGAAAGGTCTCGTCGCAGAACATTCCACTGCCGAGCTGTGTAATGTGTGGGTAGAAACCCGTGTCGGTGGCGGTGGGGAGCTCCATCTGCGAAAGGATCTCCAAGGATTTTTCGAGGCATACCTTCCGAGAGTAAGAGCATTTTGGTAGTCGCACAACGCTCAGACAGAACGGGCGGTGGAGAGCAAGTAAGAACTTGCGCATGATAAACAGGTGCAGAGATTGGGCAAATCGATGTCTAGCAGCATCGGCAGGGTTGATACCAGATGCATTGTCATCGAATAGATCAGACGCATTCTTCGTTGCCCGGAACAAGCCCTCGCTCATTCGCAGCGCTTCGTCGTATGATAAGTCAAACCGTAAGGTGTTGATCTTCTTTGCGATGCGGTATCGAAGCTCCATCGTCTTCGAAAGCAGGCATTGGTAGAAGTTGCGCGTGTATCTTGCAGTACTGAGAGGAGCCGGGTTACTCTCCATGTTGTCGTACAATTCAGAATCATCCCAGTTAGAGGGGGGATCGCAGTCACACTCATCCAAGTCCACCGATGGCGGGACGCCACGATCAAGGGAGATCTTCAAGTCAAGTTCCACGATCGTTGTCCACAGTCGACGTCGTAGTTCTGACCAGAATGGCGTGGTCGCTTTACGAAATCGGGTCGGGTCACGGTGCAGTCCCATCGTCATCGCGGATCGAATCAGAGAGCCTAAGGAAGCCCAGGCAACATCGCCATCGCTAGCAACCGCAAGCCGTGCGACCAGGAGAAGGGTTTGCGTTTGAATTATCCTGAGGTCAATATCATGACTAACAAAAGTGTAGGAAATGTAGGACTGGACAGCCATAATCCACTTCATTGCTGACGTTTGATGGCTGTCTCGCTCATCGCGTGCTAGCGACTGCGAGTAGAATCGGCTGCCCGCAGCCATGACTGCTAGTAGCTGTGCAACAAATGCCATATCGGACTTTTGGGGGTTGGTCCAGTACTCGGCATATTGTTTGAGAAAGCTCGGGACATGCAAAATCCGATACGTGGTCTCGAAGGTGTCCAGATACAATTGGAGGAGGCGATCAGCGATTGTTCGCGATGGCACCATTTCGTCGAGCTTGAAAGCCTGGTCTCGGAAAGCTCGTCGGTGCTCTTGACTTTCGCGCGACCACATCTCAACTTTGAACTTCTTCATGTCGTGATACTCTTTGTCTTTGACACACCTGTGGCTGCGACGCATAAATGTGCCAATGTCTTGAAACTATAACCGAAGTCAGTCATGTGGTATTACGGCCAGTGTAATCTCTGAGAGGGTAAACTCACGAATGACATGGTTGTGCTGTAGTGGCTGCGGCCGAAGTACCTCGTCTTCCCTTTTTTCCCTCGGAAGTTGCAGTCAGGCAAGAATCGTACACGATCATCGACGCCAGCGCCTTCGACGCTATTTTGAGAAGTAGCAACCTCAGAAAACGTATCGTAAATGGAGGTTTCTGGGGTTTGAATGGCCGTGCCCGGCTTTGCCAAAGCACGCTCCAACGTGCGAAGTCGCTGGCGGAGCTCATGAAGCTCATCTTGATGGCCACGTTTGGAGACACGATTCGAAGTGTTCTTGGGGCCAATCTTCGAGTCAAAAACAAACATGCCACCCGTGCTTCCTGATTGCTCGTCCTGGCCGCTGGGTAGTCGCATGCGGGAGACCTGGGGTGACATGCGTTGTGAGGAACCCGATGCCTCTCCCGGCTGAGGGCCGACAAAGACACACGTGTCTGCCGTTTTTGAGCGGATACATTGTCCACATGGAAGGGAGCGATCACATTTTAGTTTTCGTCGTCGACATTCAGTACAGGAGAGCGGGGGCCGACGTCGCCTCTGGACGACTCTCCCTGAGTCGGTGGCCTCATCTTGAAGGGTGGAATCTTGACAATCACCCATTGTGACAGATTCCTGATTTTGTGAAGATGTTTCCGTCTCGCAAGAAGTTAAAAGATAGTGCTTTCTCGGCAAAGTGAGTATATGCAGTTGTTCGGCCGCGCAGAGCCTTGCTGACGCAATCGCGCAGTAATCGCCTTTTCAGAGGTATTTCAAATGGCTTCATTCGATGAATCTGTTGCGATGGGCCGTAGTGATTCGATGAAATCATTCAGAGGCAGAGATTGTGTGGAATCGCGTCGACGAGGGTGATAGTTGGACTTTCTATGCAACGCGGGCTGGAGTTAAGGCGAGATGAGAAATTGTCCGGACTCGGAGTTGCTGTTTTGGGGGGAGGATGCCAAGCCCCGAGGTGTGGATACCTGATTGATAAGCCTTTTGGCGCCAGACAACTGGTCAATTAGCCTGAGTCACAACCAAGTTCCAACGCCTCGTGAAAGTGGGGGGTGGATGATGAAAATGACTTGCGCGTGGCCTTTATCTGATTTCGTTGGCTCAGTCTATTCGCTAGTTTGGGGGCAAAATCTCCGTAGCGACGTAAATGAATCTGGGTGGTTCACTGTACTCTGTGCGGTGATGGTCCGCGGGCACTCCGCGGACGATATACAAAGGATCAGCTTGCAACCAATTTAACAACCTGCGAAGAACCGGAACCGCCCGGTGACTGGAGTAGTCTTGACCTTGTGTAGAATCAACCGGGTAGATTTGGACCTTCCTCTTCTTTTCAAGTTTTGAACCAAGGGGTAGTTTCTCAAACTGCCCCCAAGCGATTTTGACGCAATGTCAGAGTCAACATCGAGTAGTTACCTTTTGCTCACCAGGGCTTATGTCAGAAATCCTAGTTAAGCATCTGTTGCCGAATCAACGTCGGTAAAAAGTTAAGAACTTCTTCGGGCCTATATGGTCCCCATAGTCCCCCTTCAAGGAGCCAGAGCCTAGATGGTTACTGCCCTTGAGCCACCTTGCCACAGTCTGAGATATTGTGGATTTTCCCATCCCAGCCATTCTCCTTAACCAATTCTTTTTTGGGACTGCGACATAGGCCACGCCATTATTTGCTAGAGAACCTCTGTCCTAGTGCCTTCGAGATATTTGACTTCGCCTCGATCGGAGAATGACTCAGACTCAGCCTCCATCGCGCCTTCCAATCTCCCAAGATCCATATTCTGATCAATGACATCGGCATTCTGGACCACGCCGACAACCGGAAAACCATGCGGTCGTTCAATTACTTATACAGTCCTAATGTGCCTGCATAATGACAGGCAAGTGCTGTGGCTTGGACTCGACCATGTGGGGACCCTCGCACGAGATGCGCTCGCCCGTAAAGCAACCTAATCTTGTGAATCTTGGCTAGGTCATAGTAGGCAAAGATGGCCCTGCCATCGCCTCTGGTGCCTTTGTCGACCGCGTCGGGGTCAAAAGAGCTCCCTCAAAATCTTGTGAGCCACGTGGACATACTACGCGGAAGTAGCGTATCACTGCCGATAATCATTGAAATAAGACCATTGCTATAGGACAGGCCCGTGCAAACAGACGCGTTAAAGGTATGTAAATACTCTGAATAGGGAGAATCTCAGGATCAATGCAAGCGGCGTGCTAGCAAAGTTTTGGGCACCTGCTCGCGAGTCGCAACGCGCTACTCATTGATCCAAGGTTGACGTCTTGAAGTTTGGGCACATCGCATAGCCAAAGAACTACTACGTCCGGGGGATTATTTAGAGTAAGATAGTAGATGGCAGCACTTGTGATGAAAAATCCATCGTGGTCACCAGGGAGGAGGATCGGTGTCAGAAAGTCAGTCCTAGGCTAGGTTGATGAGTTGCCTTCATTCATCTCAAACAACCGGGGATCGCCTTGAAAGCGAATGAATTGACATACGGAGTCGAATCGAGAACTAGCAATATCATTCTTGAGGAAATGCGGCCAGATCGGGCCAGTAGCTACCAAGAACAAGAAAAACTTTGGAGAGAGAAGGCAGACAGTCAAATTGCTCTGGGTCAGACTCTCTGGTAATATCTGAGAAAGAAGAATCTATCTGGCAAGAAAAGACCTCTTAAAGAGGAGAGAACAGTCATCGACAGGAAACCACCGGTCGGAAACCTGTTAGCAAGAAAGAAAATGGCATTTGCAGTGGGAGGGAGCATCTGCATCGAATATGCAGAAGAACAAGACCTCGGAGTCGGTCGCAACAATCGTCATCAATTCTGAACTATTGCTCCTAGCGCGATCCGCTAACATCTCGTATCTCCCTCTGAACACGCTGGAAAGTGGAGCCGAATGGTGGTGGTGATGACAAGTCCAGCAGACTAAAACTTCTGATCGCCTTTTAAGACTCGGCCTTCTTGGTTGCCTTGGTCCTGAGTTTCATCATGAGGAACACTAGCCCATAAATACCAACCACAAAGACAACAACAATGCCGGCGTTCCTCCATCCAAAGGATTTCTCTGCGATGTTCAGTGTACGGAGGTAGTCTCCACCCTCGGTGTATTGGCACACGCGACAATCAGTGTTGTCGTCCGGGTTGAGAAGATTCGTGCCCACCCCCATACCACGCTGGTAGACGTCAAGGTACTCGCGACATGTTTGATTTGGGGCCGGGTCAAATACAGCCAGTTCGTTGGGCTTGCAGTAAACAGGTTTGTCCCAAGTAGTGAAGACCAGCAGGGAACTCATAAGGTAGTTGAAGGGGTCGATATAATACATCCTGAGAAATACTGCTATCAGAGACTGCTCAAACCAGACCATTCAAATAAAATGCAAGCGAAATCAGTTACCAGTATCTCCAGAACGGTTCAATTTGGCTGTATGGGATCATGACGCCGCAGAATGAGACTAGGGTCGTGATCACCAAGGGGTTGACGAGTGAAGCGAAGACGGCGTTGGGGGTATAAGCCGCAATCATTTGACCAATACCAGTGTAAAGACACTCGTACATCACCTGGGAAATTGTAAGCTGCCTATCCAACAGAAGGGGATAAGACGTGCGGGGATTTACCACAACAAAGAAAACACTGCCCGCGTGGTCTGCTGAGGTAGGAAGGCCGCAAGTAAAATACCAGCAAACGTAGTACAGCAATGCGCAGATGAGCAAGTAAGGAAATTCCGAGACTATCAGGCCGGTGACAAAGGGAGCCCAGTGGTACATCTTGCTCTTCCTCTCCCGCGCCTCGAATATATCCCGACGGTCTATGAAAAGAGGCTGGAGCTGGGAAATGACACCAGGAGCAACAAAAATAAAGTTGAAGACGGTAAAGAGGTTCTGCTGCAGGTCTGTAAGACCATCTCCAATCATCCAGAAGGTAAAGCCGTTCAATAGGGCAAGACTAATATGCATCGCGAACTTATTGTCAAGGTATTCAGTGTTTCGGAAGAGGGAGATATTCATGCGATTCGTGACGAGTTTGGTTTGGGTCCAGAGCGAAGCTGCAAATTCATGTCCGTCATCATTGACTGTCGCAGGTTGAGCGGCGGCTTCGGCGTTGATCTTATCGAGTTCTCTAGTGAGGTTGTCATGTTCTGGAGATTGTAGCCAGATCTGGTTCCAATCTTGACCCTGGCCTCCCATCCCAGACACCACATCAATCATGTGCTCGGCAGGATTAGCTTCAAGTGGACAAGGGGCGCCATAGCGACCGAAATATTCCTTAATCGTGTTTGCATTCTGACCGATATCTCCGAAATATACGGTTTTTCCGCCCTGGGCCAGCAAGAGTAGCTTATCGAATTGCGCAAATAATTGAGCTGATGGTTGATGGATAGTGACCAAGACAGCTTGTCCGGCTGCTGTCAGTTTGCGAAGGAAGCGAACAGTATTGTAGGCAGCCTGGCCATCGAGCCCTGACGTGGGCTCATCAAGGAAGATCAGGATACTCGGCTTTGCTACTAGTTCGACGGCAATGGTAAGACGCTTGCGTTGCTCCACCGAGAGACCACTACCTGGGCGACCAACCAGCGTATGCTCGAGGTCATGAAGTTCCAGGAGGTCAATAATAGTGTCCACGTATCGCAACTTTTCTCCAGTGGGTGTGTCACGAGATTGGCGCAACATGGCCGAAAATTCCAATGCCTCGCGGACGGTCGCTAAAGGCTCGTGGACATCTAACTGTTCAACGTAGCCGGCCGAGCGTTGGAATGAAATAGGAAGAGGGCGCCCATCGACCAAGACAGATCCATGGATAGTACCTGAAGTTTTTCGTTGTGCGAGAACGTCAAGAAGAGTCGTCTTTCCAGCTCCAGAGGAACCCATTAGAGCCCCAAGCATCCCGGGTTTGACATAACCTTGTACATTATCAAGAAGAACGCGGTCACCCTCCCGGGTTTTGACGGTATATGTCAAGTTTTTCCAGGTGAATATGCTCCTGTTGCGAAGGAGGTCATTCCCTAGGTCGCCAGCCGACGTATCTGATCCATTGTTGACAGCAGGCTTCGTAGGTTGGGCTTCCTCGTCTCCGGGCGGTAACAAAAGATGCTGGGATTTCTGCTGTTGCTCCCTAGGAATAAGGAGTCTACGACCACCTTCTCCAAGTAGCTTCCACCTGGAGGTAAAAAATATGGTGAGCGCAACGAAGAACAACCATAAAGCGCAGATAATGCCGAAGTTGCGCCAGACATGGCCGTAGCTAAAGGACATGGCTGCAAGATATTTATCACCCGTGAGGCTGCTCGCACCCGGTGCTGCGCCAATGACACCGGCACATGATTGCCCTCCTTCACCACCAATGTAGCCCGGGCCATTTGGAATCAGGTTTGGCCCATAGCAGGGAATATGCTGGCCATGGAATTCGTTTCCAAGTAGAGCTTCAAACCCATAGGCCATAGGGTTGATCCAAAAGATCCAAACAAACCATGGATGCATCTCGGGCTTGATAATCATATAGCCCATGTAGACAAATAAGGCTACAATGGAAAGGCCTGAGACTTTGGTTGCCGCGTCGAAAGTTGGGAATACGGCGCCGACAAATCGGAAGAAACCCGTCATCGACATGGCGGTCATGAAGTTAGTAACTAAGTAGGTGAAAAATGCTGCAGCGGTGGTCTTTAGTCCAACCATGAAGTAGAGGACAAGGCCGAAATGCGTCACTTGGAATAAAAGTATGGGGAAGTCTGCAGCGATCTGGGCGATGCAGATCGCCGCTGGGTGGTATAAGCCGAAGGAGCGATGCTTGGCTAGAATGGGTCTGCCAGTGAAGGAGTCGGTAACTTCTGAGAGAGGCGATGAGAGCATTGTAGAGGATAGAGAAGAATAGGGCACCGCCTTTGAGGAAAAGGCCGACCGAATTGTCGGGAGCAGAGTAGAAGAGAGAACCGCCAAGGAGAGCCTGGATAACTGTGGCGCCTTGCTTCATGAATAGAGTAGACTTATCACCCCACATAAGCTGGTACTGCCTAATAACGGCAGCCTTCACTTGGGTAATCAAATCTGCCTGTGACAGCGGAAGTCTCCGATACACCCCTTATGCTTTTCACGGGCAGCAATTTCCGGAACACCACAGTGTTCTCCGAGACTTCCTCGGTCATTGGGTAGCTTTGACACTCCTCTAGCATCTTGGGCTTGATGCTTGACCGGTTATACGCAGCAAGGATTTCATCTGCGGTACGTGGGAACTTGTCTTCATATCCAAGAGCAATAAGGCGTTCGGTAGGAACTGTCCACGCTCGTCAGGAAATCTCCACGGTTGGAACCCGAGTCCCTCATAAAGCCGAGGTCTTCCATGAATGGCACAGCATCCTGCTTGGGTCCGTAGAAGATTTGTTTGCCTTCATCAAGAACAAGTACCTTGTCGAAATGCTCCGTAGATGCCATTGCCCGCCTGATATAGTGTAACAATGGTAGTATGCCCGAGGACGTCAGTCATTGCCCTGATTGCCTTGATCCACTCAAGTGCTGTGCTGGCATCGAGGCCTCTTGTCGAGTTGTCCAGCAAAGACGCTAGCACGAGTTGTCAGGCACTCAAGAATGGACACCCGCTTCCTTTCTCCTCCCGAGACACCCCTAATAAAGGCGTCTCCTATCTTCGTATGGGGCGGTATGCGTTATTCCAACTGACCGCAGGAGGAAATCTTTGTAGGGACTGGACGTAATCCTCTTGAGTCGTGATCCCGGGCGGCAGGTGATAGGGAACCTTCATGCGAGTGGCGAAGTTGATGGTGTCCTCGACGGTCAGGGTTGGAAAGAAAATTTCCTCTTCCGTGTTCATGATAATTTGGCCACGATACTGTTTGGCCTCCTCAGCAGACATGTTTCCATAGCTGACGTCTCCGGTGACTTCTTCGTAGCCGAGCCGGTTGTTGGCGAGCACGCTCAGCAATGTTGTGCAGCCGGCCCCGGGTCGTCCAAGCACAAGTAACATCTCTCCCGGCTTAACACAACCAAATGAATCATGAATGATGGTTTTTAATTTGGCGCCTTTGCTACCCATGTTGAAAGGAATAAATTGAGAGAGTACATTCTCGTTGAATGTGGCGTCGCTGCCGACGCCTTTGACCGTAAGATTCTGCCAGGCAACGCCGAGCTTCTTGGGCTTCTCCCCACTTTCCTCGTCTCGATTCTTCATTGTTTGCAATTCCGGTGTCATATGCCATGCCGTTCTGGTATGAGAGATGGGTGATTTTTCCGTATCGTCCGTGATATCTGCAGTATGCAATAGTTGGTCTGTGGTGGTGGACATGGAGTCCACTGTTGACGAACGGGAGCTCATATCGAGATTGCGATGTGGTCGAAGAAATTGAAATTATCAAATCCGTGAACAAAGTACGCAGTTCATCCGGTCAGAAGACACATACCGATCTATTTGTAGCACTAATAGAGCACATATGTGGCTTAACTTATGCTTAGGTCATTGTTTGGTCGGTGCCCCTGAATTTTTGGTGCTCCGTGGCTTGGATACACTAAATGCACCACAACATCCTAGCCGAATGCCCAGCTTTCGATTACTCAACAGTATACCATCCATAAAATGTTTCCTGGCGGCGGGCTTAGAATATCAAAGCACTGATAATAGTTTATAGAGTTGACGCGGCCAGGATTACGGACTCATCCATCGTAATTCTCATGTAGAATCAAAGGAATTTTTAGTAGTGCCCGTTGAATAATCAAGCAGACTGTAACGAAGTAACATAACTAAGGATAAACTGACATGGAGAACCTGTAAGTTCCGGTGGGTCTTCGGCGGGCTTAAACTGTAATCAAGCCGACTGTGGGTGAGTAGGTAGGGTTGCTTCCACACCGACCGAGATCAAGTCTTCTCAGGCTGCATCACACGCGCTATCCCGTCGTCGGATCTTCTATTCAAATCCTAATTAAACCTCGCGGCGGGGAATTTCTTACCAGTTCGTCTATCCCGTCGTTCGCACGTGGCACACACGGCTCACACTTAGCTCCTACTGCAAGTGCAGCATTTATGAGGGAGCCGTTTTCACGACGACAAAGCCATCTGAGTTTTGTCCGGTCTATCATTAGGCGTGAGCTCATAATCGGTGATGTATCACCACGACAATGTATCTCAAGGCTTGAAATGTCTTGATTATCTACTTCTATCCGAGCAGGGAATTGAATGGATCTTCCCGTCGCGATGTTTATTCATATTGTCGGGTGGAACCTGAAAGGGCCCAGAAAATAAGTCTACATATCTTGTCTTTGGGTCATTTATATACGGGCCCAGACCTGGACTCGTGCAGGTCCCTTCAGTAAAAGAGCCTATTCAGTACCATGAATCCCCATCACATAAGGTTCAGCCTTTTAACGTACCTATAGTGATCAGGTCTACGTCCCAAAGAAGCACCACTTGTCGTGGTTAAATCCCTGAACATGGCAGCAACATACTCGCTTCTATTGCATAAAGTAACTGGCAAAGGCTTTCACTTAGGTAGGTAGCCACAGATCCAAAAACTGTAGGAACGCCTACCTAGTCTTATGTTATGATTTAACACCAAGTTGAGTCACCTTTACTGCAGTACCAAAACACTTATCATAATTAGTCTGTTGTATATCTCTCACCTATTTAACATACATCTTCACTTTGCCAACGACTGATTTGCTAAAAATTGGCCTTTGTCGAAAATGGACTTTCGGATTGTCTCTTTCTCAAGACCGACCATTTTCTTGACAGTAGAGTCAAAAACCTTTCTCCATCCAACAGCATTTAGGAACCAGATCAACCAAGCATTAGTACCTTTCCACAAATACTCACCCTGCGCACGGCCAGATTTCTTGAACAAGATCTGTTGTACAACTTGTTTGGCAAATTCTTCTGGCTTCATGCTCTGTCTGGCATGGTTTCGGCTTCTCTCCTTAAGTCCGTCTAAAGCATCAATGTAGAGGCTCTCAGGGTGGAAAGAAACATTATCAGCAGACATGAGATTTGTTGCGACTTCACCCATGAACAGCGTAACGACTTTGATACCAAGAGGATCAAGCTCGATTCGGAGAGTGTCGCTATAAGACGCCACGGCTGCCTTCGAGGCATTATATGCAGCGGAAAATGTGAAAGGCAGACGTGCAAGGATCGATGAGGTATTGATGATGAGTGGCGGGGTGTGTGTATTGATAGAGGCGGAGGCTAAAAGTAGAGGAGTGAAGGCAGAAACCATATCAAATATGCCGAAGACATTGGCGTCAAACATGCTTCGCGTGCGAGCGGGATCGGCTTCAATTGCGGGGGCTTCATACACTGTGACGTACATAGGAATTTAGTAAATAAGCGGGAACTTAAAGAGATAACAAGATTGCTAGAATAGCAGTGTGGCTGATACCAGCAATGAAGAGGAGACATACTTGTTCCAGCATTGTTGAACAACATATCTAGTTTTCCACCAGTCCGCCTCGCAATCTCATCCCTTAGAGCTGCGATGCTTTCCGCATCCGTGACATCGAGTGGAAATGTCTCAATTCCTTTCTCTTCCAGGCTTGAGAGCGATCTCGTAGACCGAGCAGTCGCGAAGACACGCAGATTGTGGGAGGCAAACTCTAGAGCAAGAGCATGGCCAACTCCGCCCGGTGAGCAGCTATCTCGGGACATATCTATTAGCCCAGTTATTCACCAGAAATGAGGAGGTAAACGAAATAATCTTCGCGGAGTGACGAACCCAGTAATAAGAATCGAGCGTTCTGACGATGGAGGCATATTGTGCGACCCTAGCACGGCAAAACAACTTCAATTTCAATTGCTCAAAGAAATTTAAATACGTAAAGATTGACGTTGAGATGGCTCTCTATAGAAGATTGAAGTGGAGGTATGTATACCCTCGCTCTCCGCACTAATGGCTAGTTGACATAATCGTAAAAATTGTGTTTACCAATCAACTTGCCACCACTGATGTCTCGCCTATTGACTTCAGTTTGGACCGGCATTGATTAACGATCATCGTCAGCAGCGGGTATTCCAACTTGAAATGGTGGAAACAAAGATGAAATGGGGCTGCGTGATCCCTCTTACGTGTACATAATTCTCTGGCCAGACATAATACGACGAACTAAAGTTGATTGGGGATATGAGTGACATCGCTTATCAGTAAAGTCAATCCGACTGCTACATTAGGTATTTCATTAGGATTCTGGACTAGGTTGCAGGGGACTAGGACTCTGGAGAATTAGCTTTTTGCGGGCTTTCGTGATGTCTATCATGGACTGACATACGAATACCACTGTACCGCGTGTTAGCTGCATCGTCCTTGTGAGTTTCGTGTGGTCGCTCTCACACTCCCCGTCATATTTTCCAGTCTTTCATGGAAGGAATATCTCCCTGCCGAGCGGCCTAACAAATTGCTACTAGACATATCATAATTCCACTACATACTATTTGTGCCGACGACTATAGTGGTATTGTGCTAACCATCAGAGCAGATAAGAAATTCTTCCCTGGCTTTAACACAACTCAAGAGCGTCGGAGCGTATGAGATTATTCATCTATTCTTGATGAATCTTGTCAAGAGATGCCAGCAGCACCACGTACGCCCAATTTCGAACTTTATTTCCTTGGCTGTGGGGCTGAGAGCCCCGAGGGGAGGAGAGAAATGGTTTGTGAGAATGATGAGGAATATTGATTAATAAACAGTATTTCTAGATGACTTGCGTCATGCTCCAGGGGAAATGAATGAATTTCTCAATCAGATCATAGATGATCAGTGGGCAAACACAATTGAGCACGTAGCTTGACTAACAAACTCGACTTCAACTCGTTTTCACCACGTATCGTCATAATACTGCTTCGGATTATTTCTACTACGTTTCTCTAAGGACTTGGTACTTTGAATAGGCAATGCACTTGTAACCGGTCGCACGTTGTGGAACATATCAGGTTCCCTTTGCATAACTGGAGAAGCCGAACTTTCCTAAATTGCTATTTAACTAATTGATCAAACGCATTCTGGGGCCCCGTGTTAATTACCTCATATGCAGACTTTTTATGAGTGACCTTTTTGCAGTGAATATTTTCGGGCTTGTTTGCTTTATCGGCGAGGGACTACTTGGGTAGCACTCCGCCCTGAATATTAGAGAGGAGGTCAACATCAACATAAATCGCCCTCCCTAAAAGTATGGAACTAAAAAGTCCCCCTTTTAACGATCTACGCGCTCTCTAAGCTCTATTATCAATCGCTCACTTTGGGATTTCGATTTACTGTTAGTCTACTTGTTGTGCGCACTGATCTAATTAAGTAATACTAATTTATAGCGGTAACTACTATGCTCCGTGTTATTCATATAGATTGTTCTATACACTTTCGCCGTCGCAATTTGGACATCAGTTTACAACTCCGTATCTTGCTCTCGCCCCAATCTACATTCCTCGGCTCGAGGTTCGTTCTATGATGCCAGCAATGGAGATTCTCACGATGATCCTTTGACTATCAGTCGTCCTAGCATAAGCGTACCATCTGGCACCTTTTGAAGATGCCTATCTAGCTGGCAATAGGGTGTCCAGACAATAATGGAGCTAGCAATAATCGAATGGTATGTTACCCCTAACTAACTTACCTCTGTTTTTTCCATTCCTTTGGCTTAATCGGAACTTCTTAAGTGAAGACTGTTACCATGCAACGAAAAGCTTATATTAGTATATTTTAAGGATTATATTTTGCCTCTTGAGCATTCAATCATTTGAAAAACGGAAACAGACAATGTCGACCACGCACACTATTACAACCTACGCATACTATGCAGTTTTGAACGGCTGTCGCCAAATTTTCTAGGGACCTTGCCTCAATATATGCAACGTGTGGATTTGCTAGCCATTTGAAGGTGCTGAGTTATGAATGAAGAGGCTACATCTTCAGATTCCAAGATTGGGCGCAGTACATGAAGCCTCTTGCTATAAGACAGAATCTTAGTGGCCAATGGGCTTAGGTAGGTCAAAACACATGCATGCTCTAAGCAGGGTATCCACAATTTTTACGTATATATAACCTAGGTACCTTATGTATTCTAATAAGACTGTTTCTAAAAATGTTATGCCCTCGGATAGGATAGTGAACTAGGGCTACACAGATTACAATAACGAATCACCTAGTCAGTCGATCCCTAGACCACCATTATACTCAAACGACTAGTATATCGCCACCGAGAAATTCTATATTGCGAGGGAAATACGTTCAAGGAAAAGAAAAGAAAGAGGGGAAAATAAAGAAGAGAAAGAGGAAACTATATATGAATTCATAGATAATAGATAAATAAAAGGTATATACGTTCGGTGCCGCGTCGGCCCATATAAAAGGTACACCAATCCATATTTCACGCCAATTATACTTAGTCGTAATTAGAAACGCACCGGTGACTTACTTCTTCGTGTAGCCGGTAATTCGTGTAGCCGGTAATTCGTGTAGCCGGTAATTCGTGTAGCCGGTAATTCGTGTAGCCGGCAATGTTTGATCGCCGGCGTTTCCATCGTTGGTGGTTTCCTCGGCATATTCGATATCCTCGAATGTAGGGATGGATGTCTCGGTGCGTGAGTTTAGGGCGATTAGAAACGCTCGAATTTCCGACCATTTGGTCTTGTGTTTAGAATGATACTCTAGTCGCCGCTTCTTCTTGCTTGTCACTTCGCCATCGGCTGAGCCCGATGGTTGTTGTTTGAAGAAGCATGTGAAAGTGAATACATTCGGTACGACTCTAACTTCCGGAAATACTATGACAGGCAGCCATTTTAAATGATCAGGCTCTCGAATGGTACAGAATTGTTGGAAGAAAAGGAGATAAGGTTCCATCGTAGTGCTATAAACCATAAAAACCCAGTTAGCAACACCGTGACCCCGACCAAAGGATAACTCCCCATTTTTTGCATTGAATAGGTCAGGAGTCAGTCTAACCATATAGAAAAGAAAGGAGCCAATACGGAGCAAAGATTTCTAAATCAGATTTGTGTTGCATCTATAGCTTCTAGCCTATATAGGGATATTTAGCTTAGCAAAGTCATACCGAATCATAATATAAATTGAAACGGTCTCGGCATTTAGAACAACGATGACTAAACATTAACTCACTTAACTAACTTAGTTCATAAGATCAAAGGCAGCCCAGGTTCAGCACTTCGAGAAGAATTTAAGTATCGTAATAAATAGTCAATAGGTTTATGGGGCTTTTCAAAATGCAACTGTTGTGCATCGAAGCGAGTTCCTGATACACCACTCCCGTTAAATTAGAATTCCACTATAAGCACCTTAATTCCGAACCTATACCTTAGGCTGCGTCTAACCGCGTTGGATGTGAAAATGTATAAGTAGTGAGAAAAAGATGCCTTCCAGCGTTAGTTATACGCATATCTCGAAATCTGATCATAGAAAGTATTCGGGTCTCGGCATCAGAACTAAAAGGGGTGCAGAATTCGTGATTATTCAACATCGTGGATTTCTCGGGGTGATTAATAAGCCCTTACTTAACTAACTACCCGAAAGTTACTTTCATGGAATATGCCTTTACTTGTCTCGTATAAACTTTGGTCACTCCGGTGTCTATATGCGTTATTCTATTTCCATTAAACAATGGTGAACGTGAAAGAAACTCGTCAAAGAGGACGCCCTCGGACAAACACGAATGAAGCGGAATCCATAGCTGTGAGTAGAATTTTATAACAGAATTGTACGCAGTACTTATTCCATTTAGCGGCGTCGCAAGCAATTGCGTTCTGCGCAGCAGACGTATCGCAAGCGGAAAGAGAACGCCATCAATACGCTGCGCAGTCGTGTGCACCAACTGGAAGACGGCATTGAGCAGATCAGCCACTCCTTCCTAGCTTTCAGCAGTCTGCTCTTAGAAACGGACCTCATGAAGCGAGATTCACGTGTGACATTGACACTCCGTGAAATAGTTCAGCAATGCCTAGCACTTGCCAAGACGGGATGTGACGACCACGAGGAACGCGCTCACCTTGAAGCTGCTGCTTCCACTAACAAGGACGTGGAAAAGAGTTCGATGCAAAGTGCGGGCCGCTTAGATGCCCTGGAAGTCAGTGAAAACACCGCTGCACTATATGAGAGTCCCTTGAAACAGTCCGAAACCCTATTACCAAATACACAACGATCGTCATCGCCAGTTCAATCGACCCTTTCATTCAGTACAGCTATAGCACCCTCCACCGACCACGCTTCCACTGCATTGTCCTATTCCTTATATCCTCTGCCAAGCCGCTTGCTCACAAGCACAGGGAACGAGTATAAAGGATTTTCGCATTTTCTGATTAAAGTGTGCTGTCAAAGTGGATATCAACTTCTTGTCAATACCCCAAACGACATGAAGGTTCAAGAAATCTTTGGAACTTTCCTTTCTCCATTGGAGCAAGACACGTTTATTTCATATTTTTGTGAAGGACTTCAAGATCATAGTGGCGATTTGGTTGACCAAATGGCTACCGTTTTCGCCCCGATGCAAACCAAAAGACGCAACCATACTCTCGAACAACTCTCAAGGTTTTATACGGCATCGAACGCGGCAGCCATGACGCCACTGGATGATTTAATGGATGCCAGTGATGTGCAGGCCATGCTCGTTGAGAGGGGGTTTTGTATCTCGTTCTCCAGCTCGAGTCTCAGCTCCACGTTCGATGGGGCGACCTTTGCCCAATGTAAGTTGATCCTTATGCCGAAAAAAAAACGATTTACTAATATTCAAACAATCAATAAAGTGCTCGCCATTCGATGTATATGTTTTGGATATGGCCCTGTGTTTAGAAGACGGAACGTTGAGACTTCATTGCGCCTCACAACGTCTGATCATTCTGGTGTTTCTAAGCTATTTGAGAAGCAACAGATACAAAATCAGGTACCTTGATGATAATACTACTCGGGTACTAGCATCTGGGTAGATGGAAGTATATGACACAGCATAACAACATTTCTTTGAAGGCGCGCATGGGCGCATTAAACGTTTGTTCGTACGCCAACATAGCGTTCTTTTATACAAAGTAAACTACATGATTGAAAGGGAATTTACATGTACAATGCAGGTTTTTCGCAACAGGCGCCGCAGAAATGATAAGAAGATATCGCATTCTGACCTTAGTCTCCGCAAAAATTATCTTCTTCGTCTTCGACATCGGCCCCCAAATATGTCCAGATAATGATATTAGAGGCATTTCTCCAGCCCACGCAGTCCTCACACACGCCTTGCTCATTCACTCAAAAGATTGCCGAGACTCATTGCAAAGTAAGAGGAAACACACTCACTGTGGCGTCTCCGGATACAGATGCCCAGCAAGCGGAAGCCAGTCTCCGGACATTTCGTCAAGACGGAGCTGCTGGCATCTCGCTTCCATACCCCTGAAGGGACCGCCCGGCCTGTTTGAGTTCCTCCAGCCGAGACTCCTGTTCCCAGTCCCTGGCGGAGTCGTCCACTCCGAGCATCACCGTGCAAGGCGCTTGTCTCGGGTCCTAGTCGACGCCGGCACATAGGCAGCAGTGTACCGTGGGGCTAGGAACCCCGGGGTTGGTGCTGCCGGTGCCGGGGCCGGTGGAACATCCTCGCACGGCGTGATGGTGATTGAAGGGACACTGGGAGCAGGGTCCTCGGCTTCGGGGAGAACGGGGTCAGAGGTAGGGTGCCAGTGCAGAATACATCTCATCTCGATGTTCTGCAGGAGTGTCTGCATCATATCCGCAAACTGAGCGGCCAGTCTGAAGCGCTGACGAGCATACATGATAGGTGGGGTATTGTCAGACTGCCTATCAATCTCGTCTCGGACTTGCCGTTCCCACAGAGTGAGATCCTCAAGGCTTTTCATGAACGTCTCCTGCAGCTCGACATCTTCCGTCCCATCAGCTTTGCGGAAGCTCGGGACATCATAGTCGCCTGAGGTCAGGCGCTTAGGTTGATGTTCACGGAAGAGTCGGCGATGGGGCTCATCTCGCATAATCCTGTAGGTTGGCCAGCCCCATTTCACGTTCAGGTGGTGTATCTTGGAAAGCCAGGAGAAGGCGATGCACTCAAAGACGTCTGGCTCTTGGTCGCGGAATTCGATGAATAGATCGACGTAGCGGTTGTTGCTGCAGTCTCGAGGGGTAAACTGGACCCCGGGGCAAACCTTCTCCATCGGCTCGCCGAGGTATTTCATATCACGGAGAGCCCATTTGGGTTTGCCTGTTTCATCGAAGGTGAAGAAGGCCAGGCGGCGGTAGCGGAGGTGCTCGGTGCCGCCGGATGAGTCCCTTGGTGCAGGTGGGTAGTCGGGGTAAAAAGTTCCTATCGGGATCCCATATTCGGTGTAGGGGGCGAGCTCGGAGGTGAAGACCTTCGGGTCCACGTCCTTGAGGGAGATTCGAGGCGCCATAGTGTTGCCTTGTGGGATGAAGGGTTGTTGGGAAGGGATCAGGAGATGAAGCGTTATTCGTGATGGGATTGTGGGATGGAAGCAGTTTGAGGGAGTGAAAGATGGGATCAATGAGACACGTCAACGTGGGAGAAAACATCAGAAGCAAAGAGACGTGGGAGAGGGGCATCAAAGCTGGAGAACAAGCCGCAATGGACGATGTCATCGTGGCCGGTGATGCTGTACACAAAATGCACCAGCCGCGCTGGACGGGTAGGCACGACATCAACCGAGTCAAGCACCGTCGGAGTAGGTATGAGGTACACCATGATGAACCTCCAGAGGGGAATTGGTAGTATATCTTTAATGATGAATGGATGTGGTCGTACAGTACCCGGCGTCGAGTCCAGGGCCTATGTATGCTTTGCATTGGATACTGAGAATACTCTATACACATTGGTGCAGCCTCAGGATAGGCTGCTGTATTGCGCTCATGGCGTGCCCTGTCTGAGTGTTCTTGCGGCAACAAGCGGGCTGCCTGGAATCTTTGAAAAGTCATGAGCATCAAGGCAAGCCTGGCGAGAGTTGAGAACGCTGGGTTCAACGCGAGCGAAAATGTCGCGATTGTATGCTGCGAGGGATTTTGACAATGCTTCAGAGTTGAAAGACCTGTAAACTTTGTTAGGATTCACAGTATGGAGCAACGTTTTGGCACACTCACTCGGGGCTCTTCATGTCCAAATTCTTGATCAAATCCTGGACATCGACAATGGCATTGTTGGCACCCTCGCCTCGGACTATATACCGGTAAGTATTACTCCAGCACTTGAAAAATAATCTCATGTTATCAAACATACACATGGTCATCGTATGCGCCGAGTCACCCATCAGAACTGCACGAGGATGATTATGGGTTTGGCTGGGATTGAAAATCCAGTCCTCTATACGAATAGAGCGTGCTTCCGTGTCGTTCGGAAGCTTCTGAACCAAAGAGCGGAATGGCTCAGCCCAATTGTCGGTCAGCTTTTTCATCAGTGCGATACGATCGACATTATCTCTAGGCACGGCAATATCTTTCTCATCGGCCCATGAGACAATGACCTGGACATGGTACCGGTCCTTGCTGCTTTCGTCGAAGTTGTTGGGCGTATCCAGGACTGTAACTTGTCAAAATTCGGATCATCAATAGTTCCCTGAGGCAACGTACAACTAAAGAAAAGAAACACATTCGTATCAGGATGTGATCCCTGGAAGATGTACGGGTCGATGGATTGCGCCTCGCCCATATCCTCGGCGCTGTACAGCGTTGACGCTCCCAGAAGCTGCACTGGCAGCGAGTTCATCTGGCAGCCATCTGGATACAAAATCTGGCGGGCGACCGATCGAGCGCCGTCAGCACCGACCAGCAAGCGACCGGTATATGACGAGCCATCCTCAAAATGCGCTGTGATGGTATCGGCAGAAGAGTCAATTCTCTGCAATGTTTTGTTCCACTGCAAACAGATCAGCATCGAACCTAATCCCACTTTAATCAAACTGAGATCAAACGCGAACGTACCCGAACGTCGAGTCCAGAAGTGAGAAGTTCTCGCAGCCGACCCCGATTCACACGGATGCGTTCCTCAGCCGGTACACTATACAAGGCCTCTCCAGACTTAAGGTTGAAAAACTGAAAACTCCCCACATCCCCACGCGCCGAGGCCTCCTTGTTTACAAACGTTTCTGGGAACCGCTCCACCAGGTGCGGCGGGAGCAGAGCGCGCAGGGCAGGCAGTGCCCAGTGCAGCGTCAATCCCCATCCACCCGTGCGAGCATCCAGAGCGGAGTCGCGATCGAAGATCTCGAACCGCACTCCTTGGCTCTGGAGGTACTGAGCCAGAACGAGGCCGCTGATGCCAGCACCGACGATCAACACCGGGGCGTCAGACATGGCGGATATGGTAGTGTGCACTGTGCACTGTGCACTGTGCAACGAAGGGATGCTTCAGGCGGGTTCTTTGGGTCCGGATCGCCTGTGGCTTTTCACTGGGGCTTGTGAGGTGGCACAACGCCACAACCTCGTATCGGGTTGTTGAAACTCAGGCGAATCAACGTGAGACGAGGTCTTGAGAACAATGTCTCGTATGTTCGGCTGCTCCTTTGTTCGGTAGCGAGTCGCGGGTAATCGTGACAGGGATGCTTCTGTGCCGAGAAGGTTTTAGGGACGTGTCTCGGAGAGAGTATCAAATAGGGTGTGAACTGTGAAGGATCAAGGAAGTATCGTGAAAGCCTGTAAAAGTCGTGGAGGTGCGGCAGGGTCTCTTGGCTGTTGCAGCGAAGGCGTCAGGGCTTGCAGCTACAATACCGAGTGCGGGTGCCACGGTGGTACTCTTTTTTTGGTTTGAAGGATTCGGATGCACTTGGCGAGTTGGGAGTAATTCTGGCGCCTAATCCCGGAAATATTGACACCTCCACCAGCACGACGGATTAAGCCACCTTGGGTAACATTCTGATTCAATGATATTCATAATTCCATACCCATGCTTAGCCGTATACTAGTGCAATCAAGTGCATATTAAGTCTCAATCGACGACCACAGGTTACGGGCCAGCCCACCTTGGCATTATGGCACCAGCCTCACCAAACATGTGAGTGAATATTACACCTCAGACACACCAAGTTTTATCCCCCTCTCACTCCCAAAGTATTTATTTAGACTTCCCGAAACTGGTTTCCAGGAGAGGAAACAAACCTCGTCGCAAACCAAAACCCCAAACCAAAAATTTATTCACGCAGTGAGTCGAAGACCCAGCGGAGTCCGCCGCCGCGCCCTGAAACCCACACGGCCCGAAGGAACGAAGAACGACTCCACTTTCACGACGGCGTTAACCCAATATCCAGCTCGACCAGTCACCATCTATTATATGTTCTCTGGCCGCCTGGCGCTCCTGGAGGATCGCCCGGACCCACCCGAACGGACACGCTATCCGTAACTGGCCCACTGGCAAGTTGGCAACTGCGACCCTGAGGACCCTCTGGGCCTCCGGCACGGGCGAGTCTGCGACAGCTCACGGCTCACCAGAGTCCAGAGCTGCACACCGGACCCAGAGTTTGGTGTGGCGCGATACCCTTGTCTAGTGTGGAAGGATCGTACTATTTGTGCTAAAATGGCTAGGCGCATGAGATGGATGCTGGGGCCTGGGATGGGACTTTTTGTGAGGGAATAACTATCCCTGCTCGGAGAATTTTCTTGAGGATTCGGTTCTGGGTTTGTTGTCAACTTGTCGGTCTTTCTCCGCTGAGGACCTCAGCGCTATCGACGGAGAAGGTGGGGAGATATGGTGAGTTCACCGAAGTCTGGCTGGTGGAACGAGTCATTGAAGCTACTTTCAAGATATGCTTCCCTAGTCCCCGGTGTGCGGAGAGGTATACTCCGTGTTTCCACGGGTTCGCATATAATTGCCACACGGGGAGAACGAGGCCGTTCAGAGACCTGATTAAGAAGCAAATGAGAGAAAGAAAATCAAATGAATGAATCTAGGCAAAACAGACTGGTATGCACCAATTTACAAACTATGTACAAGTGATACTTCTTGGTATTATATCTCATGACCTCGAGCGTGGCGTCTTCTCCGACTCATTCTCTAATGATACCGAATACTCGACCGTCATTTCAATCCCACCATGGGATGGCTCCTGACTAGACAGAATAAGCTCCTCGCTCGGCGACCGCCGCGGTGCAGGCGGTCCCGACGCATTTGACTGCAAATGCGAACGCTGATCCTTAGACCACGCCTCCATCGCATAACTCCGTCCCTGCGTATCGTAATACTTCCGCCCACTGGTCGATCGGAAATCGCGAACAAACCCTCGAAGTAACGGAGCCAGGTAGGGAACACAGGTCACAATATTCTGGGACAAGGTTTCGGTGTTAGACAGAGGTCCGGTCCCGATTAGGTTCGGCAGCATTGCTTTTTTTTTGGCAAGTGATGATGCCAGGGATTTGCTGGGAAGTACTTACTCCGATATTGAATTCAATAGTACCCCAGAGAACCAGCATGGTAGAGTTTCCGTCACCAAAGGCGACCCGGTGGATTTGGGTGAGTCGGAGGACGGAACAAATTGTCGTGAATAGGCCGAGGAGGAAGAGACACACAACGCCGGCTTTTTGCGCAGGTTTGATGCTCAGTCGGAGAAGCAGCGGGATTGGGAGGAAGATGATGACAACGTCGCAGACGATCGTGAAGATGGCAAGACCGTAGAAGGTAGGGCCGACTGGGAGACAGGTGCCGACCACGCTAAAGTCCCATGCGCGTTTGACCTATTATTCAATGCAAGGATCGTGTTAGCCTTTGGATGGTTATCGATACGCAAGATGGGGTTGTCTTGTCTCGTACCGGCGAGCAGTCGAAGATTAGAACCAGGGCGCCGGCGATGTGGCCAGCTGTGCAGAGCACAATAACTGCCCAGATCAATATCCGGTAGATGTTCATCGAGGTGCCCGAGATGAGACGCAGGTAACTGAGGCAAAGCGACGCTTTGAAGCCGGCAATACCGAGCTGATAGAATGGGCGACCTGCATAGTTGAGCTGCAATCATTAATTTAAGTCCAGTGTACAGGAAAGGGGTCATATCTACTTACTTTGGTGTAGGTAGCAAGATCAGACTTGGGTCGCAGTTTCAACGGTAATCCGAGGCCATATCGACTTTCTAACGACGGAGTCAGCATGTGGTTCTCTTCGAGAACGGTGAGCATTATTATACTCACGAGCAATGCACAAGGCACTGTAGATAATGCTAAAGATCTGGGTCGCAGCCATCGTCAGTCATCCTGCACCACATCGACATTTCGTCTCCAAAATTCGCCTACCATGCTGACAACCATCACATAGTCCGCCGCTCCCAATCGACTGGCTTGTGCTCGCACCCACAAGCGCAAACAGACCGTTACAATCATCAAGACCGTGAGACTCACGCAGACACCCAGGATCACCGGGTATTGCGAGGTCGCCTCGACCTCGGGCGAGGCATTTAGAACCCAACCCATCGTCGCGGGGTGTTGTCAAAAGCGACGATTGTCAGATTGACAGGGAAGTCTCAGATCATCAAGTGCAGATGCAAGTATTCCACGTGGAAAAGTCCCCCCAAGTCTTAAATTCCCTGCGTGATGGATCTGGCAGGGCCGCAGGGTATGTATAAACCGATTATGTCGGAGGTCCCACAGTGAGACAAAGTGGGTTTGGAAATTGCGTGTGAAGAAAAGTCAATCGCTCCACATCCACGGCCATGTACTGTATCCTAAGTTCTTTCCAGGTTTCCAAAAGACGATAGCAGTGTCTCGGGTTACTGGCTCATCCACTGGACCCGAGGACCAGCGCGATGGATCGGGGAAAATAAACCAATTAACTCATGTAGGCTAGACAGAGGCACTGACAGAGTTCTCCTAGCTCCTTCTCCCCCTTGCGCGAGTTACGCGAGATTGGTCACTGCAACCATCCCTGGCTGGGCTCATACTTTGCCGATCAGACATTCGGAGATACGCCCCGGCTAATTCCTCACACGCGAGAGGAACCTGTCTGGTTGAGGTCTAGTAGCCGTGACGAATCGGAACATGGGTTGCAAGGCAAGAACGAAGCACGGCTCCTGCATCTATCGTATGGACTATGGAGTCTATGGAGTATGGACAAACCCGATTGCTTGTTTCCCCCACTTGGGAGGGCACTGAGCGAGCGATGTGACTCGAGTTCTCAGGATAACCGAGTCTGGGCCCTAGCTTATCAGCCAGTGGTATTACTATTTGTCTCCTCGGCAGTGTCTTTAGTGTAGATGTACATATTCGCGTGGTACATCTTGGGTAATTGGTTGGCTGGGTGGACTTCGTTTCACGGCTCTCCGTTGTTGCACGCTAAATGCACGTTGCGGCCACGCTATTTCCACTGGCCCCCAAAGTCGGTTTTCCGCTTCTCCTTCTACCTTTGCTTTAGTGTTGTTTTGATATTAAAATTTTTATTATTTTAGACTCCGATCTCGTCCTCTGTTCACTGACTGCTGTGAGCTTTAGCTTTGACTTGTTGGTGTCTTTCGTCCTCCCTTGTTTTCCCTTTCTTTCCTTTGTTTTCTCCCAACCTTGGACCAGAGCTTATTGTCCCTGTCGAGACTCGAGATGGGTGAAAAACAAGCCGAAGCTGCGCCCCATATGGCGAGCGCCGATCGACATGATCAAGCTGTGGTGTATCTCGAAGGTCATGGTGATGTGCATCCCAACGTGGATCTGGTGGCCCTGCGCCGCAAGATCGATCGGCGGTTGCTGCCCTACATGTTCTGCTGCTACGTGCTGCAGTTCCTGGACAAGGTCATGCTGAATGTAAGTGTTGTGCAGCTGCTACTATCCACACTTGCGATAGCGTGACATGGGACCCTGGCTAACTTTTTCAGTACGCGGCGGTGATGGGAATTAAAAAGGACCTTAAGCTGGTTGGCAATGAGTTCTCCAACACGGCGACATGGTTCTTCATCGCGTACCTGATTGCTGAGGTTCCCAATGGTTGGTGTCCACCCCTTCTTCCCTTGCTAGAAATACATACTCTACCCCCCACAACAATCACCAGATACTGACTCCTCGTCTATAGTCTACTGCCTCCAGAAAGTCCCCGCAGCCAAATGGCTTGGAGGTAACGTCTTTCTCTGGGGCGTCGCTGCGGCTGCCTCTGGCGGCGCCACCGACTACCGCAGTCTGCTGGTCGCACGAGTCTTCCTCGGTATCTTCGAGGCGACCGTGGGTCCATCTCTGATGCTGTTGAGTAGCCAGTACTATACGCGCAGTGAACAGGCGCCCCGGTTTACCTTCTGGTACATGGGTCTGGGTGTTGCTCAGATTCTCGGCGGTATCATCTCGTTCGCTTTCCAGCATGTTCACCATGCCTCGCTGGAGGGATGGCGCATCATGTTCATCGTGCTGGGACTTGTCACCGCCATCGTGGGCGCCTTGACCTTCTTCTTCATTCCCGACACCCCTATCAAAGCCAAGTGGCTGTCCGAGGATGAGAAGGTTGCTCTGTTGCAGCACGTCAGCGAGAACCAGACCGGCGTGTGGAGTTCCACTTTGAACCTGAAGCAGATCAAGGATGCCGTCTGCGATCCCCAGCTCTGGCTGTTGACCCTGACAACCATCCTGGTATGCACATATCCTCCATTCATCTATACGCAGCAAGCTAACCTCATACAGATCTCCGTATCCAGCGGCGTTGTAACTACCTACTCCGCAACCCTAATCGCCGGCTTCGGCTTCTCAGGCCCCATCTCCGCTCTGCTCAACACCCCAGCCGGCATCGTCAGCATCTTCTTCACCCTCCTCGTCGGCTTCGGCATCCGCAAGACCTCCAACCGCTGGGCCTGGAACGTCCTCTGCACAATCCCCGGCATCATCGGCGGCGCCCTGCTTTCCTTCCTGCCCAAGAGCAACAAAGCCGGCGTCCTGATCGGCATTTACCTCGTCAACGCAATCGTCGCCACCCTCCCCATCCTCTACCAGTGGACAATGGCCAACTGCGCCGGCCACACTAAGCGTGCGTTTGCCAGCGCCCTCGTCGCCGGCTCCTTCTCGGTCGGCAATATCATCGGTCCTCAGACCTTCCAGGCGCGCGATGCGCCGCAGTACAAGCCTGCGAAGATTGCGGTTCTCGCGACCCAGGCTGGTGCAGCTGTCGTGTCGGTTGTGCTCTTTTTGTACTATAAGTGGCAGAATCGTCGTCGGGATCAGACCAAGGGTCCTGTCAATGAGGCTATGGTCGATGAGACCAAGTGGGCTGGTCTTACTGATCGGGAGAATCCTTACTTCCGTTATGCGTACTAAAAATATGGATGAAGTGGGAAATGGCCGGCAAGATTTGGCTGTCGTGTGTCAATATAATCGAGATATAACGGGAAGTACTGAGAAATGGAATGATATATTTCTTCCGTTGTTACTATAGCTTCAATTCACCAAAAGTATATACTCAGAAATGCTTCTTGACACGTCTGGAGATAAACAGGCCTCATGGTGCTATCTTCAGAGAATCAATGTCGCTTTGTAAATGCTATGTACAACCAATGCACTGTAAATATCGGTCTATCATTCACCCCGACCGCCAGAAGGGCTTCATCACAGACCGAACATAAACAAGCAAATACATCATCAAATAGTTGGTGATTGTAAAGGCAAGAAAAATGCCAAAGTAAGGCCAGATCTTCGAATCATCCAACCCAATGTCGGACAAGTAGTCGTCACCCCAGCTGTACGGGCATAGCCACAAGTACCAGTGCTATTCGGGTTGGATAAATATCCCGAGCCTTTTGCTGAAAGCCAGGGGCCAGCGTCATCTGCTAGCCGGCGAAGTAAGGTCACAATGCTAGTTGCCCCCTGACTATCTAATCCACTGGTCGGTTGGGAGCAGCTTAGACCGAGCACAGAGCTCCAGACCAATTGTGACACGCTTCTTCTTCTCGATGTCCAAAGAGCTAATAGCCGCGTTTTGTAGCTCAGTCAGGTCGAGTGTCTGCAAGATGGTGTCCACATAAGCCAACTTTTCGTCCTTCGGGGTGGCTTGGCTTTGCCGGAGTAGAGCCGAAAATTCAAAGGCTCCGCGAATGATGCTGCTTTCGTCGTGAATGTCTATTTGCTGACAGTACTTATACGATCTGTCGGTTGAAGATTGAATCGATGGGCTGGCCGTCGATATATAGGGATCCTGTCAAAGATCCTGCACTTTGCAGTTGGGTAAGGGCAGTTAGCACCAGAAAAGAAAAGGAGGAATTTTGTTAGCTCATATCTCTTACTATTCGACTGCGATCGGGACATACGCGTTGACTTTCCAGCACCAGACGCACCAACAAGCGCTGTCAAGGACCCGGGTTTGCAATATCCGCACACTCCGTCCAAAACCTTTCGAGTCTCCTTTCCGATCTGCACATTCAGCTTCAAGTCGGCCCAGGTGAACGTAGACCTGATTCTGTCGCCGACAAAGACCGATTTGGTCCAGTTCCCGCGAAACCAACCGGGGCTGCGCGAGTGTCGGCTGGAACAGCAGTTTTCTCTTCATCGTTGCCGGCTACTTTGTTCCGCTTAAACCATCCTGTGGTTGGCTTATACCGAATTGGACCCGCGCTGTCCTCCTTCTCCATCCCCTCACTCAACCAGCAGGCAAAGCCAATGAAGACGATATTGAAGAGGCGGAGTATTCCTACAAACTATATTAACAACTTTCTCAGACAGAGTGTAGCTGTTGCATTCAAGGGACCGTACCAAAGTTACGCCAGACATTGCTGTAGTAGAACCCAAACTATGCTGCTAAGTGGTCGGCACCGTTGACCACGATGCTACCAATCTTGCTTCCAGCATATACGTACACAAAATTGAGATGCAGCCCCGGTGAAGCCCGGGTCTGATGGGACAATTGGAGATGCAGCACATATGAAATTCATATTGTGGAACTCGGTAGCTATAACAGAATCGTAGGTGTATAGCGCAGGCGTAGTATACTGCGCGAAGGGTCAGATCTCTCTTCCATGCGAATATCCCCGTCAATCCAAACTCGCGGCTAACCATCCGACCCACGGGATATCCTGGATCATCTTGTCCGCGGACAGAACGTATCCGCCAAAGACGATACAGAAGAGCACAGACACACCGCAGTATCGCAAGGCGACCTCAAATTTGCCAGACATAGGCTATAGCAGCGAACGCCCGGAACTGAGATGTCAAGCAGACAGTGCTGTAGATGAATTGGAAATCGATGAAAAATGTGCCAGCCTATACGCAAAGATCAGCATGGCTGCAGCAAGATCTTTGAACTTCAAGGCCAAGAACATAGCTCAGAACGCAGACAAGAGAGGATGTACAACACGATCAAATAGAGAAAGGTCAAGTTCATTCGAAGCCATTGAATCTCTTTCTCCCTTCCTCATATTGTTCCTGGATGTGATTGACCGAATGAGTGATCAATCAATTTACCCACCTGCCGATTCATAGACTCAACTGGAACAGCAGGGAGAAGCGAGACGTGGTGATCGGAGAAGAAGATACGCAAAGCAAGCATTGCCGGGCAAGTGACGTGTAGACCAGAGCGCCCTTGCCGATCTTCGCCCTGGTTGAGGGCCTCTGGTTGAGGGCCTCAGGCAGACACATCGACATATTTCCACGAAATCAACCAACTCCTCGCTCATCCCGTCAACCACTTGACTGCCCAGCGGACCCCAATTCAGCCATGACCCTCAACCACCCCACGACCCGACAATGCTCTACAATGCCCTAATCCGCACTCACCACATCACCTCGCGCAAGAAAGTCGCCGCCCTCAAACACGCCGCCGACGTCCATCAATGCTACGTGCTCTTGCGCTCCGGCGGCTGCCCGGGAATCATGTACGTCGAGGGTCGGGACAAAGTGCAGGTTGAGGGGTGGGTGGGGGTGGTACGGAAACTCCGGTATAAGGATTTTCAGCTCGTCACGAGGCCTGGTGCGTTGGAGCCGGAGGGGGGGAAGGAGGAGAATATCAAGGAACAGTTGGACATTGGATTAGCGGAGGTGGAGAGTGTGAAGGAGTTTGGGAATTGTATGGAGAAGCGGGGGGTGTGGAATTGGTGGAGGAAGGGGATGGGATATACGTGATGGATTGGACATACTGGGACTGAGTGCCTGTTCATAGAGCTGTTTCACGTGGCACTGCTGGAGTCTGGGTTATATTCATGTTCCTTGTCATATATACCGCGTTCTGGAGGGGAATCTCACTGTCAAGATTCATGGGCAGAAAGTATTTGAATGTCGCATTACCTCGAACTTGAGCTGACCGTCTCGCCATCAGAATGACCAGACTACAGTCCAATCCAAACCTAAATGACATTAGGAATCATACAAGTCTTAGATGCTACTGAGGCATGGATTTCAAGAAGAAGCAAGGAAGGTTTCAATTTGCAAAGCCACATCACTATACATAACCTTATACCTATATACGAAACATCAACTTATTTGCACGCATTCCCTGCCATCAATTACAAACACTTCCAGCATCTCCCCTTCACCGCGCATGATACCCATACCCATCCCTACCACCGGGCATCTCCCCACCCCCAGGTAAAAGCCTCGCATCCCCACTCGACGTCGACCGTCCATCATCAACCTGCACCACAATATCCGTCTTCACCGTCACGCCCCCATCCTCCAACCCCTCCATCTCATGCCCCTGCCCATACCCATACCCATAACCCTTCGACAGCCTACTCAATGATCTCTCTGGGATATTCCACTTCCCCTGCTGAGCCTCTTCGTCCTCCTGCCACTGTGTCGTTGCCGTGGCGGTGGCGGTGGCTGAGTCCATCCACCCGGTTTTGCCGCGGGTCCGCCGGTTTTTCAGCTCTGTGTCGTTGGTCTTGTTGTTGCTGTTTGAGTTGGAGTTGGAGTTAGAATTGGAGTTTGACTTGGACCAGTAGCCGAGGCGGCCGTCATGGCGGGCGTCGACGATGGTGCGGAGGAAGAGTCGGGCGACTGGGGCGCAGGAGGCGAGGAGGATGCTATAGTTTTCGATTCTGTGGGCGGAGTTAGATTTGTGATAATGATAGTAAAAAAGGGTGTGGTGGGGGTTGGATTTGACTTACTTTACCCACAGGATAAACGAGACGATGTTGTAGGTGAAGTCGAGTCTGTCGCCGAGAGATTTTAGTTTCTGAGAGCAGAGAGGTCGGTTAGCGAGTTTGTACTTGAGGGTTCTTTTCCGTCATCGTGCTTGTAGGCTTACATATGTTTTCACGATCGAGGCTGCACCCGAGAGAACCAGCGGTCCACAGAGAGTAATGGTTTGCCATAGACGACGGGACCGAACGGTACTGTTGATCTTTCTGAATTGCGACCAAAAGGATAAGTTCTCGCGGTGAAGAGTGCGCAGGAAAAATTGCCACAGCTCCATACCGGCAATGACCGCCAGGATGAAGTCAATGATGGTGTTGAAACCTGCAGACAATCAGTTACGCGGCCAGAGAGTACATAGTTCTATCAAACATTCAACATACCTCCTTGAACGAAACCCACTGTAGTCTGAACATCGGGGGACTGGCATACAACCGATCCATCACTTGGAAGTGGAGTCCACATGTACTTGAAGTATGCCACGCGATTTGACTAGAAAGAGTTAGTCAAATCATGCAAGATTCGATAGGACTCGATCATCCTTCAGGAAACTCAAGCAGGGGACACAAACCGCATGGTAGGGATTTGGGCCGCATTGTACAATAATTTGCAGAATTGTCACCATATTGACGACAATCTGAATAATGGCGCAAATAATGATCGAAACGCGAATCTTCTTCTCGCTCGCCGCAAAGCAGGTCAACAGGAACCACATCATGCCTGTCCTCGATACCATGGCTGCGGCCACGGCGAGTGGCTGTGAATAAAAGTCCCACTTCATGGCTGTTGACCGCTGCATCGGTGACAAGTAGTAGAAATGTCGACCCAAGCCCCATTGTGAACTATACAGGGAGATTGTCAGTTGCTTCTTTTACTGCACCATCACAAGAATTGCTAAGCGATGGTATGTCAGACGACAGGCTTGTGTACACACCTCATTTGTATCAATGTCATATGCCCAATGTCAAGGGTGTAACCCGCGAGGAAGAACAAGTCCTCGAAGCCCCAGACACGCTCGGGGGCTGTGACCTGGGGGAGTGCGAAACGCACCCAGCTCTTCACTGCATAGCGGAATAGTAGCGTGACGCCCACGACACCAGTGAGGACCTATTTTCGGATTTCATCAGTAATTGAAGGTCCCGTGTGCTCATGGTTTTTGGTATATAGCATACCCAGCAAGCAACAAACGTGTTCGTTCCTGTAGATTCATGTCAGCACATCCATCCTATCTGGACATCTGGATAAGCAACGTACCAATATCAACGTCACCTTCCTCCGGCCGAGGAATACTGTCCATTGTGGCAAGGATAAGGCAGATAAGGACCACAGGGATTTTGGAAAAACACCGGTATGAAAAATAACAACGAAGAAGGGGTGAAGCAGTGTCTGTGACGCAATTTTGCAAGTCCCTCTCGATCTCGATCTTTGTCAAGCTGCAGCGCAAGCGGGGATATGCGATTCAAGTACTTTCAATCACATTGGGTGTTTCCCAATGAATAACAAATCCGGGAGGGGCACTCTCTCAATGTCGTAGACACAAGCTCATTGATTCGTAATGAATAGAACTGATCTTCAACGTAGGGTGGATGTGCTTGATAAATCAAAGCCGATCCGATCGCCCTGCCCTGTCCAAGCTCCTGTTGTGCCCTGTGCGCGCTGTGTGCGGTACTACAGGCGATCCGGCGGAGCGGGACCCTCTCGGAAGAGGAGGTAAAGCCCGATAAACTCTGGTGTTGACGAACGCTTTACAGGTCACGCCCAGACAAGCTGTGAGATATGCAGTTCTCTTTGACTTTCTCTATTATGATCTCGGCCGTGTCAGTGTCGGTCGGTGTAGTGGCGTCTGGAGCTGGAGGTATTATTAGGCTGAGCTGGGAACGGACTCTAACAAGGGATGGCTGTTTCTCTTCGGGGAAGCCGTGCAGGATGACAAGTAATAAGGGAGTAAGTAATACAGATACAATAACAAGCCAGGGCGCAAAGCCACAAGAAAAACTAAAAGCTGCAGTAGCAGAGTGAAAAGTCTAAACGAGGAGACGGGTTCGACTGTCCTTTACATGGAGCGTTTACTACTGTGGATCAAGCACGGAGCAAGTTGTTAACTGCGACCCGGTAGCTGCGTGGGTGGTCTATGGAAAACCCCAACTCACTTTGAGCGGATATTAATTGACAAGGACTCTGTGGACGATAGATGGATACTTGCAGCCTGTAAGAGGACGCAGTGGGGTTAAAGCGTAGCCAACAACTACACGGGCAATTTGTGCATATCCCTGCTGGTTAGGTACTAACAAAACGAACAATAATGGCAGGTTCATCCTGTTCATTGTCCCAGGTACATAGCAGACATGGGTCCAAAAGGAAGTTAAAGTTGAAATACTACAATTGAGGAGAGCTCTGGTGGACGAGCTCCGTGCTAGCAAAGGTTACTCTCGTCGATCGACTCTACAATTCGACCCTCAATATGAACTGTGATGCATTCCGAAGCAGGCATTTTGTTATGTAACCACTTCTCTCAAGTCTGTCCAGAATATTCGGTTGCATCTCCATATGGCATCCGGGGATTATGGCCACGGGAAATGAAGACCATGCAGACAGCAACCTTCCCATGGCCTTCCAAAACCGGAATTGTCTGCTTTACTGGGCAAGTGCGTATGACTATGAGTCAGTGTATCTGGGAAACAAGGACATCTGGCATGCTCTTCGGTAAATTATACAATAGGCGAGACTCGAGAGGCCGTCTGTACCTCAGTACGGCGAGGATGCAGGGTTCGCCCATACCTCAAAGGAGTCAATGCACAGGGTGCCAGTCCTCTGTCAATTCTGTAATGCCCATGTGGACTCCATACCATGTGTAAACTTCTCCCTTGAAGGAGGGGCGAGCAAAAAGTGACTCAAAGAGTCAAAGTAGCATTCCATGGACCATAGCCAGTCTTCGGTCAAGATCCCCAGGCAAATGGCAAGTTGGCAACCACGCAATAGCCATGCGGCGCCGCGCAAGGGGTGTGACGAGAAAGTCAACAAGGGCTCCTGCATGAGACTGCATTCAATAGCCGGATCTGCCAACTTGGCGTGCATAAACGCAGATTGCCGATCTCAAACTTGGGAATTTCGAGCGTTGTTTCTCTTGCTCCGGTCATCACCGAAGTGCAGAGGTAATAGGTTGATAGTGTATCGTATGGCTACGATCATTTGTCCCAGGCAATAAACGAAGAGCAAGGCAGTGGATCTCCGAGGACCATGTGATGTGTTGAGATCATTATTACTTTATTGATCAATTGTCGACACAAGAGCAAGATTCACATGGTAGAGGTCGCGTTGTGCTAGGTCGCGTTGTGCGGGGTCTCGAGCTTGGACACCAAGACGGCTACAATATGTGATCAGACAGCAGAAGCGGGGGGTCAGGCCTGAATGGGGGATGCTGTCGAGTGGAAGAATCTGCTAGTGCATCGAGGATTAGAGGCTGAAAAATAACGAGCAGACACCAATGCGCGAGCCGTTGAGAGCGCCGCAAGGTAAACAATCAGATTTGGCGATTGACGGGATTCGCAGTGGCTTGGGGCTTGCGCGGTGGATGTGCAGTGGATTGACGCTAGACTCGGGGCGTCCAGCCTTGCCCATGAAAGCAAGGGTCCCACTTCCCACCTTGGCTGGCCACTTAAAAGTGGCTTGATGCCCTGGCGTGGTTCCAAGGGACGATGGAGAGGCTAAAGGCCAAAATCTTGAACAGTTTCCCAGCTCGCATCCACAAAGGTGGTGATTTGCAGATCCGAATGTGACTGATCAAGGGCGATCAGAGGCTGGGCTTGATCAGCTGAGAATGGTTCATGCAGTGACCAGGAACACGTCGATAACTTTATCTGGTCGAAAATAGGATCTGCTGTCACTGATCACATACAGTAGCCAGACTGGGGAAGAGAAAGGAAAAGATTGATGGATCGCATTTGAGGTGATGAATTGGTGAAGTGACAGTCCGGAATGAAGTCCGGCGACCCGCCCGAAAGTGAGAAACTCCACTTCCAGCCATATGGACTCCATGGAGTACCTAACTGTCTGGACTTGTCAACTCCCAGCAATAGCATTATCATGCCATTTGACTACGCCAATCGCATCTCCACCAACGACTCGCCCACAATCTCATACTTCTCAAAACTAACCCTCAACCCACAAACCCCCGCCAACTGCCTCCACTCCTCCGAACTGCGCTCCCGCCCCCCATACAACGCAATCATACTCGCATGCAAATTCGTATAGGTCAAGTTCTTCGCATACTCAATAATCAGCAGCCGCGAGTGCGGACCCATCGCCCGCGCCAATTTCTGCACCAACGCCACGGCTTCCAGGTCCGGCAAGTTATGCAGGATATGCTGCAGACTGTATACGCGCGCACCCCGAATCGGCTGTTCCGCTGAGACCTTGTAGTTCCACTCCATCAGCCGCAGGCCGGGGACGTCCTCGATGGCGGCGTTGAATTCTTGCACGATTAGTTGGGATGCGTGGAGTTGGGGGTAGTGTGCGCGGACTTCGAGGAGGAGTTCCCCGCGTCCGCCGCCGATGTCGACCATTGCTACCTCGTCGTCACGCAGGGCTGAGCTAGAACTAAAAGCGGAATTGTGAGGATTCACGCCCAGGACAGCGCCTAGGTCGTAGCCCACGCCTGTCACGCGTTCGGGAAACGTCCCGAACTTGAGAAACTTGCCGACCATGAACTGGTTAAAGCTGTCCATACGGCCTTGCGCTTCCATGATCGAGTACGTATGCTGCTTGGCGAGGTCCTCATGGCCCATTAGCCGGTATGCGTACTGGATTGGTCCATCGCACTCAGCAAAGGGGTAGGCGAAGTTGCTATCCTGGAGCTTCTTCATCAAAAAGGCACCCGCCATCATTCCTTCTGTGCAACTAGTGGCGAGTACAGGGAGGGTTAGCTGGGAACAATCAATGCCAAGGCTGGAAGCCTTGTTGCAAGCCGTGTTTCTCTATAGACAGGGATGAAGTCACTCACAAGTGTACAGCGCCATGCTGCGCTGACGGCATATCGACCATGTGGCGGGTAATAGCATTGGCCGCAAAACGGTCTTCGTCCACGCGTTCGGCCAGCCCGAGACCGGCCATGATGTAGAGTGTATCCGCTGCATGCCAAGAATGGAATTCAATTAGTCTTTCATTTTGATTCGAAGTCTCTTAGTCTCCGGAAGGATTTTGCGCCACATGGACCAGGGGTTGATTGGGAGTCGGGACTAGGTCTAGGGTAGGCCTACCGGCAAGAAGGACCGCTGTACGGCTAAAGTTAGTTACAGAACAAGGCAAGAGGCAGACATTAAATAAAATAGAATAAGTCTGGCAGGGGGCAAAATCCATTTAATGAAAGATCGTTGTTTCCGCCAAAACAATAACAGAGAACGCACTTACAGATTTCTGGTTGATTATCCCCATTTGCCTGGATGGCCTCGTTGGCTGCGCGAGCGATATCCTCTGCACTCGCGGGGCCGCCGTGTCGAACTAATGCCCCGAATAGATCAAAGTGCACAGCGACGGGGACAAAGCCTAACGATGCGGGCTACTCGAATCAGTAGAATTCCAAGTTTGAGTCTTTTCTGCGCTCACTATTGTGACGGAGCCAGCTAGTGCGGCACCTGGTGGCACCGCGGGCGTGAGGCTGGCTAGACGATTGAGTAGAGACATTATTGTCGAACCTCCGGAAGCTTTGTGGAAATACGAGGAGAGAGGGGGAATTGGAGAGGCGATTCCCGAAAAGCAGGTGAAGTAGCTGTTGGGTTGAATGGTTGGCTGATCTGCTCTGCGCTTTTGCTTGTGTCGAACCTTGAAGCGGGTCTTATGTAGATTGGGGATGGCTGTGGTGAACGGCCGAGAGTTGCGACCCTTGGCGATTTAGACACAATTCAGAATGCACTGATTCGAAGATGCTGCAATAGTGACTGGCCGGACAGGCAATTGGTTGAGTCGCTAGAGAGGTGAAAATGATAGGGATGATGTTCCGAGCAATTAAACCAAAACCCCTTCAACGGATCGCAGTCCGGATACAAATCTTGTACTTTAGTATATTAGAGAAACCTCTACGGAATCAAGAAATAAACTATCGAAGCGATCCCGGTGAATGAGCTACTAGCAAATACCCACAGAGGCAATCCGATATCGATGTAGCGTCGCGTGGCACCGCGGTCGGCTTGATGGCATGATGAGTCGGCATAGCATGTATACTGTAGTTTCTTTTTCGCGAATTTAAATTTAGTTGATTTTACCTCACATTTGCAATTACCGATAAGTCCAAAGCCGTAAAAACGCAAACTCAGCCCAAAGGGAGGGGGGGAAGAGGAAAAGAGCCACAATGCAAATAAAGTCCATCGAACACATCACAGGAATCAGACCGCCCGGACGTGCAAGGGGCCCTGCTGTTGGCGCGGCTGAGTTCGAACTCGGACACTTGGGACTTGGGTGGACTAAAGAGGCACTCCGCAGGTAATTTACTTTAGGACGAGTCGTCAAATCGGGTCCTTGCCCTTGTTATCCTCAAACAGTGTTCTGAGCACGTCAGTCATTGCCAGAAGTTTCTGTTTGCATAGTAGACTTTCCCAAGTCAAGAGAACTACAATGCTAGGCAACACTCCTCGGAGACACTCGCCCATTTGCTCAAGTGCAGTCTCATTACCGTAGCCGATTTTAGCACTAGATCAAGACAGCTATGCACCGCTAAATAACCGATCGCCAGCCCACCAGAGAAGGCGAGGCTGTTGTTGCTGTCTCCGAATTCGCGAGCATTGGGAGGAAGCAGCCCCCTGGGGCCACCAAGAGGGGCGTGCGCCGTGCAGGCATGTGTGCTGTATCTCGGGGCCGAAGCTATGCCACTCACAACTTTGCAAGGTACAGATTGGCATAGATACAGTGGCTTTTTGGCTCTGGTGCACTGGTGCTAAATTCTGGTGGATCCGGGAGCCAAGGTACTGTAGTAGTACCTACATAAGTGGGGGAATCTGCCCGGACATGGGCTACTCTAGTGAAAAGTTTAGATTGACAGTAAACTATGGGCCTGGGCAATCCTTGACGGCGGAATATTGTTGGTTACTGGACTGATGATGGAGCAGAACTACTTGAGGACTGACCAGGTTCATGCTTCAGATTCGGAAAACCCGAGCTATGAGCGCAAATTTTTCCGTAGGCGTTGTATGTCGATTGTAACTCCGGAGTGACGTGACTAAATCCCCTTGTCTGGACAGCGATAGTTGCGACAGTAGTGAGTCTAGTGACTTTTCTTGCTCTCTATAATCAGTCTCTAACTCTCTTGATTCCGGCTTTCCTCCGCGTTATGGCTGTTTGGTGGCGTAATGATAAATCACCCAAGGAGAACAGCCCGAGGTGAAAGCTCCTGATAGCTCCAATTTTGCGCGCTGCCACCAGTTCTTACTTGGTACGGAGTACTCGCCATGAAATTCTAATTCTTGAGCACTTTTCCTGCTGCCCGTCGGCACATCCCTCCATCTGAAATGAGCTCCGTCTCCAGTCTCTGCAGTCTGCACAACAAAAGCCACGCGAGAACCAGGCCGAGCCAGTCCGATCTACACTCGGCCTGCATACAAACCATAAAACCTTCTGCCCTGCCCACTGCCGTCCCCTCCTTCTGCTGCCGATACTTCCTCATCCTTTGCTTTTTGTTCTTCCTCCATCCCTTCTAGAATCTAGTATTCTACTTCCTACCCCCTTGTCTCTCCCCCTTGCTGGTCGACTCCCACCCAAATCTGCACGACATTGTCACCGTGCAGTGTACTGGGGACATTCGTGCTGATCACGACGGAATCTCGCAGATCAGATCATCATGGAGAAATCCACGCCCATCCACAACATGAGCGAGGTTGAGATTGACAGAGCGACCAGTGCCTCGCACTCACAGGAAATGAACTTTTCGGATCGCGAATTGAAGAATGTGGATACTTCGGATAGGAAGAATCCGCAGAATTGGAGTCGGACGCGGAAGACGCTGCTTTTTGTGTCGCTGATGGGTAGTTCCCTGCTTGCAGATGGGTATGTGTGAACACCGGTTCAAATCACAATCGTGACGATCTTCTGAGCTTGCCATTGGGATATCATTTCCAATCATGGTGTACCATCAAACAATTGGCTAACAAGATATTCTCTGTAATTCAGAGCCATGGTCTGGGGTGGCACGCTGGTTACGCCGCAGGCAATGGAATGGGGCATCAGCATCCCCCACTCGGCGACGAGCATGAACTACGGTATTCTTCTACAGGGCTTCGGTGGCATGTTTGCTGTGCCGCTGATCGAAGCCTACGGTCGGTACGTAGACGTTCAATTGAGATGAATGAGAGCAGACCTGCAAAGCCACAGAGAAACAGCCTGCTAATTATTTACCTTTGTATCAAGATTCCCCGTCTGGATCTGGCCACAGGTCATCACCATGCTCATGGTCCTGGGTGCCACGCTCTCCAACGACTGGTCTACTTTTACTGCCTTTCGCACGCTGCAGGGTCTTTTCGGCACCGTCCCCCAAGTAATCGGTCTGCCTATCATTCATGATATGTACAGTCCAGAGGGTATGTGAAACACAGATTTTAGATCAGTTGGAGATTTTCCTTGCTAATCCTCTCCCAGAATGGCCGCGCATGATCAATATCTGGGGTACAACGTTCATGGTCGGCCCTTTCCTCGGCCCCGCGCTCGCGGGCTATATCGGCGCTGGCACAAATTGGCGCGACTCTTTCGGCGTGCTCACGGCCACCTATGGTCTATCCACATTATTGGTGCTCGTCTTCGGCGCTGAGACTTACTATAACCCCGGCAAAGCGCCTACCTCGCGAGTCGGCTCGTACTTTGGGTTCGGAAATACCAAGCTGCCTAAGGGTTCGACGCTGTGCCACTGGTGCAAAGTGATGGTTCTCTATGTATTCAAATTCCCGCTGCTGATGACGGGTATTGCTATTTTGGTGACGTTTACTTGGCCAATTGGTAAGTGCTTCCAGCAAGGCGGAATTCATTGCTTGCAGTGGGAGCATTTGCTGATACCCGAACGACAGGAATCACTACCACCATCGATGGCTTCCTACACAGCCCACCATATAACTTTGACACGATCGAAGCATCATCCATGCGCTTCGCTGGTGTAATTGGTGCCCTCGGCGGTAAGCTCCCCAACCACCAGCTAGTCAATCTCTATCTCCCTTGAGTTATTACTTACCTACTTCATCAGGCTGGCTCGTCGGCTTCATCTTCAACGACTGGATCTACAAGCGCCATCATGCCAACTGGTGGACCGAGTACCGTCTGCACGGCGTCTGGGTTCCCCTCGCCAGCATGGTCTGCGGTCTTCTTACCTACGGGCTGACCATGAACTTTGGCAAGCACTGGATCGGCATTGCCTTTGGGTGGATTATGGTAAATATCGGCATGGTGGGAACAGTTGTGTAAGTAGCGATTCGCCACGTCTTGCACAGCTCCTTTTCTTCATCTCCCAATCCATACAACCCCACGACCCTGGCCTCTTGAAATGAAGAAAGGGGTCACCCGGTGGACATCTACTGATAACAGTACAGTGCCGTAACAGCCTACGCCCTCGAAAAATACCCCGATCAGTCCACTGTCGTCTCCGCCATTTTAAATATGTGGCGCACTTGCGGCGGCTTCGCCGTCGGATACTTCCAGCCTTCCTGGATTGCACGTAACGGACTCGGTCTGGTATTCGGTATCCAGGCCATTGTTGTCAGCGTCTCGGTGGTGTTGTGCATCGTACCAGTGTTGGTCAAGGAGCGGCGGAAGAGTGTCGTTACTGCGGCGTGAAGGGGGCCCGGGGGAAATAAGGCCTCTTATTGAAGATACGAGTTTCGGTCTTTGTTCGAGGTCCTGGCGAGCAAGTTATCTTCTTACATGTAGTTATTTTTCTTTTATCATTCGTTGTATTTGCTTCCAAATGTTGTGTTTAGGAGAAGCGGTATATATCATCTGGAACCTAAGGTTGTAAGTCTTACACCAGAGAGCGAAGATTGTGTTTCTTGAGGTTCTTCCAATCTGGTAAGGTTACTTCCAATATTCGAAGCCAACATACGTCGCCTAGGACTACCTATAAATATACAATGCATGCATAGACTCCTTACGATGATTTTCGTCCCAAAGGTGATGTCGAAGAAACATGACCTCGGGAGTACAAACCAAACGCCACCAAATGCAACCCAAAACAACCTTAGTACAGGCCGGGATTGAACAGAGTCCCAGTACAGTCTCTGCTTCTACTCACTCCAGCTCTTTCATTTGAACTGACTCCAGCTGTTTAGGCCACATGCTTGTAAGCCTCCTAATCTTCTTGTTGCTACTGCTCAATCTCCTGTGTGGCTGGAAGGTTGAGAACCGTTGGTCAGTGCTAATAAAGTTCAACCAGTAGTTAGATCCACGGATAAGCGCATCCGCCACCATAGGAATTGTGGGCAAACCAACCCAGATTGCCGTCTCACGTCAGATGATAAAATGCAATTCAAGCCTTCAAGTACATAGAACTAGTCTGTGCGCCGTGCTGTCGTCCCTCCTCTTAATGACGGCTGCATTTCCCATCAAATAAGAGAGATGTATACTCACCTTCCAGGTCCCCTAATCGTACCTTCAGCCCGGAAAATATGCTCAATTCCACAAGAATGCGGATTTGAAGCTAGCATATTCAGAATCAACGATTCGAGCATTCCATTGTCTGAATTGAAAAAAAAAAAAAATAATAATAATTGGGAGGCAGGCACACACCTAGATGGCAGATGCAAGATGTTGTCTATCGAGGCGACATACAGTAACGGCAAGATAAATAGAGACAAGCCAGAGAGATTTAGAACTACCAGAACTACCTACGAGGACTCAGCCAGCCATGCCAGGTAGGTACATAATGTACTGTCGAGCCTACGACGCCAACCACACCCGCTCGGTTTTCTTATCCAGTCCAGCGCTTATATGATTTAACGACCTTGAACCCCCTCGAATACAGCATCAGGCAGGCCCGCATAAGCGAGGATCACGCGGCTGATCAGCTAGAGCTGCCCAAGCACCTACACTCCAGACCCGACTGTATCAACCATCAATCCCGTAACGCCACTCAAGATCGTGATTGGTCCAGCAACAAGCCTAAAATCGCCAAGTTGAGCAAACGAGATCTGGATCAGCCGCAATCAACCACTGAACCACAGCTAGTTAGCTACCACTGACCAGTAGCTAGTGAACCACGGATTTCATGCGGGGAACCACCAGTGGCTTGGACTGCTCTGGCCCAAGGAGCCCTGCCTTGCAGGGCTGAATCTCACTCAGCCTGATCCTTTGAGACTCTGATATCAATGCAAAATTGCCGATAGGCTACTATTGCTTCAAGGGTGATACTCTAAGTCTATACGGTTCTTTGTTGTCTCGATATCCTGGGGTTCTCCCCCGTATCGCTGACTCTTTGACTACGTCACTTTCAGCTACGCCTGCCTTCTTGTACCAGACGAGCAAGATATGGTGACCTAGGTGGTCTACTAGCTATAATAAAGCACATCCCCTCGTCGCCGACCTACAATTAGGGAGAACTTCTACGAACCCTCAAACCCCACTACCTCACCTAAATCAATTTGACCACGCCAAATCCAACCCTTCGGCAACCCTCCAACACTCCTCACAATGTCTTCTCTCCCCACCACCCCAACATTCATGACCTCCTACGTCACCGGCTGGGACGAAGCCCGCGTCCACCCAGCCCTCGCCTGGCTTGAGAAACTCACCAAAACCTTCGACACCCGCGAATCCTGGTCCCACCCCTGGTCCGAGTGGCACACAGACGACTACACCTTCATCGCGCCCAACGGCACCGTCACGGCCGGCGGCGAGCCCGCCGTCAGAGCCACGCAGGACGATTATCGCGCTTTTACGGCGTTTATTCATGAGCCGGTTTGGGCGTGTGTGTACCAGGATGGGGATGCGGGGCCGTGGCATGTTGTTGCGGAGGCGGCGGTGTTTGCGGATTTGCCGGGCGAGAGCAAGGAGAAGAAGTTCCAGGATCGGGAGGGGAAGATGTGGGATGTAAAAGTGGGCGGGATGTTTCGGTTTGAGTATGTGGCTGTTGAGGGGGCGGTGCATGATGGGTTGAAGATGAGGAAGTTGACTTGTTTTTGTGATACGGCGCCGATGGCGGTGGAGATGTTGAAGAGGGGGTTGATGAAGCCGGAGGATTTGATGAAGTAAAGAGGCTTATTTGGGGGGCTTTGAATGGCTATTACTTTGGTGGGATGAATGGAGTGGTGCATATCGAGGAAACCTCCAGCAGTAGCATTTAGCAAAGTCTTTCGGAGGGTTCATGAAATGTTTACGTTGAAACAGTACATAGTTCAATATGAACTGTCCCTTGATTTAATCACCCATGATGCGAAAGCAATTCCTTGGGTTCTGATTTGTATGATTGACCTCTAAAGGCCCAGTTAGCTCCAGACAGCAGTGAAGTAGCTGCATGGAGAGAAGCGAGCGCATGTCCAAAAAACCGGAGATCACCGTGTCTGTCCAGCAGACACAGATCAAGGAATACCGAAAAGAATAGCGCCCCAAATGAACAAAACGCCTCGCCAATGATCTGAATCGCGCCCGTGAGAAAAAAAAAATGTCCGAGAAGGAGATATATATACAGAGAAGCGTGAGAAAAACGGGGACTTGGCTCTTTGTGAAGGTTGGGTCGGAGGCTGGCGCTTATTCCAAAATGTACTGCACCTCCGGGCACGAAGATTGAAAGTTGTTCAACAGTCGCTGGACGCGGTGGGTCATCCACCCCGAGTCCGTGCCGTTGGTAGCAACGCCGCCGAATGTAGTCGAGGCATGCTTGCAAGACTGCATCTCGCGGTTGAACGAGAATTGCAGACACTCGCTGTTCTGCGAGCATGCATCGGCACAAGCCTCCGCGGAAGGCTCGGTCGGGGGATCAAAGTCGATAATCGCGGGTGACAAGTTATCCCAGTCCGCGCGTTCAGCAAGGGATTTATTATGGACCAACTCGCGGTACACATCGCCGTGTAAGAGCAGCGCGTTCTTGCCGCTCTTGAACCACCTCCGGTCGAACCGCCACATCTCCTCGATATCGCGGGGACTCATGTGGTGGTATGACACGGCTGGGTAACACCAGGGCTGGCGGCCGTATGCCTCGGAGAAATGGTCAATCTCCTGGGGTCGGGAGGTCATCATCATGGGCCATGCCCAGGTCAGGTCGACGTGGATGTCCTTGAGCGCTTGGGCCAAAGCGCAGTCGCCAGCCCATTCTTGACTGGTCATGTGCTCCAGTTCCTGTCGGTGTTTGGCGCGGTAGTTGTGTAGGCGATAGATCGTCTTGCTGGAGAGGACGATGCCTGCGCCGCCGTATCCGAAGAGAACGTCGCCGATTTGCATAGGACTGCCGAGGTAGTAGTTTTGGGTGTGGTCGAGATGGGCCAGCCAGTTGACCAGGTTTGGCCACACCATGTACGTATCGGCCTCCACGAAGATGTACCACTTGGCATTGGGTTGCACCTCCAGCGCTTCTGAAATCATAGGGAGAAACTTCCACTTGTCCAGCTTCCAGCCGGGGTTGTTGGTCTTGCCGAAGGGGCCGTTGGAGTCATCGCCCAACTCCTCGTCTGTCAGACCCTCGGGGCCGACGTCCCGCATACGGTGGTAGATATTGAACTCAGGCGCCTCCTTCATGGTAGATTCGGTGACATTTTGCAAGACGTCGTAGACGTGCACGCCAGCGATGGTCTCTTCGTAGTCGGAGAAAATAGCGTAGTGCGGAACACATTGCAGAGTGGTGCGCAATTGCACGGGAAGCTTCTCGCGGGCTTCGGTCGCACCGGTCTTCAAGACGACAAAGACATCGTCCATGTCCTTGCGTACTTTCCCGCATCGATCCTCCTCGAACGAATCATGGGAGATGTGCTGCTGTGTTGGCTGCTCGGTCCCCGAAAAAGGGCGGGTCCCCTCGAGGATTATAGGTTCTTGTTCCGACTGTGTCCGTTGACCTGGGAGATCTATTGTGATCGAATTCGTGTTGGGTGTGAGGAAAAGGTAGTAAACCAAGACTAGAGTAATGAATGGAGAGACGATGAATATCCATCGTCGCGGGGAGGTGAACATGGTCGCCACGCTACCGATGGTGATGACGAAAGATCAGAAATACCAGAGAGAGAATGAGTTTGAATTATTGAGAAAGGAATGACAAGAGGTGAGTTGAGAAAGGAATGACAAGAGGTGAGCGAGGGGTGTAAATTAGAGCGACCATGAGCGATTGTAATAGTAAGTTGGAGAAAAGCGAGGAGGCGTTAAAGAAGGGATCCATCATCAAATATTCGCAACGGCGGCTGCTGAAACATGAGGGAAAGGGAGAGTGATCATCATGGGATAGCAAACGGGGGCCGTTCGTAGTTCCCCGTCAACCCCATAGCTTTGAACTGACGATCCATGGGCCAGCAACACATGCACCTCTGATTCGGCCGATGCATGGGAAGCGCGAGGATGATAGGTTAGCCGCCGGGGCGCTGCTGGGAATAGATCATCGACCACGCGGGCGAGGAACCAACGAGGCTGGAGGATGTGCAGGGCTGGTAGTTGCGTGAACCCGCCAGCCCCACGGGTCGGCGTCATCGCTTGCGGGTTTTTTGGGGTAGTGATTGTTAACTTGCTGATCAGTGGTCAGGTTTAGGAGAATGTGCCCATGTTAGCCACCCCCTTCGATCGCCAGGGGAACTCGGGCAGGGGCTTGTCTGGCGAGAGGGATATCCTGATCGCCGTGCTTTGGAAATAAAGATGCTTGCACTTGATGCTCTGAACAAGCCGAGGCTGTGTCATCAGTGAGGGGACGGAAGAGATTGATCAATGGACGGTGTTGGCCCCAAGTTCAGGCTGGCCATCTTAAAACGGAAGGGAACGGCAGATCGCCGATCGCTTAAAGCTCCGTAGAAGATGCCCGGATACTCAGGCACACATCACAAAACGAGACGAATCTCGTGAGAAATTGTAGAATTCTCGAAAGGCCAGCCACTGGAATCCTGTACAATCTATACTCAGGAAGTTTTACTGAACTGACAGTTCATTCTAGTTCAAGGCACCGATTGTAGAGGGTATATTGGTACATTTTCAGACAAATGAACGCTAGAGTTGCTCGGATCAACCAATACTCCACTAGCGAGTCGATCAAAGTCAAACTCGAGACGGCGGAATGGGCGTGGAGGAAAGAATGCTGCCTAACTCGAGTAGTGGTCCTAGTGGACTTTCCTCGGTGTAGATCAGCGGGAGGTTCAACTGCGGTACACTGTACAGTGAGCACCAGAGCGATCCTTCCAAATATAGTCGGGCATCCATTGGGACAGAGAGATAGATATACAGAGTCAAGCTCTTGGCCACATCGGTCGAAGAGAATTGTATGCTGCTGTGAGTCGGTGACTGGCTGACAGCAGGTCTTATGGATCATGGGTGGCTTGTCTGACAGCTCATGGCGCCGGCTTCCCGAGGAACACCTGAAACGCCGTAGCGGAGCTGTACAGCCACGGTGGGTCTGGTGGAGCTTGGAGGTTGGCCTGTGAGTGTGAAGCCGTGAATGTGAGAGGGATCGATCATCGATCCCACTCAACTATAACATATGTCATCGAGAGAAACCCTCTGCACCTGATCACCCATTTATGGCTTTCTCGGTGACCTCTTGAAAAGTTTCAGGGAAGAATCCCGGCGGTGGCCAGATATCCGCGATCGACGGCGGATGCACCAAAGGCTGAGATCCCACCAGACGGTCGGGATCATGGCAGAAGGCTTGGAAGGTACTATCGTCCAAGAAGCCAAAGTCCTTAAGGCCAGCCTCACGGTTGTTGGACCACTCGGTGGTGTCCAAGTAGGCCAGATCCTTGAAAATTGCATCGAGATCCCCCGTGCCAGCGGGATTAAAGTGCATGTGATCGTTTGTCGAGGCAGATAGGTCGCTTGTAGGAGGGTTGCCGGCTATCATGGAGCTGGACATGGAGGAATCGGGGGTGTGAGGTTGTGCATGGGCGCTCCCAGGCGCGAACAGTTGGTCTGGCCCACTGCGCGGGGTGACCTTGTCTGCAGCGTGCATAGACGGGTCCAGCATAGCCATCTCGGTGTTCTCCATGACAGTATCCTTGGGCGTCAGAGATTGACCGTCTGCGGGGATGCTTATGCCCAATACGGATGATGCAAAGTTTCCTTGATCGGGCGGCAAGTTGTGGGCAATTGGAGGCTGCATGGCCCCATGCATAGACATGGCTCCCGGTAGCAAAGGAGTACTGTTCCCCGGGTACGACTGCGATGCCACAGAGACATTGTTAGGCTTCTGCCAGCGCTCCATCGACGAGACCAGAGACCCATATACCGGCCAACTTGACAACAAACCGGCTGTCTTCTGACGAAACTCTTCGGCCCAGCGAGTGAACGGGAAAGTATCCGACGAGTCCACGGTTTGCCGTAGTGAAAGTGCTTGCTCGGAGATTGTGCGCAACCCAAACTCAAAAATGGGTGGAAGCCCACACTTGGGGAAGTTCTCCAGATGCTGGGAGATCATCGAGAGCCCTCGGTAGAGAAGCTTCTTTGCCCCCTCCGTCGCAGGACGCTGTGACCGATGTACACCCTGTTCTCCAGGAATGAGGCGCAAATACAGCCAAAGCAGTGTTGCTACATAAGTCAATCCTAGGTAGCTCTGATGTGGTAGCAGGGGCGAATGTCGTTCAGGGTAAATGCTCTCCGGTCCAATTAGTCGGCAGCCCAGCGGCAAACCATCGTCCCACTGCTTCAGGTCCATCACCAACTGCTGAGCAAAATTAGGAGCCTTGTACCCCATAGACAAGTTCCGGGATGTCTTGTTAAGCACACTAGCTAACTCGACCAAGCGATTAAAGCAGCTGAGAGACAAGAGTGGTCCTCTACGCGGAGGGTTTTTGCCATGTGGAACGCCCGTCGGGGGAAGCACGTCCACCCATGAGTTCCACTCCTCCAGTCCATCCTCTTCTAGCAGGCCAACCGTTGCTAGATCATTCGAGGACATTGCGGGGCAGCGAGAAAGTCGGAATGACAACAAGGAGTCAATCACAAAGCAGCCCAGGAAAACTGCTTTACCTTGTCGCAATTCATCAGATCGGTGCATGTCAGCAAAGGCACCCAAGCCCATTGCAATGGCCATTCGTACTGCCTGGCCGCTCAGCAGCCATGCAGCGGTCCAATCTTCAAGACCGATGTTGACCAAGCTTAGTAGCAACAACGCCTGGATATGGCCAAGTTCGAAGCGATCTTTCTCCGATGGGATCAGATTTCGGGAGACGGTATAGTACTCTTTTGTTAAAGAGACAGCCCTGGTGGGGTTCATGCGGGAAGAGGGTGGAGATTGGGTGATGGTGTAACTGAGAATTGCCCACAAGGCGGCATGGTCCCCAGACCCTGGGGAGGTCGTCGCAACGGAAAATGGTGCATTAGCATAGAGGTAGGATGCGCGAAGAATGTTGTGTTTGGCGACGATAGGGAACCACGAGTGAGTCGTCGCAAAGTACATATCGAGTAGTTGTGAGGTCTGCGGGGGTAATTGGAGACATTGAGGACCACTGCCTGACTGCGACGCATCCCGGCCGTTCGATGTCTGTGAAATTCGCGCTCGTTTCGCATTCGGCGAGCCATGAGCTGGCCCAAGGATCCGCGGCGCCTCAGGGCCCAACGGTGTCGAGTCTCTCGCCACGCGATATCCCCATTGGCCATCCGAGCTCTCTGAGTGATCATCGATCGGGTTGCGCGATCGTTTGCCTGTCGTGAGAGGTGTTTCGGCGTTTGACAGCATTTTCTCCAATGCGCTATACAAACGGCTCGTTTTCCAGGTTTCATGCAAGCTCTCTGACGAGCTATCATCAGACCACACGGATATTAGCTTCTCCCGACGGCCCGCCGACTCGGCAGTGGTCCCCAACATGGCCAGCATGGCGTCTTCAAATCCATCGATATTACACATTGAGAGCGCCCATAGCTTCTCCAACCCGCGCACGTAGCCCTCTGGCAGGCCGCGCTTCTTCGCGTGGGGATCGTACGAGCAGGGCTGACCGGATGCCTGACATGCAGAACAAGTGGGACGAATTCCGTCACATTTATCCTGGAAGTTGATGAGTGCGCAGTGGTCAGCTCGCGCAATGAACCGGGGGAATAGAGGTACTGGCCACTCACCTTCTTACTGCGACACCGGTCGCAGGCCCTCGACACCCTCTTCCGCCGAGGCGCCTTGTCGGAGCCCTCATCCATGAAGAGGGTTGGTTTCGACAGTGTCGCATGCCATGTACGGTCGGCAGAGGCTCAAGTATGCAGAAGTGCGGAGTCCCGCTGGCGATGGTCTGGTTCCGGCAACAGGTCCTGCGAAGATTGAAAGAGCCCGGATAAATCGTTTCAGAACGTTCTGTCGCAGTTGATTTCGCAGGCTCAGAGATCGAGACGCAGCTGGAACCAAAAGTAGGATTACGCAACGAGAAGACGCGATTTGGGCCAACCAGATCCCAAGACCAACAAACAGCGTCGCTCAATCACTGGTAGGCAGGGAATCACAGTATCGTATCCTTCAACTGAGGTGAGAACAGCGGAAGAGAAGGAAAAAGAAGGAGAGGAGGCCTCCCGAGGCAGAGGCAAACGAGTCTTTGCGCCAAAGCTGTCCGGGCAAAGTTTCGGGAGGTGGTGACGGTCCAGCCGGTCGGAGGTTCCCCACGTCCCCACGTCGTGGGATCGAGAGGCGGGATGTGGGAGATGCTACAAGACTGCTTCCAGTTAAAATAGGTGAGAAATCTTGAATGCAATTGAAGATCCATCAATTTGCTTCTATCTGTAGGGTCTACAACCCTTGAGGGCAATGGAATTATCCCAACTGGTGATAATCATTGCAAGGGAACTGCAGTTCTACTGTATATACTTCGTATACGCCGCTCGGCAGCACTCCGGCAAATGGAGTCAAGGACTCCGAGAACACTATGGATGGCTTCGCTTGTGCCCCAACTGCCGACCATCGGCCCTTTTGACTTTGGTCCCCCTTTTCTCTCTCACTTTCCTCGAAACTGGATTCGGCATTGCTTATACATGACAATGGATGGGGCGGTCTGGTGATCTTTGTAGTACTCGGAAGTGACTAGTCCCGCCCACCACATCCCGAGACATGAGTTATCGCTCAGGTCCCGCAGAGTCTGGCAGAACACAGTTCGGGGACCGCGGCCAGTCTAAGACAGGCAACGGCATACATCTGAGTTCCGGCATCCCGATGGCCTCCCGATCTCATAGAGCTCATCCTGATTCCTGAGTGGCGTTCGGAATGCGCACGGAAGCTGCTGCGGAAAAGTGCCGCTGCCGTTGGGTATACAGTATCTCGAAGATCCGATGAAGGAACGGTACAATGATAGCCTCCACCCACCGCTTCATAGGTGCCACCCACGGACCAGATAAGCCCTATAAGCCGGGTAGCGGAGAAATTGGAGAAAATTGTCTTTCTGCCCTCTTTTGCCTATCCCTCGATCTCGTCTTCCTCGTACATTTTCCGCCCGGTACCAGATAAGTTGAATTTTGATGAAGGCGGTCGCGCCTGTGTAACTTACGTACCTCCTTATCGCACCTTGTCGAGCTCCAGCTTATAGTCTTCTATGCAAGAAAGATTGAAAGTACAGCCGCAATCTATGGTAGCGCAGTCTGATATTTATGGCAATAATGCGGGATATGTGCCTTGAGAACACAGGAAAGTAGCCAATCAACATGAACTGTGTCGAGTCGACTCCTAAATCGCAGTATTTAAGTATTCGCAGAACGGGTGACCTGGGGGAGGGCTTTGATTTAGTAATTGCCGACTGATGCAGTGTACCTGAATAACGTACTGCGGCTGGAGGGACGTGAAGACTCCTACTCCCAAGGCACGGGATGATATAATTAAAGATTTTATCAATGAAAATGACAATTCTAGTCTGCTTCTCGTCGACCACTCTTAATCCTCCGATACAGTGCACGACGACGTACGACACTAAGACCCCACGAGTGTATGACCCTCGATAAAAATCATTTGATGAGTTACCGAACTGAAATTTTGGCCTGCACTAGGAGAGACTGAGAGAATCGAGTACAGTTTGATCAAATAACGCGTGTTCGAGTTTTCTAATCCATAGCTCGCCGTCATCTCGAAATGTTTCAAGAGGATTTACTCAGATCAATGGCAGGAAAGGGTCATGCTATGTCGGCTACTTGGCTTGATTTTCTTGCTTCACGCTGCCATATTCTAAGAAAGTGTCTTCCGGGACGGGACCGACTACAGGAGTCTCTACGTATCTTCGTACAGCGGGACACCCGTGGTCCAGTCCACCTTCCGATCCCAGGCATCAAGGCATTAACATTCAAGACTCTCGAGACACTGAGGGATCAAGAACAGTGGGATTTTACGTGCTAGGCCAAGGTTTAGCGGTTCAGAAATATGCTTGGACTCTGAAGAATTACCTGATGGTGCATCTTCAAAGCATTAGCCCATGAATTCGACAAAGGACAGACCTCTAATTAGCAAGGCCTATTTCATCCACAGAAATCGTTAACCATCATCCTTCAAATGATCAAGTGGAGACTAGTGACCGTCTAGCCACTAGCGGTGAAAGCAGCCCCCAGGTACCGTGACTTGAACGGGGCCCAAGCTTTATTTTCTTTACGGCGTTGTTCCCTCGACTTCAACCAACACTGCTGGTTGACTACTATATCCCGTCCTGTCTCCTGGGTCAATGAACAGGCTGGACTGCTATCACAATACCCAGATGCCTGGCTTCTCGGAGCCCACTGGCTCATTCGCAGCGAGCTGGAGGAAACGCAAGCGCGATCTTGAAGAGACCACGACCTTGAGTCGTCCGTAAGTGCCAACCGCCATGTCTTAACCTCATGGTCTCATACTCAAGTCGATGTCACATCCCCGCGTTAAGCCTCAGACTGACCTCCATTCTCTCCCATCCAGATCATCATTCATTCCCTTTCGCGTCGAGCGTCCCGATTACGAAGGCAACTGCCCGTTGCCCCTGTCCCGACACCCTGCAGAGGGAAACGACCACTCCTTCCGCCCCCGCTGTCTCCCTCGCAAGCGCAGACACCTTCAGCCTCCATATCTCGCTCTCCAGACTCATCAGCCCTCATCCCTCCTCTCACCGAATGTCTATGCCCCCACGCAGGACCCATACTCCCCTCCCGTCTCGCCAAAGACGATCGTACCACTCGCCTACCCCTCAACATCCCCCTCCGCCCTCCGACCATGCCATATCTGCCACCGGCGCCCTACAACACGGCAAGTCCTGGATGCCTATGCCGATTGTGATTTATGCGCCGAACGGGCATGCTTTATCTGTCTGCGCCAGTGTGATGCTCTCGATTGCCCGGGGGCTACCAGCACCGCCTACACCGATAGGCATGAGCCAGACATGTTCGCCTCAAATGAAGACTTGGACGGTGCGGCTATGGGACGACGGAAAATCTGTTCCAGCTGTGCCGTCGAGGGACTCACAGAGGGCGGTGCTGAAATTGTTCGATGCCTCGACTGCGTGCGAGGGACCCCGACCGCGTCTGGGTGGACGCTCGATGGGATGAACCATGATCTGATGCGTGGGTAAACATCTCCCGGATCTCGCGCAATGCAATGATATATTAGAAACGACCATACGACCCCTACGACTTTTCTACACTCCTCCTGGCGTGGGGAACCCTGATTGTCTGCTGTTTCCCCTCCTGATGGCCATGGGCTGGTGTATGCACCTGCTCTTGAGCCTTTTATCTTTTTTTCTGTCTTTCTCGAGGCTCTGGCCCCATTTGCATCTTCCTATATTTTACTTTCTACACGGCGATACCATGCATATTCGGGCAGTATTCTGCGGTTCTGTTTTCTCTTTTGATTCTTCTCCATGATGCGGCATCTGGATACCAATTTATAATTCGAACACAAGATAATGACAGTTTTCCGTATATATGCAAAATTGGCATATACATAGTCACGTATATTAGAACAACAGTAATAAACCCCGCATCATCGATGCATATTTGATATGGTATCACAAACAGTACCCGAAATGCCACCATGCAACTTGAACACCTTTTCAGTCCCCCCGGACTGTATCCCCCCTCATCCTCAACGACCGAACCGCATCTGAGCCCCAGCATAGTGCCACAATCCACGCATAAACCCCTGATACTCCACTGCCTCTCCATACCCAGTCATACCATGATTCCGATCCCCCGTGCAATACATCTCCGTCAACCGAATCTGCCACGGCGGATACCCATCCAGCTTCAAAAACGGACCAAACACCAGCAGAAGGTCGGGCTCGGGCTTCATGGGCTTCACTGTACGGCCACTACCTTGCAGCGGCTGGGTGGTGATTTCGCTAATCTCCGCGTCCACCAGTTCCGGCGTAATATCCTCTGGCAAGAGCTTGCCGCTTTGGGACATTTCGGCCAGAGTCTTGGTTAGGTCCACGATTGTTTCGCGGCCGTCTGTTGAGGAGAGGAGGAGGAGGGTGAGGGAGGGGGTGTTGGATTTGGGGCTGGGTGCGGTGCCGTGGACGGGGTGATGAGGGGCGAAGAGCTGGAGGGTGGGTTGTTGGGAGGGTGTGCCGAAGTAGGAGGCTAGTTTGGTGGAGATGATTTGGTGCAGGGCTGGGATGCAGGATTTGAGGACGCCTGGCAAGTGAACTGGTTAGCTTTTGGTGTTGCAGCATCGTATGTCCGTGTAAATGCTGTCATTACCAGACTTCTCGTATACACTGAGCTGGGGAATCCCCGCGCAGGCACTCCAGGCAGCCAGTTCGGCCACTTCGTCCATCAACACGGCCAACGCATCGTCCTCCTTGTGCAGAGTGAGTATCACACTGAGGTGCTCCGGTAGCCGCTTCAAGCCCCGGACATCCTTGCGGATCAACTCCGGCGTCCGGTGATGGTGGTAGACGATGGCAAAGACCCGGTCAACAACGGCATGGTAGGCCTGCAGCAGGCGCACGACGATACCAAAGAATATATGGGTGATTGCATAAGTCAAGCGGTATAGCTGCGACTTGAGGAACGTGCGGATCGGCTTCTTGCGAGGCTTCTGGCGGCGGTGCGAGGACGAGGGTGCGGCGCGGGACCGCCGCGGCGAGGTCGAGCTTGAGCTTGCTGGTGCCAGGTCGGCTGGGTCGGGCAAGTAGCGTTTTATCACGTTCTCACGCTCGGCGGCATTGAGCTTGTCGCCGCGCGAGCGGATCTCTGCGCGAAGAATCTCGCGGTCGGTCTGGGAGACCATGGTTGGTGTGGGTGGTGGAACACTGGAAAATGTTCAGGTGGGCGGGAAGGTGTACTTTATTTCGAGCCTCCTGTCCGGCCACATGTAAATCACACTTTTTGAAGGGACAGCCTTAGGGAGTTGTTCCTAGGTTCCGCGCTTGATTGGGTGTTTCTAGAAGAGGATTTTATATTCAACAACCGTTGTCCAAAGCAGGCTACAGACTAAACCTTTAAGATAGCAATGTGGCTGCCTGTCCTTGGGTCTTGGGCATACTGCACTGCCTCTTCAACTCTTGTAGCCAAGGTGTTCGGTCGAACGTCAGTGATGACGAAGTAGCCTTAGCTAGGTTTCGAACAGTGAGATGAATATCCTATATTAAATTAAGCAACTTGAAGTTTTGGTCTTTAGATAGGTCCACACACATGTATCAAGTGTGTAAGTGCTTCGCGTAGCTGGTATAGCTGATCCAATCTATGGAAATGACACGGCCGTGGCAAGTAAACCCCCCTTGGCGCGGTGGAAATGAACCCGCACCTCCGAACCTCCTCCACCTGCGCGTCTCTCAGCTTCCCCGGATTCTCCAATTCAAGGCCTACCCAGCTCCAGACTGTCCCAAAAGCCAATCGAGCGGCCCAATTGTACCAGTCAGCCGGCCCGAGGCGGCCCCCTATGACTCCCGTGCAATCGCCATCGCCATGATGCCCGACAATGCATCCATAGTCTCCGCGAACCCCGCCCGCTCCGTCTTCCCCAAAGGCCCCAGCTTCACGCTCGAGGATTTCTCCAGCCGGGACTTTATCGTCAAAGAATTCATCGAAGCCCTCTCCGACACTGCCATCTCCCACCGTCGCTCCGCTGCAGGAACTGCCGGCGCCGCAAACCAGCCCTTCGATCCAAAGCCCCTCATCCGCACCTTTGAACATGCCCAACGTCGCCTGGGAGAGCTCTCCGGGGACCTGGAGATCCGCGAGAATGAGCTGTCGGCTGCGGTTCGGCGCGCCGAAGCTCAACATTCCCAGAACTTGACCACGCTCGGCCGGAAGCTCCGACAGACCATCGAGTCGTTCCAGCAGCTAGACACGTCGCTCAATGGCGCGGGATTGGAAAATGCCGGAGGTACGGGTAATATGGCAGTGGAAACGGGACGACGGTTAGAGGAACTGGACCGGCAGCGCCGCCGGGCTTTGGATGCTCACTTCCTGCTCGAGTGCTGGGACGGTGTCTGCAATCGCGGCGAGATCTCGCTGCTGGAGAATCTGCGACGGTCTGGAACAGCAGAGGCCAAGGTTCGCTCTGCGCATATTGCACGTCAGTTGTTGCGCATCAGTCAACGGCTTGATCCGCAGAGCTGGCAGCAGTCGTCCAAGCCGAGCAATGGCAATTACGGGGGGAATTCGTCTTCGTCGGAAGATTTGAGTACGGGCCAGAACACGCCGCGTCGGAATACACGGGAGATAATTGAAAAATTCTCGGAGACGTTGGAGAAGGATCTGCTGAAGCAGTTTGATGATTTCTATCGCAAGGCTAATTTCGAGGGTATGAAGGATTGTGCGACGGTGCTGCAGGATTTCAATGGCGGGTCTAGTGTGATTGCGCTGTTTGTGAATCAGCACCAGTTCTTCATTGACCGGAGTCAGTTGGTTACGGAGGAAGTGGGCGGCGACGACGAGTCGTGGGAGAAGATGGCCGATCCCGATGCAGAGCTGCCCGGTGTTGAGCCGAGTCTACAATCCTTGTTGGATGAGGTCAAGATCGTGGTGCAAGAAGAGTCTGCGATCATTCGACGAGCATTCCCTTACTACGAACAAGTGCTGGGCAAGTTTCTGCAGCGAGTCTTCCAGCAATCCATCCAGCAGCGTTTGGAGATGGTCTTGGACAAAGCCAGTGGAGTCTCGTCATTAGCATTCCTCCGGTGCCTACAGAGCTCGCGTGGTTACATCAGCGCGTTGATTGATGACTTGAAGGCACACGGTCTCACGGAGCATCCGGATCCGATATCCTCTCAGACAGCGCTACTGCTGGATCAGCAATTAGAAGAGCTCTTCGTGCCCTATTTTGTGGGGTCCTCCTACATTGAACGGGAGAAGCGCACTCTGGAAGAGCTCTTCCACGCGGTATTGTTCAAATTTACGTCTTACCACGCCCGCCGGAAGAAGGCTGCTACCACATTCATGGCCTCCCTGGCCCGGCCTGGAACCACGGAGCTGGTATCCACCATCCGCGATGCCTTCATCAGCCGGCTCGATTCGCCTGAGATGTCACCCACCCAGCGCCGCATGCTGCTACAAGTGGCCAACATCGGCAATGTCCCCGAGGGCCAGAGGCTGACGGAGATCAGAATCACTGAGGAGGACGGTCAACCCAATCTCGCCAACGCCAAGCGCATGCTCAAATGGCTGGCGGAGGCTGTGGGCCGTGGCCTGGAGCTGAGTGTCAATACTGATACTCATAAGGATGTCTCGGCGCTTTTGACTCTGTTGCTGGCCACCATGGGCGATGGATACGTCGATGTTTGCCTTGACGCTGCCCTGGAGGCGGCTACTGCGCAGGAATCTGGGAAGAATGAACCTGACTTTGGGTACCTCATCTCTGTGCGGACGACGATCAGCATCACTACTTTGATGGTGATGTGTGTCAACGCGGTGTTACTGCCTCTGGCTGCGGGTAGCATTACGACTCGCCGTGATATGGAAAAGCGGACTACGCAGACTACCTCCCGCATTGAGGAGAAGATCAACACAATTGAGCAGAAATCTATCGATGCTACTCTAGCATGGGTGAGTCGGCTGTTATCAGGTCAGAGGAAGAATGATTTCAGACCTCGGGAGAGCGATAACGCAGCATGGTTGGAGATGTTGCAAACACCGGTATGTTTCTTTCTTGCTTTTTGTTGGCTTCTTCATAGTTCTTGTTTGTTTATTTCGTCTCCTCTTGCCTGCACAAACTCTTCCGAGCACGAGGGCGGGAGAAAAGGGGGGGGGGACAAAACAAAAAGCAAAGATAAGAAAAAGCAAAAACTGACATCGCATCAATAGACCTGCGCCTCGATCTGCACGTTCCTCACCCGCCTGCACAACATTGCCCGCACCTCTCTCCCCTCCAGCGGATCGAATGTCCGCCAATTCCTAACAGAGATTGCCCTCGGCACGCGCAAGCTGCTACTAGAGCACTTCAAACGCTTCACCGTCAGCGGACCGGGCGGACTGATGGTAACCAAGGACATGACGCAATACGCCGACCTGCTCAAGTCGTGGGACATTGATGACGAGGTCAAGGGCCCCGGCGGCGCGCTGGACGTGCTGCTCGAGGTGGGCAGTTTGTTCGTCATTGGCGTCGAGGCGCTGCGGGAACGGATTCGTGGTGGTACGGCGAGCGGAGCCACGGGGGGCTCGACGGGACCTGGGAGGAGTGCCGGTGGGCAGATCGAGGCCAAGTTGAGTGTGCAGGAAGTGCGGGCGTATGTCTCGAGGAGGGAGGACTCGAATACCGTGGCTATGCAGCAGGTTCTGAATGCCTTGTAGAGCGGGGAGGGTTAGAGTTGAGGGGTCTTGGTGGAAAACGTTCGCTAGAATTGCCCTCGTTGGGGGTTCAGCCGAGGATAGGTCATATATCCCGTTTGCGTTTCCTCTTACTTGGTCCTCGTTTCTCTTGCTGTTTGTTAGCTACTAATAGAGGCCATTTGGTGGCGGTAATGGTAGGCCTTGCCCCTTCGTGGTTTGACTGCAGTCCCTACTTAGACTCGCCATGTTCCTTAGCTGACCATGGCATTGTGCATTCAGAAGAGGTTAGATATACTGCGTTTTGCCTCTCTCTTTTTTTCCCCCTCACTTGTCTACGAACTAAACGTCATTATGTGAGAGTTCGACTAGCTTCCCTCAATACCGGACGAACCAGGCTCTGCAGTACTACTATCGATTGCGCGGCGCATCGGGACCCATCCCATTTGACAGCTGCTGACGCGCATTGCACTAGGGAGAAGCTAATCGGGCTCGCGTGGCGAGAGGCAACCGTGCGAGCCTGCGAGGATTTGGGTTCGTTAACTTCATTTGCTTTGTGACTCGTTCTTTTGGTGGACATGCGGGTGGACAAGGAGCATCATCTTGTGCATACCGGGTGCATACTACACAGGTATATACTCTGTAGGTTTTCTTGGTCGGATTCGGTACGGCGTTTGCTTCGGCCGATGAGAGGCTGCTGGCTTACTCCATTCAATTGTGGTCAAACACTTTTCAACGATAACTCATTGATGACTATCTGGAGGAATCGATCTGGAGGCTAGATGACAGCTCCCGCACGGACTCAACTAGCTAGTGTTTGCAAAGCGTGGAACGATTCAATGCACAGATCCATGGTGCACATACAGTGAGTACTAAGAACTGCTGCTCGAGTGTCCAATACCTCGACGGAATTCCAGTGTGTCTTTCAAGTTCTTTTCGCCCATTCTCCGGGTAGTGAGGTGGAGTCGATGATGGGTAACCTGTGCCGTGACTGCCGTCCCATTGCGGGCACGGTTATCTTCCACTTGACAGGTAAATCGTCCGTGATCTTCGAGGGCTGTATTCCTATGTCTTAGTTCAAATGTCAGACCCATGGATAATGAATGGATACCTAACCTTACTCTATTGTGGTTCCATGCAATAGCTCCATAGCTCGTGATTCGACAGCTATCCTACCTAATCTATGCCCAAGAATCAGAGCAAATTTCGTTACTGTTAGTCCGCTCTGTACCCTTTCTCCCAGAGTCCCAAGTCTCCCTCTGCCCCGCATCTTCTACCACCCGTCGGGATTTAGAAAAGAACGGCGACCTGGACCCTAGAAATCTCCGATGCGAACGCGAGCCGCGCACTTTCACCGTTTCAGCTGGGCACCCGTTTCAGTTCGCGCCAGCCCAAACCTGCATAGTCCCGGACAGATCCAGGGCTGAGAGAGTCCGAGAGACTGGCCAACGATGTTGCAGGGTTGTAGTTTGTACGGAGGTCTCCGTATTGTGTACATGCTCACTATGTATTCCTGGTTCCATGGCTTTGCCCTCGTATCGCTGCCCAAGGCTGCTTTGTTTGGTAGGGCTGGGGCCTGGCGTGTGTGGTGCGCCGTGCGACTAGACTTCCGAAGACCGCCAGTGCAGCGGAGTCGATCAAAGCAACGGCCTCGAATCCCCGAGGAATGCGATCAGTCGCAAAAATGAAAACGGTGTGGGTTGGACGTCAAACTCACTTGTTGGTCGCTGGTTTGTGCGTTTCTACTCCGTAGGTACATGCAATAAAGTACTTTGGAGACTTTGTAGACTTTGTAGTTTGTACTTTGTACCCTCAATCTCAGGTGGCTTTACTGGGTTTCCCCCTTGCTGGGGGTTTCCACCAGTCTCGGTGCAACCGGCCGAGATGAGCGACGGCTGGAGCACTGGAGGTCTGTTCGTTCCCGAAATTGTACAACAGCCGATCCAGTCCCAATTGAACGGAGTACAGCATTTAGGGACTACTTACTACCTACGACGCGATGCAATACGAAAGATAGATGATCAAGTTTGGCAGAAGGATCTGGCTAGTGATCGGCTCCAACTCCCTGGGATCTCCGGTTTTGATACGACAAACCGGTTCATCGAGGGGTTCATGACTGGTCATATCATATTATCTGGAGGTGATGCATGTCGTGATCCAACGATCAAACTGGAGTATCTTGTTTGGTGCTGTCCTGCCCGTATGCAAGTCTTGTCCAAGTCTGCTCCACTGACTAGCGATCGTCCCTGCTGGTTGGCCCTTGGGAGAGGGGGGAGGGGGAGGAAAAAGTGACAGGTCTCGAAATAGATCGATCCCATTAATCACTCCGGTCTGTGCACTGGGGCTTTTACTTTCTTTCTCATTAATATTCCTTTTTTTTTTCTTTGTTCGATGTGTTGGCGTCGTGGCCATGTTGGGCATGAGACGAACGAACGGACATGGGATACCCTACTAAACGATTACTCGGAATAACGACGAGTGCCTTCTTTGGGTTCCCAATCACGGCGCTTACGAGATACAGCGTCTCCGCCAGGAGAATTAGGGCTGCGAGGATCAGCGTGTAGTCATTTGGTATATAGTCTTCGATGCGCTTCATGACAAGAACCGTTTTTTTTTCTTCTTGCGATCGCTTACAAGGTGCATTCTATACATTCTCTACACTTCTTCGCTTCCATTCTTTACTGTTGGAACTTCCCCATCGAGTACTCGACTACAACAGTCAACTACCTCACGGGTACGATTGACGACTGACCCTCCTCTCCCGACTGCCTTCGACAATACAGTTTCCTTTGACAAAATCGAGGACAAGTGACCTAGTCCTCCGAATTGATCCTATGATTCGACTCTAAATCACCGTTTCTTGCTTGGAACCCGTTTTCACCACCACCACCGTCGTCCATCGGGACTCGGGAGTCCAACATGATCCCTGTGGCCAGCGAGGAGGACCTGAGATCTCTGCCACCTGCAGTGCGACGAAAGGTAAGGGCTCTTTTCGTGCTGTGTTTTGCCTTGTTTACCTCCACTTTGCCTTTGTTGCTCTCCCTGGATGATCTCATTTCCCCTTGCCGGAGAGGCGTGGAGCGGACCGTCGATAGTCGATGTGATAGTCTCTCGAACTAGGCACTTTGGCTGGTTGATGCGAGATTGCTCTTCCTCCCAGCTTGTTCGAACTTCACCGTTTGTCGGGATTTCTTTGTTCTTGAAATTGTTCTCCACTTGGCGCTGCACCCTGCACATCCTTGCCCGCATGACTTCTTCTTCCATCGAGTTCAATGATGGCTGGCCTGGGCAGCGCTGGCTGAATTGGCGTTGTGCCATTCTCCACCAAGAGGGGCCGCACTGTCCGCCATCACATCACGGCCCTTGAAAGGCTTGGCCTGGCACTGGAGGTGTTCGTCCCCCCCCCTGAAGTTCCTGAACCGCTTTGAATCCGTTTAGTACCTGGTGGAGGCCGCCATCACCCACGCTATCACCCCCCGATGGCGCCGAGCTTGCCCCTAAACTGCCCCAGGGCCCAAACTCCTTTGAACGCTGTCTCCAGTGCCTCCACCCTCTCCTCGTCTGCTCGAGTCATGAGCAAAAATTGGTGCACGGCTCGATGAGGCCCCACCTCCCATCTTTCCCATCTCCACTACAATCACTCAATTGAGTGAAGTGATCCACACGATGTACTCCGTTTGAAAGGCCCACGCTGACCCCGAACAGTTCTTCTCGAATGTCGAGCGCCTACGCATTCGGCTAGCCCAGAGCGATCCCAGTTCCTTTTCGGACTCGGACTCTAAGCGCTTCCATCACCCTCATCACCACCATCACGGCCGGACATATCGCCCTAGTGCTCGCCTGGGGTCTGGCCCCCTCTTCCACCACTGTCCTTATTCCCCCTCCCACCCTTGCTCTCCCTCTCCCTCTCGTGCTTTCCGGAACGCCTCGACCACATCACTTCCTAGGGGCCGTGGACTTGGAAAACGTTCGACTGCCTCTCCCAGAAAATTGCGCAAGCCTGGCTCGCGGCAATTGGCCTATCTAGCGGCCCAGGCAGACTCGCAATGCTTTCACTCCCTCCCCGCTAAAGTCCAACAAAAGCTATTCTCCCCCGAAGAACGCCTGCGTCTTCGCCGCGCCTATCGTGACAGTGTCATTCGTGACGCTGCCGACGAGGCTTTTTATCGTCGCCCTTATTCCCGGCGTCGTCTCTCCGCCGACAGCCTACCCTCAGAAATCACCCTCCCGGTAGCCCAGCCGGATACCGTCTTCTACGACTCAGACTCGGAATACGAGTCTGACGACAGCATGGATCAATCATTGTACGACAGCTTCCGGTGGCTGGACGAAGATGGGGACCTCGACTTGTCGCTGGATGAGTACCATGCTCATGTTCAAGACGCTGCCGCCAAATCCAAGCCTCGCCGTCGCCCATCTTTCCGCCGCTCCTTATCCTTTTCAACGCACACCCTGAGGCAGCATCGACCCTCGCCGTCCATGCCCACTCGTACCCTACCCACATCTCACACCATCCAACCCCTCTCTCCGCTTGCGCCTCGCCAGCGCTCCTCCTCACGTCCGGGCTCTCGTCGCCAGCAGCCCATCCAACACGCAGCCAAGTCTTCCACTTCAAGTATCGACCCCGCCGCACAGTACTACCAAGACCCCGACGCCCGACTCAAGTTGCGGGTCTACCTCGCCTCGCCGCAGAAATTCGACGAGGCCATTGAGTTCGGATTTCCTTCCTTGGAACAGAACAAGGAAAACATCGCACCAGACCACGCATCCAAGTCCCCAAGCTCACCAACCCTCCTTCCTGAATGTGCAGGGACCTTCTTTGAGGACGATGATGGCACTGTGGTCGGAACCCCTGGCGGGTCAATTGACGAGGCAACTGCCCCCCGTGTCTCGCCTCGGCTCAGAGAAACCCCACGGCCGTCAATGGACGCTCCGTCTCTGCTGCAGCGACGCCAATCATTCCTCCCCGGCTCGAAGGGAGTTCCCCAGCGGCTTCCTGGAAACCGTGAGATGACCCTGAAAATGACTCTCACCCGCCCGGACCTGCGAACGGAATCCCCTACTCCCTCCCAAACATCTCCGCCGGAGGATCCTCTCCGCCTGGCTGCACTGCCCCCGCCAGACCGCACCCAGATGATCTGGGACACGGATATGGATGACCAGGGGGTGGTCAAGAAGATGTGGCGCCGACTCCGTCGACGAGTCTGAAAGTCTAGCGGCAGCATCCACCGCCTCTTTCCAATCTCCCTTCTTCTTTTCTTCTTGTTTTTCTTTCCACACTCTGGGGTCTCATTGCTGTCATTCTTTAAGCGTGCGAATATTCATTGATATCCGGTGTGATTTTTTGCTGGCGTCTTTAAGTCCATGATCATTCTGCATTTGCAACTCAGCGTTGATTAAATTGGGGCTATTAGGCCCCTTATTCTCATGTATCTACCTTCTTTTCTCACGAAGTTGCAGCGCTTCTGTACATATCTTCTTGGCTGTCGACTTGGCCAATGCAATTTGCATGAACTCGTTGATGATCTTTCATATTATTTTGACTGTGTACATCATCTCATAACTGTGACGAAACCATATCCTGGAACCAAGTGGACCAGTGTAGATCGAGATGTGCAAACCACGGTTCGTCCGAGCCAGTAACTTAACTATGCCAAGTATGCGATACGCGATAAGACACGAGTTTCACGTGACAAGGAAGCTCCCCCAGGCTGAGGCCACGCAGCTCCTCATCCATGCCATCGCCATTCTTTCCTGAGCACATTGACCACGACTGGGCTTGCTGCATCATACGGCAGAGCTGTTATCTCTTATACCAACACATTTCCACCCTCTCGCCCACTTCCTCAATCCGGACCGGCCCGCGAGTGCAGCTTAGGTTGCTACTTCCTCGGCGACTTCCACGACCCTACCCCCTTCCGATGCCGACATACCACCGGTCATGATCCCTCGGTGGTTGTTGCTAGTGGTCGGCCTGTGGCTGGCTTGGTGCGCACCGGCAGCCACAGCCAAAAAAGACCAACCCAAACTCTCGTCCGAAGTCCTCGACCATGAGCCCTACGACCTGTTCTATTTCAAAGGCACCGAGACCGTCCTCTACCGTGACCCGAAGAAGCGCACTGCACACGTCTCGTTCGATGGAGGCTTGAAATGGGAAGTCATCAAGGGCCCCGATGGCAAGATGGAGGGCACGGCGGCCGTCATCTGGCCGCACCCGTACGACTCGAAGCGCGCCTACGTTCTGGGCGAAAAGGGCCAGCATTGGATTACGACCGACCAGGCTGAGACTTGGAAACCCTTTGAGATTCCGGCCCGCCCTATGGTGACGGAGCGCGGGACCCTTCCACTTGCCTTCAATGGCTGGGACCCTGCGAAGGTTATCTACATGGGGTTGGATTGCTCCGGTTTCATTGGGTGCATGCCAAAGGCCTGGTACACCACGGATGACTTTAAGACGTGGAATCCGCTGCAGGAGATGTTCTACTCGTGTATGTGGGCGGCGGGTACCCCGGAGTTCGGACACGACCTGGATTTATCTGAGAACCTTGGAGATCGGATTCTATGTGTGGTACCAGGGTTGAAGGGTACCATGCACTCTGAACGTCTGATTTTCTCGGATGATTATTTTCAGGATAGTATAGATGGTACCGAGGTGAATCTGGACCGTGGACGGCCGGTCAGCGGTAGCCAGATCATTGCGCGATCTGTGAAGAAGTATCTGGTGGTTGGATTACAATCACAGGGTACCACTGAACAGGCACTTTATATCAGTGATGACTCGAAGGAATGGCATCGCGCTGAGTTCCGTGGACACCGCATCGAGCAAGACGCATACACCGTGCTGGAGAGCACCAATTACAGCATCCAGGTTGATGTGCAGACGACGTGGCATAAGAATAGTGTCGGCGTCCTGTTCTCGTCCAATTCCAACGGAACTTACTTCACTCCCAACATCGAACATACCAACAGAGACGCTAACGGCTTCGTGGATTTCGAAAAAGTCGCCGATATCCAGGGCATTGTCATTGTGAATACGGTCAAGAACTGGGAGGAGGTCGAAGAGTCGGACAAGGTAGACAAGAAACTCGTCAGTGGCATCAGTTTTGATGATGGCAGGACTTTTCAGCCCCTCAAAGCTGATGGGGAGAACCTCCATCTCCACTCAATGACCTCCTATGATAAGATGCACGAGCTTCCCATCGGCCGCATGTTCTCCAGTCCCGCACCGGGTATAGTTATGGGTGTGGGTAACACCGGTGATCACCTCAAGAAGTATTCCGATGGAGACTTGTATGTCTCCGACGACGCGGGTCTCACCTGGCGCCGCGCGCTCAAGGGCCCTCACCACTTCAGATTCGGTGACCAAGGCGGCGTCATCGTGGCCGTCAGTGACGACGGCAAGACCGACAAGGTTCAATACTCTCTCAACCATGGCAAGGACTGGGAAGATCCCGTCAAGCTGGAGCACAAGATCAGACCTCGGTATATCACGACCACCCCCGAGGCTACCAGTCTGAAATTCTTGATCGTCGGCGAGACCAGTGACAAGGAGGGCTATGCCGTTGTCACTGTGGACTTTGACGGACTCCATGAGCGCAAATGCACCAAGGACGATCTTGAGCCCTGGTGGGCTCTGCTCGATGAAGATCGGAAACCGAAATGTCTGATGGGTCACAAGCAAAAGTTCATGCGCCGCAAGGCCGATGCCGAATGTTTTATCATGGAGGACAAGTTGGACCCGCCGATCTTTGAACCTTGCGACTGTACCAAGGAGGACTTTGAGTGCGACTACAACTTCAAGCGCAACGATGATAATGAGTGTGTCCCCGCTGTGCCTCTTACTCCGCCTGCGGGTAAGTGTAAGGATAAGAGTGACAAGTACAAGGGTCCCTCCGGCTGGCGACTCATTCCTGGAAATACCTGTCGCCGCATCGATGGCAAGAACTATGATGAAGAGATTGAGCGCTCTTGTGGAGACACCACTGGCTCTCCTGGGGGCGGTATTGGCGGCGGTGATGGCCAGGTTCATGCCGGAAAGGCGCACGAGTTTGCCGGTGCCAGCCTCGATTACTTCTATCTGGAGCGCCAGACAAGTAGCGGGGGAGACGACGAGACTATCTTCCTGCTCTCTGATAAGAATGAGGTGTTTGTCACGCATGACCACGCCAAGACTTGGGACCAGCCCAAGGAGCTGAAGGGCGAGCAGATCGTTGGCATGGTCCAGCACCCTTACTACAGCGACGGAGCCTACTTCTTGACTGCTGGTGACGTCGCGTACTCAACCATCAACCGCGGCGATACGTTCAAGAAATTCAAGCTGCCTACTTCTTTTGCGAACCGGGAGAAGAAGGGTCCCAGCCCCCTGGCCTTCCATGAGAAATACATGGACTGGATGATCTGGATGGGCAACGATGAATGCAAGGGCAACGACTGCGTTCCCGATGCGTACTTCTCCAAGAACCGCGGTGCTGACTGGGAGGGCCCTGACCTTCGTGGCGTGGGGCAGTGCGTTTTTGCCCACCACAGTGGCCGCGAGAACAGCGAGAATCTTGTCCTCTGCGAGCAATATGAAAAGGAGAGCAAGAAGAACAACCGCCAGCTTGTGTCCAGCGACTCCAAGGACAACTGGTTCGGCGACCGCAAGGTTATCAACGAAAACATCGCCCACTTCGTCACCATGAACGATTATATTGTTGTGGCGACCTTCCCCACTGAGAAGCACAAGTACCTGAATGTCAGCACCAGCATGGATGGCCGCGTCTTTGCGCAGGCTAATTTCCCTATCAATGTTGATGTCCAGCAGTACACTGTGCTGCCCGGTTCCACTGATGCCCTGTTCCTGTTCGTTCAGCTCAACAGCGAGTCAGGCCACGGCTTTGGCCAGTTGGTCAAGAGTAACAGCAACGGCACCTACTTCGTTTCAAGTCTGACGGCTGTGAATGTGGATGATCGTGGCTATGTTGATTTTGAAAAGATCGCTAACCTCGAGGGCGTCGCTCTGGCTAATATTGTTTCGAATTTCGACGACGTGAAGAACAAGGGCGCTAGCAAGAAGCTGCGCTCTGTCATCACTCATAACGACGGCGGCCAGTGGGCCTTGCTTCCCCCTCCTACGCGGGATGTCGAGGGCAAAAAGTTTGGTTGCTCGGTGACTGAAGGCAGGGGTACCGAGTCGTGTGCCCTGCATCTTCACAGCTATACCGAGCGTCGTGATTGGCGAGATACATTCTATTCCGGCTCTGCCATCGGTGTCCTCGTCGGTGTGGGTAACGTCGGTGAATACTTATCGAGTGCTGACAGTGAAGACGTCGGTACTTTCCTGAGCAATGACGGCGGTATCTCTTGGAACCAGGTCAAGAAGGGCCGTTACATGTTCGAGTTTGGTGACGCTGGATCCGTCATTGTGCTTGTACGCGAGTTGGAGCCCACCAAGTCTGTCTTCTACAGTCTGGACGAGGGCAAGTCCTGGGCAGAGTTCCAGTTCGCGGACACCGACGTGACCGTTTTGGATATCTCGACTGTTCCCTCTGATACCTCTAAGAGCTTCGTCTTATGGGTGCGGGAGCCTAAGTCCTCCGGTCGCTTTGCCACCATCCCCGTTGATTTTAGCGGTATCTATGATCGCGAGTGTGCGCCGCCTGATGGCGAGGAACCTAGCGATGACTACTACCTGTGGACTCCTAAGCACCCCATGCAGGATGACAACTGTCTCTTTGGTCATGTAGAGGCGTACCACCGCAAGAGACCCGACAAGCAGTGCTGGGTGAACTGGCGCGATCCGCATGTGCATCGGGTGGACAGCTCAAACTGCACCTGTACCCGCGCGGACTTTGAATGGTAAGCAGCAGTTTTTCCACCTTTTACGAGGAGAGACCAGACTCGCTAACTAGATTGCTAGTGACTACAACTACGAGATTCAAAGGGACGGTAGCTGCGGTCTCGTGCCAGGCTTCCAACCACCCGACCACAGCCTCTCCTGCAAAGATGACCCCGAGCAGGTCGAGTACTGGGAACCAACCGGCTACCGCCGTCTCCCCCAGACGACTTGTCAAGGCGGCCAAGAGTTCGACAAGCTACAGCCGCGCCCCTGCCCCAACAAAGAAAAGGAATTCGAGCGCAAGCACGGCATCAGCGGTGTCGGTCTGTTCTTCGCCATCGTCATTCCAATTGCAGCCGCCGCGGCCTTTGGCTACTTCGTCTACACCCGCTGGGATGGCAAGTTCGGGCAGATCCGTCTCGGCGAGTCTGGCGGTGCGGGTGGTCAGGGCTGGCTCGCCCGGGATTCTCTTCTGGTCGCTGTGCCCGTGACGATTATTGCGGGTGCGGTCGCGGTCGCGCAGGCGCTTCCCATGCTTGCGATGAGTTTGTGGCGCAGTGTGAGTGGTTTCATGCGCGCTCGGAGTCGTGGGTACCAGCGACCGTATGCGACGAGGGGCTCTTTTGCTGCGCGTCGCGGTGACTATACACATGTTGTCGATGACGAGGATGAATTGCTCGGTGCGGATGAACTGGATGATGACGAGGAGGCGTAGATATCACGGCCGTTCTGGGAACAAGCTCGGGTGAAAGGGTTCGGTTGGTTTGATTTGATTTGGTCTGGTCTTGTCTTGTTATCTGATTGGAATTCCCTGATGTGACATTATGAGCGCGATATGGTTTTTTTTTTTCTTTTTTCATTTTTCTTCATCTATGTCTTTCGCTTCCCTCTTGTTGTTTCTGTCCATGTACTGCATATCTTGCTGGCGCCGGAGACATGTCCATGTCCTTCTTGGCCAGGTTTTGACGCCTGGGGGGGCGCAGAGATATAGAGAGTGAGCTTGCCAAGTTTCTTTTGCTTCTTTCTTCTTGGTTTAGATCATAACCATCAATGGGAATTTGGCTTTCCAACCTTAATACACTGTGCTATTTAATACTCCTCCCTAGGTTCCTTCCTACTTTGCTATAGCGCAGGTAGTTGATTCGGTACTCACTTCTGGCCGATTTGGGCGAGGTCCTCAGGGCCGAAAGAATCCGGCAGCAGCTGCAGAAGCAATCAGTAAATGAGACAGTGTGGGTTACCAGAAGTAGTGAGTGTTCGGCCAACGTACCTCGCCAATCGTCTTCACTTTGTACGTCCCTTCCCCGTCGAACATGTATATCGGGAACGAACGCGTGGTAAACTCGCGGATGCTGGTAAGGTTTAGTCCTTGAACACACATGGCGTAGACAAAATCATTGTCTATTGCCGTCGACCAGGTGATAGAAACGTACTACTGCCGACACATCCCACAAGGCGACGCCCCGGGCACGATATCCGTCGCAACGGCAAGGGCGCGGAATTCTTTGTGTCCGGCCACCTACAGGCGCACAGGATCCATGTTAGCGAAGATGCTCTCATCTCGACCCCCGACCCCGACCCTGACCTAGATCGAGGCCTCGACCTCGAGGACGAAGCTAGGAACCTTCTTCTTTCTCCGGGACGGGTCGCACATACAATCGCAGTCGCAAACGCAACACGCTCAGCACACGTTCCAACGGGATAAGCGACGTTCTCCACGTTCGCGCCGACGACGAACTCGCCCGACGCGGTGAGAATGCATGCGCCGACACGGAATTTCGAGTACGGGCCTGGCTTGGAACTGCGGTCAGAGTTGTTTTTATTCTTGTGAGAAGAGTTATGTAGCGTCGCGGGGCTGCCTGGCTGGCGAGCTAGTGAGCTAGCGAGCTATAGCTTTCCCCCTGCTAGCTGTGGCGTGGGCGAGTGAACTCTTACAGTATGCGGCGTCTTTGGCGGCGATGGCCTTTGTGGAGAGGGTTTGGAGCTCTTCGGCTGTGACGGGGGTTGGGGGGATGGGTGGCATTTTGGTTAATGTTGGAGAGTAAGGCTGTCGAGGGTCTAGATGGAAGAAACCTGGTCCAAGGTTGGAAATGGAAAAAGTGGTGGTTGCACGAGGCGGAGGCGGGGGGGGAGAGTGCAATCAAAGGATAGGCTTATCGCGTTTATCAGCGGAGTGGCATTTTGTACAGTATAGTGGACCCATGGGGGTTTATGACCAGGCTTGGATTGATGAATTGGCGGGATTAGCTTTCTTTTTGCTTATGGAGGTTTGCATCTCACATTATCTTCGTTAGGAGTGAGATTCGTAATATTCTGGAGGTGCAGAACCTCGGAGGTAGAAACTCTACCGGAGATAACAGTTCGCTACCAGGATATATTCCCAGCCCAGCTTGTCTCGAACGAGAATATCTAACCTTGAAATGATGTCACCTGGCAAAGTCTCGAGGTGTCAACCTGCCTGCGCCCTTGCTCGCATCATTCAGCAAACCAGCCTCTGAACATGCAGCAGGCTATTAAGGTTAGTTTGCATATACAGATTGGGTAGCAAAATCTAACTCAATCTAAGTTATGTCTACACACAGCTATAACTTCAAAAATTGGGATCTAATCTGTAAATGGGCTCCATTTCCATTCACCTGGAGACCACTGAGAATACGGTGAGGGCTGAAGACACGAACAGGATCACGAAAATTGAGAAAATTCGAGTGCCCAGGTGGCCATTGCACTGGTTCTCTTCGATGGCGAGGTGGCCCAAGGTAACTTCTTTGCTGGAGGGGTGGAGTCTGCCAGCTATTTGTTGACTTTAAGTCTTTGTGGCTGGCGTCCAGAGAGGTTCACCGGCTCTCAATCTCATGCTGTCTCATCGATGTCTTCGGGCAAAGTAGAGTCGTTGCCATGGCCGAGTCCAGAAATGCTGAAGTAATATGGTAGCCCTTCTATCCGCCTTTCAAAAGCCCATAAAGGCAGTACAAGTTTTGTCTAAGATTTATGAGACTTTCAATGAAGAAATTGCCCCATGAGAACCCGGTCCTTTGAGCGGAGCAGCTCGCTTGCCTGATGCTGCGAGGACCCAGGGACCTAGCGGGCTCCATCGAGCAGATGACCCTGGCTCGTTGAGAGGATGAGATGTACCGTAACTACCGTGACAACGATTCAAACATTCTGGAGTCCGTCCAATATTGCCGAACGCCGTTAAAAGAGCTGATCTCCTCGAGTCTCAGGTCTTCGCTATTTGTTCCTCTCCTGGGCCATGTGACGCTACTCTCGTGCAGTACCCTCGTTCTCCTTTAAAATTGTGTTTGATACGTACTCCGCTGCCTGGCTAGACATCCTATTGATGATATCAATGCTTCACTTGGCCTTCTTTGCGAAGGTCGTTCTAGGAATCTTGGGGGTCGTCTTTCCTAACAGGTCCGGGATAACGATCAACCTATTCTTGAACTTCAAATTGACGAAGTGGCTTTGAAGGCCTGCCACGTAGACTCTCCGTCAGAAAGTCCACTGTAAGCAATGATGACACTTGAACGAGATGCCGGCAAGATGTCGAGATTGCCAGGCAAAGGCGGGGAAGTTTCCACTTCACCACAGCACCCTTCCTCCTCTTCCACGGACGCTGTTCATCAACTCTCACCCAAACAACAGACTAGGAATTCAATCAGGGCCCTCGTCCAAATGCCTGCTCCCCCCTCGTCAGAGATCGTCGATGGTGTCAAGACCTTCGTCCCCCTCGGTACGCGGTCCACCCTCCGCCTATAAGGTCACGACTGATATCCTCGTACAGAGAACACCCCAGAAAGTTTCACCCGCCTCAGCAAGAATCTGGGAATCCTTGAAGATCTCCAATTTTGCGATATCATCTCGCCAGCGCCAGAGGTCCTTCGGGAATGGTATCCCCATCCCTGCCATGCCCTGATCCTCCTCGCCCACAGCCCCATCTACAACCCCGCTCGCTCGGCGATCGAGCCCACCATCCCAGAATATGGCGGCTCAGGACCCGAGGAACCGATTCTCTGGATGAAACAGACTATCGGACATGCCTGCGGGATGATGGCGTTCCTGCATGTTATCTTCAACCTCGAGAACGGCCGATACGTCCCCCCCGGTTCAAAGTTGGACATGCTTCGCCAGAAGGCCATTCCCCTGGATCCTAGAGAGCGAGCACAGTTGCTCTATGATTCCGAGTTTCTTGAAAAGGCCCATATGGATGCGGCTACATACGGACACTCGACCTTCCCCTCGCCGCGGGAGGAGAATTATCATCATTATGTGGCTTTTGTTCAGAAGGATGGGCAGGTGTGGGAGTTGAATGGGGGAATGAACGGGCCGTTGCTGCGAGGACACTTGGGGGAGGGCGAGGATTTACTGAGCGAGCGAGGGATGAAGCTTACGGTGGGGGATTTCCTGGAAGTTGCTGGACAGGATGCGATTGAGATTAGCATTACTGCGGTTATTGGGCCTGATGCTCTTCGCCCTGGTTCCTCATAAGGAACATGTATGTCATTCAGCAGCATGGGCGAGCCGACAGCCACGGCTCTTACGCCTGAATTTGAGATGACCTCACAAGGACGGAATCCAATATCAAAATCTTTTCCTAGGAATCAACTTACTTCTAAGGCATGCGAGAGTTCTGTACATGGGGTACAATTCCGCTAGTAACCCTTTAGCAAAGTACAAGGTTGTAGGCCCAGGCTGATGTGGATAAAATTAAACTCTTCTTTTTTGATTGAAATCAAGGGTATAAAAGGAAGGCTAGACGACAATGAAACTAGGTCAAGGTAGGTGGGAGAATATGTACGTCCAGATCCAACATCAGTCAATCCAACGCAATAATCTATATGCCAAACATGCTCTAAAACAGCTCATCCAAAGTACGACCGTAATCCGTCGTAGACAGAGAAAATAAAGGCTGAACTGGGCGCCGAGCGCGCACAGGTGATCCCGCACCCGCGGTACATGCCCTTCAGACCTTGCTGTCGCCAAAGTGCGCGCGCAACACTGACAAAGGTCTGCCGCTCTCCATTGGCGGCGAGAGTCGAGATGTCGGCGGTTTGCATGCGCGACTTGATTGTGTCGGCCGGGTAGAACAGGAAATTATAGCTGATACCCGCCGAGGCTCCGGCAATCATCTGTTGATACACCGGAAGGGCCTCTGCCGACTCCTGGCCAGAGTAGCTGCGGAGGAGGGATGAGACACCCTCATAGCCACCAAACCACGCAGCGCTACCGCCAGTCTCGCGGATGAGAGTGCCCAGCTGGCCGCGCCAGAATCCCAACAAGCCTTCTTCGCGGAAGACTCGCGCAACCATGGCGAGTGGTCCCACGGGTTTGTGCCCAGCGGATTCAATAGGGACTTGTATCTTGCATTTGATGAGCTCAATGGGAGTGAGAGCCAGGGAGGTGATGGAGCCCGAGAGGGCGCCGCTGGCAAGCAGAGCCGTGAAAGGCAACTGCTCCTTGCCAGGGAAGAGGGTGGCTCGCAGAGTGTCCTGAATGACGCGGTAGCTGAAGAACAGACAGCTAGTTTCCACGGCAGCCCCAATCATGGGGGCACTGATGCCCCGGTATAAGCCCCGGACCCCATCTGCCTGGAAAGACTGCTTAAAGCAGTCAATTGGTCCGGAGTAACGAAGAGGAAGGTGATCGGGTTGGGATTGGAGTCGGACTTTGACCGTGTCGAAGGGATACTCGATGAGTTTTCCTGCCATTCCAGCCGCCTGGTCGAAGGAGGTCAGTCTATTTGCCTGTATCACCGACAAGACACCCTAGCCCACTCACCGATCCAAAGACGATATCTTTCACCGCCTCAAGGCCCTGGTTGGGCGGAAGAGATGGCAGCTCCATTGCCACTGACTCATCGCTGACCGTGATCGCATGCTCGGCCGCCGCCATCAAGGCTTTCCACAGTCACTCAGGCACGTGTAGACGGGGTTATCGCAGGGGCATGGTTCGCAGAGAAGAGGACAAAGAGGGGTTCGTGGGCGTGTCGAGGGAGATTTTAAGTGAGCGATTTTGTCCGAGTCGGTCTCTAGACTCTCGGAGGTGAGGTGGGGGGGGGGGGGGGGGGGGGGATGGGGCGGTGAAACGAGCGATTTGCTGTAGCCAAGCCCCGCCTGCAGAGACGAAAAGTAGGGATTGAGAGCGGATTCGGAGCGTTGGACAGGAGAAACAGGCCAGAGGGGTGAAAAGAAGAGAAGTACGTAGGGCGAGTGGAGCGAGCGAGGCAGCGCAACGCCTGGAGAGTGGCTGCCCGAGCGCAGAAAATGTTCGCGCCCAGCGCCAAGCCAACTTATCGATCAGATAATCTCTGCCGGTGAAATTTTCGCCCGCTCGCCGGCCACGAGATTTGCGACCAGACTTCTCTCGGGTTGTCCGCTTCTTGAACCTCTCGATCCCTCGACCCGCTGTTGTTGGGTTTCCGGGTTCTGTCCAGTCGTCACCGCACCGAGGGCACTTCCTACATCATGTCGTCTACCACCGAAACCCCTGCGACCACCCCCGCGACGGTTCCGGCCACGGGCATGCGCAAGAATGGTCAGTCTGAACAACCCTCCGAGGGTACCCCACTACTCTCGGTCTTGATCTCCCGACTGACCCGACTCTTCCCCCTTTCTAGGCAAGAACTGGCATGCTCCCAAGAAGGCCTTCCGCCCTAGCGCCGGGTTGACCTCCTACGCCAAGCGTCAGGAGACCCGCAAGCAACTCGAGGCGAACAAGGAACGCGAGCGCGAGCTGAAGGAGGAGAAGGAAGCCGAACGTCAGGTATGCTTGGTCCACAAGATTCCGTTGGAATTCAAACCCACTCCCAACATGATGGCTTGCTTCGCTGGTCTCTTCTCAACACCTGCTTGACTTTCTCCCGCCGCCGACTGATCATTTCAATTCATTCGCGCCTCCTTGTTGCTATATGGTAACTAACACCTCCTTTCCCATTCAGGCCCACATCCAACGCATCAAGGATAAGCGAGCTGCCAAGGAGGAGAAGGCTCGCTACGAGAAGATGGCAGAGAAGATGCACGCAAAGCGCGTCGAGCGCCTGAAGCGCCGCGAGAAGCGCAACAAGCTTCTCAACTCTTGAGGACACGAAGACAAGACCAGAGCACAGCGCCTGTCCTATCACAGTTTCCGTTATTCATATCACCAACTTGCATGTACATATACCCCCCCCAGCCCGCTGTCGGGACTACTTGGGTGAAAAGATTCGACCATCGGGCGTGGGTGGTTGGGTCACCGGCGTTCTCAAGGAGTGGTTTCGAGGGATTCCAAAGAGTCATTACGATATATCAACCGAGACAATTGCATAGTACTTTACGCGTCAATTATTGCGCCTAATAATTTGTCAATAGGGCTGTCAATCGACACAGATTTTCTTAGACCTGCATGTACGAAGTATGTCTTCAGAAAGTTCGTAAATGATATGCAATTTGAACCAGCAAAGACTAGGTTGAGACAAGTCTATTGACCAGTCAACCTGCTGCTATCATACTATTTCAAGGCCCCAACATGTCTGCCAGCTCTCAAAGGGATCTTTATATCGGTAGTAGCATAGCAATCACTAGCTACGTTTGAGCGACTCATCCAGACAGGTGCCGACCACGAGAGTTGTTTATAATAGACCCAATTTTCAATCGAATGCATTCGAATATACTCACTTGATATGCTTGTTCGTAGCTGAATTGACAAAGTACCATCACCAGCAACCAGGTGAGCCAGTCGGCAATCTCCCTTGGCGTTCTGCGAGGGTTCCGTCTCCGCCTCTCAGGCCGCCGATCATCAACGCAGGGTCTCCATCACCCTCGGCCTCTTCTCCTGAAAACTGATCTCTACAACTAATGAGATAATGAAACTACGAGCATGCTGACATGGACTTCCACCACCTTAAATCTCCCCTCCCCCTATCAACCTCCCGAACAACCTCCGCCACCTTCCCACTGACCCGTGGATCCTCCACTCCCCGAACCAACGACCAACCCACCCCGAACGAGCCGTTTGCAGCGCGCAACCACACCCTAACAGACCGAACCTCGTCCGGGTACTTCACCCATCGACCGCAACATGGTCGCGACCACCGTGACCCTTCCACCTCGCCTGACGAGTCTCTCGGCCACACGCGCACCCGATCGTTCGCAAAGCAAGTCGAGCTTCCGAGCTTGGACGGTCTCAAGTCCCATCATCGACACAAGCATAGCAAGTCGCGGGAACTGCGCCTGCCGCGCCCCATGAGCCATCTTGCGTCTTCGGCGAGCGCGCGTGGCTTGCTGCCTACCTGGTCGGGTGGGCGGGAGAAGGAGCGGGAAAGTGATGATGGGTTGTTGAGGCCGATGACAAGGGAGACGACTCGGTCTCGTTGGGGGTCGGATTCGACTAGTGGGTTGGGGTCGGGGAGTCGGAGTGGGAGTCTTTTGGACACGCCGGAGCAACATGAGCGGTTGGGGCCTATACCGCGGCAGGAGATTCAGTCTATGGAGGATCTGGAGCTGGTTAAGAAGAGGCGGAAGCAAGGTGAAGAGTACGGGGACCCTTGCCTGTCGCTAGATAGTGGTGCAATGACAGAGAGCTGGGCAAAGGCTAACAAAGGCGCTTTAGGTATCTGCGTTCCGCGCTCTCGTCGATAGGGACACTTGCAACGGACCTGACCCGGCGACTGGACTATACATACTACAATCTGCTGGAGAAGATCACTGCGCTCAACTCAACTATCAGCTCGTTCCAGGAGCTCTCCGATTCGGCATCGACACTGCTCAATGACTTTGAGCGGGAGACAACCGGGCTGGATCAGGAGATTCGCAAGCAGATCAATGATCTCAAGGGTTTCGAGCCGCAGATTCAAAAAGCGGATGCCCTGGATGAGCGCATGAAGAAAGGCCGGCAACGAGTGGAGGAGCTGGGCAAGCGCCTCCAAGCTGTGAGAGAGCAGATTGATAGCTGGGAGGAGAGGGAGGCCGAGTGGCAGACTCGTATCAGCCGTCGCTTGCGCATCTTTTGGGCTATCATGGGTGGTGCGGTCTTGGTGCTGGTCCTCGCTCTGGTGGTGCAGCATTGGCCCGCTATCAGCTCGCTGCATCACGACAAGGCCCCGGTGCCTACGGAGCTGGTGAAGCTGGTGAATGAGCCTTCCGCTGGCCCCGCTCATCTTACTGATACCTGGGAGTCGGTTTTGAGTGTTCACGACTCAGAAAGCGTGTCGGACACGTCCTGGTACCCGTCGAGTCTGGCAAACCGACTGCAAAGCCTGGAGCATGCGCGGGCTGCACCAACTGCCTCGGAAAGTGCGAATTCTCGAGCCGAAGGTGACGATGCTGGAACGGAACAGGACCCATTCAGACTACTCGATGAGCTATGAGACTCATCTCTCCGGTCTATAGGGCCACTTTCCGCCTACTATCTTGCTCTTCCTCTCTCACTCCACACTTGTTCACGTTGGGCGTTATCTTGTTTCTATTGTACTTTTAATTTTGTCATGTCATGATACCCTATCCGCTATAGATTCATTGTCGTCATTAGAGTCCCGTCATGCCTCGGCTTTCTTCTTCTTCTTATCCTCAATCAGCTCGATATTGGCCTCCGGCACCTTACTACCGTAAACCTCCAATAGCCACTCCTTCACATCCTCACTCACATCGCCCTGCACGGTAATCTCCTCCGTACCCGCAGGCGAGCGAGTAACCGACGATCCCGTCGCAAACTTCTTCCCCAATTCCTTCGCTAGTTTCTTGTTCTCCAGTCCGAAAATCTCCAGGCCAATGATGACTGTTACGTGCTTGCGCTTGTTGCGCTCGACACGCTTGATCTGGATCTTGGAGGCGGCCTTGCGCTCGGCGTCGCGGGCCTCGTTCTGCGCTGCCTTGGCTTCCTTCTTTGCGGCATCCTTCGCGGCGCGTTCTTGGACGGAGACGGAGAGCGTGGATAGGTTGGCGTTCAATGCATCTAGAAGAGAATGAGATTGTCAGACCAGTCATATCCCCAGCATGTCCGAGTGTGCCATTGTCATTGTGTGTGCATAGCATTGGGTCGACAGGGCCGCTTCTCCGTGCATACCAGCAGAATGTAACCGGGTCCACAAGTCTTCGTGATTCTCCTTCAACCACTCCTCACATTTCTTGGCTGTACCTCCAAATTCGCAATACTATTTCGAGCATGTCAATTTGGCGTTAACCGCAATCACGAGAAATCTAGACCCTTCTGCTCGGCAAAGAGCTCAAAGTCCGCAATCTTACCTCGGGAGGCAGAGTACACACTATCGGAATCAACCCCGTTAGCTCATTTGCTCTCTCACGCATATTCACCTTTGCCGAGCACGAGCTCCGGCTCACGAGAACCCACCATCCAGGCCACGGGGTTCCAGGTTGTCACTTACCTCCGCAATACACGATGTGCCGGGCCTGCGGCTCGACGGGACCGGAATCTGTCACCTCAGCCATGGTTTCGCTAGGGGCAATTGTCAAGGAGCGAAAAATGCGGCTTGGTCGTCTAGGCCTTGCTGCGTCGCGGTCGACCTACGCGGGGGAGGGAAGGGGCATCCAGACTAGCCGTTTTGGGATATGGCATGGTCATGTGATTTGGACCCGCAAAATCCCGGTGTCGAAAAAGATTCGGGACGCCGTTTTGAGTCGGGACTCGGAAGTGGGTGCATCTTTGCGTGCATTGTCGGCGCTTCCATGTGCAGTCCATGCTCAGGGTAACTCGTACTACTAGTGTATACCCTCAGAGTCTTTGTGACATTCTCGATACATTCCGGGCTCCGCAGATCCCCGGTCGATCAACATTATCTACTGTACCGTAGGAACCGGAAGGCCAATGAAAGGTCCAAGGCTATCATATCATAGTGCAGCTATCTTGTTGCCAATGCTTGCTGCTTTGACCCCGCCCATCGTGGCGTTCAGTGACTCCGAAACAGGGTTTGTTGCAACTTGCAAGGGGAGGGGCATATCTTTATCGTCATTTGCCGGAAGCGATTGCCTTGTCTGTTTGCTAAGTTGCTTCGCAAGCAGCTCCACGCCATGCTGGGCCGTTGAAGTGCATCGGGGCCAAAGTACCAAGGAAACAGAAACTTTGGACGGTGGACGACTGTGGGCACTGAGCAGGGAATGATCGCTTCAGCGTCTGGAACATGATAGAGCGATAGGGTATCCTACGAGAGCCAATTGGTGCCCGGTTGATGATAGATCTGCACGGCCGTTGGCGTCGAGAGCTGGTGGCACGCTGCGGCTGTGATAAGATAACTGGGGCTAGGATATGGCTGGCAATGGGCAATGACAGGGTGACGACGATCCCCGTCAGGGCGGAGGAGTACAGGGTGCAGTGTGCAGTGAGCTGTACGCTGTGTTTAGGGCTCTCGGTGTGAGATAGCAAAGTTGTCGTCGCGCATTTCCCCTCGCTATCCACTTACCCGGACATGGAAATTGAAGTCAATGGCTCGGCACTGTGTCGCCAGAAGTTAGAACTGCCTAGACTGAGTCGTGCGAAAATGAATAGATCTGAATGGCCAATGGGGCCCAGAACGCTACAGGGTGTAGAAGGGGATCGAGCTGCTGGGATTCCATCCGTCTGGTCTAATCTGGGCCTGGTTTGGCGTCAAATGCCATCCGCTATTCGTCATCCTGGAATCTTGTCGTCATCTCGTCTTTGCGGGAGCACTGCGGCCCGCGGGTGCTCTAGCCTCTCAGTGCTTACTGAAGGCCAAGGAGTCAAGGACCCGCCCCCAAAGAACCTCAAGTTCTCAACCCACCAAACAACTGGAGGATTGACCGGGGGTGCCGCAGTGGGCCAGAACCAGATTCGGTGGCTTTGATAGCAACCAGTGCGAATCATCAAATTGGGCGGCAGACTCGGACGTTTCAAAGGCACTGGGCCGAGGACCGTTGCAGCCTTGCAGCTCGGGCGGGCGCTAGTGCTTCGTAGGACTTGAAAAACTGGCATGAATTGGGTCATTGTCATTGATAACCGGAAATTCCAGAATATGTTACGGCGATGACAATTGACCCTGAATTGGTGCAAGGGCCTCAGGACGGGCTTTTTCTCCCAAGGAAATTGTGCGGTAACATGCAGCAATGCGACCATATCACTGGCCCCATCTGTGTCTTGGGATTGCGCCTCGAGGGTTTTAAGTTAGAACCAATCATCGGCGCATCGGGCCTCTCGGCCACGACCAAAGAGCCAAAGAATGAAGACAGCCATGACCGATGATCCATCAGGGCCTAGGGCTCAAGGCCAAGGGTTATGCAGACGCACAGACAAAGGACAGTCGTGCTACTGCAACTTCTAGGCTCTTCTTTGCCCCCTCCTCGAGGTCCTATCGCTGCTTTATGGTTTGGTTCGGTGGAAAGGGAATGGACCATGTTCATCTCTTTTCTTTCGCTGTGGTCAGTAATAGCAAGTGTAGGAGAGGTCGTATTCTTAGTCTACAAACCATTTAGAGTAGTCCACATTAACTCTTCAGTACTGGAATGATGAATCTGGCCATATTTTGGCTGCTATCTAAGGTTGCCCGCCTCCCAAGGGCCAAAAAAACTCCCAACCAAAAATCCCCCGTCAAGTATCTCGACACGACATTGGTAACACGAGAGGCTCTCCATGAACCGGATGGTTTGGATAACCCAGAGATCCCAATCACACAATCCGCCCAGCCCTCATGGCTGGGCGCCACCAGGTTTCGCAGTCTCACAAACTCGCAGGGCTAGCCGCAGGCCCCAGAGTCATCGACCTGGTCCTGGCCATGATCCATCTCACCAGGGCCCAGGACCAGGGCATAATCGTAGTGCATCGCCCGAATCTAGATACGCTTATCTTTCGGGAAAGTTTGGAGATTCGATAACCTGTTACAACTTACCGGTCAAGCCGGAGCCAGAGCCAGCACACCAAACAGGCTACTGGTCTGACTCGATCCTCAAATGTCTCACAAAGACTTTCAGTGATGACTCCATACTCCATGACTCCCGTATTGGAGGGTACTTGCGATACTTGCAACGGAGTACTCTTCTCCCAGGGTCTGTGCTGGTCGCTAGTGGCGGGTTCCGGCGACATCGAGTCCATCGGCCCGTCGATCGTACACGCTTTGCTGGCCGGAGGATTATTAGGTTTGGAATCTGCAGCCGCACGGTCCCACGGACCCACGGTGCTGGTTTTGGTTTCTGATCGGGCTATTTTTTGCTTTTAGAAGCTGAGATTGGTGATGGCATTTGGGTGGGGAGGGATGATTACGCAGTCTTGGGATTAAGACGAGGACAAGGGAGGCGGAGATGCGGTACTGTAGATGCTGCAGCTACCAGGGTTGTACTGGGATAGTCCAGCTTTCTCGTTATCTGGTGGATATTGAATCCAGTCGGGAACAAGGTTGGTGAAATTGCTTGCGTTATTGATGATTGACTGTGTAAAGTACTATTATCTTTGAGATAATCCATGGTCTATGGCCATGCAACGAGGGAGGACAACATCATTCTAGAAAGTTGAAACCGAGCGAGTGCCACCGGGGACGCGCATCCGACATCCGGTTGCGTTGCAACACGAGCCTTCCGGGAAGCTATCAGAGGTAACCTTGAATCATGATTCATATGGGGCAGCTAAGAATATTATGGATGCTGAATGCCAAAGAACAATGCGAGAGCTATTTATGCCCGTCCTATAACAGACCAGAGCATACGTAACATCAAGATTATGACGATTCTTATGCAGAGGACTACATATGAAGGATGTGTTTCATCCTCGGCACAACATCGTGCTTCTGACTGACTACACCATCCATTGTTAAATTCTTCTAGCGAGCTTATGCTAACAAAAATCTGTACATGGACCGATTCTGTTACATTATGATCACCTCTGACTTGCAGCGACTAAATATGCAGTCCAGTGCCACCCACGCCCCAAGAGTCCACTAACGCGCCTCTTGAACCGCCTCCAGAGGCAACTAAGGGAGCTAACCCACTAGCGACCGCCCCGAGGTTGAGCTCATCCAACGATGGTATCACGGGATCAGTTAACAATAGTCACACATGGCAGTCATTAACCGTAGACCCGTGACTCTATCAACATGGTAGAAGGTGTATAGTTGCAAAAAACCACCAGTGGATCGTGCTGTGACGGTGAGACGTGAATTCTCCGCGTGTCCCACTCTCTATTCTCTCCTCTTAAGCCCTCTTGTGTCTCCCCCCGGTCTGGAGGGGACTGGCCTGACAGGTGGAGCGCTGGGTCTGGAGGGCAGCATGTCCTACCCCAGCCCCGAACGAGGCGCTCAGACCCTAATTGTGGGTGCCGCAGCGCCCCCCTTGGGGACAGAGGTGGAGGCTTTCGCGTTATGCGATCGTGCTCTTCGTTTGAAGTTCGTAAATCTGCTTTGGCCTTGCCAGTTGGTCAGGTCATGATTAAATCATTACATACGTTGTATTATCATCGATGGTACCAGCAATTGCGATTATGATGCTATATCGAGGACGTAGAAAGATGTATGTTTTCTACTCTCGCTGTGAATCAATTGCAATTTCAACAGTTCTTGTGGCTTAGACGACTTCAGTACTGTCTATCACAAGATTGTACATAGACAACTTCGAACCCTTCCTTTATCCCGTTGCCATCGACGGCCCGAAGGTACCCAGGCCAAAGGACGGAGGCCCTCGGAGGCCCTCCAAGTGCTGCCTTTACATATCCCATCCGTGATCGTCCGAAAGTCCGACCGTTTGCGCCCCCTGGAAGCGTTGCGACGAGCTCCACTGGATCGCCTGGCATAGCTGTCGGGGAGTGGAGTCGACAAGGCTATCGTGCGGTCTAGCCTTCGTATATAACTACTGTACATAGTACATACTGGTCGCTAACTCGCTAGCGGGAGAGGGGGGCCACAGCTAGCAGAGGAACCTATCAACCCAGGGAGAAAAGGTACTTTGGGAGAGGGGCGAGTACTGTAGTCCGTTCGTTCACGCTGTATGGCATTGGCATGTACTCCGTATGTTTTCTAGACTAGGGTACTCTGTTGTTAGCGCGCGCAGTACTGCGCCTTTGGTGGCGACTCGTACCGTGTTCAGGCACTTTTTTTTTTGGCCAGAGACGCCTCGCCGAGGATGAAGAACGGAGGAAGTAGGGATGAGAAGAATTATCATTACATTCGGACATCATCATGATCCTAGAGTACCGTAACTTGAAAGTCTACCTAGGTGGAAGTCGTAGACACGAGTTTAGCTTTTGGACGAGGCGGTTATCGGATTCCAGTGGAATGAATTTCTGGCGCAACCAATCTTCTGCGAACGGTCGAGCTCACTACCCTGTACCCGAGAATGAAGTGATAAGTTGAGAATGAAGTGATAAGTTCCCCCCGCCATTCCCAATCCGGGCCCGTTTTTCTTGTGTCACCACTTTTTATGAGAGTTGATGTTCTTCCTGTTTCTTATACCGCCTTGTTCCCCCCCTCTGCTTCTCGTTTGCGAGTCTGGACGTTTAGACTTTTCGTGGCTTCACATCGCCCCCCTCCCCCCAAAGTTGTGAACCATTGGCAGTGGCTCTCGGAGGGCAATCCCATTGTTCTTTTTTCTTATCAAAAAACATACTTTACCCTCCTTCCTCTTTGCTCGTCCGAGACAGTTTCGACTCCTCGCCTCCCCGCACCTTCGTTTTTTTCTCTCCTCTTACTTGATAACCCTCGCTCCTCCCTTTTTCCCCCCGGGGTTCAGACCCGCTCTCCGCCACTCTCTGGTTTTCCTCGCCCTCCCACTTCTTCTTGGCCTGGATTATTGTATATGTCCGACTCGCTCATCATCGATGTCTCGTTCTTAAAAGGATCTTCATCTAACCCGGCCATCACCACCGTTTTTATCACCACCGGGAAGGAAAGACGTTGTCTCTTCCACAACGGTGAAATGACGGCGGTCCTGGCGACTCCCCGCGAACAGCCCTCGCAACAGTTCGCCCGCGACTCCTTGCGGTCGCCGACGGTGCAACGCTACTACCTGGGCGAACGCGGCATCTTGTCCAAATCACCCATGCAAGATGAATACTCGGCCCGGGAGTGCCCCAGTCCCGTCGCCTCCTCGACTCTCTCCTCCATTCCGCCCTCCCCAAGCTTCGCCCAGTCCGCCCACGACCAGCTTCCGTACACCCCGACCACCCTCAGCACCCTCGCCTTGGATGATGACTTGATTCTACCTTCCTACGATACAGAACTGGACAAGCTGCGCGAGGTGAAGGAATCAGAACTAGAGCCGGATACGGGCAGCGACGCGTCGGCTGAGGGCACATCACATAATCCCGCATGGTCATGCCACACCCCGGCCGCAGATGATACCTCGGTGGAGGAGGAGCCTTCCAGGCATGTAGACTATCTTTCCCATGAGTGGCGGGAAGAGGATATTTGGGCTTCGTGGCGCTATGTTACTGCTCGGAAGGGCTCGTACAGCAACGGGGTCCGGTTAGAGAACGCGTCGTGGAGGACGTGGGCGAAGGCAAAGAACAATCTGGGGACCATCTCCCCAGAGACTCTGAATTGGTATGGTCCTGCTCAGAAGTGGAACTTCGTCCTCATTTCATCATGCGCACAGGAACTGACTTTACCCTGTAGGTTGAAAGATTGCGATGTCACATGGCTCTACGGACCTCTCAAGACATCGAGTTCACGTGAGGTCATCGCATCGGATGCATCCCCACCACCAAGTCGCCTCGAAACCCCAAACTCCTACTTGGATCCCAAACCAATCCTCAAGAAGAAGACTATGTCTGAGACCATTCTCCAACGGTCGCTTTCCCAGCACACGCTTTTACAACACGCGGGTGCCATTCTCAAGGCCCAGGAGGCGGAGAATAGCTGGACGCGACCGGCTTTCCCCCGATCAAACACCGACCTGGACCAGCTACACCATCGAACTGGGAGCTCCACCTACTCCCTTGGCGGCACACTCACCAACTCGTCATGGTCAGGACTAACCTCTCCCGGCGAACGTCGTCACATTCACTTCAATAACGAGGTTGTACAATGTATCGCCGTGGAAGTCAAGGAGGCTGATGAGGACGAACCCTGGCCTTCCGCATTTGATGAGGAGTCTTCATCGGATGACAGCGTTGTTATGATGCGACAGATCCCCGGCCGGGCCTCGCTCAGTAACCGAAGCACACCTCGCAACAGCTTCAGCAGTGACAGCAAGACCATTGCTCCTCTTCCATCCACCACTCTCAAGTACCGCGGCGACACCCCGGAGCCCCGGGAGTCGATTCTCGATCGCTGGTCTGCCTCTTCACCATCATCTTCCTCCTCCAAACTATCCCCTACTCCATCTGTCGAGACTCTGCGGCCTTCACAGCCATCCGCCAACTTCCTTTTGGACGATGACGATGAAGATCCATCCTTAGACTTTACCGGTCACTACACGCATCAGAATCAACCATGGTTTGTTCCAGAGGAGGAGGACGAGCTTGACAACCGTCCCCTCCGACTCACGGCGTCGGGCATGTTCATGCCCTATGGGGAAAGCGAGGGGGAACCCGCGAGTCCTGGTATCCTGGGCCGGGTCGTGGACACGGTGAACACTGCGCGAGACATCGCCCACGTTATTTGGAACGTGGGCTGGCGCCGATGACCCTTGTCCGCTTCTCTTGGCGAAATGGGGCCGAGGCAGGTTCCCCAGCCTACCGTCAGGAGAGGCACAGCTTGATCCAAAAAAAAAGGAGAGACTCGGGACTCGAATCCCTTTGTTCGCGTGGAAAACGAGAATCGTTCGCATAAGCCTGTGGCGTTGGGTGCCACAGACCGGAGTAATGGTACGGATGTGATGAATTGCTTTGTATAGATTCCCCCAGGGAGGCAGGAGAAGGAGGTCTGATTTGGGGTCATGCCCTTGCAGGACCTCCCTCTATTCATCCTTCATGTATGAAACGAGACATGCAAATATTTAATTACACCGGTTTGACGCCGAGCTCAAAAATATATACGATTACCATATATGATGTCTTTTGCATGGTTGAGGTAAATACTATCTATTCAGCACCATTTGTAGAACAATGGACGTCTCCATAGTGTAGCTCGTAGTTCATACTTGACAAGTTGACAGGGTTTACAGTCTAGACTCGAGCACCAGTCGCGACTTGCCCCACAGCGCGGCCCCCCCTGATCCTCCCCGAATCTCCACGCCTGTTCTTCCTTTCCACCCCAACACGAGCGAGGAGGGGGAAGTTCCAACCGCAAGTTATGGACACTGTCAATGTCGCCGAATTGGTGGAGCGTCTGGGGAGCGATGAGGATGCCGTCCGCAAAATGGCCGTCTTCAAGCTCCAGGGTAACATTGGCGACCCATCCTTCGCCGATATCTTCATTGTCGAGGGTGGATTGGTGCGCCTTCGATACCTGACCCTCCATGCTAGTGGGAATACGCTTGCCTACAGTCTCACCAGTTTTGCACGCTTGCTTGAGGTCGATAAAGGGTGGGAATGTGTGGATCAGGAGTTGGTCGAACGGGTAAGAGCACTCCCCAGACTCGAATCACTCGTGCTTCGTTGGCTCATGCTTCGCTATTGCGATTGCTCTTCCTCTGCTTGCTTCCATTTGCTAATACCTGCCTGCGCGAATAGATTGTCGAATTGATTGTCACCCACCCCCTCGTGAACATCCTCCGCGGCGCCATGTCGATTCTTGTCTCCATTGTCTCACATCCACACACCGGGAGTCGCGCCTCCGAAGCAGACCGTTTCGGTTTCAGGGCCCTCAAACCAGCCATTGCGATCTATCCTCAGTTCTTGGAGATGCTGGTGAGTCGGTTGTCATCAGCCGACCACGCCCTGTGCGCCAATGCGCTGCAATTGATCAACTCTCTCATGCGCGATTCGATCACCTCCGACTCCGAGGCCGAGTGGCCCAAGTTTATTCAGAAACTGCAGGATCTCGGTGTGATCCGAGCGGTCTATGTTCTCATGCAGGACTCGGCTCTGCAGGATCTGGCGCACCCGCTTCTCGAATTCCAGTCGCTCACAAAGGTGCTTCTTCGCAAGTGGCGGGATATCCCCCTGAACCAAGAGAAACCCGAGCATCGGCGGGCGCTGAAGGGGATTTACCTGGCGAGCAACCCGGTGAAAGCGGGTGTTGAGGAGGCATCGGACGCTGGCGACGATACGCGACGCTCGAAGCGACACCACCCGGATAAATGGCGACGACTAGGGTTCGAGTCGGAGAGTCCGGCGGCCGAATTCCACGAGGTGGGATTCTTGGGTATGATGGATCTGGCGGATTATGTGCGCAGTCACCAGGACGAGTTCCAGAAGATGCTCCTGGAGCAGTCTACAAAGCCAGCTCGTCAGCGATGTCCGATTGCCCGGGCCTCGTTGGCCGTGACCTCCATCTTGTACGAACACTTTGAAGTAGACAAGTCGGAGATGGATGATTCGAAGAACTACATGATGTTGGAATCGCGGTCCAACTTTGATAAGTTGTTCAAGCCTCTACTTCTGCACTGGACGCGACTGCATGTCGCAGGGTTGCAGGCTTTCTTCCGCCTGTGGAAAGCCACTGCGGCGGAAACTGAGGATCTGGACAAACTTGTTGAGTTGGTCCGTATCTTGATAGAGTCCGTGGTCGGCGGTGCCGGCCGGACGAAGGATGTACAAGATATCGAGGAGGAGCTGGCGAACTACGAGTACCATCGGCTGCGGGAGCTGCAGATGGAGCTCTTGGAGCTCACATACGAGGATGCATGGGGCCAGCACTTGCGCCAGGTTCGCGAGGAACTTCACCACGAGGCGCTGCAGTTTGTCAAGGAGCAGCGTATTCGATGCTTGCTTCAGGGTGGCTGGTTCAGTTTGGAACCTCGGCCAGACACGAAGGCCACGTCTCGGCCTACCCCCAACTCGTATCAATATGTTCAGCTCTCTCATAACCGGCGGTATCTCCACTTTGGAGAGTTTGAATTCATGGACACGCGAGCCCCAGAGCTGGATGCGCTGCCTGAGAAGAGTGAGCTATCGACCCCCTCCTCGCAGTTCCTGGTCGTCAATATCAAACGATGAAGTACTATGCTAATGTCTGATTTTAGTTGATCTGTCTACGGTCTCTTCCGTCGTATCCAATGTCTCAACCACCCCCGATCACTCCTCCTCGTCCACAGTGAAGACCACGCCCCGCCAGGCGTCCACAAAAATCACCATCCACGGCTATGCGCCATCATCAACTGGCCATTCAAAGAGTCAGAGCCACACTCGAACAGGCAGCAAGCCCACCCAGAAGGAAGTCGTCCTCCTGACTCTCCGCCCCGCTTCCCACAGCGTTGCATCCGAGTGGCTAGACGGCCTCCTCATGCTTCTCAACCAGCAACCCATCACCGCCGAGACGACCAAACTCATTGACCTCGTCAGCAACTATGGACTCAAGATCCGTCTGCTTAATGTTCGATTTGATGATGCTACCTTTGCGGGTGAAGCTCCCCCAGTGCCGGTGCGGGATGGGCTGGATGAGGATTACTACTATGATGTTTTTGGCGGGGCGTAGCCAGCTCAGACGCCTGGTCGATTTCTTGCGCTTTTCTTTTTTTTTATTTTCTTGGGTTGTCTCATGATGTTGGGATCCTGTCGATATACCTATATACCCATTGTGGCTGGATGTGTAAGATTACACCCCAACGCTAGGTGACGCGCCATATTAAGCGTCCATTTTACGAAGAATCCGAGTCACCATAATATAATGTACGTGATCCGACACGGCCCACGTTTAGTATATACTCACTGAGCACTCAGTGTGCTCAGGGGGGACGATCAGTGTGTCATAATGGCCTGCATCAAAAGAGAGAGAAGTGTCTTACTACTCTCTGGGTCCTTCTGAACTCCGGTCTTTGCAGGTTTTTTTTTTCGTCATTCAGTTGTTCTTCTGCGGCGTCAGTACTTGCCCACGATGTGCTAGATGAACTCCCCCTCTATATAAGCTACATTTTCCAGCCTGTGATATTCCCGTCCCAATTTTTCTTACGCCATTCATTCAAAGAGGGATTTGCAAGGCCGTAGCGCGCTAGGGCCTCAGGACCGATCTTGATGTTGCTCCGGTCTTTAGGTTTGTCGTTAATCCCGTAGAAGTAACCGATGAAGTAACTGAAGTGAACGGAAAAAAATGTTGATCCACTTATTTGACATAAAACACAACCTGTAATAACATACAGGGTGCATGTTTGACTGTGCCAGACTAGCCTAGAGAGACTGGGCGCATAAGGTCCATACCCTGTCTCGAGGGCCTGACTAAAGTTCATCGTTAGCATGATCAGGAAACGGGAGGGTCGGCATACGGAAGAGCCTTCATAAAGGCCCTACGGACATGTTCCCTCTTGACAGCGGACAGAGTCCAGTATGGATCATTCTCAAGCTTGTCACCGAGGCGTAGACCTGGGACCATTTCCCACGCCAGCCAGATCGCAAACCCATTTGGGACCAGCCCTGACTTACCTTGAGTGCTGACCTTGTATCCTAGGAGCTTTGGTACATTGCTGAAATCCTTCTGAGTAAAAATCCTGGTAGGTAATTAACTCTGGGGGCGTTCATGTTGTGGCCTGGCGGGATCTGGTCTTCGGATCTTGCATCTCAGTGTTCTTAAGAGGAATCTGAAGATAAACTCGCATGAAGGCTTTCCCGGAGGGCTTCTTTGGATCGCAACAGGGGAGTTGTAGCCGGAGCGTAAGAGTGGTTTCTTCACTAGCCTGGAAGTTATCATTGAGCTTCTCGAGAATCTTCCACTGCGAAGGGACAGGTTGATCGAGGGTGATTCTTGTGTCATGGTCTGTTCCTTGGTGGGACCAGCGCGAGGATGGGGATTGTTGGAAGAAGGTGGAAGAAAGAGAATGTTGGCGGTAGGAAAAGTCCTGAGTTAGAGATGGCGAATGAATAAAGAGGTGAAAGGAAGAGTCAGAAGGTGGCAGCCGGAGAAGTAGGTATTATTGCCTAGACTTGAAGGTTGCCGTAGGTAGTCGCTGGGTCTTTTCGAAAAGAGCTGTCAGAAAAATACCCATTCCGCCTGAACAGTGCCAAGACTGTACATCTTGGGGAGGACCAGTAGTTGCGAAAAGACGAGTATGGTCATACGACTCATCTACCTCATAGATGAATGCCAGAACGGAATACAGTACAAGTATATGATAGTCGATCCCCGAGTGGGCCTGACGCTTGGAACTTGGCGTCATAAGCTTATCGAGTACAGTAATCGGACGCGCAGCAATTCCTCCAGTGCTTTCGTCTCCTCTCCCCCACCCCCCCGGGCTCCCCATCATGGACGGCCGTCCCTCAAAGAGACAACGCCGATCCGCCCATACAGAGAAAGACTCACAGAGGGAACGAAACGCCCGGTCTCCCTCCCTCGACCCATCAAGTTCCGCGCCGTCATCGCGCTCCAAGACCAAGAATCCTCCTCGAACACGCGCCGCTCAATCGAAACTCACTCGCGCTCCATCGTCCTCAGTGTCACCAAGGAAACCAAGCTTATCACCCAAGACGACAAAATCAAAATCCCTCCATACCTTTTTCCAACCTGCAACCGAAGCCCAGCGATGGTCGACGCAGAAATTCGAGGCCAAGCGCCCTCTCGCTGCAACCCCGGAGACGACCCTTGACGCCGATGTTATCGAAGATGACTATGATTCCTACGATGAGATTTTCACGCAACACTTGGCTGAGGGAGGAAAGACGGAGACGCGGATTGACTCGCCCGTTGCTCATGGTCCTAGCAAAACACGACGACTCGCGCCGAAGAAGGCGGCCGCCTCGCGGTTGAAAAGTCATGGTTCTAAGCGCTTTGTGATGCCACCGGAGCATGGGAATGGGGCTAGTCGACAATCCCCTGCTCCGTCTCCGGTGGAAGTCGATCGACGGCCCTGGGCGCAGCGATTCGGCCCGTCGAATTTGGATGAGATTGCGGTGCATAAGAGGAAGGTGTCGGATGTGCAGAAGTGGCTGGAAGATGCTTTTGCGGGGAGAAGGAAGGAGGTCAGTTTGCTTTTCCGACACTCTCTTGGATTGTCTTTCGTCCCCGTGATATAGAGACCAAGTCGAGTTTGTTTCACTAACGGCGCATCGAGTAGAGATTACTTGTTCTACGAGGCCCTGCAGGCAGCGGCAAAACCACCACTGTTACACTTCTCTCTGAAGCCCTCGGCTTTGATTTGATTGAATGGCGGAATCCAGCCGTGTCAGACTTTTCTGCGCAAGAATATGTCTCTGTGAGCGCTCACTTTGAGGAATTCCTCGGCCGGGGCGATAGGTTTCGTGGTCTGGATCTGGAGGATACGGTTGATTCCAAGGGGAATCGCGATGCACATCCTCGAAGTCATCGCGTGCTTCTAATTGAAGAGTTTCCTACGATACTCGGCCGAAACTCTTCCAGTCTTGCTGCCTTTCGAGCATCTCTGCAGCGGTATCTTGCTGCCTCTACTGAGCATTCTTTCGGCGGATGGATGCATCCGCCCATCGTGATGATCGTTTCAGAAACGCTGCTCAGCTCTGCATCGTCCATATCAGATAACTTAACGGTGCATCGGTTACTCGGGCCTACACTTTATAATCATATCGGCACGACGATCATCGATTTTAATAGCATCGCACCCACATTCATGCACAAGGCATTGCGACTAGTTCTCGAAAAAGAGGCCCAAACTTCTCAGCGATCCCGGGTCCCTGGAACAGCGGTGTTGGACAGGATCGCCGATATTGGGGATATACGCAGTGCCCTCTCTGCCCTCGAGTTTCTCTGCTTGAAAGGCGACACGGCAGGCAAATGGAGCGATAGTCTCACTAAAACCAAAAAGCCTAAGGGAGGGTCGACCCTGACGCCGATGGAGCAAGAGTCTCTTGAAATGATCTCGCAACGAGAGGCGAGTCTCGGCATGTTTCATGCCGTCGCCAAAATCATGTACAATAAACGCTTGGATCCTAGTCTGATGCCTAATGATGTCCCGATACCGCCTTCGCCACCAGACCATCTTTCTCACCACCGCAGAGTGAAGGTCTCCCAGGTCGCAGTCAACGAATTACCAGATGAGACAGGCACTGACATCTCCACGTTTATCTCTGCTCTGCATGAGAATTATCCACCGTCCTGTCACGGTGATTCCTTCACGGATAGCTTCAACGCGTGCATTGAAGCACTATCCGATTGCGACATTCTCAGCGCTGATCGCAAACCTTCTCAGAGTGCACGAACTGGGGTCGGAATCGGAGCCACTGCATTTAATGCTGGCGTCGACATGCTCCGACAGGATGAGATTAGCTTTCATGTTGCGGCCCGTGGGCTGTTATTCGCTCTCCCGTATCCTGTCAACAGGAAATTGGCCCCTATAAACGGACGAAAACAAGCCGCGGATGCGTATAGGATGCTCTATCCGGCTTCGTTACGCTTATGGAGGAGAACAGAAGAGATCGAGGGCCTGGTCGATTCATGTCTGAAGCAAATGCTAGACCCCACCGGCACTTTAGGCCTAACTGCTCGCGGATCAGGCGCTACCGCCGAATCTGGCGGAGTCAAATCCTGGAGAAATCTCCGACTCGGATACTCAGCGATGGAGAAGAATGACGGCTCCCTGCATTCAGCTGTGACTATGATCTCGCGGCCCGATGCGCTGCTCCATCAGCTCCCTTATATGGCTCAGATCCGCCGCAAGGAGGCTGATGGATGGCATCTCAGTCAGATCACCAGCTTTCAAGATGAGAATGGACTTCTGGATGAGGAGGTTGATGATGATGAATTCACGACTACATCGGCTAGGTCGAGGGCTAATGCTACCGCTAAGGTATTTGCGCCTCCGGCTGCGTTGGAGGAGGAGAAGCTTATCCTTAGTGACGATGATATTGTGGATGATTGAGACTTCGGGATATCGGGTGTATTATGTATGATAATCTTGATATGACTTATGAACACCCTTCATGGCCTGTCTATGTGAAAACAGGATTCGGGTCTAAGTATCCTCAAGATCTGCGGCAGTTCATCTCGAGGCGATCAACTTATCAATCGCGCGAAAACCCCTGTAGAGTCCAGATTTCTGTAAATGATCTTCCGCTACTAGGTTAAATAGACCCGCGCATTGGCGGTTTCAGGTCGCACTGGGCTCTGCTCGTTTGTATATGGATGGGTCAGCGCCTGTTGCTAGTTAAGCAAGATAGCACAGCTCGACCTGGCACTCTCATATAGTGTACCTAAAAAGGAAGCTAGACCAGGTCTAAGAATATTGAATGATTGGACAAATGAGCTATATAACACACCTCTCCAAGCCTCGAACTGCAATGTCTAACTGGCTTGGCCTCGCCTTCATACAAAGCGCATTATGATCCTCCTGGACTGTATCATCAAACTCCGCACCGAGGCAAACTAAACAGCACCTGTGGTATATATCTCCCATGCGACTCTTCAAATTCGAAGTACCCCATTTCCCACGACCCTCCAGCAAGAACGGCTGTATCTGTGTGAGTTTGTTCAGAGGAACATTCTCTGCTCCCGCATCTACCACGCTCTCCACCAGCTGCCGCAATGCTCGCCACTCCGCAATCTCGAGCAGCACCGTGCCCAGTGAGTATGCATCCATCGTGGCACTAAAGCTCTCCGTGGGCTCACCCAGCGCAGCCGGGTGACGATAAATATCGCGTTTTGGGTCGGCAGAGGGCTGCTCGGAAATCTCGGTGGGGGAACTTGCTCGTGCGAATGAAAAGCCCGCCAGAATGGGGTCCTCGAGAGAAAGCTGATGGGGCTCCTGTTCGGTGGAGGAGGGGAAGAATAGAATGTTCTCCGATCGGATGTTTTTATGGAGCCAGCCTACCCGGTGAAAACTTTGGATGATCTGGGCGATGCGCAGCGCGAGTTTGATGCGAATTGTCAGACTGGGGGGTTTGATGCCGCTGCTTGGTGAGAAGAGATCGAGGAGGGAGCGAGGTTTGATGGAGTTCGTTGGATTGGGATGATTGAATACGAATGACACCACCTCGTCTTCTTGGACGATACCTTTGCAGGTTAAAGAGCGGAACGTCTCGTCTTTCGGTAAACTTAAGAGCGCTGCAAGGTTCTCGGCTCGGGGCAGGACTTTGGTGCGAAGCATGCGGTCAATGGCCTTCTTCTCTACAAAAACCACCTTGCCGTCATATTCAGCAAGGCCCATGCAGCCGTCTCGCTTCAAGGGGGTGAAATTGGTCAGCTTCAGGCGCGACAAGGGTTCCAAAGTCCTCAGAAGCGTTTGTCTCTTTGGGATGGTGCTTTGACTGGAAGAGTCCGCGTCGAGTCCGATACGCAGCGCCTTGACTCCTGCTGGCACCGCAAATCTTCTTAGATCGAAGCCTTGTGGCGAGGTTTGTGCTCCTTGGAGGGCACTGAGTGCATCAGCCAGAGACGAAAGCTGCTCAAATTTATTGTTCAGCGAGATCATGGAAGCTCCGATTCTGTTAGTCGAGTGCAGCAGATCGTCATAGCGCCACGGGTCCAGGAGTTCCCATAGTCCATGCACAAGCGATTGAATGTCGCCCGTGAGCCGTGTCATCTTGTCCTTGTCGACAGCCGCCCACCAAAGTCGCTTGAGGATCCCTGGATCGCCAGAAATCCCGGCTCTGGACAATATCCGGCGACGAGTGTCCTCCGTCACGCCCGTGGCCACACTAGAAGTATCGGATGGCGAAGCTGACTCGCCAGATGCAGTCGACCATCTTGAAGAGTCTGGTTTCTCCTCGATCGCGAGCCCATACCTCTTTTTCAGCAGCTTGGCATCCAACAAGAGGTCCCGCAATTGTTGCAAGGTCGCGTTCACGGCGGATGCATTCAATCGTCGGTCCAGCGTCCCGTCCTCGCCGAGAATGCCTGCTCGCCATGCCCACTCTACGAGTTGCACTTCTTGAATTTGCAACATGCATATGATTGTGGATGCGTCTTTGTTGAGGTTTCGAGCCGTGGAAAGGAGCACGAATCCCTGGATGCAGCCGCCGAGGAGTTGGAGCGATAGTGAGACCAGGCCAGCAGTGCCGGCCGCAATACTGAGGGGGTCGGCCATGGCGCGGGATCGAGGTTGGTGAAGGGGAAATAATCTGAACAGCCTCGTGGAAGAGAGTGTTTGCGGAAGATTGGTCACTTCAGCTCTCCCGAACAGCGACGGGGTGCAAATAACTGAAACACATCGAGCGCAATCTACTTTCTGGTAATTTCTAGCGAGTGCTGCAGAGCAGAGGAGCATACGAGCTCACAACCCTAGTCCCTCTCCGGGTGCCCCAGCTGACATCTGCAGCTCGGGGTGAGATAGATGGGGTGGCGTCCAGTCGTTGCCCAGCAATCGATCGTCTGATTTTACCTCGACCGGCGTGAAGTTTCAGCTGAGATGAAGCGCGGCATAAATATGATCTCGCGAGCTCCGAAGCGGAGTTTCCCAGATTATTACTCCATCTTTCGATCACCATGAGTTCTTATCGACCCGAAACATCGGCTCCTCGCACAAGCAGCACGGCCGCGACATCACCGCCAGCCGCGGTGGACGTGCTCCCAATCATTAGCACGGACCCATATATTCCCAATGTCCTCGACGTAATCACTCCCACGCGCCGCGCTCGTGATGCCACAAAGCTTCAAATTCCGCCAGTGTTCCTTCAGAGCGAGGCGGTAGACTCCTCGTTACTGCTGGGCCATGGCGCGTCTTTCGTGGTCACCCGCCAGACATTGCCGCCCGGGCCGGCCTGGATAACTGAACGGAAGGATTTGGGGAGCTGGACATTGGAGAAAGTTGTCAAAGCACCCGAAAGGCCGCAGTATGTGGTGTATAAATCAGCCAGAGTGCGGTTTTGCCACGACGGAAACCCGGCGACGCCGCAGGATCGACGGGCCTTGCAGAGTGTCCTCACGGAGTTCCATGTCCTCCTTCATCCGCCGTTGCTTCAGCATCCGAATATCATCGATCTTCTGGGCTTGGCGTGGGGCAGTCATCATGTCGAGCCACGGCATCAACTGCCGGTTCTCGTCGTTGAATATGGGGATCTGGGTACCCTGGCGGATGTTCAGCGGGGAGCGCCGCTGTCAAACGGGGTGAAAGACGACCTTTGCCTGGGGATCGCGCGTGGATTGCAGGAACTGCACAGCCATGGGATTATTCACGGTGACGTGAAGCCCGAGAATATCATCATGTGCTCACACAGGCAAAAAGGTATGGTACCTAAACTCGCTGATTTCGGCTTCGCAATCATCGAGGCCACGGAGTCGACTGAGGTGATGATCGGAGGAACCAGAACCTGGCGAGCCCCCGAGTCGTATGCACCCATAGTAGCTTCCAGACTGCGGCTAACCGATGTTTATTCGTTTGGCCTGGTGGCCTGGTCGATTGCTATTGACGGCAAGGATCCATTCAGCGTGGTGCTTCCCGATACCCTCAAAGGTGAAGATCGTCTCCAGGAGATTGATCAGTTAAAGAGGACCAATCAGGTGGTTAGATTGTCAAAGCTCCAAGACTGGGTGCTTTCTTGGACATTCCATAGCCGTCTGGGCGAACTCATGCCAAAGCTTCCATCTCAGGCTGCCCTGCTCTTCAGACAACCGGGCGGTTCGGCCTTCTTGGCTGAGCTTCAGATGGTCTTCTCTCCACTGCAACAGAGAAGCAGCATACTTCCACAGGGAGTCCCAGCTGATCTGCAGAAATTGATGGACGAAACAAAAACTACCCTATATACCGATTTGAAACGGCAGCATCTATTCAAGGACCTCGACTTGATATTTTCCCGCACATTAGATATTAACCCAGACAACCGGGACTTGTCAGCTGTAATCGAAGTTCTTGAGGCCGATAAGGGCACTGGAATGAACATGTAGGTAGAGTCCATCCTGATGTGCAGGGAAAGAAGGAACATTGCTCATGATCTCCCAGTAAGTTGCAAGACTTGAACCTCGAAGAGAGTTCCAATGACAAGCCGAACGATACGGTCAAATATCATGTCACAAATACATCATCGAGCACAAGGCACTTCACAATGAGACCTATCCAAGCGATAAAACCTGCCATGCCATCTCCGAGACGCAATTTCAATGACCGGTATGGTCGCAGAACCTTAGAATGCAGCAAATGAACGTCTTCTAATCTGTGTCTTCTAGCTCGAAGAACATTGACTGGTCAGACCTAGGTTTCAAGGTAGCTGAACCTTACCAGCTAGAAGAGCACAGGTTTTCTGACATCCTACACAGCATCACTGGTACTCATGGCAGACGGTGCGAGATCTAGAGCCCCGAGTCCAGACCTTCGCTGTCAACACGCTACTCCAACTTAACGATCCAACCCGCCAATTCTCCTTAACCGCATTCTTCATTAATGGATACGGAGTACCCATAAACGAAGAAAAGGGCCTCGAGTTTATTACGGCCGCAGCTAAGATTGGCCATGGGATATCACAAGCGTACCTCTGGAGAATGTTCAAGACCTGCGCAAAGGAACCTCCCGCCAGCATCCCAATACTAGAGTACCTGAAGGATCAAGCTCTGCGAGGATCACGCACGGCACTTCAAGATTTGAAAGAACTTGATGCTGCAGAGGCAGCGCACCTGCGCCAGAGATTGAGATTCGGGTATGCCGGGGTTGGCGCAACGTGGTACTGCGATGCCCAGTGGCTGTTTGACATTACACAGTCCACGCTCATGGGCGCAGACTTTTTGCCAGAGAGCCTGGGTCCCAGAGAGAGCTTGCCTGGAATCAAGGTCAACCGACGAGGGGATTACTTGATTCATGCGGCGGCGGCGGTTGGCGCTTTCGGGCTGCTTCGGTTGCTGGTGAAGGACTATCAATTCGACATCAATCAGACAAATGAACAGGGGGAAACACCCCTTCTTTGCGCCTGTCGGTCAGGGCATCCGAATTCGGTTCAATTCTTGTTGGATAATGGAGCTCTTGCATCGATCCAATCTGCCAATGGCGAGACTCCTCTTCACTGGCTGATCTCGTTTGACGAAACGATCGATCCTCGAGCTATTGGCAAGGATCTCATTCAAAGGGGTGGTGCGCAGGTGGATGCCTTTACGACGAGCCGCATATCCCATTCTGCTTTTAAAGCAACATTGGACGTCGACTTCCAGATGCCAGGGACCCCGCTGATGTGGGCAGCACACAACAATCGACCGCGGATTGTTTCGTTCTTGCTGTCTGTGGGTGCTGACCCGAACTGGCAGTTTGGCAAAGGAGAGCTTTCCCCTCTAGGATGGAGCGCATACTATCACTACACCGAGTGTTTGAAACTGATGATCGAGCATCTGGAACGTACGGCCAACGTGCCCATGACCACAGAAGGCAAACGAGACCTCCGGCATAGCGTGACATACGGGCCTCTCGTGAAGTATGCTCTCCACGCGTCGGATAAATTCTCAATGGTGATTCGAAACGGGCCAGGGTATCTCACGAACCTCCGATCGACTCTTGCGCTTTTACAAGAAAGGACCAAATTGGTGAGATTCAATCTGGGCCAGCTGGAGCAGCGCCCACTTCATTATGCTGCTTGGGAAGCCCACGATGAAGCCTGCAAAGTCATACTCGAACTGGACTGGTTCACAGAGGAGATCAATCGACCTACCGGCCCAGGTAAACGAACTGCGCTTCACGAGAGCGTCCGTTGGAACCGCTACGACCTGTTCCACCTTCTCCTTTCTCACGGTGCCGACATTCAAGTCCCCTGCGCCAGCCCATTCAGCGATTGCGAAGAGCACAATTGGTCCGCATTGCACCTGCTAGCAGACCAAGCTCACAACGACGACGTCTCCATCGTCGACGACATCATCGCCGCAGGCCTCCCCGTCGACGGTGACCCAACCTCCCAGGCTGAGACACCCTTCCACATCGCCATCCGTCGCAATGCATTCCACCTCGCTGAAAAGCTGCGCTCCCACGCCGCAAATCCGGACATCCTCCGCACGCAGTCAGCACTTTTTATCGCAAAGCAGCCAGTCACCATCCTCGGGCATGAGATTGCGCGGAATGCACGCTACGGACTTCCCGCTTTGCGATATTTGCTCGGCCTAGATCCCCGCCCGAGCTTTGTTATTGAGCCGAGTCTGTGTCTCACCGCGTTGCATCTGGTTGCTATGCTCCCGGAGGGATTGTCGTATGTTGGCGGTGCAGAGATTACGCGTGCTGACTTTGACTGGGAGACGAACAGGGCGATTGCTAATGAGTTGCTGGTTTGGTTTCGAGAGACGGGGGAACTGGATGCACGATGTTATGATGGGAAAACGGCACTTCATCTGGCGGCGGAGCATGGTAATGTTGGAGTGGCCGAGGAGCTGGTTCGGGCAGGAGCTAGTCGGGATTTGAAATGCGATGCTGGGGAGACGCCTGCTGAGGTTGCGAGGAGAGTCTGGGCTGGGGATTGCCACGCGGAGCAGCTGCGCACGCTGCTCGTCTGGTTAGAATGAGATGTGCTGTCCTTCTCGTTGACTTGTATGTTCAGTTCAAAGTAGTCAGTCTGAAGTAATAATCAGTTGATAGTTGAATCGTTGATGATGTTCGAGTGTTCTTTCATCTGCGGTTGTCCCAAAAAGGAAATCGAGCCCCAAACGCCGCTCCGCCGCTCCGCCGCTCCGATCTCCCTTACCTCCGCTTTGTATTGTGACCACGTCACCTTCTGCAGGCCATTGGGACTCTGCCCGAACGTTTCGATCAATTCCCGGACTTGAAATTCAGACCGAGTATCAGCCGAAAGTATTGCAGACTGGTCTAAGGAGAATTTACCATCCCCCCGAACCACCGACGCGCCCGAGCTGGCGATTGCGGAGCAGGTCCGCTCTCCTCACGCGAGCCGTTCATCTTCTCCACGCCCACCTCGAGACCACGACGGATCTTCGGGTCCCACTCAGCATGATCAATGATACCGATGCGGTGAAGCAAAGACCGGATATTTATGCAATTCCGTCAGTCAGGGCATCACTTGCTGCTGCCAATGGCCACGCAAATGGGTCCGTGGTGGCTCCCACGCCAGGCGCGGTCAACTCCAAGGCGAAGAAGGACTCGAGGATGATTGCAGCGGTGGCACATGCGACGGTGCCCTCATGGGCCAATATGGTCCTGATGGCCTCGCTTATATTTGGTGGATGCTGTACGAATGTGAGTCCACGGCGGAGTCTGGAGTGTTGGATGTGATTTCAATTGCTGCGAGCATTGGCTGACTTCTCGCTCAGGTCTTTGCTCTTGAAGCTATCATTAAGTAAGTACGGCCGCAAATGCGCTTCTAGCACTAGACTGATATGTATCTGCGCATAGGGAGCAACCTACAGCCGGTAAGGCTCAATTGAATCGATCCCTCCCTCACGTCCACCCTCTAATCGCACCCTGGCACAGGTCCCTTGATCACATTCGCCCAGTTCATCCTATGCTCCCTCTTCACCCTTCCGCATTTCCTCTCATTCTCCGCCGGTCCTCGAGCCCTTTTCATGAGCCCTCGAGCAATCCCCCTCCGATCATGGGTGATTTATACCGCCTACTTCGTATCGGTCAATCTTCTGAACAACTGGGCATTTGCCTATAAGATCTCTGTCCCGCTCCATATCATTATCCGCTCCGGTGGGCCGGTGGCATCGATGATGGTTGGATACCTCTATAATGGGAGACGATACTCCCGCGGCCAGATTCTAGCCGTGGCCTTGCTCACGGCCGGCGTCGCCGCCGCCGCACTCGCCGATGCACAGGCTAAGGGCCAGTCCATCGAGATAGGAACGGATAGCGACGTGCCGTTGATGACCACCGTTACTGGATTCACGATCCTTGCTTTGGCCATGATGCTCTCCGCGTTCCAGGGCATCTATGCGGATCGACTGTATGGGACGTATGGCCGCGATCATTGGAAGGAGGCGCTGTTTTACTCACATACCCTCTCGCTACCGTTGTTCCTGACCAGTTATCCGCAGCTCCTGTCGCAGTGGCAGGTTGTAGCCTCTACTCCCTCGCTGCTCTCGACACTTGCGACTTGGAATGTCACGCAGACTCCGTCCAGCGTCTTGAGTAACAATGTGTTTTCTTTAGTGGCGGCTGCCCAGAAACACATGTCGATTGCATCTGTGCTTAACAAAATTCCTATCCAGGTAGCTTACCTGATTATGAATGCACTAACGCAGTACGTCTGCATTCGGGGAGTTCACCTACTCTCTGCCAAATCTTCTTCGTTGACGGTCACGGTGGTGCTGAATATTCGCAAGCTCGTGTCGTTGTTACTTTCAATTTACCTGTTTGGCAATGATTTGGCGTCTGGTGTCCTTGTCGGGGCAGTCTTGGTCACCGTTGGAGGTGGCCTGTACGGCTTCGAGGGTACACGGTTGAGGAAGAAGACCAGCTCGAAGAAGACCCAATGAGGCCTTGTTGGTATCCAAGAGAAGGGATGCGTCCTGGAAGTCAGTGCTGGCTGACATGCAGTGCATCGTAGTGCGATTCATGTACCTACACTAGAAGTTTATAGAGATTCAAGCATACGAAGCCATGGGATCACGGATAATTCTCCAAAAGAAGAAGAGAGACATGAGTATATCAAGAACACATGTGCATCAATAGGCCCCGTATAATTGTACATCCACGTAACTTGAGAGGAAAATGAAGAAGAAAAAAGACAGCCTCATCGCGATAATCAAACAAGGGGCAAGATTCTATCCACCCTCCAGCAACCCGCCGCAGGTCTATAGCACCTCACCCACGATCTTGGCAGCTTCTTTGTAAGTCTCCAAGAGCCGCTCACACTTCTCCCGCTCGGCCTTGATGCCGTCATCCTCGTACAGCAATTCACCGAAAAGGTCCTCCTTGTACAGCTCGCTGACTAGTCGGTTCTGCACCACATCCTTGCTGTGGTTGACTAGTAGATGCATGATCGCCTTGGGCACTTGGTCAGCGATGGTCTCTCGCACAATATTGAAGTAGGAAGAGATGAGACGGCGGATCAGCTCAGTTTCAAGGATCTCGCGGTCTGTCAAGGTGGGCTCTGCGTTTTCATGTGGCTAGAGGGGTGGGATCAGTCAGTCAAAGTTCTTACCGGGTAATTTACTCTTGAGGGAACGGGGGGAAGAAACACTCACGAAGGAAGAGATATCCCCACCATACTCGCTTGGGGCTGCTGCGTAATCTTCAGAGTGCATGACGGGTGATCGAATCTCTGGGCGACGCAGACTTTGGCTGATGCTCGGCTCGCTGTGGTGGGCGACCGATCGGTTCAGGCCAGATTGAGAGGAAGGGGGCGGACTTGGGATGCCACCTTCTTTGCCAAAGAAATAGTTCAGGAAGGAATCACGGGTGGTGTGCGAGCCACCGAACCCGCCCGCTGGAACAGAGCCGTTCAAAGTAGCTGCGATGCCATTCTCGGCGACCCGTCCCACATGCGGCGACATGCTTCGCGCGCCTTGAGTAGACTGGTTTCGGATGGGAAGGTTGTGAGACTTGGATTCAGTCTGTGCCGCCTCGTCGTCGGGGATCCCGTTCGCGGCTCCAAGCTCTTTCAGTCGCCGCTTCTCACGCTTACGCTTTTCCTCGGCGAGGATGGCCTTCCGCTCCTCCTCCTGTCGGTTCTGAATGATCGACTGCATGGCCGCTGCGGCACCAGGGAAGTTGGGGTGGTTGGTGTTGATGTAGGCTCTCTGGATAGAGATCAGGGACTCCACATAGCCGGAGCAGGGGCCGAGTCGCTCACGGAGCAGGTCGGACACGACTTCGATGAGTTTACCCTGAAGACGAGGGAACCGCAGAAGTTCCTGTGAGCCACAGGTGTGGCAGATCTTGATAAGCTCCTCATACACCAATTCCACGCACCGCTGTGCAGGCGCCTCGAGCAGTTTGATCTGTGGTTTGACCAGGAGATCAAATGCCAGCTCCGGCACGAACAGGCTGGGTCGAGGACCCGTTGAGTTGCGGATGGCGGTTCTGATGTCAGAAATGGTCAAGTTGTGTGTGGGGTCGATCGTCTCCAAGGAGTTTCCAAAGACCTCGTTGAAGATATAGTAGATCCGGGCACCACCGCAGAGCTCCTTGGTTGAGATTTCAGAAGAGGTTCCGTCAATGGACGAGATGAATGACGAGGCGAATCGGGTCATGAGTTGCAGAATGAGAGATCCCCGATGTTCTTCCCCGCTGAACTGCTTGTTTCCGTAGCTTGCCAACTCTTGCTGTGTTTGGCCCATCAGCGTGTTGAGACGCGCCTTGATATCTGGCAGGCGGTCTCGAATATGGGCCATCAGAGTGGAGTTCAGAGTCTTTGCAAGGTATTGTGTTCCGCATCGATTGGCCATGTTTCGATACGCTGGGTGGTGGCGGAAGAAGTCTACTTCGGCGCGCAGGGCCTCCGAGAGCGATTTGCCAGATTGGATATCCTGCTGAGAACGGTTGACCACGCCAATGAAGCCCAGCTTCAAAGGGTACACACGGCCCGACAAGATGTCCATGGCGTTGGTTCCATGATCCATCAGGTCCAATTTCGACAAAACTCCGATTGTCCGTCGGCCCATGGGGTCCACTTGACGGGCTAGCTTGAGCGCCTCCGAGTTGACCAGATCCACGTTGGCAGGGGACACGGCGAGAATGATGCTGTTCGGCTTGGCGATGTATTCTAAGATCAAAGTGCGGGTCTGCTTCTCAATATCGGACGGCTGGTCGCCAATCGGCACCTTGGTCAGACCAGGGAGGTCCACCAATGTCAAATTCAAGACGTGGGGGGAGAAGATCTTCAGGTTGATCGGCTGCCGGTTGATGCCCTTGTTACTACCAGCAATACGCGCTGTCTCTGCCTCAATTTCCTGCTTCACCATCAAGAAGTCTTCAAACTTGCGACCAGGAAGGTGATGGAACTCTGCCCATTCGTTTTGGCCGGCCACGCTGGCGGGGGTGTGCGGGACATGGACCTCGTCATTGTCGGGCCTGTCGGGGCGCTCGCTCGGGATGTTGATGAGCTGGAGGATTAAAGGACGCCGAGTAACGATGCCGCTGCCGCGTGGGAGGAAGTCTCGTCCCACAATGTTCTCTAGGACAGACGACTTGCCTGATGATTGGGAACCGACCACAACCTGGGAGGGAAGTCATTAGTTCCGGGACGCGAATGAGACATGTCAGACATCATTCGGAGTTGTGATTGCTTACGATCTGGGGGAGATCGAGGGAGTCATTGCCGATAGTGTTGAAGACCAAGTCCTGAAGCTTGTTCACGGTGACCAGGAGGTCATCGCCTAACGACGCCATTTTCTGGCAGGACGAGAGGCCGATATCCACAGAGGTCAAGGGCAGCAGCTCAAAAAGGGGGTGAAGAGGGAGGATATCGGCAGAATAAGACTGCCCTCGACGTTGCAAACGAAGATCTCTCTCTCTCTCTCTCTCTCTTTCTTTCTCTCGGGCACGGAATCGGCCTCGGGCCAACACTTGTTTATGGGCGCTTTTGCGCTGCACGTGACGTCGACTGAAGGCGGACAGCGGCCGCTTATGTAAGGATGCATGACGTCGGGGCGGCTCTCGCTTTCCAAAATTTCCATGGATCGGACCCTCACCGGAAACTTGAAAGCCAACAGGAGATATTGACTAGAACTATATAGAACTATATAGTGCCACAGTACCATTGTATGACTCGTGTGCTCTGCTTCGAAGGATTCCGTCCCACGTAGGTATGCTAGTAATTTCAAGGATCACGGAGTCGAGTGTCCAAATGTCATTAACCTACACATAAGATTGGCAAATTGTTTGAGGAAAGAAGAATTCGAGGCTGTTTTATGTACACATACGCTCGGAATTTGCACGAGCTGAAAGAGTTTTCAGCTAACTACTTTAGTTACGAGGCCCCGCATGATGCCAAACCAGGGCATTTATTTATCCAGCTCAACGTAGTTGGCCGGGAAGAGTCCTCGGGCTCCATGGTATTCGCCCAGCCACCAATCGTCGTCGGGGAATTCCTGATATTTCGTGTCAGCGTGTGACACAAAGCGGTGGGATGAGGATGGAAACAGAAGTAAGTGAATAGAGGGAGAAGGTAGCGACCACACATACCACATTGACAATCTTCGCGCCCTCGGGGAAGCTGAGCTCGTTATCCTCCGCGGCCTCGTAGTCATACAGCGCGGTTGCAGTAGGCTGATGCGTGCCTCCGCTAGTCGGCGCTTCCTCGTGCACAGCGGCTGCCACGGGTTCTGGCTGCGGCTCGGCCACGGGCTCTGGAACATGGTGTGTGGCAGTGTCTTCATGATCATCACCCTCGATAATTTCAACATAATTGCCAGGGAAAAGGCCCCGTTCACCACGGGCGTTGACTCCCAGCCACCAGTCCTTGTCAACCATCTCAATCTCAGTCACCAGCTCACCTTCATGAAGCTCAACCTCATTATCTTCGGCCTTCTCGTAGTCAAACTGGACAATGGCCCGAATGCTACCGGCAGATTGTTCTCCAACGGTAGGCTCGGCGACAGCCTCGGCAGCAGCCCGACCAAGGTCATGATGAGTATCGTCCTCCAAATCCTTCTCATCTGGGACAACCTCCTGGAGGCTCTGGATGGGCATGGCGGGGGGTGGGGCGTGCTGTTCCTCATGAGCATCGGCTACGCTGCGGCCCACGGGCATGGCCACGCGGATAGGCGAGCTCTCACGAACAGGAGGAGTGGGGGGAGTGGGTGAGCGCGGCTGGGGTGGCGGCGTAGGCAGCACCTGCTGAGTTTCGGCCACGGGCTCTGGCTCCGGCTCATATTCAGGCTCAGGCTCACGTGGTTGAGTGGCCAGACCAGGCAGAGGAACTGGGCGACTTGTTTGGGGAACAGGCGGCGCAATTTCGTGAGCAAATTGGCTACGGACATCTTGAACGTGTGCTGACGGCTCTGCCTCCGCCTCCTTGGGTGCAACAGGCTCCGAGGCCTTGACGTCTGGAGCCCGGGTTGAACCAGCTGTATCCTGAACCGTTTGGACAGTGGCCCATGACTTGCCGGTATATGAACTCTTCCACTCGCCCTGACCGCTGGTCTGGCTCTGGATAGGCTGCGGGGCTGGTTCGGCCGCAGGTACGGCTCCTCCTCGCTCCTTGGCCTTTCGTTCAGCCCACAGCTGGGCGGGAGTCTTGCCGCCTTGGTCGGCAAAAGTTCGGCTGGCACTGCCAACTTGCACAGGGGCAGGCGCGGATGGGGTACCCAGGCCTACGGGTAGAGGGGGCTTGGTGCCGCCGAAAGCTGGGCTGGAACCAAACTTGTTGGCAACCTTGGGCTTTGGAAGGTTCGTGAGGCGCTCAGCGGTATTCGCAGCTGGCCGCTCGGGCAATGTCGTAGGCTCATTGCGAGGTGTCGAGCTGGGGATAGTGCTTGATACTTCTGGATCGGCAGCTTGATCCGGCTTCTGCGCTCTGGCACGAATAGCAGCGATATCGACCTTGCCAATAGGCTCGTATGATCCTTTCACCGGAGCGGGTCGATCGTCTTTCAGCTGTCCCGATTCGGCTGCTTGCTTCCGGATGGCCGCAATGTCAACCTTTCCGATGGGCTGGTATCCTCCTCGAACAACATCACCCTGGTCCCGGGCGACCGGTGGAGGTGTCTGACGGGATGGGGTCTGATTTTCCGACTTCAATTGCTGCAGATTCACTCGGGTGGGCTGATACGCGGGCTGGACCTTCTCGAGCTGCGTGCGAGTCACTGGTGGCGCATCGGGACCCCAGCCATCATCATCCACCTTTGCGGAGGCAGCAGCAGGAACTGTACGTGCGACTGGGTTCGGGGCAATGCCACCAGATCGGGCGGGGGTGAAGACTGGCTTGCTGGCAACCGGGGGTCGAGGGCCGGTCGAAGTCGATGTGGGCGAGGTTACGGGTGTCTGGGATTCAGCTGAGTATTTGGCGCCCGACGCATCTGCCACTTTTTGAACGATGCCTGCGGGGGTCAGGTCGCCATCTGCCCGGGCTGTGATCTGGACATGGTACCCCTGAACAAGCATCTTGCATTAGTGGGATTGAAGGGGATATTCGGAGGGGACAAAGTCTCTCACATGGAGGAATTTGGAGACGGCGGCAAGGTGACTGGTGAAGTATCCTTTCGTCCGTTCTGGTACACCTTCGCCGCACCATGCGATGAGAACGTTCTTGGGCAGACCCGTGTTCGGATCTGTCACCTTCACGTAGGCAAATTGCACTCGACCTTCGGAGAATTCTTCGATGAGATCTTCCAGTTCACCATCTATGAAGTCAAGACTGTTAGCGCCGAACCCATTACCCTGAAAGACATTGAGAAGGAAAACCGACCTCCCGTGGTTTGGACTTTCAGGACACTCTCCTTGTTGCCCGTATCTTGTTGAAAGGCATTGACAAGCGGAGTTGAAACGGAGAAGACAGCCCAATGGCCATAGGTCGGCGATGCGGCGGCGAGTGTTGCATTGACAACCGACTGGTAGCTCTTCGATATCGACGGGCCGTTGGTGGAGAGATTCAGGGATGCCATGATTCCTGGCGGGTATGGGCGGCAGTGAAGAGGGCTATCGTTTCCGAATAGGCTGTTAGTTCAATGCGCATTTCAGCCTGTGATTGAGATCCAGAGAAAATTGCTATGGGGGGCTGCAGGGATGGCGGGTGCTGCGATGATGTGGAGGGTAGGCAACGGCCACGAGAAACAAGAGTTGACGTAGGCGGCGAGGAGAGGGGTTGCTGCGCAGAGGGGGGAGGAGGGGTGTAGACTGACCGATGAATGAAAGAGGATGCCACCAGCAGGACCTTGAGAGTGGGAGTGAGGGGGAATGTTTCCAACGGAGCTGAGAGGGAAGCTGGTCACAGCAGAAGAGTTGTGTAGAATGGCAAGATGACCAGGTCGAGCAGCAGTCGGACTAGGTGGAGACTGGGTGTACACTCGAAGGCGGGCGGTGTTTCTACTGCGTAGAGAAGGAATGACGGTCGCCTAGGAAGGCCATCGGGTCCACTTTGGAAGCTCATCGAGGCTTAGTGCGCACTGGCGGGCTGAGAGCTTGTGGATACACTCTATTCGAATAATCCGGCCAGGCTGAAGAGACTCGAAGGGTTCTGTAGGAGTGATTTGACTGGAAGTCACTGATCAGATAGAAATATCTACCATCTGTGCCATTCATGCATAGGCCAACTTCCATACCTAATCGGGATGCCATACTGGTCTAACCCCATACAAATGGGTGACGTATAAACATCACGACACTTTCTCACTTCTCGTCAATCAGACAAGCAATAACATTCGGCTGGACTAGATCCAGTCCTCCTAAAGTAGTACAGTAGTACTCAGTACTGCACTACTGTACTAGTATCGCAGGAGGAACTACAGTAGGTCGGTGGTTATTATGACTAAAAGCCATTGGGGCACACTCACCGGTGGATCAGCAGAGACAACTTCTCCGCCTTTTCCCAAAAAAATTTACTGATAACCGCCAAGATCAACTTGTCCTTCTTAAATTGGAGCTGATCCTGCAGCTTCCCTTTGTCTTCTCTCAGAATGGGCGTATAGACATCTGAAGTTTGCTCAGCTGTTCCCCTACCTGCCTGCTGCACAACTCGCATGCCTGCGCCCAACGAAGCTCTTTGATCCACCGGGAATCAATAATACTTCCTTGAGTTCCAAGACCCCCCCCCCCTCCCCCCCGCCCTTGTCGCGCCCTGGGGCCACGACTGCTCGACATCATGTGCTCCTCCGAATTCGACAGGCCCAGTCCGAATCTCAATGCGAATGTCGACGAGTGCGAGAATGATTTTGTCCCTGGGGACTCCGGTGAGGAGGACTCTCCGGGCTTCGCGACTCATGAAACCCCAGAGGATCCTCAAGACTCGGCGACAGACATTCTGCCTCGAGATCTACAGCAGAAGACGGCCACATATGACTACGCTTATGAGAAGTCATTGAGTCACGCTGAGGCGAAACTGTTCTATCAGCATCATCAGTTGGCGTCGAAGGGCGACACGCCCGCCAGCCCGACACCCTCGGGACGCCAGGCGACCGACCGATACGAGTCCCAGGTGACGACAGGTCCTGGTACCAGCCCGATGCAACAGGGCCAGTTGACGCGGGGATCTTCGATGGTGTGGGAACCCGAATTGAACCTTGAACCCTCATATCACGGCGATGAGGCCAACGGAGCAGCAGTTCAGGCTCAGAATAGCCAGTTGATCGCAGAACTCTCTGCACGGAACCACGCGATGCCCCTTGGTGCCGCCCACCCCCCGGTCCAAGGTTCATATCTCACCGCAACGCCCGCCGCGGAGGGAATTCATGGATTGGGGCTGGGCCTTGGATTATCCCAGGGCGCAACTGGGTCTGTGCCCGGCGGGGATGCGGTCACGTCGGAATTGAACGCCATCTACCGCAAAATTAAGGGCCTTCTCGAGCGACGATCTAAATACATGGCTTTGTCCCTCCAACGACCCGGGGACGACCCACGGGATCACCCTGAATGGGAGATCTACCCTCCACCTCCCGAGCCCTCATGGGACGAAGGCAAGGAATATCAGCCCGGTAATGCTGGAGGTCCTTCTGATATGATTGGAAAGAGGCGAAAAATGGGCGAGGATATTGGCGAAGATTTTGACATGAGTGAACTGGAGCTTCCAAAAGAAACCTCTTGGACATACCGTCTCGATGGCAACAGTGTCTTTCAAGTATACGAATCGGAGGATACCGCAGACCGACAAGAACCGGTGGTGCAAATCCCTTCGCTACGCGATTTCTACATGGATCTTGATGCCGTGGTAGATGTCTCCACCGACGGCCCAACCAAAAGCTTTGCCTTCAAGCGTCTGTCCTATTTGGAGGGCAAATTCCAACTCTACACCTTGCTCAACGAGTATCAAGAGATCGCAGACAGCAAGAAAGTGCCGCATAGAGATTTCTACAACGTGCGCAAAGTGGACACTCATGTCCATCATTCGGCATGCATGAACCAGAAACATCTCCTTCGCTTCATCAAGAGCAAAATGCGGAAATCCCCCGATGAAGTAGTGCTCTTCCGAGATGGAAAGCATCTCACTCTGCGCGAGGTCTTCGAAAGTATCAACCTGACTGCCTATGACCTGAGCATTGATACTCTAGACATGCATGTAAGGTCCCTATGGGAACCCTCCCTGTCTCATGCTGGGCCAAGTTTGAGAGGGGCTTGTTGTCTTTGCTCCCATGCTGATTTATACAGGCTCACACCGATTCATTCCATCGGTTCGACAAATTCAACCTCAAGTATAACCCTGTTGGAGAATCTCGCCTTCGTGAGATCTTCTTGAAGACCGACAACTACATCAAGGGTCGGTATTTGGCTGAAATCACAAAGGAAGTGATTTCTGATCTGGAATCCAGCAAGTATCAAATGGTCGAATGGCGGATTTCAATCTATGGACGATCGATCCATGAGTGGGATAAGCTTGCCGCCTGGGTGGTAGACAACAAGCTTTTCTCCCCCAACGTTCGATGGCTGATCCAGGTCCCTCGTCTGTACGATGTGTACAAATCAAGCGGGATGATGGAGAACTTTGAACAGGTCATTACGAACGTGTTCCAGCCGTTGTTCGAAGTCACCAAAGACCCCTCCAGTCACCCCAAGCTTCACGTATTCCTTCAACGGGTGGTTGGGTTTGATAGTGTCGATGACGAGAGCAAGGCGGAGCGTCGGTTCTACCGGAAGTACCCCATTCCCCGCGAATGGAACACCAAACAGAATCCGCCCTATAGCTATTGGATTTACTTCATGTTTGCCAATATTGCCTCTCTCAACAACTGGCGGCAGCGCCGTGGATTCAACACCTTCGTTCTTCGGCCACACTGTGGTGAGGCCGGCGACCCCGATCACCTGGCTGTCGGCTTCCTGTGCTGCCACAGCATCAGTCACGGCATTTTGTTGCGCAAAGTGCCTCTGCTACAATACCTCTACTACCTGGACCAGATTGGCATCGCAATGTCACCTCTTAGTAACAACGCGTTGTTCTTGACCTATGACAAGAACCCTTGTGCCAGCTTTTTCAAGCGCGGGCTCAACGTGTCTCTGTCGACCGATGATCCTCTGCAATTTGCGTTTACAAAGGAGCCCCTCATCGAAGAATACTCTGTGGCGGCTCAGATCTACAAGTTCAGCGCGGTCGATATGTGTGAGCTCGCCAAGCACTCGGTCGATCAAAGCGGATTCGAACTTTCGTTGAAGAAAAGATGGTTGGGCTCCAACTGCGGTCTTCCCGGTGTGGCTGGTAACAATGTGGCCAAGAGCAATGTACCTGACATTCGAGAGGCGTTCCGGCATGAAACTTTGCTCGCAGAACTTTCCCTGTAAGCTCGACCCGGTTCTAATTTGGTGTGAAAGGCGGACACTCCTCTTCAAACAATGCTGACCCGGTGATACTAGGCTCGAGCGCTATTCTCAAGGCCCCGGCACGGATGAACGAAATGCTCTGGCTCCTGGTCTACTTCAAAATGTCAACCAGGCAGCTGTGAAGCCCGCCTACTCCCCATCGTCCAAGAACAGTGCTAAGCCACCCAGTCCAACCTCCCTCAATGACCGTGATTTCAACTTACGCCAAGCGACTTCTAGTCACGTCCGAAGCAGCTCCTGGAAAGCAATCCGCGCCCACGAGTCACGGGCCGAGCCCGCGTGTTCCCAGTGATCTCATTGGGCATTTGCGTTCTGATCCACAAATCACGGCGCAGGTCATGCCGACAACCCAGAAGCTCTCATCACCCCATCTTGCCGGAGCTGAGATGGTCCCATCTACCGCCACTGGCACGAGCCCGGACGGTTTGCCGGAACAGAAAATCTTTCCGGGTATCGTTCATGAATCGGTTCGAAGAGGAAGTATGTTTACTCAGGCGGCCACTCGCGAGCAAAGTCATTGACTCAAAATTACTCAGTAGGGCGATGAATACACCTAAGGGCGTTGTGAATTTGTTGGCAATCCTTATTCATCTCATTGGACGTTCGTGTCATCTTTATATACCCAGCCTTCAGACTCGGTACGGAACGATAGGTAGTACGGCCGTTAAGGAACAGATAGAGTCCTACTAGGACTGCGAATATATACATAATGCTGGAATTGAATCTCGGTCGTCTAATGATAAAGCAGTTCCTTGCTGTTGGTGTCTCCCTTCGCTCGAGGGTTGTATAGCATAGCTGGGATTGATGATAGCAAACAGAGACGATAATAAGAGGGCATACGAAGTCAGCAATTAATTTCGATCCAATGTCTTCGGTGAAGTAAATGATGAGATGAAATGTACGTCAGAGTTATCTATCCAGTGTTTCACAAACAGGACAAGAGAGTAAGTAACAAGAGAAGGAACGTGAATCCCTCTAATACCCAGCAGGACCACCTCAAAGACACTTTCAAATCGCCCAACTCCCTCTTCGCTCCGGAACCCCCCAGCCATCAAGACCTGTTTCCTCTTCAACCATATTCGGCTGCTGCCGGGCCCATTCATGGATATAGAGACGCAAAGCCTTCCATCGGACACACCCAACTGCCAAATTGTCAGCTGGTGCGACGACGTAGCCGCGAGCATCGGCAGAAAGATCATCGCGCCGGAGCTCCTCGACGGCGATTCCCGAGATCTTGCTAAGCTCGTGGTCATAATATCGGGCCACGCAGGGGTAGCCCAAGGACAGATAATTGTAGATCTGTGTGACAAAGCTATCGTCAAACTCGGCATCAATTTTTCGTTTCGCAAGGTTAGGACTCAAGCCTTGAGACGCTTGACCTTTCGAGTCTCTCGGATCCGTATGAGAATCCAACGGCGGGCCGGGCGTGAAGTTAAATTCTTCGCACTGAATCATGGGAGTCATGATCCCGGTCATTATTTGTGAGCCTCGCTCAAAACCCTCGGCCTTGCGGCATGTACCCATCCAAAGACCTGCTCCGCGGCCCTCGTCGGGCTGGGACCCGGCACACCAAAGACCGCCGCAGTCATTACAAGGGCCTGGTTGCCCCTGAGCATCAGTCTCGGTCGAGGGGCCCTCGCAAAGAGTTCCCTCCGGGGACTCGCTTTGTGGAAGAACCAGGTCAGCACCCAGCATGGGCGGGCTTGGGCCACGGTTTTTGAAGGCCGCATTATGACTAGGTGCCGAGAAGTCTAGGTTCTTGTTGGCAACCATGACCCGAAGTCGTTGTTCAGCCTCTTCCTTATGTTGACGCATATACTCGAGCTCCCAGGAGAGGTCTGCCGAGGACTGCCGGCGCGACTTGAGGTGGTGTGGCTGAGGATATATCAGATACTCATCGTCCTCCGAATCTCCGCCTTCTGCATCAATGGCAAAATGGTCAACCGGCTGGTAGACCTGCTCATTTGGAAAGGCAGCGAGTGCCTGTTCTTTGAGCTCTTTCTGGGCCGATCGAGCCGCCAGAGACAACAGATACCCTGAAAATTCGTCAGGGCGGTTTTCTGGATTCCATTGAAGCTCCTGCCGGGATCGAGCGGGCTTCACTGATGCCTTCAAGGGGGATGAGGAAGGCGACGGGGTTGCGTAAGATGAATCCGAACTCTCACTGTCATTGGAAGGTATTGAAGGGAGATCTGGAACTCGGAACGAATGCCTCCGTACCTCTTGCTGACGAAGGAGATTCGCATAGGAGAATTTGGATTCCGGGACATCAAATGAGGCACTGCGAGGAGGGGTCAGACGAGGCCTGGGGCCCGGCCCTTCGAAGTGGATTCCCAAGCCGGACTTTGCTTTTTCGACATCGAGTGCTTGCCGAGGAGAGGAACCGCCCGATGCGCCCTTGACAGAGCGACGATCCGTCTCAAGAAGCTCGGGCTTGAATCGTCTCGGTTTGGGACTAGCGACACCTTGTTTACTGGTCTTGCTTGTTTCAACGGGTTGTGGTAAGAACCTCCTGGGAGGAACGGCGGCTTGGGGGGATTGTCGTTCCAAAGAGTTACTCGCTTCATTGTGTGGGCTTCCTAGCTGAGGGGGTCCACGCTCGTCTGACAAGACATTCTGTGTTTGGACACTTCGCGAGGATGTCTCTACCGGCTGTGCCAGGAACCTTCGCGGCCGCTGATGGGGGGCGTCCGTTTTTTGGATAGTCGGGTCGACTCTCTGCTGTCGAGCTGCCTCCAGTGAAGACTGGTTCTTCTGGTGATCATCATTGTGCTTGGGAGTCATAGACAGAGGGGCCTGAGCTGGTTGAGATTGGGTCGGCTGAGGGCCCATTTTCAAGGACCACTGCGCAACCCGGCGCTACTAACACCATGCTCTTCGTATCGGAATTAATTGATAAGAGATGGCATGATTTGGCTTTCCGCCCTATTGCTGGCGAGAAATGCGCGCTTCAGCTTTGTGTGATCCTTGGGGGAGGGGGGGGTGCACCGATAACAAGAGCGGGCGGGCTGCAATAATAACGGGACCAAACGATATGACGATGATAAGAGACAAAGAGAGCTGATCGGAGGACGGGAGGGGCCGGTGCCAGGATGGAATTGAAGGTGAGTCAGAACCAACGTCGGCGTGAAAGTCTGGTATCTGGGCCAAGTTTCAGAAGTAAAAGATCTGTAAGTCCTGTAGGGGGCAGTTGCGAGTTGGAAGTTGGCAACAGTCCGACATCCTCGAAAAGCTCCAGTGGAGAACGAGAACGGTGAGGGGCTCGGTCACTCGGTGTGAGTTCCTCCGGCCAGTCACGAATCGAGGGGTGGGTCTAGTACTTATCGGGAAGGCGGTCACCTCCAATCAGCCCTAAACAGTCGACGATAAGAGAGGCTGACAGCCTCCAGATTCTATACATAGTACCGGACTGGTCAGGTAGTTCATACCCACGCAGGAAGCCACGGAAAAGAGTAGGCGAACGGACGACAGGTAAAAGACCCATGGAGAGCTCTGTGCCCCACAAACATAGCTCTAGCAATGTTTCAAGTCACTCGGCAGACGTGGTTTTTTTCTATTCCATCTATTTACATGCGTTGAGATAAATTCTCCCCTCGAATGGCTGCAAAACTTCGAGGACGTGGGTGTCGTAGTTGCTCACAAGCAGTTGCATCTCACTGGCCTTGTCGCGCTGGGTAAATGGCTGGGTCGTTGACGTAAAGTTCAGGGCGACCAAAGCTTGCCTATCGTCTCTCGACTTGACGAAGCAGAAAGTTGACTGGTTGTCGTAGTCAACGACCTGGAAAGCACCATGGATAAACAGTTTCCGATTCTCCCTTCGGAGGCGTAAGACGTCTTTCCAGAAAGAAAGGATACTCGAGGGATCGCTCTCTTGTTTCTTCACATTGATCTCTGGGTAGAGGTCATGGACGCGCATCCATGGTCTGCCGGTAGTAAAGCCAGCATGCTCAGAGGTGTCCCATTGCATAGGCAGTCGAGAATGATCGCGCGCGAGTATTCGAAGGCCATCCATGATGCGTTCCGTACGAGTGGAGTCAATTCCGGAAGCTACCTGTCTCTCGGCTTCGCGGTAGTATCCAAGACCCTCGATGTCTTTATATTCATCAATTGGCCACTCCCGAGGCGCATTGATCATGCCAATCTCCTGGCCCTGGTAAATAAATAGAGTGCCAGTCATGGCAACCATCATCAGCGCTAGCATTTTGGCAGACCGCTCCCGGAATTGCGGTGAATCCGACCCAAAGCGAGATACAGAGCGACCATTGTCATGATTCTCACAAAAGGCGGTGGTCCATCCATCCGTGCCCTCAACAAAGGATTGCCATTTCTCGACGATCGATTTCAGCTGGGTGAGCTTCCACTGGTGGAAGATATACTTGTCTTCTAGGCTGGAGCCCATCCCGATATGCCCAATGTCGAGGTGGAAAACCATGCTCAGTTCTCTGGCAGACGCACCGACGTATTCTAGTACTCGCTTCGAATCGGGGGTATTCGCCAGCTCTCCCACCGTCATCACGTCGCCATAAGGTGCCAGTGCATCGTCATACATCTCTCTCAGAAACTCATGAATGCGGGGACCATTGCACCACATTTCAATGGCGGGCTGAACATAGCTCTTCGAATCTATAATTGGAGCATCCGGAAAATCCGTGCGTTTGCTGTATTTGTTGACGGTGTCGACGCGGAATCCATCCACGCCCTTGTCGAGCCAGAAGCGAATGGCGCTCTTGTAAATGGCTTCCCTCGTGGATTTATTGTCCCAGTTGAGATCCGGTTGCTCTTTTGCGTAGAGGTGGAGGTAGTACTCTTCAGTTCTCTCATCCCAGGTCCCTGCATCGTGTCTGGATTAGTGTTCATATTCGGAGAGGTTCTCGCTGGACAATACGAACATGTACTCCCTGCGAAATATCCTCGGTAGTTGCTTGGGGGCAGCCTGTTGCCAGCAGAATCGAAACGAGGCGGTCGCCAGATGTACCAGTCTCTTTTCTCATTGTCCTTGCTGCTTCGGCTCTCCTGGAACCAAGCATGTTGGTCGCTGGTGTGGTTCACAACGAGATCCAGAATCAGTTTCATCCCGCACTGGTGACAGGCATGGACCAATTGCTCGACATCTTCCACGGTGCCGTAGGCGGGCAACACTTTTTCATAGTCCGAGATGTCATAGCCCATGTCATGCATGGGTGAATCGTACATTGGAGAAAGCCAAACCACGTCAACACCGAGCGAATGCAGATACGGGATTTTAGCAATCACGCCAGGAATGTCACCCCAGCCGTCCCCATTGGTATCGTAGAAAGATGCTGGATAGACCTGAATTCGAATTAGTATTTCGCGTTTTGTTTGATGGTCCGGGGGAACATGCTTGGTACACGACCGCCTCCTTCCACCAGTTGTTCGTCCCCGTCGGGACGGACGGCTGCGAATCTTTGGTGGCGTGCGGCGACATGATGGGAGTTGGGCCATTTCTCATCAGAATTTACCTGGCTTTCCTTTTTATGCTTTCCTCGTTCGGTGCAGATTCGGTTTCTTGTGCCTGCCTGTCCTCCACTCTCCGCCAAGCCACCGAGAGATGGTCCTTTGCACCCCGGATTGACTCCGACTTGCCTCCGAGTCAGAGCCATCGCCGCGGTGATTCGCCCAATGGCCATCTCCACTCCTTAGCTTCCCCCGATTTTGTTCGAAATAACAGAGCCCCATGCGTTTTTTTTTTATCTTCCCCAGGTCTGGGGCATGTATATTGCGGAGTAGAATATTGCGACTACCGTGCGCTTGCGGAGTCCACCCGGTACCAGTATAAATCATGCATTATTCCCTTCATCAATCGCCTTTAATCATGCTCTCGCCGTACAGTCTTCAGGGTTATCGGTTCTGAGTATCCACAGTTTCGCAATTTCCTCTCATTCTCTTCGTTCCATATATTGCCCTTTGCTCAACAGCAATGGCATCAGCAGATCATAAGACAGCTGGGCCCGTCATGGGAGGCAAACAGCCTGTCATTCTGTCGGATGGAAAGCAGGGAGCCCAGAAGGAGCAGTCGATGACTCTCTGGCAAGCTGTCCGACTATACCCAAAGGCCGTTGGCTGGACGGTCCTATTTTCGTCCACCCTCATCATGGAGGGATATGACCTGGCATTGCTGGGTTCTATGTACGCTTCGCCAGCGTTCAAGAAGAAATTCGGGGTGCAATCCTCATCTGGTAAATGGGCTGTCCCGGCGGCCTGGCAGTCGGGGCTTTCCAACGGTGCGCGCTGCGGTGAAATCATCGGCTTGCTTGTAAATGGTTTTGTTTCCGAGCGACTGGGATATCGACGAACCATGATGTGCGCATTGGCCACTATTACCGCGGTGATCTTCATGTTCTTCTTTGCTGTCAACGTCCAGATGTTGTTGGCCGCCGAGATTCTGGCGGGTATTCCTTGGGGCATTTTCCAGACTTTGCCAGCTGCCTATGCCTCCGAAGTGTGCCCGGTTGTACTGCGCCCGTATCTGACCACTTTCATCAATATGTGTTGGGTGTTCGGCCAGTTTGTGGCTGCTGGCGTCAACCGTGGCTCCGTCTCGCGCGACGATCAGTGGGCATATCGCATTCCCTTTGGTGTCCAATGGGTGTGGCCTTTGCCGATATTAATCGGCTGCCTGTTTGCTCCTGAGTCTCCATGGTGGCACGTTCGACGAGGTGACTTGCAAGGGGCACGCCGAGTCTTACAGCGACTCACTTCATCTAACGACCCCACGTTCAATATCGACCAAACGATTGCTATGATTCAGCACACCAATGAACTCGAAAAGTCCCTGTCAAGCGGTACCAGCTATTTCGACTGTTTCAGGGGCACAAATCTCCGCAGAACCGAGGTTGTGTGCTTCGTCTGGCTGGTGCAGACTCTGTGTGGCCAGAACCTCATGGGATATTTTGCCTACTTCTGTGTCCAGGCCGGCCTACCGACCGTTCAGTCTTTCAACCTTTCCTTGGGGCAGTACGCTCTCGGCGTGATAGGCACCTTGGGCTCTTGGTTTCTCATGTCCATGGCCGGACGTCGAACTTTGCATATATGCGGTCTGGTCAGCTTGTTTCTCCTCCTGGTTATAACTGGCAGCCTTTCATTTGCACCGGACGATAACAACGTCGCCAAGTGGGCGATTGGCGCGATGCTTATTATCTTTACATTCTGTTATGATTGTACCGTCGGTCCTGTTACCTACTCCTTGGTGTCTGAATTGTCCTCGACACGTCTGAAGGCTAAGACGATTGTGCTGGCTAGGTGCCTTTACAACGTTAGCAATATCGTGGTCAACGTGCTGACAAACTATCAATTGAATGACACGGCGTGGGGCTGGGGAGCCAGAAGTGCGTATTTCTGGGCCGGGACATGCCTGGCTTGCTTGATTTGGGCCTTCTTTCGCCTCCCCGAGCCCAAGGGTCGTACCTATGAAGAACTCAGTGTGCTCTTCGAAAAGGGAATTCCCGCACGCAGATTTGCAGAGACTCAGGTCGACCCTTACGAGGACGAGATCACGGAGCTGCGAGAGGACCATGTGGACAAAGATTGACAGTTCAAGTCCAACTGGGGCGGAATTGTAAGTTTCATGCCATATAGTATAGCAGTCAAGTGACAGTTAGAACTGTCCCCCAAACAAGCAATGCTTGATCGATTTCCACTTACTCCGGCTGTTCCATTGTCTTATGTAAAGAATTTAACGCCCTCCAAGATTCTTTCCATTGGCTATTCTTCATTAATAGAAAGTTGATTACTATGATAAACTCGAAGCGGAAAATCAAAAAAAAGTGTGCGCCGAGCAACACACCACGACAGGGCTACATCAGGACGTAAAGTTTGTCGACAACTGGCTCCACCTCGGCCTTGGCCTTGGGCCCGGCTTGGCTCCGAATTCTCTCCATTTCCCCCGAAACCTCAACTTTCCTATCTCGACTCCTGGCCCCTCACCTCCACCCGAGCTTCCCCACTGGTTTGATCATGCCAGTGGCTCCTTTAGTGAAACAGGCCTGTGATGCCTGTCGCCGACGAAAAGTCCGATGTAATGCAACCCGCCCCTGCAATCAGTGTCAGTCGGCTGGCCTGATGTGCCGCTCTTTGCTGCAACGTCAGAGAAAGGGCAGACAAGGCAAAACCGCCAATATTCTCAGTGAGCTGAGATCTAAAGAAGGGCCCAACGAAGGAAGCACTGTGACACAACCAAATTCTCCTGTTGTCTACGAGCCCGCGAGAACGCCACAATCGCTCAACTTTCCGGGCAGGTGCCATTTCTCGAGAACACCTGGCTTGGTGACCGATGAGCTTATTCAATCATGCTCTAAATTTTTCGTTTCAAGGATGCAAGGCACCGTTCCAATTTTGCTACCTAGTAGTTTCCAAAAGCAGGTGGACCAGTCCGACGAATCTCTCCACGCCTACTGCTTAGTTACGGCATTTTGTGCCTTTGTGGTAACCCAGACTGGTTTTACTAGGGACCACGCACCGTGGCACCACTTTGAAAACATAACTCAGAATCAATATCAACAAAAATTGGTGGATGAGGCGACTGAAGCTCGCAGGCATCTTGATCCATTCGGTGGCTCCGTTCGGCAGAGCATTGTTATCGCATTTCTTCTTTATGGATGTCACATCGGGCTCGGAAACCAAAGACATGCGTACTACTTTCTCCGAGAAGCCACAACATTATATACCGCTAGCGCTCTTGATGCAGACGCCCCCTCACAAACAGATGATGAGGACCCCATGCTGGCGGGTAAATTATTCTGGTTACTATTGGTCTCAGAGAGGTATAATGCATGGAATATATGCTCCACTGCGGGTTGCTGGAAGTACTGACTCAATTGCAGAGCTCACGCTATCCGAAGGCACAGACCGATCACTCTCCGAATCACCTCCGACAGCCCTAAATTAGAAGGCCTGCAGCATGATACCGCAGCGATAGGCTTTCGCTGTCTAATTGATCTATATCGCCATTTCGATGAACAATTTCTGGATCAGTGGAACGGAGCGCACGCAACCTGCTCTATGGAAGCATTGGTTGCACTAGAAGAGCGCATTCGAAATGCGGTGCCGTCGGAGATTGAACTGCCAGACGTGGTCATGGCTGATCTGCGAGTGTCTCAGCAGTGGCTTCGAATAATGATCTGGCAGCTCTCTACTACCGCTGGGTTCTTGTCGACAAGCCCCGCCCACGAGTGCATGGACTTCAGATATCCTCTACTCATTGCGCGGGACCTCTGCCTCTCAACTTGGAAGTTATCTCGACAAAGTATGGAGGCACATGGAATTGGTCTTGTAAGCGCCTTGGAGCCTCATTTTTCAGTCGATGATCTCATCTGAATCTCGCTCGATAGATTGAAAAGATATTCGAGGTCGCGTGTACATTGATTGATGTGATGGCATGCCTCTCGGCTACTGGGCGTCGATCTTCTGCATTCAAGCTTGGTCCTCAAGATTACCTCAAGCATTTCTTTACCCTTATCTACGATCTACCGGGCGGTCGTGCGAGGTTTCTCCCACTTCTTTTCACCAAGTTAGGGCAAACTCTTCATTCGATGGTGGATCCCATGACGATGCATCTCGATTTGCAACCCAATCCACCTGGTGCTGCAGATACAGACTTGGACCTATCGGCACTCGGCGCTTGCCAATATCAACAGTTATCGGAACAGGGACAAGACAAAATCTCCGTTGAGTCAGTATCAGATGATCGGCCATGCCGGGATTTCAACTATGCCGAGATGAGTCGGATTGGAGACAAAACGCCGGAGATTGATGAGGAATTTCTTCAATACCTGAGTTACTTCCCTTAGTGGTTGACGCAGAAATTCCTCCTGGAAGTAGGGTCGAACATCATACTAAGGCCCTCTGGCGTGCTCTTTTTTAGACCTTGACCTTCTCTGTGGATATGGACGTCTCAAGTACTGATCAAGATGCACCCGGTGACCTGATAAGGTGGGAACCTATCGCTATTACTATACAATGATCAATAAACAAAATCTGTGAAGAAGAGCTAGGCGAATATAAAAGTTTCGTCTAGAGAGCCTTACTATTAAAATAACAGAAGCCGCCAACAGACGCGCCCTTCTTTTTCCCCTCCGCCATAGGGTCTGCCGGACCAAGAGTCAACAGTTAGGGAACTCGACGTGGCTTCGGATATAGGTGGCCTGTCCTCCTGTGGCGCCTATGCCAGAAGGACGTTTGTGACAGTAATGGGAGGCCAGTTCCACTCAGACGTATACGATTATGGCACCTCGGCCCTCCAAGTAAAACTCCAGAAGAGCCGAGGTCTGACGAGGTGTTTATAGATACAGCCCTGCAGGGGGTGGTTGATGCTGACGGCCTATGATTGAGCCGTCGGTTTCTAGTAGACGTTAATGATGAGTTGGACGGGTAGATTCAAGAATCACCGGGGAAAAAAACTTAGTAGCCGATAAGATTATCTTCTTGGAGAGAAACAGAAAGGCTAGTAATCAGCGAGTTTTCTTCCAGATTAGACGGAATACGCTACCTGTTCGTCTAATTCATTAAACATCGATAACAATGCAGAGAGTACGTACGTACGGTAGCAAGAAGGACGTGGAACTGGCCCATGTTGACCTGAACACGTGAAGTTTCCATCCCACTTTACCCCTTTCTTTACTCGCGTTGGTACCAGGCTTTCCCCGTATGATCCGCGTGCTCCGTAATGAGCTCCATGTGACATCGGGGTTGAGCCTGCCCCTCTCACAGCACACGGACAAATTGTCAGAGGAGTACTATGTCGTATAGCGGGCTGTCTGGAAACCGGGGCTTCTGGAGCGTGGTATGCAGGGCAAGCCTTCGGCTATGTCAAATACTACACTATTACACAACCTTAAAGGCACTTGGACGGTCGTGAAGAATGCTGTCCCTCATTCTCGCAGATGGAATCCGCCAAAATACCAGCATGGCTAAGATCACAGAAGCGGAGAAAGTTGCCGATGTTGACCACTTTCAGAAACCTATAAAGCACGGGACTGGCCTTGTCATGCCCAGGGTTCTACTACTTCTCTCACAACGCCCTTGTTTTACAAACAGTGAAGTTGCGTACAATTTTTATTCCCGCACACCTGTCCGATACAGATCAAGTAAGTTGCAGACTGGTTTACAAGGCTTGCTTCGGTTGCTGACCAACCCACTAGTAGCCAGCGACAGCCATGCAGCCGACTTATCATACAATCAGCGCTTTGGCAGCATTGATGCTCATTACCTCTGCTGCTGCTGTCCCAGCCCCCGCAGTCGCTGCCGCGGCAGCGTGGCCCGACCCTCAGGACTGCCACCGATTCTACGAATGCCCTGTCGGTGGAAAACCCGTTTTGAAAACATGTGGCCCGGGGACTGCCTTCCAACAAGCGACAAGTGTCTGTGATTATGAACACCTGGTGGCTAGCTGCTGGCACCACTGAGTGGTAACACAAATGGTTTTGTCCCCTCCTGGCGAAAGATCGAGAGAATGGGCCAATATACTTGCTGAGTGTGGACACTGTGTCATCACTATATCTGCCGTATTATAGGATACACGAAAATTGCAGTAACCTTCTCGAAACTATAAATCAACGGTGCTTTCTCACTTTTCGGCTCTAAAACTTCGTACAAGCCCAACGCCATGGGCAAGCTGGGCCGCGATCCGTCTAAGCCCCAAGAACTTCAAACTTCATCGGATAGTCGCTGGAGCTGACTTCTACGAAACTTATCTGTACTCGCCTCCGGACTAGTGGGAGCCACCTGTAGTTAAAGCTTCGTCAACCTTCTCGCTGAACATGACGTATACTGTAACCGTGTCAAGTCTTAGTACTATAGCCTATACTGACTGGACCTTGGGATACTTGCGTGGAAGGTCTCCCTGGAAAACTGAGCTAGTGCAGAGCGTTTTGTTCCTGAGAGGAAAGCTTATCCACGGAGAGCCCAACGAATTCTACTGTTGTTTACGGCGGTTGCGTTTTACAACCCTCCTTTCCAGTCTGTCTACCAGGATCCTACAAGAACTTTTATATATGTGACGCCAACTGCAGTAGCGGTTCTTGTTTTGACAACACTAGTGAGGGTGGAATTCAGTATGAGGATTGCCCCTTGACGTGAGACTTTGATTGAATGAGATATAAATCAAATACTAGATCTACTATATCCGTGGGTAACCGAGGAACGGGTATATTTCGTATAGATATCAAAGAATACAACTTTAAATAACCTTGCTTCTAGATATCACCTGCTTCATTCCAAACTTCCATAAGTCGGTTGTTTGTCTATGGTGCAGCATAAATAAGAGTTTCACCATCGAAGATAAGGTGGTCGAAAGAGTTTATACCTGCTGATATTGTTCTAGCGGCTTCCCGTAGTCTTAACCTATCGAATCCTATTCCCCTGTTAAAACCATGCAACCGTAAGCGCTGAAAATGCCGGTACACATATGAATCTTTTCACGTTAGTCTAGCATAGACCTTCGAAAGGTTTGATAAGCTGACACTTTATATCGGGCTTATATATGATCATATTTTTTACTACGTCCACTGGTAAACTATCCATAATGTAAACATTTACAATCACTATTTACTTCATCTATGAAGCTTACAATAAGTACTTTAATAATCAGCGTTTTCTTATTTTTTGTGATAATTCGATCCACTCTGATCGGCTTTATCAGGTCTGCCTGCGAGCTTCAAATTCTCCGAATTCAAACACGCAGAGGGTTATTGGACATCTTCGCAGAACTGCAAGAGAGAAACTATCTCTCTCCACCAATTTCTGGTCGGCAATCTGGCGATAGCTACGAGCATTTTCATTATATCAGTCTGCGAGGCCCTTAGATACTATGTAGGTAGGAGACTAAAGGCAACATAGCAAAATATGATGGATAAGCGGTTTGAAATTGCTCAAGGCCTAACAGGAAATTTGATTAGGCTCAAACACATGACTAATCTAGGCGCGGTTGAAGTCAGTCAGGTGTAGTACGCCTGCCTGTGAAACCTAGTTGGACCTAAAATAAACCCTACCTATATCTGCCCTATACAGGTTTGAGTTAAGGTCAACTACGGTCTAAGCACGCTCTTGTAGAACACAGCCTTGGTCTGGGGAAGGATGTTTTGGTAAAGACTATTGTTTCTTTATTGTGGATGATGTTGGATATCGTTAATCTGAAGGTAGAAAGATCACTCCCATCCTCCGAGAAGAGCGAATATATATCCGTGGGGCATTACCTGCCGCATTCGTCACAAACGTGTATAAGCGAGCTTTCCTGCAGACATGTTCGTTTTCGGAGGACCTCTTAAATCCTTATCGGCCCCTCCCTCCCTCGGCTATTCTCCGCCGATGAACTTATTAAGTTCGGAGGAGCTATTATTCGTCACTGAAGGGGAGCTGATGCCCGAGTTAGCATGACTCTTCTGACCATAACTAGCAGAATTTTAGCCGTGAATAGCGAAAAAGAGAGATGATATCAATAAAACGTGATCTATGAGCTACGAAAGGAAAGATCCGCTGCGCTGGCTTTTAGTAGTTGCCGACCTGCTGGAAAGCTTGTTGCCCTATTTACTTCGCGGCGGGTTAAAGGCCTAGGTCGGCCAAGCGCAGGTCGTCGCTGATGTGTGGTCACGCCGAGTGCTCCACGTACGTCCCTGCGAATCACTCCGCCCGCATATACAGGAAAATAATCAGCGGTGGAAGGCAAAGAAGGGAGAAGGGAAACGAGCAAGATAGCCGGTCTCGTGCTGACGAAACCCGGGCTAAAATTCTTCACGGCGCCGTCCCAGCCACCTACTAGCAATGATTATCTTCTAACATTGGTTATTAGTATACACAGAGATACAGGGAAAGAGGGTGAAAAACGAGGCAGCGAGAACGAGAACGAGAAGGTGGGTTTTCGCCGTAAATCCTTCCGTCCGCGTCTCAGATAATCTGAGAACCTTAACCGCCTGGAATCAAGAAGTAGAAGAGGGAGCGCATACAGATGACTTATGATAACCAAAGATGCTCTTCTAAATGCCCGTCAGAATAGATGAGGACGGTGACAACGCCCCGTAAATAAATAGCAAAGAAGACACAGAATGGTGACAAGCACACGATGAGTTATACTCAGCAACTTCTAACGATTTTGTAGATAAGGCCTCGCAGAATGAATGGAAAACGTGATGCAAAGGAAGCGTGGAGGCCTTGATGGTAATCAAAGTAGCGACTGTATCCAAAGGGCCAAGTGTTGGGCAAGTTCTTCTGAACTTGTTCACCAAATCGCCAAGCCCTTCCCAGATCATTTAGTCCACCATAGCTTAGGAAAGGCAGTTCGCAATAGACCGCTGACACTCTTGTGGGTGAGTTATGGCCAAGGGATGTGGGCCAAATCAGCAAAGCATGCCGACTGTCACCCAACCACCACTCGAGGACCCCCAAGCCACAGAGCAGACGTCAAGCTCCCCTCGCTCGCCAGCATCGAGATCCCCATCGAGATCCGCTTCTACAGCACTCGCTCGCCGATCGCATCGCGACCTGCGTCAACCAGAACGCCTTGGCTTCCCATAAACCATGAATATGACATGACCTCGCGAGTGCTCCCTCCCATATGCGTTCTCAGAATTCTTAAGTTTGACTGGCACTTGGAGCCTGTAGTTGTCGCAGTCTCGCCTGTCAGGCGAAGGGTGATTATTTGCTGTTGCGTATCTACCCTTGCTTGCCTATCCTGCGAGAAGGAACCAAGTCTCATGGTAGTAAGTCAAATCAGATCCATGGGAGTCATTCAACCATGGAAGTTTGTTTCCTGTAAGCTACCCCGCACTGCTTATGCCAATTTTACGGGGATCGCGTATGACGAAGAGCCGTAGCCTGCCGTAAGTTAGTAGTAGCATAGTTAACTAACGTTAGTTAGTTAGTTAACTTAGTTAGTTAACTTAGTTAACTAACTTAGCCGCTGCGTCTCACGTAATTTGGCCCCATTGCCGTCCCCACTCTGGTACTAACAAAGTCCGGTTTATGACTTTCGAATAGGCATCACTCATCGACCAGGTAATTCGAATAGGCATCACTCATTGACAGGTAATCGCCGGGTGAGACCGACGGACTCCGTATCCAGTGGATGTTTATCATCATTTGATCCTGACGCATCATTCGAAGAAATTGCCTCATTCATTGAAAGTCTGTAGGGTTGGGAACTTGGGGTTACATAAGAGATCAGCGTCTTCCATGTACTCCAGATGTTGGTTGCCTGGCCCGTCACTTTCTATTTAATCGAGCCCAATCGCCCCCATCAATTTTTCTTTTCCCACCATCAACACCGCAATCATGAGCGCCACTAGCAATATCAATTCTTCCACCAGTTCCTCCACCTCGCTTGACCCCGTAGCCATCGCGGCTAGAGGCAATGAAATCATAGGTCTCGACATCTATCAACAGACGACGAACTCAGATCCATACAGATTCCAGAAGCTTTTGGCCCAAATGTACGCCGACCAACCTAGTGGAGGTACGGACATGACCTACGGAGCGACAGAAACCCATCGTCTCCGCTTTTGGAAGGCGAGCTCAACCAAAACAAACAAAGCTCCATTTATAATCTACGTCCATGGAGGTAGTTGGCGATCGGGAACATATATGGACTCTGTCGGCTCCGCCAAGGTTCCCCATTTGACCGAACAAGGCTATGCATTCGCGAGTATCAACTATACACTCTTTCCCACCGTGACAGTGGAAGAACAAGTGCAAGAGATAGCCGATTCAATTGCCTATCTAGTTGCAAACGCAGCCAGTCTCTCCATCGACCCCGATCAAGCCATCCTCATGGGTCACAGCTCCGGCGCACACGTAGTCTCCTTACTGGGGACAAACACAAGCTACCTCGAGCGAGCAGGAATTAACATCTCCATCGTGAAAGCTGTCATCGCGTTGGATGGTTCAAACTACAACGCCGCCGCCGAAATTCTCGATAATCCGGGGCAAATTGCGGACCACATGACAGATGCATTTGGTACAGATTTGAACCGACTACGTGCCGTGTCGCCGACGTGTAACGCGCGCGCGCCTAATGCCCGTGCATTTCTGCTTTTGCATTCCCATCGACACGGGGATATTCGACAGGCCGTTGAGTTTGTTGCGGCGCTGGAGGCTGCGGGTACGGATGCTGTCTTGCATGTTTTTGAGGGACAAGGATTTGAGGGTCATATTCAGATTCTGCTTCGATTGGGGGATCCGGTGTATCCTGCGACGGCAATTATGGACAAGTGGCTTAAGATGGTTGTTCCGGTGAACTGAATATGCTATGTTGATAAAGGACGCCCTCGGCGGGCCCTATGATCTTACGGCGGGGCATCAAGTCTCAGATAATGTAGCCTATTGATTACTCTCGTAAGTCATCCTGACTTTGGAAATCATGAGTTCTGCACGGATCCTCAGCACGCTCAACTGTTATCCGTATCCGTCCAGCGTGACAAATTCTAGCCTCCACCCAAAAACGCCTTCTCCCATATAAGACCAGAGAAAATAAGCAAATGAGTAGGATTCCAATCACTCAGGCACCTTAATTCACCCCTTTAATCCAGAAAAAAACTCTCTTTCAAAACTTCACACAATCTATCAAAAATATCCCACACCTTCTACGACGGCTTAATCCCCGTGCTCCAATCCCTCCTCCTCGCCCTAAAATATATTCTCACCAAAGCCTCCAACTATCCCAACACCACAGACTCCACACTCCTCTCCGCCCGCCTGATAGCAGACATATACTCACTAGCCGACTAAATCCGCCTCGTAACCTAATTCGCCGAAAACCTAGCCGCCCGCCTAAAAGACCGTAAGCCACCTAAATTCGGCGGCCCTAGACCCCTACGCAGAGCTACTATCTATTCCATTTTGCCTACCTATACTATAAGATAATTTAGCATTATAAAAGAGAGGTCTACTTTATCCTAGTTTCGAACTAGAGACTAGCGATACCCTGGACTCTTAGTAGTATTTTGTACCCTAGTCGCCTATGTAGGGATAATCTAGATCTACGATTTAATCTAAGTCTTCCCTAGGTTATATATATTACAATATTCTAAGGACTCCCGTAGAGAACTAGATAGAGAGTAATAGGATAAGAGGATTTCTCCTCCTAGGGATCTTCTAAATCTTACTAAGATTTAGTTCTTATATTTTATAATATATAGGAACTTTAGAAGAGCTTCGAAGAACTAACGATCTATTAGTCTTAGGTTTATCTTTAACTTATCTATAGCTACTATTACTTTCCCTAACTATACTTCTTTATCTAATATTTATAGGAGATTATTAAAACCACCCCCTTTACAGAACGTAGGTTAGTAGGGCCCTACTTAACCCCTAGTAGGTAGCTTAGTTATACCCGCTTATAAGCTTAGTAGGGTAGTTACTATATCGCGATAGTTTAGGTAAGATAGATTAAATATATTATATACCGTAGTTACGCCTAAGTATCTTATATTATTATTAGGGGACTACTTATTAGGGTAGCGGCCTATTAGTTAGGTAAGGAAGAGGGTAATAGTCGTTCTGATTTAAAACTGTTTCTTAAAGATCCTTAAGAAACTACTCTAGCTAGAGGTATTTATCCTAAGGCCTAACTATCCTAATCTAGTTATATAATATAAGCTAAACTTTAGAAAAAGTAAGAGGGAGATTATAAGGCCTAAGAGCGGGGTAATATAGGAGCGTATAAGCGGGTTAGCTTCTCGGTTGGAAGCTTCTTAATATATAATTAATCTATTAATAACTATCTATCTCTAAAGGAGGGAGAGGATCTTAGGCCTTTAGCTAGAAATATATTATTAAAGAAAACTCTATAATAATTATCCCCTCTTCTTAGAACGCTTACCCTTAAGCGTAGAGATAGGATATAGAACTATAATAATATAGAGAGAATTTTAAATAAAATAAAGAGAGTAAGATTAGGTAATTTAGTAAGGATAGAGGATATTTCTTTATTCTTTAAAGATATAAATTAAGTAAGATATCTAGTATCTCTCTATCTTTTATAAATTTCTTAGATTAACTCTAAAATAATATCCTTTTAAGACTCTTTCGATAACTTTTCTCTTTTCTAAGATATCTTATAATATTTATTAGACTTTAATATATATTATAGAGATCTATATCTTCTAGTATATTTATTATATATATATTTAGTATAAGAGTTATATCTCTTTAGTAGTAGTATCCCTAGAAATTATATATATATTAGATATAAAAGTATCTATCTTATATAAATAGTATTTAGGGTAGAATTAGATATATAAATTAGTAAGTTTAATACTAATTTAATAGGCTTTTATTAATAATTTATAGCCTATAACTAGTATCCTAGGTAATACTTATAACTTAAGCGCTCTCTTAAAGTAAAGGAAATACTTTTAGAAAGATAATAAGAATAATAACTAACTTAAAGACTTTAAGAGCTAGCTAAGAATAGTTTAGTTAGAGATCTCTAAGGCTTTATTTAATCTATATAAGACTTTTAATAAGATAGAATAAGCCTATTAAAAGTATTTTAACTAAACTAAGAATAAAGAGATAAAGAAGATAAATATATAGTAATATTAGTTTTAGTATACTTACTAATATTTTCTTAGGAGACTATTAACTAGAATTATACTCTTTTCTTTATAACTTATTAGTCTAATCTATCCTTAATTATATCTTTTATATAGGATATCTTAAGTAATAAATAAATAGAGTATTATTTATAAAAACTTCTCTATATCCTTCTAGAGAATAAGAGTTTTATATCTTAGCTTTAGATAAAGTACTCCTTCTAGGATTATATTCTCTTAGCGATAATTAGTTTTATTAATAATCTTAATAAAGATAATAATAATACAGATAATAATAATAAGATAGAGATTAAGTAGTATACTATTAAGGTAATAAAGAATTTCTTAGTATTCTTATAGTCTATCTAGTCTTTTAGTAAAGATTTAATAGTATTTTAGCTTAGTCTTAATCTCTTTCTTTACTTTCGGAATTTATTAATTATTTATCTAGTATTAGTTATATCTTCTTTAAGGATTTATTAATTATATTTAGAGGGCTACTCTTTTTATTTAACTAGAAAATATATTTCTTTCTAAATTTTATATTTATTCTTAACTTCTTCTACTTTATATTCTTCTTTATCTTTAAGATATAGTATTAATATTAATTTAGTAGTCTTACTATAGGTCTTTATCTATAATTTAAGGAGAGAGATATAGAAGATATTATAGATATAGTTATATTACTCTAGTAGGCTTAGATAGTAGATTTATATATTAATAGCTTCTATAATCTGGAAAAGCCTAATAAAGTAAGAGAGTAACTTATAACTATCCTTTAATCTTAGGTTCTTTATACTTAGGGTAATTAATAAGCTCTTCTTAAAAGAAAGCGAGATATATATCTTATTATAATACTTTATTATTAACTTAACTATATTCTATTAGTATACTTTTAATTTTAATTAATGTTTTTTAAGCTTCTTAATTTATATAGTTATAGTAAAGATCTCCTCTAAAGGTACTTCGCTCTTAAAGTACTATTAAAAGTCTAGTAAATAGTCTATAAGTATATTAAATAATAAGAAACTTATTATTATATTTATAGTATTATTATAAGTAAACTTAGCTAAATATAGTAATTTTAGCTATATTAATTATTTATTATTAATAAAATATTAGAGATAATATTTAAGAGTCTAGTTTATTTATTCTATTTAACTATTAGTCTATAGATAAAACGCTATTAAGAGTCTAAGATATATCTAGGAGATATAATATAGTCTTAACTAGAATTTACTTATAAAAAGAGATCCTTAGTTTAATATAATTCCTTTAGAGGGGCTATACCTTAGTTTAATCTTATTATAAAATAGCTCCGCGGGTTCTATTATAGTAATTATCTAGAGATAGAGAGAAATAGATACTATTTTAAGAGCTTATTAATAATAACTAGAATTATATCTATAGGGGCCTTATTAAATATTATCTCTAGAAGCCCTATAATAAAGTCTATTAAGATTTCTACTTATAGATATATAAGTATTAGTAAAGGGTTTAATTAACTATATAGCTTATATCTTTTTACTATTATACCTTAATAAACCTAATAGTCCTATATATAATTAGCGATATCTTAGTTAATATTTAGCTAGTAATATTTCCTTTATATTATCTAAAGTAGCCTATAAAAGGGTTATTATAGTAGATATTAAGAAGCTTATTCCTTAGGTTACTTCCTATAGGAATATAGATTTAGTTCTTAAACCTTATTAAGCCCTTAGGTCTAATACTCTAGTCTTTATACTTATTAGTCTCTTACTATATAATATACTTTTAGTATTAGATCTTAAGGTCTCTATCTTAGATTTACTTAATAAGCTCCTTTAGGTCTTTACTAGTCTTAGCTTAGTAAACTATCTTAGAGATATAAGCTATCTAGATCTATATATAAAGTACTTATTATATATAACTAAGTTCTTCTTAATTAGTTCTCCTAACTAATTCTTCCTTATCCTTATCTAGTATAAAGGTATAAATAGATAAAGTTAGATTAGGAATAGTTAATAACTATATATCTATAATAAGTAGCTAGACTCTTATAGATTAGTAATTAGTTAACTATAGTTTATTAGCTAATTATTAGTATAGTAATAAGATAAGATTAGCTTTATTATTCTCTAGTAGCTATTACTTAAAGAGGCTATCTATAACGTAATCCACGGCCATCTCGGCCACACGGCCAACTCGGCCACCCCACCAGAAATCACGCGTCTCCACCAACCCACCTAATTCAACTATCCACTATGCCACCCAACCGCTCTGAATCTCGTCAGAAAGCTACCGAGCAGGAGGGCAGGATCCTACTAGCCCTCCAGGCCTATGAAAAGGGCCAAGTCAAATCGCTACGCGCCGCAGCGCAGCTATACGATGTACCGAAGACTACTCTACAGGACCGCGCCACCGGGATGGCTTCACGCGTCGAGAAGCGCTGGCATAGCCATAAATTGACACAGTTAGAAGAAGATTCACTTTCTAAGTGGATACTCTCTATGGATTCGCGTGGTGCAGCACCTAGGGCTTCTGCTATTCGAGAGATGGCTGATATACTACTCGCTACACGCGGTGAATCGCCAGCGCCTATAGTAGGCGTGAATTGGGTATCATCCTTCGTGAAACGCCGCGACGAGCTCTAATCGCGCTATTCGAGACGCTACGATTACCAACGTGCCTAAAACGAAGACCCTCGGTCGATTCGCGCCTGGTTTGATAGCGTTAAGCGTGTGGTAGAGGAGAATGGTATCCTAGCGGAGGATATCTATAACTTCGATGAGACTGGATTCGCGATGGGCCTTATCTCTGCGCAAAAGGTAGTTACTCGAGCTGAATACTACGGTCGCCGCTCTATCCTATAGCTAGGAAACCGCGAATGGGTTACTGCTATCGAAGCTGTCTGTGCTGATGGCTACTCGCTACCGCCATGCGTGATATTCGCAGGGAAGGTCTATATCTCTGGCTGGTTTGAATCAAACCTACCTAGCGATTGGCGAATCGAGGTCTCGAATAATGGCTGGACTACCGATGAGATAGGCCTTCGCTGGCTACAAAAGCACTTTATCCCACACACAAATTCGCGCGTACGAGGTCGATATCGGCTACTGATTCTTGATGGCCACGGTAGCCATCTTACACCACAGTTCGATAAGATCTGCGCGGATAATAATATTATATCGCTTTGTATGCCAGCGCATTCTTCGCATCTACTCTAACCGCTAGATGTTGGCTGCTTCGCGCCGCTAAAGCGTGCTTACGGTCGCTTCGTTAGCGATCTAGCCCGCAATAGCTACAACCACATCGATAAGCTCGACTTCCTCGCAGAATATCCTCGGGCGCGTATCGAGGCCTTTAAGCCGCAGACTATCCAGACTAGCTTCGCTACTACTGGTATCACACCGTTTGATCCAGAGCGTGTGCTAGCTAAGCTAAATATATCGCTCAACACGCCAACGCCACCAGGTAGCCGGCCAAGCAGCAGATCTAGCCAATTCACACCAAAGACGCCTAAGACAGTGATTCAGCTACAAAGGCAGGCTAAACGACTCAAAGATCTATTGAAACAGCGGTCAAATAGCCCCCCGTCGCCCTCAAAAACTGCTGTGGATCAAATTATCAAGAGTGCCTATCTCGCGATGCATAGCGCTGCATTACTATCCCAGGAGAACGCTAGCCTTCGCCGCGCGAATGAGAAGAAACGCCAGAAACGTACACGCTCGAATCGGCAGATAGCTCACGAAGGAGGCCTAACTATCGCAGAGGGCCTACAGCTAGCTCAGCAGCCAGAGCAGCCAGTCGAAGATAGCCAGGTGGTATCGCATGAGGCAGGCGAATCAGCGAATCAGGCAGATTTACCACGCAAAAGGGCTCCGCCAACATGTAGCGGGTGTGGGCAGATAGGTCATAAGATTAACCGATGTAATAAGCGCTAATTTGAGACGAATTAATATTGTTTTGGTTGAATTATCTTGATTTGAAAATTCTTAATGGGGGGAGGTGGCCGAGTTGGCCGTGTGGCCGAGATGGCCGTGGATTACGTTAGGGTTTATCTTTCTTAGGTAATATCTTATTATAAAGTCGAAGAGGGTAAATAATAAATATTATCTAGTTTATTAGCTATTTAACTTTAGTTACTTTATAAAGATCTAGAGATTTAAATAGTTAGAAAATACCTTAATTAATTAAGTACTTCCCTTAAGATAGTACTATTAATATTTAAATAAGTAAATAATAGTATATAGCTCTTAGTCTAGTATACTTTAGTAAGTTTCTATACTAGAGAACTTTTAGGACTATATAGCGATAAGATACTAGGCTTCTATCTTATTAGGCTAGAAGAGTATACCTATTATTACGCTATTTAATATATTAGTCTTAATATAAATTAGTCTTATTAAGTTAAAGTATTAAAGAAAAGGTACTAACTAGAAGATAGTAATAAGATAATAAAACGCTATCTATTTAGTAAGAGTTAGATTAATCTTCTTTAGCTTCTTACTATCTATACTTTCTTTTAAAAGAGAGATAAGAGAGAGTATAATCTAAGAGTAGTTCTAGATAAATCTATAGTAAAAGTTATAGAATCCTAGGAATACCTAAATATCTTAGTATATCTATAGAATCTCCTATAATATAATATTAGTAATTTATTAAGAGTCTATCGAAATCCTTTAATCTAAGATAATAAAGCTAAGGAACTTAAGTTACTTTATATAGAAAATATATTTACTAAGCTTAGTATATAAATTAGTATCTAGAAGTCTCTTAAGGACCTATTAAAGGCATTAAATATAGGATTTATAATCTACTAAGAAGACTAGGATATTATCTAGGTAGATAATCGTAAAGATATTAAGAATATTATAAAGGGCTATATAGATATAGTTCTAGAATCTAGCTAGTATATTAATTAGCCTAAATAGTATTATAGTATATTTATAGTATTTATAGTAGATTTAAAAGACAGTCTTCTATTTATTACTCTTCTTAATATAGATATAATAATAGATATCCTAAATATCGATTTTACTAAAGATCTTAGCTCCTATAAGCTAGTTAAGAATCTCTAAAATAAAGAGGAGAGAGTATCGATTCTTTACTAAAATCTTATTAAGTCCCTAATAATTAATATAAAGATATAAGATTTTATCTAGCTTTAGTATAAATAAGATTAGCGCTCCTATAGGGCTCTTAGATAGATAAATCTATTTATTAGTAAGGTTCTCCTTAAGATATTATCTAATCTTAGTAAGCTTAGTTTAAGATAGGAGATAAATAAGCCTATAAAGGATATAGATATTTAGGATTAAATTAATAGTATAGTTATATATATTAGAGGATAGTAAAATTTATATCTTAGCCTAGATAAATATATCTTTTAGCTCTAGGATATTAGTAAAGAATTATTTATAGTTTAATAGCTATTTAGTCTTAGTATTATCTATTAGTAACTAGATCTCCTTAGATATTTAAACTACTATAAAGATATAGGTAAGGTTATAGATAGTCTTAGTAAATTACTTTAGCGTTAGCGCTATAACTAAAAGTATCTTAAACTACTAAAGATAGCTCTATCCTATAATATAGATATCTTTATTATAAATAGTTATTATTAAAAGGAGTATAAGGCTCTCTATAAGATATAGATCTCTATTAATAACTATATATATATAGATAAATTAATAGATAGTTCTTTATTAGTAATCTCTATAGAGATAGTTTATATACTATAAGTTAAGGTTATTTATTAGTTAATAATATAAATAAGTAGTTCTATAAGTTTTATCTAGTTAAATTTATATCTCTTAATAAAGTTATAGCTTATAAGATTATACTTTACTCTAGTATCTAGACCTATATAGGTTTTAAGGGTATTTTATATAGTAATTAGGATATAGAAGTAGATTCTTATCTCTACTATAAGATTAGGAGATAGAAATATAGAGTCTACTTTATCTTTTAGCTATTTCCTAAGGTTACTAATTAAGTAGTAACTAAGGTTTTATTATTTTTAGGTTTAAGATACTTATTAGAATAGTACTTTTCGCTTCTATAATTATAATAGATCTTATATTTCCTATTATTCTTAATAGGGTTTAGATAGGGTTTTAATAAAGATTTATTCTTAGACTTATTCCTAGACTAGTTAGATTAATTATCTTAATTTCTAGAGTCTCTAGATAATCTCTTAGACTTTTAAGAGGAGTTTAAAAAGTTATCTATAGTCTTCTATTTATAGTTATTAGATATAATTTAGATTTCCTAGAAGTACTAAGCTATTCTAATTATTTTATTTTTATCTAAGAATAGTTAGATAAGATAAAGATTTATAAGCTCCTAAAGATTATATTAAAGCTTAGTAAAAAAGATAAGAGCTTATTCTTTCTTAGGCTAATAAATAAAATACTCTTTAAGGATATTAAGATAAGAATAGAACTTCTTTAGTAATTTATCCTTTTTTTAGTAGATTCTTTTAAGCTAAAATCTAATATTAGCTTAAAGACTAATAGAGTTCTTAATAAGGATAAAGATCTAGTCCTTAAAGTAAAATTAATCTTTCTTTATATCTTAAAGATAGATTAATCTTTTCTCTTTAATATATTAATACTATCTCTATTTATAAATAGGGTCTATAGAGTAGAGAGCTCTAATAATATATTATCTTTTAGTATAATACTTTTTTAGTATACTATTAAATACTTAGGTTAATTTAAGGAACTACTCTTAGTATTTCTAGAGTATATACTTAAGAGTAAAGATTAAGATACTCTTAAGTTTAATTTTATACTTATTATTAGAGCTTTTATTATAGTATTAGTATTAGTATAATAAAGAGTTAGTTACTTCTATCTTAGTAATCTTAGATTTAAGGTAAGACTTTTTTATTTAGAGTTTCTTAAAATAAAAAAGATAAGTAATAGTTACTTTAATTACTATAAGATCCTCTTCTAAAATAGTTATTTATAGAGCTATTATAGTAATAATTAAGGATTTCTTAGTAGTAGAGACTATAGCTAGAGAATTATCTATAGAATAAGAAAGATTTAACTCTAATTTATAGATAGAGATAGATTATATAACTAGAGCTATCTTCCTTAGATAACTAAAGAAGAAGAAATAGAATTATTAAGAGACTACTTATTAAGGTAGTAGCCTATTAGTTAGGTAAGAAAGAGGATAATAGTTATTCTAATTTAAAACTATTTCTTAAAGATCCTTAAGAAACTACTCTAGCTAGAGGTATTTATCCTAAGGCCTAACTATCCTAATCTAATTATATAATATAAGCTAAACTTTAGAAAAAGTAAGAGAGAGATTATAAGGCCTAAGAGTAGGGTAATATAGGAGTATATAAGCGGGTTAGCTTCCTAGTCGGAAGCTCCTTAATATATAATCGATCTATTAACGACTCCCCGTCTCTAAAGGAGGGAGAGGATCTTAGGCCCTTAGCTAGAAATATATTATTAAAGAAAACTCTATAATAATTATCCTAGTAACTAAAGTAGTAGTAGTAGTAGTAGTAGTAGTAATAATTATTAACGTCCGGTAGGACTAAGGCGTAGCCTTAGGCCCTAAGACCTCCTATAGGGTATAGGGATATACTAAGCTAAGGAAACTATTTATAGATTCTAGCTACCGCCCGCTAGTTAGCGAGTTAGCCTTACTGAAACGTAGACCTTAGAAAGTAATTTAAGTATAAGTATAGGTAAAACTCGCTAGTCGACTAGTATCCCCCCTAATCTATAGGGTTCGCTAGTTAGCTTAGAGTAGTACTTCTATAGTAAGTTAGGGTAGCGGGCTCGCTACTAAGGGTTCGTTACTATATATCTAGCTATATTAAGGCGCGAAGGCTAATAGAAGAAGGAAAATATATTAGGGAAAGGGAGCGAAGAAAGAAAGGAAAGAAGTAATAAGGGAAAGAGTAAAGAAGATAGAGTAGATAGGGGGCCTTATAGCCCTACTTAGTAGGTATAGTACCCTATAAGCTAAAGTAGCTCTACGAATTCCTATAGTATAAGCCCGCGAATATAAGCTATAGCCTCTATCTATCCCGTTAAGGGCTAGAAAGATCTACTTAGCTAACTATAGAAGGTCTCCTAAGAGTACTTATAGAGTACTATATACTTAGGAGACTTTATATAGCTATAGCGATAAGTAAGTATAGTATCCTTATATTAGAACCGCCTATAGTACTAGTTAAAGTCTCTATATAATAACCTAATTATAAGTAAGTAGTATAGTATAGGTCTAGAGAGGGTAAGCTCTAGTAAAGAGCTAATCTTATAGTCTAGATACTAACGCCTATACTATCTAGATAGTCTTAGCTTAGTATCGCGCTACTAAGCCTCCTATATAGTCTTCCTAAGCTACTAAGCTATTATATAGAGCCTACTAATAATCCCCTAAGCCTTAGGCGAGTCTAGGTATAGAGAGAGCCTAAGAGCTCCTTTATTAGCTAGTCTATCCGTAAGCTTATTACCTTTAATCCTATAATACCTAGAAGACTACTATAGGTCTATATTATACTAGCTAAGGGCTTACTAGATCGCTACGAAGGCCTATTACGAGGAATTAGGGGCGCTACCCTAGGCGCTCTAGATTACTAAGGTACTATTAATATATAGCTAGAGTCTAGGGATTCTATCCTATATATATACTAAGTAAGAGAGGATAGCCTTAAGGCCTCTCTATATACCGATAGCTTCTGCGTTAAATATATATAAATTATTATTAATACGCCTACTACCCTATATAGTATAAGTACTTCCTTAGAAAACTATATCTCTATAGCTTACCCTATAGTATCCTTTAGGGTATTATTCTAATCTATCTAAGTAGATTAGGTAATCTATTTCTAGGTAAGAGATTATCTACTCCTAGAATATTATTATAGCCTATTTCTTTATAAGGCCTCTAGTAAGGTTTTACTAGTACCCTATTATATAGTATAGGTATTATAGCTAAGGCTATAGTACTTATAGGAAAAGGGCCCTAAGGTACTAAACCTTAGTCTTAGGGTACTAGCGGGTATCTATATCTCGACCTCTTATAATAAGAGGAGAGATAATCTAGCGGACTATAGGGTTCTAAAGGTTAGCTATACTAAGCTAGTGTTACGCGGTGCCTGCTGGTCACTGTGAGTAGAGCTCGAATAGGTTATACTTGCCTAGTTCTACTTCGAATCCCAAGAGTATCTCGCAACCGTACCGTTGCTGTGCTAAGCCTTACACGGGCTCTGGTCCTTTTGAGTATCTTGCAGGATGTGCCAGAGTGCGCGCTAAGTCAGTTACTAAGTGTTGCCACGAAGTGAGCTCCCCTACTTATAGGTTAGGTTGTCTTGAAGGTGAACCGTAGAGTGTAAAGTCTAAAGGTAGTAACCAAGTAACAATATGTAATTGATCGCGAAGAACTAAATATATAATAGTAAAAGAGTGTCCTTATATATCCAGCCTTTCCTATCGGTGATGAGTCGAGACTCATCGCTGATGTGCTAGGGCTTATCGCTGATAAGTTCCCGCGCTAGTAATCCTATCGGTAATATCGATTTTCTAATATATCCTTTCTTAAGGTTTTCCTTAATATACTCCTATAGTGTCGCTAACTCTTTTTGCGATAGTAGGTAAATAGGTATAAACTTCGGTTCTTCCCCTTTCTTAATCTTAATCTCGTAGTTAAATAGACTATATTCTAGTAGCTTACTATCCGGTATTAGCGTAAATATATCCTAGAATTCTATATATTCCTTAGGGATCTTATATCCTTCCTCTAGTATTCCTATTATATAGAGGGTCTTTTTATTATAGTTAATAAAGACGTAATCTCGTAATTTATTATCTATTATATCCGATTGCTATTCTAAAGTAGCGATAACGCTAATATTGACTATATCTCTTCTATTAGGCCTATCTCCTAGCCGAAAACTCCTCTTAAGTTTACTTTCGTAAGGGTTTCTATAAGTACTTACTTCCCCTAGTGTGATCTCAGGAGTATAAAGGGCATGTTTTGGTAATATTAGGAACTAACGTAGACTAAATAAGTGGATAGCGGAGAAGACTGGCAGAACATAGCCGTATCCGTACCGATACACTAGGTCCAGGATCACATCCTCCCCCACCAAGAACGAAATTCACCCTGAATTTTGCCGTCAAGTCCGAATCTTGCGCGGAAGCATCAGAATAGGTGGAATCGCGTCCAATTTACATACAAAACAAAGGAAACAATCTTCATCAGGCCATCCGTACGGGCACGCTCGGGCCGAATCTTACGGCCGTAGTTGGCACGTGATCCACGGTCCGGCCCTATGAAGTTGGATAACTTCAAACCGCCCGCGAACGGCAACTTCCTCAGCACAAAGAAGCGTGCTGGAAAGCTCCGTCAGCACACAAAGGAATGTCTACGGAAAATTCCGTGAGAACAAAGAAACACCACTCGTTTCCAACAAAGAATCGCGACCGGAAGTTCCCATCAGGCTCTCATCGATGCCTAGTAGGGGCCTATATAATAGACCAGATCTCCCACGATTCCTCCATCTTCTCTTCTCCTTCGCATCTCCCTCCTCCACTGCTGCATTGGATCTTCCAGTCAGCCACCCCATTCCACCCGTCCGTAGCGTCTGGTTTCCAGGCCTGCCGACTCCACTGTCCACCGCGCCGGCATGGGTAGGTGTCCTTTCGCCCCAGATTCTGTGGAACTATCGCTAACTTTCGTGCAGCTTCTCCTCCGGAGGACGCCATGAGGTCTTCCTCCCCGCAAGCATCACCCGACGACCTGTCTAAGGGCCTCCGTCAAACCGCCATCGCTGCCGGAGTTCTCGTTTCGCCCAGCGCCGGTCCGACGGCGTCTGCTCCGCTCGCCAACGGCCTTGACAGTCATGGTAATCCCGATCTGACGTTGTTCAAGACCGAGATCGAGCGAAAGCTCGCGGCCCTGACTCCTATTCGCAACGTCGATTGGCGAGGTGGTCGTGTTAAGGACTGCAATGGTCCTTCTCAACGTCGGGCTGCGCAGGTACAGCGAATCGGGACGGCCGCGCCCTTAGGCGGCTCGTGTCATGCTTGCGGGTCTGGATATGGCCCTTTTTCCACTTGTGTCGTGCTGGTCCATGGGGGTCAGCCGCACTTCGCCGGTGCGTGTGCGAACTGTTCGTTTAACGGCAATGGCAAGAGCTGCTCATTCCGTAAGTAATCCCCCTCCCCCACCTAAGAGCGGACCACCGCGAGCAATTGCTGACGATAGTATGCTTTAGGTTCGAAGGAGGACGTCCTTCCGGGATGGGTTCGCTCTGTCCTGGCCGCGCAGAATCCCGACCATCCTGCTCTTCGGCAACCGACCGAGGTTGCCGCTGCCAAGGGAAAGCGTCGCGCCAGTGAGGCTTCGTCCTCAGTCGTTGGGGACGAGCCTGCGCGTGAGCCCAAAAAGCCGCGCCCTCGTACCCGTTCCAGCGTCCTGAAGGACAAGGAGACCAAGGGCAAGGAGCCTGCCCCTGCCGTGGCGGCCACGGCCGCCGACGAATTCCACCAACTTCCACTCGTCGACGCGCCTGTTGGCCCTTACAACAATGCCTGGTACGACTCTCCGCTCGACGATCCGCGCTTTCGCGGAAAACAGGTCGAATGGGACGTCGCACGCGAGGCTCTTAAGTTGCTTCCAGAGACTGTCGCTCGCGCAACGGCAGATTACCACGCTCTCCACGCCTTTTTGCGCGATGCCGGCCAGCTCCCGGAGCAGCTCCAGGCGGAGGAAGAAGAGGATGAAAATCCCTTCTACGGCAAGTACGCTTGAGTGCGCTCTTGTCCTCCGCAGGCCATGAAAAATGGCCAGATCTGACGATCTCAACGTTGCTGTGTTGGAATCGTCTGGGATAACTGCTTGCTGAGTTGTCCTGTCGTGGCGGTTGCTTGCTGAATCGCCCACGACGGCGCCGAATTGCGCCCCTGTAGCTTAGTGTTGCTGAATTAAGCTACCTTCCATTACTCTATTCCTGGACTTTCGCGTAGAACCCGTAAGATTCGTAGTCCTCGTAGACGTAGTGGGGATGACCACGGCCAGTGGTCCGTCGAAAAGCATCCTCTCGTGGGCGGCGGCGTCCCGGGGCCCACTGGAGCTTGGTTGAAGAACGTCTTCTTCGTCGGCCGACTCTACTTCCTCGAGATCCATCGGATCTCCTTCAGATAGCGCGCTTTCTGGATCGGTAGCACCTGAATCCCACGCATCTGGATCTCTTCCCCGCGTCTTCGCCGCTTTCGCCCTGGCAAGGCGAGCCTTCTCGATGACGCGGTCTGCGATCGCTTCCTCTTCCACTAACTCGTGGCGAGCCCGATTTCGCCTCCAATCGTTCCATTCTTCCCGGGTGAATGTAGACAATTCCGAGTATGATGGCGGATCTTTCTCATCCTCGAGGATACGTGCGAGTTCCTCGGGCCGGCCTATATTAAGGTTTTCCCGGCGCAGTGCTGCTTTCGCGGCCGATGACGTCCACAATTTAGTGGGGTCTTGGACGTTCGCGGCGATAAGCCTGGTACTATTGATGAGATATTTGAGCACGCGGCCAGACGGCTCTTCGAGAGCGTACGTTCCGAGTGGGTGGCTCTCCAAGACCCGATACGGTCCGAACCATTTACTCTCTAACTTCTTCCCACTCTCGTTGCGAATGAGCACCTAATCGCCCTTCGAGAATCCCGTCTTCGTGACTACGCTGTCACGAACGCGCTTCTGTCGGATCGCGCGGGCGAGAAGCATCTCGTTAGCTTTTGTGCGGGCGTCGGCGAGGTTTGCGATCTCGTCTAATCGCTCACACATTGGCCTCACGCGCGGATCTTCGGCAGAATCGCTGGGCAGCTTTGGGTGTACCCCGTACACCAGGAAGAAGGGACTGTAACCTGTGGCGGCGTGTTCATGTACACGTGCGGCCACCAGGGCTTGGGTAAGGAAGAGATCCCACGCTCTCGTAGGCTTCCCCATGAGATACTTCGTAAGCATCTTGCCTAATATTCCATTCAAATTCTCCACTTTGCCATTCGTTCGCGGATGATATGGCGTAGTGGTTCTGTGCTTTGTCTGCATGAGCTTCAGATAGTATCTGACAGCGCCCGCGAGCAGGTTGGGGCCGTTGTCAGATATCAGCTCCATCGGGGCACCGTAGTTCGCGAAGATCTGATTGTGTAAGAACTGTCCGATCTCTTCCTCGGTGGCCTCCTTTAGTGCCCTCGCGACCGGCCAACCGGTGGCATAGTCGATAGCAGTGACTATCCACTTGTTGCCGTTCGGAGTCGTAGGCAATGGGCCAATCAGGTCGATTCCCCATCTCTGGAAGGGCGTGATGCCAGCCGTCACCATGTGCTGAGCAGTCTCCCGTTCCAAACTCTTCTGCAGACCTTGCGACACCTGACAGTTCGGACACGACTGTGCAAGATCTTCCATATCTTGACGCATCTGTGGCCACCACGCGCGTGGCTTGACCACTCCTCTGAGCCCTGGCCAGCTCAAGTGTCCGAACTCGTTGTGTAGCCTCCGCAATAATTCTCCACGAAAGATCGGCTCCAAATAAGGGGCACAGAGTCCATCTTCGTAGGTGAAAACGAGCTGACGGTCGTCGTCGCTTATGGGGTCCTCGCGCATCTGCATGCGCAGGTGCGGAGCCCATCTCTTGACGGCGCGGGCGAGCATTTTCTCGTCCGGCAACTCCTGCGTGTCCAGGTAGTGCACGACAGCGTCATACCATTCGTTTTCTGGGACTTTCATGACGGTAAACGATTCCGCCTTCCCTGCAGCGAGAGTGACGTCCCAAATCGGCCGGGACGTTGACACGTTGGCTGGTCCGTCGCCCATGAAGTCGGGCCGACGGCTCAGCGCATCGGGGACAACTGCGTCCTTTCCCTTCCGATACTGAAGCTTCAGGTCATACTCCTGAAATTCTGACACCCAGCGAGCCAATCGCTTGCTGTAGACCCTCGTGGTGTTCATGTACTGCAGGGATTCGTGGTCGGTGACGACCGTGGTTTGGGTGCCATTTTCGATATAGCGGTCCCAGAGGCGTAAGGCCTCCTTGATAGCCAGCAACTCCTTTTCTTGCGTGGGATAGTTCAATTCCGCACCTGAAAGCTTGCGGCCATCGTATGCAATCGGGTGCAATTTGCCATCTTCGCCGAGTTGCAACAGGACCATACCAATCGCCCATTCTGACGCATCCGTTTCGATAACGAACGGCTTAGTCAGGTCTGGCTGGGCCAGAATTGGCTCGTCGGTAAGCGCCACTTTGAGGCGTGAGAACGCACTTTCGCACGCTGTCGTCCACCGAATCAGCCTGAACTTCTGCTTCCTCAGGCTTTCATCTGCCTCCTTGAACAATTCGTGTAGGGGAGCACAGATCTTCGCGAAGTCCTTGATGAAGCGGCGGTAATATGTGGCAAGGCCGACAAACTGGCGTACGTCGTGTACGTTCCGTGGGGTTGGCCAGTCACGAATGATCGCGATTTTTGCTGGCATGGGGCGAATCTTTCCTCCCCCAACAATATGACCACAGAATTCCAGGCTGTCGCGAGCAATCTCGCACTTCCCCGGCTGAGCGATCAGTTCGTGCTTCTCTAAAGTCCCGAGAACTTGCTCGAGGTGCCGGTAGTGGTCTTCTATCGTGTCCGAATAGATGAGGATGTCATCGAGGTAGACAACCACAAAATCTCCCAAGAACGAGCGCAACGCATCATTCATGATCGTTTGAAACGTCGCGGGAGCGTTGCATAGCCCGAATGGCATTGCGAGCCACTCGTACTTGCCCCAGATCGTGTTGAATGCTGTCTTTTCGATCGATTCCTCGGCCATACGCACCTGCCAGTATCCAGAAGCGAGGTCAATCTTGCTTAGGACGTTGGCCTTTCCGACTCGGTCCAATAGCTCCTGGATTCGCGGCAGAGGGTAGCCATTCTTGACCGTTAGCTCATTGAGAGCCCGATAGTCAATGCACATGCGCCACTTCCCATTCGGCTTCTTCACGAACAGGACCGGGAAGCCCCAGGGGCTAGCGGACGGGCGGATGAGCCCCTTCTTAAGCAACATCTCGACCTGTGCCGCCTGCTCTCTGAGCTTCTCGTCCGACATCGGGTACGAATTCAGGTTGACCGGCTTAACATCTCCCGTTTGAATCTCGTGGGAGATGGCGCGTTCGGGCGGTAGTTTAGCCGGCAGCTCATCTCGCCAGATCCGTTTGAATTTCTGCAAGATCTTCGTGATGCGCGGATTCGCGTGCTGCGGGACACTGACGCCCTCGGATTCGTCATCCTCCTTGGATTCTCGAATCACCGTGAGATAGCCCTCCGTATTGGCCTTCTTCATGGCCCGGCAGACCTGTTTCGCACTCATAAGATTCAGCTCAGTCTGGCCGATACTGCCCGCAGAGCACGTAATTGGCTCGATGCGGTGCGTTTTGCGTCGGCCCTGATCCTTGAGCTTCATGACTGATGTGATCCAGTCGATCTCCGGGTTCTGTGAGCGTAGGAAGTCCCTGCCGAGTATGAAGTCGAACTCCGGCAGTGGGAGAATCCACGCTTTCACATAACCTTTCCACGTACCGAGGGCGACTGGGATGTGGACCGATTCGTTCGTGTATAAGTGCCCACCATCTGGCATCTTCACGCGCAACGGCTCGTGCTTCTTCCTGCTGAGGGCGTTCGGGGCGAGGCGTTTGGCAACGGCCTCAGCTGTGAAGGGCTGTAGCAGAATTGATTCAATTGTACTAGGCCAACCTGCTGTTTACAACCATCTTGAGGAGGGAAGGGAAACGGCCCCTTCTCGGTGGTGAAACGGTGTGAGGGCCTTTCTGCCGAAGGCGGTGTCTTTCCTCCAATCTTCCCGTCAACGGATCTATACGGCCATAGCACATGGTTTACTGCCGGGCTCTGGCCCGTTACAGTACCCCCCTCCTTATCCTAACGGTGGATATAGTAATTTCGTCTCTATAGGGCCGCTTCGGTGGTGAGATAGGCCCGAAGCGCTCTTCATACCTATGAAGTGCTTCACAGTCTTCAACAGAAGCCAATGGTTCCCACGTAGTCTCTGTATAACTAGTCCACTTCACTAGAACTTCCGTTCGTGCGCCCCTTCCTACACGCTTCACGCGATGATCTAAGATCTCCTCGACCTAGTACTCCAATTCACCATCAACTACCAGTAGAGGCGGCTACGAGTCGTCCACGATCTGCGAAGGAAGCGGGTCCGTGGCGGCGGGTCTTATAAGGTCTATATAGAATACCGGATATACCCTAGTTGGTATATCCAGACGCACCGTGTGTAGCGAAGGCACTTCTTACATAGTATATTTCGCGTGTATCTAGTCCAACTTCTTTAAATACCGTTAAGATCGAATATTCTTAAGGTTTAGCTATACTTTATCCCCTACTCGATAAGTTAGCGCTACCTAACGTGACCGGTTAGCATACTCCTATTGTCTGTCTTACGTAATAGCGATTACCGCCTATACCTAATCGGTGGCTTCCCGTAGTCGTTCCACGAACGTTTCGCTAGCGCGTCGAGGTCCGATTACTTCGCTTATACTACTATTGCTATCCTTAATTCCAATCGGATTAATATAGAAGCCGTGCGTGAAGAAGAAGGGAGATAGCCTTATAGAGGAGGCATCTCGGTTATTGATCGTGATAGCCACGATAGGTAACAAACTTATCTAGTTATCTTAAGCGTACGACGTAAATACGCGCAGAACCCGTTTAACTTCTTAGTTCGCCCGTTTAGTAGATCTATCTGTCTGTGGGTGGAAAGCGGTAGAGAGTCGGCGCCGAATCGATAGCTTTTCGCAGACGGTCTCCCAGAAGCTACTAACAAATTGTGGTCTACGGTCACTCGTGATTGCTAGTAGTAGACTATAGTGTATATAAAAATGCGTTAGGAAGGCCTTAGCTACCCGCTCCGCCGTCGTTTTAACTATTCCGACTAAGATAACTCCCTTCGTTAGGCGGTCTATAATCACTAGGAGGTTCGTCGCTTAATTCTCCTTCGACAGGGGTAAATCGGTGATAAAGTCCATTAAGATATCGGCCCAGATTCGCTAAGGAATCGGTAGCGGTTTTAATAGGCCGTGTTTCGTGTCACGCTATACTATACTCCTACCGCAAATAGTGCAGTTCCGCAAGAATCTCCTTACGTCTTTCGCCGCTCCAAGCCAGAAGAACCGCCGGGATAATATCGAATACGTAGCGTCTCGCCCTAGGTAGCCTATAATATAAGAGTCATAAATCTTCTAGATAATTCCCGTACATAGTGGTTCGCTATTAGGAATCTAGGTCCGTTAGCGGAATTAAAGTAGTCCTCGGTCGTCTAGTTAGCACTCTAAAAGGCTAGTCTTCACGCCCGTTTCGGCTACGACTCGTCGTTCTCCGTTCTTTAATACCTCCGAGTACGTATAGTACGTTAGGTCTATAGACCTCGCGCGTTCCTATTCTTACTAGAGATCCGTTTCTTCGAAGAGTTACACTAGAGTTACGAAATCTAACTCGACCTCTTCGTCTATAATATTCCTTGGTCGTCCGGTGTATATCGATACCTTTTCGAACATCTTTCGGAACCGATTCGATAGCCTTTCGTCTTTAAAGCTTTAGGGCATATCCTAGCCGCGCCGGGATAGTATATTAGGGCGGGATATATATCGTCCTAGCCGGTATTATAGCGTGAAGTCAAATTCGCTTATTAAATCCGCCTATCGTATCTATCGTTCGGAGAGCTAACGAATCTTATTAAAGTAACGTAAGTTCTTATAATCCGTCACGATAGTGAAACAAGGGACTATCTTTAGCTCTAGGCGCTATTCACGCAACGCGCGTATAATCGCTAGCAATTCCTTATTATAGATCTCGTAATTCGACTCCGCCGGTAACAGTTTCTAGGAGATATAGGCATATAGCGCTAATCAACTATCATCTTACCGCTAAGATAGCACCGCTCCGGTAGCGTATCCTAATAAATCCGTCTCTATAACGGTCTCGCGGTCCTCTTCGAAGTAGGTAAGTATAGGAGCCGTAATAAATAGTTCCTTTAATTCGGCGAAGGCTTCCTAGTAGTCCTAGGTCTATTAAAATTCTACCCCCTTCTTTGTTAGATTTAAGAGAGGTACCGAGACGGTAGCGAAACGCGGGATAAACGATCGGTAAAAGTTAGCGAATCCTAGGAATCCTCGCACGTCTCTCACATTCTTTAGTGTCTCCCATACTCGAATAGCTTTAACCTTTTTTAGATCTACGTATAGGCCTTCTCCTACGCGAATAATAAACCTAAGATATTTCACCGAAGTCTGTTCGAACTCTAACTTCCCGATATTATATTAGAGGCCGGCCCTCTATAGCTTTACTAGCACTTTACTCACTTTTCGCCAGTAGTCCGCTAGCGATCCTAACGAGTAGATAATAATATCATCGACATACGCGGACACAAAATCGTCTAGGTATTCGCGTAGGGTCTAGTTAATATACCGCTGGAACGTTACTAGCGCGCCGGTAAGGCCGAATGGCGTTATACTCCACTCAAAGAGACCGTATCGTGTGCGAAACGCTATCTTCCACTCTTCGCCTAGGGCGATTCGGATTTTATGAAATACCGCAATAATATCGAGTTTAGTAAACTATCTTACTTTCGCTATATTCCGTAGGGTCTCACGAATCAGAGGGAGGGGGTAACAGTCCTTAACGCTTATCTCGTTTAACCCCCTATAGTCGACACAGAAACGGACTCCACCCCCGGGCTTTCGTACGAGTAACACCGGGGCAGCAGCTGGTGACTGACTAACACGTATGAAATTTTTGCCCAGCAGGTCAGTCAGGGTTTTTCGCAGAAACAACAGTTCTTCTCGATTCATTCCATACAACGGTCCGTATAGCGGTTACGCCTCGTTGCCGTTTCGGTCACGTTTCAACGGGATCTTATAGTTAATCCCTGGGCGATAAGGAGGAAGTTCGTTCGTGAGTTATTAACTAAACGCTTTAAGCCATTTCCAATAATGCCTTAGTAGCTTTTCCTTTAGGTTGATATATGTCTTCGGTCGCAGCGCTTTATCGATATCATCTAATGTTATCTTTCTAATCTATAGCCGTTCTGGCTCCGAAACACTATCAAATAGCTATCGAATCGACTACGCTAACACCTTATTCGCCTATAGGGTCTTCACTCTAGATAGTCCGATTAAGGGATCCCGCCTATTCTAATAATACGTTTGATGGCTGTCTCCGTCGTAAATATCTAAATACCCTTTCTTAGCTAAGTACCGGCCGTTTACCTACTTAAGCTAAGGGTCGCCTAATATTATCTCATCTATCTAGTTCTCGATAATATAGGCGAACACATTTTCCTATTAGTAGCCATAGATATTAGCGTTAAGATGCGTAACGTAGGTGATTCGCCCTTAATTCGCTACGACCCTATCTAGGATTCGCGTTAGAATACGAATACGCGGGAGGTCAAGAGATTTAACGAGCTTTCTATTTACTATTACATAACTTTAGCAGTCTTAGTCGACTAGGGCTTTCGCAAACTAAATTCTATTTACTCTAACGTCTAGGAGAAACGGTAGGGATTCGTTCTCTAAAAGTCTCTTAACCCCCTTCTGCTCCTACTCACGACTAAGAATAGGAGCTACTCGTTTTCCGACTCGCTCGATATAGATAGGCCTTTATCTAAGGGTCTAGTGTTCTCCTCTTCGCTTTCTATCACTAGTCGTGCCTTCTTAACTTTGTTACGCTTTACCTTCGAATCGGCGACGTTTCGATCCTTCTTCGGCGTACTCTTTACTACGCGGCTAGCGCTTAGTCGATTAGCTAGGAGGTAAGGGCATCTTAGAATATAGTGACCCTCCTACCCGTAACGAATATATAGGTCTTCGTCCCTATATTATTAGATTTCTTCCGAGCTTACCCACCTCGCCTTCTTCCGGTCGCCTCTATTTCGCTAGTGTTTCTAGTACGATTTAGTGCGGTTTGCGGTGACCGTAGGGGTCTAGTCTATTATATCCGGATCTTTCTGCCGACGATTAAAAGGCTTACTTTTACCGTTTCCGTTTAAGTTTAAGGTATCTATATCGGTATTAATCTCGTACAGGCGACTTACTAGCCCCGAATAGGTAGCTAGAATCCCACGATTTATTAGCGTAGCGCTTATCTCTTTATTTAAAGTGCTTAGTAGGATCTGCCTTCTAGCCTTATTAGGCTAATTAATAGCTCCTACGTCTACGAATTCCTTCTCGAGTTTCGGTAAGAAACGAGTGAAAGGCTAGCTATCTATCTACTTGATTTAGTAGAGCCTCCTTACGGCCCGTGACTATACATTCGGGTCTCTATATATACCTTCGAGGTATATAAGTAGGTCCTCCGGACCGGCGGTGTCTCGCGAGTATTTCATATACGTTCTAGTATTCTTCTATACTAGCTTCTCTAGGCGTGAGAAGACGTACATAAACTAATCTTATTTATAGCTAATTACTTCACCGTCGACGGCGAGCTTATTCTCTATCGTAATCCGCTAGGTTGACCAGTCGTTAACGCTTCCTGCGAAGAGCGGTGGATCTGGGAGTCGAGGCCTCGGCCTACGTACGATAGTAGACATCGATTCAGTGGGGGTTAGCGTGGGTTCCACAGTCGTTTCGGTGCCGTTTCCTTCGGTCGACGAGCTGGCTGTCTGTCGCGCTAATATATCTTCAAGCTGGCGAATTCTTTCATCTTAGGCGGCAGCACGCTGCTGCTGTAAGTGCTGGCTTGCTTCTATCTATTGCATTAAGGCCTGCGCCCAGGTAGGCGGGGCCTATTGCCGATCCTGGGGGTCCATGATGCCCAGGCGTTTCGTGCGCTAATCGGTGGGGATTCGATAGCGCTACAATTCCGATGTTCCAATGTTCCGATGTGCCTAGAAATTAATGTTTCCTAGAGCTTTCCGATGTGTCTCAAGCGCTAAAGACTTATACGCCTAAGAGTTCCGTTCCGATGTAGATACGCCGCTGAACCACGGTTAGTCCAGGGGTGAACCAATGAGGGTGCCTAGGCCGTCCCCCTAGGGCTTTCCGATGACCAATGATACTTCTGAACGATATAGAAGGAAGATGGTTGTATATGAAGGGCTGTAGCAGAATTGATTCAATTGTACTAGGCCAACCTGCTGTTTACAACCATCTTGAGGAGGGAAGGGAAACGGCCCCTTCTCGGTGGTGAAACGGTGTGAGGGCCTTTCTGCCGAAGGCGGTGTCTTTCCTCCAATCTTCCCGTCAACGGATCTATACGGCCATGGCACATGGTTTACTGCCGGGCTCTGGCCCGTTACATCAGCCACGAACGTCTTGGAAGCTCCACAATCTAACAGTGCGTCCACCTCGGTGCTGGAATCTGCTGGGCCTAGTCGGGCCCGATAGAACAGAAGGGAGTCGCCCATAGCGTTGAGGGACGCCTCCTGACGCTTCTTCTTCTTGCCGCGTCTCACTTTCTTCTGCTTCTCGGCCTGATTCGGATCCAGCAGATCCTGTTCCTCTAGGATGACATCGGGGACATATGAAGCTTCTTTGAGGCGGCTAACGAGTGCTTCTATCTCGTCAGCCCGCTCTAGTTTCCCTGCTTCGAGCCCCGATTCGATCCGTTTCGCTTCCTTTCATTTTCCAAGATCTTCTTGCGGAGTTCACAATTGGCTAAGATATGGCCCGGTTGGTCGCAGGCGTGGCAGATGATAGGGTTATTGTTCCGCTGACCCTGTCCCTGGTATCCGCCTCGACCTCTCCCGCCATTTCCACGCCTGTTCGGGAACGATGGCATGGCACCGAGATCCATCGGCTCGCCGCCGTCGTCCGCAGCCGGAGCTTGTCTGCGGTAGTAGCCCGCGATCGTCGCCGCTTCCTCGTAATTTCTGAAGCGCTCGATGATATCGTCGAGGGCCGTCGGGGGGTTTCGTTCCTCCGCCCAACGCTCCTGGAGCTTCTTCTTGGCTCCTTCCCGCATGAACTCGAAGAAGATATTGTCCGGAATCGCCTGTTCGCATTCCATCGCGGCCTGACGGAGCTGGGTGGCGTATTCCATGAACGACTGTTTATCGCCCTGACGAGTGTTTCGGAAGCGATCCCACCGCTTCGCGGCGCTCAGATGCTCCGAGAAGTTCTTCATGATCCACTTCTTGTACTCGTCCCAGTCCGTCAGCCGTTTCTCAAATCCTCCATCGACCTGTCGTTCGCGATAGCGCCAGGTCTTTGCAGCGTGGCCCGTCAGGGCGCTGCTGGCGTGCATGATTTTCTCCCAGTCTGTCAGATGGGCGTGGGAGAACTCGCCGATCTGGCGGAAATATCTGTCGCAATCGTAGAGGTATTCGCGTGCGGCCTCATCAGGGATCTTGCCGTTATAGTCGCGAATCTTCCCGATGGTCTTGAGGATGGCTCTGCGCTTTTCCGAATCGGCTCGCTCGTCTGCGTTCGGACGAGGGGATTCGGTCCTCGAGTTTGGCGAAGCAGTAGGGGTCGGCGCTATAGTGCTCTCCGGGGGAACTCGCTGCGCGCGCAGTGCAGCAGTAGTGTCCGAGATCAGCCGAAGGCATGCAACGCGGGTGTTAGGATTCGTATTCTCCCATAAATCCCAATACTGAGCCGCCAGGGTCTGAGGAATCGTTTGCAGAAGCTCTCTAACCACCTGGTTGAGGGCTTCGTCGGCCGAAGGCGTGCTGACCGACTGGCCCGGTTCGATCCCACGGGGATCTTGGGGCAGCGGTCTAGCCATCGCCTCAGCGAGGGTGGGATCCTGTGCGCCGTCGCGCATAGCAGGGTCCGCGTTGTCGGGATTCTGGTGCATTTTGAAGCGTAAGGGGGTGATCGTTTTGGATTCACGTCGTTGTTGTGAGGGTTCGTAGGTTTGGTCGATATCTTGCCGTCTTGCAATGAAGTCGAGTCCTTTCTCTCCCTCGGAATCTTTTACTTCCGTGCGATTTCGTGCGCGGAAGGATGCCCCACAAGAGATTCGTGTGTGATTGGGCGTACTTGCTTCTTTCGCGAGGAAAATTTTCACTCAGGGGCGAGGACTCCGCGTTATGGGGAGTGTGAAGGTCCCCATGCCGTGCTTGCGAGTCCTGTTATGGCCTCAGAGAAAATTCTGCGCTGTCGGTGGTCGACGTGCGCGGAAGCGTTGAATTGTCTTGTTTTGCCCTACACTACACTGGAATCTTATAAGATCTTACGCAAGCGGATCTTATAAGGGAGTCCACGCAACTCCTGGTGCGCAGCCTCCCGTGGGCGACCGTGGAAGGCCGCCCTTTAGAGGTTTGCTACCATATGTGATCTCAGGAGTGTAAAGGGCATGTTTTGGTAATATTAGGAACTAACGTAGACTAAATAAGTGGATAGCGGAGAAGACTGGCAGAACATAGCCGTATCCGTACCGATACACTAGGTCCAGGATCACACTAGGCTAGATCTCTTTAGTATATTAGGCTTACTTTTTCCGGTCTACCTCTTATTTATCTATCGATTTAAGTATCTATCGAAGACTATATTTCCTACTTATTAGTCGATACTTATCTTATATTATACTTTTATAACTATAGTACTCCTAATACTATATCATACTCCCTAAGATTTATAATATTAAAGTTAATAATCTTAAAGTAATCTCTAATAACTATTAGTAAGTCCGCTCTTATATATAATTCCTAGTCTAAGTCTCTCTTCGTTAAGACCGATAATTAGTTATAGTTATAGCTTCTCTACGCTTATAATTAAGTAATATATCTAATAATATAGGCTTATAAAGTTCTCTACTACTCTTAAGTCGATTATTATTAAGATTAGTTAAAGTATAATATTAGTAGTAATCCTTAAATATTATCTCTATACTATTACTATAAGGTATTACTTTTCTATATTTATTCTCTAGTTTCTATACTAGAGTCCTATATATTCTAGTTTCTAGTTAGGTATCTTTTCCTAGTATAGTAGCTTTAGCTCTAAGCTATAGTTAAGCTTTCCTTAGTAATAGATTATATAATTATTATTATAGTATCTAATTATAGCTCTAAGGTTATAATTAGGATATTATATATATCCCTAATATAAGTATTATATATTCTTATATAGATACTACTTATTATCTTATTATTATTATAGTTTTATCTCTTTATAGTAGATATCGTAAAGTTACTTAAGGAGATATTACTCTTTTTTATCTAGTAGTACTTTCTTATTAAGTAGTAACTATTAAAGTTATTATTAGGTTTACTAAATTTCTTTAGGAACGTTCCTTTTAATAGTAGGATTCCTAATATATAGCTTAAATAATTAATTAATAATATTATAGGCTCTTATAATCTTTTCTTATATCGCTTAAGTTCTATTTATAATTTCCTAGAGTTTATTACTAAGATATTAACTCTTAACTATCTTAGGGTCTTTATAAGACTATTTAGGTTTATCTATCTCTAGGAGTATAGATAGAGTTTCTAGGATCTCTTTAGTATCTAGGAATATAATAGGCGTTCTTAGGACTATTTTATTTATATCCTAGGAATTATATAATAATTCCTAGGAGATAATAGTATTCTAGGGACTATACTAGATCTATTCTTAACTCTTAATATTTTCCTAATCTATTACTAGGAAGTCTTCCTACTTATCCTAAGTAGCTTAAAGCTATTAGGGCCGGATCTTATTACTTTAGGTTATCTATAGTTATTATAATTTTAGCTTATCTATTTATCTTACTTATTTTATATTATTATATAGCTTCTTATATATATACGCCTAGTATTCTAGTTCTCTATAATTAAAATATAGATTATTATCTTTTCTTCTTTTCTATTCTTTAATAGAGAGCCTTACTATATTAAGCTCTATTAGTCTTAGTCTATAGGGGTTACTATACTCTCTTAGTTATTATTACTATTATCCTTATCTATCCTTATAGTAGTAGTATTAATAGATTACTAATCCTTAGCTATTCCTCTATTACTACTCTTATTATTAGAGCTTATATTTATAAAGTCGATTATTAAACTTAACTATAAGCTTAATTATTTTATATAGTTCCTATAGTCTATTAAACCTTATAAGTTTATCCTTTATATCTTCCTTAAGTCCTTAAAGATTTAGATATAGATATTATCGTCGAAATCGAGATATAAGATAATTTATTAGAACTTAGTAGTATATATACTAGCTAATCTAGTTTATTATAGTCGATTAAGTTATTATTCTACGGTTCTAGCGGCGTTAATATTACTAAAGGTTTATTTAAGTTTCTTTTTAAAGATCGTATAGGATATAAATATAGCCTTAGTAATATCTCTCTAGTTATTACGCAGTTTCTTATTAAATTCTCTAATATATAGTTTAAACTACTTAAATACTTATCTATATAGATAGGTAGAAGTATAAATAACCTTATTAGCTTCCTTATTATATCTAATAATATAGAGTTATATATCTATCTAAGTTAAGAAGGCGCGAAACTTAGTTTATTCGCTATAGTAGAACTTAGGCTTAGGTAGTTTAATAGTAGTAGCTCGCTAGCTCTACGCCTATATAAGTGATTTCTATAACTAGGAGATTATCTCTATAAATTACGCGTTAGTAGGTAGAGTAGGGTTTAATCTACTTAAAACGTTACTTATAGTACTATTATTATCTACTATAATAACTTTACTTTACGGTTTAAAAATAGGGTAATTAATATATTACGTAGTACCTACTAGTTACTATAAGTAGAGCTTAAATAGGTTATACTTACCTAGTTCTACTTTAAATCCTAAGAGTATCTTATAACTATACCGTTACTATACTAAGCCTTATATAGGCTTAGGTCCTTTTAAGTATCTTATAGGATATACTAGAGTATACGCTAAGTAAGTTAGTTACTAAGTATTACCACGAAGTAAGCTCCCCTACTTATAGGTTAGGTTATCTTAAAGGTAAACCGTAGAGTATAAAGTCTAAAGGTAGTAACTAAGTAATAATATATAATTAATCGCGAAGAACTAAATATATAATAGTAAAAGAGTATCCTTATATATCTAGCCCTTCTTATTAGTAATAAGTCGAGACTTATCGCTAATATATTAAGGCTTATCGCTAATAAGTTCCTACGCTAGTAATCCTATCGGTAATAGGATCTAGTTATATAGTTACCTAATTAGGTAGTTTATTATACTAGATAGTATCCGAGATATATATAGCTATATATATAGGATATTATCCGCTCTAAGGATATAGTATCCTTAATTACCCTAATTAATTACTAATCGTAGGTATATAAAATATCCTTTTATATAGACCTACTTTACTCCTAGGAGTACCTTTTCTATATAATCTTACTCCTAGGAAGTATATATATAATGCTCCTTATTAGTCGCACGTGACTCCTATAGGTATTGTCTTTCTTGCGGGTTTAGTTAGCTGTCGTTATCCCCCGCGGGTTTCTGACGGTCTGCCTCGTAACAGCTAGAAGATAAAACGGAGCTATATCTCTTTAAGTACTATAGCCCTAGAGAGAAGGCTAGCGTCTTAGAAAAGAGAGAGAGTTAGGGTTATATAATAGACTAGAAGAACGCCTCTAGTAGCTTATATAATTATATTATAGTAGATATCTACTACCTATTTAATATAAGCGCTAACCTTAGGCGCTCTATATAGCCTTTATATAGGCTTAGTATAGTCCCTATACTATACCTCTATCCTATATAGTAGTAATAGGAGAACGTAAGTGAATATAGCCTTCTAGAGAGAGGCTATAGAGAGGCTATATTTTATATATACTAGGGCCCGAATATACTAGGCTATCTATCGCGTAGCCGCCGCTCTAGCTTAAATATATAGCCTCTATATTATATAGTAGTTAAACTAGACCCTAAGCTACCTTAGCGCTAGCTATAAGTCTAGCGTTATAGTAGTAGCTAGATATATTATAAGAGACTTATTTATAACTACCGCTAGGTTATATATATATCTCGCTATAATAAAGTATATTAGCTCTAGCTTCTCTAGTATAAAAGCGACCTTATTCTATTCGCCCTAGTATAGGGCCTAATAGATATCTTTAGTAATTAAAGTCACGTTCTTATTAAGGGAATAAGAGACCCTATACTACGCTATATTATTAGTATAGCTAAATTATCTCTTTAGGTCCTATAAGATTAGGTTAGTAAGATATAGTAGGAAGAGGATAGGTAATAGAGATAAGCCTTATAGGGTACTATAGGCTATATTATAAAATAGTGTATATATATCTTTTAGCTATACTCTCGCGACTCTACTAGTAAGAAAGCTATTAATAAGCTAGGTTATCGCTTACGGCTAGCCTTAGTTAATAAAGCGCTATAGAAGTCTACGCTATAATAGCGCGTTAAAGACTCCTAGTATATCTATTATAATAAGAGTAATCTCCTTCTCTTATAACAGGGTAAACTTAATATTATATATTAGTAACGCTATAAGGTCTATGTTACGTTATCTCCTCTTGAGGCTATACTTAGGTTTATGCCTTAGGCCGTGGGGCCTAATTTGATTCTGCCGAAACGGCGGTCCTTCGGCGGTGAGTCGAAGGCCGTTCGGCAGCACAGCTGGAAGGAAGCGCTATATGCGCGTTACACGATCTCCCTATATCTTATTCTGTCGACGACGAATCGATCAGAGATTGGTGGTCTCTCGACAGGGATTCGGCGGGGAAGCCGGCCCGAATGCACGATCTCGTATTACCCCTCCTTTAGCTGAATCGGACTATATTGTGTGTGTCTTTGGCTATAGGGACGAATATATATTAAATAGCTCTAGAGAGTGAGCTCCTTAAGGGGATCCTTAAGAAATAGTCTTTAACTTAATTTAACTTAGTGCTTTCTCTCCTACCTAATTAACAGGCCTTCTACCCTATAAGTAGATACTATTATAAGTTCTGTTTCTTCTCTTTTAATTACCTAGGAGAAATAGCGCTAAGAACTCGCTCTCCTCCCTCTACTAAAGAGCTCTTAAATCCTCCTTAACTTATAGTAGAAACCCTAACTACTACTTAAGAGGAGGCGCTACCTATTAATCCCCTTACTAGTGAATCTAGTATCGACGCTAACCTCGCGGCTACTTAAGTAATAATTAAGAAGCTAGAGAGGCTTAAAGAACTTTAAGATAAGCTAGAGACCCTAAAGTCCTAGCTTAGCTATAGCGCGATCGGTATAATACTAGTAGGTTCCTACCGAAGCCCTTATAAATCCTCTAGTAAGGATAGGGAGATTAAGCTTTAGAATATTCCTATCTTTACCCTTAACTTTACGCTCTAATAGCGCTAGGAGTAGCTCCTTAATCTATAATAATAGTTCGAAGGAGTACCTATATAATACCATAATAGTCGATCCTAAATCCTCGGGGTACTTAGCTATATAGAGCCTATCTATCGGTAGAGATAGTACTAATATACTAACGAAAAGGGACCGACTCTCCCCCGAAACCCTAAGGATAACTAGCCCTACTTTAGGGACTAGACTCTTACCTTAATTAAGAATATAGCTAGCCTCGAGTCTAAGATTATAAGCTAGCTTGAAAGGGCCCGGTAGCTAAAGGATAAGGACTCTCGTGAATTCTATACGCGCCTAGATACCCTCGAGAGATACTTCCCTAGGTCTGCTAAGAAGGAAAAGGCTCTTACCTTCTTTACGAAACTACTCTATAATCTCTAAGACGAGATTCGTCGCTATATTATTCGACTACTAGAGAATCGCGAAGAGATAATTAATATCGTATATTACTTCTAGGACCTAAAAAAGTCGGAGTCGAACCGTAAGCGAAAACGTAACGAAACGACCGATAATCTACCCCGAAAAACGAACTCGGACCTAGCCTAGGGCTACTCTTAGAGGGGTTATAGAAAGGTAAAAGATATTCTAATTAGAAGCCTAGAGGATAGAAAGGAAATAACGAATCCGCCTTAAAGGATAACTTAAACCCTATTAGAGAGGATAGGAAACGTAACTATTACTATAACTATAATAGCGAAGAATACTACTCTAATAAATACTCTTACCTAAGAACGAAGGAACCTATTATTACGGTTTAAGCTATACGCTAGGGAAACGATAGCGAGACGGATTAAGTCCTACGCCTCCGTCTTAACTCCCTATAGTAGGAATCCGGTCTTACTTTAAAATATCGATCTCTATCTAGAACGGCCTCGAAATATTCGCGGATCTAGATAGCGGAGCTAAAGTCGACCTTATTAGCTACGAATTTATAAAGAAATATAAGTTCTAATAAGCTAAACTCGCTATATTACTAGTTACTAGTATTAAAAGACGATAAACTCCTAGTTATAGGGTATAGAAAATCCCGATAACTACTATCGACTTACGAGGGATTACCCGCCGATTTACCCGTAACTATATAGCTATCGACCGCGACTCTCGCCTTTATAGAAGTCCTGTACTCCTTTTAATAACTACTATCTATAACTATAATATCTATCTCGCCGGATACCTTAGGTAGTAGTAGTTTAGAACCTAATCTTACGAGCTTTTAACCCTAAAGAAATTCGCTAAGGTAGCTCGAAACTATACTTATATTTTCGCTATAGTAAAACTTCCGGAAGAAGTATATCTACTAATCGACCGAAACGATAACGAAATCCCTTCGAAACCCTATTAATTACCCCTAGAACTAGGCGACTTTCTTAATATATTCTCTTTAGAAAACTTAAAAACCCTACCCTAAATAGGTAGCTACGACTATACTATTAATCTTATTCTAAATATAATAGTCCCCTTTAGACTAATCTACCCCCTCTTATAAAAGGAACTCGCGGAACTCCGCTAGTATATCGACGAAAATATAAAGAATAGCTATATCCGCGAATTAAAGAGCTCTATAGGGGCTCCAATCCTCTTTATACTAAAGTCTAATAGTAGTCTACGTCTCTATATTAACTACCGGGGACTTAATAAGGTTTTAGTAAAGAATCGATACCTATTACCCCTAATTTCGGAGATTATTAACTAGATCTCTAGCGTAAAAGTCTTTAGTAAGATTAATATTTAAGACGCCTATTATTAAATTTATATTAAGGAGGGTAATAAGTAGAAAACTACCTTTAGAACCCGCTATAGGCACTTTAAGTATACTATTATACCCTTTAGGCTTACGAATACGCTAGTAACCTTTTAGAACTATATCTACTTAGCTCTTTATAATATTCTTAATATCTTTACGGTAGCGTACCTTAATAATATCTTAATCTTTTCGGTAGACCGCGACTCCTATATAAATCACCTTAGATAGGTACTCTAACGCTTAAGGAAAGTAGGCCTCTACACGAAACTAAGTAAGTACGCCTTCTACTAAGATAAGGTTAAATTTCTTAGCTTCGTTTTATCGGCTAGGGGCGTTTCGATAGACCCTTAGCGGGTTATCGATATCGCTTTATAGGAGATCCCTAAGATATACTAGGATATCTAGGTCTTCTTAGGATTCTATAATTTCTATCGTAGGTTTATTAGAAATTATTCGCGGATTACCCTACTGCTTACGTTACTACTTAAGGGGAGTAAAAACGGACGAAAGCTAGGGAAAGTTAACTTAACCTTTCGCGAAAGGATCGCGTTTCGTTATCTAATCGTAGTATTTTAGTTAGCCCCGCTTCTACGGTATTTTAACCCGTCGAAGCCGATTCGCTTAGAGACCGACGCGTCTAACGGAGCGATAGCTAGAATCCTCTCTTAACCTAATAAGGATAGAGTATAGTACCTAGTAGCTTTCTAGTCGCGGAAGTTTAGCGGGGCCGAGACCCTATATAGGATACCGGATTAGGAGCTATTCGCTATCGTTTACTCGTTTAAATAGTAGCGATACTATCTAGAGGATAGCACTTACCTAATTAAGGTATTTTTAGACTACTTAAACCTTTAAGCGTTTATAAAATAGCTATAGCTAAATAGGAGATAGGCTAGATAGTATCTCTCCCTTACTCCCTTTAACTTTATAATAAAATATCGCGCTAGGAAGAGTAATCCCGTAGATAGACTCTCTTAGCGTTAGCTCCTAAGTAACTATAAGGTTAACTTAATCTTACTATTAAGTAGCCGGATAGCTCGCGGATTATAGGCGACTAATTACCGCTCTATTATAGTCTAGTCGCTAACTATAAGTACGCTTACCTTAAATATCCTACGCTTCGAAGAAAACGAAGGTAGTAATAAATCGGTTAGTATAACCGATTAGGGGGAGCTTAGATATACGCGTTAGCTCCCTAATATATAAGTATAGCCTACTTATATCTCTAAGTAGGTATACCTTACCGAGATAGGTATAGACCTTAAGGAGCTTATTAGGTACTTATAGCGCGAAGACCTAGAAACTTAGCGCTAAAAAGCCGCTATAGAGTCGTCGACTCTAGGGTATAAGGGCTAGAGTATAGGACCTAAGGGTCTTTTACGATTTACGAATCGTATATATATCCCCGCGGGGAGTAATCTTAGAAATAAACTACTAAGTATTTACTATAATAACCCCCTTACTAGCTATTTTGGCTAAACGCGGACCCTTAAGCTAATAAAAAGGAAATATCACTAGCTAAATCTCTACTAAGACGTCGTCGAATATATCTAGAATTACTAGGTCTATTAGGGTATTACCGTAAAGAGGTATAAGCCTTATAGAGAATTATAACCGCTCCCGATTCTAATAAGGCTATAGAGTAAGATCTTAATAGACTTTATTACTAGCTTACCGCCGGTACTTCTTAACGAGAAAGAAGTCGATATAATTTTAGTTATCGTTAATAGGTTCACGAAATACTTACTATTTCTTCCCGTTTCGTTAATAATTATAGCTATAGAACTTACTAAGTTATTCTACCGTTATATCGAACTCGTTTTTAGATCTCCTAAAGGTATCGTCTCGGACTATAGTTCCTTATTTACTAGTAAATTCTAGTTAAACCTCTATTACCTTACCTACGTACGCCTCTATCTCTTAATAGCGTTTTACCCCCTAAACTAATAGCTAAATAGAACGTATAAACTAGACCCTCGAATACTATCTATAGTACTTTACCGGAGAGGAGTAGGTTACCTAGCTAAAGCTACTCGTAACTATCTAGTATATATATAATAACGCTATAAATATAATAACTAGCGTAAGCCTCTTCGAAGCACTTATAGGCTACTTACCTAACTTCTAGTAATATCTCGAGGGTAAGACTTCCTATAGAGAGGTCCTAGTAGTATCCGTACGAATTAAGAAGCTTAACGAACTCTATCTAAGGCTATAGAATTATTAGCGAAAGGTAGCTAAATCTATAGTAAAATATTATAATAAGAGTTATAAACCGATATAGTTTAATAGGGGAAACCTTATCGGCCTCTTAACGAAGAACCTTTAACTTAAGGGGAGTAGGAAGTTACTACCCCGCTTTATTAGACCGTTCCGAGTCTTATAGTTAGTCGGTAAGTAAGCTTACCGCCTAAGCTTACCCTAATAATATAACCGAATCTATAATATCTTCTATATATCTCTTCTCGAGCTATAGCGGAAACCTACTCGAGAGGATAGCGAATCCCTACTAATACCCGACCTCGAAGATAAGGATAAATATAAAATTAAGGAAGTACGCGATAAGAAGCAAATTAGGAACGAACCCTACTTCCTAGTTAAATAGAAAGGCTAGCCCTCTAAATATAACTAATAGATTCCCTAAGAAGATATAGTAAACGCTACTAAAGCGATTTAGTCCTATAGGAAATAGCGAGATAAAGGTAAAATAGGAGGCTATAAGGATAGCGAAATACTACTAAAGATAAAATAAGTAACTATAGGATCGACGCTAACTAAGCACCGATAAGATAGTACTACTTAGATCTCTTCTACCTTAAAGAGAAAATTATCTATTAAATTCTCTACTAGCTTATTAGGTTCTATATCGCTCTTACCTATAGCCGCGGACTTATCTATAATCTCCTACTAGGTATCACGGGCTACTATCGAAATACGGCTAATAAAAGCTAGTTTTCCCTACGCCTATAAGATAAATCTATTATTACTAGGAAGTAGGCGTAGAAGTTTCTTCGATCGGAACTCCTTCTACGCCTCTAGGCCCGCTCCGGCTTCTAGAGGAAGGATCCCTACGAGCTTAGAACGATAAGCTATAAGAAGCGCGTTATACTAACTCGAGGTTTTCTACCGGAAGGGTAGTTAATAAATACTAAAACCTATAGAATATTAAATATACCTTAACCTTACCCTTATTCCTAGTAAGGTTATTCTCTTTCCGATATACTAGCTCTATACCGTCGAAATAGTTATAAAGATCTACTAAGGCCTTAGCGACTTCTAACCGAACTACCTACGGGAAGGGCTATTCTAGGAGGTTATCTTTCTTATCCGGATCGACTATATTATCCTAGAAACGAACCTTTATCTATCTTAGGATTACGGCTAAATTATAAGTATCTCTTAATATCGCCGTTATAGCCTACCTTACGAGTTAGTTCGAACTCTATACTAGGTTAGCGAAACTTACCGGAATATATATTATAGCTCTACCGGAACACTATTAATAAGTAATAGAAGCCTTAGCGTCGAGGATATAATTAATCTTAAGGGGCGTATCCGTAGTCGCGTTAAAGTTCTTTACTAAGGTCCAGAGATACTTTATACACTAAAAGTGTTTCGGTTTAATCGGGACTATATAGATCGCGTATATTTAAGGAGGTATCGTTAGGTTATCGATACTTACTCGGTAGAGAGAAGATAATAAAAGGGCGAGTAAAGATTAGGAAGAGAACTAAAGTAGCTAGAGGATACTAGAATAAGAGAATCTGCTTTCTTTATTTATCTATATATACCCCGCCTTATACTCCTCTATCTATAATTAGCTACTTAGCTAGCCTATTACCTCGCTACTATTAGCGCGCCTCTTTATTTAAACTACTACTTAAGGGTAAGCGACCCTTAGAGGGGGGATAAATTATTACGTTATCTCCTCTTAAGGCTATACTTAGGTTTATGCCTTAGGCCGTAGGGCCTAATTTAATTCTACCGAAACGGCGGTCCTTCGGCGGTAAGTCGAAGGCCGTTCGGTAGTATAGCTAGAAGGAAGCGCTATATACGCGTTACACGATCTCCCTATATCTTATTCTGTCGACGACGAATCGATCAGAGATTAGTGGTCTCTCGACAGGGATTCGGCGGGGAAGCCGGCCCGAATACACGATCTCGTATTACCCCTCCTTTAGCTAAATCGGACTGTATTGTGTGTGTCTTTGGCCATAGGGACGAATGTATGTTAAATAGCTCCAGAGAGTGAGCTCCTTAAGGGGATCCTCAAGAAACAGTCTTTGACTCAATTTGACTTGGTGCTTTCTCTCCTACCTGATTAACAGGCCTTCTACCCTGCAAGTAGATACTATCACAGTCTATCGCTATTTATCTTAGTAGCGCCTCTCTATACTATAGGCTAAGGACCCTATATATAAGGATAGTCTAGGTAATATAGTAGGCTATAGTCCTCTCTAGCCCCTTCGAGATATATAAGAGAAGAGTAATTAGCCTCTATAACTATATACTAGATCTATCCTACTTCCTAACCTTAGGAATTATTATAACCTCTACTTTCTTCTAGTAGTAAGGAAAATAGCTAAGGTCTAGATACTTACTATAAAGGCTATATAGCGGGCCCTTAACTAAGTCCTAGTATACCTTTAGTAGATATATAGTAATATAGTCTATACCTAGAGAGATACTTAATATACTAATAGTATTATACTCTATCTCCTCTACTATAAGAATATTACCCTAGGGAAAATATTCTCTATTAGGAGCCTTAGCTAGATCCTCTAGTAGGTTATCCTCCGCGGAGAACTAGCTAAGTATATACTATCGAAGGGCCTCTACTTTCTTAAGTTTACCCTTTAGGTACTATCTATCTATTACTAAAGAGAGGGAGAGAAGGCTTAGCGTAAGCTTAAGCTATTATATAATATTATATAGATTATAGTCGCTTTTAGCGCTATTAATAATATTCCGCTAGTAGTTACGCTTAGCCTACCTAACCTATAAGAGATAGGCCTAGCGATCGGTATTATCCTAAATCGCTAACTATATATATTAGGTAGTATAGTAGTCCTCTATCTACTATAGGGCTACTTAGCCTAGGTAGTCTAGCTTATTAGCTACCTTTAGCTTATCCTAGAAGATCCCTCTAAAATACTCTATATAGTAGTCTAGCTAGTCCTTAGTCTTAAGGTCCTAGGCTAGGCTAAGAGCGGCTATCCTAGCTATAATAAGACTAGAGAGTCGCTCTAGCTCTAAGTTAGGGACCCTAAGATAGAACTACTCTAGTAGCGCTTAGTCCCTACCTAGAATAAGGGTAACTAGGGTCTTATAGTCTAACCCTATATATAGGTCCGGGCGTACTACTATAATAGCGAAGGGGATATTAGAGAAGGATAAGTCTAGTATATATCTAGCTTTATAGGTAAAGGTCCTAGTATCCCTAATAAAGTCTATACTACTAGAGACTAACTATACTATAAGCTCTATATCTCTATATAGGCTCTCCGCGCTAGGCTTAAAGAGATTATACCTTATATTAAAGTCGTCCCTAATAAGGTATCTCTATAAGGGCGTAAGGTTTATAATATAGTTGATAATAGGGTTAGAAGTCGGCTAGTAATAAGTATTAAGGATATCGATACTATTAATATTTACCTAGAGTAGATCCTAGAAGTAGATTAATAATATCTATTAGGCGTAGAGACCCGCACTCTTCCTAATATAGGTTAATACCTATAGCCGTTAGTTATATAGGTCCTTAGGAGGGGAGCCCTATTAGTTAATAAGGATAAAGTACTAGTAGATAGGGTAGTTAGAGGTCCTTATATAAGGGAATATAGTAGGTTCCTATATATATAGAACGTTATAGTAAGAGTTAAAAGTAAGTTAGAGTATAGCGATATATATAGATAATATATAGGCTACGTTTATCTAGTAGACCTAGAGATCCTTTAAGCGGTCTTTATAGTAGGAGCTATAGTACCTTACTAGGCTTCCTAATATTAAGAAGGGGTATTAGCGTTATTAAGTATCTTACTAGCTACTAAAGTCTATAAGAGTACGAAGATATTATATCTAATCTAGAAGGTTATAGTAGCCCTTATAGATCGCTACCTAGTAGTTATTTAGAAGTCCCTATCCTTATCTTACTTAGGTGTAGTCTATAGCTAAGAGGGAGTAGGGTCTACTTACTTAATATTAGGGCTTATAGCGTATATCTCTCTCTTCTTCTTCTAGTTAGCCCTAGCCGCTAGTTCCTAAAGGATAGGAGTACCTTTAAGTTACGCGTTAGTAGCTATCTTATCCTATTAGTCCTAGTACTTTATAATATAATACTAATCCCTATACTTCCGGATCGTAGCTAGCTAGGCCTATATAGGATAGACCCTATAGCTATTAACTATCTTTAGCGTAGTAGGGTAGATATTATATAATACTAGGAAGAGGCTATAGTAGTTCGTATAGCGAGCCTCCTTTACGTAGTTCGCCCTAACTAGGCTATTATAGGAATCTATACGATCCCTATAGTTTAAGTAGCGCGCTATTCTAGTATAGGATAGGGAATAATAATAGCCCTAGTAGTCTAGGTTATATCTAGTAGATAGGGGTCGTTTATCGATAAGTCTTAAGTTATCCGATATACTAAATAACTAGAAGGGCTAGATAGAGGATAGGAAGGATATAATCTAGGTCGTACGATCTATCTTAGGATTTAGGCTATATTAGGAGGGTTAGTAATTAATAGGTATCTAGCTAGTTTAGGCCTTTGCCTTATCGTTAATTAGCTTATTAGTAAGGATCGCAGTACTATCGAATAAGATAACCGAGCTTAGTACTATAGGGACTATATAGTTATACTACTTCTATAGTAGCTATACTATAGTAGCGTCGAGGATAGTATATACTACTATAGAATACTCTAGAATTAGATCCTAAGTCCTTTAGTTAGTATAGGTAACTACCTAGCTAGTATAGATATATTTAATACGTAGGATTACTATCGTTAATAAGAGACTAAGTACCGCCTTATAGATAGCTTAGTAGGTTATATATAGCTCTATATAAGTAAGTAAGCGTTCTAGTATAATTAAAATATAACGATCCTTACGTCAGTTAGTTAAGGCTATAGAGCTACTATAGATAGAGGGCGTACTATATATTAATTAGCTAGCGTAGCTCGGTAGGATAGAGTTAAGTAGATTTTAGGGGTCTATAGCTACTATTACCTATAAGATAGATTTCGCCCTAGAGGAGGAAAACTAGCTATAGACTTAGAGGGAGACAAAGTTATTCGTACTAGCGTAGTAAGTAATAGATATAAATTATATAAACTAGCTATTAATAGAGTAAGTAATATTACGCCTATCTAGCTACTTATATAAGGCGACTAGCTGGTCGATACTAGCTATAATCTTTACGAGGACCTTACGCTAGAGTTATATCTAGCGCTTCTACTCGTCGAGCTAGAGATAGAGAGCGTTAGCGAAGGAGTCTAATATACTAGCACCTTCAGAGCCGGAGATAGTATAAAGCCTTTCTTAGGGCGTATTTTCTTTATAGCATAGAAGTTAGAGAGGAGATTCCTAGTAGGCGCGTAAAATCGCTATTTTATAGCTCGCTAGGGAGCCGTAGTAGTGTGACTACCGCTATAACCACTCTTTCTATAGCAAAACACGGTTGGAGGTAGTCAAAGAGGACGTAGGAGTTACTTAGAAGCGTTCCTAGAGTGTTTCTAGATAAATTAAGGTGCCTAGGAGGCCTTTTTATAAAGGTACCCCTAGGTTAGAAATATATATAAAGGTATAGTAACTAACGTAGAAGGCCCTAAGCGACTATAAGAAGTTAATTACTAGTAAAGATTATTAGCTTACTAGTATATACCTAATCCCTTCGTAAACCTAGGAATAAAAAATAGAGAGAAGCATATATAAAGTTAGTAAAAGTTACTAGTAATAAAGAGAAATTTACTAGTAAGCTTATATATAATTTTTAACTATAGTATTTATTACGACTATCGCCTGCTAGTATATTAAGAGTATAATGTAGGAGGTCTCTATAAGTCTATAAGAGGATCCCTTAAGGCTTATAGGAGGATTCCCTAAGGCTAACGGGAGGATCCTATAAGATCCGTAGGAGAACTCTAGGAGGTCCCGTAACCTACCCGGAGTTATCTAACCTATAGTAGGACTTAGGTAAATCCCTTTAGGATAGACTTAGAGCTCTTTAGCGATTAGTCTAAATATAATAGTACCCTATAGAATTCCTTTACTCTAGTTCTTATACCTTACCGGACCTTACTAGGCCCTAATATTCTAATCGCTATATTTAATTAAACTAGACTATTAGAACTAAGATAGTATTAGCTACTTATCCTACTTAATATAATATCTCTAGTAGCTCTCTAGCCTAGGAGGCTACTATAGGAGGATAATAAGAGAAGTCTTAAAATACTATAGGAGACTATTAAAATAAACCTTAGGTATAAGTAGAGACTACTACTACTTATAAGGAGGATAATAACCCTTATATAGTATCTCTTTAGGGAGAGCTAGAGGAAAACTTAAATATACTATAAGAGGATATCCCTAATATAGTAGATAGCTTTAATAACCTTAACTTAGATAAAAGAGAACTCGAAACCCTTAGAGAGTACTTAGTACTTACTAATAAGAGAGCTAGAATCCTTATCTAACTCCGTGACTAAGCCTAAAAAGTAGTAATCCTAGAAGTAGAAATAAAAGAGTCTATTAAATCTTAATAATATATCTCTAAATCTATTAAGGCCTTATCTATAGATAGTAGAATAAGGCTAATATAACCCGCTTTCTTAATTATTTTATAAGAAAATACTCTAAACGTTACCCTAATAAGCTAAGAGATATATAAACCCTAAATACTAAATAATATAATAGTCTTTAGAGCTATAAGCTCTAGAGAGTATAACCTATTTAAGTTAAAGTAAGAGATATTCTAGAACTACTATCCTAGCTAATTTTATAATAACTAATATAAGATTAACTAAGTAACTAAATTCCTATCTAATAAAGTTAACCTAATATAGATAGAATATTATAAGAATAATCTAAATATAGAATTTATATAAGTTATCTTAAAGACTTAGGCCCTATTATAAGTAATAGACCTTATTAAGATATAATATAAAGCTAAATAGGACTAATAGTAGATAATCTAGAAATAGACTTAGGATATCTATATCTATACCCTAAAGCTAACTAGAATCTATAACTAGCTTAAAGAAACTCCTAGTTAATAATAAAGAATCGATAGGCTATAGATAGGAATTCTTAAGGATATTTAGTTAGAAGCTAAGAGATTCCTAGAACCTACTTCTAATTAATAAGATATCTAGATAGTATTCTATAACTAGATTAAAAAGGATATACTAATATATATAATAGTCTTATAGGAAGCTAAGAGGAACTAGTAGGATAGTATATTAGGTAATAATAGCACTAATAGCGCTAGTAAGAAGCCTAAATATAGCTAAGGACTACTAAGAGAGGGCTAGAAGGATAACTAGATAAGTAGTAATAGTAATAGAAGAGATTAGAACTCTCCTAAAAGGATATAGTTAGATAATAGGAAAGAATATTACTTTTATAAGAAGCCTAGCTATATAGCTAAGGACTACTTTAAGAGGATTATAGTAGAAGATATAAACTTAGTAGATCTAAAAAAATAGTAGATCTAGAATTATAGGCCGCTATAGTACTAGGGTATATCCTTACTAATATAGTATAGATAACTACTAATACTATTAAGTATAGTATACTAGTTATAGAGAAGCCTAAAGCCTTAATAGAGATTACTAGGACTCTAATAGATAGTAGTATAACCTAGAGCTTTATTAGCTAGAAGTAGGTAAAAAAGACTCTAAAGGATCTACTAATAGTAAGTATCTAGCTTATAGAGACTATAGATAGATATAAGATCCTATTATATAGTAGTTAAGAGATCGAGCTAAGACTAACTAATTATAATAGGACCTACTAAATAGTTTATATCTTATATAAGATAATTAATATAAAGATCTATAACCTAATCCTAGGGATAGACTAGCTATAATTAGTAAATCTAGATATTAATTAACTAATTAATACTTAGGTCTACTATAATAAGAAACTGCTAAAGATTAAAGTCCTATCCCTAGAAAAGTTTAAAGAAGTAGCCTAATTATAGAGTATTTTTAGATAATTATATCTAGAGCCTAATAAGCTCCTAAGTAAAGCCCTAATAAGACTAAGGATAATATAGAGAGTAAAGGATAACGCTAGAGTATCTATAGAGCCTAATAGAAGTAATACTAGAGTATCTATAGAGCTTAATAAGCTACTCTTATATTACTAAGATTTATTAGTAATAGCTAATAAAGAGGGTATAATAATCTTTCTAAAGTACTCTAAATATAATTATACTATTAATCTAATCCTAGGAATAGAACTCTTATAGAAGTTAATCTATCTATTATTCTATAAGAAGCTATAGATCCTAGATAAGTATATTAAGAATATATACTATAAAGAGTAGATAAGAGAATCTAAGAGCCCTATAGAAGTACTTATCCTCTTTATACTAAAGAAGGATAATAAGCTTAGGCTCTATATAGACTATAGAGGATTAAACGTAATTACTATCAAGAACTATTATCCTCTATTATTAATTAACGAATCCCTTATAAGACTCTCTAGGGTAAAGATCTATACTAAACTAGACCTATATGATATCTACTATAGGATCTATATTAAGAAAGGAGATAAGTAGAAGATAGCCTTTAGAATATACTATAGTTACTTTAAATATACTATAGTTACTTTAAATATACTATTATACTCTTTAGCCTTACTAATACTCCTACTACTTTCTAGGTATATATTAATAGAGCCCTTATAGATCTTATTAATATAGATCTAGTAATCTACCTTAATAATATCCTAATCTATTTAGATAATATTAGAAGCTATATATAGGCTATTAGCATAGTCCTATAGTAGCTAATTAACTAGAAGTTATTTATTAAATTATCTAAGTATATATTCTATATAGACTAGATAGAGTTCCTAGGCTTTATAGTATCCTATAAAGGCGTAGCTATAGATCCTATATAGGTAAAGATAATCCGCTAGTAGCTAAAGCTAACTTATATCTTTAATATCTAATAATTTATTAGATTTATAAACTCCTATAGGAGATTTATTATATATTAGATATTAGTTAGTAGAGCGCTTAATAGCCTAATAAGAGGTATTAATATAATAAAGAAGGGAAAGAATAAGCGCTAGGATAGATTTATACTTACTCTAGAGACCGCTAAATCCTTCTAGAAGATTAAAGATATATTCTAGAAGGCCTTATTACTAGCGTACTTTAATACCTTACTTAAGATAATACTAGAGATAGACTCTTTAGGAGAAGCTATTTACTATATTATATTATAGCTATATCCTAATAGATATTAGTATCTTATTATATTCTACTCTAGGAAGATAATATTAGCTAAGAAGAACTATTAGATAGATAACTAGAAGATACTAGTGTTACGGACCTCGAGTGCCTGAGGGCCGCAGCAGATGGAGGGGCAGCCGAGAGCTAACCATTCCCTAGGCAGCACCGCGCTAGTGAGGTCACGTGCGTTTCGGTATACTCAGCTAGGCCCCGAGGGCCCTAAGAAAGAAACACTTCGGAAGAGGAGCCAGATTCGGCCTGCGACTAACCGTGCCAACGTATACTCTATTAGTGGAGTTAACGGTTAATAGGACGCGGGAATCGGCCACTGATCTACCGGCACTAAGATCGTACTCTAGGAACGAGGGACCGGTAAATCCCTACGCGACTACTAGGGTATATAGATAGGTATACCGGAAGGTCTACTGGAACTAGTGTTCTAGTATACCATAATTTATACCTATCGATATACTGTACTATAAGGGACTAGGTATATAAGGACGCTCTTTTACTATTATATATTTAGTTCTTCGCGATTAATTATATATTATTACTTAGTTACTACCTTTAGACTTTATACTCTACGGTTCACCTTTAAGATAACCTAACCTATAAGTAGGGGAGCTTACTTTATAGTAATACTTAGTAACTAACTTACTTAGCGCGTACTCTAGTATATCCTATAAGATACTTAAAAGGACCCGAGCCTATATAAGGCTTAGTATAGTAACGGTACAGTTATAAGATACTCTTAGGATTCGAAGTAGAACTAGGTAAGTATAACCTATTCGAGCTCTACTTATAGTAATATAGAGACTATACGTAATATATTAATCGCCCTATCTTTAAACCGTAAAGTAAAGTTATTATAGTAGGTAACGATAGTATCTCTAAGGGGAAGACCCCTACTAAGGCACTAGCGCCGGAACTCGATTCTAACGATAAACGCGATAATAAGATTCGGAACCTTAAGGTAATTATAAAGGAGCTTTAGAATAATCTAAATCTCCTAGGAGATAATTATAACGAATATATAACTAGTATAAAGGACTACTTAGAGTAACTCTATACTTAAGTCGTCGCTTTAGTACTAGTAACTTCTATCGGAGCGCCTAAGCTTCTAAAGGCCGAGACCTTTAACGGTACTCGATATAAGTTACGCGGATTCCTAACGTAGATAGATATTTATATCGACGTTAATAAAGGACGACTCTTTACGGAAGGAAGTAAAGTTATCTTCGTGTTAGCCTACCTATAAGGGTAGGCCTAAGATTAGCTTAAACCCTATATTCGTGAATACTACGAAAAGGCTAATAACGAATAGTCCTTAACCACGTAAGCTATTTTTAGTAGTTATACTATATTTAGGTAGTACCTAGAACGTACTTTCGGCGATATTAACGCTAAGAAAACCGCTAAACAAAAGCTAAAGCGCCTTCAATAGATAGGCTTAATATCGACCTATATAGCCGAATTTATATAACTCGCCGCGATACTTTAATAGGATAACTATGTACTAATCCTATACTACGACGACGGACTTAAGTCTTATATTAAGAACGAGTTAGTACGAATTAATAGACCGGAAAGCTTAAAGAAGCTTATCGACTTTATAGTACGAATTAATAATCGTTACTACGATTAGTAAATATAGAAAAAGGAAATCGAAGGATAGCGACGAGGTAACGGCTAATTATTATACTATTATTACGATAAACGACCGAATCGACCTAATAGGGATAGCGACCCCTATAGACCGAAACTAATAGAGCTCGATATAGCGAGACTCCCTACCGAAGAATAGAAAAGAAGAAAAGATAATAACCTATATTTTAATTATAGAGAACTAGGATACTAGGCGCGTATATATAAGAAGCTACGCTATAACGCGAAACGAGTAAAATAGGTAGATAAGCTAAGATTATAATAGTTATAGGCGACCTAAAGTAATAAGGTCCGGCCCTAGTAGCTTCGAGCTACTTAGGATAAGTAGGAAGACTTCCTAGAGATAGATTAGGAAAATATCGAGAGTTAAGGATAGATCTAGTATAGTCCCTAGAATACTATTAACTCCTAGGAATTATTATATAATTCCTAGGATATAGGCGAAACGGCCCTAGGAACGCTTACTATATTCCTAGATACCGAAGAGATCCTAGAAACTCCGCCTATACTCCTAGAGACGGATAAACCTAAATAGCCTTACGAAGACCCTAAGGTAGTTAAGAGTCGACGCCTTAGTAATAAACTCTAGGAAATTATAAACGGAACTTAAGCGGTATAAGAAAAGATCGTAAGAGCCTACGACGTTATTAACTAACTATTCGAACTATATATCAGGAATCCTACTATTAAGGAGAACGTTCCTAAGGAAATTTAGTAAACCTAATAACGACTTTAACGGTTACTACTTAACGAGGAAGTACTACTAGATAAAGAAGAGTAATATCTCCTTAAGTAACTTTACGACGTCTACTATAAAGGGATAAAACTATAATAATAATAGGATAATAAGTAGTGCCTATATAAGAATATATAATATTTATATTAGGGATATACGCGATACCCTAATTATAACCTTAGAGCTATAGTCGGATATTACGATAACGACTATATAACTTACTACTAAGGAAAGCTTAACTATAGCCTAGAGCTAAAGCCGCTACGCTAGGAAAAGAAACCTAACTAGAAACTAGAATACGCGGGACTCTAGCACGGAAACTAGAGGATAAATATAGAAAAGTAATACCTTATAGCGATAGCGTAGGGATAATATCTAAAGATTACTACTAATATTATACTTCGACTAACCTTAGTAATAATTAACTTAGGAGTAGTAGGAAACTTTATAAGCCTATATTATCGAATACGCTACTTAATTATAGGCGTAGAAAAGCTACGACTATAACTAATCGTCGGTCTTAATAGAGAGAGACTTAGACTAGGAATTATATATAAGAGCGGACCCTTACTAATAGTTATCGGAGACTACTTTAAGATTATTAACTTCGATATTACGAATCTCGGGGAGTATAATATAGTACTAGGAGTACTATAGCTACGGAAGTATAATATAAATATTAACTAGTAAGTAGGAAATATAGTCTTCGATAGATACTTATATCGATAGATAAGCGAGAGATAGACCGGAAAAAGCGAGCCTAATACACTAAAGAGACCTAGCCTAGGGGAAATAGGTACTTATAAAAACCCTTATAAAGGCGAACTTAAGAGGAGTTTTCGGCTAGGAGATAGGCTTAATAGGAGAGATATAGTCGATATTAGCGTTATCGCTACCTCGGAATAGCGATCGGATATAATAGATAACGAATTACGAGATTATATCCTTATCGACTACGATAAAAAGACCCTCTATATAATAGGAATACTAGAGGAAGAATATAAGATCCCTAAGGAATATATAGAATTCTAGGATATATTTACGCTACTATCGGATAGTAAGCTACTAAAGTATAGTCTATTCGACTATAAGATTAAGATTAAGGAAGGAGAAGAACCGAAGTTTATACCTATATACCTACTATCGTAGAAAGAGTTAGCGATACTATAGGAGTATATTAAAATAAATCTTAAAAAGGGATATATTAGAAAATCGATATTACCGGTAGGATATCCGATCTTATTTATACCTAAGAAGGGAGGAGACCTTCGGATATATATAGACTATCGATAGCTTAACGGTATTACTATTAAGGATCGATACCCGTTACTATTAATTAATAAGATTTAGGATATTATTTAAGGAGCGAAGTTCTTTACTAAATATAATATTACTAACGTATATAACTAACTTAGAATTAAGGAAGGAGATAAATAGAAAACGGTATTTAGAACTAAATATAGATACTTCGAATATCTAGTTATACTATTCGGACTCACTAATATACCGGTATCGTTTTAACGATTTATCTTCACCGTTTTAGAAGAATACCTCGATATCTTTATTATTATATACCTTAACGATATACTCGTGTTCTCTAAAACCGAAGCCGAATATATCGAGTATAATAAGAAAGTATTATAGAAACTAAGGGAAGCTAAGGTTATACTTAAACTTAAGAAGTATAAGTTCTATATTTAAGAAATAAGCTTCCTCGGATATACTATTAGCCTAGATAGGCTAGGAATAGAAGACGATAAGGTTAAGGCTATTCTCGACTAGCTAACGCTAACCTATATTAAGGACGTTTAGAGTTACCTTAGATTAGCTAATTACTATCGTAAACTTATGCTATAGTTTTCGAAGTACGCGTTAGGACTCTATCGATTCACTAAGAAAGGAGTACCGTTTAAATAGGATAATAAAGCGGAAAAAGCGTTCTAAGGACTTAAGGACCTATATCGATAATAGTTAGGGAAAGTAATTATTGTAATCTTTAACTATAATATACCTATTATTATAGAAACCGATATATCGGATTTTACGCTCGGAGTATAACTTATATAACTAGGAGAAGACGGTAAGCTTAGACCTATCGCCTTCTAGTCTCGGAAAATAATCTTAGTAGAGCTTAACTACGACGTTTATAATAAGGAACTACTAGCTATAGTATTAGTATTCTAAGTCTAGTAGGCTTACCTAGAAGGAGTAAAGTATACCGTGATTATTAGGATAGATTACTATAACCTTACCTACTTTATTATAACGAAGAAACTTACTTAACGATAAGCTAGATAGGTAGAAACCCTAGCCTAATACGACTTTAAGATCGTCTACTATAAAGGAATAGAAAATATAGTCGTAGATACGCTTAGTAGACGACTAGATTACGAAATCGGAACTAAGGAAGTAGTACCTACTATCCTTACTATAAATAGCGAAGGAGATATTATTTATAACTACTAAATCCTCGTAGTAACTAGCGAATTATAAAACGACGAATAGCTTAAGAAGATTCGAGAGGCTACTAGTAAAGAATAATCGATCTAGAATATCTTAGATAATAATACTATACTAACCTAGGATAGCTTAGTCCTAATCTATAGCCTAGTATATATTCCTAGGAACCTTTAGAATAAGATTATTAAATTATATTATAACGAACTAATATAAGGATATTTCGGAATCGAGAAAACGATAGAGAAAATATCCCGAAATTACTATATCCTAAGTATATATAGAAAAGTCAAAAACTATATTTAATAATATAACTCGTGCTAACGGAATAAGCTAGTATAATACGTACTATATAGAGAAATAAGGATATCAGAGATACTAACGCGACTATAGGAATAGATTACGATAGACTTTATCACTAAACTACCTATTTCGGAGGGTAACGATATAATTATAGTAGTCGTAGACCGACTTACTAAATACGCGTATATAATCCCGATAATAGAAAAGATCGATACTAGGACTATAGTAAACCTATTACTTAGATATATATTCGCTAACTATAGAATACCGAGTAAGATTATCTCGGATAGGGATAAGCTATTTATATCTAATATATAGTAGTTATTCGCGGATCTAATAGGTATTAAGTATAGACTCTCTACGGCCTACTACCCGTAAACTAATAGATAGACCGAACGAGTTAACTAGACCCTCGAATAGTACCTACGATACTACGTGAACTTCTAGTAAGATAACTAGATAGGACTATTACTAATCGTATAGTTCGTATATAATAATATAATATACGCGATAACTAAAGAAACGCCGTTCTTTGTAAATTATAGGCTAAATCCTATAATCGTCGGAGAACCGATCGGCGAATACTTAGTAGTAGAATCTTCTAGATTACTAGTTAACGAACTAAAATAGCTATACCTTTAGCTATTAAGAGATATCGAGTTTCTAAATATATATATAAAGTTTTACTACGACTAATCGCGCTAGGAGGCGCTAGATTTTAAAAGGGGGGAGAAAGTTTACCTTTTACGACGTAATATTCGTACTAGATAACCTAGTATAAAACTCGACTATCTTAAACTTAGACTATTCGAAATCGATAAAAAATTAGGACTAGTTAATTATCGCTTAAAACTACTAGATAGTATATAACGTATCTATATAATATTTTATGTCTTATTACTAGAAAAAGTACCCTAAAACGCTAAAATCGCTACTAATATTAAAATCGAGGAAGAAATAGAGAACGAATATAAAGTTAAGGCGATACTAGTAATAAATAAGATTAGCGGGAAACCTTACTACCTCGTGAAATAGAAAGGGTACGATACCTTAGAAAATATATAGGAACCTATCGAGAACCTAATAGGCTACTACTAGCTAGTTTAATAGTTCTACTAGTAGGAAGGATCGAGCCCCTAAATAAGACGTTGCCCTAGACGTCCTAGAAGGTTAGAGATAGCTAATTAAGAGACGTTATAAACTAATTTAGACTAGTATCTTCGGATATTACCGCTAATTACTATACCTCTTACTAGGTAGTAAGATAGTCGAACTTAGCGAACTCCGTAGCGGTAGGAGGATTATCTTCGTTAAGGCAGTTAGTAACTACTTAGTTATGATCTAATATCCGACTACTACGCTCTTTTAAGAATTATTAATATTTTTATAAACGAAGTACTTTCGCTATCGCTTCGTTTATCTTTTAAGAATATTAGAGGAACTACTTTTAAGCTTCCTTAAGATCCTAGGCTAACTTCTTCTCCTTACGTTAAAGATCTTCCTACTCCTTATTAGAATAGAAGCTACGCTCGTATATTTAACCACGATAAGTATAAGTCGAATATTTCTTGCTCTTTATATACGAACTTATAATATAAGGTAAGCTATAGATAAAGTAATAATTATAAAGAGAAGAGGTAGGAGAACTAGACTACTTAATTCTACTAGCTAAACGATTATTATTAGCGTACTTATTACGTTTAGGCTTAACTATAGCACTATAAGGTATAATAGGCTATAAGGGATATAAAGGAAGGAAAACGGGGAATAGGAGAATTATACCTACCTAAAAGGGATAGGCGGTTAAAGTACTTTCGAGGACGAAAGCTAGAGAGAGAGAGGATAATATTACGGACCTTAAGTACCTAAGGGCTATAGTAGATAGAGGGGTAGCTAAGAGCTAACTATTCCCTAGGTAGCACCGCGCTAGTAAGGTTACGTACGTTTTAGTATACTTAGCTAGGCCCTAAGGGCCCTAAGAAAGAAATACTTCGGAAGAGGAGCTAGATTTAGCCTACGACTAACTATACTAACGTATACTCTATTAGTAGAGTTAACGGTTAATAGGACGCGGGAATTAGCTACTAATCTACCGGCACTAAGATCGTACTCTAGGAACGAGGGACCGGTAAATCCCTACGTAACTACTAGGGTATATAGATAGGTATACTAGAAGGTCTACTAGAACTAGTGTTCTAGTATACTATAATTTATACCTATCGATATACTATACTACGAGGGACTAGGTATATAAGGACGCTCTTTTACTATTATATATTTAGTTCTTCGCGATTAATTATATATTATTACTTAGTTACTACCTTTAGACTTTGCACTCTACGGTTCACCTTTAAGATAACCTAACCTATAAGTAGGGGAGCTTACTTCGTGGCAACACTTAGTGACTGACTTACTTAGCGCGCACTCTGGCATATCCTGCAAGATACTCAAAAGGACCCGAGCCCGTGTAAGGCTTAGCATAGTAACGGTACGGTTGCGAGATACTCTTAGGATTCGAAGTAGAACTAGGCAAGTATAACCCATTCGAGCTCTACTCACAGTAACGCAGAGGCCGTGCGTAACAACTAGTAATCTTTATAGGGTTTAAAGAATAGCGGTACTTCCTAGAAGATAATAAATACCTGATAATAGTAATAATAGACTATACTAATCTAGTTAGATTTATAATAACTAAAGAACTTATAAGATATTAGGTACGATAGGCTAAATATCTAGTAGGGTTCGACTTTATTATTATCTATTAATTAGATAAGATAAATCTAGTAGACGCTTTTAGTAGACGTCTAGACTATATAGTTAGAAGTTAATCTAACCTAGAAAAGCGTGAGGTCTTTATAAGGAGATTATAGGAGACTATCGAGAAGAGAGTAGAATATTAATAGGAGCTACTCCTAATAGTCTACCTTAGTATTATAATAATATTTAGTTATATTAAGATCTCCCTAGCTATCTATAAGATCCTAATAGTAAGTTAGAAAGAGATAAAAGAGACTATAGTAGGAGAGATAGTATATAATATAGAACCTAAAGAGTCTATAATTAAACTTATTAGGAGGATATAGAAAGAAGATAATTTCTACTAAAGTATAACTATATATATCTAAGAGGAAAGAGGACTAACTTAGATAGGCCCTATAATAACCTAGAGTATTACTAATAATAGTCTCCTTAGATATAATAGCTATATAATAGTCTTAGATTAGTCTATACTAAAGTAGGAGATCTTAAGATTATACTATAATAATCTATAAAGAGGATACTTTATATAAAGAAGGACCTTAGAGATAATTAGATATAAGTACTAGTAGCCTAAAATATATAGAGAGATTAAGGACTACTATAATAAGTACCTAATCTATTAGAAGAACGCTATTAAACGATATAAACTATATAGGCTCCTAGAGCTACTACTAATACTAAAGCGCTTAGTATAATAGATAAGAATTAACTTTATTATAGGTCTACTACCCTCTAAATAAGAGAGAAGAGTCTATAATACTATTATAGTTATTATAGACCTATTTATTAAGTATATACTATACCTTATCTATATAAAGAATATTAATATAGAAGATATCGCGAAGATCTTCTATAAGAGCGTAATATCTCTCTAGAGGATACCGAAGAATCTTATAAGTAACTAAGGATCTATCTTTACTATATAATTCTAGAGTAGATTCTACTACTTACTTACTATAAGGCGCTAGCTCTTTATAGTATATTACTTATAGACTAATAGATAGATAGAGAGATAAAACTAGATATTAGAGTACTACCTCCGGAATATAGTTAGCTAATAGTAAGATAATTAGATAAGGTAGCTACTGCTAGCCTAGATAGTTTATAATAATACTATATATAGCCTATTAAAATCTTACTAATATAGATACTACTTAGATTTAATCTAGATCTCTATATATTAGTCCTAACTAATAATATACTAGTATATAAGGATATAAGAGCCTATATAGAGGAAATATTAACCTAATAGGAGAAAATAAAGAGACGTCTTAAAGAGTCTAAGACTACTATAAAATAGTCTTATAATAAAGGCTATATAGATAAGTTATTTATAGTTAGTAACTAGATCCTACTCCGAAATAAATATATTAACTCCGGATAACCCTATAAGAAGCTAGATAACCGCTATATAGGACCGTTCTAAGTTATAGAGAAAGTTAGATAGTAAGTATATAAACTTAGCTTAATACTAATATACTATAGGATATACGCTATATAATATATATCTATACTAGAATCTTACTATAGGGATCTATATACTAACTAGGAGCGACTAGACTCCTAGATTATTAATAGATAGCTAGAATAGGAAGTTAAAGAGATCCTAAAAGATAATAAGAAGGGTATAGAATTCCTTATAAAATAGAAAGGCTATAGATATAAGGAAAATATATAGGAACTAAAAGTCTTAGTAGAAGATATAGTTATATTCGAGAACTATATAAAAAAGAAGTAGTATATTCTAGAACGTCCTAAACGCTAATAGACTAAAGTATAGAGGAAGACTAATATATATCTACCTACTATTAGAACCTAACCTAGAGACTCTTAGGAGAGAGAGAAGGGAGTAGCTTAATAAAACTATATCGCTCTATAATACGCTAAAGAATAAACTAATAGACTATAAAAATATCCTAGGCCCTCTACTATAGTAGCTAAGGAAGGGGTAGTATATCTTAAAATATAAATATAGGCCTTAGGTATAGCTAAAGGATTCGACTATACTATACTAAGATATATTAGATAGGTATAGCTAAAACTAGAATACTAATTAGCCTAAGTAGAATAGTCCTAGTATTCTTAATAAGTATCCGCTAGAATCTAGTAATAACGCTAAAGGCTAGTACTATAAGCGCTATACTAAGCCTAAAGACTTATCTAACTACCTTAAGAATCTACTAAATAGCCTCTATAATATAGAGCTAAATCCTAGAGAAAAACCTAATAATCCTATTTATTATCCTTTACTAAATAGGAGATAATAGTAATAGTAAGAGAGAAGAGAGAGAAGATAGTAAGAGTAGTAGAGGAGATAGTAGACTAGGTTAGATAGGGTTAAATAAGAGTATATAATCTAATAGAATATATTATAAGAGTATATTTTAAGCTCTCTAAAAAGATATAATTAACGCCTAGAGATTAGCTATAGATAGTAGGCTAAGCCTAAGAAGAATTAGATTAATATACTAATCTAAATAAAAGTTAATCTATATATATTAGGAGAGAGTTAATATATTATAAGGGATAACCTTACTATAATATAAGACTAGTTATTTATCTTATAGTTGTTACGGACCTCGAGTGCCTGAGGGCCGCAGCAGATGGAGGGGCAGCCAAGAGCCAACCATTCCCCAGGCAGCACCGCGCTAGTGAGGTCACGTGCGTTTCGGTATACTTAGCTAGGCCCCGAGGGCCCTAAGAAAGAAACACTTCGGAAGAGGAGCCAGATTCGGCCTGCGACTAACCGTGCTAACGTATACTCTATTAGTGGAGTTAACGGTTAATAGGACGCGGGAATCGGCTACTAATCTACCGGCACTAAGATCGTACTCTAGGAACGAGGGACCGGTAAATCCCTACGCGACTACTAGGGTATATAGATAGGTATACCGGAAGGTCTACTAGAACTAGTGTTCTAGTATATTATAATTTATACCTATTAATATACTATACCACGAGGGACTAGGTATATAAGGACGCTCTTTTACTATTATATATTTAGTTCTTCGCGATTAATTATATATTATTACTTAGTTACTACCTTTAGACTTTGCACTCTATAGTTTACCTTTAAGATAACCTAACCTATAAGTAGGGGAGCTTACTTTGTAGTAATACTTAGTAACTAACTTACTTAGCGCGTACTCTAGTATATCCTATAAGATACTTAAAAGGACCCGAGCCTATATAAGGCTTAGTATAGTAACGGTACGGTTACGAGATACTCTTAGGATTCGAAGTAGAACTAGGTAAGTATAACCTATTCGAGCTCTACTTATAGTAACGTAGAGGCCATACGTAATATATTAATCGCCCTATCTTTAAACCGTAAAGTAAAGTTATTATAGTAGGTAACGATAGTACCTCTAAGGGGAAGACCCCTACTAAGGCGCTAGCGCCGGAACTTAATTCTAACGATAAACGCGATAACGAGATTCGGAACCTTAAGGTAATTATAAAGGAGCTTTAGAATAACCTAAACCTCCTAGGAGGTAATTATAATAAATATATAACTAGTATAAAGGACTACTTAGAGTAACTCTATACTTAAGTCGTTACTTTAGTACTAGTAACTTCTATCGGAGCGCCTAAGCTTCTAAAGGCCGAGACCTTTAACGGTACTTAATATAAGTTACGCGGATTCCTAATATAGATAGATATCTATATCGACGTTAATAAAGGACGACTCTTTACGGAAGGAAGTAAAGTTATCTTCGTGTTAGCCTATCTACGAGAGTAGGCCTAGGATTAGCTTAAACCCTATATTCGTGAATACTACGAAAAGGCTAATAACGATTAGTCCTTAACTACGTAAGCTATTTTTAGTAGTTATACTACGTTTAGGTAGTACCTAGAACGTACTTTCGGCGATATTAACGCTAAGAAAACCGCTAAACGAAAGCTAAAACGTCTTCGATAAATAGGCTTAGTATCGACCTATACGGCCGAATTTATATAACTCGCTATAATACTTTAATAGAACGACTATATATTAATCCTATACTACGACGACGGACTTAAGTCTTATATTAAGGACGAGTTAGTACGAATCGATAGACCGGAAAGCTTAGAGAAGCTTATCGACTTCGTAGTACGAATCGATAATTATTACTACGATCGGTAAATATAGAAAAAGGAAATCGAAGGATAGCGATAAGGTAATAGCCGACTATTATACTATCGTTACGATAAACGACCGAATCGACCTAATAGGGATAGTAACCCCTATAGACCGAAACTAATAGAGCTTAATATAGCGAGACTCCCTACCGAAGAACAGAAAAGAAGAAAAGATAATAACCTATATTTTAATTATAGAGAACTAGGATACTAGGCGCGTACGTATAAGAAGCTACGCTATAACGCGAAACGAGTAAAATAGGTAGATAAGCTAAGATTATAATAGTTATAGGCGACCTAAAGTAACGAGGTCCGGCCTTAGTAGCTTCGAGCTACTTAGGATAAGCGGGAAGACTTCCTAGAGATAGATTAGGAAAATATCGAGAGTTAAGGATAGACCTAGTACGGTCTCTAGAATATTATCGACTCCTAGGAATTATTATATAATTCCTAGGATATAGGCGAAATAGCCCTAGGAACGCTTACCGCGTTCCTAGATACCGAAGAGATCCTAGAAACTCCGCCTACGCTCCTAGGGATAGATAAACCTAAATAGCCTTACGAAGACTCTAAGGTAGTCAAGAGTTAACGCCTTAGTAATAAACTCTAGGAAATTATAAATAGAACTTAAGCGGCATAAGAAAAGATCGTAAGAGCCTACGATATTATTAACTAACTATTCGAACTATATATTAGGAATCCTACTATCGAGGGGAATATTCCTAAGGAAATTTAGTAAACCTAATAACGACTTTAACGGTTACTACTTAACGAGGAAGCACTACTAGATAAAGAAGAGTAATATCTCCTTAAGTAACTTTACGACGTCTACTATAAAGGGATAAAACTATAATAATAATAGGATAATAAGTAGTACCTATATAAGAATATATAATATTTATATTAGAGATATACGCGATATCCCGATTATAACCTTAGAGCTATAGTCGGATATTACGATAATAATTATATAATCTACTACTAAGGAAAGCTTAACTATAGCCTAGAGCTAAAGCCGCTACGCTAGGAAAAGAAACCTAACTAGAAACTAGAATACGCGGGACTCTAGTATAGAAACTAGAGAATAAATATAGAAAAGTAATACCTCGTAGCGATAGCGTAGGGATAATATCTAAAGATTACTACTAATATTATACTTCGACTAACCTTAGTAATAATCGACTTAGGAGCGGTAGGAAACTTTATAAGCCTACGTTATTGAATACGCTACTTAATTATAGGTATAGAAAAGCTATAACTATAACTAATCGTCGGTCTTAATAGAGAGAGACTCGGACTAGGAATTATATATAAGAGCGGACTCTTACTAATAGTTATCGGAGACTACTTCGAGATTATTAACTTTAATATTACGAATCTTAGGGAGTACGATATAGTACTAGGAGTACTATAGCTACGGAAGTATAACGTAAATATCGACTAGTAAGTAGGAAATATAGTCTTCGATAGATACTTATATCGATAGATAAGCGAGAGGTAGACCGGAAAAAGCGAGCCTAATATACTAAAGAGACCTAGCCTAGGGGAAGTAGATACTTATAAAAACCCTTATAAAGGTAAACTTAAGAGGAGTTTTCGGCTAGGAGATAGGCCTAATAGAAGAGATACGGTCGATATTAGCGTTATTACTACCTTAGAATAGCGATCGGATATAATAGACGACGAATTACGAGATTATATCCTTATCGACTATAACAAAAAGACCCTCTATATAATAGGAATACTAGAGGAAGAATATAAGATCCCTAAGGAATATATAGAATTCTAGGATATATTTACGCTACTACTAGATAGTAAGCTACTAGAGTATAGTCCGTTCGACTATAAGATTAAGATTAAGGAAGGGGAAGAACCGAAGTTTATACCTATATACCTACTATCGTAGAAAGAGTTAGCGATACTATAGGAGTATATTAAAATAAACCTTAAAAAGGGATATATTAGAAAATCGATATTACTAGTAGGATATCCGATCCTATTTATACCTAAGAAGGGAGGAGACCTTTAGATATATATAGACTATCGATAGCTTAATAGTATTACTATTAAGGATCGATACCCGTTACCGTTAATTAATAAGATTTAGGATATTATTTAAGGAGCAAAGTTCTTTACTAAATACGATATCACCGATATATATAACTAACTTAGAATTAAGGAAGGAGACGAATAGAAAACGGTATTTAGAACTAAATATAGACACTTCGAATATCTAGTTATACTATTCGGACTTACTAATATACTGGTATCGTTTTAACGATTTATCTTTACCGTTTTAGAAGAATACCTTAATATCTTTATTATTATATACCTCGACGATATACTCGTGTTCTCTAAAACCGAAGCCGAATATATTAAGTATAATAAGAAAGTGTTATAGAAACTAAGGGAAGCTAAGGTTATACTTAAACTTAAGAAGTATAAGTTCTACGTTTAAGAAATAAGCTTCCTTAGATATACTATTAGCCCGGATAGGCTAGGAATAGAAGATAATAAGGTTAAGGCTATTCTTAACTAGCTAACGCCGATCTATATTAAGGACGTTTAGAGTTACCTTAGATTAGCTAATTACTATCGTAAACTTATACTATAGTTTTCGAAGTACGCGTTAGGACTCTATCGATTTACTAAGAAAGGAGTACTATTTAAATAGAATAATAAAGCAGAAAAAGCGTTCTAAGGACTTAAGGACCTATATCGATAATAGTTAAGGAAAGTAATTATCGTAATCTTTAACTACGATATACCTATTATTATAGAAACCGACGTATTAGATTTTACGCTTAGAGTATAACTTATATAACTAGGAGAAGATAGTAAGCTTAGACCTATCGCCTTCTAGTCTCGGAAAATAATCCTAGTAGAGCTTAACTATAATATTTACGATAAGGAACTACTAGCTATAGTATTAGTATTCTAAGTCTAGCGGGCTTACCTAGAAGGAGTAAAGTATACTATAATCGTTAGGATAGATTACTATAACCTTACCTACTTTACTATAATAAAGAAACTTACTCGACGATAAGCTAGATAGGTAGAAACCCTAGCCTAATACGACTTTAAGATTATCTACTATAAAGAAATAGAAAATATAGTCGTAGATACGCTTAGTAGACGACTAGATTACGAAATCGGAACTAAGAAAGTAGTACTTACTATCCTTACTATAAATAGCGAAGGAGATATTATTTATAACTACTAAATCCTTATAGTAACTAGCGAATTATAGAATAACGAATAGCTTAAGAAGATTCGAGAGGCTACTAGTAAAGAATAATCGATCTAGAATATCTTAAGTATTAATACCGTACTAACCCGGGATAGCTTAGTCCTAATCTATAGCCTAGTATATATTCCTAGGAACCTTTAGAATAAGATTATTAAATTATATTATAACGAACTAATATAAGGATATTTCGGAATCGAGAAAACGATAGAGAAAATATCCCGAAATTACTATATCCTAAGTATATATAGAAAAGTTAAAAACTATATTCGATAATACGACTCGTACTAACGGAATAAGCTAGCACGATATATACTATATAGAGAAATAAGGATATTAGAGATACTAACGTGACTATAGGAATAGATTACGATAGACTTTATTACTAAACTATCTATTTCGGAGGGTAACGATATAATTATAGTAGTTATAGACCGACTTACTAAATACGCGTATATAATCCCGATAATAGAAAAGATCGATACTAGGACTATAGTAAACCTATTACTTAGATATATATTCGCTAACTACGGAATACTAAGTAAGATCACCTCGGATAGGGATAAGCTATTTATATCTAATATATAGTAGTTATTCGCGGATCTAATAGGTATTAAGTATAGACTCTCTACGGCCTACTACCTATAAACTAATAGATAGACCGAACGAGTTAACTAGACCCTCGAATAGTACCTATAATACTACGTGAACTTCTAGTAAGACGACTAGATAGGACTATTACTAATTATATAGTTTATATATAATAATATAATATATACGATAACTAAAGAAACGCTATTCTTCGTAAATTATAGGCTAAATCCTATAATTATCGGAGAACCGATCGGCGAATACTTAGTAGTAGAATCTTCTAGACTACTAGCTAACGAACTAAAATAGCTATACCTTTAGCTATTAAGAGATATCGAGTTTCTAAATATATATATAAAGTTTTACTACGACTAATCGCGCTAGGAGGCGCTAGATTTTAAAAGGGGAGAGAAAGTTTACCTTTTGCGACGTAATATTCGTACTAGACGACCTAGCGTAAAACTCGACTATCTTAAACTTAGACTATTCGAAATCGATGAAAAATTAGGACTAGTTAATTATCGCTTGAAACTACTAGATAGTATACGACGTATCTATATAATATTTTATATCTTATTATTAGAAAAAGTACCCTAAAACGCCGAAATCGCTACTAATATTAAAATCGAGGAAGAAATAGAGAACGAATATAAAGTTAAGGTAATACTGATAACGAATAAGATTAGTAGGAAACCTTACTACCTCGTGAAATAGAAAGGGTATAATACCTTAGAAAATATATAGGAACCTATCGAGAACCTGATAGGCTACTACTAGCTAGTTTAATAGTTCTACTAGTAGGAAGGATCGAGCCCCTAAATAAGGTATCGCCCTAGATATCCTAGAAGGTTAGAGGTAGCTAATTAAGAGATATTATAAACCGATTTAGACTAGTGTCTTCGGATATCGCCGCTAATTACTATACCTCTTACTAGGTAGTAAGATAGTTAAACTTAGCGAACTCTGTAGTAGTAGGAGGGTTATCTTCGTTAAGGCGGTTAGTAACTACTTAGTCGTGATCTAATATCTAACTACTACGCTCTTTTAAGAATTATTAATGTTTTTGTAAATGAAGTACTTTCGCTATTGCTTCGTTTATCTTTTAAGAATATTAGAGGAACTACTTTTAAGCTTCCTCGAGATCCTAGGCTAACTTCTTCTTCTTACGTTAGAGATCTTCCTACTCCTTATTAGAATAGAAGCTACGCTCGTACGTCTAACCGCGACGAGCGTAAGTCGAATATTTCTTACTCTTCGTATACGAACTTATAATATAAGGTAAGCTACGGATAAAGTAATAATTATAAGGAGAAGAGGTAGGAGAACTAGACTACTTAATTCTACTAGCTAAACGATTATTATTAGCGTACTTATTACGTTTAGGCTTAACTATAGCACTATAAGGTATAATAGGCTATAAGGGACGTAAAGGAAGGAAAATAGGGAATAGGAGAATCGTATCTACCTAAGAGGGACAGGCGGTTAAAGTACTTTTAAGGATAAAAGCTAGAGAGAGGGAGAATAATATTATAGACCTTAAGTACCTAAGGGCTATAGTAGATAGAGGGGTAGCCGAGAGCTAACTATTCCCTAGGTAGTACTACGCTAGTAAGGTTATATATATTTCGGTATACTTAGCTAGGCCCCGAGGGCCCTAAGAAAGAAATACTTCGGAAGAGGAGCTAGATTTAGCCTATAACTAACTATACTAACGTATACTCTATTAGTAGAGTTAACGGTTAATAGGACATAGGAATCGGCTACTAATCTACCGGCACTAAGATTGTACTTTAGGAACGAGAGACCGGTAAATCCCTACGCGACTACTAGGGTATATAGATAGGTATACCGGAAGGTCTACTAGAACTAGTGTTCTAGTATACCATAATTTATACCTATCGATATACTATACCACGAGGGACTAGGTATATAAGGACGCTCTTTTACTATTATATATTTAGTTCTTCGCGATTAATTATATATTATTACTTGGTTACTACCTTTAGACTTTGCACTCTACGGTTCACCTTTAAGATAACCTAACCTATAAGTAGGGGAGCTTACTTCGTGGCAACACTTAGTGACTGACTTACTTGGCGCGCACTCTGGTATATCCTGCAAGATACTTAAAAGGACCCGAGCCCGTGTAAGGCTTAGCACAGCAACGGTACGGTTGCGAGATACTCTTAGGATTCGAAGTAGAACTAGGCAAGTATAACCCATTCGAGCTCTACTCACAGTAACGCAGAGGCCGTGCGTAACAATAGTATATATAATAAGGAATAGTAAGATTAACGCCTATTATAGGAGCCTAGTAGATATAACTAGGAGTTATATATAAATAATCAATATATTACTAATACTAACTAGTAGTAGGATTACTAAATATAATATATACTAGAATAGTAAAATTATTTATATCTATATAATTAGGCTATAGAGAGAAGATACCTAGAGATAGAAAAGGCGTAGGGATAGCTATCTTAACTAAAAGATATTATAAGATAAGGCTAAATAAAGATATAAGAGTCCTTAGAGAATAATAAGACTAACCTTAATAAGGATATAACTTCGCTACTCTTATAGAAGAGCGCTAGGATAGTAAGAAGATAGCCCCTATTATACTATTTATTATTATATAACTATATCCCTTTATTCCTATAGAGATAATATTAACTATATAAGGAAGGATAGAGTCCTATAGAATAATACCCTTTATTTACGATACTTACTAAAACGGCGCCTATCGACTAATATAATATAGTCGGAACGCTATAGGAGTATATCCTTTATCTATAGAAAGTTAGTTAAGACGCTATATAATAATAACGCCCCGCCGCGAGATACTTCTATTCTATTCCTTTATTACCTAAACCTAAGATTTAGATATAAAAGGCCTACGAGGGCGTAGGCCTTTAAGAGAGAGGAAAATATTATAACTATCGCCTACTAGTATATTAAGAGTATAACGTAGGAGGTCTCTATAAGTCTATAAGAGGATCCCTTAAGGCTTATAGGAGGATTCCCTAAGGCTAACGGGAGGATCCTATAAGATCCGCAGGAGAACTCTAGGAGGTCCCGTGACCTACCTAGAGTCACCTAACCTATAGCAGGACTTAGGTAAATCCCTTTAGGATAGACTTAGAGCTCTTCAGCGATTAGTCTAAATACAATAGTACCTGTGATAGTATCTACTTGCAGGGTAGAAGGCCTGTCAATCAGGTAGGAGAGAAAGCACCAAGTCAAATTGAGTCAAAGACTGTTTCTTGAGGATCCCCTCAAGGAGCTCACTCTCTGGAGCTATTTAACATACATTCGTCCCTATGGCCAAAGACACACACAATACCGTCCGATTCAGCTAAAGGAGGGGTAATACGAGATCGTGCATTCGGGCCGGCTTCCCCGCCGAATCCCTGTCGAGAGACCACCAATCTCTGATCGATTCGTCGTCGACAGAATAAGATATGGGGAGATCGTGTAACGCGCATGTAGCGCTTCCTTCCAGCTGTGCTGCCGAACGGCCTTCGACTCACCGCCGAAGGACCGCCGTTTCGGCAGAATCAAATTAGGCCCCACGGCCTAAGGCATAAACCTGAGTATAGCCTCAAGAGGAGATAACGTAACAGTACCCCACAGGATTCCTTTACTCTAGTTCTTATACCTCACCGGACCTTACTAGGCCCTAACAGTATTAAAATACTATAGATTAATATATATAAGTATAAATTAACTAAAATTTATTTACTTATTAATATATCTCTAATTAAGATTAATTAGTGATTTAGAGATAAAGAGGATAGAGAGCTATACTATAAGATAGATAAGTAGCTTCTATAAGAGTAGTATTAACCTACTAAGATAAGAATATATATTTTAATATACTATAACCCTTATATATTTACCTTAAACCTTTAAAGCTAGAGAGTATCTATATATTTACTAGTAAAAAAGTATTATTATTAATAAAATTCTTAGGAATCTATAAAGAAGCCTCTAATACCTTTAATATTAGTATAATTTAATCTTATTATAATATTAAAGATATAATTTATGCTATCCTTCTAGAGTATCCTAAGACTAATCCTAAAGGATTTATATATATAGTATATCTTCGCTATATTATGTTACGAGGCAGACCGTCAGAAACCCGCGGGGGATGACGACAGCCAACCAAACCCGCAAGAAAGACAACACCTACAGGAGTCACGTGCGACCAATAAGGAGCATTACACACATGCTTCCCAGGAGCAAGATCACATAGAAAAGGTGCTCCCAGGAGCAAAGTGGGTCTGTGTAAAAGGGCATTTTACACACCCACGATCAGTGATCGATTAGGGTAATTAAGGACACTATGTCCTTAAGGCGGATAATATCCTGTGTGTATAGCTGTATATATCTCGGATATTATCTAGCATAACGAACTACCCGATCGGGCAGCCATATAACTAGATCCTATCACCGATAGGATTACTAGCGCGGGAACTTATCAGCGATAAGCCCTAGCGTATTAGCGATAAGTCGAGACTTATTACCGATAGGAAGGACTAGATATATAAGGACACTCTTTTACTATTATATATTTAGTTCTTCGCGATTAATTATATATTATTACTTAGTTACTACCTTCGGACTTTACACTCTACGGTTCACCTTTAAGATAACCTAACCTATAAGTAGGGGAGCTTACTTCGTGGTAACACTTAGTAACTAACTTACTTAGCGCGTACTCTAGTATATCCTATAAGATACTTAAAAGGACCCGAGCCTATATAAGACTTAGTATAGTAACAGTACGGTTACGAGATACTCTTAGGATTCGAAGTAGAACTAGATAAGTATAACCTATTCGAGCTCTACTTATAGTAACATAAAGGCTATACGTAATATATTAATCGCCCTATCTTTGAACCGTAAAGTAAAGTTATTATAGTAGGTAACGATAGTACTATAAGTAACGTTTTAAGCAGATCGAACCCTACTCTACCTACTAACGCGTAACTTATAGAGATAATCTCCTAGTTATAGGAATAACTCGTATAGGTATAGAGCTAGCGAGCTACTACTGTTAAACTACCTAAGCCTAAGTTCTACTATAGCGAACGAACTAAGCTTCGCGCCTTCTTAACTTAGATAGATATATAACTCTATATTATTAGATATAATAGAGAAGCTAATAAGGTTATCTACGCTTCTACCTACCTACGCGAATAAGTATTCGAATAGTTTAAACTATATATTAGAGAATTTAACGAGAAACTACGTGACAACTAGGGAGATATTACTAAGGCTATATTCGCGTCCTACGCGATCTTTAAGAAGAAACTTAAATAAACCTTTAGCGATATCGACGCTACTAGAACCGCGGAACGACGACTCGATTAACTACAATAAACCGGATCGGCTAGTATATACGCCGCCGAGTTCTAGTAAATTATCTTATATCTCGATTTCGATAACGATACCTATATCTAGATCTTTAAGCGAGGACTTAAGGAAGATATAAAGGACGAACTTATAAGGTTCGATAGACTATAGGAGCTTTATAAGATAATCGAGCTCGCGGTTAAGCTCGATAATCGACTTTATAAATATAAGCTCTAATAACGAGAGTAGCGATAAGGGAACGGCTAAGGATTAGTAACCTACCGATACTACCGCTATAAGGGTAGGCGAGGATAATAGCGATAATAACCGAGGGAGTATAGTAACCCCTACGGACTAAGACTAATAGAGCTTAACGTAGCGAGGCTCCCTATCGAAGAATAGAAAAGAAAAAAAGATAATAACCTATATTTTAATTATAGAGAACTAAGACACTAGGTATATACGTATAAAAAGCTACGTAATAACACGAAACGAGTAAGATAGGTAGATAAGCTAAAATTATAATAACTATAGGTAACCTAAAGTAACGAGGTTAGGCCCTAGTAGATTTAAGCTACTTAGGATAAGCGGGAAGACTTCCTAGAGATAGATTAGGAAGGTATCGAGAGTTAAGGATAGACCTAATATAGTCCCTAGAATACTATTAACTCCTAGGAATTATTATATAATTCCTAGGATATAGGTAAAATAGTCCTAGGAACGCCTACCGCGTTCCCGGATACTAAAGAGATCCTAGAAACTCTATCTACGCTCCTAGAAACGGATAAACCTAAATAGCCTTACGAAGACCCTAAGGTAGTCGAAAATCGACGCCTTAGTAATAAACTCTAGGAAATTATAAATAGGACTTAAGTAACGCGCGAAAAGATCGCGCGAGCCTACGACCTTATTAACTAACTATTCGAGCTATATATAGGGAACCCTACTATCGAAGGGAACGTCCCTAAGGAGATTTAGTAAACTTAATAGCGACTTTAATAGTCACTACTTAACGAAGAAGCACTACCGGATAAGAAAGAGTAATATCTCCTTAAGTAACTTTATAACGTCTACTATAAAGGGATAAAACTATAATAATAATAGGATAATAAGTAGTATCTATATAAGAATACACGATACTTATATTAGGGATATATATAATACCCCGATTATAGCCTTAGAGCTATAGTCGGATACTACGATAACGACTATATAATCTACTACTAAGGAAAGCTTAACTATAGCCTAAAGCTAAAGCCGCTATGCTAGGAAAAGAAACCTAACTAGAAACTAGAATACGCGGGACTCTAACACGGAAACTAGAGGATAAATATAGAAAAGTAATACCTCGTAGCGATAGCGTAGGGATAATATTTAAGGATCACTACTAATATTATACTTTAACTAACCTTAGTAATAATCGACTTAGGAGTAGTAGGAAACTTTATAAGCCTACGTTATCGAACACACTACTTAATTATAGGCGTAGAGAAGCTATAACTATAGCTAATTATCGGTCTTAACGGAGAGAGACTTAGACTAGGAATTATATATAAGAATAGACTCTTACTAATAGTTATCGGAGACTACTTCGAGATTATTAACTTCGATATCACGAATCTCGGGGAGTACAACGTAGTACTAAGAGTACTATAGCTACGAAAGTATAACGTAAGTATCGACTAGTAAGTAGGAAATATAGTCTTCGATAGATACTTATATCGATAGATAAGTAAGAGGTAGACTAGAAAAAGCGAGCCTAATACACTAAAGAGACCTAGCCTAGGGGAAGTAGGTACTTATAGAAACCCTCACGAAGGCGAACTTAAGAGGAGTTTTCGGCTAGGAGATAGGCCTAATAGAAGAGATACGGTCGATATTAGCGTTATCGCTACTTCGGAATAGCGATCGGATATAATAGATAATAAATTACGAGATTATATCCTTATCGACCACGACGAAAAGACCCTCTACGTAATAGGAATACTAGAGGAAGAATATAAGATCCCTAAGGAATATATAGAATTCTAGGATATATTTACGCTACTACTGGACGGTAAGCTACTAGAGTATAGTCCGTTTAACCACGAGATTAAGATTAAGGAAGGGGAAGAACCGAAGTTTATATCTATTTACCTACTATTATAGAAAGAGTTAGCGACACTATAAGAATATATTAAGGAAAACCTTAAGAAAGGATATATTAGAAAATCGATATTACTAGTAGGATACCCGATCCTATTTATACCTAAGAAGGGAGGAGAACTTCGAATATACGTAGACTATTAATAGCTTAATAGTATTACTATTAAGGATTAATATCCGTTACTGTTAATTAACGAAATTTAGGATATTATTTAAGGAGCAAAGTTCTTTACTAAGTACGATATCACTAACGTATATAACCGACTTAGAATTAAGGAAGGAGACGAATAGAAAACGGTATTCCGGACTAAGTATAGGTACTTCGAATATTTAGTTATACTATTCGGACTTACTAATACACCGATATCGTTTTAACGATTTATCTTTACCGTTTTAGAAGAATACCTTAATATTTTTATTATTATATACCTCGACGATATACTCGTGTTCTCTAAAACTAAAACCGAATATATCGAGTATAATAAGAAGGTATTATAGAAGCTAAGAGAAGCTAAGGTTATACTTAAGCTTAAGAAGTATAAGTTCTATGTTTAGGAGATAAGCTTCCTCGGATACACTATTAGCCTAGATAGATTAGGAATAGAAGACGATAAGGTTAAGGCTATCCTCGACTAACTAACGCCGATCTATATTAAGGACGTTAGAGTTACCTTAGATTAGCTAACTACTATTATAAATTTATACTATAGTTCTCGAAGTACGTATTAGGACTCTATCGATTTACTAAGAAAGGAGTACCGTTTAAATAGGATAATAAAGCGGAAAAGTTATTTTAAGGACTTAAGGACCTATATCGATAATAGTTAGGAAAGGTAATTATCGCGATCTTTAACTACGACGTACCTATTATTATAGAAACCGACGTATTGGATTATACGCTCGGAGTATAACTTATATAACTAGGAGAAGACGGTAAGCTTAGACCTATCGCCTTCTAGTCTCGGAAAATAATCCCGGTAGAGCTTAATTACGATATTCATAATAAGGAACTACTAGCTATAGTATTAGTATTCTAAGTCTAGCGAGCTTACCTAGAAGGAGCAAAGTATACTATAATCGTTAGGACGGATTACTATAACCTTACCTACTTTACTATAACGAAGAAACTTACTTAACGATAAGCTAGATAGGCAGAAACCCTAGCCTAATATAACTTTAAGATTATCTACTATAAAGGGATAGAGAATATAGTCGCAGACGTACTTAGTAGGTAACTAGATTATAAAATCGGAACTAAGGAAGTAGTACCTACTATCCTTATAATAAATAATAACGGAGATATCGTCTATAATCGCTAGATCCTTGTAGTAACTAGCGAACTATAGGATAATAGATAGCTTAAACGAATTAAGGAAGCTATAATAAGCGACGAAGTAATCTAATAGATCCTATAAAGTAGATTATAAGAGGGATATATAACCTAGAACGACACCGGCTTAGTCCTAGTCCACGGGTTAGTATATATTCCTAGAAGTCTTTAAAACGAAATTATTAAAGTATATTACAACGAACTGATATAAGGATACTTTAGGACCGAAAAGATAATAGAAAAAATATCACGGAACTACTATATCCTAAGTATATATAGAAAAGTTAAAAACTATATCCGATAATACGACTTATATTAACGGAATAAGCTAGCACGATACGTACTATATAGAGAAATAAGAATATCGGAAACGCTAATATAACTATAGGAATAGATCACGATAGACTTTATCACTAAATTATCTATCTCGGAGGGTAACGATATAATTATAGTAGTCGTGGACCGACTCACTAAATACGCGTATATAATCCCGATAATAGAAAAGATTAATACTAGAACTATAGTAAACCTATTACTTAGATATATATTCGCTAACTATAGAATACTAAGTAAGATTACCTCGGATAGGGATAAGCTATTTATATCTAATATATAGTAGTTATTCGCGGATCTAATAGGTATTAAGTATAGACTCTCTACGGCCTACTACCTATAGACTAACGGATAGATAGAATAAGTTAACTAGACTTTAGAATAGTATCTACGATACTATATAAACTTCTAGTAAGATAACTAGATAGGACTATTACTAATCGTATAGTTCGTATATAATAACGTAATATACGCGATAACCAAGGAAACGCTATTCTTCGCGAATTATAGGCTAAATCCTATAATCGTCGGAGAACCGATTAGCGAACACTTAGTAGTAGAATCTTCTAGACTACTAGCTAACGGACTAAAATAGTTATATCTTTAACTAATAAGAGATATCGAGTTTCTAAATATATATATAAAGTTCTACTACGATTAATCGCGCTAAGAGGCGCTAGACTTTAAAAGGGGGGAGAAAGTTTACCTTTTACGATATAATATTCGTACTAGACGACCTAGCGTAAAACTTAATTATCTTAAACTCGGACCATTCGAAATCGATAAAAAATTAGGACTAGTTAATTATCGCTTAAAACTACTAGATAGTATATAATATATCTATATAATATTTTATATCTCGTTATTAGAAAAAGTACCCTAAAACGCCGAAATCGCTACTAATATCGAAATTAAAGAAGAAACGGAAAACGAATATAAGGTCGAGGAAATCCTAGTAATAGAAAGGATCAGTAGATAACCTTACTACCTTATAAAATAGAAAGGATATAATACCTCGGAAAATATATAGGAATCTATCAGGAACCTAATAGGCTACTACTAGCTAGTTTAATAGTTCTATTAGTAGGAGAGCTAGAGGCCTTACCTAGTAAGGTAGCGTCTAGGTCGACCTAGGAGAATAATAGATTATTTAATAACTAAGTTAGAGTAGGATCCTCTAACGTTACCGCGAAGAAACGACTATTAGTTAGAATAGTAGATCGAGGTACTCCGGTAGCGGCCTAGGCACTCTCTGTCTTACGCTCCTTTTACTTAGACTTAATACGCTCTTTTTTAAGACGCCCGCGCTCTTTAACCTCGCGACGTTCGAGCTCTTCTAACTCGGTAACTTCCTTAAAGTCCCGAGTAATAAAATTACTAGTACGCTTTTATAATAAGCGCTTTTACTTTCGAAGACGGAGAAGTTTAGTAAGGATAGCCTTCTCCTCTTCCTTAATTTAATTTTAAGACTTCACTAACCGCCGCTATTCTATATTAGTAAAAGTAGGAGTTAGTATAGCGTACTTTATACTACTACTAGCGCGAATATAGTTGCTATAATAATCGGAATAATCGGCACGGATATACACTCTTCTTAAACGAATATAATATTTATAAGGGATCACGGACTAAAACCCTTCGTTCTTAATCCGACGAGTTAAGGCGTTCTTACGGATAGAAGCCTTAGAAGATATAGTTAGTACGGTAGGACGATATTATAAAGAAAAACAAGAAAATAGAAATATACGTACGAGTAAACTAGGGGCTACGCTACTTATAGCCGCTAAGGATACCGGCTTAAGAAGAGGGGGGATGATATTACGAGGTAGACCGTTAGAAACCTATAGGGGATAACGATAGCTAACTAAACCCGCAAGAAAGATAATACCTATAGGAGTCACGTATAACTAATAAGGAGTATTATATATATACTTCCTAGGAGTAAGATTATATAGAAAAGGTGCTCCTAGGAGCAAAGTAGGTCTATATAAAAGGGCATTTTATATACCTACGATTAGTGATTGATTAGGGTGATTAAGGACACTATATCCTTAAGGCGGATAATATCCTATATATATAGCTATATATATCTCGGATATTATCTAGTATAACGAACTACCCGATCGGGTAGCCACGTAACTAGATCCTATTACCGATAGGATTACTAGCGCGGGAACTTATTAGCGATAAGCCCTAGCGTATTAGCGATAAGTCAAGACTTATCACCGATAGGAAGGACTAGATATATAAGGACACTCTTTTACTATTATATATTTAGTTCTTCGCGATCAATCACACATTATTACTTAGTTACTACCTTCGGACTTTGTACTCTACGGTTCACCTTCAAGACAACCCAACCTATAAGTAGGGGAGCTCACTTCGTGGCAACACTTAGTGACTGACTTACTTGGCGCGCACTCTGGTACATCCTACAAGATACTCAAAAGGACCCGAGCCCGTGTAAGGCTTAGCACAGCAACGGTACGGTTGCGAGATACTCTTGGGATTCGAAGTAGAACTAGGTAAGTATAACCCATTCGAGCTCTACTCACAGTGACGCAGAGGCCGTGCGTAACAATATTAAGACTACTATATATAATTATCTAAATTACTAAGTCTTATAGAGCTTAAAGGAGTCCCTTAAAAGAGAAAGTCCCTAATATATAGTAATATCTAGTATTTAACCTTTTAAGTAATAAGGAATTAATCTTATCGATACGCTTCTAATAACCCTAAATAGTAATAGATAGATTATTATTACTATTAACTATATTACTAGCTAGCCTATTACTAAAGTAGTCTTAGAAGCTATTAAAGAGGCCTTAGGGTAGTTTTTATATAAATAGATCTTTATAAACTATAGTATCCCCCTCGAAATTATTTTAGATAATAGTACTAATCTCCTTTTAGGTATAATTATATACTACCTAAATATTTTAAAGACTTAGTACTAAACTATTATACCCTACTATCCCTAAATAAATAGGAAGATTAAGAACCTAAATAGACTACTAAGTTATATATTAATAAAATATCTTATAGGTAAGCTAATATATATATAGGATCTATATCTTACTTAAGTAATAGTTACTAACGTAATCCACGGCCACCCTGGCCACCCGGCCACCCTGGCCACCCTTTCCTATCACTGATTTTTAAACTAATATAACTCCACCAAAACGATATGAATTCATCTCAAATTAGCGCTTATTACATCGAGTAATCTTATGGCCTATCTCCCCACACCCACTACACCTTTGCGGAGCCCTCCTGCGTGCTAAATCTGCCTGATTCGCCGATTCGCCCGCGTCATGCGATACCACCGGGCTATCTTCTACTGGCTGCTCTAGCTGCTGAGCTAGCTATACGCCTTCTCCAGCAGTTAGGCCTTCTTCGCGTGGCATCTGCCGATTCGAGCGTGTACGTTTCTGGCGTTTCTTCTCATTCGCGGCGCGTAGGCTAGCCATCTCATGCCCTAGTAGCGTAGTGTTGTGTAGTGCTATAGAGTGGCCCTTAATAATCTGGTCTAGTAGGGTGTTGAATGGGCTCGGAGGGCTATTTGACCGCTACTTTAGCAGATCTTTAACCATCGAAGCTTGCTTTTGTAGCTGAATCACGGTCCTAGGCGTTTTTAGTGTGAATTAGCTAGATCTGCTGCTTGGTCGGCTAGCTGGTGGTGTAGGCGTTCGGAGCGAGATATTTAGCTTCGATAGGACACGCTCTGGCTCAAACGGCGTAATACTAGTAGCAGCGAAGCTATTTTGGATAGTCTGCGGCTTAAAGGCCTCAATTCGCGCCCGGGGATATTCTGCGAGAAAGTCGAGCTTATCGATGTGGTTATAGCTAGCGCGGGCGAGATCGCTCACGAAGCGACCGTACGCACGCTTAAGCGGCGCGAAGCAGCTAATATCTAGCGGTTAGAGTAGATACGAAGAATACACCGGCATACAAAGCAGTATAATATTATTATCCGCGCAGATCTTATCGAATTATAGTATAAGGTAGCTACCGTAGCCATCAAGAATTAATAGCCGATATCGACCTCGTACACGCGAATTTATATACGGAATAAAGTATTTCTGTAGCCAGCGAAGGCCTATCTCATCAGTAGTCTAACCGTTATTCGAGATCTTAATTCGCTAATCACTAGGAAGATTCGTTTCGAATCAGCCAGAGATATAAACCTTACCTTAAAATATCACGCATAGCGGTAGTACATAACCATCGGCGTATATAGCCTCGATAGCAGTCACCCATTCGCGGTTTCCAGGTTGCAAGATAGAGCGGCGACCGTAGTATTTAGCGCGAGTAACCACTTTTTATGCCGATATTAGGCCTATCGCGAAGCTAGTCTCGTCAAAGTTGTAGATATCCTCCGCGAGGATACTATTCTCCTCCACCACGCGCTTTACGCTCTCAAACCACGCGCGAATCGACCGAGGATCTTCGTTTTTAGCACGCTGGTAGTCGTAGCGTCTCGAATAGCGCGATTTGAGCTCATCGCGGCGACCCACGAAGGTTGATACCTAATTCACGCCTACTGTAGATAGAGGCGATTCGCCACGCGAAGTAAGAAGGATATTAGCTATCTCTCGAATAGTAGACTGCCTAGGCGCTGCACCACGCGAATCTAGCGAGAGGACCTATTCAACTAGCGAATCCTCTTCATATTAGGTCAATTTATGACCAGGTGGCCGTCTCTCGACGATAGAGAGTACACCATTCGCGCGTGTTTAGAGTGTAGAGCGTGGGATATCGTATAGCTTCGCTGCTGCGCGAATCGATTTGATGCGGCCAGTTTTGATATCTTCAAGGGCTAATAAGAGCTTGCCCTCTTGGTTAGCCGATTTTTGCCAGGATTCAGAGCGAATTGGTGGCATGGTAGGTGGTTGAATGAGGAAGGTACGCGAGATGACGCGATTCCTCGGGGGGTGGCCAGGGTGGCCGGGTGGCCAGGGTGGCCGTGGATTACGTTATATAGATCCGAGAGTATACCGTAACTAGACTAAGTCTATTCTACCTTATATATAGTATTTACCTATATTTATTTAGTAATAATTTATTAAAGGATATTCTACTCTTTATAGAAAGGGCTAAAGAACTCTAGAACTTAAGTAATATATATAAAAGCTAATAAACTTCTTTTAGTATATATAATCTAGATAAATCGTATTCACGATAGTCTTATTATAAAAATAAGCTTTAAAGTTAATAACTAGGTACTTATATAGAATAAATTAGCGTAGAAGTATAAAATAAAGTAGTTTAGGCTCTATAAGATCTTATCTATCTATCTACTTAATCCTTATATATTAGCGGAGCTAAATAGCTAAGTACTCTATATACTAATTAATAGATCTCGCTTTATTAAGGCGAATATTAGTAACCCTAAATCTTTATAGTTATCTTAGGCTATATAAAACGCTCTTAGATAGAAGGGTCTATATCTCTAGAAGCCTAAGAAGATCCTAAAAATTATTAAGTAAGATAACTTACCCTTAATCTACTATAATTTATCTATATTTATTGATAAAGAGTAGGAGTAATTTAAACTTAGCTAAGCTAATAGTATATATTTAAATTAAATAAAGAAGAGCTAGATTACTAAGAATATTCTTAATTAGCGCTAAAAGAAGATTACTACTAAGAATAGATAAAAGGGTAAGAAAGTAAAGAACTAAGAAGAACTCTAGTCTAATCTCTTAGAAAGAGAGACTAATTAGTATAATTTAGATAAAGAAGATACTTTATTATCTACTTAAGGACCTTAGGATATTAATATCTATAAGTAGATATTATTTAATAGACTATTTATTATTATTATCCTTATAAATAGAGCCTAATATAGCTATTCTCTTATTTTATTTTATTAAAAAAATTAAAAAAATTATTAATTTACTTCTATATACTAACTATAGTCACTTATACCCGCTTTTATTTCTTAGTAAAGACCTTAAAAGGTGTGATAGTATCTACTTGCAGGGTAGAAGGCCTGTCAATCAGGTAGGAGAGAAAGCACCAAGTCAAATTGAGTCAAAGACTGTTTCTTGAGGATCCCCTCAAGGAGCTCACTCTCTGGAGCTATTTAACATACATTCGTCCCTATGGCCAAAGACACACACAATACCGTCCGATTCAGCTAAAGGAGGGGTAATACGAGATCGTGCATTCGGGCCGGCTTCCCCGCCGAATCCCTGTCGAGAGACCACCAATCTCTGATCGATTCGTCGTCGACAGAATAAGATATGGGGAGATCGTGTAACGCGCATGTAGCGCTTCCTTCCAGCTGTGCTGCCGAACGGCCTTCGACTCACCGCCGAAGGACCGCCGTTTCGGCAGAATCAAATTAGGCCCCACGGCCTAAGGCATAAACCTGAGTATAGCCTCAAGAGGAGATAACGTAACATCGTTAATCCTAAAGATAAATTAACTATTCTTATATATACCTATAGAAAAAGGGGTATACTATTTTTACTTACGATTACCCTTATACTATAAATTATATTAGAATAAAAGGTACTAAATCTTATTACTTTAGCCTATTTAATAGTAATAATTATCTCTAAACTTATCTATAGATATCTAGGCTATATTAGATAATCTATATTAAAAATTAATTACTATTAAATTAGTAAAGATATCTAAGGAGATAATATTTTTAATTATAAACTATATCGCCTTACTAAAGTAAAGAAAATTATATCTTATATATCTTAAAGATATACTACTAAGCTATTTAAAGTAGTCTATTTAGATCTATACCCTTATAAGCTAATAGGAATTAATAGTACTAACTATATTATTAGAATTTATAACGATATAATAAGAATATATTAGGTAATTCTAATTAAAATAAAAGATACTTCTTCTCTTACTATAAAAAAATTCTATATTACTATTTCTAATATAATAAAATACTAGCTAAGAGAGTAGCGCCTAAATAATAAAAAAGGTCTCCGCTCTTAGATTATATAGATTAAAGAAAAAGGTTATAAGATAATAATTAGTATACCTTATAACTATAAATAGAATAGCGTTATAGAATTAATAGGGTATATTATTATATAAGATTTAAGGGCCTTAATAATTTCTATACTAAATATACCTATATTTTTATAGCCTAAAGTAGTAATTATAACTACCTATATTTTAAATTAGATCTAATAACTAAGTAAAAGTAAGTCTCTAATTAAAAAATAGAATAGAGGACTTAATTTACTATAAGATTCTATTAATTTAGGGTTTTTACGTGTTTAGTATTTAAAAGCCTATATATATCCTATTAGAAAAATATATTAAGGCTAAAGAGATAGATTCTCGCGCTTAGATTAGATACTTTATTAGTTATAAAAGAGAAAATAGTTATTTATATAGGATTTGTAATCCTACGAAAAGAGAAGTAGTTCTTTATCGCGATATTACCTTTTAGGAAGAATCTACGCTAATTTAAACTTCCTAAGGATATTTAGATAACTAGAAAATCGCTAATAAGTTATTATTTACTAATCTAGCTTTCTAATAAATAATAATTTAAAGATAGATTTAAGAAATAACTCTAAAGCTATAATTATAGTAAACCGATAAAATACTAACTATAATAATTATACTAATTTAACTAAAATAATTTATTCTTTAACTAAATATACTAATAGTAATACCCCTAGTTAATTTAGACTTTTCTATTCCTTCTATTAAAACTATCTAAGATACCGAAATTACCCCTTTATTACTAATAATAAGAATAACTTATAAATTAAGAAATTTTTATATTATACTTAAACGATTCGAAATACTAGAATCCTAAAGATATTTAACTCTAGAGCGAGACTTAATTAAAATATCTATTAACCTAATTAATATTCTATAATCTCTATAAGTACTAAGAACGTCTTTACGATAGTAAATAGTAGCTAAATTACTATATAGAATAATTCTTAATCTAAAAAGTAAAGAATATAGTTTCTATCTTACTATCTCTACTAAATATCTACTACTAGGAATTTATTATACTACTATAGAAAAGATAAGATCTTTAGATATATTAATCCTAGATACTTATTAAGAAGCGATAAATTTAAAATTTATAGACTAGTAATTAGAAGCTAAAAAAATTTAATTAGCTAAAATTAATACCGCTAAAGCTCTTACTATTATTCTATATCTACTATAAGAGATATTAATATTACTAAGGAAATAGGTCTATAACCTAAAAAAGGATAGTAATAGATATATCCTTAAATTTTATATAAGATAGATAGCTTATAGTAATCGCTAAACCCTAGGTATTAATTTCTAACTAGATAAAAAATATTCTTTAGCCGCTTTAGACTCTATAGTAAAATTATTTATTTTAACTACTACTATTCGAAAATAGAAAATTTATTAATAGAATATTATAAGCGCGTATCTTAATATAGTAATTAATAATAGAGTTATTTTTATATAATAACTAACTAGCTATAAATTTTATAGAACTAATAGTATTAAATATATCTATATACTTAATTAAGCTCTTTATAGTCTACGCTAAGTAGACTATTTTTAGTATAATATATTTACTACTAATTTTACTTAATTAGGCTTAAAACTATTTAACTCTAATAAATATATTTATACTAATAATAAGAAAATAGTTTTTATATTAATTTATATAGATAATATACTTTTTAATAGGATTAAAAAATAAAATTAATAGGGTTTAATAAGATATAGAGTAGAAACGACAATTAAAGAAGCTCCTATTTTAAAGATTTCTTAGCTATAATATAATCGTTAAGCTATTAGGTTATATCTTTATAAATTAATAGACTTATTTAATATAATTACTCTATAATAAGAATATATAAAATTTAAATCCTTTACCTATCTTATTAAGTCCTTCTTAGTTAATTCCTTATATTAATAATATTTCTTAGTATTTTAAAGATAAATTAGTCTACGCTAAAAAGATAGGAAAAATTAGATAGTTATTAATTAAGATATAACTAGATATTATTTACGCTATCTTAAAATTATAATACCGCTCTAATTTACTAAGAAGAGAAGATTTCCTTACTTATTATCACGGGCCAGTGCCCGATGCTGGTCACGTGTATCACGAGACCTTAGCGTGTTGACATTAGGAACACGAGGGAAGAACTTCTCTTCTTCAAGCTTTTTGTACACAGTTTGTGGCCTAGTCAGATTGAATTTAAGTCTCGCTTCAGCCCTTCACATACAAAAAGCTTCCTTCTATACCTAGAAGTATCATTAGTCATTGGAAAGCCCTAGGAAAACGACCTAGGCGTTCATTGCAAACATCCCTGAATCCCTAGCGATTCAGTGACGAACACACATCGGAACGGAACTCTCGCGTATAAGACCTAAGCGCTCGAGATATATTAGAAAGACCTAGAGGACTCCTATTCCTAGGTATATTAGGACATTAGAACGGAATATAGACGAAAAGCGACCGAAGCACGATCGGTACGCTATACGATTAGGTAGCTATATAGCACTAGGAGTCGACGAGCTCCCCTAGATAGGCGTAAGCGCTACTATAGTAGATAGTATAGACTTAGGCTATATAGAACGAAGAAAGGGAGCGACGTTACTAGTAAGACGCTACTTAGAAAGAGCGGATACACCGCCTTAAGGTAATACTAGAGCACTAGGCTTTACTACCTATAATAATAACCCTAGGAGATAAAGGGTAGGTAATACTAGTACGATTAGCTACTAAACCGGTACTAGTTCCCTAACGAATAGAAGTTATTTACCGACCGAAGCCTTAACTACCGGACCCGAAGCTATTCGGTAGAAGTATAAGTAATTAGCCGACCTAGCGTATTTCGATCGAGAATAAGCTTAGCGTAGATAGCGAATCTATCGGTTCCCTCTAGGATTAATTTATATATATATTCTCTAGACTAGAGAAGCTTACCTAGAAGAATACCGGAACCTTTATAAAACTCCGCTAAAATACTAGCGAACTATAAGCCCTACTTAACTACCTCGAGAATATCTACGGAGACCTAAATATTAAAGCGCGCGTAGTAAGGAGACTTTACTAAATCCGATAGCTAGAGGGTATAAGCTTTTCTAGGTTCCTTCCTCGACTAGAAAAGGAATTCGCTAATATAGACGCTCTTAAATAGTATAATAAGGCTAAGAGATAGATCCTTCTTACCGCGCTTAATAAGACTATAACGAATACGTTAATAAATCGAGGTATCTCTACTACCTTTTCGGACCTAATCTCCTAGCTTTATAAGATTAGCTTAGATATAGATACCCTTAATATTAATAAGGTAGAATAAATATACTATCCGCGCTTACCTAGATAGAACGACGACGAGATAGACTAGACGCCTACTATATTAGTAAACTATACTAAGTCCTATATAAAATACCGCCGATACGAGAGCAGAGAGCCGAAGTAAGCCTAATAGGTTAGCTAGGACGAACTAGATAGATAATAAGCTAAAGGAAAATACTTACTATATAGGAAATTAGGGTATCTTATCGTAAAGTATATACTCTTACTAGCTAAATCCCCGAAAAGTATATAAATCGCTACTAGTTTAGGCGCGAAACGAGAGCGCGCTATACGCGTAAAGCGGATAAAGCCTATAAGCGACTATAAATTAGTAGCGACGACTTCTAACAACGAGGACGTAATAATAACCGAGGACGATTCGGGAAAAGAGTAGCTCCTATTCTAAGCTATAAGTAGGAGCGAAAGGGGGTCGAAAAGCTATTAAAATATAAGATACTACCGTTTATAGTCGATACTAGAGTAAATAGAATCTAATTTACGTAAGCTCTCGTCGATAGCGGCTACCGCTATTACGTAATAGTAAATAAGTCTCTAGTTTAGTTACTCGACCTCCCGCGTATTAAGATACGTCTATAAATCCTCGACGGAGTAGTACTAAATTAATACCGAATTACCTACGTTATATACTTCGATCTTAATATCTATAGCCACTAGTAGGGACGTATATTTATATATATTATTAGACTATAGGACAATAGTATAATACTTAGAGACCTGTAGCTATATAAAGTAAACGGACGATATTTAGCTAGGAAAGGATACCTTAATATTTTCATAAAGTCTAGAGGACGGATAAGATATTAGAACCGTATAGACTATATAATTAGGCCTACTAGGGTAAAGACACTATAAGTGGAATAGGCCGAGATACTATCTATCCGATAACTTATATATAGTGTATTAAACCTAGGTCGCTTACAGATCGGTAAGGTTTTACTAGATAACATCAAGAGAGTATTATAACTAAAGAAGTATATCGACCCTAAGGATAAGTTACCGAAGTACTACTAGCGATAGCTTAAGGTTTTTAGCTAATAGTTAGCCGACTAACTACCCCTATATCGCCTAAGGATCGATTATAAGATCCCTCTAAAGCGCGACCGAAATAGTATCGAAGAGCTACCGCTATATAGCCTCCTCTACGGTATAAATAAGGAAGAGCTCCTCTACCTCCGGAAGACGTTAATAGATCTACTCGGAAAGAACTTTATATAAGTAAGTTAGTTACCGGCAGTATTACTAGTTTTGCTAGTCCGTAAACTAGGTAGAGGCGTATATTTCTATATCGATTACTAGGGGTTAAACGAGCGAATAGTAAAGGATCGCTACCCTCTACTACTAATTCGCGAGACGCTACGTAATATAGATTATACCCGCTAGTTTACGAAGCTCGATATTATTATAGCCTTCTATAAGATTCGTATCTACCTAGGAGAAGAATAGAAGATAGCCTTTCGGACGCGATATAGGCTCTATAAGTAGAACGTAACGCCGTTTAGGCTAACGGGAGTACTAGTAACGTTTTAACGGTATATTAACTAGACTCTACGGGAGTACCTAGATAATTTTATATTAGTATATATTAATAATATAATAATCTATACTAACAGAACGCTAGCGGACTACTAGCGAAAGGTTAGCGATATACTATAGAAACTAATAGACGCGGGCCTATAATATAATATTACGAAATCAGAGTTCGAGTAGGACTTAGTGAAGTACCTTAGCTTTATTATCTAGGCTAGAAAGGGTATCTACGTAGACCTAAAGAAGGTAGAAGCTATTAGGGTATAGGAGAGGCCGAAATCTATACGGGATATACGAAGCTTTATCGGGTTCGCGAACTTCTATCGACCGTTTATACTACGATTCGCCGATCTTTCGGCACTGTTAATATAGTTAATAAAGAAAGACGCTATTTTTAAATAGGACGACGATTATTAATAGGCCTTTACGGAACTAAAGGACCTCTTTATTAACGCACTAATCTTAGCGTATTTTGAAGAAGATCGTAAAACGGTTATTAAGGCCGACTCTTCTAGCTAGATAATAAGCGTAGTCTTATTATAATACGGACCTAATAGATAGCTACGACTATATACCTACCTATCCTAGAAGCTATCCCCGGTAGAGTCTAACTATAAGATCTACGATAAAGAGCTTCTAGCGATTATATAGGCCTTATACAAATAGAGACCTAAGCTAAAGATAGTTCCTTGATTTACGATCGTAATAGACTATAAGAACCTACGATATTTTAGTAAGGTATAGTATCTAAATAAATAGTAGATACGTTAGGCGGATCTCCTAATAGAGTTCGATTTTAACCTTTATTACTACCCTAGTAAGCTAGCGGCTAGACTAGACGTATTATTACGACGAAGCTAAGATATACCTAAGAGTATTACTAACGAAAGGCTATCGAATTAGTTCCGAATTCTACTTAAAAGGGTCTAGATTAAAATAGGTCGAGTAACCTAGTAACCCGCTAACGACTAGATAGATAGAGAGCTTAACTTTAAAAGAGATATTTCCCTCTTCGACGAACCGGAGCTTTAAGACGAATAGAAAAGGGCTCGTCTCTCCGATATAATATACTAATAAATCTCCTACGCCTTATTAAAGGGAGAGCGCCGAGTCGCTACCGAAACGAATATTAAGATAAGCTTATCTAAGTGCTATTTAGATGATCGCGGATTACTCTATTTTAGGTAAAGGGTTTAGATCCCTAATAGCGAAGTCCTACGTATAGGGATTATATAGAAGGTCCACGATTTATATATTACTATATACCTAGGACGAGACGCTACCTATTCGATACTATCTCGACGGTTCTTCTAGCTAGGAGCGGCGAAGGATATCCGACGTTTCCTTCGGAACTATACGATCTACGGATATAGCTTAGTTTAGCACAATACGAAATATAGGTTATTAAAACCACTACCGATTCCCTAGCGAATCTAGGCCGAAATATTAGTAGATTTTATTACCGGCCTACTACCCTTAGGGCCTATAGGAGTAATAGAGTATATAGTAATAATAGACCGTCTAATAAAGGATATAATTCTCGTCGGAATAAGAGAGACGATAGCGAAAGACGTAGTAGAGGCGTTCTTTATATACTTTTATATATATCACGGAGTACCGCTAGTAATTATAAGCGACCGTAGTCCCTAATTTATTAACTCCTTCTAGAGAATAGTATACAAAAGGCTATCAATCTAACGCTAACTATCTACCGCTTTCTACCTATAGACCGACGGTATAATAGAGCGTACTAACTAGGAGATCGAATAGATTCTACGCGTATTCACGACGTACGTATAGGATAACTAGATAGGGCTACTACTAATAATAGCTATAGTAATTAATAACCGGGATACTACTTCTATAGGGATCTCGCTATTCTTCTTTACCTACGGCTACTATATTAATCCGATTAGTATCGACGAAGTAAGGTAACTATAAGACGCCTTAACTCTACTAGAAAGAGTAAGCGAAGTCTTTATAAATCGCCTACGAGAAGCTACCGATTAGGCCTAAGCTACGATTACTTCTATATAAGCCCTCTAGGAGGAGTAGGTAAACCGACGACAATAGGCTTCCCCTATCTATAAGACGGGTAACTAGGTCTAGCTTAACCTTCGAAACGTACGTACGCGACGACCGTTAAAGAAGCTAGATTAGCTATATACTTAATACCGAGTAGTAGACGTCCCGTTACCGTTTACCGTCCGACTCGATATACCTACCGGTATATATCTAGTCTTCTATATCGAACTAGTCCGCCCGGTAGTAACGGACCCGTTCCTATCCTAGATCGTTAACGAGATATAGCTACTACCCCTACTAATTAATAGGGAGGAGGAATATAAAGTCAAATAAATCCTTACCGTACAGCGTAGAAAGATTAGGCGAGGATATCGCGACGAAGCGCTAGTAAAGTAGATAGGATAGACGGAACCGACGTAGCAAAGATTGGACACAGTCCAGAACTGTGCTACGCTAGACGCCTTTGAAGAGCAGCACGGTCCCGTTCCAAGCGTGATTCGCCAGCAAATCGACGCCGAATCCCCCGTTATCGTACCCTTGACGAGGCTAAGGTTAGGAGGGGGTATTATCACGGGCCAGTGCCCGATGCTGGTCACGTGTATCACGAGACCTTAGCGTGTTGACATTAGGAATACGAGGGAAGAACTTCTCTTCTTCAAGCTTTTTGTACACAGTTTGTGGCCTAGTCAGATTGAATTTAAGTCTCGCTTCAGCCCTTCACACTTATAGAGACCTTTTATATTACTTTACTAATACTATTAAACTAGGCCTACTATTTAGAATTAATCTTTTATATCTATTAGAAGGATTTATTAACTCCTTATATAATAATACTAAAGATAGTAAATCTACTAAAGCTTTTATATAGTTCTTCGCTAGAACGCTAATTTCCTAGTTATCTTAAAGATAAGATATTATTATATCTTCTTTAACTATAGCTAAATACTATATAATAAATACTATACTAAAAGAAGGCCTTTATCTTACTTAAATTATAGCTAAGTTCTAATTAATTTAATCTCTTAACTAAGATAAAGATTTTTAAAATAATAATCCTTTATACCTATATTATAATTCTATTAACGTTATTACTACTATTACCTAAGATAAATTAGCTATAAAGCTATCTTAGATTAGTACTTAATACTACCTTACTTAAGATTATATAAAGAAAAGACTAGTTACTTTAGTTAATATTCTAAGTAAAGATAACCTTACCGATATTTTTACTAAAGCGAAGCTAAAAGGCGTTTTCTAAGAAGACCGAGAAAGACTATTAAGGATAAGAGATCTCTTACTATAATTTTACTATTTTTATTAATTCTAAAAATTAATATCATTTTCCTTATCGCTACCTAGCCTAAGGGAGGGATAATAAAGATTATTACGACCGATTAAGGTCTTTATTCTTTTATAGATTTAAGGTAGATATCTTTCTCCTTCTCCTTATAGGTCTCCGACCGGTGCTTTCCTATTAATAGACTATCTCTACCTCTATATAAGGCTTCTTCTTTACTAGATTACTTCTTCTTCCTTAGAGATCCTTAGAGATTCAGAGATTACTACCCTGACTAATTAACTACTTCTTCTAAAGTTTTCCTATACGTAGCTGCTAGCCGACCTAGCCCCTAAACGTTTTCCAGACGTTCTTAATAATAATATTTAGTACCCTATTATATATTAGTTAAAGAAGTTTACTCTAACTAAGTCCTACTATCTTACTAAGGATTAGGAGTTATATATCATTATCTATAGTATCTATATATAGTATTATTATTATAAAAGGAGCTAGTACTAAATTAATATTATCTTAGACTATAATAACTTTAAGGTTTTTATAAATACTCCTAGATTATATGGTAGATAAGTACGCTAGGATATAATCCTATCCCTCTTTAATTTTATAATTTAGTATCGCGTAGGGAAAAATAATCCTACTAATCAGAATAATAGAAGCTAGTTTAAGAGATATCTTAAATACTACTTTACTAAATCCTTTTACTACTTAGATAGTTACTAATAAAATACTAGGATAGAGTTAGACTAATAAAGCTACTCTTATTAGCTAGCTAGACGCTATTAAGAGTCTAGAGTAACTATAGGCCTTAAATACTATCTAGATAGATACTAATAAGGTACTAGAATAGGACTTAGTAGAAGTATATTATATACTTATTAATCTTTATAAATTTAAAACTAAGCTAATTAAGCTAGCTAAAGGAAAATCCTATTAGATATCTAGAGATAAGAACTAGATTACTCCTAGAGAAACTACTATATAAAGATATTAAATTATTAAAGTAAGACTACTACTATAAGTAATATATCTATTAATTTAAAGTTATTAATCTAGGAGATATAGAATAAGGACCCTAAGATAGTTAGGATTTAGGCCTTAGTTATTACTAAAGCCTTTAGTATAGATAACTAGTTACTTAATCCTAAGGATATTATACTCTTTAACAATAGATTCTATATCCTTACTAGTAAAAAACTAAAGTCTAAACTTATATACTTATATTATAATAACCCTATTATAGGAGACTATTTTAGAAGAAACCGAATAATTAAAATAATTAGAAATATTTATAGTAATATTAAAGAATATATTTAGAGATATCTAATATATACTAAGATAATATAAGCCTAAGATACTAGTCTTATAGTTAGCTTGTATTACTACTAATTCTTAGCTAACTATAGTAAGAAGTCTTAATAGACTTTATTATAGATAAGAACGTCTAGAAACATTTAGGGGCCAGGTCGGCCAGTAGCTACGCATAGGAACACTTTGGAACACTTTAGAAGAAGCAGTTAATTAGTTAGGGCAGCAATCTCTAAATCTCTAGAGATCTCTAAGGAAGAAGAAGCAATCTAGCAAAGAAGAAGCCTTATATAGAGGTAGAGATAGTCTATTAATAGGAAAGCACCGGTCGGAGACCTATAAGGAGAAGGAGAAAGATATCTATTTTAAATCTATAAAGGAATAAAGACCTTAATTAGTTATAATAATCTTTATTACCCCTCTCTTAGGCTAGACGGCGATAAAGAAAATAATATTAATTTTTTAGAATTAATAAAAATAGTAAAATTATCGTAAGGGATCTCTTATCCTTAATAGTCTTTCTTAGTCTTCTTAGAAAACGTCTTTTAGCTTCGCTTTAGTAAGAATATCGGTAGGGTTATCTTTACTTAGAATATTAACTAAAGTAACTAGCCTTTTCTTTATATAGTCGCGAGTAAGATAGTATTAGGTATTAATCTATAAGAGTTTTATAGCTAATTTTCCTTAGGTAATAGTAGTAATAATATTAATAGAATTATAGTATAGATATAGAGGATTATTATTTTAGAAGTCTTTATCTTAATTTAGTAGTTAAATTAAGTATATCTTAGTAGCGATTTAAGTAAGGTATAGGCCTTCTTTTAAAGTAGTACTTATTATATAATATTTAGCTATTATTAAGGATAATATAATAATATCTTATCTCTAAGATAACTATAAAATTAGTATATTAGTAAAGAACTATATAAAAGCTTTAGTTAACTTACTATCTTTAGTATTACTATAGGAAGAGTTAATAAAACCTTCTAATAAATAAGAAAGGTTACTTCTAAATAGTAGATCTAACTTAATAGTACTAATAAAATAATATAAAAGGTTCTTATAAATAAGAAAATTATCTCTTCTAGATAAGCTAGATTAGTATTATAATTTTAATATAACATAAGTAATATTAGGTTATATTTTAATTAATAACTATCCGATTTTTCCTATCTTTTTAGCGTATTTAAGCTTATCCTTAGATTACTATTATTAAGATTATCCTAGGGAATTAACTAAGAAGGATTTAATAAGATAGATAAAGGGTTTAAATTTTCTATATTCTTATTATAGAGTAAATATATTAAGTACTCCTATTAATTTATAAAAATATAATCTAATAGTTTAATAATTATATTATAACTAAGAAATCGTTAAAATAGTAGTTTTTTTTAATTATTATTTTTACTCTAAGCTATATTAGATATTATTAACTTCTTTTTTAAGTCCTATAGTAAGAGTATTATTAATATAAATTAATATAAAGACTATTTTCTCTTTATTAGAATAAATATATCTATTAGAATCAAAGGGTTTTAAATCTAATTAAGCTAAGTCCTTAGAAAAAATATTATACTAAAGATAATCTACTTAGCGTAGACTATAGAGAGCTTAATTAAGTATATAGATATATTTAATACTATCTAATCTATAGAATTTATATCTAGTAGATTATTATATAAAGATTATATAGTTATTAATTACTATATTAAGATAAGCGCTAATAATATCCTATTATCTAATTTTCTATTTCTTAATAGTAGTAGTTAAAATAAATAATTTTACTACTAAATTAGAAGTAACTAGAGAGTATTTTTTATTAGGTTAGAAATCTATATCTAGTATTTAGTAGTTACTATAAACTATCTATCTTATATAGAATTCTAGAATATATCTATTACTATCCTTTTTAAGATTATAGATTGATGAAGATTGTTGCGATCGAGGTCTTTGTCCTTTTGCAGATTTGAGGCAGATGCCTTTCTCCTTCTCCTTATAGGTCTCTAATCGGTGCTTTCCTGTTGATAGATTGTCTCTGCCTCTATATAAGGCTCTTCTTTGCCAGATTGCTTCTTCTTCCTTAGAGATCTTCAGAGATTCAGAGATTGTTGCCCTGACTAATTAACTGCTTCTTCCAAAGTGTTCCTGTGCGTAGCTACTAGCCGACCTAGCCCCAAAACGTCCCCAGACGTTCTTAGGTTCTGCGCCCGATACGTGTCTCTTCCACTATTATTCTCTCATTTCAAAACCTCCCCAAAAATCCAAAAACACAGTTAAAATTTTTCTATTAATAGTTTTTATTTCCTTGATCTCCTTTAAATTGATTTATATCCTCACTAGATTTTTACGCGTCTCCTTAAGTGTATTTTTGCTATTTTAATTTCGCTATTTTAATTTAACCTTCGGCTTCGGATCTAGCCCGGGCCTTACTACTAATATAATATATAATCCTGCTTTTACTGCTAAACGAGTAGCTAAGGAAGATTATAGTGACTATACCTTTACGACTATCGTAGGTAATAAAATATAGGTGATAGATATACCTAATAAATATACTCTGATGCCCTTTACTATATTAATAGAGGGAGAGAAATTTAATGTTTAGTTAAGAGATATAAAGAGAATCCTACTTCGAAAAAATCTCTACCGCTTTATTAATACTAATATTTATCGTCCGAAGAGATCTAATACGGCCGCTATAGCTAAATAGGTTAAGATTTTAAGAGATATCTAAGTCTAGTTATTCTAGAGCGTTTCACTAAAGATTAATACTATAGTAGATAATAGGCGATTCGAATACTAATTCGTAGATAAATATATTAAAGCGTTAAAATAAACCCTTAATATAACTAGATATAACGCTACTAAATCTAATTATATACGCTTTCTATAGCTTAAAAAAACTTAATTTACTTCTACCTCTGATTTTATTAACTCCTTTTATAATATCTACGCTAATCTATCCCGAAGAATTTAAGTGCTATCCTTTTTAGTTCTTTAAAAACTTCTTCTTAGGATCTCTAAAGATAACTATATAATAGTAGCTACACGATATACTTCTTTATATAAAAGATATCCTAACCTAGATAATATTACTTTAATCGTTCTTTTCCGACTATTTAATAATATCTATAATAAGCTTAAGACTTCCGAAAAATTATTCGCTGCTTCCTTAGTTAGGTCTAATAATAATAACTTTAATAATAGTAATAATAGTCCTTAACTAAATAACTTTCTTCCCCTTAAGAATAAGCTACTAAAAACGATAAATATCTAGAAATAGGTTCTTAAATAGATTAATAGCGTAAATTAAACTACTCTAAACGGTTAATATACCTTTTATAGATAAGAAGACTACTAAGCTAAAACCTATCTATACCTTAGTATTAAATATCGTTAACTAGATTAGAAACTAGTCCCTAGTATCTAGGTAAATTACCTATAGAGAAATAAAGAATACCCTAATACTCCCCTACTAGATAATTAGAGAAAGCTATATAATAATAGGATACATAGAGATAGTATACTAAATCCGAACTCGAATCCGAACTAACTAGTTACTCTCTAGAATATAAATAACGATTCGATAAATATAGTAAACCTCCCTATTATTTCTAGTATAGCTTTAAAAGACTCTTTAAAAGATTTAATAACCCTATCCCTACCTATTATTTCTTTAAAAGACCTAATAACTTTAAAGGACCTAATAGTCCTAGCGATTAATAATAAAGAAGACTATTTTTATCCTTAAGGATTTTCTTCTATTACGCTTTAAATTAACGAATTAATACGTTTAATAGAATATAATTTCGAGGTAAATCGAGGTCTATCCCTTATTAATTTATAAAACTGTAGAGAATAGATTATCGATTTAGGTACTTCTTACTTAATCTACGTTAATAGTGATTCTATTATACATTTTTAACCTTTTTTAGATTACTAATACTAAATATCTAATAGTAGAACTATTATATCTCGAGGAAAAGCGATTATACGAATTAATTTAAAGTTCCCTAACCGAATTTAATAACTCGATATTAAATACGAATTTTTCCTAGATAGCGAATTTAATTTATTTTCGATAACTCGTATACTTTATAACCTAGGTATAGGATAGAAAGATTAGACTAATAAATTCGTCGATCCTAAGAACGAATCAATAATCCTTACTTATACCTATAGGAAAAGAGGTATACTATTTTTGCTAATAACTATACTTACGCTATTAATTACCTTAGAATAGAAAGCTCTAAATCCTATTATACTAGCCTATTTAATAGTAATAATTACCCCTAAACTTACTTATAGATGACTTAGCTATATTAGATAACTTACCTTAAAGATAAATCACTATCGAATAGGTTAGGATATCTAAGGAGATAATATCTTTAACTACGAACTATATTATCTAGCTAAAGTAAAGAAAATTATTTCCTATACGCTATAAAGACGTGCTACTAAGCTATTTAAAGTAGTCTATTTAGATTTATACCCTTATAAACCTATAGGAATTAATAGCACTAACTATATTATTAGAATCTACGATAATATCACTAGATAACGATAGGCGATTCTAATTAAAATAAAAGATATATCTTCTCCTACTATAAAAAAATTCTATATCATTATCTTTAATACTATAAAATACTAGCTAAGGGAATAGCGCCTAGATAATAAGAAAGGTCTCCGTGAATAGCTTGCCTAGATTAAAGAAAAAGGATATAAAGTAATAATTAGCGTACTATATAACTATAAGCAAAATAGTATCGCTAAGTTAACTAGATATATTATTATATAAGGTTCACGAACTCTAATAATTACTATACTAGATACGCCTACTTTTTTGTAGCCTAAAGTAGTAATTATAACTACCTATATTTTAAACCGTATACGCCGTCTAAGTAACACTAAGTCTCTAATTAAAAAATAGAATAAGGGGCTTAATTTACTATAAGGTCCTATTAATTTAGGTTTTTTACGCGTTTAGTACTCAAAAGCCTATATATATATCCTACTAGAAAAACGTGTTAAAGCTAGAAAAATAGACCCTCGTGTATAGATTAGTTATTTAGTTAGTTATAAGGGAGAAAATAGTTATTTATATAGGATTTATAATCCCACGAAAAGAGAAGTTATTCTTCGTTATAATATTACCTTTTAGGAAGAACCTACGCTAATTCGAATATCCTAATACCTTATCTATAACTAGAATACTACTAAGTCGTTTACTAATCTAGAATTCTAAAGACTAATAATTTATAGAAAGATCTAAGAATTAACGCTAAAGCTCTAATTATAGTAAAATAATAAATTACCGGTCGTAATAACTACACTAACTTAACTAAAATAAGCCCTAGCTCCTAGTATACTAATAGTAACTCTACTAGTTAATCTAGATATACTAATTCCCTTAATTAAAATATTATAATATACTTAGATATTACTAATAGCTCGAATAACTAACGAATTAAGGAATTTCTATATTATACTAGAACGATTTAAAATACCTAGATCCTAAAGGCACTTAATACTAGAAAGACCTAATCGTTAATCTACCGAAACCTTAGTTAACCTAATTAACGTTCTTTAACCCCTATAAGTACTAAGAAAATCCTTACAATAAAGAACGGCTCCTAAATTACTACCTAGAATAATTCCTAATCTAAAAAGTAAAGAATACAGTTCCTACCTTACTATAGCTATAGATAACAGATATCTTTCGCTAAGGATTTATTATACTACTATAGAAAAAATTCGATCTTTAGATATCTTAATTCTAGATACTTATCGAGAAGTAATAAATTCAAAATTCGCTACTTAATAGTTAGAAGCTAAGAAAATTTAATTAGTAAAAATTAATATAGCTAAGGCCCTTACTATTATTCTATACCTACTATAGGGGATATTAATTTTACTAGGAAAATAGGTCTATAACCTTAAAAAGGATAGTAACGGCTATATTCTTAAATTCCGTATAAGATAGGTAGTTTATAGTAACCGCTAAATACTAGGTATCGATTTCTAACTAGATAAAAAATATTCTCTAGTTACTTTAGACTCCGTAGCAAAATTATTTATTTTAACTACTACTATTCGAAAATAGAAAATTTATTAATAGGATATTATAAGCGCGTATCTTAATACGGTAATTAATAACAGAGTTATTTTTATATAATAACTAACTAACCACGAATTTTATAGATCTAACGGCGTTAAATATATCTATATAGTTAATTAAGCTCTTTATAGTCTACGCTAAGTAGGCTATCTTTAGTATAACGTCTTTACTACGGACCTTACTTAGTTAGACTTAAAACTATTCGATTCTAATAGATATATCTATACTAATAACAAAAAAATAGTTTTTGTGTTAATTTACGTTAATAATATCCTTACTATAGGACTTAAAAAAGAGATTAATAATATCTAATACGGCCTAGAATAAAAACGATAATTAAAAAAGCTCCTATTCTAAAGATTTCTTAGCTATAATATAATTATTAAATTATTAGGTTATATCTTTATAAATTAATAAGAATACTTAAATTATTTACTCTATAATAAGGATATAGAAAATTTAAATCTATTACCGATACCGTTAAGTCCTTCTTAGTTAATTCCACGAGGAGATTCTTACTAATAGTAATCTAAAGATAAGCTTAAATACGCTAAAAAGATAGGAAAGATCAGATAGTTATTAATTAAAATACGACTAGATATTACCTATACTATATTAAAATTATAACGCCGATCTAGTTCGCCTAGAAGAGACGACTTTCTCGCCTATAAGGATCTTTTATATTACTTTACTAGTACTATTAAGTTAGGTCTACCTTTTAGAAGTAACCCCTCTCGTTCTTTAGAAGGATTTATTAATTCTTTATATAGTAACGCTAAAGATAGTAAGTTAACTAAAGCTTTTATATAGTTCTTTACTAGTACACTAATCTCCTAGTTATCTCGAAGATAGGATATTATTATATCTTCTTTAATAATAGCCGAATATTACGCGATAAGTACTACTTTAAAAGAAGGCCTTTACCTCGCACGAATTACCGCTAATATATAACTAATTTAATCTCTTAACTAAGATAAGGATTTTTAGAATAATAATCCTTTACGCCTATACTATAACTTAGTTAATATAATTACTACTATTACTTAAGGTAAATTAGCCACTAAACTCTTATAGATTAGTACCCGGTACTATCTTACTCGCGACTATATAAAGAAAAGACTAGTCACTCTAGTCAACATTCTAAGCAAAGATAACCCTACCGACATTCTCACCAAAGCGAAGCCAAAAGGCGTTTTTTAAGAGGACCGAGAAAGACTATTAAGGATAAGAAATCCTCCGCCATGATTTTCCTATTCTAAATTAATGTTACTTCTAAAGTTGATGTATTTTTCTTCTTCTTCTCGCCGCCTAGCCTAAGGGGGGGGTAATGAAGATTGTTACGATCGAGGTCTTTGTCCTTTTGCAGATTTGAGGCAGATGCCTTTCTCCTTCTCCTTGCAGGTCTCCGACCGGTGCTTTCCTGTTGATAGATTGTCTCTGCCTCTATATAAGGCTCTTCTTTGCCAGATTGCTTCTTCTTCCTTAGAGATCTTCAGAGATTCAGAGATTATTGCCCTGACCAATTGACTGCTTCTTCCAAAGTGTTCCTGTGCGTAGCTGCTGGCCGACCTGGCCCCCAAACGTCCCCAGACGTTCTCAATACTATAACCGGACTTAGCCTATTTTATTTAGTATATAGCGTCTATCTACGTTTACCTAATAATAATTTATTACGAGATATTCTATTATTTATAGAAAGAGCTAAGGAACTTTAAAACCTTAGCAACGCGCGGACAAAAGTAAATAAACTTTTGCAAATACGCGTTATTTAGATAAATCGTATTTATAATAATCTTATTACGAAGATAAGCTTTAAACTAGACGATTAGGTACTAGTTTAAAATAAAGCTCCGTAAAAGTATAAATTAAAGTAGTTTAGCCCTTATAAAATCCTTTCTACCTATTTACTTAGTACTTATACGTTAGCGGAGCCTAATAGATATATACTTCGTACTTTAATTAATAGATCTTAGCTTCTAGGAGCGAACGTAAGTAATCTAAAAGCTTTATAGTCTTCGCTAGTAATATAAGCTACTCTCCGGCGTAAGGGTTTAAACTTACGGAAGCCTAAAGAGATCTTAAAGATTATTTAGCGAGATAATACCCCTCCTTCCTACTAAGACCTTTTAATATTTACTTAAGAGGAATAGGAATAATTTAAACTTAACTAGGTAGATAGTATATACCTAAAATAAGTAGAGGAGGGCTAAATCGCTAGGAACGTTCTTAACTAGCGTTAGAAATAAGTTAACGCTATAAATAAGAAAGTAGGAAGAAAGGTAGAGGATTAGGACAAAATTTAATCCTCTAGAAATAACTCGGATAAGGATAAAGATATTTATCTATTACTATCTATAGATAGATCTTAGGATACTAACGTCTAGGAATAGACGCTTTTTAATAGTCCTTTTACTATTATAATTCCTATAGCTAAGACCTAATAAAAGGAAAATAAAATATATTCGATAGAGACCTAATATAAACTACTATTTAATTATCCTTAAGATTACGCTTCCGCTTCTTATACTTCTCCCTAAAAGGATTTAAATTTACCTCTTTCTCTAATTCCGATAAAGAGCTTTCGGACTTATTAAGCTAACTATACTTAATTAGCTAAGTCTTAAGAATTTATTAGGTAACTTTAGCCTCTTTAATAACTTCTATAAGAGCTTTATAAGCTTTACTAGCTAACGTAAAGTTTTTAGTACTTTATACTACTAGATCGTTTAAAAGATTCTTAAACTATTTATTCTTAAAATATATCTTCTTCTTCTCCTTTCCCTTTACTTTAGAAGGCTTTTCCTTACTTCTATTAGTATCCTTTTCCTTTTCTTTCTCTTTCTTAGATCCTTTCCTTTTATCCTTAGTCGACTAAGTATATTTAGTAATAGGTATTCCTAACGGTTCCTATACTAGATAGTAATATAGGTTAGTTTTAGCGATATAGTCCCTTACCTATTTTACTAGGCTATTTCCTTCTTAGAGTAAATATCTAATACTAGCTAAGTTAAAACTATAGTTACTATAAGTACTATTAAACGGAATTCGACTATCTATAGCTAGAACTTAGTAGCTTACGAAAGGATCTTTCCTATTATTATAATAGTTATATACTTCGCTATCTAGGGCCCTCTTACCTACTTACTAAACTAAATAGGCCTATAAATAACTAGATATAGCGTAAGGCTTTAGGCCTTTACCTATATACTAGTTAATATCCTAGATAATTTTAACCGCTTTAACTAGTTCCTTATTAGATCCGGAGTTAAAACCGCTCTTTAAAGGATTATATTCTATATCTAAACTAGTTAATTCTAGAAGACTTCGTTAGTATCTTATTAAGAAAGAACGTTATCGAATACTTACTAGCGTCCTTATATATAGTCTATTCTATAACGGGATTAAAGGCCTCTACTCGACCCTAGTTATTAATAGCCTTAGTTATACTAGAACCCTCTCTAGTATTATCGCTAGCGTTACCTCCGAATAAAAAGAAGCGACTAAGGCCCTTTACCCGCTTTATAGGAGGCTTAGTCCTTAGAGCCTAGGCACGGAATTCTTCTCTAGAACCGAAGTCCGAGATAGTTAGAAGCTTAATATTAGAAACTTCCGAGACCTTAGATAGAGACGTGTTAGAAATAGGCGAAGCTATTTAACTATTAATAAAAGTAAATAGAAGAAGATTAGAAAGATATACCTATAGTGTTAGACTTAGATAGTTAGGATTAACTTAAGGACCTAGAAGACTTTAGTAATTTTATTCTCTTAACTAACGACTTTAGGGAAAAAGAAGAAGATAGTTATAGTCGGGGGATTTACTAGTATATATATTAAGATCTTTCTTTGTTTAAAATTTCTCGTCGGTCGCTAGCGACTATATTTTAGTGAGAGCCTATATTTCTTTGTTCGTCTACGTCCGAAGCCCTTCCAACCTTCGGATAGACTAAGACTTTAGGGTAGAACTTAACCCCTTTTAGACTCTCTTTTATATTTATCATCTTCTCGCGGCCTTTTACGTTCGTGAGGTTTCGTGACCTTCGAAACTCGAGGACGAGTTTAGGTTAAGTAGGGGAGGATGTTATCCCTGGAACCTTCCGGTTATGAGGGTACATTTCTTTCCTGGGCCTTTCGGCTACGGTCACGTGCGGCCTTCCGGCTGCATCCTTTCTTTTAGTATTTAGCCTCTATCTCTTCTAAATATTAATAGACATGTCTCATCTCCCTTTTGAATCATATTATATTAAGGAGAAGGCCGGTAATAGCCGGATACCTTAGGTAGAAAAAGCTCCTAGGATTATCCCCTTCCCTGTAAATAGGAAGGATTTTTAGCGCGGTATTGCTAGTGTATTATATCAGCCAATCCCCTTTGACGCTAAGATCCGCTACTATATGATTGGCTATTAGCGCTCTACTATCTACTAAGCTAGCTAGCTAGCTATCAACAGCTTCAACGCGTTGTTTATTCAACGCGCTACCTGCCAACCTGCCTGCCAACCTGCCTGCCAACCTGCCTGCCAACCTGCCTGCCAACCTGCCTGCTAACCTGCCTGCCTACCTGCCTGCCTACCTACCTGCCAACCTACCTGCCTACCTGCCTGTCTACCTGCTATGGTAGCTCCGCGGCTAAAGCGGAAGCTCGATGACGTTCTGACCGAATTGCCTTCTCGAGAGGCACTAGACCAGCAAATTAAGCTACTAGATCTATCTTTATCGCCGCTAGAGCTACGCCTACCTGCTGGGACTGATATCGATAGCCTATACGCGCTTTTTTCGCTATTAATTAGCGAGGATATTATCGAATTTATTAGCTAGTCGACTAATGAATACGCCTAGCGTAAGCGAGAAAGCGTTGCTAGTGGCCGCCCTTGGAAGGATACTACTATAGTAGAGATTAAGGTCTTTAACGGTATTTAATCTATATAGGTATCCACGATTCGCTATATATTAGCCACTATATCTGCCTCGCCTCTATATAAATCAGCTATACTTTAAGCAGATCAAGCGCTTTCTATATATTGCTCGGCCTAATAGCGCTAACAACCAGCAGCAAGGTAGTAAGCGCTAGTGGTATAAGCTAGAACCTTTAGCTTCCTCGTTCGAGAGTGCCGCGAAGCAGTACTACTAGCTAGGATTAAATGTTTCTATCGATGAAACAATGATTCGCTGCTTTGGCCGCTCTAAACACACCATCAAAATGCCTAATAAGCCAATTAAGTAAGGGTATAAGATCTTTGCCTTAGCTGAGCATGGCTATATTTGGACGTTTATATGGAGTAGCCGTCTCTGGGGTATCGTGGATCTGTTCCGCTGGCCTGGCATTAGCCCTGCTGGCTCTATGGTGCTAGAGATGATTCGCAGGCTGCCTGGCCTAGGCTAGGCAGCTAGCCAGGCCAGCGGCCAAAGCAACGGCTAAAGCAACGGCCAAAGCAACGGCCAAAGCAACGGCCAAAGCAACGGCCAAAGCAACGGCCAAAGCAACGGCCAAAGCAACGGCCAAAGCAACGGCCAAAGCAGCGGCCAAAGCAGCAGCCACGCCAGTAGCCACACCAGCGGCCACGCCGGTAGCCACGCCGGTAGCCACGCCGATAGCCACGCCAACTGCCACACCAGCGGCCACGCCAGCGGCTACGCCGATGGCCACGCCGGTAGCCACGCTACTATCTATAAGACTGCGCCCTATATAGTCTATATGGACAACTACTTCTGCACGGTTAGCCTATTCAAAGCGCTACGAGATATACAGTGTGGTGCCTGTGGCACTACACGTAAGTAAGGCGGGATCCCTTCTTACCTCGCTGAGCTAAAAGACTATATCAAAGCTATCCCTTAGGGTAAATTATATACGTCTGAGGCCTAGGGGGTCCTTTACCTAGCGTGGCAGGATAATAATATAGTATTACTACTATCTACTATCTACACGCTATATCTCTACACACAGTCTTAGCGGAAGCGGCTAGCAGTAACCTCGACTAATATAGCTATCGCGCGTGCCCTATTTAGTAATAATATCAGGAAGAAGCTCGATATTCCTACGCTTATTAACGACTATAACTATTATATAGATAGTATTAATATCGCGAATTAGTACCGGGCTTCTTATAAGATTCGCTAAAGAACGCTACGTACCTAGTTCCTACTATTCTTCTTCTTTCTTGATATAGCTATTATTAATATATATCGTATTTAATATATCGCTAAGAAGTAGTAGTAGGCTAGGCCTCTTAGCTAGCTAGAGTTCCGCGAGAAGCTATATTAAGAGCTTCTTACTACTCCTTAGATAGTATAATATAGGCTACGACCGTAGCTAAACTACTAGATCGAGGCAAGATATTACCGGCGAATTAGCCTAGAGAAGCGATCTACTTATATTTAGTACTAATATATAAGAGAGAAAGGTAAGCGAGGTCAGCAGGCCTCGCGCGGTAAATCAGGTTATAGGGAGTATAGTATACCGCTTTATTTAAAAGGGCGATATTAGGATGAATTTTATATATCAGATTAATTATATATATTACTAGTTAGGGTTTAGTCTTATTTTAAATTACTATTTTACTACGTTACTATTACGTTATATAATCTAGCTAATAAGAGTACGCTATTATAATACACTAGTAACGCGCTAAAAATCCTTCCTATTTACAGGGAAGGGGATATTCTCCCCTACTTAACTAAAACTTAGCCTCGAGTTTTCTAGAGGGTTACTAAGTATACTAAATACTTTAAGATATTATATATATAAACGAAAGTAGTAAAGGCTAATAAGTATATAATAGGATCTAAAGAGATCCTAAATAGTAGTAAATAAAGAAACTATATAGCCATCGGTACTATAAACGCTAATAGGCTATAGTTAGATTTAAATAAAGGAATATCCTAATATATATACTACTATTTCCCCTAAGTTTATTTCTCTTTTCTATTTTCCTGAATATCTTTATATTTATAAGAGAATCTTATTCTTTAAGAAAGTTCTATCTATCTCTATCTATATAATAATAATATAGATAAGTTCTTCCTAAATAAGTATAAATATATATTAATATAGACTTAGCCTCTTCTTACTCTAGCGTTACTCCTTCTATGGACTTCTATAACTATATATTAGTCGCTTCTAACTAAAATATTACTAGGGTCTTAGCTAACTAACTAGATAAAGAATTTCCCTTTACTAGCTATAATATAGATAGTCCTAGTCTAGAGCTTAAGGCTATAGCTAGAGATACTTATACTATAGCTTATAATCCTACTACTAAGTAGATTATATATAATAATAAAGATAAGCGTATAAGTCTAATAGGATATAACATAGACTAACTATTCAGTAGTAAAATATATAGATCTAGATATATATAGTAATCCTATACTAAGCGTTTTTCTAGGTATAGATATAGCCTTCCTAAAGGTAGTCCTTAAAGACTATTTATTAGCCTACGATATTAACTAGCGTTACGATTAGAAGCCTTATATAGTATAGTCCTATAAATATATCTATATTATATAGTAAGCTAGTAAATAGGCGTCTCTAAATAAAGAGTATAAGACTTATAGTAATAGTAGTAGGCCTTTTATATCCTATTATATATTAATATATAGAGACTAAATCTAGTTTAATAGCGCTTATAGGAACTATAGATTTAATATAGATAGCGTAAAGTATTTACTCTATTCTATTAGTAAGAAGTTAGTTAGGTTAAGGATTACCTTAAGAAGATAAATCCTATCTACTAACTAGTATAGGAAGATATATCTATAAGGTTCCTTACTCTAAATAGTTCTTATTATAACTAAAGCTAACTAATTCTCTATAGCTAAGAGATAACGCTATAATATCTATATCTTAATAGACCTAATTATTAGTAGATAAGGATAAGAGAAAGAAACCAGAGATAGGAGAGATAATAAAGAAGCTAAAAGAGAAAGAGATAGAGAAGCTAAAGGAGAAGCTAAAAGAGAAGGAAAAGGATAAGGATATTAAAATTATCTAGATAAGGCTAGCTAAGAAAAAGAGAAAGGCTCTAGCTAAGAATAAAAGGAAAGTATAGATAAAGAAGTACTTTAAGAATAAATAGCTAACTAATCTACTAAATAATCTAGCTATAAGTAATAAGAGGGACTTTACTTATATAGTAGTAGTATATAACGCTATCCCTAAGAAATTAAGGCCCTGGATAAGATATATAATATTCTTTAAGGATAATTAATTATAAATAATTAGCTCTCTAAGGATAAAGGAGAGGATAATAATAATAATAATAAAGATTTTAATCCTTTTAAGGCCTTTACTAAGAAGTAAAAATAGGTATAAGAGGCTATAGTTAATATATAGAAGTAAATTAATAATTTTTTTAATAAAATAAAATAAGAGGATAGCTATATTAGGCTCTATTTATAGAGATAATAATAATAAATAGTTTATTAAATAATATTTACTTATAGATATTAGTATCCTAAGGTCCTTAAGTAAATAATAAAGTATCTTCTTTATCTAAATTATATTAATTAGTCTCTTCTTCTAAGAAATTAGACTAGAGTTCTTCTTAGTTCTTTACTTTTTTACTCTTTTATCTATTCTTAGTAACGATCTTCTTTTAGCGCTAATTAAGAATATTCTTAGTAATCTAGCCCTCCTTTACTTAATTTAAGTATATACTATTAGCTTAGTTAAGTTTAAATTACTTCTACTCTTTATAAGTAAATATAGATAAATTATAGTAGATTAGGGATAAGTTATCTTACTTAATAATTTTTAGGATCTCTTTAGGCTTCTAGAGATATAGACCTTTCTATCTAAAAGCGTTCTATATAGTCTAAGATAATTATAAGGATTTAGGGTTACTTATATTTATCTTAATAAGATAAGATCTATTAATTAGTATATAGAGTACTTAGCTATTTAGCTCTACTAATATATAAGTACTAAGTAGATAGATAGATAAGATCTTATAGGGCCTAAACTACTTTACTTTATATTTCTATACTAATTCGCTTTATATAAATATCTAGTTATTAACTTTAAAGCTTATCTTTGTAATAAGACTATTATAGATATAATTTATCCGGATTATATATACTAAGAGGGGTTCGTTAGCTTTTATATATATATTATTTAAGTTCTAGAGTTCTTTTAGCTCTCTCTATAAAGAGTAGAATATCCTTTAATAAATTATTACTAGATAAATATAGGTAAATACTATATATAAGATAAAATAGACTTAGTCTAGTTATAGTATACTCTCGGATCTATATAGTAACTACTACTTAAGTAAGATATAGATCCTATATATATATTAGCTTATCTATAAGGTATTTTATTAATATATAATCTAGTAGTCTATTTAGGTTTCTAACCTTCCTATTTATTTAGGGATAGTAAGGTATACTAATTTAGTACTAAGTCTTTAAAATATTTAGGTAGTATATAACTATACCTAAAAGAAGATTAGTACTATTATCCGAAATAATTTTAAGGGGAGTACTATAGTTTATAAAGATCTATTTATATAAAAACTACCCTAAAGCCTCTTTAGTAGCTTCTAGGACTACTTTAGTAATAGGCTAGCTAATAGTATAGTTAATAGTAGTAATAATCTATCTATTACTATTTAGGGTTATTAGAAGTATATTAATAAGATCGATTCCCTATTACTTAAAAGGTTAAATACCGGATATTACTATATATTAAGGACTTTCTCTTTTAAGGGACTCCTTTAAGCCCTGTAAGACTTAGTAATTTAGATAATTATATATAGTAGTCTTAATATCTCTATATATCTATAGCTACTATATCTAGGAATAAATAGCCCTATTTAGGCTAGGCTATCTAAGATAGCTATATTTAGTATATATTCGGTTTATAAGATCTCTATAGAAGATAAGCTCTAGATAAGATATATAGGTCTTATTATTATAGGTAAAGATAAGCTATTATTTAGTCTTAGTCTTATTAGGATAGATATATAAGCTTAACTTTAATATATATTTCTAGATAGCCTTCGAGATCTATCTATCTATAGGTAACTCTCTAGTATTAAGAAAGTATAACGTAGTTCACCGCTCACCCGGACACACGGCTCACCCGGACACCCTTTACCCCATAGTAAATGCGGTTTTTCACAACTTCATATTTTACCCCCCTATGTTAAGCGTAAAGTCTAAGCCTATCTTAGTATATAATATGCCCTGCTAAGTACTTTAACTAGGCTGAGAAGTATTTTAATGTGTGAGAATGTTAATATATATACGTACGTGCGTCGACCAGAGCGTATTTTTTGGTAATGTAGGTAAATAATCCTTTTCTGAATATTCCGATCAGGCTACGCCGTTTCTAAAGCTAAGGATTTATACGCTACTGAAAACTAAGCAAAACTTGCTTCTGGTTGCTGATATACCGTGACGTGAAAAATCGTGTTAGGTATGGTGTTTTGGGGTGTCCGGGTGAGCCGTGTGTCCGGGTGAGCGGTGAACTACGTTATAGTTACTAATAACTACTTATCTTTAGGGACTTTTATAATAGTTAATAATTCTATATAAGTAATAGTAAGAGTAATATCCTAAATTAGTTAGGATTTAGATATATTTATAGAGTCTTTATCTATAAAGTCTAGTCTCCTACTAAGTATATCTAGGATAACTATATCTAATCCCTTCTAATACTAAATCTTTAGATTATACTCTTAAAACTTATTAACCTAGTAAGCTAAGCGCTTACTATAGATAACTATTATTTATAAATACTATAAACTTATATAATTAGTTATAACTATAGTCTAAGTCCTATTTTTAATATATCTATCCTAGAGATAGAGTATCTCTTTAATAACTAATAGCTTCTTCTTATAAATAGAGTAATTTAATTTAGCCTTAATTAGTTTTCTTCTATTATATATAACTAGATAAAGTTTTCTATTAGCTCCTTATTAAAGGAGTACTATTTTAATAGCCTATTTAGAGATATCTATCTTAATAATAAAAGGCTTAGAAAGATCTAGTTAGATAAGAATAGGCTTAAGTATAAGTATCTCCTTAATATTCTAAAAGGTACTCTTATAAGCTATAGACTAATATATAAACTAGAACTTTTACTTCTAGATCTCTATATCTAATTCCTTTAAGAGTTTATAGAGAGAGATATAAATAGTAGCGAATCTATATATAAAGTAATAGTAGTATATAGCTAGACTAAGGAATTATTATATCTTATAGATATTCTAGGGCTATAGCTAATTTTAGATAATTTTAACCTTTACTAGTATTAATCTAACTTAGCTATTACTAATAATATAGCTATAGAACTCTAGCTAGTTAATCACGAACTTATACTTATCTAGTTAGGTAATTAACTCTTTCTTCTATAAGAACTTAAATACCTAATAAAGATATTTATAGTATTCCTCTTTAGTTCTAGAGAAGATTAAGATATTATTAAGATAAATACCTATAAACTTATCTAAAAAAGGATAAAGAGCCTTATTTATAAGTATCTAGAAAGTAGCTAGCGTATTATAGAGTCTAAATAATATTATAAGCTATTTATATTTACCCTATATTATATTAAATATAGTTTTTAGGGCTATATAGTTAGTTAAATAAATCTACTAAAAGCTAGATATAAGATTAATCTTAGAGAGTACTTAGGTATCTCTAATCTAGTCTAGAAGTTCTTAGATTTATAATAAAGAGTATCTATTTTTAACTATAGCTTAGTTAAGAGTATAATAGTTAATATATATATATACTATTTCTTATTTAGTTTCTTAATAAATAAAACTAGGAAACCTTATAGGCTTATAGATAGATAAATTAGGCTCTTTTTAAGAAGTATATTAACCTATTTTATTTACTTATATATCTTATCTAAAAAAGGATAAGAATTAATATTAACTAGTTTTATATTACTAGTATTAATATTATATAAAATTAGTTATTTAGGAGAGAGCTTATTAGGAAGTTCCTCTTAGATGATATCTTTATATTCCTATAGTAGTAAATAGACCTAAGGATCTAAATATTCTAGGATCTAGATAAGGACTATTGGATTAGTTTTTAAGACTTCTTATATAGTGATAAGAAAGCTAGATATTCCCTTTTTCTTTAGCGCTCTTTAGGTTTATTTACTATTTATTAGGTTTATATAAGTATTCTTAAGCTCCTTATCTAAAAAGAGGCTAAGAGGCTTAATTTAGTATAAATACTTATAATTATAAAGCGTTATTACTAATATTATCTAGTTAATTTAAGGGTTCTTAGCTATTAGGAAGTCTTATCTAAGGATAAACTTAAAGTCTAGTAGATTAAGAATCTATATTTATATATATCTCCTCTAAGTTCCTATAGTAACTAGAAACTATATAGATAAATTCGTAAAGAGTTATTATCTATCTAGTATCTAGATATATAGTATTAAAGTCCTTTAGGATAGAGATAAATAGGCCCTAAACTCCTTTATAGTCTTAATAAAGATAAATATATATAAGGCTTCGTTATCTAGGAGTACCTAGATATAGATATTCTATTCTCTAGCCCTAATTATAAGATAGTAGAATAAGAGAGAATCTCTTATTATAAAGAGGATAGCTTCTTTTATAGTCTTCTATATAAGATCTAGAGGATCTGGCCCTAGTAGTTAGGAGATACTCGAAGCTATTTTAACTTAGCTAATAAGGATATCTAATTTATCTAGCTAGTAGTATTTTTTAGCTTTTAGGGCTTCTTATCCTAAGACTTATCTTTCTATAGATAGTTTTATATAAGATATCTAAACTAGCTATAGCTATAGTATTAGATATTAATAAGGCTAAGATAAGTAGGGATATTTATAGCGTTGATCTAAATATTACTATTACTATCCTAAATATTTTATTAAATATAGCTAGTAATTATTAATCTATATTTATACTAGATAAAGTAATCGATTATCTTTCTTAGAGTAGTTAGATACTCTTATTCCTTAGCCTATTTCTTCTATAAGTTTACCTTTACTCCTTTCTATAGGAATTAAATAATAGCTTTCTTAAGGAGAGTAATTTTAGTATTAATCGCTATTTATTAGAGGTTTATAGTATATTTAGTAAATAGTTAGTTCTAATCTTACTAAAGATTAGCGAATCTATCTTATTATTTTTTAGGACTAAAATACTTAGAGAATTTATAAAGGATCTATTCTCTAAAGTCCTACTATATATTAATTTAGATTCTATATAAGCTAATTAGCTACTTATTATATATAGTTTAGGCTTTAGAGACTCTACTAATTAGTATATTATAAGCGTAGATAATCTTATTTATATCCTTAATCTTAATACTAGCTAAGTATAAAGTCTCTTTAAAGAAGTATTTATAGTTATAGAGATACTTTTATATAGTATTATCCTTAATAGTACTAGAGTATTTATAAATAGCTAGGATCTTCTTTAGGAAGGTATATTTAAGAGTAATCTATACTATACTAAATAGAGTAGGATTTAGCTAAGAAGAGCTTAGAGTTAGGATAGCTCTAGTTAAAAAGGAGAAAGATAGCTCTAGCTATTAATTTCTAGAGTTATACTTTATTATAGCCTAAGTAGAGCTCTTAGCTATAAGGATATACTTCTTAGGATTCTTAGAAGTCTAAATAGCTTAATATAAGTTATTAGTAATAAATTAAGATAAGAAAGCTAAAGTACCTAAAGTCTTAGATATAAGTAGATACTAAAGAGATTACTAGCTAAAGACTAATAAGTTATTAAGATCTTATCTAGGTATAGTCTTCTTAAGAGTATTAGTATCTATATAGGTTTCTATTATAGAAAAGTAATTAGATTAATTAAAAGGTAATAAATATAAGAATTTATATAAAGTACTTTTCTATAGAGAATAGCCTCTTTCTTATTAAAGTAAATAAAGGCCTTAAGAGACTATAGTTCTCTCTATAATTATATAAAGTTTTACTTCTAGTCTAAGGTTATTTTTAAAATTTTTACTAACGTTTAGATTAGAAGGATATCCTAGTAAGTTAAAATTAGTATTATTTAGGAAAATCTCTAATATTTAGAAGGGTTATTAACTCGCTATTAGCTTAGTTAAGGAAGTAGCTAGATATCGGGTCCGAATAGGTCTATATAGTCTACTTATAGTTACTAGAACTAGATTATACTATACCGAAATAAGAATTAGAATATTCTATAGCTAGTATTAGGTAGAGTAAGAGCTAAGGACTACTCTTAGCTTCTCTATTAATAAATTTATAAGTAAAGAGGGATAATAGATTAAGGTTATATCTATACTAGATTATTATAAGACGGCCTCTCCGAAAGGTATTCTTCGGAGGAGTTCTTAGGTAAATAACTACCCTAGGATAGCTATAAAAGGCTACCCTTTTAGAGGTTTACTACTAGATAAGATCTAAAGGTAAAATAGGATATACCCTTTTAAGCTATAGAAAGTAGTCAGTATAAATATAGGAATAGGTAGGTCGCTAAGGCCTATACGTGACTAGACGGTCGGCGGGACTTAGAGAGTCCCGTACGGCCGAAGTTATATTAAGGAGAAGGCTAGCAACGGCCGGATGCCTTAGGCAGAAAAAGCTCCTAGGATTATAGGTTCTAGGTACTAGAGTTCTAGGGGTTAAGCTCTTAGGGTATTAAGATAGAATATTACTAACGCGTTAAGATCGTTCTATAGCTATAAGGCGGGCGGATTATTAGTAAGTTCGTTAGGTAGATATCTTTCTTCTTTAGGTAATTAAAGAGGAAGATTTAGTAATTATAAAGGACTATATATTAGGATAGAGGCCTATTAACTAGGTAAAGAAGAATAATATTAGAAAGGAAATAGTAGGTCGAATTTAAAGACTAAATCTTAGAGATCACTAAGTTCGTATATCTCTAAGGAAAACTAAATATAGTAGTTCGTCCCCGTTTCGGGACCGAATCGGTCCGGTATAATTCTATTATATAATTAGGGTATATAAACTCTGTAATCCTAGGCTATTATAACTAATCCCCGGGACAGGATCGGAATACTAACGTTTCCTTATAAAATCGTCTAAGGTATACGCCGTGATAGAGATCTATTAATAAAGATTGTTGCGACCGATCGAGGTCTTTATTCCTTTATAGATTTAAGGTAGATACCTTTCTCCTTCTCTTTATAGGTCTCCGACCGGTGCTTTCCTATTAATAGACTATCTCTACCTCTATATAAGGCTTCTTCTTTACTAGATTACTTCTTCTTCCTTAGAGATCTCTAGAGATTTAGAGATTACTACCCTAACTAATTAACTACTTCCTCTAAAGTGTTCTAAAGTGTTCCTATATATAGCTACTAGCTAATCTAGCCCCTAAACGTTTCTAGACATTCTTAGGTTCTACGCCCGATAGTTTTCTATTTCTTCTTTTTATTTTAATTTAATTTTCTAATTTTCTTACTTTAATTACTTTTAATATTATAATTAGGTATAGAATCTAATCATAGATAGCTATAGAAGCTACCTATCCGTCTTTTCTTATTACTATCTTATTACTATTTTAATTAACCTTTACTTTAGCTTCGAGCCTAATAATAATAGCTTCCTTAAATTATAATCTAGCTTTTACTACTAAACGAGTAGCTAAAGAGGACTATAGTAACTATACCTTTATAACTATTATAGGTAATGAAATATAGGTAATAGATATATCTAATAAGTATACTCTAATACCCCTTAATATATTAATAGAGGGAGAAAAATTTAATATATAGTTAAGAGATATAAAGAGAATCCTACTTCGAAAAAATCTCTACTACTTTATTAATACTAATATTTATTATCTAAAGAGATCTAATATAGCCGCTATAGCTAAATAGGTTAAGATATTAAGAGATATCTAAGTCTAGTTATTCTAGAGCGTTTTACTAAAGATTAATACTATAGTAGATAATAGGTAATTCGAATACTAATTCGCTAATAAATATATTAAAGTATTAAAATAAACCCTTAATATAACTAGTTATAACGCTACTAAATCTAATTATATACGCTTCCTATAGCTTAAAAGAAGTTAATTTACTTCTACTTCTAATTTTATTAACTCCCTTCGAGATATCTATACTAATCTATCCTAAAGAATTTAAGTACTACCTTTTTTAGTTCTTTAAAAGCTTCTCCTTAGGATTTCTAAAGATAACTATATAATAGTTACTATAAGATATATTTCCTTATATAAAAAATATCCTAATCTAGATAATATTACCTTAATTATTCTTTTCTAACTTTTTAATAATATTTATAATAAGCTTAAGACTTCTAAAAAGCTATTCGCTACTTCCCTTCCTTAGTTAAATCTAATAACTCTAGTAATAATCTAGGAAATAATAATAGTTCTTAACCTAGAAATAATAATAGGAATAATAATAGTAAATTCATTTCTCTTAAAAACTAGCTACTATAAATAATAAGTATTTAGAAATAGGTAAGGGAATAGATTAATAGCGTAAACTAAATAATACTAACTAATTAATATACCTTTTATAGCTAAGGAGGTTACTAAGCTAAGACCTATATATATCTTAGTATTAAGTATTATTATCTAAATTAGAAGCTAGTCTCTAGTATTTAGGTAAATTACCTATAGAGAAATAAAGACTATCTTAATACTCTATTACTAGAAAACTAGAGAAAATTATATAATAATTACCTCTATTAAGATAGTATACTAAATATAGTAAATTAATAATCTCCTTAGTTATAGACTTAATAACTATTATTAATTACTTTATAAAATAATATTCTAACTAATTTATTAATAATAACCTTAGTAAACCTAATAAATCCGATAAATTCTATAGACCTAATATTAACTCTTCTAGTTATTACTAGTATAATAACTCTAAAAGATCTAATAATACTAGTAATTAATAATAAGAATAATTTTTTCTACTCTTAGGGTTTTATAATAGTATTATTATGAATAGATAATTTAACCTATAACTTCGACGCTAATAGAGGTCTTTCCTTTACTAATTTTTAAACCTATTGTAAATAGATTATTATTAATTTAGGTACTTCTTAATATATATAGATAGTAATACTATTATCTATTTCTAACTTTCTTTAGACTATTCATATTAGATATCTAATAGTAGAACTATTATATTATAAGAAAAAGTAATTACTTAAATTAATTTAAAATTCCCTAACCGAATTTAGTAGCTTAATATTAAATATAAATTTTTCCTAGATAGTAAATTTAATTTATTTTTAATAATATACACACTTTAAGATTATAAGATTAGATAGAAGGATTAGACTAATAAATTTATTGATCCTAAGAATAAATTAATAATTCTTACTTATACCTATAGGAAAAGAGGTATACTATTTTTACTAATAACTACTCTTATATTATTAATTACCTTAGAATAGAAAGCTCTAAATTTTATTACTCTAGCTTATTTAATAGTAATAATTATCCCTAAACTTACTTATAGATAATTTAGTTATATTAAATAATCTACCTTAAGGATAAATTACTATTAAATAGATAAGGATATCTAAGGAGATAATACTTTTAACTATAAACCCTATTATTTAGGTAAAGTAAAAAAAATTATCTCTTATATACTATAAAGATATACTATTAAGCTATTTAAAGTAATCTATTTAGATCTATATCCTTATAAGCCTATAGGAATTAATAGTACTAACTATATTATTAGAATTTATAATAATACTACTAGATAATAATAGATAATTCTAATTAAAACGAAAGATATATCTTTCTTTACTATAAAAAAGTTTTATATTATTATCTTTAATACTATAAAATACTAGCTAAGAGAATAGCGCCTAAATAATAAGAAAGGTCTTTATAAATAGCTTATCTAGATTAAAGAAAAAGGATATAAAGTAATAATTAGTGTACTATATAACTATAAGTAAAATAGTATTATAGAATTAACTAGATATATTATTATATAAGATTTCTATACCCTAATAATTACTACGTTAGATATACCCCCGTTTTTATAGCCTAAAGTAGTAATTATAACTACCTATATTTTAAATTATATATACTATCTAGATAATACTAAGTCTCTAATTAAAAAATAGAATAAAGGGCTTAATTTACTATAAGATCTTATAGATTTAGGGTTTTTATATATTTAGTATTTAAAAGCCTATATATATATATATATCTTATTAGAAAAATAAATTAAGGCTAGAAAGATAGACCCTTATATATAGATTAGTTATTTAGTTATAAGAGTAAAAATAGTTATTTATATAGGATTTATAATCCCATAAAAAGAGAAGTCGTTCTTTATTAAGATATTACCTTTTAGGAAGAACCTATACTAATTCGAACTTCCTAAAACCTTAACTAGAATATTACTAATAAGATATTATTTACTAATCTAGAGTTCTAAAGATTAACGATTTATAGAAAGATTTAAGACTTAATAGTAAACCTTTAATTATAGTAAAATAGTAAATTATTAGTTATAATAATTATACTAACTTAACTAAAATAAATCCTAGCTCTTACTATACTAATAGTAATACTATTAGTTAACTTAGAGATATTAATTACCTTAATTAAAATACTATAATATACCTAAATATTATTAACTATATAAATAACTAATAAGTTAAAGAATTTCTATATTATACTAAAATAATTCGAAATACCTAATTCTAGATAGTACTTAATACTTAAAAGACCTAATCCCTAATTAATTAAGATATTAAAGGATCTAATTAATATTCTTTAATCTGCCTAAGTACTAAGAAAATTATCTTAATAGAAGATAGTAGCTAAATTACTACCTAGAGTAATCCCTAATCCGAAAAGTAAAGAATATAGTTCTTATCTTATAGTCTCTAGTAAACTTTTACTAAAGATTTATTATACTACTATAGAAAAGATATGGTCTTTAGATATTTTAATTCTAGATACCTATTAAGAAGCTATAAGTTCTAAATTTACTCTATAGTAGTCCGAGGCTAAAAATATTTAATTAGTAAAAATTAATATTACTAAAGTCCTTACTATTATACCTTATCTACTAAAAAGTATATTAATCTTACTAGGAAAATAGATCTATGAGAACGTCTGGGGACGTTTGGGGGCCAGGTCGGCCAGCAGCTACGCACAGGAACACTTTGGAAGAAGCAGTCAATTAGTCAGGGCAACAATCTCTGAATCTCTGAAGATCTCTAAGGAAGAAGAAGCAATCTGGCAAAGAAGAGCCTCATATAGAGGCAGAGACAATCTATCAACAGGAAAGCACCGGTTGGAGACCTGCAAGGAGAAGGAGAAAGGCATCTGCCTCAAATCTGCAAAAGGACAAAGACCTCGATCGCAACAATCTTCATCACCCCCCCCTCAGGCCAGGCGGCGAGAAGAAGAAGAAAAATACATCAACTTTAGAAGTAATATTAATTTAGAATAGGAAAATCATAGTAGAGGATTTCTCATCCTTAATAGTCTTTCTCGGTCCTCTTGAAAAACGCCTTTTAGCTTCGCTTTAGTGAGAATATCGGTAGGGTTATCTTTGCTTAGAATGTTAACTAGAGTGACTAGTCTTTTCTTTATATAGTCGCGAGTAAGATAGTACCGGGTGCTAATCTATAAGAGTTTAGTAGCTAATTTACCTTAAGTGATAGTAGTAATTATATTAACTAAGTCGTAGTATAGGCGTAAAGGATTATTATTCTGAAAATCCTTATCTTAGTTAAGAGGTTAAATTAGTTATATATCGGCGGTAATTCGTGCGAGGTAAAGGCCTTCTTTTAAAGTAGTGCTTATCGTGTAATATTCGGCTATTATTAAAGAAGATATAATAATATCCTATCTTCGAGATAACTAGGAGATCGGTATACTAGTAAAGAACTATATAAAAGCTTTAGTTAACTTACTATCTTCGGTATTACTATATAAAGAATTAATAAATCCTTCTAAAGAACGAGAGGGATCGCTTCTAAAAGGTAGACCTAATTTAATAGTACTAGTAAAGTAATACAAAAGATCCTTATAGGCGAGAAAGTCGTCTCTTCTAGGCGAACTAGATTAGCGTTATAATTTTAATATAGTATAGGTAATATCTAGTTATATTTTAATTAATAACTATCCGATCGTTCCTATCTTTTTAGCGTATTTAAGCTTATCTTTAGATTACTATTAGTAAGAATCTCCTTATCGAATTAACTAAGAAGGACTTAACGGTATTAGTAATAGATTTAAATTTTCTATATCCTTATCGTAGAGTAAATAGGTTAAGTATTCTTATTAATTTATAAAGATATAACCTAATAATTTAATAATTATATTATAGCTAAGAAATCTTTAGAATAGGAGCTTTTTTAATTATCGTTTTTATTCTAGGCCGTATTAGATATTATTAATCTCTTTTTTAAGTCCTATAGTAAGGATATTATTAACGTAAATTAACACAAAAACTATTTTTTTGTTATTAGTATAGATATATCTATTAGAATCGAATAGTTTTAAGTCTAACTAAGTAAGGTCCGTAGTAAAGACGTTATACTAAAGATAGCCTACTTAGCGTAGACTATAAAGAGCTTAATTAACTATATAGATATATTTAACGCCGTTAGATCTATAAAATTCGTGGTTAGTTAGTTATTATATAAAAATAACTCTGTTATTAATTACCGTATTAAGATACGCGCTTATAATATCCTATTAATAAATTTTCTATTTTCGAATAGTAGTAGTTAAAATAAATAATTTTGCTACGGAGTCTAAAGTAACTAGAGAATATTTTTTATCTAGTTAGAAATCGATACCTAGTATTTAGCGGTTACTATAAACTACCTATCTTATACGGAATTTAAGAATATAGCCGTTACTATCCTTTTTAAGGTTATAGACCTATTTTCCTAGTAAAATTAATATCCCCTATAGTAGGTATAGAATAATAGTAAGGGCCTTAGCTATATTAATTTTTACTAATTAAATTTTCTTAGCTTCTAACTATTAAGTAGCGAATTTTGAATTTATTACTTCTCGATAAGTATCTAGAATTAAGATATCTAAAGATCGAATTTTTTCTATAGTAGTATAATAAATCCTTAGCGAAAGATATCTGTTATCTATAGCTATAGTAAGGTAGGAACTGTATTCTTTACTTTTTAGATTAGGAATTATTCTAGGTAGTAATTTAGGAGCCGTTCTTTATTGTAAGGATTTTCTTAGTACTTATAGGGGTTAAAGAACGTTAATTAGGTTAACTAAGGTTTCGGTAGATTAACGATTAGGTCTTTCTAGTATTAAGTGCCTTTAGGATCTAGGTATTTTAAATCGTTCTAGTATAATATAGAAATTCCTTAATTCGTTAGTTATTCGAGCTATTAGTAATATCTAAGTATATTATAATATTTTAATTAAGGGAATTAGTATATCTAGATTAACTAGTAGAGTTACTATTAGTATACTAGGAGCTAGGGCTTATTTTAGTTAAGTTAGTGTAGTTATTACGACCGGTAATTTATTATTTTACTATAATTAGAGCTTTAGCGTTAATTCTTAGATCTTTCTATAAATTATTAGTCTTTAGAATTCTAGATTAGTAAACGACTTAGTAGTATTCTAGTTATAGATAAGGTATTAGGATATTCGAATTAGCGTAGGTTCTTCCTAAAAGGTAATATTATAACGAAGAATAACTTCTCTTTTCGTGGGATTATAAATCCTATATAAATAACTATTTTCTCCCTTATAACTAACTAAATAACTAATCTATACACGAGGGTCTATTTTTCTAGCTTTAACACGTTTTTCTAGTAGGATATATATATAGGCTTTTGAGTACTAAACGCGTAAAAAACCTAAATTAATAGGACCTTATAGTAAATTAAGCCCCTTATTCTATTTTTTAATTAGAGACTTAGTGTTACTTAGACGGCGTATACGGTTTAAAATATAGGTAGTTATAATTACTACTTTAGGCTACAAAAAAGTAGGCGTATCTAGTATAGTAATTATTAGAGTTCGTGAACCTTATATAATAATATATCTAGTTAACTTAGCGATACTATTTTGCTTATAGTTATATAGTACGCTAATTATTACTTTATATCCTTTTTCTTTAATCTAGGCAAGCTATTCACGGAGACCTTTCTTATTATCTAGGCGCTATTCCCTTAGCTAGTATTTTATAGTATTAAAGATAATGATATAGAATTTTTTTATAGTAGGAGAAGATATATCTTTTATTTTAATTAGAATCGCCTATCGTTATCTAGTGATATTATCGTAGATTCTAATAATATAGTTAGTGCTATTAATTCCTATAGGTTTATAAGGGTATAAATCTAAATAGACTACTTTAAATAGCTTAGTAGCACGTCTTTATAGCGTATAGGAAATAATTTTCTTTACTTTAGCTAGATAATATAGTTCGTAGTTAAAGATATTATCTCCTTAGATATCCTAACCTATTCGATAGTGATTTATCTTTAAGGTAAGTTATCTAATATAGCTAAGTCATCTATAAGTAAGTTTAGGGGTAATTATTACTATTAAATAGGCTAGTATAATAGGATTTAGAGCTTTCTATTCTAAGGTAATTAATAGCGTAAGTATAGTTATTAGCAAAAATAGTATACCTCTTTTCCTATAGGTATAAGTAAGGATTATTGATTCGTTCTTAGGATCGACGAATTTATTAGTCTAATCTTTCTATCCTATACCTAGGTTATAAAGTATACGAGTTATCGAAAATAAATTAAATTCGCTATCTAGGAAAAATTCGTATTTAATATCGAGTTATTAAATTCGGTTAGGGAACTTTAAATTAATTCGTATAATCGCTTTTCCTCGAGATATAATAGTTCTACTATTAGATATTTAGTATTAGTAATCTAAAAAAGGTTAAAAATGTATAATAGAATCACTATTAACGTAGATTAAGTAAGAAGTACCTAAATCGATAATCTATTCTCTACGGTTTTATAAATTAATAAGGGATAGACCTCGATTTACCTCGAAATTATATTCTATTAAACGTATTAATTCGTTAATTTAAAGCGTAATAGAAGAAAATCCTTAAGGATAAAAATAGTCTTCTTTATTATTAATCGCTAGGACTATTAGGTCCTTTAAAGTTATTAGGTCTTTTAAAGAAATAATAGGTAGGGATAGGGTTATTAAATCTTTTAAAGAGTCTTTTAAAGCTATACTAGAAATAATAGGGAGGTTTACTATATTTATCGAATCGTTATTTATATTCTAGAGAGTAACTAATTAGTTTAGATTCGAGTTCGGATTTAGTATGCTATCTCTACGTATCCTATTATCGTATAGCTTTCTCTAATTATCTAGTAGGGGAGTATTAGGGTATTCTTTATTTCTCTATAGGTAATTTACCTAGATACTAGAGACTAGTTTCTAATCTAGTTAACGATATTTAATACTAAGGTATAGATAGGTTTTAGCTTAGTAGTCTCCTTATCTATAAAAGGTATATTAACCGTTTAGAGTAGTTTAATTTATACTATTAATCTATTTAAGAACCTATTTCTAGATATTTATCGTTTTTAGTAGCTTATTCTTAAGGGGAAGGAAGTTATTTAGTTAAGGACTATTATTACTATTATTAAAGTTATTATTATTAGACCTAACTAAGGAAGTAGCGAATAATTTTTCGGAAGTCTTAAGCTCGTTATAGATATTATTAAATAGTCGGAAAAGAACGATTAAAGTAATATTATCTAGGTTAGGATATCTTTTATATAAAGAAGTATATTATATAGCTACTATTATATAGTTATCTTTAGAGATCCTAAGAAGAAGTTTTTAAAGAACTAAAAGGGGTAGTACTTAAATTATTCAGGATAGATTAGCGTAGGTATCATAAAGGGAGTTAATAAAATCAGAGGCAGAAGTAAATTAAGTTCTTTTAAGCTATAGAAAGCGTATATAATTAGATTTAGTAGCGTTATATCTAGTTATATTAAGGATTTATTTTAATGCTTTAATATATTTATCTACGAATTAGTATTTAAATCGCCTATTATCTACTATAGTATTAATCTTTAGTAAAACGCTCTAGAATAACTAGACTTAGATATCTCTTAAAATCTTAACCTATTTAGCTATAGCGGCCGTATTAGATCTCTTCGGACGACGAATATTAGTATTAATAAAGCGGTAGAGATTTTTTCGAAGTAGGATTCTCTTTGTATCTCTTAACTAAACATTAAATTTCTCTCCCTCTATTAACACAGTAAGAGGTATTAGAGTATATTTATTAGGTATATCTATTACCTATATTTTATCACCTATAATAGTCGTAAAGGTATAGTCACTATAATCTTCCTTAGCTACTCGTTTAGTAGCAAAAGTAGGATCATATATTATATTAGTAGTAAGGCCCGGGCTAGGTCCGAAGCTAAAGGTCAAATTAAAACAGCGAAATTAAAATAGCAAAAATACACTCAAGGAGACGCGTAAAAATCTAGTGAGGATATAAATCAATTTAAAGGAGATTAAGGAAATGAAAACTATCAATAGAAAAATTTTAACTATGTTTTTGGATTTTTAGGGAGGTTTTGAAATAAGAGAATAATAGTGGAAGAGACACGTATCGGGCGCAGAACCTAAGAACGTCTAGGGACGTTTAGGGGCTAGGTCGGCCAGCAGCTACGCACAGGAACACTTTAGAAGAAGCAGTCAATTAGTCAGGGCAACAATCTCTGAATCTCTGAAGATCTCTAAGGAAGAAGAAGCAATCTGGCAAAGAAGAGCCTTATATAGAGGCAGAGACAATCTATCAACAGGAAAGCACCGGTCGGAGACCTGCAAGGAGAAGGAGAAAGGCATCTGCCTCAAATCTGCAAAAGGACAAAGACCTCGATCGCAACAATCTTCATCAATCTAGAATAGCTTAATAGTAATAAAGTAGTTATAATTTTTCTCTATAATACTAAAATATTTTAAGTACTAAAGAAATTCTAGTAAATAGATTATAAAAGCTAGAGCTAAAGATATAGGACTAATCTTATTAATAAAGGCCTAATAATAATTATTTTATAAAGGAGAAGATATTTTAATTTAGGAAAAAGATAATTAATACTTCTCTAAATAGGAAATAAAGCTATACTTATCCTCTTTATCTTATAACTAAAATAATATTATTATATTACTATTTTAAGACTCTTCTATTATATTACTATCTTTTCTTTATTCTAATTAACTAACTTTATAAAGCTATATAAAGCTATTATCTAGATTATATAAAAGAATCCCTCTTATCTCTATTATAGTATACTAGATCCTAATACTATAACTAAATAACTATAATTAAACTACTTTAATAGTAATAACTTTAGCTCGCTCTTATTTTATATTCCTTTTACCCTTTTATCGCTTATAACCTATTAACTAAGATTAACTTACTTTATAATACTAAATCTAGCTTATTATTACTAAACCCTTCTTTATCCCTCTTTATCTTTTTAATAATTTCTATAGATCTCTCTTTTATTCTCTCTTTACCCTTCTTATATCGCGCCCCTTTAATACTATTATATATATATATATATATATATATATATTATCCTATAGATTATCTATACTAAATATATAGTAGTAGAGAAATATAGTAGTATAGAGTATATTTTATATAAGACAAGTTATATACTAACCGAGATAGTTAGTATAGAAGAGGAGGCTAATTATTACGGTATATATCTTAGATAATTTTATAAGGAAATATTAGTATTCTAATCCTATCCTAGGGATTAGTTATAATAGCCTAGAATTATAGAGTTTATATACCCTAAACGTATAATAGAATTATACCGGACCGATTCGGTCCCTAAGCGGGGATAAACCACTATATTTAGTTTTCCTTAGAGATATACGAACTTAGTTATCTCTAAGATTCAGTCTTTAAATTCGACCTACTATTTCCTTTCCGACGATATTCTTCTTTACCTAGTTAATAGGCCTCTGTCCTAATATATAGTCCTTTATAATCTCCTAATTATAATTTATAAGAGAAAAGAGATTAATTTAATTCTTATTATTATTAACTACTTCTCTAAATTTATAAGATTCTTCCCTATATATATTACTATAATTACTATAGATCTTATAGAGCTATACTATAATAAGATTAAGCTTTAGTATAGTCCTTAGGAAAGAATTATCTCTTACTAAGGATCTCTCTTTATATTAAAGTTCTAGAGTAAGCTATTTAATCTTATAGATATCTATCTATACTATTTAATAGTATTTTACCCCCTAAACTAATAGATAGATAGAGTATATAAACTAGACTCTAGAGTATTATCTATACTTATTTATTAACGAAAACTAAGTTATATAGCTAAAGCTTTTATATAGCGCCTAATATTACTATAACTAATATAAAAACGCTATAACTATTTAGTCGCTAATAGAAGCCTTACTTAGATATAATCTCTCATAAATATATAATAAGATTATTATCGGTAAAAGAGAGATATTAGTAATAAAAGTATAACTTAAAAAACTTACTAAGCTTAGGAAGAAGCTTATAGTATACTAGGAATATACTAATAAATTAATAGTAAAATAGTATAATATATCTTATATACTAAAAACCTTTTGATAGAGATTCCCTCCATCAGCTATTACTATGTTTGCTATCAGGATCTTTCCTTATAGGATTTACCTTTTATAGCCTTTATAGGCCTTCTTGATATTATTCTTTCTCTTTACTCTGCTATCTCGCTTAATAGCTTCGCTTAATATTAGAGATCTTACCTATCTTCCTTACGTAGATCGCTCCTTATTAGGTTATACGCCTAATCACTAATTTTAATTTAATACTTAATTTAATATTACCTTATTAGCTAAACTACTAATTCTAAAAACCCTTAATTTATCTTATACTAATATATAGTACTAGCTAAAACTATTTAATTTCCTTACCTAGATCTTAGTATTAGATAAACCCCTCTTTAATTTTAACCTTCTTACCTTCTTTATATCAACTAAAATAATATCTATTTAAGATTTAACCTTTATAAGACTTTATATAGCTTAGTAGGATTATTATAATTTTATTACTAATACTACTACTATAGGCCCTATTATATAGATTACTAATATCCCTAAAGAATTTACCCTTAACCCTTTAGATCCCTTAGTAAATACCTAGGATTTTAATATTTAGCTTAATAATACTACCTAAATCCTTTATTAACTAAATTTATATTACTTCCTTACTAGAGATATTAAGTAGCCTAATAAAATATCTCCTTAAGTAGCTAGATAGATTAAGACTTTAAAGAAGATCTAGATCTAGCTATTTTAGTTAATTCCTAAAGATATTAATAGATTAATTTAAACTACTTATTACTATTATAATTTTACTAATAAATATATTATCTTACTAAAAAAGGTCCTTAATTTTATAGGATATAATACTACTTATAGAGATATTATTATATTTTAGAATCTTTATTATTCGAAATTCTCTTTACTAGTTAAATTTATTACTATCTTTAGAGAAGCTTATACTAAGATAGAAGAGTATATAATAATATCTCTTATAATTATTACTTAAATTATACTTTATAAGATCGAATCTAATAATCCTATAATAATAGCTATAAGATATACTACCTATAAGAAGAAATTCGTTAAGATAGATAATTTTAACACTAAGGATTTATTTAGTTTATTTAATAAGGTTCTTGATGAAGATTGTTATGACCGATCGAGGTCTTTGTTCCTTTGTAGATTTAAGGTAGATACCTTTCTCCTTCTCCTTATAGGTCTCCGACCGGTGCTTTCCTATTGATAGACTATCTTAGCCTCTATATAAGGCTTCTTCTTTGCTAGATTGTTTCTTCTTCCTTAGAGATTTAGAGATTGCTGCCCTAACTAATTGACTGCTTCTTCTTCTAAAGTGTTTCTGTGCGTAGCTACTAGCCGATCTAGTCCCTAAATGTTTCTAGACGTTCTTAGGTTCTGCGCCCGATACGTATCTCTTTTACTATTATTTTCTTATTTTTCAAAACCTCCTTAAAAATCTAAAAATATAGTTAAAATTTTTCTATTAATAGTTTTCTTTTCCTTAATCTCCTTTAAATTAATTTATATCCTTACTAGATTTTTTACGTATTACCTTAAGTGTATTTTTACTATTTTAATTTAATCTTTAGCTTCGGATCTAGCCTAGGCCTAACTACTAATATAATATATAATCCTACTTTTGCTACTAAACGAGTAGCTAAGGAAGATTATAGTGACTATACCTTTATAACTGTTGTAGGTAATAAAATATAGGTAATAGATATACCTAATAAATATACTCTAATACCTCTTACTGTGTTAATAGAGGGAGAGAAATTTAATGTTTAGTTAAGAGATACGAAGAGAATCCTACTTCGAAAAAATCTCTACTATTTTATTAATACTAATATTCGTCGTCTAAAGAGATCGAATATAACCGCTATAGCTAAATAGGTTAAGATCTTAAGAGATATCTAAGCCTAGTTATTCTAGAGCGTTTTATTAAAGATTAATACTATAGTAGATAATAGGCGCTTCGAATACTAATTTACTAATAAATATATTAAAGTATTAAAATAAACCCTTAATATAACTAGGTATAATACTACTAAATCTAATTATATACGCTTCCTATAGCTTAAAAGAACTTAATTTACTTCTGCTTCTAATTTTATTAACTCTTTTTATAATATCTATACTAATCTATCCTAAAAATTTAAGTGCCCTCTTTCTTAGTTCTTTAAAAGCTTCTTAGGATTTCTAAAGATAACTATATAATAGTTACTACTTAATATATCTCCTTATATAAGAAATACCCTAACCTAGATAATATTACCTTAATCGTTCTTTTCTAACTATTTAATAATATTTATAATAAACTTAAGACTTCCGAAAAACTATTTATTACTTCCTTAGTTAGATCTAATAGTAGTAATAACTTTAATAATAATAATAATAATAATAATAATAATAATAGTCCCCTAAATAATTTCCTTTCTCTTAAGAATAAACTACTAAAAATAATAAATATCTAGAAATAGGTCTTTAAATAGATTAATAGTATAAATTAAACTACTCTAAATAGTTAATATACCTTTTATAGATAAGGAGGCTATCTAGCTAAAACTTATCTATACCTTAGCGTCGAATATTATTATCTAGACTAGAAACTAGTTTCTAGTATATAAGTAAATTACCTATAGAGAAATAAAGAATATCTAAATACTCCTCTACTAGATAATTAGAGAAAATTATATAATAATAGGATACGTAGAGATAGCTTATTAAATCCGAATATAAACTAATAACTAGTTATTCCCTAAAATATAAATAATATTTCGATAGATATAGTAAACCCTTTATCTCTTCCTATTATTTCCTTAAAAGATCTAATAACCCTAAAAGATTTAAGAACTCTGAAAGATTTAATAGCCCTAGTGATTAATAATAACGAAGACTATTTTTATCCTTAAGGTTTTTCTTCTATTACGCTCTAGATCTATAATCTAGACCTAGACCCTATAAAAGAAATCCTATATAACTTTAATATAAATTATAGTCTTTCTCTCGCTAATTTTTAGAAGACCTATAGAGAATAGATTATTAATTTAGGAGTCTCTTACTTAATTTATATTAATAGCGATACTATTATTTATTTTTAACCTTTTTTAGACTACTAATACTAAATATTAGATAGTAGAACCCTTATATCTTAAGGAAAAGTAATTACTCGAATTGATTTAAAATTCCCTAACCGAATTTAGTAGCTTAATATAAAATATAAATTTTTCCTAGATAGTAAATTTAATTTATTTTTAATAATACGCGCGCTTTAAGATTATAGGATAGGATAGAAGGATTAGACTAATAAATTTGTTAATCCTAAGGATAAATTAATAGTTCTTACTTACGCCTATAGGAAAAGAGATATACTATTTTTACTAATAACTACCTTTACGCTATTAATTACCTTAGAATAGAGAGCTCTAAATCTTATTACTCTAGCTTATTTAATAGTAATAATTATCCCTAAACTTACTTATAGACGACTTAGCTATATTAGATAACCTACCTTAAAGATAAATTACTATCGAATAGATAAGGATATCTAAGGAGATAATAATTTTAACTATAAACCCTATTATTTAGCTAAAGTAAAGAAAATTATTTCTTATACGCTATAAAGACGTACCGCTAAGCTATTTAAAGTAGTCTATTTAGATCTATACCCTTATAAGCCTATGGGAATTAATAGTACTAACTATATTATTAGAATTTATAATAATACTACTAGACGATAATAGGCGATCCTAATTAAAACGAAAGATACGTCTTCCTCTACTATAAAAAAGTTCTATATTATTATCTTTAATACTATAAAATACTAGCTAAGGGAATAGCGCCTAGATAACGAGAAAGGTCTTTATAAATAGCTTACCTAGATTAAAGAAAAAGGATATAAAGTAATAATTAGCGCGCTATATAATCACGAGTAAAATAGTATTATAGAGTTAACTAGATATATTATTATATAAGGTTCCTAAGCCCTAATAATTACTACGCTAAATACGCCCGCGTTTTTATAGCCTAAAGTAGTAATTATAACTACCTATATCTTAAATCGTATATACTATCTAGGTAATACTAAGTCTCTAATTAAGAAGTAGAATAAGGGACTTAATTTACTATAAGGTCCTATAGATTTAGGATTTTTACGCGTTTAGTATTCGAAAGTCTATATATATATCCTACTAGAAAAACGAATTAAGGCTAGAAAGATAGACCCTTATATATAGATTAGTTATTTAGTTAGTTATAAAGGAGAAAATAGCTATTTATATAGGATTTATAACCCTACGAAAAGAGAGGTTATTCTTTACCGCGATATTACCTTTTAGGAAGAACCTACACTAATTTAAACTTCCTAAAGTCTAGACTAGAATATTACTAATAAAATATTACTTACTAATCTAGAATTTTAAAAATAAAGATTAACTATTTATAGAAAGGTTTAAGAATTACCGCTAAAGTATTACGCACGGCCTCTGCGTTACTATAAGTTTGTACCGAAAGGGGTAATAGTTACCTTAGTCGTTATTGTTATAGGGTACAACAACGATATATGCTAAGACGGCTGATTCCGGCCCTATCGGCACAGACTTCAGTCCCAAGAGTATCTCGCAACCGTACCGTTGCTATACTCAGCCTTACACGGGCTCGGGTCCTTTTAAGTATCTTACAGGATATGCCAGAGTGCGCGCTAAGTAAGTCAGTCACTAAGTATTACCACGAAGTAAGCTCCCCTACTTATAGGTTAGGTTATCTTGAAGGTAAACCGTAGAGTGTAAAGTCTAAAGGTAGTAACTAAGTAATAATATATAATTAATCGCGAAGAACTAAATATATAGTAGCTAAATAAGTATCCTTATATATCTAGTCCTTCCTATCGGTAATATGTCGAGACTTATCGCTAATACGCTAGGACTTATCGCTAATAAGTTCCTACACTAGTGATCCTATCGGTAATAGGATCTAGTCACGTAGCTACCCGATTAGGTAGTTCGTTATACTAGGTAATATCTAAGATATATATAGCTATATATATAGGATATTATCTGCCCTAAGGATACGGTATCCTTAATCACCCTAATCGATTACTAATCGTAGGTATATAAAATACCTTTTTATATAGACCTACTTTACTCCTAGGAGTACCTTTTCTATATAATCTTGCTCCTAGGAAGTATATATATAATACTTCTTATTAGTCGTACGTAACTCCTATAGGTATTATCTTTTTTACGGATTTAGTTAGCTATCGTTATCCCCCGCGGGTTTCTAACGGTCTACCTTATAATATTATCCTCCCTCTTCTTAAGCTAGTATCCTTAGCGGCTATAAGTAGCGTAGCCCCTAGTTTACTTATATATATATATATATTTTCTTATTTTTCTTTATAATATCGTTCTACTATACTAACTATATCTTCTAAGGCTTCTATCCGTAAGAACGCCTTAACTCGTCGGATCGAGGATAAAGGGTTTTAGTCCGTGATCCCTTATAAACGTTATATTCGTTTAAAAAGAGTATATATCTATACCGATTATTCCGATCGTTATAGTAACTATATTCGCGCTAGTAGTAGTATAAAGTACGCTATATTAACTCCTACTTTTACTAATATAGAATAGCGGCGGTTAGTAAAGTCTTAAAATTAAATTAAGGAAGAGGAGGAGGCTATCCTTACTAAGTTTCTCTATCTTCGAAAGTAAAAGCGCTTATTATAAAAGCGGGCTAGTGATTTTATTACTTAGGACTTTAAGGAAGTTACTAAGTTAGAAGAGCTTAAATATCGTAAGATTAAAGAGCGTAAGCGTCTTAAAAAAGAGCGTATTAAGTCAAAATAAAAGGAGCATAAGGTAGAGAGTACCTAGGCCGCTACTAGGGTTCCTTAATCTACTATTCTAACCGATAGTCGTTTCTTTACGGTAATATTAGAGGATCCTACTCTAACTTAGTTATTAAATAATCTATCGTTCTCCTAGGTTAACCTAGATACTATCTTACTAGATAAGGCCCTTAGCTCTCCTACTAGTAGAACTATTAAACTAGCTAGTAGTAGCCTATTAGGTTCCTAATAGATTCCTATATATTTTCTAAGGTATTATATCCTTTTTATTTTACGAGGTAGTAAGGTTATCCGCTAATCCTTTCTATTACTAGGATTTCCTTAATCTTATATTTATTTTCCGTTTCTTCTTTAATTTCGATATTAGTAGCGATTTCGGCGTTTTAGGGTACTTTTTCTAATAACGAGATATAGAATATTATATAGATACGTTATATACTATCTAGTAGTTTTAAGCGATAATTAATTAGTCCTAATTTTTTATCGATTTTAAATAGTCTAAGTTTAAGATAGTTAAGTTTTACGCTAGGTTATCTAGTACGAATATTATATTATAAAAGGTAAACTTTCTCTCTCCTTTTAAAGTCTAGCGCCTCCTAGTGTAATTAGTTATAGTAGAACTTTATACGTATATTTAGAAACTCGATATCTCTTAATAGTTAAAGATATAGCTATTTTAGTCTATTAGCTAGTAGTCTAGATAACTCTACTACTAAGTATTTACTAATCGGTTCTCCGATAATTATAGGATTTAGCCTATAATTCGCGAAGAATAGCGTTTCCTTAGTTATTATATATATTACGTTATTATATATAAACTATACGATTAGTAATAATCCTATCTAATCGTCTTACTAGGAGTTTATATAATATTATAGGTATTATTTAAGAGTCTAGTTAACTCGTTCTATTTATCTATTAGTTTATAGATAGTAGGCCGTAGAGAGTAGAGTATCCCATTCACATTATTTCACATTTCACATCACATCCCGCGGGATATTTTATGTGTTTTGTGTAAGAAAAATTTTCACACGGGATTTTTAGATGTGAATGTGTTTAGTCCCTAAACACACGGGATTCACACGGGATTCACATTGGAATGTGTCACGTGATATTTTACTTATGCATAATTTTTCTGTAATTTTTCTGTAATTCTTAGGTATAAAATAATAACATTATGGTAATAGATTTATTAAAGTAACGAAGTTTAGAGTCTTAATTTTTTTAAAAAAAATGTATTTAAATTTTTCACGAAATTACTTATGCTAGATATATTAGGATATATCTTTTCGGGGTTATTGCTCCCGGGCCGATTTCCTAGCTTTTAGTAGTTAAATTCTACTATTTTCGTCCTCTAATAGAATCGATAGGATACTCCTCCTACGCTTTCGACTAGAAGTAGAACTAGAAGCAGAAGTAGGAGGAGAAACCTAGATAACTATACTTATAATCGGATTCGGGCAGGAAAATAGCTATTCTCTCTTATCGTTACTAATTAAAGTAAGATCGAACTCCTTATCGCTATACTTAATATTCTCTATATCCGTAAGATCGGATTTAGTAGTAAAAGACTCTCTATTAACCTCTAAAAGGAACTTTAATATAGATATATATATTATTAAGTACTTAATTATAGAAACCTTTAAAGACCCCTATCGATAATAGTAAAGATCGCGACTATAATTAAAGATCCGTTTAACTCTAGTACTAGTTATAGGAATTATAAGGTAATTATAGGCGATTTAAGATAGAATTAGGTACTCTTAGTAATACTCCTACTAAAAGTTAAGAGGATTAATATTAATAGTACCTAATAAAAATATAAGTAAAAGTAATTTAGTAACGAAAAGTAACTAACTTACTACTATTAAGGTAGCGATTAAGCTTATTTAACTCTATATATTATATTTAGTAAGAAGGGAGTACGTTTCTTAAGACTTATAAAAGAGATAAAGAGGAAGTATTTTATACCTATTTTAGAGATATCTTATCGCTCTATAGCCACGACTAGTAAATATCGAATTTTTTATAGAGGCTCTAGCGATACTTCCTAGCCTAATCTCTATCTTCTTAGTCTTTACTAGAGAAAAACTAAAGCTTATAGCTCGGAGTAAGAATTATACTAATAGTATAAACGTTACTATAGGGATCCTTTATATTAGAATAATATAATCGAAGCTTTAATTCGCCCTTACGAAGGGCCCGAAGTATATCCTTTTTCTATAGAGTATCTTTTATCTTAAGCTTAGTAACTATATTATTAATATATAAGAAAAGAGTATTATAGATCTCGAAAATATTATAAATTATAACCCCTTTAGTCTCTAAGAGAACCTTTATAAAAATAAAAAAAGGTTTTATTAGATAAAGAATATAAAAGATATACTTCTATTTATCGTCTAATAATTAAAACTTAGTCTTCTTATTATCGATATACTACCTTTAAATATCGTTTCGTAGCCTTTTCGCTCGTTTTAATATAATATATATAGAATTCTATTATATCTTAATATCCTAAAGAAGAATAAGTAGTTAGGATAAATTATATTAAATAGCGAAAAAGGAGTTTTTTCTCTATAAGCTTACGTTAATATAAATAGTAAGAGCGCGGATCTATTTTTTTTTTTTTAGTTAGTTATAATCTTAGTCGAATTAAGGAGTTATTAGTACCTTTTTTAGTATATTTCGGATATTACCTTAGTCTAATAAATTAATACTTAATATCTTATCCTTATATTTAGCTAACTAGACTAGGTCTATTATTTAATTCTATAGTTATACTTTAAGATCTAAAAGAAGATCTATAAGATAAATCTAAATTATATATACTAGATATAGGGTCTATATTAGGGCCCGATTCCCCCCTAAATCCTAGATAGATCGGAGTAAAGTATTATTATTTAATATATTATCGGTCGTTATTATAAGAATCCGGTCAGAGATTTTATACTTTTCGAGAATCTTTATTAGTACTTTTTTAAGGTTATAGCCCGAATAGGACCCTTCTAGGGGCTTAAACGTAAGTAAAACTTCTCGATATTTCTACTTAGTATTAATAAAGTAACTAGTGACTATAAGGAATACCTAGCGAAAAGGTAATATTTAGTAGTCAAGAGTAATTAAGAGTTTTCTAGTATCCGGTAGATTTTAAAGAAGATTATTTTCGGTAGTTCTATTTATTAACTTAAGGTATCTTCGGATTATTTAACTATCGGGAAAAGGGGGTAAAGAGGAGGCTAATTAGGCGACTCTAATTAGATCGCGGAAGTCTTCGTATTCTAGGATTTAAAAAGGTAATTTAGATCGCGTAATAAATATAAGAAGTATATTAAATTATATAGCTTTATCGAATAGCTTAGGTAGAGAGTCTCCCTAATTAGAGTACGAAAAGTTAGTATCTCGGTTATATTTTAATTATTATAACTTATATTAGGATAGAAGGCCTATATAATACTTTACTAGCCTAAAGGTATAATTCGCTAGCTTTTCCCTTAATACTTATATCGCTTTATTACTCTAGTACCCTATAAAGGCTTCCTATTAAGCCTAATATTTAGGTATAGGTAGGATATTAAGTAAAAGTAATAGAGAACGTAGATTACGCTAGAAGTCTTATTTATTATCTTATAAAAAGTAGCCTAGGCTTTAGAGATATATTTTCTGCCCTATTCGATCTCTTTAAGCCTACGCTCCTAGTATAAAATACTAGAAGTACTAGTTAACTACTAAGTAATAAATAAATCTCGCTCTATAGGATTATCGGGAATAAGAACCTATTTCTTCGTAATCCTTTTTAGGGTCGAAGGGGTATAAATTCCGGGGGGAATTAAATAATTTTAAGAAAAATTATTAAAAATAGAGAAGTCCGAATTAATAGTAGAGGATAGTTAAGATATTATATAGCTTATAGTATTTAATTAGGCTCTAAGGAAAAGCTACTATTTAAGTATATATAAATCCTATATAATTTACGCGGGATTTATATTTAAAACGACCCTTACTTATTCCTAAATTTATAGAGACTATCCAAGACTTCCTGTTTTTTTCCTATACTAAGCCTAGAAGTAAGATTACGATCTACTATTAAAGAATTTTATTAGTAAGAAGGTTAGCACTAGTTAAGGAGTAGATAGAATTTATAGGATTCACGCGTGATTTACGTATGATTTACGTAGGATTTATATCCTAAAAGGCTCTTACTAATTCCTAAATTTATAGAGACTATCTAAGACTTCCCGTTTTTTCCTATACTAAGCCTAGAAGTAAGATTAGATAGATTTTACGGGATTTACGCGTGATTTACGTAGGATTCACGTAGGATTTATATTCGAAAGGCCCTAAAAATGCCTCTTACTTAAATATAAGTTTATCTTAGATTCCTTAGTAGAGATACTTAATAAAAGGATTTTTTTAAGTATATTTTCTTATATACTATACTATCCCCCCTTTTTATAGGTATCTAGAAGTATAATCCTATATATATTATTAATTATAATATATACTTTTTAAAGAGAAAATACTACTTTTCTACCTTAATACTATAGAATTTTAATATTTTATTCTTTTATAATTAATCTAAAAGGTTATACGATATCTAATTTATATATTTTAAAAAGGAAAGTAGAGAGTAGAGTATAAAACGTATAGAATTTAATAGATAAGGAGTAAGATTATATATTATAAAAGTAAGATATATATCCTATACCGGTTCTATTTATATACCCTACTCCTATTAACTTTAAATAACCTACTTCTCTATCTCTATCGGTAGTATAAAGGGCTAAAGCAGAATTTATTTAATTATACTAGGCTAATATACTACTTATAATAATCTTTATAACGCTAGAAGAGGAAGGGAAACGGGCCCTTCTTAGGAGTAAAACGCTATATAAGTTATTAATCTATAAGCCTTTCTATTAAAGGTAGTATACTAAGCTATTTAGGCCTTAAGATTCTAAGAGTAACGATAGTATAACTTACTATCTTTTAAATTTAAATTCTATTACTTAACTTTAAACCTAGGATGATTTTTTTTTAACTATTTTTTTTAACTATAAAATAACTAAAATATAACTAAAATATAATATAAAAGTACTTAAATAGGATTCTAACTAAAAGTATTTTTATAAAAAGGAAAAAAATAATAACCTAAAGTTAATACTAAAAAGAATAGTTAGAATAGTCCTATAAAATTAATAGGGTAGGGTCTATAAGGATTATTAGTAAGTAGGCTATAGATATTAGGGAGAGGGTAATCTATCTTAAGAAGGTCTATAAAGACCTTCTTAAAGCTTCTTTTTACGCTTTCCTAGAGAGTATAACTACTATCCCCTATCTTAAGCTAAAGGAATAAGCGAATTTTATAGTCTTACTACTATTATAGAGTAATTATAATAGTAAGGGTAAGAGGGGTAGGAGAAGGTATAAATCGGGCGCGCTTAGCTTATCTTAATACGTAAAGCTATTAGTATTTAAGAGTGAATAGCTATAAAAATTATATGATTAGTATCCGAGAAGGACCTTTTTCGGGTTATAAACTTACTAGAAGACGAGCCTTAGGAGTACTAAGGGAAAATACTTTAATATAGGCCTTTAGATATACGTTAAAAGAATTAACTAGATTAAGCTATAGACTTATAACTTCCTATTAAAACTTAACGGAAAAACTAACGTAATCCTAGAAGAACTACGAAGTCTACTAAAGAATTTAATAAAGATCTTATATATTACTAAGTATAAGAGTAGGAATCTAGTAAACGAAAAATATTAGAAAAATACCCTATTTAGACCTTATTTAAAGACTTACCTAATTATAAGATTCCTAGCTCCTATTATATTTATTATACCGAGATAACCTAATTTTATTAGTTATATATCGAATTTAGAAAGAATCGTCTTATAGATCGTTAAATATAAATATCTTACTTCGGAGATAGTAAAGATACTATAAAAAAGTCGGGTTCGTACTAGCTTCCTAGTACCCTATCGGTTAAGGATTTCTAATAGTCTAGATAGCCCTAATAATCGTATTAATAAATACGTTATAAGTAGTAGCGTTAGGTATTTTAAAAAGGCTCTTTAAGGAAGCGAAAGAGTTATAAAAAGGGCTTAGAATCTAGTAGACTCTTACTCTTATATCTTTAAGATAAAATTATATCTAAATTATAATTTTAGTTACTATTATATTAATTAATATTATATTATATCGATAAATAAACGAAAAGGGGGACTCTCCGCTACGAAAAGCACTATAGATAGATAGATAGTCTTTATAAATACCCTTAAATCTAAAACGCTAAAGATCCTTTAGTCGCGTAAAGATTTTAATATTATAGAATTATTTTTAGAGCCTTATTCTAAAGATAGCGATAAAGATATCCGAAAAGGAGGACTCTCCGCCACGAAAAGTACTATAGATAGGTAGATAGCCTTTATGAATACCCTTAAATCTGAAACGCTAAAGAACCTTTAGTCGCGTAAAGATTTTAATGTTATAGAATTATTTTTAGAGTCTTATTCTAAAGATAGCGATAAATATCCGAAAAGGGGGACTCTCCGCCACGAAAAGCACTATAGATAGGTAGATAGCCTTTATAAATACCCTTAAATCTAAAACGCTAAAGAACCTTTAGTCGCGTAAAGATTTTAATGTTATAGAATTATTTTTGGAGTCTTATTCTAAAGATAGCGATAAATATCCGAAAAGGGGGACTCTCCGCCACGAAAAGCACTATAGATAGGTAGATAGCCTTTATGAATACTATACTTACTAAAACGATCTAATTTATAAGATTTTTATGAATTATAGTTAGTAGCTTTATACAGACTAAATAGGGTTTAGCGTAAAGATTTATGCAAAATTATGCTTCGATGTGACACGCGGGATTCCCGTGTGTTTCACGCGGTTATCTTAGCACACCTTGGCATGTGTATGTGTTAATGGCCTTTACACGTGTGAATTCGGTGTGTTTAAAAAATTTTCACATGTGTACACAATGGGATGCTCTAGTAGAGAGTCTATACTTAATACCTATTAGATCCGCGAATAACTACTATATATTAGATATAAATAGCTTATCCCTATCTAAGGTAATCTTACTCGGTATTCTGTGGTTAGTAAATATATATCTAAGAAGTAGGTTTACTATAGTCCTAGTATCGATCTTCTCTATTATTAGGATTATATACGCGTATTTAGTAAGTCGGTCTACGACTACTATAATTATATTATTACCCTCTAAGATAGATAATTTAGTAATAAAGTCTATCGTGATCTATTCCAATAGTCGCATTAGCGTTTCCGATATCCTTATTTCTCTATATAGTATATATTATACTAGCTTATTTCGTTAATACGAGTCGTATTATCGGATATAGTTTTTAACTTTTCTGTGTATACTTAGGATATAGTAGTTCCGTGATATTTTTTCTATTATCTTTTCGATCCTAAAGTATCCTTATACCGGTTTATTATAATATACTTTAATAATTTCGTTTTAAAGACTCCTAGGAATATATACTAATCTATAGACTAGGACTAAGCCGGTATCGTTCTAGGTTATATATCCCTCTTATAATCTACTTTATAGGATCCGTTAGATTACTTCGTTGCTTATTATAGCTTCCTTAATTCGTTTAAGCTATCTATTATCCTATAGTTCGCTAGTTACTACGAGGATCTAGTAATTATAGATAATATCTCTATTATTATTTATTATAAGAATAGTAGGTACTACTTCCTTAGTTCTGATTTCGTAATCTAGTTATCTACTAAGTATATCTATAACTATATTCTCTATCTCTTTATAGTAGATAATCTTAAAGTTATATTAGGCTAGTATCTCTACCTATCTAGCTTATTATTAAGTAAGTTTCTTCGTTATAGTAAAGTAGGTAAGGTTATAGTAATCTATCCTAATAATTATAGTATATTTTACTCCTTCTAGGTAAGCCTACTAGACTTAGAATACTAATATTATAGCTAGTAGTTCCTTATTATAAATATCGTAGTTAAGCTCTACTAGGATTATTTTCCGAGACTAGAAGGCGATAGGTCTAAGCTTACTGTCTTCTCCTAGTTATATAAGTTATACTCCGAGCGTAAAATCTAATACGTTAGTTTCTATAATAATAGGTATATTATAGTTAAAGATTACGATAATTACTTTCCCTAACTATTATTAATATAGGTCCTTAAGTCCTTAGAACGCTTTTTTCGCTTTATTATTCTATTTAAATAGTACTCCTTTCTTAGTGAATCGATAAAGTCCTAATATATACTTCAAGAACTATAGCACGAGTTTATAATAGTAGTTAGCTAGTCTAAGGTAACTCTAAACGTTCTTAATATAGATTAGCGTTAGCTAGTCGAGGATAGCCTTAATCTTATTATCTTCTATTCCTAATCTATCCGGGCTAATAGTATATCCGAGGAAGCTTATTTCTTAAATATAGAACTTATACTTCTTAAGCTTTAGTATAACCTTAGCTTCCCTTAGCCTCTATAATACCTTCTTATTATACTTAATATATTTAGCTTTAGTTTTAGAGAACACGAGTATATTATTAAGGTATATAATAACGAAGATATTAAGGTATTCTTCTAAAATAGTAAAGATAAATCGTTAAAATAATACCGGTATATTAGTAAGTCTAAATAGTATAACTAAATATTCGAAGTATCTATACTTAGTTCGGAATACCGTTTTCTATTCGTCTCCTTTCTTAATCTAGAGTCGGTTATATACGTTAGTAATATTATATTTAGTGAAGAACTTCGCTCCTTAAATAATATCTTAAATTTCGTTAATTAACGGTAATAGATATCGATCCTTAATAGTAATACTATTAAGCTATCGATAGTCTATATATATTCGAAGTTCTTCTCCCTTCTTAGGTATAAATAGGATTAGGTATCCTATTAGTAATATCGATTTTCTAATATATCCTTTCTTAAGGTTTTCCTTAATATACTCCTATAGTATCGCTAACTCTTTTTACGATAGTAGATAAATAGATATAAACTTTAGTTCTTCCCCTTCCTTAATCTTAATCTTATAGTTAAATAGACTATATTCTAGTAGCTTACTATCCGGTAGTAGCGTAAATATATCCTAGAATTCTATATATTCCTTAGGGATCTTATATTCTTCCTTTAGTATTCCTATTATATAAAGGGTCTTTTCGTTATAGTCGATAAGGACATAATCTCTTAATTCGTTATCTATTATATCTAATCGCTATTCTATAGTAGCGATAACGCTAATATTAACTATATCTCTTCTATTAGGCCTATCTTCTAGCTAAAAACTCCTCTTAAGTTTATCTTCGTAAGGATTTCTATAAGTATCTACTTTCTCTAGGCTAGGTCTCTTTAGTATATTAGGCTCGCTTTTTCCGGTCTACCTCTTACTTATCTATTAATACGAGTATCTATCGAAGACTATATTTCTTACTTACTAGTTAATACTTATATTATACTTTCGTAACTATAGTACTCCTAGTACTATATTATACTCCTTAAGATTTATAATATCGAAGTTAATAATCTTAAAGTAATCTCCGATAACTATTAGTAAGGGTTCGCTCTTATATATAATTCCTAGTCTAAATCTCTCTCTATTAAGACTAATAATTAGCTATAGTTATAGCTTCTCTATACCTATAATCGAGTAGCGTATCTAATAATATAGGCTTATAAAGTTCCCTACTACTCCTAAGTCGATTATTACTAAGGTTAGTTAAAGTATAATATTAGTAGTAATCCTTAAATATCGTCCCTATACTATCGCTATAAGGTATTACTTTTCTATATTTATCCTCTAGTTTCCGTACTAGAGTCCCGTATATTCTAGTTTCTAGTTAGGTTTCTTTTCCTAGTATAGTAGCTTTAGCTTTAGGCTATAGTTAAGCTTTTCTTAGTAGTAAATTATATAGCTATTATCGTAGTATCTAATTATAGCTCTAAGACTATAATTAGGGTATTATATATATCCCTAATATAAGTATTATATATTCCTATATAGGCACTACTTATTATCCTATTATTATTATAGTTTTATCCCTTTATAGTAAATACTATAAAGTTATTTAAGGAGCTATTACTCTTCTTTATCTAGTAGTACTTCTTTATTAAGTAGTAACTATTAAAGTTACTATTAGGTTTACTAAATTTCCTTAGGAACGTTCTCTTCGACGGTAGGATTCCTAATATATAGCTTAAATAGTTAATTAATAATATTATAGGCTCTCGCGATCTTCTCTTATATTACTTAAGTTCTATTTATAATTTCCTAGAGTTTATTACTAAGGCGTTAACTTTTAATCGCCTTAGGGTCTTTATAAGGCTATTTAGGTTTATCTATCCCTAGGAGCGTAGGTAGAGTTTCTAGGATCTCTTTAGTATCTAGGAATATAGTAGGCGTTCCTAGGACCGTTTCGCCTATATCCTAGGAGTTATATAATAATTCCTAGGAGTCGATAGTATTCTAGGGACTATACTAGGTCTATCCTTAACTCTCGATATTTTCCTAATCTATCTCTAGGAAGTCTTCCTATTTATCCTAAGTAGCTCGAAGCTACTAAGGCCGGATCTTATTACTTTAGGTCGCCCGTAACTATTATAATCTTAGCTTATCTATCTATCTTACTCGTTTCGCGTTATTATATAGCTTCTTATATATACGCGCCTAGTATCTTAGTTCTCTATAATTAAAATATAGGTTATTATCTTTTCTTCTTTTCTATTCTTTAGTAGGAAGCCTTACTACGTTAAGCTCTATTAGTCTTAGTCTATAGGGGTTACTATACTCCCTTAGTTATTATCGCTATTATCCTTGCCTACCCTTATAGCGGCGGTATCGGTAGATTACTAATCCTTAGCTATTCCCCTATCGCTACTCTTATCGTTAGAGCTTACGTTTATAAAGTCGATTATCGAGCTTAACTACGAGCTTAATTATCTTATAAAGCTTCTATAGTCTATCGAACCTTATAAGTTTATCCTTTATATCTTCCTTAAGTCCTTGCTTAAAGATCTAGATATAGGTATCGTCGTCGAAATCGAGATATAAGATAATTTACTAGAACTCGGCGGCGTATATACTAGCCGATCCGGTTTATTATAGTCGATCGAGGCGTCGCTCTATAGTTCTAGCGGCGTCGATATCGCTAAAGGTTTATTTAAGTTTCTTCTTAAAGGTTACGTAGGACACGAATATAGCCTTAGTGATATCTCCCTAGTTATCGCGCGGTTTCTCGTTAAATTCTCTAATATATAGTTTAAACTACTCGAATACTTATCTACGTAGGTAGGTAGAAGCGTAGATAACCTTATTAGCTTCCCCGTTATATCTAATAATACGAAGTTATATATCTATCTAAGTTAAGAAGGCGCGAAGCTTAGTTTATTCGCTATAGTAGAACTTAGGCTTAGGTAGTTTAACGGTAGTAGCCCGCTAGCTCTAGGCCTATATAAGTTATTCCTATAACTAGGAGATTATCTCTATAAGTTACGCGTTAGTAGGTAGAGTAGGATTCGATCTACTCGAAATATTACTTACGGTACTATCGTTACCTACTATAATAACTTTGCTTTACGGTTTAAAGATAGGGCGATTAATATATTACGTACGGCCTCTATATTACTATAAGTTTATACCGAAAGGGGTAATAGTTACCTTAGTTATTATTATTATAGGGTATAATAACGATATATACTAAGACGGCTAATTCCGGCCCTATTAGTATAGACTTTAGTCCTAAGAGTATCTTATAACTATACTATTACTATACTTAGCCTTATATAGGCTCGGGTCCTTTTAAGTATCTTATAGGATATACTAGAGTGCGCGCTAAGTAAGTAAGTCACTAAGTATTGCCACGAAGTAAGCTCCCCTACTTATAGGTTAGGTTATCTTAAAGGTAAACTATAGAGTATAAAGTCTAAAGGTAGTAACTAAGTAATAATATATAATTAATCGCGAAGAACTAAATATATAGTAGCTAAATAAGTGTCCTTATATATCTAGTCCTTCCTATCAGTAATAAGTTAAGACTTATCGCTAATACGCTAGGACTTATCGCCAATAAGTTCCTACGCTAGTGATCCTATCGGTAATAGGATCTAGTCACGTAGCTACCCGATCGGGTAGTTCGTTGTACTAGGTAATATCTAAGATATATATAGCTATATATATAGGATATTATCCGCCCTAAGGACACGGTGTCCTTGATTACCCTAATCGATCACTAATCGTAGGTATATAAAATGCCCTTTTACACGGACCTACTTTACTCCTAGGAGCACCTTTTCTATATAATCTTACTCCTAGGAAGCATATATATAATGCTCCTTATTAGTCGCACATGACTCCTATAGGTATTATCTTTTTTGCGGGTTTAGTTAGCTGTCGTCATCCCCCGCGGGTTTCTGACGGTCTGCCTCGTAACAAAAAGGTGATAAAAGATCAGACGAAAGGTCTTAATAGTAGGATCGTACGGTCGGAGATCGGACTAAACGAACAAGGACAGGATAAAATCTTCAGTTAGAGCAGACTCGGGCTTATAACTATCAGACTTCGTGATATTACCTTAGGCAGGGTCGCTAAAGCGCTAAAGTCCGCTAAGTTACTAGTACCACGTGACGGAGATACGTGCTAGTAGTTAGTATATAGGGTTCTAAGGCGTGAAGATTTCACCTAAAGATAGAAGATAAGATAAATGGCTCTAGGTAGTCTAGTAGCTAATAAGGTAAGACTTAAGATAAGAAGGACTTAAATAAGTAGTAATCTGAAAGGTTAACTAAGATTTAACTAAGATAGATTCGACTAACTAATTATAGATATATATGATAAGATAGCTATATTTATAGCTAACATGATAGTGTAGAAAGGTTCGGACCAGAGTAGTCCGGGGCAAGTAGATACATTAGATGAATACGACGGGGAAGACGGATATTACACCTGATGTATTATTAGAAGAAGCAAAAACCAATCTGTTAAAGATTGATATGAAGAAGGGGCAACTACTGCCGAAGAAAAGTGATGGATCTTTTCTGCAGAATAAGACAGGATGCCTGAGGAATCAGGCAGCAACGGCTAACGTGGTCGGTAAGCGAGTGGGCTATGTAAGCGAGCGGGCTACCTAACTAGAATTTCTACACATTTATAGATATATATTAACCATAACTCCCTTATATTGATTATTCTCTATTTAGATAAGTATTCTTCTTATGCCTAATTTCACTGTAATTACCGTATTTAGGTAGGGCCCGTGCCTTCGGTGCTTACGTACCCTACGCCGGTAGCACGCGTGGACCTAGTATTGCCTAAAAGAAGGTATTATAAGCTTCCTCGAGCTCTAATGCTTCTCGTATAGATAGACCGTTATCGTGGGCTATCTACCTAGTCGTATAAGTACGCTTTTTCTTCTGTATAGTATTTTCCTTATGTAGCTACTTATTTTCTTGCTCGAGAAAGATACCCTTTTATATCGCGATTTAATAGCCTTTAATAAGCTAGTTTAGCGTAGCCTACGACGGTAATAGGGGACTTTTCGAGCGCTATTTTAGGAAAGCTTTAATTAACGCTACTTACTTATAAAGCTCGTCTATATTCGCGGGTATATAGGGGTGAAAAGCGCTTACTTAACTACTATAGCTTATTAGTAGCGTAGGCGTCTGAAGTTAAATATTAAGCTTTAAGAGTACTAGTTTAGGATTAAAAGGCACTAATCCTACTACTTAGAAGCTATTTTGAATTATCTCTAATTTAAATATATTAGTACGAGCTTATAGATAAGCTATAAGGAAATTAAGCTTATTAATATAGCTAATCCTAAGCCGTACTTTCTAGCTAACTAAACTACTATATATACGCTTTAAAACCGCGAAATATCCGATATTAAGCGGTTATAAAAGATACGAGGAATACGCTAGTATATAGATCGGTATAATATCGTGATCTACGTAGATTTAATCGAATTCTGCTATTAGATAGCTTCCGTATCTATTAAGGACTAAAAGTCGATATCTTCCGCGCGTACGACTATTTATCGATAGAATAAATTACTTTTAAAGCTAGCGAAGGCCTATTTCGTTAGACGTCTACCTATTTACACTAACTTCGAAGCGCTAGTTATACGGAAGGTCTTTAAACTAGGCTTAATTATATTACTTACCCCTAAAGATAAGCGTCGGTAGAAGTACCTACCCCGATACGTTAATTAACTCGATTACGGTTACCTACTCGCGGTTTCCTAGCTATAAAACCGATCTCCGACCGTAGTATTCTACTCGTGTAATCACTTTTTAATACGTATAGAGGCCTATCGCGAACCTAGTCTCGTTAAAGTTATAGATATCGTCCGCGAGGATACCGTATTACTAAATTATGGTTTATATAAGGTTAAACTACTCTTAAATAATCTTTAGATCTTCTTATAGTGCCCGCTAGTAGTCGTATCGGCGTAAATAGCGAGATTTAAGCTCCGGATAGCGTTAGATAAAGTTATATACCTATTTTTCGCCGACGGTTTAGATAGAGGTAGAACCACGCTTCGCGAGTAGTAAATTAGCTATTTCTCGTACGTAAGCTTATATAGGGGCCGCTCTACGTCGATCTAGCGATAGTATCCGTTACTAAAGTAGTTCCTCTTCGATCTCTATTAATTTATAAGAATTTACGCGAGATTTAGCGCGGTTTATAGTACCGCGTAGTTAACGCGTAAGCGTATTCTAGGGAACTTAAAACTAGTCTATAGCCTTCCGAATAGAGCTAATTTCCTTATTTTTTATAGCTTATAAAGCTAATAAGATACGACCCTCTTATTATATAGTATCCTAGCTTAATCCGGCACGAATTAGAGGTATAGTAGTAGATAGAAGATAGATGAACGTGGTAGGACGCGAAAAAGCGGTTAGGTGGCCTACTTACTTATATAGCCTACTCGCTTACCGACCACGTTACTAACAGAATAGTAATGCCTAACGATTCAGGTATCTATATATATAACGTGGTCGGTAAGCGAGTAGGCTATATAAGTAAGCAGGCCACCTAACCGCTTTTTCGCGTCCTACCACGTTCATCTATCTTCTATCTACTACTATACCTCTAATTCGTGCCGGATTAAGCTAGGATACTATACAACAAGAGGGTCGCATCTTATTAGCTTTATAAGCTATAAAAAATAAGGAAATTAGCTCTATTCGGAAGGCTATAGACTAGTTTTAAGTTCCCTAGAATACGCTTACGCGTTAACTACGCGGTACTATAAACCGCGCTAAATCTCGCGTAAATTCTTATAAATTAATAGAGATCGAAGAGGAACTACTTTAGTAACGGATACTATCGCTAGATCGACGTAGAGCGGCCCCTATATAAGCTTACGTATAAGAAATAGCTAATTTACTACTCGCGAAGCGTGGTTCTACCTCTATCTAAACCGTCGGCGAAAAATAGGTATATAACTTTATCTAACGCTATCTAAAGCTTAAATCTCGCTATTTACACTAATATAACTACTAGCGGGCACTATAAGAAGATCTAAAGATTATTTAAGAGTAGTTTAACCTCGTATAAACCACGATTTAGTAATACAGTATCCTCGCGGACGATATCTATAACTTTAACGAGACTAGGTTCGCGATAGGCCTCTATATATATTAAAAAGTAATTATATAAGCAGAATACTATAGTCGGAGATCGGTTTTATAGCTAGGAAACCACGAGTAGGTAACCGTAATCGAGTTAATTAATATATCGGGGTAGGTACTTCTACTAACGCTTATCTTTAAGGGTAAGTAATATAATTAAGCCTAGTTTAAAGACCTTCCGTATAACTAGTACTTCGAAGTTAGTACGAATAGGTAGATATCTGACGAAATAGGCCTTCGCTAGCTTTAAAAGTAATTTATTCTATTAATAAATAGTCGTACGCGTAGAAGATATCGACTTTTAGTCCTCGACGGATATAGAAGCTATCTAATAGTAGAATTCGATTAAATCTACGTAGATCACGATATTATACTAATCTATATACTAGCGTATTCCTTATATCTTTTATAACCGCTCGATATCGGATATTTCGCGGTTTTAAAGCGCGTATATAGTAGTTTAGTCGGCTAGAAAGTACGGCTTAGGATTAGCTATATTAATAAGCTTAATTTCCTTATAGCTTATCTATAAGCTTATACTAATATATTTAAATTAGAGACGATTTAAAATAGCTTCTAAGTAGTAGGATTAGTGCCTTTTAATCCCGAACTAGTACTCTTAAAGCTTAATATTTAACTTTAGACGCCTACGCTACTAATAAGCTATAGTAGTTAAGTAAGCGCTTTTTACCCCTATATACCCGCGAACGTAGACGAGCTTTATAAGTAAGTAGCGTTAATTAAAGCTTTCCTAAAATAGCGCTCGAAAAGTCCCTTATTACCGTTATAGGCCGCGCTAAACTAGCTTATTAAAGGCTATTAAATCGCGATATAAAAGGGTATCTTTCTTAAGCAAGAAAATAAGTAGCTATATAAGGAAAATACTATACAGAAGAAAAAGCGTGCTCGTACGACTAGGTAGATAGCCTACGATAACGGTCTATCTATACGAGAAGTATTAGAGCTCGAGGAAGCTTATAATGCCTTCTTTTAGGCAATACTAGATCCACGCGTACCACCGGCGTAGGGTACGTAAGTACCGAAGGTACGGGCCCTGCCTAAATGCGGTAATTACAGTGAAATTGGGCATAAGAAGAATACTTATCTAAATAGAGAATAATCAATATAAGGGAGTTGTGGTTGATATACATCTATAAATATGTAGAAATTCTAGTTGGGTGGCCCGCTCGCTTACATGGCCCACTCGCTTACCGACCACGTTAACGGTATTGGCCTGACGGCTCAGGCCACAACACACACAGGCTGACATATTATCTATATAAATTATAAGGACTATTAAATCAAGCTAAGTTTAGATAAATTTAATCTAGATAAATAATAACTTAGCGTATTAGTCCTTTATACTAATATTATTACTAAATTAATACTTAGTAATAGGATCTATAGAGTATAATAGGTAAGAGGTCCTAGCTAGAGATAGTATATAATAGATAAGATCCTAATAAATTATCTTAAATAGCCTATTATAGACTATTAGCTAGTAGGATATCTAACGTTTAGCCTTAGTTACCTTATAAACCTTATATATATTATCTAATATAGAATAAGATAAATCTACTAAGATATTAGTTAAATATACTTTAAGGTAGTTAATAATATTATAACTAATATAGCTTAGTTAGTAGTACTAGAGATTAGATAAGCCTTTTAGGTACTTTAGCTTATATAATAATATAAGAGCAAAGTTAGTAAGATCCTATATTAAAGATAAGATAAAAGAGATATACTTTAAATTATTATTAGCTATATAGTTAGCTATATAGTTAGCTATATAGAGACCTAGAGTACTATTAGGTATAGTAGTATCCTATCGGATTAAATATATACCTAACTTATAATTAAGTTAGTAGATAGATATCCTATCTACTTCCTTTAGTAAGCTATTCTTATTATATAGGAAGATACTAGCGTTAGTAGCCTAGTTAGTAGATAGTAAGTTAAGATAAAAGCCTAGTATATAGACTACCTTAAGTAATAGGAATAAGGTACTATCTAGGCTATCTGTTACGAAGTGAGCGGTGGTAACCTAATTAGGAAGGCGGTGAGGACGATTCTGCCAAGTGTATTTAGACTGCTTCTTTCCCTCGACCGCCACCCTTTCTCTTTTTTTCCCTTAGCTTCAGTTACTTCGTTGAATGGTACAGCAAATTCTTATGATTCAGCTTTTGACCGTAATATATAGCTAAAGCTCTCTTTCAAAATCTTTTATAGCGCTAGTAGAGCGAAGGACTCTCTACTCTAGAGAGTTCCTAGCTATCTAGCTACTACCCTACTCCGAAACGAACCGAACGAATTAGGTTGACCGCTACTATAGCACGAACTCGCTCCGCGGGGCGCGAAGATAATAACGATAACGTAATAGAGCGCGCCCGCTCGCGTGATCCTCGACGGAGCTTACTACTACTAGCTTAAGATAATAAAACGAATATTAAGATTAAGACTACCGACTAGTTAGTCGATTAGATTTAGAAGAACCCCTAGACTACCTTTAATATCCTAAAGCGAAAGAATAATACGAATAAGGAGCTACTTAATAAGATTAAAGACCTTAAAGCTAACTACTATAAGGAGGTTCTCTAGCTAAGATAATAAATCCGTCGCTTAAAGGAATAGACCCTAGGTTCCTAGGATTAGGCTATAGAAGAAGCCTACGCTAATCTCTAATAAGAGTTAACTAATACTTAGAAGATACGAGATAAAGCTATCCGCGAGAGAGATAGATTAATTACTATAATATACCTAATAGGCCTAGAAGGGTTCTCGAATTATATAACGCCTACGCCTAAAGACTATCCCCGAAAGACTACTAAGTTACCTAATCCGTTAATATTAAATAATAGGAAGTAGGTTAAGTTTAAGGCTTAGAAGTCGGATATCCGTAAGAAGCTATATTTAAACTATAATTATTACCCTACCCCGGACTATTAGATAGCTTACCTAAAGAGTCGTTATAAAGGAAAAGCGCTAATATATATCGACTCTAGAATATAGGATAACGCCTTAAATCCGTATAAGATACTTAATAAGATTTTTGACTATTTAGAAGGTGTCTTCGATAATCCTAATCGTAAATAACTCGCTCGAAACGAGTACGCTTAACTTACTATAGACGTTAAGATAGACTTTATTAATTTCTTAGCTAAGTTTACTTATCTAGCTAAGGAAGCTAATTAACCGGAGAATCTACGTAAGTAAGATTTTATCGTATATAGATACTATAGGATATTAACGGCTATAGCCTATTCACGGCTATTATTATATAATTTGCCACTTAATATCTTAACTATAAATACAGCCGATATCTCCTGCCAGAGGCCATCTGAATGATCATCTGAAAATATTCTTAAACATCGCCAACTACTACTATTAGTCATCAACATTAATCTTTATTAGTAATCATCCTGATTACTTATCTTTATCTCAACCTTATCAATATCTACTATCTTTTAAGATAGTCCTTCGAACCCTTATCTACTTCTTCAACCTTGCTTCCTATACGCCCTTATAGCCTGCTCACAGATTTATACTAAAAGATCCCTACCTTAATATAGAACTAGACTATAATAGATATTAGTAATAATAATATTATACTTTAGTAGTTTATCCGTAAGTATTAGAAGGCTATAGGCTAGATCTCTTAATAAGTTATAAATCGAAACGCTAATAAGAACTCGAATTCGAACTAGAGTAATAACTAGAATAACGCTAATAAGAGTAGAATAGTATCTATAACTAGTTCTAACCCCCTATAGAATCCCCGCCTTTCCGATACTAAAAAGGCTACCCTAATAAAGGAGGGTAAGTATTTTATATACCGCGAGTAAGAATATATCTTAAGAAACTACCCTAAGAAGTTTAAGAAGGATTTAAGTAATACTACTATTATTACTACTACTAATCTAGAATAGGAGGACCCTAAGAATAAGCGAAAGAAGGTAGACTTAGAGGCTATAGAAGAATCGGACTTAGGAAAAGAATAAGCTTAGGATAAGTCTTCTACCTAAGTATAATAAATATATCGCTATAAAGCTTAGCTATAATAAAGTTACTAGCCCTAAATAGTAGTTTAACGTTCTACGCTAAAATAGCTATAAATAGAAAAGTACTTTTAGTTTCTTACCTTATAGATACCGGAGTAGATAGATACCTTTTTATAAATATTAATCTAGTAGGAGCTCTTATTAACTATTAGGGATTAAGGACTAAGAAGTTACTGTTTTAATACCCTATTATAGGATTTAATAGGAAGTTACGGTAGCTTATTACCTATATAGTACGACTTATCTATATAATTAATAGAAGAGTATAATAATAATAACTAATACTAGTTACTAACCTTAGGAAACGCGATATACTTATAGGAAAGTTATAGATAGTAGAATATAGAATACTTATTAATTACTAGAACTACTATCTTCTATAGCCTAAAGAAGTATCCCTTTAAGAAACTATCCTAGATTAGATAGTTAAGCCTATTCCGTATATAATCCTAAAAAGACCTAAGCCTAAAGAGTCTTATTAGAAAGATATAGAATACTATAATACTTTAATAGAGTAGTAAGTATAGGAGGAGTAGAATACCTAATAGAATTCCGAGAAGCGAATCTTATAAGTCTATAGATAGACCTATAAGGATAATACTATAAAGAAGATAATCTAATTATTAACTAGGAACCTAATTACCCTACGATTTTATCTAGATAAGAAATAGGATCTCCTTCTAAGGAAGCCTATCGAAATCGCGGCTATTAGTAGTATTAGCTTTTATTAATATTTATAGAAAGAGGGAATAGAGGTTTTTATTATCTCCCTCTCTAAGATCGAGTATATTATTAATAAAAAGGAGAGTTAGTATATAGAAGTAGCGGAGATTAAAGCTTATATCCTAAAGTATTATTATTAATTCACGAAGACCTTCTCTAAGATAGAGTTAGATATCCTACTACTACTATAAGAAGCGCTAGATTATAAGATAGAGTTGGAGGAAGGGAAGAGTCTCTAGGAACTTAGATACTCTCCTCTTTATAAGTAAACTAGTAAAGAATTACGTTTTGTATATAATTATATTATAAAGAATCTATCTAAAGGATTTATTATACCTTCGTCGGCGCCTTTCTAGTCTCTAATCCTAATAGCCTAGAAACCCGGAGGTAGTCTATAGTTCTATATAGATTACTAAAAACTAAACTTACCTACTAAAAAGGATCGTTACCTCTTACCTCTAATTAATAAGATACTTTAGAGGGTAAGTAAAGTAAGGTTTTATACTAAGTTAGATATATACTAGGGATTCTACTATATCCGAATAGATCTAGACTCTAAGGGCTTAATAACTTTTCGATTGTAATATAGACCTTTTAAGTATAAGGTTTTATCTTTCGGACTAACTAATAGACTAGTAACCTTTTAGAGGTATATTAATTATATCCTTAGAGAATACTTAGATAATTTTTATATAGCCTTTATAGATAATATCCTTATCTATACCGATAGCGATCTCTAGTAGTATTAAGAGTATATAACTAAAGTATTAAAGAAACTCTAAGAAGTAGGCTTATAAGTTACTATATATAAGTATAAATTCTATAAGATAGAGACGAAATTCTTAGGATTTATTATTAGTATAGATAGTATTAAGGTTAATATCGTATATAGATACTATAGGATATTACCGGCTATAGGATATTACCGGCTATAGGATATTACCGGCTATAGCCTATTCACGGCTATTATTATATAATTTGCCACTTAATATCTTAACTATAAATACAGCCGATATCTCCTGCCAGAGGCCATCTGAATGATCATCCTGAAATATTCTTTAACATCACCAACTATTATTATCAGTCATCAACATTAATCTTTATTAGTAATCATCCTGATTACTTATCTTTATCTCAACCTTATCAATATCTACTATCTTTTAAGATAGTCCTTCGAACCCTTATCTACTTCTTCAACCTTGCTTCCTATACGCCCTTATAGCCTGCTCACAGTTAATCTAGCTAAGACTAAGGCTATTAAAGCTTAGGAACTACCGACGATAGTTCGAGGAGTCTAGTCCTTTTTAGGTATATATAATTTCTACCGTAGGTTTATTAGGAACTATAGTTAAATAGCTAAACTATTATATCGACTTATACGTAAGGAGATACCCTTTAAATAGGATTAGGCTTATAACTAGGCCTTTAAAGAGTTAAAGCGGAGATTAACTAAGATACCCGTTATAAGTACCAAACAGGAGATAAGGTATAATAATATAGATAAGGTAGAAGTTAGGGAAAGTAATAGTAGCTATAGTTAAGTTAATAGTAGTGAAAGACTAGTAGAACATAAGTTCTTCGAAGCTCTTATGAAAATCTTATATAGTATAAATTATAAGAACTAAATCTTAATAAGATTTAGAAGGTCCTTAGGAAAAGGGACTCCTTTATCTCTTCGCCCTTCCTTATTCTCTATAGAAGTCCTTATACTATTATAATATATACGACTTAGGGGAGACTTAGGAAGGATCGTAATCCTAGAATATCTCTACGTAGGCGATTAGGATATAATATATTACTAAGAGTCTAGGGTATTACTAGTCTTTAGTTCGAAACTAGAATAAAGTAGACCCTTTTTTTAAAATACTAAATCCTTCTTATAATTAATCTCCTCCTTTCAAAGAGGATATCTTAGCCTTAATATTACTTTTATTAGGAAAGAATAAGACTATAAATTACTAAGATATAGTAAGGATATTAAAGGAGGATATTAAAGATATAGAAATATATAAAACTAATAAATAAAATAATTTTAGTAATATATAAAAATAGATAATTAAAGAATCTTATTATAGGAAATAGTTAGTATAATTAGTATATAAGAAGTACTAAGGTTTTAGAGGGATATTATATATCTATCTTTATTTATAAGTTTAATAGAATTTATAATTATAGTAGCTCTTATTAATACTTCTCTTAAAGATATTTCTCCTATTTTTCTTACTCTATCTATTTCTTTTATTTCTCCTTCTTTACTTAGTCTATCTCCTTTAATTCCTTTATATATTCTATTTACTATACTAATTCTAAACTCTTATATTTAGATATAACCTAATCTTATATTCTATTTATATTTAATTTATCTCTTTATTATTAGAATAAGTTTAGTTCTTATTAATATAATTAAGCTTATTTTACTAAAATATTAATCTTAAGTTTTATCTCTAGATAGTACTACTATATTTATATTTCTCTCTAATACTAATACTAAAGAGAATAAAGAAATAAATAAAATAATTATTTATTACTAAACTTATAAGAGTAGAACTAAGAAAAAACTCTATATTTAGATAGATTTTTACTACTACTTTATAAAAGATAATTACTAACTTTTAATAGTCTCTAAAAATAATAATAAGAGATCTATTTAATCTTTTATTAATAGTTTAGTAAACTAAAGATTTCTAGAGTAAAGATTATACTTAGGCTCCTAATTCTTTAGTAAAGCTTAAAATAATTAAAGAGATTAAAACTCTTTTTGAAATTTTTAAGATAGTAGTAAGAATCTATTAATTCTCTTATTCTTTTAGATTAGTAATCTAGGCTTAGGATTATCTTAAATAACCTATTCTTATTCTTTATCTTAGACTTATAAATACTTATACTTATAATATAATTAATATAAATCTTAGGAATCTTTATAGAACTCTATTAATAAGATAGGTATCTAAGTCTAGGCCTTTATCTTCTTTAGTTAACTTTAGGGAATACTAGATTTATAAATTAGGAATAAGTAAAATATTAATTCTATAATACTATAACTAACTTAATAGTCTAAAACTATAGAAATCTTATCTAAGTAGCTAGTACTTATATTACTTTTCTTTTATTAAGATTTTACCTAAAGATAGAAGATAAGATAAATAGCTCTAGGTAGTCTAGTAGCTAGTAAGATAAGACTGAAGATAAGATAGACTTAAATAAGTAGAGATCTAAAAGGTTAACTAAGATTTAACTAAGATAGATTCGACTAACTAATATAGATATATATAATAAGTGTTACGCTCAGGCACAAGGATATCAAATCAGCAAGTGGTAGCATTCAACGAAGCAACTAAGCATGAGAAAGGAAGAAGGAGAGATGGCAGGAGAGCTATCTAAATAGTAGATGGATGCCTTAGGAACCAGGCATCAACTAGCAAACATGTGAATGGTAACAATAAGATAGCTATATTTATAGCTAATAAAACGGTATAGAAAGATTCGGATTAGAGTAGTCCGGGGTATATAGATATATTAGATAAATATAATAGGGAAGATAGATATTATATCCGATATATTATTAGGATATATAAGGGATAATCTATTAAAGATTAATATAAAGAAGGGGTAACTTCTGCCGAAGCGGAGTTCTTCTATAGAATAAAATAGGGTGCCTAAGGAATCAGGCAGTAATAGCTACTAACGTAATCCACGGCCAACCGGTTAACACGGTCAACCGGTTAACTTTCCCTCATGAATGATTTTCGAATTGAAATAATTCAACCAAAACAACATTACTTCATCTCAAATTAGCGCTTCTTACATCTATTAATCTTATGGCCTAACTCTCCACACCCGCTACACCTTGACGGAGCCCTCTTGCGTGGTAAATCTGCCTGACTAGCCGATTCGCCTACCTTATACGATACCACCTGGTTCTCTTCCACTGGCTGCTCTGGCTGCTGAGCTAGCTGTAGGCCTGCTCCAGTAGTTAGGCCTCCTTCGTGTAGTATCTACCGATTCGAGCGTGTACGTTTCTGGCGTTTCTTCTTATTCGCGGCGCGTAGGCTAGCGATCTCATGCGCTAGTAGCGTAGTATTGTGTAGTGCTATAGAGTGGCCCTTAATAATCTGGTCTAGCAGAGTGTTTAATGGTCTCGGAGGGCTATTTGACCGCTGCTTTAGTAGATCTTTAACTATCGAAGCTTACTTTTGTAGCTGAATCACGGTCCTAGGCGTTTTTAGTGAGAATTGGCTAGATCTGCTGCTTGGTTAGCTAGCTGGTGGTGTAGGCGTTCGGAGCGAGATATTTAGCTTTGATAGTACACGCTCTGGATTAAACGGTATAATACTAGTAGCAGCGAAGCTATTCTGGATAGTCTACGGCTTAAAGGCCTTAATTCGCGCCTGAGGATATTCTGCGAGAAAGTCGAGCTTATCGATGTGGTTATAGCTCGCGCGGGCGAGGTCGCTCACGAAGCGACTGTACGCACGCTTAAGCGGCGCGAAATACCTAATATTAAGCGGTTATAGTAGATACGAAGAATGCGCTAGTATATATAGTGGTATAATATTATTTTCTGCGTAGATCCGGTTGAATTGAGGTATAAGGTGGCTACCATAGCTATCAAGAATAAGTAGTCGATATCGACCTCGTACGCGCGAATTTATGTGCGGAATGAAGTGCTTCTATAGCTAGCGAAGGCCTATCTTATCGGTAGTCTAACCGTTATTCGAGATCTTAATTCGCTAATCGCTAGGAAGATTCGTTTCGAACTAGCTAGAGATATAAACCTTCCTAGTAAATATCATATAGGGCGGTAGTATATAACTATTAGCGTATATAGCCTCGATAGCAGTTACCTATTCGCGGTTTCTAGGTTGTAAGATAGAGCGGCGACCGTAGTATTTAGCGCGAGTAACTACTTTTTGTGCCGATATTAGGCCTATCGCGAAGCTAGTCTCGATAAAGTTATAGATATCCTCCGCGAGGATACTATTCTCCTCCACCACGCGCTTTACGCTCTTAATCCACGCGCGAATCGACCGAGGATCTTTGTTTTTAGCACGTTAGTAATCGTAGCGTCTCGATAAGCGCGATTTGAGCTTATTGCGGCGTTTCACGAAGGTAGATACCTAATTTACGCCGACTGTAGCCGGAGGCGATTCGCCGCGCGTAGCGAGAAGAATATTAGCTATCTCTCGAATAGTAGACTGCCTAGGCGCTGCCCTACGCGAATCTATAGAGATAATCTATTTAATAAGCGAATCCTCTTCAAGCGTAGTTAGTTTATGACTATACTAGCGTTTATCGACGCGTGAGAGTCTTCCGGAAGCACGCGTATGTAGGGTGGTGTAGGGCATATCGTATAGCCTCGCTGCTGCGTATAAAGATTTGACTTGACGCTTTTCAATAGCCTGGAGGGCTAATAAGATTTTGCCCTCCTGGTTGGCCAAGTTTCGCCAGGATTCAGAGCGATTTGGTGGCATAGTAGGTAGTTGAAGGTGGTAAGTAGGAAGGAATACGCGATTTTTGGTGGGGCTAACCGGTTGACCGTGTTAACCGGTTGGCCGTGGATTACGTTAATAGAACGGTGATGCCTAACGATTTAGGCATCTATATATATAATAGTATTAGCCTAACGGCTTATGCTATAATATATATATATAGGCTAATAGTTAAGCTAGCTATTTATAGTATAAAGTGTTTTCTAATAATTTAAAGGATCTTAGTTTAAAGCCCTTACTAGTCAAACTATATACCTATACTAATAATATATTTACTATTTTTATTATTATCTATATAGATAATATCTTCTCTATAGATATTAATAGTAAAGTTTAACGGCTCCGCGAGGGTATATTAGCTAAAAGAAAGCTTAAGATACTTCCCTTTAAAAGATTCCTTAGATATAATATATTTAAAGAGCTAGATAGTTTAATTCTTATAAATTAATAGGCCTATTTAATAGATTTAGTATATAACTATAGATTTAAAAATACTATACCTTCCCTAATCCTAATAAGTCCTTCTTAGAAGATTCCTTAACCTAATAAACTAAGAAGCGATACTAAAAAGGGTCCTTATTCGAAGATAATAGATAAGATTAGTTAGTTATTGTGAGCAGGCTATAAGGGCGTATAGGAAGCAAGGTTGAAGAAGTAGATAAGGGTTCGAAGGACTATCTTAAAAGATAGTAGATATTGATAAGGTTGAGATAAAGATAAGTAATCAGGATGATTACTAATAAAGATTAATGTTGATGACTGATAGTAGTAGTTGGCGATGTTGAAGAATATTTTCAGATGATCATTCAGATGGCCTCTGGCAGGAGATATCGGCTGTATTTATAGTTAAGATATTAAGTGGCAAATTATATAATAATAGCCGTGAATAGGCTATAGCCGTTAATATCCTATAGCCGGTAATATCCTATAGCCGGTAATATCCTATAGTATCTATATACGATAGTTATCTATTAAAATACGCCCTAATATTACTATTACTATATTAAAATTATAATAACGAGGATCTTCCCTAAGAAAAGAAGACTTCCTAGTATATAGAGACTTAATTTAATATTTTACTAATACTTTAGACCTTAGGATACCTTTTAGATACGATTCTTCGTATAGTCTTAAAGGTTTTATAGATTCTTCTTATAGAGATACCGAAGATAGTAAATCTATAGAAGTATACGTTTAGTTCTTTACTAACGTACCTATTTTATAGGCCTTAAAGCGTTAAGAGATTATTACTACTTCTTCTACGATAGGCTAAATATTATACTATAAGTTCTATAGTTAAGGAAGGCCTTTTCTTAGCCTAGTTAGCTAGTAAGATATAATTAATTCCTAAACTTAACTAAGATAAGAACTTTAATAAGAATATTCCTATTTTACTTTATTATAACTCTAATAACGCTATTACTACCGTTATAAATCCTAAATTAAGCCCTAAATTAATATAGATTAGTATAAGATACTACTTAGTTCGAGATATAGTTAAAAAGAACCTTATCGCCCTAGTTAATATTCCTAGTAAAGATAATACTATAGATATCTTAACTAAAATAAAGCTAAATAGCGTTTTTTAAGAAAACCGCGAAAGATTATTAAAGATATACTTACTAAATTATTAATTTACTACCTTAATTAATACTTACTAGATTTAATATACTCGATATAAGTATTTATAATAAGATTAAGACCTTCTTGCTATATGTGTTAGCTTATAGGTAGGTCCTAAGGGGAGTGTGATAGAGATTCCCTCTATCGGCTATTACCGTGTTTACTATATTAGGATCTTTCCTTATAGGATTTACCTTTTATAGCCTTTTTAGGCCTTCTTAGCGTTATTAGTCTTTCTCTTTCTCTCTGCTATCTCGCTTAATAGCTTCGCTTAATATTAGAGATCTTGCCTGTCTTCCTTACGTAGATCGCTCCTTATTAACCCTAAATCCTTATAATTATCTTAGATTATATAAAATACTCTTAGATAGAAGGATTTATATCTCTAGAAGCCTAAGAAGATCCTAAAAATTATTAAGTAAGATAACTTATTTCTAATCTACTATAATCTATTAATATTTACTTATAAAGAGTAAGAGTAATTTAAACTTAACTAAGCTAATAATATATACTTAAATTAAGTAAGAGAGAGCTATATTACTAAGAATATTCTTAATTAGCGCTAAAAGAAAATTATTACTAAGAATAGATAAAAAGATAAGAAAATAAAGGACTAGAAAGAACTTTAGTCTAATCTCTTAGAAGAAGAGACTAATTAGTATAATTTAGATAAAGAAGATACTTTATTATCTACATAAGGATCTTAGGATACTAATATATATAAGTAAATATTATTTAATAAACTATTTACTATTATTATCCTTATAAATAGAGCTTAATATAGCTATCTCCTTATTTTCTTTATTTTATTAAAAAAATTATTAATTTACTTTTATATATTAATTATAGCTCTTTATACTTACTTTTACTTCTTAGTAAAGGCCTTAAAAGGATTAAAATCCTTATTATTATTATTCTCTTCTTTGTTCTCAGAGGGCTAACTATTTATAATTAACTATCCCTAAAGAGTATTATATATCTCCTTTAGGGCCTTAATTATCTTAGGAATAGTATTATATACTATTATTATATAAGTAAAGTCCTCTTTATTACTTATAGCTAGATTATTTAGTAGATTAATTAGTTATTTATTCTTAAAGTATTTCTTTATTTATACTTTCTCTTTATTCTTAGCTAGGGCTTTTCTCTTCTTTTTAATTAGCTCTACTTAGATAATTTTAATATTTTTATCTTTCTTCTTTAGCTTCTCTTTTAGCTTCTTTACTTTCTTCTCCTTTAGCTTCTCTATTACCTTTTCTATCTCTAGTTTTTTCTTCTTATCCTTATCTACTAATAACTAAATCTATTAAGATATAGATATTATAGCGCTATCTCTTAGTTATAGAGAATTAGTTAGCTTTAGCTATAATAAGAACTATTTAGAGTAAGGAATCTTATAAATATATCTTTTTATACTAGCTAGTATATAAGATTATCTTCTTAAGATAATCCTTAATCTAACTAATTAACTTCTTATTAGTAGGATAGAGTAAATACTTTATACTACCTATATTAAACCTATAGTTCTTATAAGCGTTATTAAACTAGATTTAGTCTCTATATATTAATATATAGTAAGATATAAAAGGCCTACTATTATTACTATAAGTCTTATATTTCTTATCTAGAGATACCTATTTATTAGCTTACTATATAAGGCTTCTATTTACTATACTAATTAATATTATAAGCTAATAAATAGTCCTTAAGAACTATCTTTAGGAAGGCTATATCTATACCTTAGAAAATACTTAGTATAGGGTTACTATATATATCTAGATCTATATATTTTACTACTAAATAGTTAGTCTAGGTTATATCCTATCAGACTTATATACTTATCCTTATTATTATATATAATCTACTTAGTAATAGGATTAAAAGCTATAGTATAAGAGTCCTTAACTATAGTCTTAAGCGGTAATAATATATAAGGGGGGGGGTAGTTTTAATAATCCCCTAATTCTAATTCCGATAATTCTAATAATTCTTCTAGGATTATTACTAATTTCTTTTATATTCTAGTTTATATTCTAGATTCTTAATAAGAAGAAAATTTATTATATATAGAAGAAGATTTCTTTTAAGCGTAATATACTAAATATATACAAATAAGAGATAGATTATATTTATAAGAGTATATAATTAATTTAGTTTTATCTTTAAAAGGTAAAATAATATATTAATATCCTTATAGAATTAGTAAGCTAGCGTAATTGTTAGGACTAGTACTAGGCACGGTGTGAGCTGAAACTATACCCTCTAACCTAGCCTGGCCTAACGAGTGCGCTACTTATGTCGGTCCCGGGCATAACAGAATATACTATTCTGTCATATTTAGCCTTTTGGCCTGTTTGGTTAGTACGCCCGGGCACGTACCGTAATATTATAATAGAACAGTATAGGTCCACCGCCTAGTCAACCCGTTAGTCCCGGGTTCGATTCGGCTCGGGCTCACAGAGGGCGACCGGCTATTTAGCTTAGATCTCTATAAGATCCTCCCTCTAGGGGCTAACGATATAAGATAATAGTCCAAGATCTACGACCGTGTGAGGGCTATACCCTAATAGTATAATAGTATAAGGATTACCCCTAGGTAACCTTACCTCTTACTTACTTAAGAATTTAAGGAGAGCTCTAAGGAGGGGAAGAGTGTTAGGACTAGTACTAGGCACGGTGTGAGCTAAAACTATACCCTCTGACCTAGCCTAGCCTAACGAGTGCGCTACTTATATCGGTCCTAGGCATGACAGAACATACTGTTCTATCATATTTAGTCTTTTGGCCTATTTAGTTAGTGTGCCTGGGCACGTGCCGTAATAGTAATATATACTAATTAGATATAATATTATAAAAAATACATAGGATTATAATCTATTAATATTTTAATATAAAGGAGTTATAATTAAAGATCTCTACCTTTTATTAGGATTAAACTAATCTTATATATTTTACTTATAATTCGAAAATAATTCCGGTCCTAATATATAGTATAGTAGTTACTTTCTTATCTTAGTTACTAATAAAATAGGGGAAATACTTAAGGTAGTCTATTTAGAGATAGATAGGTTAAGGTATAAGAAAATAAATAAATTATACTAATATATTACCTAAGTAAGACCAGATAAAGGGATAATATAAGTATATAGCCTTATAAAATAGGATTATAGAAGATAAATAAAAAAGAAAGAGTCTTTAGTAATAGAATAGAACATTATATAGAACCTAATAAGTTAAATTAAAGATATTAAGATAGATATCTTCCTAAAATCTCTAAGTTCCCCTTTTTCAAATATAAAATAGAAATAGATATAAACTACCTAAATAAGGTTCCTTCTTAATCTCTCTCTATTAAGTTCTATAAATCTAACTAAAGTATTAAGAATTAAAGTATAACTAAATCCCCTACTATAGTACTTAATATATATAACTATACTAATAAGCTCTAATAGATTTAAGAGTATACCTAATACTAGGCTATCTTATCCTAATAAAAGTAAAAGGTCTAAATAGATAAATATCGCTAAGAAGAAGATTTCTATATAGGAAATAAGGTCTTTATTATAATAAGGTACTAGAAGGCTAATAGACTAAGTTAGAAGTTAGCTAACTGTTACGCTCAGGCACAAGGATATCAAATCAGCAAGTGGTAGCATTCAACGAAGCAACTAAGCATGAGAAAGGAAGAAGGAGAGATGGCAGGAGAGCTATCTAAATAGTAGATGGATGCCTTAGGAACCAGGCATCAACTAGCAAACATGTGAATGGTAACATCACCCCCCTCTTTGAAAGGCATCGTCCTCGATGACTTAGTCCTTGGCTTGCTGATTAATCAATTTGAATTGGCTAATAAGATCGCACCCTTAGCCACAAGAATCAGGCCACAATTTCAATCAGAATCAGTTGCTTCTGCGTCCCGAAGCATTTGATATGTATCGTTTTTGATGGCAATCCTGCTGATACCAACCGCATTAATATCTATTCGATCCTCGTGATTGCTAGCGCTAGCGCCACTAGGCCTCTGAGTAGTATTCGAACCACTACTGCTACTGTAGCTTGCTAGCTACTGCGTGATTCGAAGGAAATCAGGATAGGTACGTGGTAGATTGAGCTGTTGATTGAGTCGATTGCGGAGGGTTTGATTAAGACCCTTACGGAAGGTAGAAATCTTAGTGACATCTGGCCACTCGTGACTGTGGGCTTTATAGAGGTTTCGCTCGAATCTAGCGATATAAGCAGGGAGTGTATTAGTGTCTTGCTTAATATTAAGAAGGCGATCCTCCGCTTCCTAGACCTTATTTAGGTTATCGTAGACACGCGTGAGTTAGTTAAGGATCGTGTTATAGTCGTGGGTGCCTGATGACTTAGCGTATACGAGCTATAGGAGAACTATCGCTTGAACCTTACTATTAAGATTGAGGTAGACGTAGTAGAATTATACTATAGCGTCACCGATAGCTAGCCTATCGATAGCTAACTTAGCTCGAATCGCCGCATCCTATATATTAAATTTAACGCTGGTCCCGGTGAATTTATCTAGATCTAGAAGCGAAGGTTTCGGGCGTGAGATCCGCTTAGGCTAAGATTAGGCTTAGAGCTGATTTGCTTGTATGCTGATGATATTTTGGCGGAGCGTAGTAATCTCTTGCTAAAGTAGATTGTTTTGACTACGTAAGCCTTCGATAATATCGTTGAATTCGTTGCTGATGGCTAAGCGAAGCTGGTCGAGATATTCTTGCTCTATCGTGAAGTAAAGGCGATAGGTAGGAGTAAGAAAGATAGATAGCTAGCAAGAAAGATTTTAGTAGGGCTACTAGCCAAGAAGATAAAGAAAAAGGGGAATAAAGAAATCCTAGCGGAGACTTCCTTCCGCGGCCAGCGCTAAGTACAAACAGTACATAGCCCGCTTAGCGTACGCAGAACGGAAACTGCCAGAGGAATCAACTAGGTCTCTTGCCGTAGCTTACTAGGTGATTCGATAGCAGTGGAGAAAGATCAGGTGCTAATACTACCAAAGGCCTTTAGGGTAGGATGCTTAGTTGTATGTTACGCTCAGGCACAAGGATATCAAATCAGCAAGTGGTAGCATTCAACGAAGCAACTAAGCATGAGAAAGGAAGAAGGAGAGATGGCAGGAGAGCTATCTAAATAGTAGATGGATGCCTTAGGAACCAGGCATCAACTAGCAAACATGTGAATAGTAACACTAAGTAAGTAGCCCTTATAAAGTCTTAGAAAAGATTAGATATATATACTATTTATAACTACCGGAATTAATTAAGGTCTACTCTATCTTTATACTAGAAAGGTTATAACTAATATACTAAACTAAACCCCTATAAGGCTAAATACCTAACCTAATACCCCTAGAAATCGTTAACGATAAACTTAAATAGGAAGTAGAGAAGATCCTAGTAGTCTATCTCTATTATTAAAAGCTCTAGTATTACGCCAAATAGAGAGATAACGAACCTAATAATAATTAGTAAATTTAGTATCTAGCTATAGATTTTAAAAACGCCCTAGAGAAGTTATTAGCTTTCTATAAGAAGTATCCCTATCTACTAGAACTACCTAAACGCCTTTAATAGTAGATAGAAGTAGCCCTTAAGGACCGTTTCGAACCTAATTACCTAGATAATAATAAACCGATTTAAAGACCTAGAGGGCTGGGTCCTTTAAAGAAGGGGATATTATTACGGTTAGATACGAATCCTTTAAGATAATAGAGTTAGGACCGATCGGGAAGGCGGTATAGATTCTGCCGAGGGTATTTAAGCTACCCTTCCTAGATTTCTACCTTCTTCTTCTTTTTCTCCTTCTTAGCTTTAGTATCTTCGTTAAATGGTACAGTTAGATCCAGTATCTTTCTCTTGACCGTAACACTCTCCTCTATCCCGCTCAATAGCTTCGCTCAATATCAGAGAGATTTTGCCTGTCTTCCTTTACGTAGATCTCTCCTTCAAATAGTGATGCCTGGAAGCTAAGAGTAGAGAGCTCAAAGAAGAATAAAGACTCTAGGCGAGTTTCAGGGGAAATGAAGCAGGTTTATTTACTGCATACTGCCTAATCTTTTCTAAAAGATGACAGGGTCAGATGATCGCTGGCCGCCCTTAAGCCATCAGATCCCACCTTTCAGCCATATATATATGGAGTAAGTACACCTATGATGATATAGGCGAGACCAAGACTCCCGATAAAAGTTTACCAGTGGCTCTAGGATAAACTTTAAGGCTATCTGCCCAGAAGTAATATAACTGTAACCGTGCTGGAAGAAGTAGAAGGAGAACACATTATCTACATAACGACTTCTTCATTAAATCTTGTTTGCTTCCCCCCTCTCAAAGCCCAGCCCTCTGTTTCAATCGAATCATCAGCGGGCCCTTCTCATAAACCATAAAAACTCGCTGACTATTCACCCAATCCACCTGTTCATCCAGCAACTCAAAATCGAAGTTCCATAGCAGCCGGGCGACGACCATTCGCATCTCGGCATAGGCAAGATACTTCCCAAGGCAATCCCGAGGCCCTGCGGCAAATGGTTTCGAAGCATCCTTGTTATCCGATGCATATCGCGGATCATAGTAGGTATGCGTGGCAGGAAGCCAGCGCTGCGGAGCGAAGCGATCCGGATCAGTAAAGTTGCGCGGCGAGTGATGTGTGGCCCATTGGTGAACCGACACGGAGGTCTGTCAACTTCGTTAGCCCCTCTGCTTTATAAAATCTGTGAAGCTGGAAAACCCGAACCCCTTTAGGGATATAATGGCCATTCACAAAAGCACCCGGTGAGACTCTTGGAGGAGTCTCTGCCAGAGGCGGATAGATACGTAACGCTTCCTCGATACAGGCATGGAGAAATGGAAGGGCAGCGGTAGACTTCATGGTGATATCATCTTCGGACGAGAAAGTCGAGCGGATCTCCTCTGCAAGCCTACTATATACCTCGGCGGATTTGATTAAGTAGAAGGTCAGTCCCGCCAAGGCAGACGCAGTAGTATGACTCCCTGCGCCGATGAGTGTGCGCGCATTGGCAAGAATCTCTTCGTGAGTCATGCCAGTGCCATCCTTATTATTGCGGAGGATATAAGTCATAAAGTCCCTACGAGTGTCCCCTCCCAGGGTAATCCTCTTCTCCGTCTTAGCACGAGCCATTGCGTAATATTGTTGCCGTTTTTCCAGGTCGTCTTTTGTCGCCATGAAATTGACCAACGGGCGCAAAAGGGGATACTGCTCGAAGAAGGATATATGGGCATTTCCCCGGATACCGCTGAAGATCATAGCAACCAAGGGATGGTAATCGGACTTTTCGAGACAATTGAACGGATCGCCAAACGCCAGTTCCGCAATGATATCGAAAGTCAGGTAATTGTACCATCTAGCCATGTCCACAGGGGCCCCCGCTAACATGCGCTCTCTAAGACGTCTTATGAGGAGATCGATGTAGAATTTGAGGTACGACTCCTGCTCAGTCAAAGCGGCGGCGGAGAAGGCGTACGCTATAAGACGACGCTGGCGCTGGTGATCCTCGTGGCGAGCAGGTAAGATGCCGATTCCGTTCCTTGGACCATAGAAGGTCGGCGTCTTCTCGAATTCGGGGATGGTCGGATGACGCGCGAAGACTTCGGGCCATCCGATGGATCCATCAATGGCAAGCTGGTTGGGAGAGATGCGAACGATTGGGCCGTAGGTCTCGTGGATCTTGAGCATATTCCTGACGAAGGTCCCGGCAATCTTGTTCTGATATAGGTAGGGAAGGTATGAGGCGGCATAAAGTTTTGGGCCTGGGAACCGGGATAGAGGGTGGAAGAACACTCGATAGAGGACTAGACAAAAGCGATGGAGAGCAACCTAACCTCCGTTAACGGTCTTCCAAATGCTTTGAAAAGACTTTCTTACCGGTCCAACGAGCAGCCAAAAACATTGCCAGATAGAGATACTCATATTACTGTCTTGTATAGAAAATGAGTCAGCTGTAGCGTCCCGTCCCTTTACCCGGGATGGATGAATGATGGCTATTGAGAAATGAAAGTAGTGCCCGGGGCGTTTCTGATACTTGGCGAGATCCCACTGGAGTTAGCTACAGAACAATCCCTTTTATTTAGCCACTTATTGAGAGATAAAACCGTCTTACAGATAAAATATCAAAATTTATCTGCAACCACAGATAAACCAAGATTTCTCGGCATCAAGCAAAGAGAAAAAAATCCTTACATTTCCTGTCAGGTGAAGTGAATAAGTTCACAGGAAATATACCGACAGATTAGAGTGTGGAATAAGCTAACTTCGTGTTACCTTGAGCTTCATGATCGCCTGTCGGATCGCAGGGTAGCCGTATGCCGAGAGAGAAAAAAAAATTAGAGAACATTGACTAAACTATCAATGTAACCCCAGTTAAAAGAGGTGCTATGCATAAGAGGCTGGCATTAACGTGTAATGACATAGGTGTCTCAGATTGCTTATTCACTATACATAGGACTAGTTATTAGGATTGGGTGCACGCTAAGTCAGCCTATGCTGCCTCGGGCTTGCCTGTAATCTATTTCTCTTCCTTGGTCGCCTGGAATGGAATAGAAGCCGGGGACTATTACATGTTCCGGGTTTAATCGACGGATGGAACCCTAAATGAATTATACCCAAGAAGAGTGGGAGAAGCACGAGAGAATAACAGAATTTTTACGAGAGGGATATTGAGAGACTCACGTCAAGTATGGGAGATATCCTTGGGATCCAGTGAAGAGCCAGGGATTACGCAGTCCTAGATATGTTCGAGGGTAGTACTGCGATGTCACATATAGTGTCTGAACGACCTTTGACCATAAATAGAAAGAACCGACTTTACACCCTTTGACAAAGAGGGAAGCATTTAGTCACCTAGTACTACTGTAACGGGATGGGTGCCTGGTAAGGGGCTATGCTGGAGCTAGTGGTATTCCAGGAATCCTGCATGGCACTACGTTGGTGATGTACTCTCCGCGTACTGTTTGGCTCGAGATCGTCGTCAGATAAGTATGACGACGAGGTAGGATCACTGTTGCCACCATCCTAGAACTCGTCTGGGGGCGTGAGTTCACGAGATTGGGCGACAAATCTTAGTGCTAGGCCAAAGTTAACTGAGGAGGGTTTTATCGACTTCCCTCTTCCTTACTGGGCCTGAATGGATCTTGCAATTCAAATCACTACGCCCATGACTTATATTGAGCGCGAGGAAAGATCTGGGGCTTTTATTGAGTGATTGTTGGAGTTATTCGTCCACTGCCCACTGCCAAAGCCAGAGACGTCCACAAGCCAGTCATGTGTTGACCGCGTGGAACAAACGCTGCATACCCTTTGCATTGTACCCTCCAAGATCGTCTAGGCTCCCCATCACCATCATTTCAAGCGCACTGATGTCAAATCCAAAAACAGACTTCCATCGCTGTCTAACCTCAATGGCCACCACGGAATCCATTCCCAGGTCAGACAGAGAGCACGATGTTCGCAAGGCTTCCTCTGGATCCAACAAGAAGCTAAAGACCTTCTTCCCAATCTCTACAGCGAGGAAATGAGCCGACTCAGTTTGACCTAATAAATCCGCGTCACCCTTTGCCTTGGCGATAAAAGATTGCAGGTCATCGCTGGTGATCGCTCCTGGTCAGATCTCCATCGTTTTCGAAGGCCGCCATTCGGATGACGCCCTTCCACAATGACCGCTCTCGGCGCTTGCTCAGACACACATTAGTGCGAACTCTAAGATAGATGTTTGCTCGACACCAAATTCATTAGCTTCGATGGGATCCATAGTTGAAGTCCCTGTACCGTGACACTCGATAAAGATAGCCTTAGAAAAGTTTGTGATGCCCGCTACCCCGTACGCGCGTCTAATCAGAGCCTTTTGGGCAACATTATTGGGGGTTTGAATACGAACGGCGATGCCTCTTCCGCTGCTGTTGGATGCGGTGCCGCGGATGACGGCTTAGACTGGGTTGCTATCACTGATAGCATAAGATAGGGGCTTAATGTAAATCGTAAGAATCCCCCCCCCCCCCCCCCCCCCCCCCGGCGAGTATATTCCTTAGCATCAACAGAGAATGTCTTACAAGACTCATCAGGTAAGAGAACGCCTTGCTCCGATATAGCAGTGGCCATGCCTTTGCCCATGATCAAGTTTGCTCCACCCACAAGGGCTTCCTCACAGTTCCCGCGGGAGACTGCCATGTATGCCTTGTGTAGTGTAACAAGGGCCGAAGAGCAGTCTGTACGGACCATTGTGCTTTTGGTTACATATCAGGAGATTCGCAGATAGGATATGGTGAGCTTCAAGCGGACTGACCTTGGTCCCATCAGATCCATTTCATGTAACACGCAGTTGGGCAACATAAAGTCGCCATAGCCAGTCATTCGATACAGACCATACTTCTGGTTGTCCTTGGCAGAGAATTCAACCCGGTCTCCTTCATAGCTACCTATGTCACAGCCAATCGGTTGCCGTTTCCAATCGGTTTCTCCTGCGTCTTTGATACACTCCCTTGCAGCAGCATTTGCCGCTGTTGCGGGTCTGTTCACTCAATCTCGGCTTTCCTCATATTGAAGAACGACGTATCTAGGGCAGAAATGTCGATGTTCTCATCGAAGAAGTATCCATACTCGCTTCGAACCGTTCCCGGTTGTGGACTTTCGGAATAATGGGCCGGAAAGGTGACTGGAAACTTTGATACTACCATATTTAGTCTTCAGGCATATGCTGAGAAAAATCCGTTGAAAGTAAAAGCTAGCATATACTTAAGGGGCGGTAGCTAAAAGCTGTCCGCCCTAATGGTTCACGAACTGGTATCGCTGCTGGCCGGAGCGGAGCACAATTAACGGGTTAGCATTCTGCACAGTTTATGTCTGCACTTGGAATTGGCGGGTAAGCTAGGCTTTCATTTCAATAAGTCCTGCTAAATTAAACCATTTGTTGGTTACCAAAAAACTTAGTCTTGCTATCCACTTTCTAACTGGTGTCGAGGCAAGCACTGTTGCCACCTCATTGGTGACAACTAATGACCTCAAAAGCTGAGATCTAAGCAGTTGGGTCCCTATCCAATTCTATCTGCTCACGTACGGTGGGTCTCTTGACTATACGTTATCTAAAATAGCATGATATTTGCCGAGAGCGATAGCTGTATGGCCGAACCCCTGCCGTGGGATAATGCTCAAGATCAAATCGTGTTTTCCTACTTCACTGAGGCTCGTTGTGGCACTTTCCGGAGGACGTACTAGAAGAATTATTCTTCTTTACCCGTACATTGTTAATGTCTCACCGTCTCTGGCCCGCGCTGTCCTCGGTAATTGTAAAGCGCGCATTCTAAGGCCTCGATGAGGGGGCGTCACTTGACACTCTTTTTCTTGGCTCACATCGTACCCTGAGAACAAGACATCAACCCCAGCTTTGTTGCCGGGCCTTGTGCTGTGCTCTTTATTCGGAAGTGCCACTGCCAATAGAAGAAGCTGGCGCTGGGTGTTTTCACACACAACTCTCACTACGTCTCTAGTGACCTAATTATTGGCAGGAATTGACTAGGCGGGAGTGCCTCCACCCTAATATATTCCCTCTGCAGAGGATACAGCAAACACGCCGACATATATTCCTGGCTGCCTAGGGCACGTAAATTCTGATAGTCAACCATGGCTTAAAAATCCAAGATAGGCCTCAAGCGGTAGGTTCTTTTGGATTTAGCTTATTTTTGAATTGAACCGTATACTTGGGAAATCGAAAGACCGAACTTACAAAGGAAAAGGAACAGAACGTGTCCCACGGCGAGTGAAATCATATTCTGACAGCGACCGGGGACAATAGTTACGATAGATTGGTGATAGGCACCGCGGTGGAAGGGAATGTGCGAGTAGGATAGTATTTTATCGCAGACTGCTTTCCGCTTCCAACTGGGCTCAAGCAACTTTATCTTCAGCGACGACCTTCTCCTCAGCAATGCCGGAATCCAAGAGACCGAGGTCAGTGTAGATCTCCAACAACCGATTCCGGTCTTCGAGCGCAGTTCCGGCCTCATCACCAAAGACCTCATCCATTTCTTCAAGGGTCAAGTTCTTGGTTTCGGGGACCACGAAATAGACAAATGCTGCACCAATAAAGCACATAGCTCCAAAGAAGATGAATGTTCCGTACTTCATTTTATCCACCATGTCAGGGGTTGCTTGGCCAATCTGAAGAATTGTCAGCATGGTCATGGCAGAATCAAAGGCAATCGCAAACGTACCGCGAAGTTATTGAGCCAGTTTGAAGAAGCACCAATGGAGATTGCCTTTGCTCGCACTCCCAGAGGGAAGACCTCGGCAACGAGTACCCATGCTCCAGGCTAAAAAAAGGGTCAATGAGAATCGAATCCAGTGTAAATAGTTTTGCGCAGCTTACCCCCCAAGAGTAACCGAAGTTGACTTCGTAAAGCCACACGAATACCACAGCAACCCAGCCGGCGGCCTTGTGAGATTGCCAGCTCGTGTTATACTTTCCATCGAGACCCGCCACGATGAAGTGACAAATGCCCATGCCGATGGCACCAGTGATGAGCACTGGCTTGCGTCCAAACTTATCAATGTATAACACAGCAGGGATGGTGGCAAGGAAAAGGAGAATTCCACCAACACCGCCTGCAAGCAGGGAAGTGGTGTTTCCAGTCAAGCCCAAATCTGCGAAGATGAACTGTCACGGTCATTCAGAATATCAGCACGGGTTAAATCTCCAATGTTACCGCCCAAAAATTTCCAAAGGTGCCACTCACAGATGCATAATACAGAATGGCATTAATTCCAGACCCTAGAAAGAGTTAGAGCGTTTGATTTTACCCGCAAGGTCGGGGGTAAAAGGCTCACATTGCTGGAAAACCATGATGAAAACAGCAACAATAAGGCGCTTGAACAGGGAACGGTTGGTCACCAAGCTAGCATATTCATGGAATCCCAATTTGAATTTGTTCATGAAACCTGGAGCATGGTACTGGGGGAACCGAGCGAGAGAGGTTTCTTGCTCAAAGCGATGCTGAGCTTTCACCTCGAGATATTCCAGCTGCACGAGTTCATGGTCAGAGGGCAAGTTGCGCAGGTTCGCAATCACTGTTAGGCATTCCTCCTCTCTGCCCTTCGTCATCAGCCAGCGAGGACTGCAGTCTTATATTAGCATGGGAAAGCACAGCAACGATCGGAATCAAAGCAGAACAAACCTGGGAGGCATAAAGAGAATTCCAACTCCGAGAGCAAGCGCTGGGGCAATCTGAATACAGATCGGGATCAACCACGCCGCATTTGACTGAGTTGAGCCAGTTCCTCCGATATAGTTGGTTCCATAGCCTGCCTTAGATGTCAACAAAAGCGTTCCTGGGGAAGGCACAGCGTGAAAACATACCAATCCAGTATGACACCATGATTCCGAAGCAAATAGCCAACTGCTGAAGCGAGACAAGAGAGCCACGTAGCTCAGAAGGGGCCAATTCAGCATTGTATCTAGGCAGATGAAGCGTTAGAAGGGGATAAGGAGAAGATCTTGGAGGACAATGTTTGGGGCTTGACACATACAGAGGAACGATCATTGACAAGATACCAACACCAAGACCGGTAACAAAACGACCACCCAAGATGTAGTCGACGCCCTTCGCACAGGCCTGAACGATTACACCAATAATAAACACTATAGTGCCGATAAGGGTTGCCTTTTGGCGACCAAGAGAGTCGGCGAGAAGACCGTTGACCAAAACACCGACCCAGGCACCGAGTTCCAGAATGCTATTAATAATTTCTCGTCAGTCAAAAGACAAAGGAACATAGCAAGGGGTTGCAGAGCTCACGCTGTCAACAGTCCTCTAGAGACCGGGTTCTTGATCGACTCCGGGTGCACGGTTGTTGAAAAGGAGTACATGCTCAGGATCTGACCGAACATGCCCTGGTTGTCTGCGCGATTGATGCATGAGCGACGATACTTTTGGAGGATGATGCTCGAAATGATGGTACATACAGCCATAGACAAAGCCACCAAGCGATGCAAACACTGCAATAGCCAATACTCGAGGATTAGAAACCAGGCCCTTTGCTCCTGAAGGCCCGACGAGCTGAGCTCGTCGGTGAGAGAGGGATGGACCCCCTCCGGTGGTAGCGACCATTTCGAAATCGATCTTGCCGTCCAAGGTGTGACTGCGGGATATCTGGCAGGGATGAGTGCAACAGGATCTGGGGGATGCCGAGAAACGACCATACTTATAGAGGACTTGATGAGATGTGCGCCTCACTTGTTTGGGGGGTTGCACGCTAGAAGGTCCAAGCTTCCGGGAGATGTGCATATAGGCTAAATCTGTGGTTCCGATCCATCAAATCCAGCTCGGCCTTTGCTAAGCCGGTTCTCTCTCGACTCGTCGAGGCTCCAGCACTGAGCAGAGTTACGCGCAAGGCCAAGATCATCACCGCCATACCCCACGGGGTATGGTTGATGGTCGGATCCGGGAATTGAATCAAAAGAAAGGGGTTGCTCCGAACAAAGAGATCTCGACCTGATCCGCTGAGAGCTTGAGATTATTTTCCTCGCCTTGCTTCCAGCTTGAATCTTACCACCACATTATCAGCATTCCGGCGGGGGAACTGCTTATTCGATACCGTGTTTCCGTGTTACCGTGTTACCGTGTTACTACTGTGTCTAGTTTAGCGTAGTATTCGTCTTACCAGCCCGCGGCCCCGCTCCCGACGCCTGCTCCGAAGCCCGTCTTCTGGAAGAATTTACGCCAAATGCTTCGGCTGGACCACAGCCAGAACGATTCTCTTACAATGCTGTATTATTTCCCATGAATAGAATGATACAGGGGATGCCCTACTGATTTCGCATTCTTGTGAACTCGACAGATCGAGTCATCTCAATCGATATGCCTTTAGCTTGGTGCGTAGGCAAGAAAATGCAGAGGGAAGGGGCGGGAAATCGGGCGTAAAGAGGGCGCACCACAGAAAAGCCACTTTTCTCTTAAAGTTCGGGCTATCTGACCATGCAAACAGGACCTAATTCCTCTGTAATTGTCACGCGGGATTTTGATGCGAAGTTTCGAAGATCTGAAAGGTACCGTCCGCCAAACAAGAATTGAAATGAGCTCTGTAGTGAAAAAAAAAGTTATTCTGACATGCGGCCATGCCAAGCGGAGAGGCAAATTTCTTTATCTCGAGTGGGAAAGGGACCGACGCTTTTAAAGGGATATTATGGATCCACTGCCTGGCAGTAATAATAATCCGACAGTACGAAAGTACTACAACAGTACGTGGTTGAATTCGAGACGGGGGCAGATTTGCCTAAACGCCAATCCTCATCCTGGGAATCCCCGCTTGCAGTAGTCTGATTATCCAGTGTGCTTATGCATCAGGGTAAATTAGAGGACTCCCCGCAATATACCAGCCTAATCTACCCTCCTCGTAAACTCTAATTTTTGGTCGCAGACTCGGAGCAATATGCGGGCAAACCCCGTACGGCTGGTTCGCTGCGCCTCACATGCTCACTCACCTCGGCTCGCCGATCGTCGAGACGGCACCTGGACTCAGGTAGCGTGTACGGAGTAGCTTTGCGAAAGATTGATTCCGCTTAAAAGCAGCGATCAAGTCAGACTATCACTGGCCTATCCATATTTATTAAAGACTAAGCCACAGCCGTGCTTCCAGGCCCTATCGTCGATACACACTCGCTGTCAATCCGAATCTCGAGCGACTATTATCTGTGCGATTACATTCCTATCATGCTGTCCCTCGGCACCGGCATCCTCCTGGGGCTTGGGCTTATCGCAAATGCTCAGCACTTTACCAATTAAGTCATCTATGAAGACCTCCCTGACAATGACATCTTCCTCGGTCCTGACGGAAAGACCTTCTACTTCTCAAGCTCCTCTTTTCACTACTCCCCAGGCGCCGCGATTCTGCAATCTACCGACCTGGTGAACTGGGAGCTGGTCGGCCATTCCGTCCGAACGCTTGATTTTGGATCGAATTACTATCTGGAAAACAACCAGACCGCCGACAATGGTAGAATCTGGGCTTCGACTTTTCGCCATCGCAAGAGCAATAATCAGTGGCACTGGATTGGCTGTACCAATTTCTGGACGATTTATGTTGATATAATGCGGGCTGGCTCTCTTTAAGGACCAAAGTGCCTGGATTGGTGTGGTTCGCGCTGGCAATACTTACACTGTCACTGCTGTGCAAGGACTGGCTCAAGATTCCAATCAAAACTGGGCAACATCCAGCACCGGGACTGTTGTTGGGACCGCGTCTATTCCAAAAGGCCAAGTCTACCTGCAAGCCAGCATAGATGCTCGCGCAGACGGATCTAAGCAAGCGAAATTCTTATACAGCACTGATGGCAAATCCTTTTCGCAGCTTGGCGGTGCCTACACCTTAAGCACTAACTGGAGCTACTTTATGGGTACCGGTTTGCTATCTTCAACTTTGCCACGAAGGCTCCAGGGGGTTCTGTTAAGCTTGTCAACTTTGTTAGTTGGACGAACTGAGAAGCTGCATGCCTCTGCCTCCTGTGGAGCTCCAGACGGGATCTTGTCATTAGAACATCTTCCCGCGCGAGAAGACTTCACTGTGACATTGGTAGGGTCATTACAGATAGTGGCTCGCTTTTCTCTATGTACAGGTCCCGAAATTCACAATTCTATGTGATGTCCTTCTTTGCATTCCCGCTTGATTTCTCACTGAATGAGCTCGGGTTCCGGGATCTCTTGAAGCAGTCAAAGCCAAGAGCAACGTTGCCTAGCACGGTAAACCTGAATGTCACGGGCCAGTGATTTCGTGGGACCAGATGGGCGATGATCCCTCGCAGGACAAGGCTGAATGGAGGTTTTCGGACGATAGTCGCATGAGTACGATGGCGGGGGAGAGCTAGCTCCACATGAACCCCCTGCTGTGGTGTGTCGATCCTCGAGTCCGTCGGTTTATCCATTCGTCAACGGGCGAGTTGAGCCTAAAACCATTGATTAGTGCATGAAGTTCATCAATTGGGTTTTGGGATATTGCCAGAAATTGAGCATCGCCAACGGCTCATCTGTTGAACCGACTACACTGTCCCCCTTCTAGGGCGCAGTGCAGGGGGCTAATCCAATAACCAGTGAACCCCTACCCAAACGTTGACCCGAAGTACTGACTGAGAGCTATCGTGAACCCACAACGGATACTGAATGGAGTCGCCAGGGTGTGATTTCCGCAGGATCGACAGGTTGTCATGGTTTGGAGCGGCGCCAAGTTCAACTAGTCGTGTCGCGAACTGATGAAGATACCCAGCCGTGCATGTAACATTGTGGAACCTTTTCGTTGCTCGGCACCTCATATGCCCCAATGTTTACCGAGCTTCATCGAGAGATGCTTATCTGGCCACGGAGATCAGCACCTGACTGCATCCATGTGTATAGTCCGAGAAGCAGCCCAAATATCATAAATTTTCATAAATCCAATTGGAATACCTTTGGTCTTGGGCCTCGCTTAGGTTTATCACCTCAAAAAGAACGCGGGGATCTTCCGGCACGGATGATCACTTTAGGGGCCTTGTAGCTGCCAGGTAGCTAGGCACGAGATTTGACGGTGACCTCAGGCCCATCTGAGCAGCCAGCCACTTCCTACTGATCTGCGTTCTCGCAGTGTGGGGTAGCGCCAGCACTGTTAATTAGAGTATCGCAAACTTCTTGTTTCCCTCGAGTTTCCAGAGGCTTTCTTTGTGTTCAGCTCACAAATGTCTTACCCTGAAACTGGACCTTCTTCCATTTCCGGACTAGGGCACCGAAAGGACCCGTGATGCGGAGCAATTCCGGACTTGATTAGGAGAAACCCCGGGCGGGAGGTTGACGTGCAATCTACTCCTGTCCTCTGTAGTTGTACCCTTGTCAACTTGTCAAGTTGTCAGGGTCTCAGGGTCCACGCTAAATATATGGTGTGAAACCTAAACTACTCGTCACGGCACTTCTCTTGTGATCTCATTGCCGAGCAGGCGCAGATGGTGACGAACCCTGTGTGGCTTAACCAGACAACGTCCACGAATTTTACTACTCACCTAACCCCCTGTGGTCCATCAGGTGGACTTTGTCTCAAGATGTTTCTCGACATCGGGGTCCCATTCAATGATGCCGAGTTTCTGGGTAAATCCAAACAAGAATGCTTTTCCAATATTTGCGAGATTCTCATTCAGCCGGTTCGAGGGCCGGAGCAATGACAATGAACATCAGTTTGCATGGATCTTGTTCGTTTCATCATTGAGTCCTGGGTTTTCTTGGCGCCAACTGCTCTCGTCGAGATAGGATATAAATACCGCTCGACTCTTTGTGAGAAGGGCCAGTTGACTCACTGATTGCCCATCTCCTGAGACTTGATTATTACTCAACCCTTTCCGTCTGTCACAAGATCGAGTTAGGCATTCGACTGAATCACAATGAAGTCTGTTGCAAACATGACGGGAGCTATGCTCCTTGCATTTGCTATCACTGCCCTGGGTCAACAAACCCTCTGGGGCCAATGTAAGTCAGCAACTCTGAACGCAACGATGATTGAGCTATAACTGACATGTCGAGTATCCAAGGTGGTGGCATTGGCTGGACCGGCCCAACCCAATGTGTATCCGGTGCATGCTGCAGTGCTCAGAATCCCTACTATTCCCAATGCCTCCAGGGGAACTGCATGGCGAGCACCACAACAACTCTGAAAACCACTACGTCCACCCAGACGGCAACATCGACAACCAGCTCCTTACCTGCCTCGACAAGTCTCTCCCCGGGATGCAGCAAGTCATCGACGCTGAGCAGCGGAACCTACACCACGACCGTGAATGGCGTCCAGCGCCAGTACATCCTGACGCTTCCCCAGAACTTTGACCGCAGTAAACCCCACAAGCTCATCTTCGGCTACCACTGGCTAGGTGGAACGATGCAGGATGTCGTCGGCGGATCGTACTACGGGATCCAGCCACTGGCCGGTAACTCGGCCATCTTTGTCGCCCCCCAGGGCCTGAACAATGGCTGGGGCAACTCGAACGGGGACGACATCACCTTCAATGACCAGATCGTGGCCACGCTGCAGGCGAATCTTTGCATTGACGAAACCCAAATCTACTCGATGGGATGGAGTTACGGAGGGTCCATGTCGTACGCGCTTGCCTGCGCGCGTCCCAATGTCTTCCGGGGTGTTGCCGTCATGTCGGGGGCAAATCTCAGCGGATGCAGCCCCGGTACGCAGCCGGTGGCATACTATGCCCAGCATGGAGTTTCTGATTCAGTGCTTCCTATCTCCCGTGGCCGCTCGATCCGAGACACTTTCGTGACCGATAACCACTGTACCCCACAGAACCCCCCCGAGCCTGCCGCGGGAAGTGGAAAGCATATCAAGACTGAGTATTCTGGGTGCTCGGCCGGTCATCCAGTTTGGTGGATTGCCTTTGATGGTCCACATGAGCCTTTGGCGACTGATGCAGGCGCCAGCTCTTCATGGACCCCAGGCCAGATCTGGAGTTTCATTTCACAATTTGCTTAGTCGAATGGGGAAGGCGACTAGTCGCCTGTGGAGTCAATAGTCTATGTAGGAGCTAGGGAAATCAAGAAGCCAGAATTTTGTATTTGGAAAGATACATTATGGAATGAAGAGTACTACTTTGTGTGTATGGATAAATCCAAATCAGCACCATGCCTCAAGGAGGAAGGAATTGAAAACAGTCGAGCAATAATAAGAACAGGGCATGGAGAGATCGAGTAGCAGCCGGAAAGGCCGCGTTGGCCGCCAATAAGAACACCTCTTGACTCGCGAACCGATGAATCGAGGTTACGGTTTGGTGGCAACTCGCGTAGGTTGTACACCATTTCAATGCGATCCTCCGGTTTAGGGCACAGCGCAGGTTCGCGGATAGGCCATGCAAAGTAGTATTTTCTTTCCTTGTTATTCGATTCGGGGTACTGTTTAGTACTCTATCTATAGAAGAATATAGTGGCTATGATAAAATGATTGACTTGGAAGCACAGGATGGTAGTGAATCTCTCTACAATATCATAGTGGGTTTTCCAGAAAAAGAAAAACGCCATACTACATCAGTATGAGCACCTCCTTACATCTGTATTATATTAGAAAGTGGCACTCGGCAGATGACTGCCCTCATACTCCCGAGGTCATCGCCAACAGAACCTCCAACCGAAGATCTACGAATGAAACACGGAGATTTTAGGCTGTACTAGTTGCATCATACACGACTATTACCCCACAGGAGTTCTGCAAGGGCGCGGGGAACCTCCACATCATGTTTCGGACGCAGAACATGCTACACCAGCATTTAGGCTCAACGGGCCGCAGTATCGGTGGATGCCATGACCCCCAATCCCCCGCAAAAGCAATCGGCTTAGCACTCAGCCCTAACCCCCGAGATCACGGAGCTTGTTGCTAACTTTTGATCTGAAGAGCGGAGGTTATACTGAATGCTCCACTCGTCGTTCTGCTAGTACCGTGTTCCGAAACCTAATGCACGACCACTATAGATTGATCATCCAAAGTAATAACCCTTTATCCGAGGTAGAGTTACATTGACGCCCTCTATTAACCGAGAGGGGCTATATAGTTTGTCAGTGATCGATCTGACGGACTGCAAGCCCAGACGCTGTTCCACGATCCTTACTGTTCCAAGGATATCCACTCAGTTTCCCCATCAAGGTTTTCTGAATTGATCTCCCTTGAGTACTTCGCGCATCATATTCACCATGATGGTCTCAGTTGTCCTCGGGGGACTGATATCCCTCGTCCGTGTTGCGGCGGCGCTGAAGAATGGCCTTGCCGAGACTCCTCAAATGGGATGGGGTGCGTTTGCATCTAGACCAGTCAATTTCTCGGTATGCTTCTAAGATGAGCCGTACTGATGCTGATTCGGACAGATAACTGGAATGCATTTGGTTGCAGCCTCAGCCAGAGTCTGATCCTCTCTACGGCCAGTACCATAAAGAAGAGTGGCCTGAGAGACCTTGGTTATCATTACATCATTCTGGATGATTGTTGGTCTTCTGGCCGTGCATCAAATGGGGCTCTCATCCCAGACGCCACCAAGTTTCCCAACGGGATGGGCTATCTAGGCAGCCAACTTCATGCAGATGGCTTTGGCTTTGGAATTTATTCAAGTGCTGGCACAAAAACGGTAAGAAAGTTCCCCCTTATCGGGCGTGGCAGTTAGCCCTTCCCTTTCCCTCTTCCAAATATCATCCGATATAGTTCCTTACCTCGCGGCGAGAACAGTGTGCCGGGTACCCTGGCAGTTTAGGCTACGAAACGATCGACGCAAACACCTGGGCCAGCTGGGGCGTAGATTATCTGAAATATGACAACTGCAACAATAATGGAGAGGCTGGAAGTCAGGCCGCCAGCTCTGCTCGGTAAGCACATCCTTGTCTTGAGGCAGTTTGTGAATGTCCCTGCTGAGGCCTTGACTTCTTCCGCAGGTACGAAGTAATGGAAAAGGCGCTTGCAGCAAGTGGGCGGCCAATTCTCTATGCTATCTGCAATTGGGGTCAAGACCAACCTTGGGTCTGGGGTCCATCTGTTGGAAATTCCTGGCGGATCACAGGTGATATTTCCGATCACTTCAATACAGGATATTCAACCTGTCCAGTGTAAGCAGCTCCGGCTCCCGTTTGTGGTGCGCCCGTGCCTCTCAACGCTAATCCAACTTGATAGTCCGAATTCCGGTGGATATGACTGTTCCGTGACACAGATTATGTCCATGCAAGCGACTATCTCATCGTACTCGGTCAAAGGCGGCTGGAACGACTTGGATATGCTGGAAGTCGGCAACGGTGGAATGACTGATTCAGAATATGTGGCACACTTCAGCATGTGTATGTCTCCCCTAGTTTCGACCGCGATCGATCTCTTGGGCTGTTTTGACTAAAAATTTCTTCTTCGTCTGTTTCCAGGGTCCGCCGCGAAAAGTCCATTAATTATGGGCAATGACATGTCGAAGTTGACCGCCAGTGGCTATTCCATCCTGGCCAATCCGGCCATGATTGCCGTCAACCAAGATCCCCTGGGAGTGGCCGCGACGTACAGGTGGACGCGCAACAACGTGCAGTTGTGGAGTGGCCCCTTGGTATCTACCACTGGAAGCTCAACCAACGATGTAGTTGTCGTTCTGTTTAACAATGGAGGCTCAGCCACAACGGCATCTGCCACCCTGTCCGACATCTTTGGTTCATCGAATGTTCCATCGTCTCAATTCGAAATCCGGGACCTGTGGGCATCGAGACTTAGTGACAGCCAAGCACAGGCAATCCTGAATGACGGTGCGGCCGCACATGCGTCCTGGTTGTATAACGCAACTGCCCAAAGCTATGCGACTGGGCTCGCTCAAGGGAATTCGATGCTGCTGGGAGGGGTTGTCGGGACGGTGTCTGGAGCGTCAGGAGCAATTTCTCAGTCGATTCCTGCCACGGGATGTCGAGTTTTCCGACTCCGTGCCATCTCAGGCACCTCCACCACCACCGCCGCCACTACCACCACTACATCCGTGTCGTCGACAACGAGTTCATCCACCCAGCCTCAACAGACAAAATGGGGACAATGCGGTGGCCAAGGCTGGACTGGACCGACCCAATGTGCGCCCCCATCAACCTGTCAAGTGCAGAACCGTAAGTGTTAATCCTTGGGACCGACTGGACCTCGCCTCATATACTAACTCACTGTCATTCGCCCTTCTCCCAGAGTGGTACTCCCAGTGTCTTTGATAGGCGACCACCATGAATTGTGATGCCCATCGCCTATGAGCTCAAGTGTACATAGCTCGCGGGTTGGAACCACCGCTGGTTGATTTTCTTGTTGAACTTTAGGCGATTTACATTTTCGGCAAGAATATTTGCGTGACTAGGGTTTATCTTTCTCTATTGCTGAATGACAAAAACCCCCTCTTGATTTTTTTGTCGAAGAGGGTTTTAAGAGGGCTAAAGAAACCACTAGCTAAGCCGGCCTTAGCATACGGCAAAAGCAATGCTGTAATGCTTGATGAGGTCATTGCTGAAAGAATAAGCCTTCTGTCAATAGTAAGCACGAGTATGGATTGTGTTACCCTTTGTCTCCTACTTTGGTTGGAGATTTTATTAATTGCTCAGCAAGAAGGTCGCTGGATATATCCTTTATGTCTCTTACTTCTTTCTTTCTACTTCTTTTCTGGTCTCCTTTTCTCCCTCTCTAAATATAACTATAAATAGACTATTCGGATATGATATTATCTAAAGGATAACAGAATTGTACTGGTATAATAGACACCATCCTGCCATTTTCTACCTCGGCACTAATATCTACTCACTAGGCCTAAGCCTGAGAACCCTTATAGAAGTAGCGGTAGCCGAGACAGGAAACCCTTAGCTAGGCGAACATCATCCCGTCTACATATCTCTCTATAATTTCCGCGCCTAGATAGGCCTATTTTTGACCGAGATATTTTTCAAAACAGTCATCTCACCAGTCTCTAAAATCGGAAGTCCACGCATCTACAGACCTAAATTCTCTTGCAGACATATCTTAGTCCTGTAATGCGCTTATAGTCATATGGAGCCGTAATATGGATTCTTTTTTTTTTTTTCAGGGCCCTTCTTTGACGTGAAGCTCGCTATCAGAGACCTGTTATAGGGCTGGTTGATTTACTCCGGAAAGCTCAGTTGACCGCAGAAAAAAGCAATACGTGACACCGTGTGAGATTGGCAACGTGGCTATGAAATCTCACTGCTTGCTTGTCTTCAGCCAGCCTCTTCAGTGTGTGTAGTTCCTTGTAAAACGTTAGCGTCCGATTCAAAAGGATAGTACTGTGGAGTATGCACATAACATAGAACGGCGTTGACCGGTAGGACTTGAAATTGACTTGCCCCCTGAGGAAGTGCCGGATACATTCTTGGTAAGTGCTACCGATTTGAAGGAGAACACGAAATATCACAGCAAGAGGTCATATTTCTTGACCCTGATTGCAGGCTGTGTATCATGATATCTGATGGAACTCATCTCGCAGGATCTCGCGTAGACTTGCAATCTGGCTCAGGTTCTGTGAACCTGGGGAGACACTTTTAGATTGGAAGTCTGGACCCCGGAATCATCGTTGAGGTTCCGATAGGCTCAATGAGGTAAATGCATGAAGATGATCAGCTGGTTGTGGGGTAAAGAACTCCAACCCCTGTCTTAATGTTACATCTCAAAAGTACTGTACGTTTCTGCTTCTTGGTCTCTTCGGACATGGTCTGACTTGTTCAGTACCACGTCGGTCTCGTCCCTGGTCACACACACGAAGAGGCATGCACGTAAAAACAGGCGACCCGAAGCGATTGGCTTTGACCAGCATCAAGGACGAGAAATTAGCCCGCCTTCTGTGGCTCTGGCATGGCACCTTCAGGTAGCCTCCTCTCAAGAACATCACTCCAAGTCCACTAGCCAGCCGAGAAGCAGGAGAGGGTCGCAATCACACAATGCCCCTACCACGCCGACATCTCAGCCACCGCTGGGCGACAAAAGATCCTTGTTCGAGGCAACTCAACAGCGGCCGAAGGAAAATGCTCAATTCCGGAAAACCTCCGCAGAAGGCGATGAGCGACCTATAAATACGGCCTGCTTTCTCGCCATCATGGCTCTTGAGTAACTTGAACAGCACGCATCACCAGCTGAGCAAGACATTATCTTTATCATGCAGACCAGTTCCTTTTCGCCCAAGGCCATGTGGCATCTCATTCTTCCTTTCCTGGCTGCATCGGCCACGGCAGCCCCCTACCAAACCCGCATCCTCGAAACCGGAACCACCTTTGTCTCTCCCGATCCCTTCGGGCCCTGGTCTTTGACTCCCTCCTTTGCCAGCAAACCAGGTCCCGACCTGGCCTACATCAAAACCAGCAACACTGGCACCGGCAAGGTGGAAGTCCACCTCGCCTCGAGGGCCTCCAACTACCAGACCCGCACGCTAGAGGTTGGCACCGCTTTCTGGCCCGAGGACAACGGCGTCTGGCAGCTGATCGATGCCGATGGCGATGGCCGAGACGACCTTGTCTACATCAAGACCCGAAACACCGGCACCGGCCGTGTAGAAGTGCACATCGCCTCGGCGGCATCCAACTTCCAAACGCGCATCAAGGAAGTCGGCACGACTTTCTTGCCTGAGGACAACGGGACGTGGCAGATGGCCGACTTTGACGGTGACGGTCAACTCGATCTCATCTACATCAAGACTCGGGACACCGGCACTGGACGGGTGGAGGTGCATGTTGCCTCTGGCGCGTCAAACTACCAGACTCGTGTGCAGGAAGTCGGCACGACCTTCTATCCCGAGGATAATGGAGTTTGGCAGATGATCGATTTCGATGGAGACAAGAAGCTTGATCTCGTGTATATCAAGACAAGCAACACGGGGACGGGCCGTGTGGAGGTTCATGTTGCGTCCGGGGCGTCGACATACCAGACTCGTGTCCAGGAGGTGGGCACCACGTTCTACCCCGAGAACAATGGGTTCTGGCAGATGATCGATTTCAATAAGGATGGGGTGCTGGATCTGGCGTACATCAAGACACAGAATACAGGAACCGGGCGGATTGAAGTTCACGTTGCAAGTGGCAGAAACTGATCGCCCGTCAAGAGGGCAAAATATCAGAAATTCAGACTGCAGAGGCCAGCTTCCTAGCATCTGGATGGAGGTTTAACACCGTCCTGTCAATGTTCTGTTGCATCTTCAACATGGTCAACCCCGCCTTAATCAAACCCTCGAGAATTCCGTCTCCAATCTAGATTCTTCCTTGGTGACCTCAACTACATCAACACATCACATCGTAGCTCAGCTGTTGACAGTCAGCCTTCAGACCGAGAGAGTATCCATTGCACCATTGCTTCTCAAGTCACTCCCTCGGCTCGGCCGCCCAATCACGAAGAATAGCATTCGCCTTACTCGATCCTTCGGCGGAATTCATTTTTCCTGCTGACTAACGGGAGTCATGCCACTCAATCTTAGGTAACTAGTTAGTTAGTTAAGTTAGTTAGTTAAGTTAGTTAACTAACTGGTGACCTTACGTTAGCTCACTGTAACTCAATCCAGTCATTCTTTCCTCCTCCCCCACAAACCCCAAGAATCCATAAACCTTACGCTCTTCTCGGTCGAGTCCTCCTGGACCCTGCCCATTAACACCATTCACACACCCTACCCTTTCTCCCCCCCCCCCCCCCCCCCCCCACCTGTTCAATTTGATTCCTGCCGACAATCACCATGTCATTCTCCAACCTAGTTTCCGACATCGCCTTCCGCGACGCAAATCCAGACGATCGTGCCTCCCAGGTCTCCCATGCGCAATCCCGCGCTGCCCGATCCTATGCCAGCACCACTGCCACCAGCGTGAGCATTTCCGGAAGTATTTCTAGCCAGCTCCATGCTGGATACAGTCACCCATTGAGTAGGTCATGGCAGGCAGAGAGGCAACTGACCAAGGTACCCCCCCCAACTTCAACCTCCACAACCCGGAAATCGCCATTGACCATCCCATCCAGGATATGCTCATCTACCCGCTCTTTATCACGGATAACCCCGACGAAGAGACCCCCATTCCATCTCTACCAAACCAGTACCGCCGCGGCGTCAACCGCCTCGTACCATTCCTGGCCCCATTAGTCCGCAAGGGATTACGCTCAGTCATCCTCTTCGGCGTTCCCCTCCACCCCTCAGCCAAAGATGCGCTAGGAACCGCCGCCGACGACCCAGCCGGCCCGGTCATCCAAGCCATCCGTCTCCTCCGCTCTCGCTTCCCCCAGCTCTACATCACAACCGACGTCTGCCTGTGCGAGTACACATCCCACGGCCACTGCGGCATCCTCCGCGAGGACGGAACCCTCGACAACGAACAATCCGTAGACCGAATCTCCGACGTGGCCCTCGCCTACGCCGTCGCCGGCGCGCACTGCGTCGCTCCATCAGACATGAACGACGGCCGCGTCCGCGCCATCAAACTCAAACTGATCGAAGCCGGCATATCCCACCGCGTCCTGCTCATGTCATATAGCGCCAAGTTCAGCGGCTGCCTGTACGGACCCTTCCGCGACGCAGCCGGGTCATGTCCCTCCTTTGGCGACCGTCGTTGCTACCAGCTTCCCCCGGGAGGCCGGGGCCTCGCACGACGCGCGATCCAGCGAGATATCGCCGAGGGCGCGGACATTATCATGGTCAAGCCGGCCAGTAGCTATCTAGACATCATCCGGGATGCCAAGGAATTGGCGCAGGACATGCCGGTGGCGGCGTACCAAGTCAGTGGGGAATTTGCCATGATCCACGCCGGGGCCAAGGCGGGTGTGTTTGATCTGAAAGCGATGGCATTCGAGAGCACGGAGGGCATTTTGCGAGCCGGTGCGGGAATTGTGTTGACTTATTTTGCACCGGAATTTTTGGATTGGCTGTGAACGTATCTATAAGGAGAGATGATGAGAGGCGGGGTCGTATATGTCAAGCATTATTTTGTAGTATATCATTTCACAACCGAAGCCTGGAGAGATCCTGTAGAACCTGCGACTATCAATCACTCCACTCTCAAGCAAAAAGATACCCGAATCAAATCTTTCGCGTGGTAGTTCATGTCTTGCCCAAGGTTATGTAGCAGTATACAAGTAAACATTGACTGGCTGCATCGCTGAAAGGTTGAGACCTAAGGGCAGAGAAATAACCACGCATGCTATAGAGTTTTACGGACTCATGGTCATAGGCAATTCGTGATCAATGAGGACCTCTATCATGTATAACTCACATCGCTATGGTAAAAAAAAAGGGGATGACATCAAAGGGGACGGACATAAGGCATGGAAGTATCACAGCGAAATGAAGATCCAGGTCATCAATATGATGTACTAAATGACCCCCAAAAGAGATCGACAATCTGTTGATTTGAGTCGATATATTCCCCAACAATCCGCTTCGCCACAGGGCCCGATCGCCGAGGCAGAGATCAAAGAAAACCGCTATATTCGACCAGAAATAGTTGTGAAATAAAAAGAGAAGGAGAAGGAGAAGGGGAGGAAAGCGGACGTTCCAAAAAGCAACTCCGTCAGTCATACAAAAGGGTATTCACATGTAACTGGGTTTATATCCTTGAAACCCGTAAGCAACGATATCGGTTTTCACCACCTCACCAGGCGCGACGTAGGCGCCACGATTAAGGTGAACACCAGGATAAATGGTGCAGCCCGCGCCCAGATAACAGTCTTCCTCGATGATCACGGGACGGCCTTGATAGCGACTCTGCGACCCTTTGCGCTCCTGCATACTAGAGTGGGCCATCGAGCTCAGCAATGTGACGTTTGGTCCGATCCAGCTATGCGCACCGATGCTGATGCCGCAGTCGTCGACAAAGAGGCAATTCTGGTGGATCATCACATCTTCACCGATCTGGATGTTATACCCGTAGTGGCAGCTGAAGGGGGATTCCACGACCGCTCCCTGTCCAATGGAGCCCGAGGAATGAGGCACCGCAACGCCGGGGGGAGAATTGACGACTGAACCCGAAGGAGGAACTAAAATTTCCTTCAGGAGACGATTCTGCTCCTTCGAGCTTAACCCGAAGTGCGGATTGCAGGCGTTATTGAATCGCCACAGGGCGCGCTTGCAACGATCCCTCTCTTCCACCAGCTGCAGATCGAACGGGCGATAGAGTTCGCCGCGTATCATCTTGTCCTTTTCGGTTTCTTCCACGTTCATTGCCCGGGCCGATAATTGATGCTCAATTTTGAGAGCCATTCGCGCCTGTGTTTGTGGACTGCTAGTGTCCATCGTGGACGAGGGCACGGGAGTCGCCGCTGGGACGGGCGCTGGTGCTGGAGGCATGGGCCGTTGCTGTTCGGCAGTTGTGGCATGGAACAGAGGTAGACTATTTGGTTTTGGTGGTGGCGGCGGTGGTGGTGCATGCGAGAATTCCCGGATGGGAGGGACCATGGGATAGTCCGGCTTTGGATGTGACTCTCGCGGAGGAAGTTCGTGAATCGGGGCCACCTCTCGATAATCAGGCTTAGCCAGGTGCTCCGGCGGCGCGTACGCCGAATGGCCGGGGCCCGACCAGGCGCGTTTTGACCATGATGCTGACGATGATGATGCTGCTGCTGATGCTGCGTGCGTGGGGGCTGTGTTGTTGGATGGGCTGGTTGTATATGGCTGGGCGACCCGGTCATTCTCCTCACCTAACGGTCTCATCTTGCGTGAATCCATATGATCGGGCAATCCCGATGGTGGCCGATCATGATGGCCAGTCGGCTCGGGAAGGTACTGCCCACTCATCTCGGTATAGCCTTCCTTGGACTGCAACGGAACGGGTGGTTTGGTAGTTGAAGGCTTCTGCCAGGTACTTCGCGAGGTGTATCCTTCGCACAGGAACCCTCCACGTATACAATTATTGCCTGCAATAGCAACAAATTAGTCAGAGACATTTTCCAGTGTGATCTCGAGATCGGCACATATGGTGAAGAGTGGGAGTTTATGCATGATCATGATCCAGGTCCAAATCGCCAAGAAGGAAAAGGGGGACAGCAGAAGGAGGCGACATGTTGACTCACACGCAGGGTGTTGCTCATCACATTTCTTCTTCCGGCGGCGACAGGTCATGCACCCTGTCTTGGTGCGGTTGCTAAAGACACGCTTTCGTTTGGGCGCGACTTGAACCGCACCAGCCGCACGCTCGGACACATAGGTCGGGGATGAGGCTGGCTGCATGTTGGGGGCCGGCGGAACGGCGCGATCGGCTCCCCCATTTCGGTGGTGCTCCTGGCCCTGCGCATCGCGCTGCAGGGCATCGGCCAAGTGTGCATCTGACGGATCGATCTGTTGCGCCCGTTGCGCCTGGCTGATCAAATGGGTGTCATAATCAGGCCATGGGCCCGTGGATGGAGGCTGCGATGTCTCATTCGTATCCGATCGGTGACCCGAGGTCGCGACCGGGTTGATTGAATCCATTTCGGAGGAGACGGATCCTGGCCCAGCCCCATTTGCTTGGGTTGGGGATGGCTCCTCCGAATGGCCGAGGGAGCCGCGGCCGGCATGGTGGTGGTGATGAAGATGATGGTGATGGTGATATCCAGGCTCTGATGGTTGCCGGGTTTCCTGGTCCCCTGACTCCGACCGCTTCCGCTTATGCTTATTAGGTCCAGTCGGCGAGGATCGTTGGGAGTCGTCGCGGTAATCGCTCCGGGTGCCCAAGCTGTCGCGCGACGGTTCCATGTCGCTCGACGGTGCCGCGGGTGCTGACGCTGCCTCGGCGACTCTTTCCTCTTGATTCATCGGCATGCCCGGAATCGCAGTTGGCCCGCCATTGGGGGTTGATGCAGCAGAGTCTCTGCCATTGACCGCTGTAAAGCGCGATGGGCTGTGTTCTGTGCGTGGCTCCGACGCAGATTCATGGTTACTCATCACGGGCGCGGTTGCAACAGCCGTCATGGTCGGAAAACGTGGGCGGGTATTTCCCCACGAGTATCGAACCCTCACCAGAGCGACAAGGACAAAGAGGATGGGCGGTACAAAGCCAACGAGGAAATCGCCGAATTACGGCCGAGCGCAACCTCCGGTGGGAAGATAACAGAATGGTAAAAAAGGAAAGAAAAAGAAACGAAACTCAAAGGCTTACAAGAGACCTCGTCTTTATTGATGGAGGGCGGGGGGGAAGAATACCAGGGAGTAGTGGCTCCCAGTTGACCAGTCTCAGCCGCAGATTGCGCAGATTGGGGAGGGAAACTCTCGGGAGGTGTGCCTGAGTGAGAGCAACGCAGAGACGCGCGGAAAGTTGCCGAGGCGGATCAGATTGAAGAAGATCAGGGGGGAAGGATCCAACCTGGTGGGAAGGACCAGAGAGGGGGCTTTGGAGGATAAAAATGAGAACGATGAGATTCCGTTATCTGTCTGGACAGGCGATTCCTTGATTTTCCTTCCAAAGACGAAGAAGAGAGGATCGCGGTAACCTCGCCTGGGGGTGGGGCGTTTGGGGGTAAACTGGACAACGGGTAGCGCTTTGATGCAGCGAAAGCCCGGAAAGGGATCAATAGACGACGGGAAGCGTCTCAATCAAACTGGATGGAGAGAAAGCGGCGGGAACATGAGGTTCAATTCAAAGTTTATGGGAAAAGGATCAAGAGGAGGCGGCGGATGGGGGAAGGATGGAAGAAGAGAAAGAAAAGAGGTGATGGGCGTGACGGGTGTGATGCAAGTGATTGGAGTGATCTCTTGGGAGGGAGGGGGGGGGGGGGGGTCAAGTCAGTGGGAGGGTGGAAGAAGAGAGAAAGAGAAGAGGGCTGGAAGAGTCAAGAGGGAATTCATTTCTCAGTCCATCAGGCCCTAAGGCCCAGCAGTCTGCTAGCCTCTTTCTTAGTGTACAAGAAAGAGAGAGAAAGAGTCAAGTCCAGGCTCCTGGAGGCTACTAGTCACGTTGCGACATGGACGGCGTATACTTCTTGGATGCGTCTTTCTTTTCCATCCTTTCTTCTTTCCTCGCCTGATTCTCCAACACATATCCCCTCTCCATTCTCCTCCCTCCACGAGTCCACACACTTGGATTCTTCATGGCCCCCATTATTCCCTGTCCTCATGGACCTCGCAGCATCCCAAGTCTAGGCTGAGCCAGGAACAGGGAATAACAGCAAAAAGGGCGCGAGAGAGGAGTTAGCGCGCGATCGGCACGGCCGGCGTCACGCGGCCGCCAATCGGAAGAGCAAAGCGCGCCCGTCTGGTCACTTCCAGTCTCTTGGGGCCCCCCAAAGGCCCTTGGACTCCTTGGAGGAGGAAGTCTGCGCGGGTCTGAGACATTTCTCTCACATTTTCCGACTGGCGACAACCGACACCACCAACCTTGCTAGCGTCAATGCCGTTCCTGCGCCCCTCTCCTCCTTCCTGTGGTCTTCGGACGTGCTGCGTTCTCGCAAATCATCTTTTCCTGAACCAAAGCTGCCCCCTCTCCTCCCCTAATGGGTTCACCCTGTATCTGTGGAAACCCACTCTCCCCCGTTGCGCATTGCTCGCACGCTCTTGCTCGCTCTCGCTCTGCTCTTCTGTTGCCCTTCTTGCATGCGCCGTGGGTGGGTGGGGCGTGACGGCTACGGTGGCGCCGCGCGGGTTGGGCGGTTATGCATCGCTTATCAGCTGGTCACCAAATTCTCGGGCCCTCTTGCGTTGCGTCCCGCGCGCGTCGCCAAAGCGCCTGGAGTCCTTCCTGCTCTGCTGCTGTTTTTCTGGCTCCACGAAGATGTTCGATCAGCAACCAGTAATCCACTCATAGCCGTAAGAAGTAGACTTATAAATCGAATGATTGCAACGAAGCGATCACGGACTCTTTCTTTGGTAGAGGAAAGGAGCGTGCCACCCACATATCATCCCGTCCATTTTCCAAATACATCCGGCTATCATGGGAGCAGGGAGGTGAGGTGGAATATAACTACACTATAAGCAACCACAATGCATAAAATCAATCAGACTGCTGAGGTGGTTGGAATTTCCATGTGTACGCGGCCTGTGTGGACGTTGCGTACCCATCAATTGAAGTGCCGTCTGGGTCTCATCCCCGACCCAGATCCCTCGGATGAAATGCCGGCATGGCATGACCACTGCTTAGTGGCGTCTATATTTAACATTGGTCATGTGGGGATCGAGTCACTTCAATGCACTCGTCTCCCAGACTACCTCTGTTTGTGTATATCTATCTTACTTGATACAGTAAATGCTTTCATCTCTATCGGTCTAGCTGCGGATGGGCCTCCGTACCTTGGACAACGTACCTCCGTACTAATGGACATTTCTTCGGGTCCAGTCTCCAGTCCCTTCCCACCGACCCTCACCCCACCCGGCTGAATGCGCGTCACAAACTTAACGACGGAGACGACGGATGTGCAGAGGCTTTATGTAATAGGTAGCGTAGCACGAAGTATAGAGTTGAGGTTTCCCCAAAGATGCCCGGTGAAGTTCTCAATTTCTCCAAGAGGTCGCAAGTATCATGCACATGGGGACAAATCGCGAGAGGTTCATCATGGATGCTTCCAGATGGTTGATCAATCATTTGCAACTCATGATCTTTGCCTGGAACAGTGTACGTTATATTCAGTTTACTTTCTCGGCACACCTCGTGAGCTAGTGAGATAATCAATCCTCATTCCGTCATAACTATAACCTAGTTAGTTGACTAGTTAGTAGTCACTGCTTGTAAAGTACTCCGTACTCCGTACTGTAGCTCACATCAAAGATTGAGGCCCCGGCCTTGAAAGTCACGTGGCACTTCCGGTCCGCGGATGACTAAGCTTCCCTTGCGACCGGCTCACCAGTTGGCAGTGCCCACTGAGAGCCTGAGCCCTGAGGCCACCAAACCCGTCCAGCTCTCTCCCGTCGGGCTCTCTCTCTCTCTCTCGTCAGTTGGCTCACTTTCAGGTTCGGGTGTCGTCCAGAACGACGTTGTTTCCAGCTCGCCGACGCGCCTTCACCGCCAGTGTTTTAATCACTTCCAGAAGACCGTTTTTTTCATTTTCTCCCCTCTTGTGTCCCCACCACCGAACGGCTGCTTGTCTCTCCTCGATCTAATTCTGTCTATTCCACTGCTTCGAGAGAGCTTCCCCTCCCTCCTCTCTCCCTCCTCCATTCGGTACCTTATTCTGCGGTCAGAGCTCAGGTGTTTTGCTGACCCAAGCCCCTCCAACTCGTTCCCTCTACCTGCCCCACCAGTCAACGAACTACCCATCTATCCACCCACCCACCCTAAGCCTTCTTTCTGGTTTCTTCCATCACCTGTCCGAAACCATTCATCGCCCGACGCTGATTTGGCCTCCGGCTTGGTCAATTTCCCCCGCTCCCTGCTCGTTCTCCGGTTCATTCACCCTTCCATTCCGGCAAGCTTCGGTGACGGCCACTTCGTGACGGCGAAATCGCCAATCTCTGCGGCGCCATGTCTGTTTCTGTACAAGAGCTGGACAACACGGTCCGCGCCTTCTTTGAAGGCAAGGGCGATGTGGTATGTTTTGTGATGCCCCTCTGATCGCCTCGGGCGATGGATTCCTCGCGGGACGGGAAGCTCACAACAGCACAGCAAAAACAAGCCCAGCAGACCTTGACCGAAGTAAGCTCGCCACCATCTGCACTTTCTTATCCTCCCCATCGACAACGACGTCACACATCTATCATGGGCGGTCGGCTCACAAATATGTTATATAGTTCAAGCAGAACCCCGACGCCTGGGTGACGGTGGGCAACATTCTCCAAGAGGCAACCTACCCCCAGACCAAATGTGAGTTGATATTAGATTCACTATCATCCTCGGCCGTCCGAGTCGAAAGGAAATCAAATATCATAGGAAGATGCGCTGACAGAGACTAGACATTGCCCTGCAAGTTCTCGACGATGTGATTATGACCCGGTGGAAGGTCTTGCCCAGAGATCAATGTCAAGGTAACGAGGAGCTGCTCCCGCAATCTTCACCTGCCTTTCCCTCGGTTCTTGCATCGAGTCTTCCTGCTTTTTCCCGAAACGTTAAGGAGAATGAACATGCGCTGACGGAATTCTTTCCTTTCTCTAGGCATTCGAAACTTCATTGTCAACTTCATTATCGAGAATTCTGGATCCGAAGAGAAGCTCCGTAACGAGCGCGCATTTTTGAACAAGTTGAATCTGGTCCTGGTCTCGATTCTCAAGCAGGAGTGGCCGCACAACTGGCCCACATTTATCAATGAGATTGTCTCCTCCTGCCACGCTAGTCTGTCGATCTGTGAAAACAACATGGCCATCCTTCGCCTGTTGTCCGAGGAGGTCTTTGACTTTTCCCAAGATCAAATGACCTCGGTCAAGGCCCGCAACCTCAAGACGTCCATGACCCAGGAATTCGCCTCCATCTTCCAACTGTGCTCCGAAGTTCTCAATACCGCCGACCAGCCCAGTCTCGTCAAGGCGACCCTCGAGACCCTGCTGCGCTTCCTGAACTGGATTCCCCTGGGTTACATCTTCGAGACCCCCATCATTAATACCCTCCTGACTCGCTTCTTGGATGTTCCCGACTTCCGGAATGTCACTCTCAAGTGCCTCACGGAGATTGGTGGCTTGCAGATTGGTGCTCCATACAACTATGACGAGAGGCTGGTGCACATGTTTACGGAGACGCTCACTACGGTCTCGAACGTTATGCCCTTGTCTCTGGACCTGAAGGAGACCTACGCTCGCAGCAACTCACGAGACCAGGAATTCGTTGCGAACCTGGCTCTTTTCCTCTCCAGTTTCTTTAGCGCCCACTTGGATGTAGGTGTAGCTGACACTTCCCGCCCCTTCATATTTTCACCTGCGTTTAAACGCTCTGCGGTATGCTGACTTTAACTGTTTTCTTCAGCTCATCGAAAAGCTGCCCAACCAAGATTTCCTCACGCACGCCCATTTCTACCTGATTCGAATCAGCCAAATCGAGGATCGCGAGGTGTTCAAGATCTGCCTGGACTACTGGACTCGCCTGGTCCAGGAGCTTTACGAAGAAATGCAGCAACTACCCATCACCGATATCAACCCTCTCGTGACTATGGGAGTCAGTGGTCTGTCGAATGGTGGCGCACCACACCCCAGCACCCTGGCCAACTACCCTCTGCGGAAGCACAAGTATGAGACCGTGCTATCGAACCTGCGCACCGTCATGATTGAGAAGATGGTTCGTCCTGAGGAGGTCTTGATTGTTGAGAATGACGAGGGTGAGATTGTGCGTGAGTTCGTCAAGGAGAGCGATACCATTCAGCTCTACAAGACGATTCGAGAGTGCCTGGTTTACCTCACCCACTTGGATGTGGTCGATACCGAGACGATCATGATTGACAAGCTCGCAAAGCAAGTGGATGGAACCGAGTGGTCCTGGGCCAACTGCAACACCCTCTGCTGGGCTATCGGCTCTATTTCCGGTGCTATGAATGAAGAAACCGAGAAGCGATTCTTGGTCACCGTCATCAAGGATCTCCTTGGCCTAACTGAGCAAAAGCGTGGTAAAGACAACAAGGCTGTCGTGGCCAGTAACATTATGTACATCGTGGGCCAATATCCTCGATTCTTGAAGGCACACTGGAAGTTCCTGAAGACGGTAGTGAACAAGCTCTTCGAATTCATGCACGAGACGCACGAGGGTGTCCAGGATATGGCCTGCGACACGTTCATCAAGATCGCCAACAAGTGCCGCCGGCATTTCGTGGCTCTCCAACCGGGTGAGAACGAGCCATTTATTGAGGAGATTGTTCGCAACATGAGAAAGATCACCATGGACCTCTCCCCCCAGCAGATCCACACTTTCTACGAAGCATGCGGCTACATGATCTCTGCTCAGGGTCAGAAGACACTCCAAGATCGGTTGATCGAGAACCTGATGCAACTGCCCAATTCCGCCTGGGATCAAATCATCGCCGAAGCCAACCAGAACGCGGCCATTCTTCAGGATGGCAACACTATCAAGATCATTGGCAACATCATGAAGACGAATGTCGCCGCGTGCTCATCTATTGGAACCTACTTCTATTCTCAGATTGGCCGCATTTACCACGATATGCTCAACATGTATCGTGCGTCCAGTCAGCTCATCAATGATGCGGTGGCCAACGACGGTAAATTCTTCATATCTTCGGACAGTTCTCATTCGATCTCTCCCCTGCTAACGTGTTACGCTATAGGGACGATTGCCCCCAAGACTCCCAAAGTTCGCGGACTTCGCACCATCAAGAAGGAGATTCTGAAGTTGATCGATACCTACGTGGAGAAGTCGGACGACACCGACATGGTTAATGCTAACATGGTTCCGCCGCTCCTTGAGGCTGTTCTGATCGACTACCACCGGAACGTGCCCGATGCACGGGAAGCCGAGGTGTTGAATGTCATGACCACTATCATCCACAAGCTTCACGTATGTTTTGGTCATCCAGATCTTTTATCTCCCCGAGGGCTCTGGCCTCACCCTAAATGGCACGTGGCTAATAGATGCGTTTATAGACCCAGATGGAGGATAAGATCCCGGCCATTATGGACAGCGTTTTCAGTTGTACTTTGGAGATGATCAACAAGGACTTCCATGAATACCCCGAGCACCGAGTCCAGTTCTTCAAGCTCCTTCAGGCCATCAACCTGTATTGCTTCCCCGCCCTCCTCAAGCTGGATGCGACGCAATTCAAATTTGTCATCGATTCCTGCATGTGGGCCTCCAAGCACGATAACCGTGAGGTGGAGAATACCGGCCTTACGATGTGCCTTGAGTTGATGAACAACATGGCCGAGGCGGATGTGCAGACCTCGAGCATCTTCTTCCGCCAGTTCTACATTCCTATTCTCCAGGATGTCTTCTTTGTGTTGACGGACAGTGACCACAAGGCTGGTACGTTTACATCCACTTCATGCCCTTGATACTCTCGAGTTCGCTTGCTTACTTTGATTTTCCCTCTTTTAGGCTTCAAGTCTCAGGCTATGCTCCTGTCTCGCATGTTTGAATTCGTCGAGACCGGGAAGATTCAGGAACCAATCTATGCGGCGGACCAAGCGCCAGTGGGCACTTCCAACAAGCAGTTCCTGCAGGAATACGTCGCCAACCTGCTGCAGAATGCGTTCAAGAACCTGCAAGAGTAAGTTTCATCTAGGGGATCGAAAAGTGTAAGAGAACAGTCACTGATGATCTTCTCAATTAGGGCCCAAGTCAAGCAGTTTGTCATTGGCTTGTTCACATACACTAATGACTTGAACAAATTCAAGACCCACCTGCGTGACTTCTTGATCTCTCTCAAGGAGTTCTCTGGCGACAATGCTGATCTGTATGCGGAGGAGCGCGAGCAGGCCGTGCGGGACGCGCAAGCCGCCGAGCGGACTCGGGCTATGAAGGTCGGCGGTCTGCTCAAGCCGTCGGAGATGGATCAGGAGGACGAGCTATGACTGGAGCAGGAATTACGCACTGAATTTCCCCCACCGGCGTCGGCTGGCTCTTCTGAAAGGTTGGGGAACCCGAGTTCGACTGGGACTGATAGCCTTGACGGCTGGTCTCTCTACGAGCTTTAGATGATTGGAGTGGAGCATGCATATGAGAGTTGGAAAGCGCATGCATGGCGACATAGAACCGGCCTCCTCCTTTCAGAATGCTGTTTCTGTTTTGGCGCCAAGAGGATGCACCGATGCACCGATGCACCCGATCTCGTTTCCTCTGCTTCGTGTATTTCGAATCCCCCTTTGACCTGTCAAGGGAGTGGTCATGTTTGATATCTTTTCTTTTTTTTTTTTCTTTATCGTAACTATTCGGAAGGAAAAAGGAAAAAGCTTCATCAAGGATATTTTACCCTGGCATGACACTTCGGCAAGTAAGAAGGCAGTAGTGCTTGAGTGGACTTCACTCAAAGTGGGCATTGAACTTTGAAGGCTCACCTCATATCTCGTGTATGATTCTGTGAGAACATATGAAGCGCTCTTGGTCCCATTTCCTTGTACTAGTCCAACTGTCCTGTCCATAACTAACCAGGGAACTAACCAGTGAACCAGAGTGGATATCTGCTGAGGCAATCAGGCAGAGCCCCCAGGGCGGTGAACCACCCACTCCCGCTTATCAGTTGCATCATTCCATGATTTTCCCCTCTCTTCACGCTCAACTTGATATCCCTCCATTCCACCACCACCACCACCACCACCACCATGTCTCGAACCCGCCAACCAATAACCCTCCCCTCCCAATCCACAACCGATACCTCCCGCGAATCATCCACCTTCCGACTCACCGGCACCCTCCGATTACGCGCCGAAGACACCCCCGACACCACCGCCGAACCATCCCCATCCCGCCGCATCCGATGGAGCGAGGATGTAGTCGACAATGAGGGTATGGGGAAGAAGAGCTCGAAAGGTACATCCTCACTTCTACTCACGGGGGTCTGGTCTCGCCCAGCTAAGACGTGCCTGCGGACTAAAATCTACATTACCACCACCAGTATGCTGCATCTACCACAAAGCCCGCCCCGTCGGCGAAAGTAGTTCCGAAGAATCCTCCTCGAGCTCCTCGGACCCCGACACCGACAGCGAGGACGATCGCCGGAACGATATGGCCCGCCACACGCGGGGCCGCAGGCCCTCGGGCGAGAATGAGGCCGACCCCGACCCGGCGGGATGCTGTTCCGAGCATGGCCACGGCCACCTGCACCAACAGAAGATTAAACGCCGAAGGAGGAAGCCGAGTCCGAATGCATATGAGAAAATGCCTAAGCCATCGAAGGGTCAGGGGCGGGATCAGGGTCAGATGAGGGGGACCTGAGGGATGGGACTTGACGAATGGGCCCTGCTTTGCCCCCCCTGCCTTTCACATTGACATCGTGGCCATGTGTGCGAGCTGAGTTCTGCGCTTCGTGCAGGGCTTGAATCCGGTCAATGTTCCTCGTTTCGTTTCGAGACGAGCGTCTCAGATGCATCGGATAGCATTGTTACCTGCTATGTATACTCCGCAATCGCCATTGACAACGAACATGCGGTTTTTTGTCCGCAGTCCAACCGCACTCCCGCCGCGAGATGAAGACACTGCCAAAGGATGATGATGCAGTATCGAGACAGCACAAAGACCGAAGAACTCTATTAATGTGGATCAACAACGATATCAAAGAGGATCAATGACGGACACAACTATGCCCAATCCCACATATCTAATCTTAAGAATCATTATCTACACGCGTCGAGGTCTAGACAAATGCAAAACAGTTCAAGTTCAATTGATATGCAAATTTCGCGACGAAAGATCAACGACGAGGAAGAGGGTATCTGTACGAGGGCCGCGACAAATGCAGGCTAAAATCTAAATACAGTATCAACTAAGAATTGCGCCCCGGTCAGCGCGATATCACTATGCGGGTTAAACCATCATACTCTTTCTCCTGGCAGCAACACGGGTCTCCCGGCGATAAGCCGTGTCGTCTGCTTCGAAGCTGCTGTCGAAATCGCTGGCGACATCTGTCTCATGGCGCGAGGCTTCACGGGAAAGGCTCTTAGGGTTCGACGAATGTCGCCGAGAGGGCCCTTTTGAGCCACCCTTCGTCCCAGGGAGCTCCTCGAGATCCTCGATTGATGACGATACCTTCCGCCTTCGCCGCGATACCGTCGCCAATACCTGATCCGAGTTTTCATCCTGAGGCTGATCCGAGGCAGGGCCGGTCTTTGGAGGATGAGGGCTGGTGCCAGATTGTGAAGCGTCTGCTTCGTTGTCGAGGCTATCCCGGGCTTGGAAACTCGATGACCGACGAGGATCAGCCCCGGCGACGGCATCAATCATGTTATTAGACGGGCGACGCATTTTAACGCGCAAATTCGGCTCGGCGTAGCTGACCACGGCCCCGCGACGCCTTGAAGGGCGAGACGCGGCGCTCATGTCCGACATTCCAATAGCTTGGTCGCCGGCCTTTGCCACCGGCGAGTCCTTTAGTAATGTGGGTTTAGGTTCAGCCTCGAGGTGGTCTTCCGCTTCGATAGTCCGGGTAGCGCGCTTTGGTTTCTGCGAGACAAGCCGGGAAACGCGGGGTTTCTGGTTAAAAGCCCCGTCTTGAATCTCGATGCTCTTGGGTTTCTTGGGTGAATATGTGTTTTCATCTGCACTGGGCCTTGGAAGGACCTTCTTGTCGGAATTGAAGGTGGCCCGGATTTTCTTGGGGGAGCTGATATTGGAATTCGCGCTCTCTGAAGATGGTGTTAGCAAGTGAAAACAACAAGCTGGAGTGGTTTTCCATATGGGTTGCATACTTGGTTCGAGGACTTTCCGCTTTGTAATTCCTGACTGAGAAGGCCCTCGTTTCGCGCTCACGGGCGTCTTACTCGGCGAGTCCTGGCGCATGAAATCAAATATATCTGCCATTTTCTGAGGACTTGCGCCCGGGCGACTAAATTGGAACTCGTCATCCTCTTGTGCTAGATCTGACAAGAATCCGTCCTCGTCTGGACTGAACTTCCGCTTCGATCCTGATTTTGTTGGCTCGCGTGAGTGATGCGCTGTAATTGATTGATTGTCCTGAGACAATGATTTATATGCGGGAGATGCCGAGTCGGTCATCTTTTTCTTCTTTCGCATGTCGAGCGTTGGTGGTAGAGACGCTTCATCGCACGGGGGGTCGTTCTCGAGATGGGTTTCTGATGGTACATTCGACTCGGGCCTTGGGCTTTCCAACGCCGGGTTCATCTCTGCGTGCATTGAACGATCGTGCGACGGGGATTCAGTATTGGGCTCATCGACGAGGTTCTGAATCTCTTGTTGTCTGCGGAAATCAGCAAACGCTCTGCATCAGTCAAGGTATCGTTTGACTCACTCAAGTGTTCTACGAGGATAATATTTGTCTTCCACAATTGCCGGGAGCCTTCCATCGGTCCCTGCATTGAACTCCGAGTCCGCTCGAGGTCTGGCCTCCGCCACGGTCGCTCTCTGCCGATCAGAGTCTGCTCCAGCTTTTTCGCCGAGCCTGCCAACTTTGCGAGGCAGCATTCCCAAGTCCGAAGCCAACGCGCTCAGTTCTGCCAGTTTCGCATCCAGGCGGGACTTGATCTCATAGACCCCTTCATGCAGCATTCTAGCTGACTCGTATCGTTCGTTCTCCTGAGTGAGGTTGATGATTTGTTCGCGGAGGGACACATTTTCGGCTAGTAGATGGGAGACTTCTGATTCTAGACTGCGGATGCGAAGAGATTGCATGGAGTTCACCCGGACAATGTCACGGTTTTGTCGGACGAATCGTCGTTTTACTAGCCACCATCGCGTCAATCTCTGACTCGGGGTAAGGGGTACTCAAGAGGTGGAGAAATCGTGATTCACTTACAAGCCTCGACAGACTCTGCCGGAGCAGCACAGTCATTTAGCCTGGCCATGTCGTGGGAAGCCGTAAGGCAGTAGAGAACGGTCGCAAGGTGGATGAAGCGTCAAGTGTAAAGTGTAAACAGGACTGTTGATGTTTGTCCTCATTGGGACTAGCCCCATTTTTGGCTGACTCAGCGCCCCTCCATCGGCGCTTTGAAGTTCAAGCACAAGCAACATCTTGGTGGACTGGTGAGATTGAGAATAACAATCTGATCATTCATCTTCTTCAATTAAACAGCGCCTTGTCTTCCTCACTCGACTCGTGCTTTTTGCCCTCCACTTGCCTTCGCCATGGTGTACTCGTCACGACCAACCTCTATGCTTCCCGGTGCTGGGCTCCGCCAGCCAGCCTCCCAGCCCTCGTCCGCGCTGTCGACGCGCATCGCCGCGAAAAAGGCCGAACTCGAAAATCTCCGACAACTGCGGGATTTGAGTGGAACATTGGCGATGCAAATGCAGGCGCTCGAGAGCAAGATTGCCACGTTGAAGGATGGCACCGAAGGTGGTTTCTATCTCTCCTGCCCCCTCTTGCTGCTGCCCCCACCAAAACTGAGGGCGTCCAAACTGATTCGAACCAGCGGTTGCATGCGTGCTTGCCAATTGGGACAATGTGCTTCGCGCCATCAGCCTGGCCTCCAGTAAGCTTGAGCGACCACCCAATTCCTTATCGCATCGGTGCAGTAACAGTTTCGACTAACGTCTACGCGGGGGGTAATACAGCCAAAGCCAGCAGCCTTCACGATGCTGGGCCCGACGAGGAGGACCCCGCGCGCGAAACTCGCTTGCCAGCCACTTTGGTTCGCATCCCGGCCGAACCACGGGAGAAGACTGGCGAGTGAAACAGCAACAGCAGCATGACCCCCGTTGGTCTAATACCCTTTTTGCTGGTCCCTTGACTGGAAGATGATGGCAATCATGGGATTCACCCGTCCTCTCCACCACTGCTGGCTCTCTCTCTCTGTCTTCTTGGTTTTTATCAAGGCCCAAGCAAAGTTTGTTTCTCCCATTCCAATTCCCCAATGTGCGCCGCCTATCCACCGCGTTGGGTCCCTGATCACCCGCTGCACAAGCCCGGGAGAGCAGGATGTCCATCCAATCAGGGTGAATTGTGTGCTGGATGACCCTGCTCGAGCCTCGGAGAGAGCTTGCCGAAGCGAGCAGATGGGAAATGTTCCACGGGATCTGCTGCGAAGGGATCCCAAAACGGCAAGGTCAGGGCCTGGGACCGAGCAGCACGATGCTTTCCCCGCATTTTGCGAGACAGGATGAGCATTCCTCACGCGTTCCTCGCGTGACTCGTTAGCGCCAAAAAAAGAAAAATGCGCAATGCAGCTAAGTTTATTAGAGGGGAACGTGCATATGGTGGGAGAGCAGGAGAGCAAGCACTGTACAAGTGTACAGGGTTAGGCTGTTAGCAGGGGGGACCGTGGGGGGCTAAAGATACAGGCACTAGCAGAATGAAACACCAGGGGATCCTCTGTACAGAAGATGGCTACTCCGTAGAGTCCGTACAGATACAAATCATGAAGGTGCTAATTTGCCACTATAGACGTGCATATATATGTATGGAGTCCAGGACTCTCCAGCACGATGACTTATTCAATCCTGGAATTGCATCAGCCCCTGGTCGCTGACCCCAGAACCGAGCAGGCTGCCCGGCCCTGACCCTCGCGGATAGCCAGCTGATGGAGATGTCGGAAGAACGATATCCGATGGTCTTATGAACAGTCATCCCCACGATCAGAATTCTTCTACCTTAGCCTACATTTAACGATTACTCTCACCTCAGTAATCGGGCTCAGCTAGGCCACTGGCACAGACAGGCCCCCCAAGTTTTGCATGAATCAGGCACCGTACTAGTCACTGCTAGCCTGCTCCTCAGCGCCCAGGCCCGTGCGCAGATGACGGGCTGGCAAGCCACCGCAAAGGGCACTAGACTCCGTCGAGGGCACTTGAGGGCCGCCAAGTGGAGCAATCGATGGAATCCACGTTGGTTGGCAAGTTGGAACTTGGCAGTACGACCGTAGTGGTTGAGCTGGCCGATGACTGCCCGTTCGAGGTTCCTGCAGGCGACGCGCAGGCAACTAGTCTCAAGTGAGCCTCGTCATGCTGTACCTACAGTGTACACTTCGTGCTGGTGCGCGTCTGTCCATACCACTGACCAGTCGGGTCCTGCACGAGGTATTTTACATTCGTGGCCTTGAATTCGCTCATGGGCGGAGGATGCTGCTAGATGTGCATATCTGCTGCGGCTATTGCGTGGGCTGTATATCCCGTCGTTGTAGTTGGACCTTGGAGATGGTCTGGAAACTGAGTGATTGATCATTGCTGCTACCCCTGTGACATCGTATCGTCATCTATCGCATGGGTAAAGGTTCATAATAATGCCATTCTTCCTCATACGAAAACGAAGCATATTTTTGGACGAGTGTGTGAAATTGGAGGGGGCCCAGCTACCCCGGATTCAAGAGTCCACCAAGTTACCCACAATCGAAGACCCCAAAGGTGTGTTTGCTTTGTGAAGGTTCTCTTAAAAGTAGTGTTGTGACCTACAGTAGGTTCTGACTGGACCTTGGGTAACTTGGTTTGTGGATAAAGAGTCATCTGTCAATTTTCAAGACTGACACTCCCTCTGCTGGACCGATGACTCTCAAGCATGCTATCATGCTAGTTAACCTATCAGGCTTCACCAAGCATGTTATCTGGCCGATGGATGGCATGCTCGCATCTGCCCTGGTTCGCGGTTTGACTTTGAATTTGGTTTTTTGGGGTTTTTTTTTTTGGTGTTCATTTTAATCATTTTCAGTTTTTGCCTTAAGCGCCCGAGCCACGCCATAATCTCCCAGAATCTCCTCAGCTCAGACTCCCACATCGGACTGCAGGTACATCTGCTCCCACGTATCTCACTATTATGCTCAGGTACCTCTGGTCTGTTGACTCTGTAGTCTGTACCCCGCCCCACCCCGCACGTCCTCGTCTGGTTGGCTGGCAGGCACTGGTCAGGGGTCATCCGTGCGTCGATCTCCTGTTTGGTATTAGGCGGGCTTCATTCTGAGTCGTCCCCCCTCTTGGAGTCGTCACTTTGGATGGTACCTAGCCCGATACTAGTATGGTAACTGTGGTTCGAATTTAGCTCAACTTCTAACCTGGGTTTAGTAGTACTGTACCTCGAGATTTCTTCTCTTTTGCCTCCAGCTCGGGTGTGGCATGACTGTGACAGGGTGGATCCCCCCATCTTTCCCCCCCTAATCATTAATGAGGTGATTGCTGCACCAACTTGGAGGCTACTAGTACGAGTACAGACTACTAGTTACGACTGTACACTCAGTAACTTACAGCAGACTACTGCACTCATTGAGAACTCTCTTTCGCCCTTCTTATTCTTTCTTATTCTTTCCCTCATCCACTTTCTTCGTCATTTCTGCCGACTTGATAACATTGGCGCCTGCCCTTGGCGTCGAGTTGTATTTTCACTTCACTCTATTCTTGGGACTATATTATCATCCTCGTCATCCTCTTAGTCTCCCTCTCCCTCTCCTTCTACCATCGCTCCATCCTCTCCTTCTTGCTCTCTACCTATCCTCAATCAACATCACACCATCACATCTCGCCATGTCTACCGACTGGTCCCTCGACTTCTGCCTCGTCTGCGATCGCCAAACCTCCGGCGGTCCCTACTGCTCGCAGACCTGCCGCCTCGCCGAGTTGGACCGCCCATCCGGCGAGGACGAGCAATCCTCCCTCAAACCTCGAGAAGGCGCCTCGCACTCTCGCTCTTCTACCCTCGACTCCATCGACTCCCGATCGGCACACAGCCTGTCCGCCTCATCATCGCAGACCTCACTATCCTCTCTGCGGAGTCATGCCTCCAATGCCGCCCTCTCCGGTCAGCTGCAAGATGAGCTGCGGGATTACGCCAGCTGCTTCGATCATGTTCGAGATTTAAAGCGACGAATGGCTTCTTCTTGATGAACTCGCTCGCTTACTCCTCCTCTCCTCTCCTCTCCGACCGACCGACCATTTCCTTCCGCTCCCATAATGATCATTCCTCTCGCGGGGACCGGACCTGACTCACTCGGTCTCCACCCCGTCTCTACCCCACATCCCACATCTTCCTCTCTCACCATCACATCAGCGACACATTTGCATACGGGAAAAACGAAGGCGTCTCCGTGCAACACGAAATTTTGCACATTGAATGGATTTTACGGATTTATGGACCTTGAACTTGAACTTGACTCGGCTGCTATGGAATTTGGAATTCTTCGCTCTCCCGCTCATCACGACATCTATACCCCCCGCACCGCACCGCAACCTTGGGAAATATACCTGGAGTTTCTTGATTAGGATTTGTTCTTTTCTCCTGGGGCCTACGATGTCCCGCACCACCAGAATGTGACGATGCCCTTTGCTTATTGGGAGGAATGAGTTTGCCTTCGAGACAGCGTTGCAGGCTGCGATTTGCTTGGCTTGTTTCGAAACTTCTTGCATGTTTTCCTTTTGTTTAAACGATACTTGGACTGCGTGCTTGGCAGTGCAGAATGTAGAATACTCTATACTGAAGAATCGGTGCTCTAAGAAGCACGAATGATACTCGATCGTGAATGAATGGCTTGCGATTGATGATCCAAGAATTTCCCATTTTTCGTAGTGCTCCCGACCACGGTTCTGTGTATATTCCGACCTAGTAGATACCCCATCCACCCGAGATCATATCTTAGCTTCATTTCATACGACGTTCATAAATCCAGGATCAAACATCCGCAGTGGAGGTTGAATTCGGGTATTCGACCTAATCTCCACCCAGGGTGGTTCGATCTACGACTGAAGGTTGGAATCACTCCACCTGTCAACCCTCCGGGCCTCCGGGCCCGATCAGATCAATCATCACACCAGATCATCAGAGGCCCTCGGGTCCAAGGAAATCTTCTCCCAGCCACAGAGTCACCCCAATCGCCCTCCAGAGTCCAGAGTCCAGGCTAATATCTGATACTCGTACATACTACATAGTACTCGTATGCACAACGTAAGCCACATACACACTTCTACCCGGGCTAAGCGAACCCGGGGTACCTCAGCCCTCAGCCCTCAGCCCTCGTGCCTACTGGAGTTAGACTTTCAGAATTTTCCATCTGTGCTTGGACCTTTCCATGCAGTCATCTCTTTAAGTCTCTGTCTCACTAGTCGCACGTTCCTCGCATGTAGGTACGATGATGACGGGCGTACTACTACTACTGGGAGGTGGGGGCGCGCACTGCCGCTGCCGCTGGGACCCCAGCCCCAGCACGGTGCCACACTTGCACCGGATTGATTAGCAGATGACAGCAGCTGGATCGGGATTGCCACCCCACCATGATTGCGATCATGATCGACTGTCTGTGTGTGCGTGGGATGGGTGGCCACTGTTCTAACTTCCAACTCTGGGTGGGTCTTCAATTGTCTACTCTACGAATGACTTTGTTGTCCACAGCCCAAGTACCTAAGAAGGGCACCTCCGCATGCAAAGGAACGGGAAATAAATGAGAAGAAGAGGGGGTGCATTGCGACCCTGTACGACTACGACTCCTTATCTCTCTCCATATACGCTTCTCATAGTCCTTGTCAGTCCTTGTCAGTGAAATCCGATCTAGTGCCTAGCGTGGACTGTCTAGCGCTGCCCTTATTCCGGTCTTGCATACCCACACTCAAAGAAGGAGGGGTGCAGCCGGGAGAAAGTAGGAGAGACGATCATCTACCCTGCATGGTAAATACTAAAATCAGCTTCTTATCTCGAGGATTTATCCTCCGTTGATGGTGCAGATGCAGGTGGCTATCTTATCTAGTGGAGATACTGCACGGGCTCTGTCTATTATCTATGCCCCGGGACTGGGACTAGGGATAGTCTTTTCCTAGACTACCCGTACCCTCTCCGGCCGCGATAGCCGATGCTGCAGGTAATCCTGGACCTGGGGTGTCCCTTGACCTTTTGTGGTAGGTTTGTGGCTCCGCCGCTGCCTGTGCATAGATAGATTGCGGATTGACGGACAGACGCGTTTCTTTTTAGAAAGAGCGCTAGCAATTTATTAAACATAATTATCAGGCCTGAGGTGCCGTGCTGTAGCTCATGTCTTGATTCAAGCAGTGCATTCCAATTTCAGGGTCGACTTGACCTCAGGTTAGATGAAACTAGAGGCCCGTACATGATTGTTGCCCTGGAATTAAGATACCCGCTCCAGAAATGTGAAATTCCTGTAGAAAATCCTCATGATCAGAATGCCAGTCGTGCATTGAGAATACGCCCGGCTCTTAAAAGATTACGCGCCTTGGCCACCGCGGAGGAGGAGTGCTTAAAATATATTCGGGAAGACCATGCCGAGTTGGAAGTATGGAACTGGAAGCTGAAGCACATCTGGCTGGAATCTTTCTCTGGTGCCTAAATTCAATTGTTTCGAGTACTGCCATTGCATCCGATGTCAACTTCGATCAAGAGTTACACTGGTGCTGGTGTGATTTCATCTGCTATACTTGAGAGAATTTTAATCACCTGATCGGGGGGGGGGGGGGGGGGGGGGGGGCCCTCAAGGCTATGCCGATGGAGCTCAGTCAGCCCGTAGTTACCTTAGGCAGTGATTACGCAAGGAACGCTCAATATGGATGAACGCAATGAAAATACCGTATAGGTGCACTTGATGATAACTCCGTTGTTGTATGAGGATCACGACGGGACTTGATGCAGACTCTCCAATGGAAGAGGAAAAGAGCGTGGGGGCGCGGTCACTTGGTGACCCCCACCCGAAGGATATATTGTCGGTGCCCACTGCCCAGGGTCGGGATGTCTTCTCCACCAGTCGAAGAGAATATATTTAGGTGTATGCTAATATGAACTTTATGCCTAGAAGATACAAGTATAAAAAAGAGAATTATACTGTGTGACTGAGTAGGGCAAGGAGGTCAAAACTAATGAAGATGATCGCCCCAGTTCTAGGCTTCTAGTATTTAAGCACGCCCCCACCCGCCGCGGATAGTCCAGAGTCCAGATGCGTGATATAGAATCGGGTATAGTCAGTCTATTAGACGGTACTCGAGGGCTATCCTCTCAGGCTCTCACTAATGCTCCTTAGCCATGCGGCAAGCGGTAGATATGTTCCACAACTCCACCAGCAGGCAAGAATGCCGAGTATGACAACATATCAACTCCAACCTGGCAGACTGGCCTGCAAGGCACGCGGAGGGAACCAGGAATCCTGGTGGAGTGGGAGTGGATCAGGGCGGATTCTTCTTGCGTCCGAAGTTCGAACGGATCCTGTTCTTCATTTGGCTGTACTACTACGTCTTGTAGGGCAAGAGTGCGCAAGACAGAGGCAAAGACATCAAAGAGGTCCCGAAGAACCAACACAGTTTACGGGGATGGCAGGTTTTTGGGAACCACCATGACACCATCATGATCATGGCGATCATGATGGATTTGGTGCTGTTGTGGATCTGCGAACAAGGCATTGCACCCCTGAAAACTGGGGCCGCGATCGGGGTGGATCGAGCCGCAAGTCAGCTGCGCATGCAGAGACTGTCATGACTCTGGCTGGACTCTTGACTCGAGTACTCGATGTATGGACAAAGTAGTGCAGCTTGTATACGAACGGAGTGTTGTCCCCCGGACTGGCGTAAGCCGGACGAAAAGGTCATCAGATAGCCGAACAGTCACGAGTTCGGACTCGGAGTAGTCAGGTATGCCGAAGCACGTTCGCCCATCGGCGCAGGGGGGTCGCAGTTAGACGGATAGGCTGGCATATTTGGAGATGTCGAAATTTCTGCGAGTCACATGGATGACGGAGCAGCAAATCCAACCCCGCCAAGGATCGAAGCATTCGATGATCGGGGTGGAAATCCGGAAGCTCATTTGTGGGCATGTGAGGCTGCCGAGGGAGTGATTGGTGGGAGAATGCCAGTTGGTGCGAGTTTGGTGGCCGTCATGGGCTGCTCCACTGCGAATCCGCCGCCAATGGGAGATACTGGGAGTCTCCAAGAACGAGAGGCCTCGAATGACGTCGGGGAACCGGTTTGGTGGAAACGATTGGGCCCGGTGGACAACGGGAAGGTTTAGCGATCACGTTGCCAGTTACACCAGTTACACCACCGCCATTCCTGCCTCCCTCGGCATCATTGCAACAGCCACCCGCCTTTTTTTTTTTTCTTTTTTTGACTCACGTCGATTAATGTGAACTTGGCGACGTGCCAAAGTAAAACAGAAAGGGTCAAGGACGACAAGATTAAAAGAGACCAGGTCGCTGGTAAGATCATCTTCCTTCAATTCTTCCGGCATAACTTGTCCTCTTCCCTCTTCCTCTCTCCCATCTCCCTCGCCTTCTTTCTCTTCCTCCACTCGTCATCGCACGAATCTCCCTCGCTCTCATTCCACCAGTCTCCTACTCTCCTCCCCCCACCCACCCCCCCAACTCCGCCTCCTTCCCCTCAGATTCTCCGCGCTTCCTCTCCGAGTATCTCTCCGAGTCGCCAATTGCTTCTTATCCTCCAACCTTCCATCCCTCTGCATCCTCCCAACTGACTCCGGGACTCGTCATACTACAACCTGCTGTGGCGCAGAATACCAGCCTAACCCCGTGAATTCTAGCTAGACTTCACTTCCCTCTCATCTCCCATTCCAAACAGCAAATCCCCCGATCGGATAATGGCCGCTCGTCACTCGCGCAAGCTCCTGCGACCACTTCTGTATACTTCGGCGGCTGCGGCTGCCGGAGCGGGAGTTCTTTACATTTCCTACCGTCCTCGCAATATTCCCGGCTTGGAAGCCCCTGCGGTTCCTCCGCCTGGCTACCATGAGGGCAAGCTGGTGCCCCCCAGCTTCCCACCCATCAAGGGCCGCATTGATCAGATCAAGGACCTGAAGCGCAGTCAGACCGAAGAGCCTTACGATCTGTTGGTCATTGGTGGCGGCGCGACGGGATCAGGTATTGCGTTGGATGCGGCGACTCGAGGCTTGCGGGTGGCGGTGGTGGAGCGCGATGATTTCAGTGCCGGCACCAGCAGTAAGAGTACGAAGTTGGTCCACGGTGGTGTGCGTTATTTGGAAAAGGCCGTTTGGGAATTGGATTACAACCAGTCAGTCTTCCCAATTGTCCATTATTGTCCATTGTGGATTCTCTCAATTCGTGTCCGTTTTTTTTTTTTTTTCGGCACTGACATGATGTCATCGCAGGTATGCGTTGGTAAAGGAAGCGCTCCGCGAGCGCAAGTACTTTTTGAACACCGCCCCGCATCTATCGCAATGGCTGCCCATCATGGTGCCCGTGCAGAAATGGTGGCAGGCTCCGTATTTCTGGGCAGGTTGCAAGGCTTATGACCTTCTGGCTGGTTCCGAGGGCATTGAGAGCTCCTACTTCCTGACCAAGAGCAAGGCCATTGATGCATTCCCCATGCTGAAGCGCGACAATGTTATTGGTGCTATGGTTTACTATGGTAGGCTTCTCTTCGCGATCTATTCCTCGATCACCATACAGTCCGATTGACCTGACCGCAGATGGCGCCCACAACGATTCCCGTATGAACGTCTCCCTCGCCATGACCGCCGCGCTGTACGGCAGCACTGTGGTCAACCACATGGAGGTGACCAGTCTCACCAAGGGTGCGGACGGTAAGCTGAACGGTGCGGTTCTGAAGGATATGATTCCCGGAAAGAACGGCGAGCAGGCCGAGGAGTTCACGGTCCGCGCCAAGGGTATCATCAACGCCACCGGCCCCTTCACCGACTCGATTCGCAAGATGGACGAGCCCACCACCCAGGAGATTGTGGCTCCTAGCTCTGGTGTCCACATTATTCTTCCCGGGTACTACAGCCCGTCCAACATGGGTCTCATTGATCCCTCGACTTCCGACGGCCGTGTGATCTTCTTCCTCCCCTGGCAGGGCAACACCATTGCCGGTACCACCGACGCCCCCACCGAGATCACCACCCAGCCCGAGCCCTCCGAGAAGGATATCAACTGGATTTTGAAGGAGATTCGTGGCTACCTTGCTCCCGACATCACGGTGGACCGTAAGGACGTCCTGGCCGCTTGGTCTGGTATTCGCCCCTTGGTGCGCGACCCCAACAAGACCAGCTCCGAGGCTCTCGTCCGTAACCACTTGATCACCGTGTCTCCCTCGGGTCTGTTGACCTGTGCTGGTGGCAAGTGGACCACCTACCGCCAGATGGCCGAGGAGGCGGTTGACGAGGCCATCAAGTCCTTCCACTTGAAGACCCGCGAGCTGAAGGATATGCCGGACATTAGTGGTGCTGGCGGCAGTGGTTTGGTGGCTGACGGCGCCGTCCTCGACGGTTCCTGCCAGACCAGCCAGGTCCGCTTGATCGGTGCTCACGGTTACTCCAAGACTCTGTTCATCAACCTGATCCAGCACTTTGGTCTCGAGACCGACGTGGCTCAGCACCTGACCACCTCCTACGGTGACCGAGCCTGGCAGGTTGCCGCTCTCTCGGCCCCCACCAACGCTCGCTACCCCGTGCGCGGCTGCCGCATCTCCACTCTGTACCCCTTCATCGACGGTGAGGTTCGGTACGCGATCCGCCACGAGTACGCCCAGACCGCGGTCGATGTCATCGCCCGCCGTACTCGTCTGGCCTTCTTGAATGCCGAGGCGGCCCTGGAGGCCCTGCCTAATGTGATTGACCTGATGGGCGAGGAGCTGAAGTGGTCCAACAAGCGCAAGGACTTGGAGTGGAAGGAGTCCGTCTCCTACCTGTCCTCTATGGGTCTTCCCAAGAGCCTTCTGGGCCTGTCCCGCCAGGAGGTCGCAAACGGTCGGGTCAAGGAGCTCGACAACGAGGAGCGTAAGCACTTTGCTCGAACTGGTAAGTCATTTTGCTCATCACAAGCGGGGGGCATTGAATCGTTCAGAGGCTGACTTCGTTTGCAGATCCCCCAGCGGACATTCTCAAGGGCGAGTCGCTCAACCCCAACGACGACCCATTGATTTCCCCGGAATCCCCGGCCAACAAATAGAAATGTGTGCTGTTCATATAGAGCGGTCTTGTACAAATAGAAAATTTCCTTAATCTTCAATGATACTCTGTTGTCCCGGCACTGGCCTTCCTTTGAGAACTCTTCTTAAAAATGGCAGGTGCGTCTGGTGCAGACGTGCTGTCCACCTCGATGAAGTTTGATGGTGTCTTCCTCTTCCTAATGTGTCTCCGTGCTTGTCGCCAACATGGAGCCTCATAATACCTGCAAGATTGGTGCCAAAATTGGACTGGGCGCGTCGATTGGGAAGGACGCTGGCAGCCCAGAGTTCTGTATTGCAAAGTTGGACCCGTTTGGAGACGAGACCAATGCGGGTCCCAGGTATAAGCCAATGGCCTTGTGGTAAGTCTTACTTCACTCCAGCGAGACAGGAAAATCGGAAAACTAAGCCATTCCTCCAGGCAGGCTGGAACGAGTAGGTTCCGGTCTCTCTTTGCTGGTGATGCCAAAACTGACGAGGCCCAGTTGTGATTGCGGAGACCATCTCGCTCGGCGTTTTGGGTCTGCCAAAGATTCTGTCGACACTGGGACTCGTTCCGTATCGAACCTCTCCTTTGGACCACTTCTCCAGAGCCCCATCGCTGACGTTCTAACCCAGAGCCATTGTGATAATGCTCGCGGTTGGCATCATCTCCTCCCGCAAGGGCTATAGCCTCGACCCGCTCAGACACTACCAGATTTCCAGAATGGCCGACGCAGGAGATCATCTGAAGGGACAGCTTGGCCGGTGGCTCCTGGGAATTGCCCAGCTTGGGTTCTACGTGTTCGTGATGGCCAGCCATGTGCTGACATTCTCCATCATGATGAACGTCCTCACAGACCGTGGCGGCTGCACACTGATGTACTCTGCCGTTGGGCTGCTCGTCTCATTCGTCGTGACCCTCCTACGACAACTGAGCAAGCTCTCACATTTGTCACATTTGTCCTCGGCCAGTTTTGTGAGCATTGTCATGGCCACCCTGGTGACCCTGATCAGTGAAGTCATTTCCCAGAGCATGTCGGGCCACAAGCTCGTTGTTTCTCCTGCTCCTGTGTTGCAAGAAGCATGCCTCGTGGCTGCGCACACTGTCTTTGCGTATGCTGGGCATGTGGCGTTGTTCACACTGTTCTCAGAACTGCAGGACTATCAAGATGTGCCTCGGGCATTGATTTTGCTGCAAATCAGCGAGATGATCCTCTACACCTCCACGGCCATTGTCATTCATGCATATGTGGGCCCGTCCCTCACATCGCCTGCCCTGATTTCCGCTGAGACTCTCTTCCACTACATCTCTTACGGTATTGCCATTCCAACAGTATGTGTCTGATATGTCCCCCGGGGAGTCGCTTATTGTTGATTGCTGACCTGGCGTAGCTCGTGATCAGAGGCATCGTGAGCGCCTATGTGGCAGTAAAGTCCAACCATGCTCGCATGTTTCGAGGTACTGCAGTGATGCATGCCCAGTCATCAGTGACGCAAGTGATATGGGCAGCTATCTGTATCCTTGTGTGGACTTTCTCGTGCATCATGGAGGCAATTCCCCTTCTCAAAGATGCCCTCAGCCTGGCGGTTCGTCTGCGTTGGTTTTTCCCGAAAGAAGTAAATTGCCTACTGACTGGATTTCCAGAGCTCCCTGCTTGCGAGATGGTTCTCCTTTGGTCCACCGGGAATGCTGTGGCTCTATATCAATCGTCATCGTTGGATCCTGAACAGAAATGAGGTGATGTATTTCTGCATTCACATTGGCCTCGTGGTGTTCGGGGTAGTTGTTGTGAGTTTTGGCCATTTCCGTGTGGGTTTGGTAGAGACTGACTTGATGCAGTCCTTGTCCGGCATATATTCTTCGCTTCGGTCTATTTATCACAGCCTATCGGAGAGAGTGACAGGGAATCCCTCCTCTCCTATTGACAGCTCCCTTTAATGAGGGGTCCATCTTTGTTTCTTCTATGCATGGCCGCACGAAGTGTTCGGGCTTCTGGTGAAGGATGCGATGGCGCTTGATAAGGCATTTTTTATCGGTGTGTGTTACGCATGTTTTAGATATGCTTTTATAAGGGGGAGAAAGGGGGAGAGTGTTGAAGAGCGCAAATGATACGCTAAAAGAAGTCCATGGATACAATTATCTTTCAAAGAAAAATGAAACATTCATTAGAGATCAATCCATGTCTTATTTACCCTTCTTGTCTTACAGATCAACTCTTCGATAGGCGGCGTACCTCATAGGTAACTCATTTTTCAAGCCTCAAGGCATCGGGAAATCAGAAGCAAGACAGAAGTGGCAAGCCCCCCCACGCCCACGATTCTGTCCTTCGGCCGGCATCATACTAGAATTGGGATAGTCTCGGATGACGACTAAGTAGCCTCTATATTGATTGCAGTGTATACGTAGTCATAATGCAGTGCAGGTGGCAATTTCAGTGTCTGGATCAAGATTCAGGAGAAAGTTCAACCAGGTGTGCTACTTTTTGCTTTCTCGTGAGAATCAGGCATTGGATATCTTGTACAGATGTTTCCCTCATACATAGCTGAAGCAGGACTCTTTAGCAGAGCATATGACTTGGCATATTCCCTGGGCGAAACCTCCATCATGCCAGTGGATCGATCTTCTGATGCTTCATACCTTTACCACTAGTCCATTGCAACGTCTCGGCATCATCTGCCCACCACGGCGTCACCGACACTAACACCATGTCCCATGTCCTCTGTGTACGCACCACTTCCAGTCTAGTACAAAGGACATAGTGAAGTACGATACAAGACTAGCCTCAATAGATTGGATTGCCTCCACGAAACCAAAGATAAAATAAAAAGCCCTAGCCACGGCGGAGCAGTCCGTTTCCGCCGAGCCAGTCGGAGAATTGCAGACGGGGCCGTGCAGATGTGCATCATACGGCGGCTCTCCACGGGAGTCTTGATTGATTGAAACTACAGTAGGTAGTTGGTACAGTATAGTGGAGAAGATGCTGGAGATGCTAGATAGAAGAGGTGGTAGTGATAGTAATACATTGAGGGGAAAGAAGAATAGAGAGGGTGAAATGGCGAGGTCCGTGAGAGGATGAAAGATAAATGGAGACAGCTGGAGCTATCGTCCGTCATCCAATGAGAATCAGGATCCTCCAAGCTGTGGCGCGGTCATTTCGGAACAGCAGGCAAACAACCTCAGAAGGCAATGGAGCTGAGCCTCCCAGCAGAATCTTCGAGAGTCCACAGTTCCTGGCCAAGTGGTGCCAGCTAGGCCGACGCTGGTTTATTCCCCTCTCATTCGAACCATTCAATCAGAAGGCTCCGGGTGGCAGGGCAGGCAATGCGGAGCGCCGGAGATGGAGATGCCCTGCCCAATGCAATGCATGCAGTCCCGACCCGACGCAGGGATGCAGAACCAATTCCAATTTCCCTGACTGCACACATCTCCACCGCCCGCAGCAAGCGCAAACGTCTTGCGTCATGCTTGCCTTGCAGCCCTTCTCTTCTGCTCGCCATTGGTCGCGTCTCCGACTCTCGTGTGCCCTTGTTGAGTCGTGGGACACATTGGGGCGCGCGAACAGGTGAGCCGAGCCACTCAACCAGAGAAGACTGTCGACGTCGCGGTTTAAGCAACGGTCTCCTTTTCGTCCTTTTGTCTGTCACCCGTCCTTGACCCCATAGCTCTCTGGTCGATTAGAAGGGCCAAGCTGCCCGCGCGGAGATTGTTGGTGTGATCACATGTAGATTTTCATCATGGGCGCGCGCGGGAGCGGGGTCTTGTCTTGTCTGGACTCTTGGGTGCTCAAGGTGTTTTATTTTCCAGTCCTTGCAGCTCTCATCTTAGACTGCATCGGCATACACGACGAGCGGCATCAGCAGCGGCACCGGGACCGGCAGTAGCCAGGGCTTGCAGCGTGCAGCGTGCACACCGGTCATTCCCGCCACGTCCAGAGTACAATGGACGAGTCTCGTGCCTCCGCTTTTCGCGCCTTCGTCCATGAGGGCTTGAATCGAGGGAAACCACATTGACAAGCGAGAGAAAAACAAACAATGATGCGACGTCGTCCGTTCAGCCCAGTCGCAGATCGCAAACCACCTTATGCGTGGCTTCGACTACTTAGCCCCAGCATTGGGCGAGCCGTGGTAATTATTCCAAAATCGCGCCACGGCCCGCTGGGCAACAGTCGAGCCGCGGTAGCGCTCGAGGAAGTAATTGAAGAGGGCGAACTCGTCGCGGCTGAGCACGTAGCTGTCCGGATCGGCCTGGATGCGCGTCCATAGTTCGGCGATGGCCGCTTCGAGGACGGCGGTGGTTTGCGGGTCCACGGCGCCATCTTCACAGTTTCGCGCACGTTCCAAGGCTTGTCGGATTCCGGCGAGGTCTTTCGACATGGCGGTTGAGCTTGGCGTGAGCAAGGGAGGAGGGTGAAGCAATTGAAACTGAAGGGTTATAGCCTTGCTAAGCTTGGCGAGATTGTGATGAGAGGATTGTCGCTGACGGCTGGGGAGAGTTTTGTAGATGCGAACTGGGAGTGGAAGACAAGGAGACGGGAACAGCACGAGAATTCTGCGACCAGACGGGGATTGAGGATCTTTTCAATCATGGAAATTCAGACAATCATGCAGTAATAAAATGATAAATAATGGAGCCGAGGTGGAGCAGGGGGTGGGAATAAATGGAAAAAGGGAGTGGTGTGGGTGGTGAGGGACTGGGAGAGAGAAGACCCAGTTTGGGTGGCCCGAGATGGCCGTTGCTAACAAACGTCACAGCCGGATAAAAATAATCAGACGGTGGAATCGAGAGTTTAATGAACCTAAATCCCGTCGAACAAGATTAGGTATGAGAGTCGGACTTCATGCCAGCGGGGAAGAACAGAGTCAACGATGCCAGGGGTGTTGGGTACAACCGTATAAAGGGAAAATGATAGTGTCATGGCATGATGCCATGCGGTAGTAGATTGAGATATATACGGAAGAGTAGGGGGCGATCATCAGAGAATGAGAGGGAGAAAGACGACGAGAGCCGCCTGAATGTAACGGACTCCAAAAGTCCAAATTGACCAGCAGCTTCGCACTAAACAGCCTGGAGCGAGGAGCCAATGAGGCCCGGAACTCCGACACAGAAACAGCAGCCCTTGTGAAAACAAAACCCTGAAAGGACCGGAGGGCAGAGTGGAGAGAGGAGAGGGGCAGACTCTCCAGAGGCCGAGAGGCGTAGTGTATGACTATGGTCGTATCTCTGTAGCTTGCCAATACCAACTTACCAACGGGCTCGCCCGTGGTGGGCAACATTCATTATGCACCAACGCCCTTGGCGTAACGGCTTTCTCGGAAGAAAAGATGACATGCTCCGGCTAGGATCGAGCTAGCTGGCGAGGATCGAGACGAGACCACGTACACAGGGTGCTGATTCGTCGCAATGACATAGGGTTCAAGGGTCGGACACGTCGCTTAAATCCATTTAGATTGAAGGGCCAATCGACTCGCAAGTGGGCACGGTGCAGGAGGTGTGCCTCCAAAAGCCTAGCAGGTCCGGCGCATCAGTTGGGTGGGGATCCTCGAGGCCCGCCAGCCGCCAGGGGTGGTGACCGTGGTGGACACTGCAGTGGACACTGGAAACTGGAAATGGAAGAAAAGGCAGGCTTCGCCGCCGCTTCGGTGGTGGTCCAGAGGCGGTTCCACTATGTAGGCCAGAGAGATGGACAGGCCGTGAGGCTCCCGTGGAGGCCGGTCATAGTTTCTTAGGGCTTCGCTTTCACTGGTTCCGAGCCCAACTGGGGCCGCATTCCAATTTCCAGCCCTGTGATGATGTGATCGCTTCCAGCCTTCCAGTAGTCGTCTCCGACTCTCCGGGCGGCTTTTAGCCCTTGCCCAAGATGGTAGAGGCAATGGTTCATGGTTGTTTCGGGTCTTTCGGCTGGCCCCTGGGTAGTGGCACTGGGAGACGATCATCTCACCCGAGGTTTGGCCGCGCCGCCGCGGATCAGGTCCTGACTCAGGCTGAAAGGCTTTGCGCAGGCGAGGTCGGCAATTCAGGAGTCAGTGCTGATCGCTTGCAGTCTGGCAGTTTGATTTGCCGGGACTGATTGGAGCTGATGCTTAAGCTGGTGTCTGGCTGGTCCAGACCTGGCGCGCATAACGAGCTGTTGGAAAATGCTGGCCGCGGAACGTTTGGTTCCATCTAATCGCTCTGCCGTAAGACTGAGGACCCAGTTCGGTTCTCAACCTCAAATGCGCCTCCTCTTCCCGCTGTCGTAATTTTGTGCGGCTTGCCTGGGTTCTCCAATCTGGCTATCTGCACGATGGTGATGATCTCGTGCCTTCCAGCCTGTTTCAGAATGTCTTGCCAGCACATAATGGTGGACGCGGATGTAGTCCGAGTCCTCATGGACAGCTTCCGAAACCTTTTTCCTCCACCATCCGAGGCGAGATGGGCAAGTGATCCGGTAGATCGGCAGACGGGAACAAGCGTTTCGGCGTTCTCAAAGCATCTTCAATGCCGTTGCGGGTCAGAGACCGAGTGCAGGTCAGACTTGATAGGGAGCAGCAATGAAAGCGTCGTCGTGACGCGAGGCTGGCTACCTCCCAGAGAGGTTATTGCGCCGGAATGACCATCCATAGAGTTTCACCACGCCGCAGCACGGAAAAGGCGAAAAAAATGAGATTCGCGAGGACAAACTTTAACTAAATGAGACTTGCTTATGCAATGCTGAGGTGGACAACCTTAAAGAAAACCGGAGGAGATGGAGAGAACGGGGAGTTGAACGAGAGCAACAGAATTCCCCTAAAATCTTGCCGAAGAATAAAAATCACCAGAACATCAAACCCCATGAGCAGGCAACAAACTGTAAAAAAGGATGAAGAACTGTATGATCCTTCGTGGCTGAGCAGACGACGTGCACCCCGAAAAGACAATCAATGACCAACGGCAGTCCGCCATACCCCAAGAGGTTGGCTGGAAAAACCATGTCAATATGGATGTGGACACACCTCCAGCTCGAGATTGATCGTGCTGGACCTCCCATCTCACACGGCAATATCCAAAAAAAAGCCGCACGAGCTTCTCAGATTTTTGGAAGAGAATTCCGAAACCCGACCTACTTGACCGAACCAGCAGCAGTATACATGGAGCAAGTCAATCGCAGCATCATGATCAAGATCAGCATGCGAGTTGCCGAAGCGATTCGGGATGCTGCACGCGCATAGTATTCCACAAAGTACATGTAGACTTCTAAGGATGGTGATGAACAGATCGTTCTTACATTGGCGTTTTGACAAGCTTCTTCACAACCGGCATCATATTCCCATATACCCAGATATACATCATCCTCACCATTTTGTTTCGCAGTAAAATGTGTGTTGTTCACAGACTAGAGACAATACTCCAGACGGGAGAGAGATCATAGACTAAAGACTACTAGATGCTATTTATAGCACTTGAAGCAATGAATGGTTCTACAGTATTTTAGATAAAGCCTTGATCTCTCCTCGGAAGTGATAAGGACAGTTTACAATGTCCAGTTCTCCAAGGCCAAAGCTAGTTATTTTGTCGAGATTATGCATCGCCATGTCCATCTGGCGTCGGCACGTGTGGCTGGTGCCGTGGCTGGTTCCGGTCTTTGAAAACATTGGACACCATTGAAGAGACGAGGAGGATGGGAAGCATACCCCAATTGAATCACACAGAGGCCATGCTGGTATTTGGATGAATTTTGCCATTTCTCAGCTCGTCATACCAAGATCGCCACCACGCGAGTGTAAGGTGGGCTGCCATCTCGATTAATCATCGCGATCCCAGGGCGGAACGGCCAGCCCGCGCGCTAGTGGAGCGTATTGACAGCTTGGAACTTGCGAACGTTGGAACCGTTGGGAACTTGGGAATCATCAGGAACCGCCAGCTCGCCCATCTCTCACCTTTCTATCCTCTGACCGGGCTCAATTCACATCGCGGCCAATATGCCTGGCGACAATCCCCCGTCAACTGCCCAAGGTATGGATTATCGATCAATCTCTCCCCTGAGTTCCTCGTGCTTGCCCGCTCACCCCACTCAAACTCCCCAGGCGCAAAGTCCAAGAAGAACAAGAAGAAGAGTGCCAAATCCAAAGAGACCACCCAGAAGGCCGACTCGGAACATGCAGAAGCTTTGGAGAACAATGATGGCCCCGAGGTGGGTGCAGCGCCCCGCGCCCTGCCATTGCAACCGTTGCTAAGAAGCCTAGGATGGCGCCAAGGATCCTAGCGATCCCGTCGAGACCAAAGACGCCGAAGCCGACAACCCAGATGCAGATGAGAACAAGCAGCATGTGGGAAATACAGACGCAGAGAATACCGAGCCCAAAGATCGCTTCGATGCCCTCGTGCGAGATCGCGACTCCCTCCGAGCCGAAGTGACCGACATGCGCAAATCCCTGGAGGAAATACAATCAAAACATCGCGCAGATATGGAAGCCCTGCAGCAGAAACTGGATGATGCGGAATCCAAGAAGGAGCATGCAGAGACGCAATTCCAAAAACTCATGGAGCGGGTGAATGCAATCAAGTCGCAACTGGGAGAGCGGCTCAAGGAAGACGAGGTGCGTGAAATGTCATGTCCTCGACAACGGAGTCAATCATACTCACTCTGTGTATAGGAGGAATTGGCGCAAGCGCGATCCCAGATTGAAGAGTTGGAGGATGAAAACGCAACCCTCAAATCGCAGCTGGAATCAAAGTCCACAGAACTAGCAGAGCTCGCTGAAGAATCGGCACAGAAGACCAAGGAGATTTCCACTCTCCGGGATCGTACGAACCTGTCTCAACAAAACTGGATTCAGGAGAAAGAGGAGCTGTTGGAGCAAAACTCATACCTTCAGTCCGAGTTCGAACAGGCCAAGGACGCGATGCATAATTGGGAGGTACTGGCTATGGAGGAGCGATCCGTTCGTGAGAACCTGGCAGAGAAGGTGGGCGATCTCGAGGAACAACTCGCAAACCTACGAGATGCCTACGAACGGGCATCTGCTGAACGCGACAGCCAACATTCTACAGTGGATGGCCTCCAGCGGGCGCTGCAAGAGATTCAAACCGCGCGGAAACAGGAGCTTCGCGAACTAGTCGAGAGTTCCGATGCCCAGCTCGAGGATCTGAGAAAGTCCCTGCGAGAGGCGCAGGAACTGGCGAAGAATGCCGACAAGAATCTCCTCACGGCCCAGGAAGAACTTGAGCGGGTGCGGCCATTCGAAAAGGAAGTGAAGGAGAAGAACCTTCTCATCGGCAAGTTACGACATGAAGCGGTTACGCTGAATGACCATTTGACGAAGGCACTGCGGTTCTTGAAGAAGGGCAAGCCAGAAGACAATGTCGATCGGTAAGTGGTCCTTGTTTCCTATCGAGAACATATGCCCCTCGTCACGGGAAAGTCAATCCCTGCTAACCAGACTGGAATTCTAGGCAAATTGTAACAAACCATTTCCTGCATTTCCTCACACTAGACCGGTCAGATCCGAAGAAGTTCCAGATTCTCCAGCTAATCGCGGCACTTCTTGGCTGGGACGACGGTAAGCACTCCTACTGATTACCACGGTGATCACTAAGCTTGCAAATTGCTAACCCGCCCTTCAGAACAACGTGAGCAAGCCGGTCTGGCCAGACCCGGAACCTCGAGCAGTTCGGGAAAGCTTCGAGTCCCAGGCACTCCTTTACGGACACCAAGCACGCCAAACCTCGCCGAGTTCATGGACAACGGGGCGTCCAGCAAGGAAACATTGGCCGAACTGTGGTCCAATTTCCTGGAGCAGGAAGCAGAGGCTGGCGACAGGAACACATTGCGACGTGGAAGCCATCCAGGGCCAGCGAAGCCGTAGCATTAGCGCTCAAGTAGCACTTTCTATTTCCTCTCATCCGACCGTGGTGTTGTCCAGGGTGGTTATTGTGGTGTTGTCTCTCTGCTGTATATAGAAATAGCCCTCCAATAGAGATCGGCACCATTTATCATCCACACCGCCTGTATTCTGCCGGACAATCGTTTTCGCAGTCTCACTTTCTGTAACTGTGCTCCGTTGCGACTTTTCTAAGAACATTCATATGAATCATTTAGCGGCTTTGCGTGCCCTGTCATCCCCTTCTAGATCTTTTATTCGTGCGAACCGCCTCGTGTCTACCATGGCTTCCAACGCTTGTACGAATCTCCGACCCCTATTCCCCTCGCGCATGCATACATGCCCCTCCAACTCCGACCACCCATGCACCACCACACTTTCAATTGGTCTGAACAAGATCGGGACCGAGAATCATGACTGATAATGTCTCCCTCTATAGCCCAATTCCGCCCCGTGGTGATCAGCGGCCCCTCAGGCTGTGGAAAGTCAACACTCCTCAAGCGCCTGTTTGCGGAATACCCTGGTAAGACGAAGATCGAATAGCCTCCACGGAAACCTCGATCACTTTTCTAACCCCCTATTCAATGCTACAGATCGCTTCGGATTCAGCGTCTCCAACACAACTCGCGCCCCTCGCCCCGGCGAACAAGACGGACGAGAGTGAGGCCCCCCCCAAATAATCAGGACTCGAAGCAGAAGCACAGAACACACGCTAACGTCCGTCAAGGTACAACTTCGTCACCAAGGAAGCCTTCCTCGAACTCGTCGCGCAGAACGGCTTCATCGAGCACGGTATGCGACCCCTTCTTAGCCCTCGCGCACCGCTTACAAGTCTAATCAACTGCCTCCTCTCCAGCGCAATTCGGCAGCAACTACTACGGCACATCAAAGCAAGCCGTCAAAGATGTCGCCGAGAAACAGCGCATCTGCGTTCTAGACATCGAAATGGAGGGTGTCAAGCAGGTGAAGAACAGCGATCTCAACGCTCGCTTCCTCTTCCTGGCGCCTCCGTCCATGGAAGAGCTCGAGCGCCGGTTGCGTTCTCGCGGGACCGAGACTGAAGGTTCGTGCTTGCAATGATCAACAATTAACCTGTCTACTATGTGGTGTTCTTGCTAACTTGGTTGCGAGTACAGATAGTCTGCGTCAGCGCCTGGACCAGGCGGTCAACGAGTTGGAGTTTGCGAAGCAGCCCGGTGCGCATGACAAGATCGTTGTGAATGATGATCTGGAGAAGGCGTATGCGGAGTTGCGGGATTGGGTTGTGGATGGTGGTCGATTTGGTGCGACCCAATAGAGTGGCGGTTCTCTCACTTTTTATATAGAACATAGTATTCCCAAGCGTTTGAACTTAAAAACCCTCGTACATTTTGGGTTGAAAGACTAGCCGACCAAAATTATGTTGCATGGTGCCGCAAATAGTACCGCATGGCCAGGGCATGGCCATTGGACTAGACGAGGAACAAACTCCAGGAATAAGAGTTTCTCATCAGGAATAATTAAGGAAACTAAGTACATGGAAATGACCATATGGCACGAGCGCTGGATGCCAGACTCTGTTTCCCGGCAATACAAGAACCTAGAGAATAAATGAGGAAGAGCCCATGGAAATCGAAGCATTGTGAGTTCTTCGAGGTAATACAACATGTTGAGAACGAGAACATAGAGACGCAAAAGAAGAAAGGGATATCTGCAAGGGCCTGCTGGCGTCGAAGGGACAGTAAATTTTCGGAGAAAGGGGAAAATGAGAGCCTTGTCCGTGGAGGGAGAAGACCTGGATGCTATCGCCGGGCAAGTATCAGGACGCACCCTACAGAATATGGACGACCGCAACAACATCCAAAGACGAAAAGGGGAGAATTAGTAGCCGTTCATGGCGGCCCGTTGGGAGTTGCGGCTCAGCTCGCGGTCCGCAGAGGGGCTGATGGGCCGGCTGCCACCAGAGTGGCCACCGGCGGCACTGCTCTCCTTCAGAGCCAGCAGCTGCTTGGCACGGAAGGTCTCGTAGTGGATCTGGCTGGTAGTCTCAACCAGGTCCTGCAAGTGGGTGCGGGTCAGGAAGTTGCGCAGGTAGACGAACTCGCAGTGGTTCTCGTCCTCGACGTTGATAACACCCCAGCGGTTCTGGCGGCCGCGAACCTGCTTGCCGTTGACAACAATGGTCTTCTCACTGCCGACAACAGAGAAGGGGATAATATCCTGCACATAGTTAGAGACGAATGGCCTTGCTGAGCGGGGGTACAATCGCATACCTTAATCTGAGCGTTGATAGCACGCTCCTCATCATCCAGCTCATCGTTGTCGTAGGGGTACATCTTCAGGTTGTGGAAAGCGAACTCCTCCTTGATGCGCTCCTTGAAAGCCTGGCGCTCTTCGAGAGTTAGGGAGTCGGCCTTGGCGATGACGGGCACGACATTGACGACGTCGGACAGCTTCTTCAGGACAACGATATCGATAGGCTTGAGACTGGAGGGTGCGGAGGTGCGCGTCAGTACATATGTCGAATCGATAATAGCTATAACCTGTTGGCTGTGCATGCGGGGAAGACTCACGCATGGCCGGAGGGCTGGATGAAGAACAAGCAGCAGTGGATGCGGGTATCTTGGATGTAGCGCTCACGCTGAGCAGTAAGCTCCTTGCGAAGGTATGCCGAGTGCTGATCCTTGATGTACTTGACAATGGGGTCCCAGCTAGTGCCACGTCAGTTCCAATCTATGGTATTCAAATCGAATGCGAAAAAGCAGCATCGGAGCTCTTTCGGGGGTTGTTCGTACCAGCGGTCGTTGTTGACCTGGTCTCCGTAGCCAGGTGTGTCGACGATGTTCAAGCGGAGACGCACCCCGTTCTCCTCGATGACTATAGCCACGTCGTCAGCCATTACGGTCCCAGTCGCGTCCAATCCATCCACCACAGGGCAAACATACTGTGCGAAACGGTCTGAATCTCGGTGGTGGAGCGCACGGGCTCATTGGGGGTAAGACGACCCTTGGAGTCGATCAGGTGGGATGCGAAGATGGTGTTGACCAGAGTGGATTTACCCAGGCCAGTTTGTCCTATACGCAAGGAGAAGAAGAAGAGGTCACTTAGAGGTCTCATAGTCAGTCAATGAGGGCATACATACCAACACACATGACATTGAACTGGAAACCACGCTTCAACAGCTTCCGCTCGATCTGGGAGGTGATGCTGTCGAAACCGACATGGCTGTGGGGGAAGACGGTGGGCTGCTGACCCGAAGCAGCACTGGTAGCGGCGGCCATGATGAGGGGATTGGGAGATTGACGAGCGACGGAAGGAGAGGTGAGATAAGAAGACGACCAGGACCAAACCCAGAAACCGGCAACCAAGACAGGTGGACTAATTCCCCAAGATGAAGGTGCTTGGAGAGCCCCTTAAGTTCGGCGTTGTTATTTCCCTATGGAACTCAGGGGCACGCTATCCCCGATCGAGCCTAGCGGGGGGTTCTCTCCGAACGGTGCAAACTGCGAAACGAGACCGCCCAAAAGAGGCAGGCTCGACCTTCAAAAGCTTTGTCGATTTCTCCGCACTCCACTCACCACGGTACTTAGTACTACCTTCGCTTCCTCGATACCCTGCTCGGTTGCGCCGACATGGCCCTTTCTCTTCCGCTCCGACGGGCTCTGCCCCTGCCTCCGCTCGGCTTCCTCTCTACCGCCTCTTTCGCCCTGCCTATCTCAATTACGATCCCTCCGCTGCTCGCCGATCTCTGGGAGTCCGTTCTCCGCGCCGTCCCCAAGAAGAAGACCTCGCACATGAAGAAGCGCCATCGTCAAATGGCTGGCAAAGCCCTGAAGGATGTACAGAGTCTGAACAAGTGTCCCGGCTGCGGTCAGGTCAAGCGGGCTCATGTGTTGTGTCCCCACTGTGTGAAAGGTACAACAGACGCCTCTTTTCATTCAACCCAGAGGCCGATTCGCTCGGAATTGATCTTTCTGGAGACACGGAAAAGGCCAATTAGCAGCATTTTCGCTGTCTGGACTCTTGCGAACTTTCGAAAGCTAACGATTTCTTAGATATCAAGCAATCCTGGAAGTCGGCGCAAGCCGCTTGAGTTGTGACCGAGCATTAAACAGGAGCGCCCCTTCGTCCCTCCTCGAGGAGAGCGTGGCGGCTTAGGACTTCGTGGAGGAGACACGAGGTCCATTGTGTATTTCTAGGAATTGGGTTGTGGATATATCTGCTGCATGGCATCTGGCGTCTGGTTACGTGGGATAAAAGCGTGAATTCGCTATATACAATACCTTGGTCATCATGACCGAAAGGAAAATTCTATCTTTGTTCAATTATCATATCCGAAGTAAATTGGTTTATGCTAGCGTAATTCTTGGGCTGTTTTGTCAATTTCCAGTCGAGGCTTCATTGTTCAGCATCTTCGGTGTTCGCCTCAGGCGCAAAGGCGGAACCACTGCTTCCCCGAAGTCGCGAGCTCCCAAACGTCATGACCGACTACTGTGTGGGCGGTTGCACTCTAGACCGGGACAACAATTCTTCACGTTGAGACCCAATCCACCATGGTAATGTCTAAACACGAATCCCACGAGCTTGCATCGATGCTAACCCCCGCCTAGTCGAGACAATACCTTGCGTGGGGCTCAGCCGACAATGGTGGGTTGGCAAGATCTTAAACTCAACTGATCTAAGCTGACTGAGGGCCAGCGCACCCGGTCGACATTTTCTCCCTGGCTGTGACGGAGAAACAGGTCATGTCCGTTTCAGGAGCACCAGCGATCAAGGTTCATTCTACTATTGACACGGAATTTCCACTGGTCCAGTCCATCGATGGAGCCCACGCGCTGGGCTGCCACCACATCGTCACTGATGCCAGTGGCTCCCGCGCGGTCAGTGTCGGATTTGACGGTGTCCTCAAAGTTTGGTACTGCGTGGAGGGCTACTGGTCGGCGGATGACGCGATTACAGGTGCCGAATAGATATCCATGCTCATGAGGAGTTGCTCGATCAGTGCTAACCAGCAGTCGACAGGCTCCCTAGTGGATGTTCATCCGTGGGCCATTGCATTGTCTGGAGATGGCCAGTATCTTGCAGGTGTCACTGAGAATGGCCGCGTAGGTGTATGGGACCTGGGTGAAGGTGGTACGCAAATACGAGACCATGAAACCAAGGGCAGCTTTGGCACATGCATCGACCTGGTGGGTTTTTTGTCGCATCGTGAGGCCTTGGCTTCAACTAATATTCCTAGTCCGCCGATGGCCGCTTCATTGCCAGTGGTCATGAAAATGGTGCTGTCTACATCTTCCTCACCGATACTGGCCGCATGCCGTTTTCCCTATCAGGTCCGCCCACTTCTTAGCCTTAATGATCCCGACGAATCTGACGAGAAATATAGGCTTGGTGAAACCCGTGCGCGCAGTGGCTTTCTCTCCTGGTGGAAGGATTCTTGCGGCAGCTGGGGATTCCAAGGTTATCGTCCTCTACGACACCTCTTCTGGCGAGCAGATTGCCAATCTTTCTGGCCACTCGGCTTGGGTTCTGTCTCTTTCTTGGAGCAGCTCCGGCGAGTATCTTCTGAGCAGGTGAGTCATACCTTTTTGCGGCGACTAGAATAGAATACTAACCAGCGTTGCAGTTCTTTCGATGGCAAGGTCAAGGTCTGGTCCATTGATACCAAGATGTGCGTTGCTACGCACTCTGAGACTGATAAAGCAGTCTGGAGCGCCAAGTGGCTTCCCAAAACAGCTCGGTCTGAATGCTTCGCCACCGCAGGTGCTAATCGGAGCGTCGCCTTCTACCGTGAGGCCACTGGCGGCTGAGCATGAGTTCGAAAATATCAACTCAGTGCCCGCGCTGGTCTACGTACTTTCTGATGACCTCAATGAACACAATGATCCCTGTGCATTAATTTACTTCATGATAGTCATAAACAAGCATCCTCAGAACCAACCCAAAACGCGTTCAGTTCATCGTCTCCATAAACAATTTGCGCATCCGCTTGAGGAATGCCCCAAAGTCTCGGTCATCGTTGACGAGATCCACCTCCCGCTCCAAGGCATCCCTATCTACCTTGGGCCGCGTGTGGAACACCTCGTAGTCACGACTAGCAGTACCCAATTCAAACCAGGCTTCTGCCTCCCAGTCCTTCTCCAACAGGTGGCTGTAAACGAACTTCAATCGGTCCTCGCGGCCAGCCCCCTCGATCCGTAAACAAAGGTAATCCTGCCAAAATTCCAATTCGGGGAAATTCAGTCGAGATTGTGCATCCAAATGCTTTGCGTGTGTCTTCTGCGCTTCCAATTTCTGATTGATCGCCTTTTGCGTTTCAGCGATCTGCTGCTTGAGGCGATCGCGCTTGGCGAGTCGGGCATCGCGCTCCATGGTAATAGAAGCGATCGCGGCGTGCATTTCAGCTGCCTCGGCGGCTTCTTTTTGGAGGGTTTGATCGTGGGTTTGGACCTTGAGGTTGGTAATTTCGATATCTCGTTGGCGCATTCGCTCGTCCTCTGTATGTCGCGTTAGCGAACGCTCCAGGGGATTCGCCCGAGGCTCATTCATCCCTACCTTGTAGCTCGGCGAGGTTGATGTGAAACTGGTTTCGTTCCTCCAGGACTCGCTTGCGACCTCGCTCAATGAATGCGTCAAACTTGGCGGTAAACTGGGCCATGCGATTGCGCAGGTCTTCGAATCCGAAATTGATGCTGGGCAGTGAGTCGGCCATGGAGGGGGCATCCGCCGAGGCGAGGGGAGGGCGCATGCCACTCGTCGAGAGGGAAGGCTCAAAAGAAGCAGCCATGGCTAGAAATAGCAGCAGGAAAAGGACCAGTAGTGACAATGCAGTATGAAAGGCGATGTTTGCGACGTGGTGGTCACAGTAAAGAACTCGACGCGTTTGGGAGATCGGCGGGTGTTTTGGGTTGGCAGCGCAACGGGCAGAAAGCAGCAAGCCAAGTGGGCTTATCGATAAGCACCCAAAAAACTTTCGGACTTACAGCCGGATCACCTCAACCTTCACATCCAAAATGCGATAGCATCCTCGTCCCTGTCAACTGACTATCACACATATTCAGTGCTGTTGGAGCTCCCAGAGCTTAGCGTCATGCTCCGGTCCGATCTTGCGCTCACAGCCCGGAGCAAAACAAGATCCGATGGATGAACATCCCGAGAGTGCTCTACACTATGGGCACGTAGGAAGAGCTATCTACCTCCCCGAGACACAGACATGGACATTCTCGCGCTCTTTTGCCAGGAATATTCCCATCACATATACTGGAGTGACAAAGACAACCATACCGGCACCAACTCCTGTCAACCAGTCACAAAACCCATCGCAACCAGTTCGAACGGCGGATTCGCAACTCATTCCCCACGTCCTCCCCGAACTTGCCTCCCAATGGTCAACACTTCAAGATGACGCCTTTTCCAGAGTTGTTCTCACCGCAAGCGATATTTGTGATCCACGGGTATCCTCCCTTCTAGACCTAGGATATGCGACCTATCATGGCACAGAAGACACAAGGGGTCGAGGCCTGATCGCCATCGCGGCCTCTGTAACTGGGGAGTGCGGCAATACAATCTCATTTCGAGTATTGACAGATGAGGCGGCAGAGCTACCTCTGGAAGGCTCGGCATTGCGTGTGCCCTGTATCGGCCATGCAGAGGTCACTGAATGGTCCAAGCGGGGCGCTCCCATCCAGCACATTTGCTTCGCGAGGCCGCTAGAAGAGAAAAGTGTATGGATGGCTGCGCGCCTGCAAGAGGGGACCACCATATTCCGGCCCCTATACCATAAAGACCCAGTGCCCATGTACATACCCGACGATGACACGGCTGCATTCTCCGCACCTCTCCGAAACTCCCGGCTCGATGCAAATCCCATAGTGGATATATCAGTTTCGCATACCGGTGGCTTTCCGCATGCCGATGTGACCTTTAATCCATGGTATCCGCGACAGCTCGCCATCGTTGATATTAAAGGCCACTGGAGCATTTGGGAAATATCCGGTCGACAACGACGACGAAGAGCCACTTGGGCGGTTACGTGTGCAAAGAAAGGAACACTGCCCCAAATGGATGCAAAGCCCGACTCTACTCGTCCACGGCACGATGGCTGGGCATCCATTGAATGGGTCGCTGATTTTTCAACCATTTTGGTTGCTGATCGACGCTGTCTGATGCTCTACCGGCTCGCAGAGAGTGAGATTGGAAGCAATTACGTTGAACTCGGCATGACGAAACAGTCAGAGTGGATTCTTGATGTACAACGAAGCACTCAGCACGTGTCTCACTTCTTCGTTCTGACTACATCTCGGCTACTTTGGTTCGATGTGACCACGGCTGCGCCCAATGAATATGGCTCAAGAACAGCGCTATGCCCCCGCTTAGCCTGGCGTCATTATCGAGACTCTGAAGATACGACACTTCGTTTGAGTGATCTTTTGGTCAGTAGAGGTATGGATAATATCTCGCAAGATGATAATTAGGCTGAAACTTATACTAACCAAACTGGTAGAGTTACATATGGTCCTCTATTCCAAGCTCACCGAGCTCGTCCAAGTCTTCCCGTGTCCATTTCTTGCAGATGAGACCAGGGAGCTGGTCCCTGTGTCAGATCCTTTTCTGCTCGATGTGCCATCGGAAGTCAATGAGTCTGTGACCGAGAAAGGATCGACTGTCCACTACTCAACCTTGGTGTTTCGCGAAATTGGCCATACATCTGCCGTGGTGGGCAAATCGCATTACAATCCTGACATGAGGCTTATAAAGTTATTCTGGATTGACTCATCATTAGCCGTTCATGAGAGTCTTTTCAGGCTTCCAGATGGAAAGCCCGAGGAGGAGGATGAGACTCACCTCGAGACCAGCAAGATCCTTCGCCCGAAGAAGCGACAGCCCCCACGGAAGAAAACGGACATGGATGATGAAGACTTCATCGTGGACGACTGGGATGAGACCGTCGCGCCGCCTCTTGCGGCAGTGCATCAAAAGGTCTCCCGTGATTCCGATCGGGATCTCCAGTGGACTTTGGATTTCACCTCCATCTATGCCTCTGCCGTAGCAAATCTGGGAGTTGGCAGAAGCCCCGACAACAATGCGCCGGGATCCACTTTCCACCAGCTTATCCTCGATCAGGAGAAAGACATGACTGATGGCTCGGCGGGCTGGGCAGCAACAGAAACAATGTAAGTAGGCTATATGGGCTGTTAGATCTTGAAAAGGGCTAATGTGAATATCCGCAGGCTTGAGCTGAACCATGGCCGACCCATCATGGAGGATATCGATGACACCGCCTATCATCTGACACGTCTGGTTTCTACCCTTCTGCCCGAGACTCGTAATGAACAGGCCCCCTTCCGATACATGATACTGCCGCTGAACTTCTCACACGTGTTGCATGGCATGCCGCGCATTACCGAAGAATCTTCAAGCTTGGATTTTATCAGAACGTACGACCACTTGGTTGAGGAGTGGGTGACCAGCGTCTCACACGATATCCCTCGATTTACATGTGTCATGAAAGAACGAGTCGTTCGTGGTATTGCACTTGATCTTCTCTTATCAAGGCTCCTCCGGATATCCAACGTGCCAAGTTCCAAGGATGTGCCTCAAGAAATGGAAGCCACAGACGAGACTCCAATCACAGAAGAAGAAGGGCCCATGTCCTCGCAGAGTCTCGGCCTGCCCCCGCCATCTTCACAATTATCTAGCAGTCAGATGACAGCCACAGGGGCAACGAGCTCCCAGGGCCGATCAAGCAACCCCGGAAAGGAGTCCATGACGCCATCCTACAGTGGTCTCTCCGTATTTACCACGTTCAAACCGCCCCGCCCTATGGCCCGCAACGTGGCCAACCTACTATCTCACTGGAAACTGGGCGCCGATCCATCATCCTACGAATGGGAAAGGACCTCACACATGCTGGCGGAAGAAGAAGCACGCCGCGTCGGAGGACCAAGTATACCCCGGAGGAGCCGCAGCGGGTCACGCAGGAAATCGCAGCAGCCCGAGGGCACACCCCTGCTTGGCACTCCCATCGCACCCTCCATCCGAACCTGGGGCAGTCAACCTGCAGACGCACTACCAGCGCTTCCCATGCCTAGCAGCCAACCGACTGTGGATGAAGTGCCCATGACTCAGATGGAGCGGGGGCAGTTTGGAGCACGCGAGGCGAAGAAGAGCCAGAAATCCAAGAAGAAGCGGCGGGCCGCGGGATTTTAGCGTTGGATGGGAGGCTATTGCGTTGATCCCTGTATAGTTCAAGAAGAAGAAGAAAAAAAAAGAAAAGCACAAGATCCACCTGGATCGAATCCAAGTTCAATCCAAATGGCGTGCGAAGTGTGACTCTGCCAAATGTCGTGGTGGCACCCTTGTGGAAGGCCAATCGCAGAAATGACTCGAAGTATGAAAGTAGTTTTCTGACAAATGCGGGTGGAATGTGATCGATAACATACTTCGTACTACAGTTACAGTACGAGTACGAGTACAGTGTACACAATAAACATAACGAATAAGTTACTGAAAGCGATTGCAATAAATCTCCCCCCTGTCGCGATCAGACACAAGAGCATCGATAACTATCTAATATTCCTATAATCTCCGTTCAGGCCAGCCTCAAAAACATCCCGCTCACTCTCTACTCTCCCTTCCCTCGCGCCCACTTCCGCCTTTTGAACCCAACGGAATCTCCACCGCCAGCTCCGCGGACTTTCCCAAGTTACCTCTTGCCAACATCCCCCCTCGATCCCCTCTGTCCCCCGCCATGTCCGACCACCAGTACAAGTTCAACGTCTCCATGAGCTGCGGCGGCTGCTCCGGCGCCGTCGAGCGGATCCTAAAGCGTCTGGAAGGTGTGTAGTAGTAACCCCCCCCGACCATCACCCACCACCCACCACCCACTCCCACGGCAACCTCGTCGATCAGCAGTGCCACTCTGCGCGTTTTGCTGACGCTCACGCTCACACACACACTCCAGGCGTCAAATCCTTCGACGTCAACCTCGAGTCCCAGACTGCGAATGTCACCACCGAACCCAGTGTCTCGTACGATACCGTGCTGGCTGCGATTAAGAAGACGGGGAAGACGGTGAATAGCGGGGAGGCGGATGGGCAGACGATGGCTGTTTAGGCTTCAAGACGGGGGTTGGAGATATTCGTGAGCGCAGGGCTTCAATTGACCCGAGCGGAGCTGAAACCAGGCGCATTGTTGGTCGGAATATATTAGAAGGGTACTCTTGTCTCCCAGATATACTTGGCAGACAGGCTCGCGTGCTTCCTGGAGAAGGACGATCATATGTACACGCGCAATGTACGCTTTTGCATTTCTTGATAAAACCATTTCATACTCTGACAAGATGATATTCATGTGTCGGACATTTAGAATGTACCCTGATAGGACACAAATCTCAAGACGGAGGTGTATGAGAACCTTATAAACGCCGACAATGATGACTTGACCTGACACCTGGAAATGAAAAGAACCAAAAAAAAATCTAACAAGATTGGACAGATGGGTATCATAGACAAGTGCGTGCGTAAGAGATGCATCAATCATAATCCAAACCTCAACTCTCACAACGCTATAAGCCCGACCCCCTTGCTCCTCTCTAATCCACAATCACAACGGGCCGTCCATCGGGGACAGCATACGGAGCTGGTGGCTGCGACTCGACTCGTTGCACATAAATCGGACGGTTTTGCTCAATCATTTGGAACGATCGCGGGTCATGGACACGTCTGTAATGATGTTAGTTCCAGCAGGGGCACTTAGAGACGAGACGTGTGAGCAAGAGACAGCAGTCCCGTGAAGGCTTACCGCGGCGCACCAAGCCCACTACCGGGGCGTCTGTCTCGAGAAGCGACGCCGGGTTTACTGTAAGATTCGCGCGGGCTGGACCCGGCGTTGGGATGACGAGGCGCCTGTTTGTGAGGAGCTGGCGCAACCCGTGGACTTCGAGGATGACGGTTGTCTATCAGGCTCTGGGGATGAGGGAGATCTTGAGGGGTGTGAGGGTTAGGAGTCGTCATCCGCGCCGGTTGGCCACGGTCCTCTTCCACACGCGGGAGACGTTGGTGCCTCGACCGCGGGATGTAGTATTCCACCGGCGCTGGACGAGCCTCGCGGTAGTCAACGTGACGAACAAAGTCATCGGCGTACAGCTTTCCGTTGGAGGAAGCAGAATGAACCACGGTGTGATGGGCATCAGTGTAAGGTTTCCAAACAGGCGCACGTTCTTCAGGCTTTGCAAGCCGTGCGTGGTCCAGACGGGGACTACGATCACCGAGGTGAGCTGGACGAACTTCCACATAAGAAGCATCTGCTGGTGGCCCGATGGTGCGATCACTAGGGGTAACAATGCGGCTGTAGCCAGGGGGACTTGGTTGGGTATGCGAGGGAACTGGCCCATAATGGCTGGCCATATGTGTCCGAGTCAGAAGGGGCCTAGTATTTGAGCTGACCGAAGATGGGACCAAAGGGCCAGGATTTCTCCGGTGAGGATGTCCAACAGCAAGGGACTGTTCGGCAGGTTGGGGAGGGTCCCGACGGAGATAGATCCTGTCCTGCGAACGAGGCTCTGGTGGGATAACCTCATCGCGACGGTATGGGCCTCGTCCTTCGGAAATTGGAATAGGTCTGATGTTCCAGTCATCGGGGCGTGGGTTTACAGCGCCCTCAGTATAGTGCACCAGCCGTCTTCGTTTGTGGCTCTGGTCATCCGGGCTGTCTTGAGCCACAGCGTGAGCGTGCCAGGCGTTTTCACCCTGTGAGCGACCCGGGGTTACGGAACGGAGCGACATCCTGTTGGTCAGGTGAACTAAGCGGCCATCGGCCCGGCGCTTGTCTGCAAGTCCAGGAGGGTCCATCAATTCAATCGAAGGGATTGGGTCCTCACGGCTTGGTCCTGGCCTGGGATGAAAAGGACCGGAAAGATCAGTCCGGGGTCCAAACTGGCTCTCCTTATTCTGGTGTATCTCTTGCGGCCCGCTCACAAACACGGGTGCATTGGCTCTATTATTGGGGGATGGGGGGAACCTTTCCGGCCGAGCGTGAGAAGTAGCGTTCGGGTAGGGTATACCCTGGGAGTGGCCAGGATTAGAAGTTGGGAACGGCCTCGCATCCGAAAGACGGATTTCATGCGGTCTCTGCGTGGTTAGTGGTGGTGATCTCCCTCGGGATTCATATTGAGCAACCATCGGCTGTGTTTCCAAAGGGGCGCGTCTTTCTTCAGCACCTCCGGGGCTCTGCCCAGATGTGGGACCCGTTGGTGGGATGGCAAGCAACCGGTTTCCATGATTATCCACGTAAATGGGGCCTGGCAGAACTCTGGGGGCAACTTGCACCGGACGGGAAACAACTTCTCGGCGTGTAGGAGGATTCGGGATCTCATGAATGACAACAGGACGCTTTCCGTATCGCGGACTCTGCTTTTCACCAGACGTGACGGGCGGAGCCTGTGCAGCGCCATTGGCTTCAGCTCGATACCGATTCAGCGCGCGATTCCAGGCTTGATATCTGTTGAATCCACGGCGGTTGATGGCATTATTGGCCGGCGCCCTGGTGACGATTCGGAACCCAGGCGGGGCTTCCTCGGACGGCTCTCGCAATGGATCCTGGACTGTGACATTCACGGCGCTGATCGGTTGAGTTTGAATTTCCTGTCTCCGGCTACTAGAAAGAATCTCCACGCTCTGGCCATTCGTGCCTGCTGGTACAGGCCCTTCGTCTTCTGTTTCACTGTCATCGTCATCTGATATAACGATTACCTCGCGGAAGACATCCTCGAGAACGGTCTGACCATTCTCATCGTCTCCTCGCCAAGCGATAAGCTTGGTTAAAGTCACCTGCTCCACCTCCGATCTAGCTTCATGAAATGATTTCTGTTTCAGAAGGCGATCATAATCAGTGTAGAGGTGGCGGATGTGCGCTACCACGGCCAGCTGAGCTCTGCGAGCTAGGGGCAACTCCGAAGCTGTGCCGACTTTCCGTTGACCCTGACACCGTAGACAGATATCAGGTACCTCCGATCTTTCTCATCCGTGCGCCCCATGGATATTTTCAGCAAACTTACCTTTTGAAAGGCCGTCTTGATAATTTGATTCAGGTCATTGTCAGGAATGTTAGGAAACAAGTCCCGGATTGCATCTCTCGCCTCGGTATTGATTGTGATTTGGTCAACGTCAGTGTTTGCCTGCGGATTCTCTTGGTGGGAACCAAGTGAGTGAAAGGGCACTGCTTTCCCAGAACTCGTAAGGTAGAGACCCAGCTCAGAGCAAGCTGCCGCAACAACTGTACTGGGGAAATGATACCCTATCCTGTGGACATGTTGAGACAGGTTGTGCGTGCCCATGTGAGGTGTTGTCTGGTCGAGTTGAGCAACGTTCGAGCACGAGGGGAGTCTTCTCTCTTACCGAGACCGCGTAGACCTGAAGCCCATCTTTCCGACACCGCTCCTTGCACGACGTGGTCAAAAGCGGGTTGCCCGCTGGGATGAATGTATAACCACTCGGTGCCTGAGCTTCGAAACATATCTATTGTAGTCCTTTTTAGAAGTCGTTCCACCCTTTGAGACTGAACTCCAACACGTACCACGCTCCGCAGTTTTTTCTTCTCCTGAGTTATTGTCTCCATGATCACTTTATGCTGGCGAGCTCTCCTCTGAACAGCGCGACTGGGCGCGCGCCGAGCCGAAGCTGACATGGCCCTTCTGACGACCCGGGCCATTTCGTCTCAGGTTGGCTTTCGATGCAGCCTGGCAACCGCTTCTCTTCAACACATATTCGGTAGACCAGCGACCGTGGCTTGAGGGAGGGACAAGGTCGAGGAGAGGAGCGTAAATAAGCGAGGACAGGCGGGTCAGTTCATAAAGCTGGGATTGGGTTCCTTCTGGGTACACTAGGTACGGTTCGAGGGAGGCGCGAACGAAAAGGAGGTACACGGCACGTTGCGAAAAGACACGTCTTATTAGCTACTGGAGCCAGGTCAACATAAGACGAGCAAAGCGCGAAGACTGCCGGTTCTCGTCCCCAACAGGTGGGGGGAAATGCGAAGACGATGCGATTGCGGCCCAAAGTCACCTGCCCCAAAGGAGACTAGCGTTGCCTGAGGCCTGCGAAAGTGAAGCTGCCACCGCTCAACGAGCCAAACGAACAGAACAGAACAATCCAAACAAATCAAAGCTACCACCATGAGCGCTTCTCAGATCAGACCGCTGGTCAGTCCCCGAGAAGTCGTTCATGCATACCGTCACCTCTACCGACAGGGTCTCAAGGCCATCAGATATGCGACTCCCAGCCGACATGTTCTTCGAACCACCTTGCGGACTGCCTTTCGCGCTTCTCCACCCGCGGAATTCGATCCATCCAGAATCGCCAACACCCTGCGCTTTCTTGAGCGTGCCGCCGACATGACGGGCCTGGAACATAGAATTCTCAAAAACTTGCTATTATCTCGGTACTGGGAATTGCCGCAGAACGCTAAAGAGAGTCGCATGTAAGTTGCCCATCACACCTTGCCAGCATGGAAAGTGGAGAGGATATCGCTGACTTGCGGATTAGCCTACGAAGTCTGGGACTTGGCAACGCAGAGCACCAACTGCGGAAATCTGCCTATGACCAACTTAGTTTAACAGTGGAGCGCTTGAACGAGAGCTTAGGGACGTGTCTGAAGTGAAGCCGACCCTGACAGTGACAAGCACGGTGGCACGATACATTTCATTCGTTGCACCACCAATCAACACCGCGTTGGGCCCCCAAGCTTCGAATTGGGCAGACACCAAAAGGTATAGGGCCACGAGGTTGCTTTCCGGAATGGGAATCGAGCATCAACCTCGGGCTTCTTCTGCAACCCGGTCGCCTTACTTCCATCGCACCTGGATTCGGGAACTCTTGGACTGACCGTCTGTCCAGGGCAGATCGCCATCCAGTTACTGCCGCTCCCTGCCATTGCACTACTCGCCAGGGAACCGTCAAAGAGGGTCCCTCATGTATAGCTCATGCAATGCTGTCACCTCTTGGAGCTCATGCTATCTAGCAGTTCGCCCTGTCTCCTGCAGATCTATATAGCCAAGGCCGTCATCACATTGGATGCGCCTACTGCAGGTCTGTGATTTGAGGAGACATAAGTCCAGTCAAGAGTAGAACACTAGATGTCTGTAGAATCTTCATATTTCGCCAGATTCGGAAATTAGTTCAACACCATATTAACTGTCACTTTTGATAATTGCATGTCAAGTTGGGTGGGCGTCAAGGACTCAAGGCCTGTCCAGTGCAGGTCGACTCCACAGTGCCCGACATGTGATGATGATGATGATTCAGCAGCCCGACGTCACATGCCTTCAGCCTCCGCACTCTGACTGTCTCTTCCACTGCAAGGAAAGAGGCTGAAGGTGATTACATTCAATCTAAATCCCCTCAGCCCTTCATGAGCAGCTACATCGAGTCGCTGCTGATTGAATTCGGGTTCCGCACACGCCTTGCCCGCACCCCCCAGCCTCGACCTGAAGCGGAGGTCTCGCCGAACGGGCAAACACACCCACCTTCGAACAATAACGGTTGCCCCACGAGTCTTGACATCGGCAAAGATCGTGGGGTGTTGGAGCGGTCTAGCGGAGATGCAGGGTCTTTGCCCGAGCCTCCCTTCTTTGCAACCTTACCGAAAGAGATGGATGGCCGAATCCCCGGCCCGGAAGGCACTCGACCAGGGCCTCGTCATGGTGCACCTATCGATAACCAGACCATACCGGTGACCAACAGCAATGCAAATGGTCCCAATGTGCAGGCTGATGGTTCCTCACTTCTGTCGAACCCGGAAAGCCAACAACAAGCTCGGCAGGATGAGACTCTGGGTCAACAGGAACAGCTATTGGGCGCAGATTCGGGACTGAGAGCGGATGGTATTGGGATATTGCCAGGCGTCATGTCAAATATTGACGAAGTCGGCCATATGTCTCTTCCGGAAGACGACGGAATGGGATGGCTCAGGAAGAAGATCCACGCCATCCGGGATCTCGACCTGAGCAATAACGAGAAGGCCCGTATGATCCACGAGCTGATGACAGAAAGCTACAACTCTACTCGAATCCTGCCACCCGTCTCTCCATCGATGCTGGCTCCAATGCTGAGCCCGCCAAGTATAAATCATTCCGCTAGTCCTCCCTCCTTGAATGTGAGACAACTTTCAGACTCGACCCCGACGAGTACCACATTCCCAGCGTCGATCCCCCAATATGAGACTCAATTTTCCCTCACTTCAGACGACCTACAACCGACATATGTGCCAAAAGTTGAACCTGAGTCTCCAGTGGCTGAAGTTGGCGATGCTGCCGATGAGGATCCGGATACGGAAGAGTGCGATGAAGCTATTCTAGGCTGCCAGCATTATCATCGAAATGTCAAGCTGGAGTGCCACACTTGCAAGAAATGGTATACTTGCCGGTTCTGCCATGACGCCGTCGAAGATCATCCTCTCATTCGCCGAGACACTGAGCATATGCTTTGCATGATGTGCGGACATGCTCAGCCTGCGGCATGGAATTGCAGACATTGTGACGAGCAGACTGCCCAGTACTACTGCGATATCTGCAAGCTTTGGGATAATGACAGCAAGAAAAGCATATACCACTGTTATGATTGTGGAATTTGCCGAATTGGCCAAGGGCTCGGCAAGGATTTCTTCCACTGCAAGGTATCGCCAACTTTGCTCGTGACCGAATGAACTTGAAACTGACGATACCTAGACATGCTCTGTTTGCCTCCCTATCTCAATCGAAGACACGCATCGATGTATCGAAAGATCAACGCAGTGTGATTGTCCCATTTGCGGAGACTACATGTTTACCTCCCCGGAGACCGTGGTCGTGATGCGATGTGGCCACAGTCTGCACAGCAAATGTCTCTCAGAGTATTCAAAGACATCATTCCGCTGTCCCATCTGCAGCAAGACGATAACGAACATGGAGTCAACCTTCAGAAATCTAGATCGCACGATCGAAAGCCAACCAATGCCCGCAGAGTTCAAAGATACGAAAGGCCTCATTTATTGCAATGATTGCGGTGCCAAGTCTGTTGTCAAGTATCACTGGCTGGGCTTGAAATGTGACTTGTGAGTGCAAAAGAGTTGTCACCAACAACGAGGTGAAACACTGACCTGAGTAGGTGTGAATCATATAATACCGCTCAACTTCGGGTCCTGCAGGGAGGAGACATTTCCGAAGTCCTCGAGGAGGAAGGCGTTGGAGAAATCGCATCTCGACCGCGCTCACTGTCTCTGAACCCGGACGGAGAGCCTGCGACCTCATTGGCAGCACTGCATCTAAACACGCACACTGACTCCCACCGCTTGAGCACCCCAATATCGGCCGGGAACGGCCAGGATAGGCGATTTGTGTCATACAACATGACTCATGGACGTGCTATCTCACCCATAGTGAGCAATTACTTCGGGCTTCCCACGGAGCGAGAGTCAGACAAGCCGTCATCGCTGCCCTTCTTCGGCGGCGCATTCAGGACCGAAGGCGAGGCGGAATACGGTGCACTGAATTTCCTGAGCAAGAAGCTTCGAGATCGATATGGATTTCTTGCCGGTGACGCAACCGCTGAGGCTGCCTCGGCGGTTCATGAGGATGAAGATGACGACGAGGATGAAGACGACGGGGAATCGTCAGATTCATCGGACACGGACGAGGAAGATAAAAATGAGGAGGACGATGACGAGGATGACGGAGAGGAATATATTGACCTTTTTGGCCATCGATGATCTTGTGCCACTGAAGATCTCACCTCCAGCTTGTGGACAAGACATGCCTCCATACGAACACTCCCGATCTCAGCCACGTGGCTCTTTCGACCACTGAGTCCTTTCTCTCGCTGGGGCCCTTGGAGTGCACAATATGCCCTGCAATGCATTATGTACCTCAACGTGGTTTCAAACACCAGCTCTCGAAAACCAATAAATGTGGCAGGACTTGCATTCCCTCCCGTGGACATCTTTCAAGGCCAGCATCATTTTGTCCAAGACCACGAGTCCCGCATCAGCGCATGCCAGCGTAGTACATTCCGATTGGCCTCGCTCCCCTCGGAGATGCATCTCGGCGAAGGACACTCATAGAGGATATTCTTCCTGCCGCGAGCCTCCCCACTGCTGAACGGCGAACAAAGGACGTTTGGGTCTGTTACTTTACTTTAGAAAAAGCCTGCCGGCGCTGGCATGGCACCTGCATATCTCATCTAGAAGCGCTTGCATTAAGACGAATTGAAACTCATTTCTCTCAACATAATCAGCACCTGACAGGTAATTTCGTTGAAGATGATTATGCCACAGCCCTGGAGGGAGAAAGCACCATCAACCAGAAGGAAACTCACGAAAGAAAGTCTCATTGCATTTTACCAAGGTCTTCCTGAGCCAGCTGCATCTACACTACATGACTACTGCTGCGGATATCAGGAACGAAGAGATAATGGCTTCAAGGTAATGATACTTGCAGGGGCAAATGCCAGCGAGGCCCCGTAGGGACTAGGGATATCCATAAAAAAGACAAAAACAAACAGAGGCGAAACAACAAGAGACTGAAAAAGGACAAAAGCCCAGGGTCAAACCCCCTAATGGGCATCTCCACGCCATCCTGACCGGTTTCAGGGCAGACAGGCACTATATACATGAGCAGCAGGTTGTGGCGGTCCTGTGCAGGATGATGATGAAGCGAATTCACCATCCCGGTCGGTTCCGGGGCAGGTGGTAGCAAAGGAAGAAGAGACATGAGAATGCCCGTAGGCATTGCAAGAACCCTCCCAACCACAGCCCGCGAACTCGTGCACTAACGGGCGAGTCTCGTACCACGCGGCAGGTGTATAACGACGGCAGGGGGCACCCCCGGAGCGTCGATGGTGGTCACTTGGATGTCGGCCGAGGAATTGTTTGCGCCCTCCAGCACGATTAGGAACCGCGGAGGGGAATTCGCCTAGTCGACATCCGGGTCGAGATAGGTCAAGCGACGCAGGACTGGTTGGCGCGTGGGGGCCTCGGCTGTAACGAACAATCAGTATCTGCATTTTTGAAGACATCCCTCAAAAGCCATCTCGAATGCGACTCAAAAGCCATGACAGCAAATATCGTGAAAGATAACAGACTCAATGAAGAACGGCTCTGGAACTACTCACGCTCATTTTCCACCACCGGCAGCAACTCCTGGGTGTCATCAAGCCCTCGGTAGTAGATGTCGAGGAGGCTCTTCCTGGTGTCATGCACCCATTGTCGAAATTGGGCCATTTCCAGTTTTTGGCTAGACATAGATTAGCACAAATATCTCGACTTGCAAGACACCTCGAAGAACATGACGCCAAAACAGAGAACTCGACAACAGAGCTTAGCTACTGACCGTTAGCCTGCCAATCACAATGAAGACGTTGGGATCAGCCTCTTTAATCCACTCTGACTTTTGTGACGGTTCCTGATGTTGTTTACTTTCTTGGCCATGGATCTATGGATCTATAGTGACAGCCCGATGGTTTGATCAAAATAGCCTCGATTGGATCTCGACTATAGTAGGGGTTTCTTTGTGTGACGACCCTAATTAAAGTTATAATTTATGATATTCGTATAGCATATTACTTATACGATTAAACTCTGTACGAATTAACTAAAAATTAGTGAGATCAGTTATAAGACGTAGGATAGAGATCAAACTAAACTATACTGTAGATAAAAGGGTACTGTTCAAGATCTATCGATCTTCTCAGGGCCTAACTCGAGAGGAGCTTGAGATTTTGGGTAATACTCCCGACTGTGTGAGCTTAGGGCGGAACGAAATTCTCTTCGTGAAAGGCGATATTTAGATAGATATAGTTGTTCCCGATAAAGGCTTATTTGTTTAGTAAGGAAATAGCGGAAATGCTATAGGGTTCGATATATTGTCGCCTATAATTTTCCCCTTTATTAATATTTAGGCAGCTCACGCTTACGAACTTCACGAGCTAGGAATACCTAATCTTATATATTTTCTACTATATATTAGTTAGACGAAGCACCTTATAAATATTAAGGACTAACCGACGTATATAAGCTCTAGTACGACGACCTAAGTAGGGCGAGACTTTTCGTACTCGGGATAATATTAGCCGTATTAGCGGTCCTAAGGAGCTATATAACTCTGCGCTCCTCGTTAAGTAATAGCCTACGGAAAGTAGGTAATACTAGGATTAAAAGAAGCGAAAAGCCGACACTATATTTAGTCTTAAATCTCCTTAGCTTTCGACCCTATTATAGGGCATAGAGAGTATTATGATTCTTTTCCCCTCCCTTAGAGCGGAGAAAAGAGGGCATCGACTAAATACCCCGGAGTTAACTACCGGGTCGTAGTAAGTCTACTCCTTACGACTATAGCCACTCTTCCTCCTCTAGAGCTAAATAAGTCCACTAGAGGATATTTAGTAGTTGCTTAACCTAGATATACGAATTCACGCCGAACAAACTTAAATCGCTTATAATCGGATCCTCTGATACCCTTATACTATATTATAAGAGAATTAAAGTGAGATTAGTCTTTAAAAATAGGAGGTAACTATAGTTAAGCCGATAGATCATAAAGTAGTTTTTTTAGTATTATTAACTTGATTTCGACGGGTTAGTATTATCGTCGATCGATATATAAAGTAGGAAGATTAAAATTCTGTGCGTGTGAAAGATCGAGACCGCTGACTTAGAAAACAGAACGATAGTTACTAACTAGCTAAAAGTAGTATAGAGTAGAATACATTCCTAAATACCTTATCTAGTGTGTTCTAAACTTATTCCGGTCCTATTATAGAAAATAGATACCCCTAAAATTCTCATTAAAGATAATATCTCCCTAAGAATAGATTCGTGATATAAACCTATAAGTCCCTCGACTGCCTTAGTCCACACTCGAAGCTTTATATTCTATTCTCACTATATAAATCACGGTCAACATACTTATGCATAGCTTAATATTATTTCTTAACCTACTTAGGCCCTTCTCTATCTATCTCGGGCGCTCAAAGGTATATTTAAGAAATCCTTCGGCAGCGCGATGCTAATATTAACGGAAAAGGCGCGAAGCTATCTAAAGGGGACGCTAGATTTAATCCTAGGAGACCTAAGCGTAAGTAATAGCTATTCTAGCCTTAACCGCCCCGATAGCAACAGTACAGAAAACGTTAGCAATCTCGATATAAGCGGAGACACAATAGGCCTTACCAGAGTCTACTATACTACGATAAGCATTAGATATACTATAGCGCAAAGCATCTAAGTGATCAGAGTTCAAGAGATAATTTATAAAAGCCCTCCTTCCTAGTATATAGCGATATACCGTGTCGAGCTAAATTATAATAGAGAAACGAAGACACAGGAATTAGAATATTAGGTTCTGAAAAATGCTAAAGGAGGCCGGGAAGTACTTAAAAGGTTTAAACCTTCCTAGAGATAGAGTCCTATTAAATTCAAAGCCGTATTAATAGTATATTTTAAATTAAGATTCGTGATATAGTTACATTCGGCTTAGCGGGAGCAGTATTAATAAGTAATAAAACGGGGAAGCCCGTTTAAGGAAGGCAAAGATTAATGTTATTGCGAGGATAAGAATGAGAGTAATTATATATAGTGATAAATAATAAACTAGACCGGACTCCTTAGAGAGTGGAATATCGTCCTGGAGGGTATATATTCTACGCTATACCGCTTTAGGAACGAATAGCCTATCGACTTCCTAGCCTTTCGTGGCGATAAAATGCCTCCTTCCCCCTTTCTGTGCTTCGATTTTATTTCATATATAAGTTAATCCCACTTTTTTAATTTCCGGTCTTCCTTCACTCCTACCTTCGCTTCTCCTTATCTCCTCGATTCTTGTTCCTTTTCGCGTCCTTATAATAGGACTACGTGATAGATCCTATAAGTTATAAGTGTGTAGAGTGCACTCGTTATAGTCGGAAGTGCGTACGGTAGCTACATATTAAGGATAAGTAGTAATATATCCTTTGTGGGCCGGCTAAGCTAGATACTAAAAATAAGGCTAAACAACAGATACAGTCAATAAGATCTCGTATAGTTAGTATAATTCTAATTACTTATAACTTCGTTCTAATATAATAAGGCTTCTCCCCTATCTAATAAGATTCTACGTAGGCCGGTAGGGATTACTATAAATAAGTTATTAGAACTAAAAATCTATCTTCTAACTCTCTATATATTTTACCGGAACTCTCTCGGTCAAGATACTAGATTAATTCTCGACGGGTACCGGAATTTACAGAAAGAGCTATAATAGCCACTAAGCTATACCGAGCTAAAAGGTTACGCTCGGGATCTTCGCCCTATACTTATAAAGAGTTACTCGAGAGTAATTCTGTAAACTCTTAGTTATAACACTCGTCTTAAGCTAACGCTTATCGTTTAGTATTTCGATTCCCTAGGGCTCCGTATATTCCTCTAGAGTCCGATCGATAAGATAGTATAGGAAACACTTTATGCTCGTTACCTAGGTTATAGTCGTTAGTAAGACCTATATAATAATTTTATACACTTATTTAACTTCTTACTATTATCACAGTAGCCCCTATCACGATAGACCTAAAAGCCTTTAGCTAATTAACCGGAATCTAGGGATAGCCGAGACTAGCCTTAGCCTCCGTAAACGCTAGTAAACCGGAGGGTTCGATCCGTCCTATTTCTATAACGGGATTAGTTCCTAAGGCCTATCAATTCGAGCTCATCTTCTTTCCACAACCTACAACCTTTTAGGGCATACACAGGTAGCCGTAATAGCTATAGTCGATTATATTAGTACTATAAGCGGAGCCTTAGTGGTCCAGTTAGCGGGCAAGATAGGCACCACGCTAACTCTCTCCAAGAGTCGTAGTTATCTAGTTTACTACCGGAATCGCACACGACTACGCGTAGCTCTAGATAAAACCTCGCGAAGCGAAGTGATCTCTATACGGGGAGATTATAGCAACGATATTAAGAGGGCCTAGATCAATCTTATCTAGGTTCTAGAGAATACGGATATCTATAGAAGTGCGGACTCGGGATAAGCTAGTGAAAAGTTGGCTATAGACGAAGGAAAATCAAAGATTATATTACGAGGGATTTTAGTTTGAATTACTCATGACTCTTAGCTAGACGCGTTGCTCGAATCGACGATGCTCTCAAGGATGACCTCTACTTCCTATAGTCGTCTCCGTTAGCTAAACCCTATTGTATCCCAATCCCATGGCGTTCCTTAATTCCTCCCCCGCCGACAACACCTACATCCCCGGGCCTCAAACGGAAGAATAATCAGTTTTTAGGAGGACGATGGTTAGTCTATGTTTAGATACACTCTTGTATGCCTAGTTCCCCTTCCTTTGGGCTTCCGGACCTATCCTATAAAATTTGATTCTCTTTCAGTTTCAGGATGTTATCTATTACTGTAAATTTCCCACTCCCTTTCGCGATATATGATGATAATGGTCTTTCCCCCTGCCTTATTCATCTTTAGCTACTGGTATCTGAAGCGTGAGATCGATTGCGCGGATTATAATTGTGGCAAATGAACTCTTCACGGTAGAAATTGCGCACTGTAAATTCGACTTACTTTATAGCCACAAGCATAAGGACACTTAGCTTCCAGGTGGTGCTAAAGCCAGATCGCCTAGTTCGCCTTGAGTATAGTACTTATCATTCCTTTTACTAAGAGAAATAACCCGCCCTGTACGCATTACCAAGTGACAAATGAGCTGTAGTTTATGAGACCAGTAGACGGTATTATAATAGAATCGTCTTGTACCATATTATGATAGCCTCTGCATTCGCACGGCAGTGCAGGGAAAACCTTTGGATACGGGCGAAAAACCTGCACCGAGGCCTGCTAAAGCAAAAACATGTCGCCCTTCGAACAACAAAATATAGAGGTCCTGCTAGTGGAGCCTGTTTTTGATTGAAAACTCGAGCCTCCAGAATCCATTTTCAGATTCTCACAACTAAGTGGCTGTCAGCTATCCGAATTTTGGATGACATGTCATCCAAAAATGAAGATTAGAGTCTGTGCTCACCATTCAAGTACGTTTGTGTGCCCATTAATTAATTTCCCACACCCCCATGCCATCGACGGTACTAGCAGGGTCAACGCCAGGGGGGTTAAGTTTGCCCTTAATTGTAGGTCCATTGTTCATAGTGAGCTGGAAGGTGTTCGTTCCAATTCTGCCACTGTAGGAACGTGTGCCTGTCAGATCGTCTTGACTACTGTATTCGACAGTAGCCGCATTTGAGGTAAATGGCGGGAGAGATGGGGAGACAGTCGCGGAATATGAGCATAAAAGGCCATCGACGGGAAAAACTGCAGTGATCCGGTTGGCACTAGTGCGACTGAGTGTTCCCCGAGCGGCAGACATGTTGGCTTGAGGTGTAAGGTGTCTGTATATGAAGAATATCTCGATTAAGGAGAGAGATAGATAAGGCTGGTTCAATTCCTCTACTCAAGGACCATCGAAGCTTTTAAATCAAGGTTAGCTAGTGGAACTAACGCAAGGAGAAAGGTTTATATAGTGAAGCCGGCAGTAAGGTTTCGTCTTCTAATGTGGGGGTAAGTGCGTTTTCGCCGCATCTGCCTGTTCCGGTCTATGATGATATATATGACTTAACGCCGGGGGGGGCAGCTGAGATAAAAAATACGTTTTCATCGCATCAGCCTGTTCCGGTCCATGATGACGTATATGACCTAATTTGATAAAGTACGGTTCCGGACCATATCATCATGTAGAATTGCCTAGTCGTCTGCAAATAACTGATTGATATAACCTTATAGCCAAGTGTTAGCATTTGGTTTTGATCATATATACCCACTTAAAATGAAGGTTAGGTGCTCTATTCGGAATCCATGGCTGATCCTCACAAACATCAGTTTCTATCAAGCTCATTAGACGAGGACTGAGTGACATGTCGCAATTGTAATGCGGCGATAGGAGACCTGTAAGTATACGTGGAGAGAGGAGCAGAAGAGCGCCTCGGAGCATATAAAATGGTTTCGACGGAGGGAGGCTCAGAAGATTCTGGTCTGGTAGAATCTCTATTGTCGCGGGGATCTTGCTCATGCAGAGTTTTAAGGATTGCCTGAACCCTGGCATTAACTAGTAGTCGTTAGCGTGTGTAGGTCGTTTCATGAGGGGATGTATCTTCTTCACTTTCACCGATGTCCCCTTGCAGATGAGTTAAATCTTGAATTAACTGAGCTCTGGCCTTTCGCTCTGTTTGTATATCCTCGGGATCGGGAGGCACCTGGACTAGCTTTCGGAGCACGCTGGATGAAAGCGCATCGCAATCGCTTTCGCTTATTTCCACAAACATGCCCCGAAAGAAACAGCTATATCCGTACCCATTAAATAATTCAATATGATCTTTAGAGACTGACTCTTGGATAAGATTAACCTAGCTAGGGCGACCTCTGCCACAGTTATTGTCACTGTTCACCTCCGTGATCTATAGACGAGAGCTGCTGAACAACCCTTTTATCCTATCCTCGATTTTGCCACTAAAGAGAGGTATATCGAGATGCTTCGCGACGCTCCCGTTTTGACTAAGGATTTCTATGTACGAATGTAAAACCTTCAGAATCGGTTGTAAATCATCACGGACTGGATACTTAACGTAGGAAGAAGTCGACAGACTCAGTAGGATTAATTCTTAGGGCTATATTAGCGGGACTGCGTTAGGCTAAATATAAATTAGAGAAGATAGGGACCTTATAGCGTATTATTTAAATTAATAGGCTAGAGATAGGGATCCTGGCGCTAGAACGGCGGGGAAAGCTAATTAGATAGTATTACTTAAGACCTCCGGTAGTGAAAAAAAGGAACGGATATTAGGCTAGCTTTTCCGGATTAGTGTTGCTTGTCGAAAATTCCGAAAGCAATATTAGTACTTTATGGATACCCCCTACTTAGATCTAGGCGACGTACGCTCTAAGCAAAAATAGGGCGTCGATCCTAGCAGATTATCGCCTGATTCGCTTAGGTAATTTAGAGTGCGGTAATCCGATTAGGCGTACTAGCGAAGACGTGACTAAGAATAACTAGTGATTAGAGGGCTTAAACCGCCGTTAGTGATTCGGATAACTCCGGGTGTGAGGCTAAGATAGGGGTAGGGGCGGAAATATTAGGTACTGTACTGGGTATTTGATAATACTAGACAGGAGAGTAGATCGTAATCGTAGGTTGCGTCTGTAAGTCATCCGTAGAAGTATTATTTACTATCTATTTGCTATCTAAAGGACAATACAGAGCGAAATACATTCTGGATATAGTAAAGTCAGACTGTTAAAAGCACTACCGAGTCCTCCTTCTAGCTTATAGGGCCTCTTCCGGCTATAGCATTTGAGTTGCTATAGCGGGAAACTGTTTCGGAAAATTAAATAAAGGCTAAGGAGGAGCCGTTAAACCCCCTTAGTGAGGGTACGTAGGCTGGAAGCCTAAATAGGGATAGAGTATCTGCTGGGCCTGAAGCGTCTGCTAAGCCTGAAGTGCCTGCTATACCTAAAGTGCCTGCTGAGCCTGAATTGCCTGCTAGGCGTGAGGTGCCTGCTAAACCTAATTCGCGAATAGATATGATAGCGACTGGAATAGGGCAGTAAGAGTCGCTAGCTAATAGAACGGAAGCCCTTATAGCGTGTTTAAGGTACTAGGAAGTTGCTAAGGCATAGATTAGAACTAAGGATAACCTATATTGTTCGCACTAGGGAGCGCTAAGGGTACTATTAGTTTAGTATTAGGGTAAATGATATAAAGTGCCTCCTTTAAAGAAAGGTCGGGGTCGCTAATTATACTCTTAGTAATCAATCTCTCCGCCTCGCGAGGGGTAAGGATCTTTCTAAGAGCAGCGCGAGAAAGGCTAGACTCCTGCAATAGACTATTAACCCCTTAGTGCCAAAAACTAACTACGATAAATAGAAGGGCTTTTTTTGTAGGGTCCCACTCCCCGACGGCTACCTAATTAAGGCTATATTAACTATCCGCTCTAACTTTATTACGGAGGTTCACGATTTCTTTATCTTTTTGAACCGTACTAGTGTTACGTTATCTCCTCTTAAGGGCCAAGGCTATACTCAGGTTTATGCCTTAGGCCGTGGGGCCTAGTTTGATTCTGCCGAAACGGCGGTCCTTCGGCGGTGAGTTGAAGGCCGTTCGGCAGTACAGCTGGAAGGAAGCGCTACATGCGCGTTACACGATCTCCCTATATCTTATTCTGTCGACGACGAATCGATCAGAGATTGGTGGTCTGTCGACAGGGATTCGGCGGGGAAGCCGGCCCGAATGCACGATCTCGTATTACCCCTCCAGCTGAATCGGACTGTATTGTGTGTGTCTTTGGCCATAGGGACGAATGTATGTTAAATAGCTCCAGAGAGTGAGCTCCTTGAGGGGATCCTCAAGAAACAGTCTTTGACTCAATTTGACTTAGTGCTTTCTCTCCTACCTGATTGATAGGCCTTCTACCCTGTAAGTAGATACTATCATAACTAGGAATCCTAGTCATTTTGGCTCCGTCTAATACTAGTTTTCCCCCGGCGGCGGCGCTTAACCTAAGACAAAATCTACCCTAGGTATCCTCTACCACGAAGCGGGCACTATATAATCCAAGATTTTGTATTATATAGATTCTCTCACTACTCGATATATAGCCTAGGTTAATAGAGCGGGTTATCTTTCTGGGTATAATAGCGATAGTGCGTATTCTCCCGCTAGCAGAATTCTAAAGCTAAATGCTGTTTCCCGACGTCTCTCTACTAGGTTAAGGCTGCGAATTAGTAGAGGAGGTTTAGGTATTAAATATTGCCTATTCGGTTAGATAACAAAACTTCCGGTACTAGTTAAGTGTTACTATAATCTATAAAGCCTTTAGTTTAGGCTATAGAAATATCGGCCTCTAGAGTCTAAATAAGTTAACGTATCGGATACTCCCGAGCTTAGAGTCTATATTTTGTTTTTAATTTTCTGCTTTAATTATAGCGTTTATGCTATTAAGTTAGTTAATAGCGGCCTAGGTATCCTTATCTAGCTCTTCTATATTATAGGGATTTAGTCTTAGATTCTTTGCTAAAGTAAAGAAAAGAACCCTAAGATATAGGGTAGCTTACTAATATAAATATTAATAGCCTAAAGATAGCTCTCCTTTAATATGTTCTTCTAGGCGGTTTACATTAATCCTGTGATAGAAATTAGTATATCTATTAGCTTTACCTAGTATTAGTTTCCTAGACTTTTCTCGCTATATTAATAGCTCTAGTTAGTTATTAAAGATTGTTCACTATTCTTTGCGAGGTGTTAAATAGGTATATACTTTAAAATACTACCTTTGCCTAATCCTTATCCTCCTTATCTTAGTATTTATTAGGGTGGATAAGGGCTTACAAAATTTTAAAGTCGATAGGAAACGGAAGGGAATTTTTAAAGGCTTATTAAAACTGCTCCGGTTCCTTAGGGGCGTTCAAAATTGCCCTAATAATAGCTAATTTCTTATTTTAACTAAGACTATTAGGATTATTATTACTATTATTATCTTTACGATCCATATCGGTGTCTTTTTGCTTAGATTATATATTAGATTAAGGCCTAGGAGCGGCAGAAGGCTAGGTAGGAGGAGATACTACACTCTAAGGTGGAGGAGCCTAGCCACGAGAAGGCTACGGGGCCTAAGCCGTAGCCGTATCCTAACGCGGGGCTGGAGTCTGGGCGGGCATATTTACAAACGAGTTTGTTCTCTTTATCCACCCTCTCTTTTTACTCGAGAAGGTAATCCAAGAATAACCAGTAGAGTCTGGGTTCTTCCGGATAAGACTTAAAGTCTTATAAATAAGATACCCACGAGTTCATTTTAACCACGATTTTTACTATGACTATAGTTTCCCTGATGACTATAGTTTTCCTAGTGACTATAGTTTTCCTATGACCACAATTTTCCTGATAACTATTTTTCCTAACTATGACCGACTAGGACTTCCTCTATTATAACGATAGTTTTCGGACGCTATTTTAGCTCTAATTTTTGTACTACGGAACCGTGGTCACGTAATAGTTTAACTCTTTCTATACTGAAAGTTCCTTTAGCTTATTATCGAAGACTCTTTACTAGAATAAATAACGTAACCGCTATTATCTAGTTAGGCACTTTCCCTCTACTTAGATATAATAGGAGACTATTTCCCCCGCCTAGGAGCGTAGATCTATAAATAACCCTCCTTACTCGCTATCTAGACCCTCCTATAAGCCTTTTTCGGACATTTTTTAGGCCTTTTTCCGATCTTTTATTTAAAGCGATCCACAATAGCGCCGACAGTAACTCTTGAGTCACTAGAGGCCTCTATTAGCGACCTAACAAAGAAGAAAGACGGTCAAGCTATCCCCTAGCAGGTTTAGACTACCATAGGGGCTGTGGCGTGCTTCGGATTTCTCTTCGGGCTGTTACCATTCACATGTTTGCTAGTTGATGCCTGGTTCCTAAGGCATCAATCTACTATTTAGATAGCTCTCCTGCCACCTCTCCTTCTTTCCTTCTTCCTTTCTCATGCTTAGTTGCTTCGTTGAATGCTACCACTTGTTGATTTGATATCCCTGTGCCTGAGCGTAACACGGGCTCGGTTTTTGGGCCTGGTTTTCGGTATGGAAGATACAGTACGTAATACCTACCTACATTTTGGGATATAGATACTAATTCAATATCAATACATAGCCAGCAAAAGCAACAAAACCGCGAAGACTCGACTGCAGACTCGACTGCAGACTCTTACGTACCGATAATACCGCCGAAATCGCCAAATAAACCAGATAATACATCCTACGGCAAACAGAACAGCAATACCATTAATGAGGGGGGCCGCCCAGGCGCTCTCGCCGACGGAGGAAGCTATTTCGAAGGAGGTTTAAAAAGAGGTTTAAAAAGAGGTCTCAAGAGACGTTCAAAAAGGGAGTCTCATAGGTGGTGGACGTGAATCTTTAGAAAGACGAGTGTGAGCAACGGATTGTGGGAGATGTACGAAACTACCTTCCTTGGGGGCAGTAGACAACAACTATATCGCCCCCGTCAGTCTAAAACGGCAGGCACGCCTAGCCCCTCTGATCCCCGTGGTAACTTCGCTTACCTGACTTTAAGAGGAGTAATTACAATACAAGCTACGCGCAGATTCAAGACCGGCGTAAATCGGCAAGAGAAGGTTTAGGAGTAAAGATTAAGTGAGGCAGGAATGAGACCAGACGAAATGAATTACGGATCATCATAGAAAAATTCATCAGGAACGAAAAGCAAGGCAGAGATATCAAAAGGAAAAGGTAGAGGCCAAATCACATTCAGTATTCCACTGGCCCGGAATGATTACACTCGAACCTGAATCATACACAACTTAACTGTCAGACACCCTTCCTGGGTCAAAATCGTTCATGGTTCCCAAGCTATTTTCCTTAGCAAAGCACTTTCACCCTCAAGCAATGGTAGAACAGCAAATATTAGCCTCCAGTTTTTTTCTCATCAGCACTACCCCGTCCAAATATTCGTTACCACCGGGACTTGGACTTTAAAGGGCGAAAGAAGCAATTTGCCATTGTTAGCAAATACGCCGATCCCTTTGTTTCAAGCAGGACTCGCAGATCTTTGCTGAATGCCTCCTTTTCGATTGCCGAGAGCTCAAAGCCACGAAAGATCGTACAGCACCAGCACTCCGTAGTGCAATGGCCATCGCCTTTTGTCCCCTTGAATAATTGCCTGTGTGAGCAGCATCCACAATCCCGGCTGCAACATCCACCACGAGTGAGCAATCCCGCACCATATCTTGACGCATGAACCATTGCGCATTATCCCTTAAATTATCATAGAGGTTCTTGAAATATGGGTCCAGCATAGACACCGCTCTGTAAAGTCTGTATTCCTTTTCTGGAGCTTGTGCTCGGGTCTTCTCAAGCTGTTCATTCGCGTTGTCAAACTCGGAACTGTCAGATTCGAGCGTCTTGGCCTTTTGCAAGGCTGTCAGCCGGTGATGTAACGCTTCCTCGCGCTGTTTCAGTTCACGCAGAGCATGGTCCGCAAGAATTATCTCGATGATCGTTGCTGGCAAAATTTGCCTTTGTGATATCCCGTACTCCAGAAAGTATACTTTGGTATAAAAACGGAAATAACATGACCACTTAAACATAATGGAGAGTCTTTCGACGGGACGGAGGCAGAAGACTTGGGTTGAAGATGTAATAAGGAAGACCTTAATGGAAGCAGCTCGGTTCTGTATATGGAGATTGATTCAAAGGAGCTAACAGATTCCAGACCGTTGAATAAAAGCTGGAATGACGGATGAATTACTCCAGAGGCTTTCTCGTTTCGGAGTTTTGTACTTATGAGGCCTAGTCACGAGGCCGCCGCCCAAAATTGATCAGGAAGAACGTGTCCTGCTTAATGTATCTCTGGCCTAGGCCAGCTATTTTTGCTAATGCGATCTTTCTTCTTATTTCAACACACCGGTACCTATTCCTATTTGTAGCCGTAACTTTCTATCCGTTTGATTCTGGCTGCTCCATGATGCGCGATTTGACGGACCGACGCAAGAAGGGAGGGCGACCCAAAGCATCGGCGGCCGAGCTCTATACGGCACAACAGATCTTTATCGGATCGATGGAGGAGCATCATCTGAGCGAAATCAGAAGGTTCGACAAGCTATTACTGTTGGTTCCTGACCAATTCGCCAACGGTGTTCCTGAGATCAGAGGGGCTGGGCGTGCCTGCCGTTTTAGACTGACGGGGGCGATATTGTTGTCTACTGCCCCCAAGGAACGTAGTTTCGTACATCTCCCATAATCCGTTGCTCACACTCGTCTTTCTGAAGATTCCCGTGCACCACCTGTGAGACTCCCTTTTCGAGCGTCTCTTGAGACTTCTTTCAAAGCCTCTTTCAAGACCTCTTTTTGAACCTCTTTCGAAATGGCCCCCACCGTCGGTAACCTCGTCGATAAGATCATGCCCTCTCTGCTGCCCACCCCTACAAGCAACACCTCTGGGGGCGGGCCAGTGGACTGGCGCGTTATAGTCGTGGGGGCCGTAAGCTTCCTGGTTCTCGTCGGTGCGTGCGTTTATATAGCGCGGATGGTTATGCAGTAAGTCCGATTCTTATATCGAGTTGATCACCTTTCTTGTGGCCTTTCTTGCAGCCTTTCGAGATGGCTTGCGAGATGGCTTGCGAGATGGCTTGCGAGATGGCTTTGAGTCGAGATGACAATGCTAATTTATATCATTAGACATAGAGAAAGAATGGCGAACCCCGTATACGCCCTGGTGAAAGGTTACTCTGACGGCAAAAGGGCCGAGCGGTATATGAGGCTCCGCTTCTGGAAGAAGAGTGAGTAATTCAAGAGCCTTTCATCCCCGAGCCCGTTGTTTTTCGAGATGCCTTGCGAGAAGATGTCTTTCGAGACGTCTTTTAGGATGCAGATACTAACATTTTTCGTCTCAGACGTGGCGAAAGAGAGCGCCAGGGAGATGCAGCCCTTGGTGAAGCCCGCGCAAAAGCCCGCGCCAGAGGCCGCGCCGGAGGCCACGACAAAGCCCCCGACACGTCCACCAATGCGCCCCCCAACAATGCAACGAATGAGGGGGACAACAGGTCGGTCAGGGCAGACTCGTCTCGCGTCGCTTGGATGGCGCTAGGTGAGAGGCCGAATGGGAGAATGGTCCCCGGCTGTACCCAATTTTCCTCGGGGGTACAAGCTCGGGCCCTGATGCGGTAGAAGTAACGGCCCTCGACGTTCCTGGGAACCCGAGTCTTATCCAAGACTTTGGTAGTTGAGGGTTGCATACATGGCCGGGGAAGCAATACCACCACACTTTGTGAACCAATGTCAGCAAGTATAGCATTGAAGACTGCTGATAACATACCTGCTGAAGACCAGCGGCGTAGGATCCCTACGCCAAAGGCTTCCGCATACTCGGATCCTTGAACAACCCAACGTAACCAGGATCATATCGCCAGCGGAACTTGTGCGACGCAACCAACTCATGGAACTCAGCACATAGAAATGCGCAAAGCCCACAAGCGCCCTAACCAGCCGGCCAACGATCCTCCTAACCAGACCTGTGCAACAGCCAATGGGAGAAAAGATCCAGTCAGTATCAAGGGAACCTCTGTAGCAGTCTCCACGACTCACCAGCCGGGATAGTATCTAGCAGTCCAGACTTGCTGGCAGTAATTTTATAGTATCCGATGAATTGTTTGTCGGCCAGGATGCCCGTCATGAAACCGGCATCATATCCATCGAAGCAGGTACAAACCTAACACCATGCCATGGAGCAGCGATGCCGCAAAGCTGGGTGAGTGAACTGTAAGTGGACAGCGATTTTGAATATTGAGACGTTTGAATACTTACCGATCATCCTTTGGAAGGGACTTCTCCACGACAGCCATTGTGGAAGCAAACAGAACCAGATTTAGAATTCACAGACCAGAGCCTGCCATGAGTGGTGTCTGGCATAGATCAACCTCGGTGCTGTATATATGCATTCTGGCACTCAACAAGACCTCCATTTCCATTTGGGGTAGCAGCAGGCCCTCCAACGTGAAGGGTCATTGCAGATCCCTAGATGCTCAAAAGTTAAGCATTGCCTTTGTATGCAGGGTCTCGGCCCATTGCCGACCGAAGCACAGAGTCTGAACTCGGAAGATACTTAGTACTTAGTACTCCATTGCATCTACCGGTGTTCGGCAGTTGAAGCCATGCACTCATTGCACTCAGGTGGTGGTACCTGCTTCGCCCCGCCGGAGGCACTCCGCCGGAGTCTTGATTGGCCGTTCGGGCATCCCACTGGACATCCCGCTTCGGAGTCCGCATAACAACAATCGGCGAGGAGATCTGACTGAATCTCTTGAATCAAGCAGAACAATTCGGACGCTGTGGGATATCGTTCGCTCAATCTCCGATCCCGAGAAACGTTGGGATAGGAGAGTCCCCGATCCTCGACCCTCGATAACACTATAAGGGCAATGAACTGCTCCATAAGCTGGTAAAACACACATAGCATATCCAAGTGTTCAAGATTAGAACTTCAGCATCTGAGTCAGTTATGGAGTATCCCCAGGAAAGCTTTGTCGCCACAACCTTCACGCCGGGGTCCTTCTGGGCGCGCCGCCGTGAAGTCGTGCGAAGTCAGACTCTGCGCCACCAGCTGAAAATGCTCAAGGCCACTGGCCGCTATGATGCATTCAAGCTGAAGTGGCATCAAAGTTACTCGGACCCTCCCACCGTCTGGCCGGTTCCCAACCATCTGTTCTGGGATTCTGATGTCGCAAAGTGGATCGAAGGAGCCTGTTACTTGTTGATGGACTCTTACGATGCGGAGATAGACGCCGCAGTGAAAGAGCTGGTGCAAATGATTCGAGGTGCACAGCAGCCTGACGGATACCTAAATATTCATTATACTGTTGTTGAGCCGGGGAAAAGGTTTACCAATTTGCGAGATATGCATGAGTTGTATGTCACCTCTCATACGCTGCCACGCACCCAAGTTCTGCTAAGTGACTGTGTGATCTAGGTACAACGCAGGTCATCTGATCGAAGCTGCTTTGTCACACTATCTCTACTACAAGAATGATGAGCTGCTATCTCCAATTCTCAAATATGTCGACCTCTTCGTGGCCACTTTCGGGAACCAAGAAGGACAGCTTCCTGGGTACCCTGGTCATCCGGAGATCGAGCTTGCGTTGCTACGCTTGTACAAAGTCACGGGAGATCCAAAGCATCTAAAGCTGGGACAGTTCTTTATTGAGGAAAGAGGTAACCAGAAAGGTGGCAAGCATCGCCGCCATTACTACGATGTGGAAGCGAAAGCGAGGGGGGAAAGCGAACATGAATTACCCATGTACTATCCCGCCGCAAGAAGTTACTGGTATGGACGCAATAACCCATTTACAGATTTATTGGCCCGAAGTCAAGTCTAATCTTGGTCGCAGGTATCACCAAGCCCATGTGCCAATTGACGAACAGGAGACAATAGAGGGACACTCGGTTCGAGCTATGTATCTCCTCACAGCGGTCGCTGATCTTGTTCGGATTCACGAACCTACGAGTGAGACCGGATCCAAGTTCCTGCCTGCTCTCAACAGACTATGGTCGAACATGGTCGAGAAAAAGACTTACGTTACCGGCGGCATTGGCGCCATGAAAAAATGGGAAGGGTTCGGAATTGACTACTTCTTACCCCACGGCACAGATGAGGGCGGGTGCTATGCGGAGACATGTGCGGCTATTGGAGTCATGATGCTAGCTGAGCGCTTGCTACAAGTACGTGTTACACAGTAATGCAAGATTGTGGCCGCTGACAACATATTAGATTGAGTTGAACAGCCACTATGCTGATATCATGGAGCTGTGCATGTACAACGCCGTCCTTACTGGGATGAGCCTGGATGGAAAGGCATTCACATACGTGAACCAATTAGCGTCGTCAGATCAAGATCTTTCCGAGCGCTATGAATGGTTTGAGTGTGCTTGTTGCCCGCCAAATGTCACCCGCACTTTGGGTTTCCTGGGAGGATACTTTTGGACTCACACTACCAGCGAGCAGAGCGCAGTGGTCAACGTGCATATGTACACTTCTGCCACTCTAAGTCTCAAGGTTGCCAACTCAACGGTGACGGTCACTCAGAAGACTGACTGGCCTTGGAATGGAGAGGTGGAATTTAAGACTCACATTGATGGGCCGCCCGTTGACCTTAAGCTACGTCTAAGGATTCCGGGTTGGGCAACTTCATGGGAGGTGAGTAGATCCCGAGATTGGTCTTTGATTTCAGGATCTAATCCTTATGAAATCAGATTACTCCGCCGCCAGAGCATTTGCAGGTCGAGAAAGGCTATCTGCTTCTGAGCGCTGAGTGGCTGCGAAAAACCCCGAACTTCCGCCTGTCCTGCCCAATGAAACCACGATTCATTCGCCCAAATCCTTTGACCATGCAGCCCGTGGCGTATGTTACTCGTGGCCCAATCGTCTACTGTGTCGAGGATGTCGATCACCCTTGGGAGCAGCAGCATTTCAAGGTAAGAGCTGAGAGCCACTATGGAGCACTGTGAGAGTAGGAAGCACGCTAACAAGAGAGTAGCGAACAATTCTCGATCTCAACGCAACATTGAAAGAGGAGTTGCAATCCGAGCCAGATACGTACATCGCCATTGTCGCTCAGAATGGTGCATATGGCGAACTCGATACGTCGGCCTGGGACGGTCAGATTGTGGCTGAACCTGGGAGCGAGGTTTCCAAGGGCTCAAAGGACTTGACCTTCATACCATACTATCTGAGAGCTAATCGTGGTGGCAGGGGCCAGATGAGAGTTGGTCTACGTGTGCTCTGAAATAGCATATCTCGCTGTGGGACGTGATCGCGAGCGAGGCTACCTTTGGCCGAGAAGTTGGTGAGGCTCCACGTTCCTTGGTGAACATTCTGGAAAGGCCATTATTTTGTCCTTGTTGGAGCCCAACTATTCTTTTTGACGAGGGTTGAGTGAAGATCTGATAATGAAAGACTGTCATTCCGCAGCATATTCTCAAGTTTGTACACTGATGATCAGCGAAGTAGTAGGCAAGCATGGTCCATGAGAAAGTGGGAGAATCCTAGAAGGCAAGATTTGACTGACGCGAATTTCTATTAAACTCTACAAATTCTCAAAATCGAATCTGCGCTCTAAAAGATCCGGCCTAGACTTTAAAGATGAGGAGAAACCTTATGGGGGCGATGCCAGGGAGACCAGAGGAGGCGCCGTTCAGTATATGATGGAGTAGACTTAGACGGAATTTGTGTATTATCAATTTCAGCTTACGACAATATGAAGCCGAGTGATGTTTCAAAACAGATGACGGAACTCCCTTGCCTTTGCGCCCTTGGCTCTTTGGGTCTTGCCAGACGAAGGGCCTTGCTGTAGGATCGCACATGACCAATAGGTATCAGGCGCCGTGGAGCGGGCTTGAGGCGTACAGCAAGTGATGCGGGAGTCAGAAGGCTGAGATTGGTATACTTTTCTTGTTGGTTTCCCGGTGGTCGTTTATGCCACTCTTTCCGCTTGCAGCTTTTTAGACGTTGTTCTCATCTGGAATCGAGATCCGGGAGCTGTCGGCTCGAAGAATATACTTCCAGACACCTTCCAAGTCGAAGAAGATGATGTGAGATGGTGGGCTTCCATACAGCCCTCAAACCGGGCCAACAAGCATAGTAGACAAGAACACAACACGAGAGCAGAGCACCTTGTATCACCTTCTTTACACTCAAAATTGACATAGACTCAAGACTGCTGGCGCACACACGAACGTCAAGTGCCTTCCTCTGGCAGGTGGAAGCGCCGAGGCTTAGCTAAGCGGGCGCTGACGTCTTTCTGCTTGCGGCCATGCGATTCCATTTGATCAGCAATCAGCCCTCAAGTCTGCCCGGTTTCGTGAACGGGCAAGGCAAAGTATACTGCTGATTCTCTTTCGCCGCTTCTTCTCTCCCTTCTCCTTTTCTTCTCCAACATGGAGTGAATAATACTCTCCTTTGTTCTGAAACGAAGCACGGATCCCCCCGCAACCCCGGCCGCTACCCTGGCATGAGCATGCTCCTCCGTGTCTAGTTTCAGGCTCCCAGTTGACTTCTCTCCTCATTTGAGATCTTGACTCCTTACAGAGTGTAAGAGTCACGAGGTTGGTCTGAAACTGCCTTCTGTACTGAGTTCACGGCCTCGTCTAATCGCTTATCAGTTCCAGCCTGCCCCGCCGCGTTTCCTCCCACTGTTACCCCTACGTTGTGTCGCACTCGTCCTATCCCTCCTTCCGACTCGAAGATGATGCGTCGCAACTCCGATATCGAGATCCAACTCCCGGATGTAGGGCCAACTCCCCTCTCTCCTGATTCCGCGACTGAGCCTGACGTGGAAATGACATCCGAGGAGCCGGCGCCGCCCTTGACCCTCCCGCCGCACATTGCGGCTCGCTTCTACCGCCGAAGCAGCAAGGTCCGCCGCTCCTCTGCGGCCTCTTCGCGACGCAGCTCCATTTCGTCGCTCCACTCGCATCACTCCAACGCATCGTCAAATGGCTCGCCGAGCACGGATCACATCGCCCAACACCTGCGGCGCACCTCTATCCTTGAAACCCGCAAAGCCCGACTAGCCGATCGTGCGCTGCATGCCGAGAAGGTGCGGCTGCGCGCCGCCCTGGCAAAGGCAGCGACGAGAAATTTGCACATCGAAGAGCGCGCTTTGGCAGCGCAACAAGCCCGGGAGCGACTACTGGCTGACATTGCGGCCAAGTGCGAGGATCAAGTCAAGCGGGCCAAGAAGAAGGCCGAGGACCAGCGGGAGAAACAGGCCGCGGAGCACGCGCGTCTTCGTCTTGAAATGGCAGAGAAATTTGCCGAGGCAGAGAAGCGGCGGGTACTTTACCAACAGACTCATCGGCGCCAGCGCACAAGCAGCCTGCCGGCTGCCGAGGAGAAGAAAATGGCCCGAGTGGCCACCAAATCTCTGACACGGGACGCGGCTGCGCGGAAGGTCCAGAGAGTCTGGAGGACGCATCATGCAAAGGCCGTGATGCAGGAATTCCACGCATTGAATTTGTCAGTCAGCCAACTCCGCAAAATGACCTTTGAGAAGGTGGGAGCCCTAGTCTCCAATAAGGCTGTGCTGGATACCATGACCAAGGTTCTCCGCCTGTGCGGATTGCAGGACATGGAAGGTGGGGCGATGGGTGAGCGAGGCGCAGTCCGCACCTTTCTCAGCAGCTATCTCATTGTTACTCATCCGGCTGAGGTTCTGAGCGGCGGCGTGACAGGCGACGGAGAACAGGAGCAGGACTTGATCGCCAAGGCGCGAGAGCTTCTCGTGGCGTTTGATCAAGTCACTGCGTTGCTTTCGTCTGGTTGTTGCTCACCAACCGTGATCACCGCGGATCTCCAAACTTTATGCGAGTCGCACAATGTGTTTTTCTCAGCGTTCCATGCATGGAAATCCCACGACTCGACCGTTTTGATTGAAATTATGCTTGCGCAGTTCGTCGAACTAGAGCTTATCTGGCAGACAGTCAAGGATGACCAAGCTGGTGGCGCGGCTGATGATTATCGCGAGGGCATTCGACAGAACCAGATTCTTCTTCTCGCCCGGCTCAAGCGACTTGCAGGCTCAGACAAAGCCATGCAAATGATCAGAGACTCCCTGAAGAAAGCCAAGCGGGAGAAGAAACGCTCTGCTTCGAAACAGGCCATTCCTCGTTCTACAGAGGTAGCGGCTGCTTCGTCAGCCGAGGTCCTGGCCGAAAGCGTCACGTCCCCCATCAGCGAGTCCTTTAACAATGTGGATGCCGCCGTTCTCCAAGAGCTGGATAAGCAGCGCGCGTCTCCCCACGAACGATTCACGAAGATTCTTACAGCGCTTCCCGAGAACCGGGTTTTGGTACACGAGCTTCTCCTGAACAAAGAATACAAGATAGAAGAGGCATCATACACGGATCCTAGACGACAGATTATGGAGCATATGTGCGAACAGATGAGACGAGATGTGGAATCCGGGCATGGCACGGGCTGGACTGTAGCCATGGCCACTGTGATTCAAGACCGCTTACTTCGCTCACTTCGACCCGGCAACTCCCTTTACGTTCTTATTAGTGAAGTTTTGGACCCCAAACTGGTTGAGAGTCAGTGCAAGGCGGGCTCATTCTCTTATGAAAACTTCTTCGACTTTATGAACAACATTCTGCCTCGTCTCTGCGCGCCATACCGAGACCCAGTCGTCAAAGCATTCGCTGAGGATACCTCTGGCGATGCCATCGACCGGCTGGCGAGATTGATGAGTATAATTGATCTGTTGTCCCTCGATCACACAAACTTTATGATCCAGGTAGCCGCGCCGCAGCTTATCCAGGAGGCACCAGGTTATGAGCAGCGGACTTTCGACAAGGGTGTGACGGATGGCACAATCACTCTTGGAAAGACCCGACGGTTCTGGCGCACCAACCGGAAAATTATCGTTGATGAAATGAGGAAGCGAGGCCCAGAGGACGTCAACGAGCCTCGGCCTCCTGCCTCGCGAGTGTATGCACATGGTCTTGCAGACTTGGTGCTGAGCAATGCTCCTGTATCCGAGGATTTGATCCCGGAAACGCTCGCGCTTGACCAGCAGCGGCTGGAACGGCTGCACGCGAAAGCGTTCCAGATCGTCGCGACTGCGTCCATTTTGCTGACCGCCAAGAACTTGCTGAAGCGGGATGCACGGTCTCAGTGGAAGCCAGAGGCCGATCGGATCCTGTCTCTGAACTTCAACGAGATTAGTGCGGAACGAGTGCATTCGATTCTGGAGTCGACGCATCCCATGCCGCCGACTGCAAGTGCCCAACTTGCAGCGACGGTCCGACGTGTGCTTGCACCCGTCGCTACCGCAAGTTCTTCCGCCGCATCACAGCCTGCCGTACAGGTTCATGCAGAATCATCTTCCGGAACCCAAGCCACCGAGGCTGCTGCAAACGGGCCTTCTGCCTCGAGTTTCTCGGACCCAGTGGCCAAGCTCATTCTCTCCCGCCTGCGGAGTCATGTCCTCTCTCGCCTGAGTGCGTCAAGCGCTTCTGAGCGAGTTCGAGCCACCACAACTGCCAGTCAGAGCCTCGCTGGGGCGGGTATGCCTGAATTTGTCAGTGAAGTCGGGAAGTTGGTCGAGGAGCTAGAGAAAGTGCGCGAAGTGGATTGGCTCTGCCACAGCAGTGTCTATGAGCGTCTATATGACGAAGGCGCTCCTTCGCAGTGAGAGGCGTCCCTTGGGACGTTCTAATCATATTATTATATCATGACTCTGGGTGGTAATGCCATTTTTGGAGGGGGGTTAATCGTGCCTTGTTCTCTTTTTCATCGTTTTTGGACTGCTCGCAATTGCATTTTGCTTGTTTTGCTTGGGAGTCTTACAAGATAGGCAGATTGGCAGGACTGGATTGGGATGGGACTGGGTGTGGGTGGATCGCTGGTAATTTGAAGGCATGACACGAGGTAGGAGTTTCGATCATGTACCGCAGTCGAATTCAGCTCAATTGCTTTTTCTTCTTCTACAACTACTCTCCACGCTTTCTGGATGAATCCAAGAAAAAAAAAAGATACGATAATGATATCACTAAGCATGTCCGCTATCTTATCACCAACCCTCCTGCATCCACCCCACGTCCTGAACCCAAACCACCCTCAACTCAAATTTCCCCCCCTCCACCACCACCACCTCCTCAAGGCCTGAGCAGGAGCGAATTCCTCCAGCCTCGCCCCAAAATCAACAAAATGGCCCAGCCAAGGCTCACCCTCCTCTCAGACCTCACGCCGCCCTCCCTCGAGCGAGCATGGCTCACAGCCCCCCACCCCACCCTCCCCATCGTCGCAACCTGCAGCTCCGACAAGACCGTGCGGATATACTCGCTCACAAACTTCAAACTCCTCTCCACAATCTCAGGCGGACATAAACGCAGCGTCCGCACCGCCGCATGGAAACCACACGTGCAAGGCGAAAGCGTGCTCGCGACGGGCTCCTTCGATGCCACAGTCGGCGTCTGGCGGCGCTGGGATAGCTATGGGCGGAGCGAAGGCGGCAGCGCTGCCAACGCGGACGCCGATGTCGACGGTGACAATGCCTCCGGCGCCGCAGCTGGCAATGACGAGGAGGACGAAGAATGGCGGTTCGCGGTGCTCTTGGATGGGCACGATAGCGAGGTCAAGTCTGTCTCGTGGTCGGCGTCGGGGATGTTGTTGGCGACTTGTGCGCGGGACAAGTCGATCTGGATCTGGGAGGACTTGGACGATGGAGATAACAACTTTGAGACGGTGGCGGTTATGCAGGAGCACGGGGGCGATGTGAAGTGTGTTGCTTGGCATCCCGCGGAAGAGTGTCTTGCGAGTGGTGGCTACGACGACACGATTCGGATTTGGCGCGAGGATTTGGACGATTGGGGCCAGGTTGCGTGTATCAAGGCGCACGGTGGCACGGTGTGGTTCTTGGACTGGGAGGGCGTGGATAACGTGCCTTCGACGTCTTCATACTCGTCAGATGAGAGTGCGAAGTTGGTGAACAAGTGGCGCGATCAGCGTGCGCTCTCCGGTCCTCGATTGATATCTTGCTCGGACGACCGCACTGTACGGATCTGGCGCCGATTGCCGAAGGACAACGTCGTTCCTGGTTTGAATTCGGCGGCGGCGACTGGGATCCCCAGTATCATCCGGCCCACTGGCACTGACGAGACGTGGGAGGAGGACGTGGTGCTGCCGCACGCACACGAGCTGGCTGTGTATGCTGTGGCGTGGAGTCGGCGAACTGGTCTTGTTGCATCGGTGGGCGCTGATGGGCGAATCGTGCTCTACGAGGAGCGACTTATCAATACGCCGGCGGCCGATGCTGATACCATGGAGACGGAGACTGCACAGAAGCCGTCGGTTTGGACAGAATGGTCAATTATCGCGGTGGTGGATGGCGCGCATGGTATCTACGAGATCAACCATGCTGCTTGGGCGCGGCGAGCAGACCGTGGGTCTACAGAAGGCCAGGAGGAAGAGGTTTTGGTGACGACTGCAGATGATGGTAGTGTGAAGGTGTGGACGCTGCAGCGATGAAGTATATACTTAGTTAATGGCATGATATGAGTTGATAAATGTCTGTGAAGGATTCCTTACAGTGTGGCCAGCGCAAGTAGAAATGCCGTGTTATATATGGATGAAAGCTGTCAATTAGCAAAAAGAGGTGTATCCCTACGATCAAATGTTCATGAAGATCTGAAATGACCTCGTGTTAAGGCGGGGCGAGCTAGCACTGCTACCACTCTGCCGCCATGAGTCGTTCGCCGAGCGGATATGAGCAGCTCCCCAGGGCCGGGGGGACCTGGAGAGCAACTTGATTAGGGTTACTCATCCTAAGGTTACACCTCAGGCTGGTCGACTTATTCTGTCTCATGCTGCCTCTCTATCATACTACCTGCTGTCTGATTCCGGTGTTCGTAGGCGCAAAGGCTAGGATATAGGTATAGCCCTGGGCTCTCATTTAGCATGGCCCTCTCACGTTGCCGCAGTAATCTGTTAACCACAATTTGAAGAAACGAAGAAGATCAATCCAGCGTACCTCATACATAACCTTAGCTATCCATGGCTTGTTGAACTGCCGGGCTTTCAATCATCACTCGAGCGTCGGTAAGATAAGTTACCTAAAATGATTTAACGAGGCCGAAACGGCTATTGCGATTACCATGCCTTTGCTTGAATCCCCCAGGGGCCTCTTACGACTAAAATGCCTGTTTGCTGGTGCTGTTCTTGTCTTAGCGTCTACAAATACGATCCATTTTTGGTACAAGCAGGTGGTTGTTCGATGCTTTGCTTCCCTTCCCGCCAGTCCTGGCTGCTCCATGTCCCTTAATGTTGTTCTGGTTAGATTGCTCGACATTGTCAGCATCCTGAGCTTATAATTCTAAGAATGAACCCTTGATAGCCAAAAGATCAAAGCCAGGTCTCGAGGGCTTCTTGTGTTTCTACCTAATACCAACCTTTGGTCTCAGAAGGCAGTTGCTCTTGAGACATCCTTTTGGTGTCATTGTCGAATGTAAGCTTCACCTCCAGTCACTTCTCGCCGAGACTATTTTGAATTTTTAGTTGTATGGATTTTATATAATTGCATCAAAGGGATTCCTGGCATCCCCTTTACGCGGACGTCACTACGCAAGGCCGAGAACCAATTGTGGAATATATTTAGTCTATGAGATGCTTGACTTCCCATCAACTCTGTACAGCTGTATGCACGCATCAACCCCAAAAGAAATAAGACGAAGGCCTCAAGACTGGAAAACGAGGAACAAGACCCAAACACGAAGAACCCGACCACCGCGCCTCCGAAAGATGCAAAGTTCAATATCATCACGATGATGACGCCGACGGTTGACGGTGGCCGCCGGCTCCTCCAGTCGGATGATGCGGCTCGTCCTCCTCTTCATCGCCAACGACATAATGCTCCCGATCGAGGCCAGGCGAATGCAACGCATCCAGCTCAGACTCGTCGAAATCGCCCGCCTCGACATCCGCAGCGGACCGCTTATTATGGAAGCGATCGAGGACGGATCCGCCCCGGAAATCCGGGTTCTGAACGCCGCGGTAGCCCTTGTGGGCACGGCGAGACCGCCAGATGAAGAAGCCCCAGATCGTGACGCCGATGATGACCACGACGAGGATGGCCTCGCCGGACTTGGTGTAGGCGTGGAGCTCGGTCTCTTTCAGCTTCTTGTGCTCCTGTTCCTCGGCGGCGGTGCTGTTGGGGTGGCCGCCGACGGAGGTCTGGGGGAGCTTTTCGCCGTCGATGCGGGAGTCGGCCGGGCGGCCGCCGATGCTGCCGATGTCGACGTTCATGAAGCGGTCGAGCATGTCGCGGGTTTGACGGGGCTGGTCGAAGGGGACCATGTGGCTGGAGTTGTAGAAGAGCACGTAGGTCAGGTTCCGGGCGTATTGGTAGATGCCGGCCGGCTCGCCCTCGAAAGTCCAGTCGTGGCGTGGGGCCCAGACGCCTGGGTCCGTCTCGAAACCCGTGGCGCCCTTCCACTTCATGTTGTGGATGAGGGTCTCTGTACCCAGATGGTTACAAATAAGATCCTGGTCACCACTGAACAGAAGTACGTTGATGTCCGATTCGAGCAGGGCAGGAAGCAGCTTCACGCCTGGGGTAGAGTGCGAGGCGAGGAAGGTCGAGCTGACAGCGGAATTGCACTCGGTCCAGCCAGCAGTTTTGGCAGGGTTGATGTTCAGAGCCCGTCTGACGTCCTGGCGACGGAGGTAGGGCGTGATCTTGGACAAGTCTGGAGGCCAGTTCATGCCGCACTCGGGGTATGTATCCTCCAGGCGGACATCATACATGTTGACGCATTTGCCATCTTTGGTGGTCAGTCTGGTCAACCCCTGCAAGACATCCTCACATTGGCGAATGCTGGTCATGTCCTTGCTATGCGGGTCATCTAGGGCGGCCAAACAGATCGAGTTCAGGGCCTCGATTTGGCGATAGGGCTCGGTGCCCTTCTCAATAAGCCCCATGCGATGCCCGAACTCGAAATACGAGGGTGACTGATCATACGGGGAGATCCAGCCGTTGCCAATCAGGAGTCCCTTCAAAGGCCACTTCATCCTTCCGTCTTTCTCGGCGACCCTGTTGCGCGCCTGGATAGCTGTAGCAATGTGCGGGATATGCATGCCAGCGTAGGATTCGCCAGCTAGGTAGAGCTGTAGCTTCGTTAGCACTGCAATTCTCCAATGACAGTTTGAGATAGCAGACGACCACTTACATCGTCTCTCTCATACTCCGGAAAGATCTCAAAGAATTTCTCCAAAAAGATTATAAAGTGAGCCGACATCTCGTCCAACTCATGAATATAGCTATCCGTGTTCACATAGCTGAAGCCCGTACCAACCGGCTGATCGACGAACAGCAAGTTGGCGAACTCGTCCCATGACCCCTTGTTGTATTCCAGAGTATGATCATCTTTGAGCCGATATGGGCCCACCTCCATCAACGCGCCATCCATCGAGCTACAGCCGGGACCACCATTTAGCCAGATAACGGTACGCTGCCGGTTCGCAATATGACGATTCTGGTAATGCCAGAAGAATAGGTTGCCATTGTTCTCGGGGTCCACCTCGATGTGTCTAGCCAGATTTCAAAAGTATTAGCCAGCGCTCCTATTCAAGGTCTTGAGCATTACCCCGTCGGTCGCATAAACTCACCCAGCGTGCATCTTCAATAACGGACCATCGGGAGCTCCAGGCAGCGAATGAACATAATAGTCGGCGGCGGAGCGGGCTGTTACCAGCACGGGGGCTAGCAACAGGGATAGCGACCATAAGAGCATGGCTCCAGCGAGGCCCTTCTTCGAGCGAAGAAGGAGACTGGGGTATATGATTGTTCTCCGGCGATGGGACCCAACAAAGAAATGCGACGAAATTCGTCAGTGTCGATCAGGTTGAGAGCCAGTCAGATACGACCGCCACGGACAGGCGCGGCTCAAACAACCATCGAAAGCCGACCAGAAGCAGGATGCGAGTCACACGACGAACAGCAGTGGGGGAGGGAAAGAATGGTTCGAAGCTCTCCGGAGGTAGAAATAAAAGAAAGGAGGGATCAGAAGGGTTGGTCGAAGGACCCTCCGAAAGTGCAGCGCGGTCAAAGAAGCTGAATCCCCATGACGGCACGAACTGCTGGCGTGGCCTCGACTGGGAACGGCGGGACGTACAGTAAGTGTATTACGTGTATCTAGCCCCCGTATCCACCTAAAGCGATGTATCTTACGGGTTTTACAGTTTCGAACGCCCGACAGGACAATACAATTGCCAAATGCCCCGTTGCCTAATTCGTACTTCTATAGGATGCGCCACCGAGCTCTGATTAGTAGGATAGTGAAGCTTGTCATTGGCAGAAGGATTGCAACTTTTTGCTATTGACATCTGTTTAGGGTCGGTACATCCGCCGTTTTCAAATGTCTCGATTTCCCCCCTTGTCGGGACAGTGGAGCTGTCCAAAGATTGGGAGTTTCTCGAATTATTTGATGTTCACCACAGTGACCACACACGCCAAGATAAGGTGAAACCCGCCCTGCGATGCATGGAACAACGATATTTTTAGTCGATCAGTAGTAGATAATCAAGATTACGATTTGAAACCGCGCGGCGTGTCAACCTTGACGAAATTATTTCCAGAGGTGGGCGTGGAGCCTGTTTAAGCTCAGAAAAGATCCCCGACGCCCTTGTCGGCATCCTTCTTGATCAGATCCACCATGCCCTGGAGAAACCACCTGGTAAGCCAACGAGCCACTCTGGACTTAAACGTCCTCAGTGGAAGCAAGATCACTTACATCAGGCATGATGGCCTCGCCTCGGGCATCTTTCACATAGCGGAACGGCATCTCGGTCCGTTCGTGCTCATTGATCAGAATCTCCGGGTAGTCCACATAGGAGATCTTCTCGAGGGGCACTGTGCCAGGGGAAAAATCAGTTAGCGAGTGTCTTCATCCACCGGTTGAATTCAAAGATACTGGGGATTACCTACCTCGTTCGTGCACCACCATGCGCGTCACTCGCACGGCGGTATCCGTCGTCATCTGCTTGGGCCCGAGACGACGACCAATGTAGCCCTTCTTTCGTAGTTCAGAGGTGCGATCTACCCAAGATTAGTATCTGGCCTCGCGCCGCTTTGAGCAACTCCATGACTAGGAGTATCCATAAATATCATGATTTACATACCCCGAGGCGGATCGTCACCTGTATCCCACCGACATCAAGTATACCCCGTTAGCCCAAATCCAATCAGGTCCCGCAACCCTCTGGCGGGGTGAAAATGCACCAAACAGGCACTTTAGGCAAAATGGGAAGGACGATTCGTACCGAGAATACCACCAAACAAAAACACTTCGAAGACATCGCCATCCTCCGGACTCAACTCCGTCGTGGCAGCGGGATCCAACAGGCACACTTTGTCCTTGCGGTCCGCGAAAATGTCCTCGACACTTCGCTGCTCCACCTCCAAGCCTTGGGTGGCAGCCAGCTCGGCGGGCATCTGCAGCTCAGCGGGCACCGAGCTGAGCAAGAAGCGCGCGCCGCTGGCATGGGACTCGCGGGCGATGGCAGCGTATTCCAAGGCGGACCATGGCCCCAGCTCGGGATCCAGGTGCTCGACCACAAAGGCCTTTGGGGTTTGAGTCTTCTGGTCGGTCATTATGATAGACTTGTAGTGTTCTATCGACCTCAAGGATTGTCGGGAGTGGGGTATGAAGAGGTCGTCGTCGAGTCGAAGAAGCGGAAGCGCAGCAGAGTTTGGCGGCACCCCGTGGATCGATCAACTGGAGAGAGTCACTGGGACTGCTGCATTACTGCCGAGCTGATTGCTACCCCTGACCCTATACACAACGCGCTTCATAAAGACTACATTTACAGCCATATTCTATGTGCTGATTATCTTAGAGGAGTGCGATACCACAGATTGACTGAACTCAATTTGCCTCTGTGCTCTCATTTGGTCAGTTGCCGTTGGGCCCCAAAAATGTGCGAATGCGGCGACTTTGTTGCGTTCGGTACTTGGCCCGCCTGACGAGAGGAAATCCAAATGCATGGAGCAATATTAGCGATCATCAAAGCAATAAGTTCTTCAAGCTTATACTGATCCACGTCAGAAATTCCGATCCTGACGCTGGAGGGATAGCTACATTGTTGCTGCCGCTGGTGTGCTCGTCATGGTCCTTGATGACGTATCAGGGAGATTGGGTACGTTTCGAGGATCGAAGAACACCATCGGAGAGAGAGATAAATAGAATCGTCTCCTGAACAAGAATATGAAACAGAGTCTAAAAGTATCTTTAAAAGGAAAAGATAAACTACGGTACAGAGAGTACGAAACAAGTCCCGGATATACTCAAGAGTCCTGGAAGTATCCGACCTTCCCAGAGTTTCTGCAGTGGAAATCCAAGCCCCGCGTTATCGATAGTCCCCCGACTCTGTTGGATTTCCGCAGCTCCAACGCAACTTCATCCACTCCCGAACTCTTGCATCTTCTCAACTTGCTCCATTCTTCACTCTTGATCATCGTCTCATCCTCCAACATCTACTCAGCCCTTCCTTCTGCGACCGATTCCACCTCCCGCTTTGTGGCACCTCCGCTCCCACAACACCACCATGAATCCCCACCAGCAGAACAAGGTCGATATCAACGTGAGCCCACACCTCTCCGCGACCCTCTGTCGCTCGCACTAACACCCTACCCCAGTCGATGAGTCCCGAGGAGCAGCGTCTGCTGCGCCTCTACGGCAAAATGCCCACCAAGAAAGACCTGCTTCAGAACAAGCTCAAGGTATGTCCAGTCGGGCAGCCCGCTCCAATCGTACCCAACCACCCACCTCACTTCTCCCATCGAACCCATTTGCACCGCCAAAACAACCTCATACCAGCACAACCCCCCGCTAACACCCTCTCTCTTCCCCCGCACAGGAGCGCAAATACTTCGACTCGGGCGACTACGCCCTCAGCAAAGCCGGCAAAGCCTCGGATGTCGGCGTCACCAGCATCGGCTCCCGCCACCCAGTCCCGGAGAACATCCCCCATCTCACCGCGACCTCTCCCGGTGCCCAGAACCCCGTTGGAACCGGCAATGGAAGCAGCACTGCTGGCATCGGTCAACAAATTCCCGGCAGCATCAGCGGACACCCAGGCTCGATCGGCTTTCAGAGCCGCTCGCCCGTGAAGGAGGGTAGCTTCCTGCAGCGTGGTTCAAGTCTCAGCGGGCCCTCGACGGGGCCGGAGGGCGATATGGCCGGTGGAAGCAATGAGGGTGTCCCCATCCGCCAGTGATTGGGGAGAGGATGGGTTGTCTGAGCTGATCGGGTGGAACCTGGTCGGCTTTGAGGCTTCATCATGTTCCTGATGGAGCATCTACATTGCATGGCTTGTTTGGTACCCGCGTTGCGTTTTTGTTGTGTCTTACTGTCCTTGATTGGTCTGGGAGGGATTGAGGAGTTTCTCGATCCGCAGTCTGCGATCTGAGATCTGCAATTTTCTAGTATGTTATGCTTTTTTCTCTGGTTCAAAAGCCTGGCGCTATGGTCATGTTAAGTCTTTTCTTTTGGGGGCGGGGTGCACTGCAGGACAGAGCAAGCGTTGTGACAGATGGAAAGGATGGAAAACCAATGAAAACTCACCTCAAAAACACACATGAGAAGGAAAGGGCATGAAAATACAGCGAGAGAGGGATGATCATCGGGCTTCGGGTATGTCGATGGACGGTGCCACCAAGGCTTTCAATTGCCAGCCGAAGCAAGCATACTTGGACGAGCATCCTTGCCCGACACCTGCAATTCCCTCAAGGGCTGGTAGCCAGACATCTATCGAATTTCCTTTGTTCCTTCCGGTACTCCTCGGCTTGTTTATACTTGAGTCTATGCGATCTTCATGTTTAACTTCATCTTACCTGTGTTATTGTTTCCTTCTATCTCGGATCGTTATTCCAGCCGATTTGCATACGTATTCCGCTGCATCTTTTCTTCCATCGAAGCTCAGTCATTTCTTCAGGTTGTTACTGTTTAACTTCTTACCAAATCGAAGAGCACTAAGTCTGAATGTGAAATTTTGTCTCCATTTTCTTTGATTTTGATGATTGTTCATAGTGGTATTCCGAAATCTATAGATTTCCATCCCTGGAAGCCCTAGCCCACATATCAACGGCCGCATGAAACACCAGATCGTGACCCGCAAGCCTAGACTCAAGAAGTAGAGTCTGGGACAGCACGGAAGTGTCCTTCGACCACGAGCGCCTAATCACAGACTACGTGTGTTATCCCAATTCCACCTTGAGCTAGGAAAATGAGAAATGAAAATAGGCCGGGAAGGAGGTATGTACAAGTGCAGTGAAGAAATGCCGGTTACTGTAGGTAGAAGGAGAGGTAGATAGAGCAAGTTCGTATTGGAGGGAACAAGACAAGAAGAGCCAGACAAGATCGCAGGCGACAGAGGGTATAAAGTGCCGAGCAAGTGGCGCGGAGAAGACATGACAAGAAGGTAAAACATAGGAAGGGAAATTTGCATGTGGTATCATGGGGAGTCATGAGAGGGTGGGTTTGAGGAATTGCAAGCATGGTGACGCGCCTGCAGGACAGGTGGTGCGAGGGAGGGGGAAGGATGGAGGAAGCTAGTAAGACAATCCTGGAGGAGGAATGGGACAAGGTTCCCCGGGTGGGATGATGCTGGGGAGGTGGAACGGCTCCAGGATTCGAGGCAAGGGTGGAAGACTTGTACATGCGCGCGAGGGGGATGGGCCCGTTGGCACTGGGAGACAGTTTCACCAGAGAATTGCTCCAGGTGTGCACGAGTGTAGAATCGGACTGGGGTTCAGGGGGGTCACTTTGCATGGGAGGTGCGAGGACAGAGTGCAAGGAGAGAATCTCTATTTAAAACGAGACCAGGCCACCACATGGCAGTGGTTTCGATGACCCCGCTGATCTGGTTCTCTGGGAAGATAGGCCGGTCAGGTGATGACTCGACTGGAATGCCTCCCCTGTGATAATGGTGTCTGTGGCTGGCGCAGACCAAACGAGATGATTCAGAGACGAAGCTTGCGGCCTGGTCCTCCAAATGTAAAGATGGGCCCCCAGGCAGGGAAGAAAGGGGTAATGAAATGGCGATCAGTATGTATGGAGGTCTCCAATCAAAAGGCCAAACGAAAGACTTCAAACACACCCCCGATCGGGATCCATATGAACAATCCTTTCAATCGGTTTTCCAGTGCCCCGCAAGACCACTGTCCAGATCGTCATGCTCGCCCAGCCAGAGCTCAACTGCGTAGAGACCCATAGTACAGGCGAGGTTGATCCACCTCCACAGATTGCCCCCGCCGCCTCCTTGGCTGCTCCACCACTCACCACTTCCACCCATCGCTTGTGACGCAGATGCGAAATGTTGCATCAAGAGACTGGTGTAGACAGCGATGAGAATAGATGGGGAGAAATAGCTCAGGAAGCCCAGAACCTGGCCAGCTCCATCGGTATCATCCAGAGAGGCCTCCTGTGAAAGTGCGCGAGCTCCAGATTCTCGGACAGCGGGGATAATGCGTGTCGACGCGTACAACACGAGCAAACGGTAGGCCAGAGAAATCAGGACCGAGGGTGTAACGGCACTGAAGACGGCGGTGATTACGTTGAACGCGGCGTGGATGATCGAAGGCAGCAGAGACAGCGCATGCATGAGAGTGGTGTAGGATGCCATGATAATTGGAGGAAGCGGGGGAAAGTCGCCCGCCTGGGCAGGCGAGGGAACCTGCTCGACCGGATACGAGGGCTGGTAGTCCGTAAAGATCTGGTAGATGCAGAGGACGATGTAGGCGAAGAGCAGAGAGCTCTCCACGGGGTTTCCGCGTCCACTGCCGATACCCCACGCACATAAGATAACCGCACAGGTGATAGACACACCAATCAGGGCCGCATCGACGTTGGAGATTTCGGGGAACTGGAGAACGCGCCAGAGGAAGTATACGGAGCTGGAGATGACGGTCGCGGAGAGAACCAGAAGTCCAATCTTCCAGAAAGTTAGCGATCGCACCACAAGGGGATCGGTTCACCTCGCGGTGAAAGCGGGAGACATACCATCCAACTGTCACTTCGCCCACCTCGATTGACCAGCCAGCGAGTGATTTGGCCAGCGGCCTGAATGACCAACAAACTGCAGAAACCTTCCGCGAGCTGGAACACGGGGGTGGACCAGCGCAGGAGGCGATCCCAGTTGCCCAGGGTCGCCATCTCCACCAAACCATCCCGGCCAAAGAGCCACTCCTGGAGTGAACTATCCGCCGCCCTTCTCCCAGTGAATGTGCGCTCGAGCCATCCGGCACTACTGTCCGTATCGACTGAGAAGCGATTCAAAGACCAAATCAAAAGAATCGGGATTAAAATCCATTGCGTGGAGCTGACCACCACGACCAAAGATGACCGGAACCACGAGCGCTCCGGGGTGGAGAGCTTCAACAGCGAGAACAGGAAGTAGAACGTGGCAAGTGATAGCGAGAAGGCGAGACCACACACTTTGCCGCCCACATCGAAGGCCAGTGGGATCGAGGAGACGACCGCGGTGAGGAAGACGGCAGACGAGAATACGCGGAAGAGCCACATCGGAAGTGGTAGTCGCGCGGCGCGCGCGACGGAGGGGAGATCGAGGTGGAGGGAGATGCGGTTGAGGAGGATAAAGGCAGAAGGTTGAAAGAGGGAAGGAGGGGAGGCACACGACTGTTTTTCTTTTTTTCTCTCTCTCTCTTCTTGAGCTTATCGCCCTTTTTTCACGTGGGCCCGCTAAATTGGGGACCAGCTAACTGCCTGGAGAAAGGAAATTTGGGCTTGGCTTTTGGGTGGTATTTCTGGCGAGTCACACCGACAAGGAGTGGTTGCTTTGTTGCAGGGCGGTGGAAAGGTCGATCGATGGGAATTTCTCTCGTCCAAGTTGGGCGGTCGATACTTTACAACTCACTCTGCAGCAAATTATAGTTCGCTTTGCATGAGTGACGAGAGACCATGCTCTTCTTTTAGCTTCTCAGCATACGATTCCCAACTCGCAAGTTTTGTGGATCTCAGTAATCAGGCGAAGGGCAACCCACAAGGGGCAACTGTGGCGGTCAAAGCACCGTACAATGGTGATGGGCTTTCTAGTCCGGGGAGTCGGGACCGGGGCTTGACGAGATTCCTAAGTGCTTACAGTGGGGATATATGGGATTTCCAACCGTGAGTCCGCAAGCAACCAAGACGTGAACAAGGTCAAAATACCGATCACTGTTCTGATCAGAAGGCGAGATGGATCATGGGGGAGCGATGGCGTCAGGTCGATAACGCCATCATGGAGGGGCGTGTCATGTCCAAGCACCCAGTTCTTGAAACTCGAATGGATCGAGCGTAGTTCTTGATGTAACTGTATCTTGATACTAGAAGCCTAGCCAGGGCTTAAACATCTCCATCCGCGCACTTTGACCTTGAGTCTTAACATCCACACGAGTCCCCCAGCAATCATAACAACAAACGAAAGACAAGCTACTAATGCACAGCCAGTCACGAGCTTCCGTTGAGTGGCCACGTTCCCCAAGACGGTTAAGCTTGGCAGCGGAGAGCTTCATCAGGTGACTGGGCCAGGCCCTGGCCGCCAGCCCTACTTTCCCGATATGGCGTACAGCGCCGATAAGAGCGGGCAGCAGGTGAGAGCAGAGCAAATCGTCACAGCTCGGCAGCGGGTGCTGTTTCCTCTGATACCACCTACTCTTGAATGCTACGTCTGCGCCAATTGTTCAAAATGGCCGAAGAAACAGCGACTAAGAAGCTCAAGACCTCCTCGCCCTTGATTGGCACCCACAAGTACATCCCCCCACCCTCCAATCCAGAAGGAGAATATCTAAACAAGTCCCTTGTCTAACCTGGTACTCTAGCGGCCACTTCCACGCCGATGAGGCTTTGGCTGTCTACCTCCTGCGTCTCCTGCCCACCTATGCCTCTTCCCCCCTCCTTCGGACCCGCGACCCGGCCCAGCTGGAGACATGCCACACCGTGGTGGACGTGGGCGGCGTGTACGACGCCGCCATCAACCGCTATGATCACCATCAGCGAACCTTCAACACCGCCTTCCCCAAGCACAACACCAAGCTTTCCTCCGCCGGTCTAGTTTACATGCACTTCGGTCGCGCCATCATCGCCCAGCACATGTCTCTACCGGAGGACCACGCCGATGTCGACCTGCTATACAAGAAACTGTACACCGATTTCATCGAGGCCATTGATGCCAACGACAACGGAATCTCAGTCTATGACGCCGCTGCCGTAGCTGGCGCCAAGTTGGAAAAACGTTTCAAGGACTACGGTGTCACCCTTGCCTCCATTGTCAACGACATGAACAACCCAGACCCCACCAGCCCTCCCGGCGAGCCTCAGGATGAGGACAGCCTCTTCGGCCGTGCCAGCACACTCATTGGCAATGTGTTCGTGCGCAAGCTCCATCACGCCTCTACCTCCTGGCTCCCTGCCCGCACCATCGTGGGCAACGCCTACACCTCCCGCACCGAGACCCACCCCTCCGGCCGCATCATGGTGCTGCCCCAAGGCGGCGTGCCCTGGAAGGAGCACCTGTACAACTTTGAGCGCGAGGCCTCGGCCACCCCGGAATCCCAGGTCTACTACGTTCTGTACCCGGAGAGCTCGGCCGAGGACTCCAAGTGGCGCGTGCAGTGCGTGTCTGTCTCGGAGAGCAGCTTCGAGTCCCGCAAGCCGCTTCCCGAGTCGTGGCGCGGCGTCCGTGATCAGGATTTGGATGGCGTGTTGGCCGCGGAGGCTGAGAAGAACGGTCAGCCTAAGCTCCCTGAAGGTGCGATCTTTGTGCACGCTAGTGGCTTTATTGGTGGCCACAAGACTAAGGAGGGCGCTATGGCCATGGCCGTGCGTAGTCTGGAGTAAAGCTTCAACGCATTGGGTGGAGAGTTGGTATGGAGCATCAAAAGTTATGCCGGGTTATGGGATGTAAACAGTTTTATTCATACATGATGACGACTTTGAAATGAAAAGCTTCAAGCCCAGTGTCATGCTGGGATCATAATGACTGGCTCTGGTTTCCACCTCGTCCTGATGCCCACGCATGGAAGTTCTCGAGACAGTGTAAGTAGAACCTCTTCTTGCAAACCTACATAGCAGGACGAAAGACGAGTCATGTAGCGCGGGAGATTGCCTTTGCTCCAATCAATTCGATGGCAGTGTCCCAGGCCTTCTGTCTGATCGCTTCATCTTCAGCACCGATGCTGTATCGATGCGATGATTGTTCAAATAGCTCGTTGAAGGCATGGTGTCAGCTTCCCTGATGTATCAGCGGTCATAGAGAGCCGCTTTATTCGCGGAGAGGGGGCATGCAGGAAGTGTCCGGGCGTTACCTATTCCCGCAATCAGTTTCTGACCTTTCGGTCGTCGTGACATCTGGTTGATTCAAAGACCCTGACGTGGAAGTATTCAATTCTCCGCATGTGCCACTTTCGACCGGAGAGGAATCCCGGTGGGATGGAATGATAATAGACACCGGGATAGACCTCAGTGACGAACATTGAGCGAGCTGATATCTTCAATGCTACCAGTCCCATCTCCAGGCCTTGGGCCCTCTTTCACACCGAGTCGAGCATCTAAGGCTTCCTCGCTTTCACCCATTGCCCGTTGGATGAGCTTGGCCTTCACGGCGGCCCCTTTCAGGCGCTCGTCCGCATCATTCACGGCTTCCTCCGTGTTGGTCATATCCAACGAGGCCGGGTCAACAAGCTCCAGCAAGATAGATAGATTCTTGGTCACTCGCGCACTATGCGCCGGGAGCATAGACATATTTTTGCAGATTGACGGATCAAGAGCGACAGCATCGGCACTCGTCACCGACAGGTTCAATGGCTGATCGAATGCTTCCGATGGACTGGAATCGGCGAGTCGCTGAGTCCAAACTAGCGCCTTGCCATACAATCGGCCCATCTCCACAAACTTCTCAAAGCCCTTCTCGACGGCGAAGACGCTGCCCTCGGTGTAACCCGCCTCGGCACCATCGGCAACACCCAGGTTGTAGCCTTCATTATAAAATTGCTCCTCAATATCGAGAAGACTATCTAGAAGGTTGGACTCCATCGGGAAGAGAAGCGACACGAGAATGCAAGGGGGTGAGGGGGGTGTGAGTCACGGTTTGGGGTAGAAACAAAGCGAGCTCTCATAAATTTCGATATGCGGGGCGGCGCCGGGCATGTCACGAGATGCCCACTTTTATCGAATTTCCCGCCGACCCCTCCATCCACGCTCTTTCAAGCTGTCCAAACCGCAATGACTTCAGACCCGATCTTGCCCAAGGAGGGCGAGCGCAACATCCTGATTACCAGCGCTCTGCCATACGTGAACAATGTCCCCCATTTGGGCAATGTCGTCGGCTCTGTGTTGAGTGCGGATGTATTCTCGAGGTATGACTCAAAAATGCACCTATCCCCCCCCCGCCATGATAAACACGACAACCAAGACTCACGAGTGGATAATAGATACCACAAGGCCTGCGGCCGACCTACCCTTTACATTTGCGGAACCGACGAATACGGTACGGCAACAGAGACCAAGGCGCTGGAGGAGAAGGTGACGCCGGAGGAGCTTTGCGCAAAGTATAACAAGATCCACCAGGAGGTGTACAAGTGGTTCAATATCGGATTCGATCACTTCGGCCGCACACCAACTCAGCGCCACACCGAGATCTCGCAGGCCATCTTCAAGCGCTTGCATGAAAATGGATTCCTTGCCGAGCGGACCGCCGAGCAACCCTTCTGCGAGGCGCACGGCTCTTTCCTGGCTGATCGTTACGTCGAGGGCGAATGTCCCCGGTGCCACTACGACGATGCGCGTGGAGACCAGTGCGACAAGTGCGGTCACCTCCTCGACCCCTTCGACCTCATCAAGCCCCGCTGCAAGCTCGACGGTGCCACCCCGGTCCGCCGGGAGACGAAACACATTCACCTGCTCTTGGACAAGCTCCAGGCGGAGGTTGAGACGTGGTCCTCTGAAGCCATTAGCAAGGGTGACTGGCCCAAGAACTCTAGGGTTATCACCGAGTCCTGGTTGAAGGAGGGTCTGAAGGACCGTGGTATAACTCGTGATCTCAAATGGGGTGTTCCTGTTCCTCTGGAAGGCTTTGACAAGAAGGTGCTCTACGTTTGGTTTGAGGCGTGCATCGGCTATCCCTCTATCACTGCCAATTATACCGAGCACTGGGAGAAGTGGTGGCGCAACCCAGAGAATGTCCAGCTATACCAGTTCCTGGGCAAGGACAACGTTCCCTTCCACAGTGTCATCTTCCCCGCTACCCAGATCGGTACCCGGGATAAGTGGACCATGCTTCACCACCTCAGCGCCACGGAGTATCTGAACTACGAGAGCGGCAAGTTCAGCAAGTCTCGCGGTATTGGTGTCTTCGGAACGAACGCAAAGGAGACCGGCGTAGGCCCCGATGTGTGGCGGTACTATCTGCTGAAGAACCGCCCCGAGACTGGTGACACGCAGTTCGAATGGCGTCCCTTCGTAGACGCCAACAACAGCGAGCTGCTTGCCAAGCTGGGTAACCTCGTCAACCGCGTCATCAAGCTCGTGAACGCTTCCTTCGGCGGCGTCATTCCCGAGTTCACCGTCTCCGAGAGCTTCAAGCCCTTCGAGGAGGAGGTCACCAGTCTCCTGAAGCAGTATATTGAGGAGATGGAGAGCGTCCACCTGCGCGCTGGTGTTAACACCGCCATGCGCCTCGCCGAGGCTGGTAACGGCCTGATCCAGGCCAACCGCCTGGACAACGCACTGATTGCCAACGAGCCCGAGCGCGCCGCCGCCGTCGTCGGCACCGTCCTGAACCTGATCCACCTGCTGGCCAGTGTATTCGCGCCCTACATGCCGGGTACTTCCGAGTCCATCCTGGAGCAGCTGAACGCCCCCTTCCTCACTATTCCCTCCCTGGAGGCTCTCAAGGACGGCTGGAAGCCCGACAGCCTGAAGGCCGGCCACAAGATCGGCAAGGCGGCGTACCTGTTTTCGCGCATCGACCCCAAGAAGGCCGATGAGTGGCGCGAGGCCTTTGGCGGCTCCCAGGCTGAGCGCGCCAAGAAAGCCGAGGAGGCTGCTAAGCTGGCTGCGAAGAAGGCAGCAGCCAAGGCTAAGAAGAAGGAGAAGAAGGAGAAGGGCAAGACCCCCGGTGGCGTCGAGGCTACGGCCAAGGGTGGTGCCGAAAAGCCCAGCGTGACGACCGATGGACCTCACGACGAGGCTGTTGAGAAGATCGCCGATGGTGTTGCCCAGGTTACCCTTCCCACCTCGTGAAGGATTGGAAATGTGGAGGACTCGAGCCATTGGGTCATGATTGCAATGAGTATGAGCGACGTGGTTTTCGGACTGATATCGATATACTGGACGTTGGATGTTGGGGTTTTGGCATTTTCTTCCTTTTCTTTGTTTATCATACACGTGAATTCCATGAGAATAGGTGTTTTTGGAAGAAGAGTTGGAGTTGCATTTTGCATTTGACACTTGGCTGATTTGATTGATGGCTTGATCTATCTAATCTACCTAGTAACCACGAGTAGGGACGAGGGGCTTTCTTCATTCTGTTTTCAATTTTGTAGAACTCACATCCTGCACTCCATCCGAGACAGACCCCTCGTAGGCTTGTTTCTTTGTCTTGTCCGAACGGGCTCGGCTCTTTTCTTTGATAGATCTCGACGCTCGTGCCGTGGATACTCGAGCCAAGTCCCAGAAATACAATAAAAATGATGATTGCACAGGGTCAAAGTAAGTCCCATTGCAAAATCTGGGTTGAAAAAGTAAAATATGAAAGCACACGCGCCGATATGGTAAAAAAAAGTGTTTCATTACATGCTCGTTGCGCCAATCGCGCCGCGATGCTCGCTGGGCATGATCACAGCCCAGTCGTCCAACCCCCTCCTCTCGATCCTTTGTTTACCCTGATCACCGCTTGCGGGTACCAGGCCGAGGCTTGCACTCATCAGGTCCCACCGGGTGTAGCATAACCTTGTTCGGAGTCTGCTGGGTATTGGCCGAGTAGCCCTTGCTCCAATCATAGCTGACAGCGTAGGCGAAGATATTTCCGTTGCGGTTGAAGGCAGTGCTGGAGATAGGCCCACCGACGGCCGGGTAGCCCTTCAGGCGGTGCTTAGCATCCTTATCCCAGAAGTGGAAAGTGCCGTCGCTGCCCGCGGTGCTGAACGTGCCGTGGACGGGGTGGAAGCAGATCGAGTTGACGGAGTAGATGTTGCAGACGTCGCGGTTGGCTGGGGGCGTTTCGCGGTGGCACTTGAAGGAGAAGTTGGAGGCGGAGTCCTTGTCCTCGACGTACTGGATGGCGCAGCGGCCTTCGATACTGCCGACGGCGAAGCCCGAGGCGTCGGCAAAGCAGCTGACTACCCGCGTTTGCCACTTGAGAGGGGATTGCATGGTCTTGTAGAATTTGGTCGGGGTGTCGAGGTTGACGACGTTGATGTAGCGGTCTGCAGTTCCGATGACGAGGAGCTTGTTCTTGACGTCCATTGTGTACACGCGCTCTTGGCACTCGATCGACGCGATTGGGGTCTGTTGTCGCAGGTCCCAGTACTTGACGGTCTTGTCCCACGAGCCTGTGATGAGGAGGGGAGAGCCGCCGACGGAGGGATTGGGGATCATATGGCAGCTGCGGATGGGGGCATCGTGGGCAGCAACTTGAGTGGCAGTGGTCGCACCGGCTCCGAGATCCAGAAGGCGAGCAGCTTTGTCGGCACCGGCACCGACGACCTTGGTTCCGTCCTGGGGAAATGAAAAAGAGTCACGGGTTAGTTTCGGGCATGAACACCGCTTGCGGAACTTGCGGAACTCGAAGAATGGATATGAAGCTTACCGGAGACCAGCAACAGCTTAGGACAGGAGCTTCATGTTCGAAAAGTGCCTTTCCTTCGCTCTGGCCCTGCTCGTTGATCTCGTAAATGCGGACCTTCTTGTCCCACGATGCGACAGCTAAATGCTCGCTGGCAGGAGAGAAACGAAGGTCGGAGATGCTGTCCTCTGGGGGCTGGTTGAGCGCAACATCCTTGGAGATGTCGCCCGTAGTGTTGGTCTGGCCTGCCGATGTAGTGGTCGTGGCAGCGCCAACGCTACCGAAGAGGGACATCGGAAAGGGCGCGCCAGAGAGCTGTGCGGAATGATACTGTCGTGAACAGAGATGGGGGTGCTGGTAAAGAGAATGTGGATGGCCAGTTCAGAGTGCACTCAAAAATATGCAGGCTTGATACTGAGAATTAGAAAGGAAGGCGTCGAGGAGGGCGGGTTGGAGAGAATTGAAAAATATAGCAGCTCGTGATGCTTTTGCCTTGTGAGGCGTTTTGGATGCGCGACAGCCTTCCGTTGACGGGCAGAATGTACCCCTCACCGCCTTCTCCATCAGGCTTGATGGAGTATATCTCGAGCGACTGACTATGAAAGAGCAATAAGCTGTGAATGAACTCAATCAGTTATTTGGAACTCTCAGCTTCTACAGTAGGATTGGTAGGAGGCTATGTAGTTGGAGACATAAGACCTCATTGCGGCTGAGTTTGGTGCCGATCGATCAAATGTATAGCCCAGTCGGAAATGAGGTTGGAGTGGCGACAGCATGCATCTATCCGCGCTCGATTCCTTAGAGGATTTCCCTTACCAATGAACCACATACACACGAGGAGCTTGTTCTTTTTCGAATCAACCACCAAATTAATGAAAACAAAACGAGCGAGATACCCATATATTGCGGAATCGACAATTCTCTGCACAAATCACGGGTTGAAACCACAGCATACTGAATAGATTGAACTGGCAAAGGAGCATCCATAACTGGAAAAAAAAGAGAAAAAGAACGGAAAGAACAAGTTGAGACAAGAGTAGCAAATCAAGACTTAACATAAACCTGAGCTGTAAATTTTCCAAGGGCAAAGGAAGTTTAGAAATCACCAAAGACAGGCCTTCCATATCGAGTCATCGGTCTGAGGGTCGGCAGTGGCACCTTGGGGTCATCCGATGCCACAATGAACTGGATCCCTGGAGGCGCCTCCTCAGCTCCTTGAGGAAGACTCATCTCCAATCCAGGTGTATCCTTCGGATTGACTCTCTTCAAATTCAGATCGGTTTTGGAAGTAGCAAATTGCAATAAGTCATCACCATCTGGCGCAGAACCAACATACAAGCGATGGCGCAACCAAGGACCGTCCAGCCGGAAATTTCCATTGACCTTGTTTGCACGGCCAGGATTCACAACTGCCCATGCTCGAGTCCACGGTGTCATCCGCAATCTCTCCCTGGTTGGGTCATCCTGCTTGGTTACGAGAGTGGCCTCGATCTCAACCAGTGGAAACACACAGCTGTTGTTCGTTGTGAGCGGACTAGGGGGACCGACTCGGACGTACCCTGCCACCATGAGAGGTGAATGGCTGGCATCAGCACCCATGATCGCTGATAGGTCGCTGTCGAAAATGCTCATCTCAGTTGCCCCAGTGTCGTGTAGGAATTCGAACTCTGCGTAGTGATTGAACCCGGGGAATCGAACGTGGAAGTTATACTAACGAGAAAAATCAGAGCCTTAGCGAAAGTCATCTGATGCACCCAGAGAGAATGACATACAAATTTCAGATAGTCAATTTCGGGATCAGGGCTGACAGTTACCCGATCATATCGACTCGATCCGCGGGCAGCTCCAACCTAACGACAAATAAAGATCAGTCCAGCACAATTGAAATAGTGTCAACGGTTACGTACTCCTTCCACCCAAAAAGCCTTGTGGCCAGAATGAGCTTTGTTGATAGCTTCAAACTCGTCCCAATCGAATGGACGAGGCTCGCAGAGCTGTTTGCCATTAGACCAGTAGGTGACAAGACCTTTGATCCACTCAAGTTTGCCCGTCCGGTAGGCATTCATAATGGCTTCGACATTTTTCTTCTCCTCAAGTGGATCGTTCTGCTTCTTTTCAATGGCCTTGAAAATGAACTTGAGTGTATCCAGACGCTCGTACGTGGCTCTGGTAAGACCCTTAGGCTCGCCTTGTGCCCATTTCCTATGGTGCCAAAGAGTTAGCATGTTGGGTAATAGAGTAGGAAACGGTGCGAGACTCCATGGCAAGTTCTTGAGTACGGACTAGAGAAGAATACTTACTCAACAACTTCTTTCATCTCCTGAAACTCCTTCTTCTTTTCCTGGAAGAAGTGAGGGTTGATGTTGTCCTGGATTCTGTCATCGCATCTCTTGATCTGAGCATCGTAATCACTGCACCAGCGTAATTAGTATTCATCAAATTCATCTAGAAAGCTTTCAAAAAGACTTACTTGGGATCAAGGTCAGGCTCATTCGAGTTCCAACCAGCCGGGAATTTCTTGGGGTCGACCAAAGGTTGTGACCCGCGGTGCCGCCATCTTGGTTGCTTCGGACCTCTGGTTAGTGCAACGGGTTTATGCTTGTCCACGTATGAGACTTTGAGATCCAAATCTTCAATCTTAATCTCTTTCCGCACAGTAGGATCAGTAAGAGGTCCTGTCGAATGGTCGGGCTGTGCTTGTCCGGCTTTCTTCCTCTTCGCCCCCGGCTGGGATGGGCCAGACAATTGAGACACATTGAGCTTGTCTTTGAGGCTGACAATGGGACCCCCAGGGACTGGGTTGTATCCGACAGTGGGATATGGAGTGTAGGTTATTGCCTTCGCTTTCAACTCCTCTCCAAGCTTAGGTTGCTCCGCTTCCTCGCCACTTGCCTCAGACCCTTCCAACTTTTGCTTCTTGGGCGTCGGCTTCCGCGCCATGAGCTCCTCAAAAGTTGGAATCTTTCGCTTTGCGCGAGTAGATTTGCGTGGTTTGCCCATTTTGACAGAAATGAAGAAGTGGGCAGCCTTGTGAGACTTAGAAAGTGCACGATTCGACGTCCTGGATTGGCTCCTGAGTCGAATTGAGCGCAGAAAAAGATTGGAAGAGAAGAAGGAACGGAACACATATTCTGAGAGGGATGACAAGCACTTATGCAAAAACACAGACAAAGGAGGGCAAAAATGGGTTGGAGGGTTGGAAACTTCGAGCGTCGTGGCGGATCAAGGCCAGACAAAGAAAGTCCTCGACCTGCCGGGATCGAGCAACTCCTCAGAGATAGCCGTATGCAGTCTTCAATCAATTTGAAAGAGAAAAACACTTCTAAAGGCCAGGCTTCTTCGGGGTGATCTTTGTTCTAAATCGTGCCATGATCAACATCCGTTCTGTCGATGCGCATTCTCGGTTCTTGGCTCCACTACGTGAAAGGAAAGGACCATTACCCCCGACGGAGAGAAGATCACCGAAACCAGTTTCCCTCACGTCCTGAGCCAATTGAGACCTTATTATACCCGGAGTTAGATATTTGTAATATTTGTCGAACGTCAAGCGTGCCCTTTATGGATATGTTCTAAATCTCATCTAGGATCAAAAACTCTGGGTGGCAAGTGAGACTTTCTTTAACCATTCTAATCTGCATGTTTCAATCTTGGAGACTTGCGTGATCACTTTCCCTGGTGGAGAAGGACTTTAGGGTATAAGGGGACCCACTCTTACAGCTGGCTTTGTTCTGCAGTGGCTTTGTCCAGGCCCAAGGCTAGGCCTAGCATTTCAGGACAAAGCAGCCATGAGACTCAAGATGCCGGGCCATTGGTGCGGCACTAGACAGATTGAGTATCTTACCTCGAGTCTTCAACATCCTAAATGTCTTCTAGACTTTTCTGCCGTGCAACATGTTTAATAAAGGCGAAGACTGACAAGACTCTTTGAACGCGACAGTATTTGCATTCTAAAGGATCCAACTTGAAGCGAACAAGGCTCCAAGGATCAAACAGACCGTATCATTGGGTAATCTCCTGTGATGAATGTTGCCCCAGCGTGGAAAATCAGGGAAAGCGACAGGGAATGAGGGACATTTTTGATTTCACGGTGTATAAGGAAATTGTAGCTGTCAGACCCGTGTTGACTACCCGAACAGCAACGGTGACTGCATGCCCGTCTACTGTCACTAAATGTCCTGCATCGATTACGAGCACCTTGGTTACTACTGAGATCCTGGGTGCATCGATGATTATTTTTAGGATAATATTATTCGCACGACAAAAGAATTACTATTTTTACCATCGAGACAACATCTAACTTGACCTCTCTCCCGGCTTTGGCTACCAGCAGTGCTTCTGAATCAATTACTGGATCCAAGGGGGGAAGTAATGGTAGGTAACGGCGTCGCAGGCATCCTGGTTGGAGCATCGAGGCCGACTAGTACTTTCCAGCGTGCATCCTCTCCTTCGGTCGCGGTCATCGCATCAGGTCAGCGTTCCAGCTTGACTGACTCGTCTCCTTCGCAGAAAACTGGTGCTGCAGGCGGAACTGCTGCACCTTCGGGCCCGGCATTTGGCGCTGGATTCTCACGATTGAAGATGATTCCGGCCGAGGAAATGCTGGTGCTAGTGGCTGCTTCTATCATTTTCCTTAGAAGAGAATTGACTTTGATGTCCTTCTGCTAATATTCCAAGGAGTCAGTCCGATCTCCCATTTCGAAGGAAAGGTCCATTCTATTCAAATAGACTTTGAGGCAGAGAGTCTACAGCCTGGGGGTTACTAAGTTGATCCCCCTTCTGCCTGAAAGTGCCTGCATGCATATCAATGCCAATAGCGATCAGACAGAATAAATTCCAAAGTCCTCACTTTGAAGAAGGGCAAGAAATAGTGTTTCATTTCCCGTGGTCCTGACATTGCAAGTCAATTTAAATTCGGGTGGTAATCTTGACCAAGCTCTAAGTCTTCTTCTCCAATGCCTGGCTCACAACGCTTTTCAATTCAGCAATTGCAGCTTTAACCGTATCCATCGCCGCAGTCTCCTCTTCCAGAAAACTTGTCGCTTCAAACAAATGCGGCTGTCCCTCAGCCATAAAGAATCTGGCCTTCTCACCCAGTTTTTCTGCAGCAGAGACACACACATCCTTGTCAACATCCACATCAGCATCACCCTGGATGAAAATGGTTGTAGGCCAGGCCTTCCATTTTTCACCCCTTTCCAATGCCCAGTCAAAGCCGGGATCAACATCACCCACTATGGCCCCGAACGCATTCTCGTAAAGAAAGTAGTCATATAGGGTGTCACGCTTCTCAATTTCTTTCTCTGTCGCAGATATCTCAATAGGCCGCTGTGGGTGAACAAAACCCGGAAATTTGGCAGAGGATGATGCCTGCAGCATCGCGGGGAAGAATGTCGCAGGATGATATTTCGGTGCAGATCCAACAGTGACTGGTGCATCAAAGAAGTGTTCTACTTCACTTTTTGGAATCGGACTTGGTGTGAGCTGAACAGATGAATTGAAGAAGGGGTGGTGAAATGTGGAGATTCCGGTGATGGAGAGCAATGCCAGTGGCGGAGGTTGAAGATGATGAGCTGCCAAGGTCGCCATGAAGAATCCTATAATCATATTGTTAGAGACTAGGGAGTTTGAATTGTTGAATTCATTATAAGTATATACGTACCGGCGCTTGCACCACCAGCGATGACTGGTCTACCTTCAGCATTGTTGAACTTTCTGGCATATTGATAGGCAGCCGTGACGTCCTCGAGCAATTCTTTGCCCCCGATAGGAGGAACAAGTCGATAGCTTGCACTGATCAACGTCCACTTTTGATCGAGACAAGTCTAGGATTTTGAGGGGGCCCGTCAGTAAGGACAGTACATCACACCTATACTGCATCCAAGCCGAGAAGGTTCTCTCACCTGCACAAGCCAAGGTGGAATACAGGTCCGATTTCCATCGACAAGGCCGCCAGAATGGAAGAATAAGAAAACTGGCGCATCATTTTTGTAATCGCTAGCATCGTATATATCGCATTGCAGCGGTATGCCATGGTGTGCATACTGATGTGTACTCTTTTGAAGTGCCTCCATTTTTGACTGGGCAACTTCGCACTTGAGTATGGCTGATGGCATATATAAGATGAGTTACTCAAGGAAGATATCCTGCTATTTAGCATCTGAGATTTTGAATCGCATTGGGTGCTTATCATTCATTAGGCAACTGCATTGGGTGCTTACCAATAATCATTAAGCAACCCTCGTATTGTCAAACTGGCAAACATCCTTCGTAAAAGCGGGGACATCCTCGTAAACGCGGGGGAGTGGGGGAGCTTCAAGGAATCAGGAAAAAGAAGGACAGCTTTCTCGCAAGACTAGACTATTTTACGCATTTCATCCAAGTTAGTTAAGTTACAGAATTCGTCAGGTGATGACTCACCAATGTTGGAACATGAGACAGTATAATTTGCACAGAGACACCCCTGGATGCCTCATAAAATGAAGGAAAAAAAAGTCTGATTTTGGGATTCTATACATCTTGACCCCCTCCGTACCAAAGGCGACCCTTCCGTATCACAAGCTCTTGATCCTGCCCAACAACCCATTCACCTTCCTCCGGGTAGCTGCCGTCGTTCAGTGGCCAATAGCGCTTTTGCAGCACTTCGTTGATACGGTCAACTCTATCAATCAAAGATCTGACCCGAGAGGCATCAATTCCCTCTCCACCACTCGCATTCTTGACCAGAAATCCCTCATGATTGATGAAGCGGGCGATAGTGACATGCGCTGACGGAACGATGTAGCGGGAAGCAACGGGGAGACCAGTCTGTCGAACCAAGTCGAAAATATCCCGGCGAAGGTGATGGTATGAGAAATGGTCATCATGACTGCCAGAAACTCCGGGCGAGCCTTCGCCCGCCGCGGGGACAAAGCTGAGAGCAAGTGCCGAAGCGTCAAAGCTCACCATGGGCTTCAAGAGACGGGATTTGTGCTTGAGTGGATATCTCGAGATGTCTGCCCCAGTGACATTCTTCGAGGATTTCAAGATGTGGACAAGCTCGTCAATCTGGCCCTCTGTTAAAGAATGGGCCACTTCAAGAACAGTTGTGTGGAGGTTGGCAGGGGGCATCACCCAAATAGCTTTGAGCATCGAGTCAATCAATATGCCTGGGATACAGATTTGGCAAGAGCGTCTATGATTTACTTACAAGGAGTAACATCTTTCAACTCGTTTTGTACGAACGCGATCAAGTCTCGGATATGAGGAGGTGGTCGCGCCCAGATGACAAGGCAGTTGCGAGGATCCAAATATCCTTCTTCTTTTGCAGGGCCATCCAGCCGGCGCAGAATCTCATCTACAGACCAACCTGGGAAGTCCTCTGCCAAGATCTTTGCCTTCTGTTGCGCATTTCGATTTGTTCGGTGACTTTCATATCGCGCTTGCAATTGCGCCTTCGTGCTCAAATAAAGCCAAGTTAGCGTTGATCAAGCTAGAAATGCCATCCAGGGGTTAAATTTCAGAAATAACTCACAGGATTGTCATTGGACTCTGCAATCAACACCTGGAAAGGATTGTCTTCTGAGATCGGTAAAGCTGTCATGCTGACTGCAGAAGATTAATCTACAACTCGTCCTTCCAGACCCTGGAAGAGATGATATACTTCCCGGCGCCAAGTCTAATTTCCCAGGACGCGCAACGTGAGTCAGGTAGTGGGTCTCAACCACGGTGAGTTGTTCGGTTAAGTTGTTAACGCTCAAAAATAGCAAACATAGCCACCCCCTGGTGGGGATGCTGACCAAGCTTGCACCGAAAAGGTACCAGGAACATATCTAGAGCAGCGAAGGGCGTGTCATACTGTCATTGCAATAGCAATATGACAGGACCCCCGTGGGGTACATCTACAAATCAAATATTGCACGAGTTTCAAACTTGATTAGCTCAAGCTCCCAGAAACTGACTGGAGTCACAAGACACTTAATCACAATCGATATCTAAACCCCGGCGTTTTCCAGTCCGTGATATCCTCATAGTCAGTTGATACCAATGCAACCCTGTTCACAATCTGCGCAACGTTTCTCGCACTCTGGTCAATATTCAAGACCTTACCACCACCGACCGCGCCTGCATTTCCAGCACTGCCTACGAACCCCTCCACTCGCACGCGACGAGCATTCATCCATTGCAAGTAGAAACGCAAAGACAGGGCCACAAGAGCAGCCAGGGAATAGCAGATTATAATCGTCCGGAACGCGGTATCATACGTTGGAGCTTCGCGACTCAGAAAGAATTGTGGTCCCGAGATATTCCCTGCGCAGTATGCTAGGAAGAGCAGTGCGGTCATTGTCATCTTCTTCGTTACACCGCGATAGTTCGCTTGCACGAGAGACATTGCGAGCGGCATTGCGGCCGGACCGGTGGAAAGCAGGAAGTATCCGAATAGTTGGACTCCATGCTTCACGTGCGCACGAAAGTAGATGATCGCACTGCCAATGACACATGGAAGAATGACCGCGATGATCAACAGGCAGTTCAGTTGGCGGAAACGACCAGCGAGCCAGCCGGAGCCGGAGATCGCTGTGACCGTGATGAGAGAATAAGGAATCGTGATCAACGTCGACTGGAGACTTGTAAATCCGAACGATTTGATCACGAGGTTGGCGAAGTTTTGAGTGCCTCCGTTTGGGATTTGAGTGAGAATTTCTAGTCCAAAAATGAGCCAGGTCTTTGGATCCATGAAACATTCCACGGCTTGATCCCATTTCCATGCAGTCTTCTCGGTCGCGCCTGTTCCGGCGATGACGGCTCGGTGAGCTGCGACGCGACGCTCCTCCTCTGAGAGAAATTTTGCTTTCGAGATAGAATTAGGGAGAAGCGTCCAGATAGCGAATCCCCAGAGAAAAGTTAGGACGCCGAGGACGATGAACATCCATTTCCATGGCTTGACGTGGTCACGGACATGTCCCAGTCCATACGCAATAAGGCTTGCAGCAATGCCACCGACACTCTGAAGACGGCGGATTAGCACGCAAAGCGAGCATGCGGCCGAGGGACACTCACATTGCCAGCGAACCACATTCCCGTCCTCGTGGGAATCTCATCACGCGTGTACCAAGTCGATGTGATGAACATGAATGCTGGAGTGATAGTTGCCTCTGCCACTCCGAGGAGAAAGCGAACGGTCATGAGGCCGCCGAAGTTGGTACATGCCGCAGTGAGGGCTACCACAGTGCCCCAGAACAGCGTGTTGGCAGCTAAGTATTTTGCTGTGGGCAGACGGGCAATCAGCAAGGTAGTCGGATATGCCCACACGAGATATCCAAAGTAGAAGATGGAAGAGACCCAGCTATACTGCTGCCCCACCAGGCCCTGATGCACCGACTCAGTCAGCGCACGAGTGTGTCACCTTGAGTATGAGCCCCCTACCGTGTCCTCTGTGAGACCAAACACGGCGGCGCTCGAAAGAATGGTCTTGTCCATAAAGTTGAGCATGTATGTGAAAAATAGCAATGGGACGAGTCGCATGTCGATCTTGCGCAACACTCGTCTCGATATGGTCGTGTCACTGCCCCCAGCCTCCTCTGCCGGGGACTCATCGACGATGTTGCTGGGTCTCTCCATAGTGCAAGATCACTCTTAAGTGTAGATGCTCAACAGACCGATCGACGATTGAAACTCGCAAAGATCAAACGGAGGGAAGTCCGTTTGTTCGGTGTCACCTTCTCACGATGCCATCCCTTGTCTTATCTTTTCCCCGCACTTCCATTGGCTCGGCCGGATTCCGCATCTCCTGGCACGTTATCACACCTCTCCGATATTGAATCCTGAAGGGCGAATGATCAGGCTGGATTCTGATGATAAAGTGAGCCCAACTTCATCTCACTAGCTTAGCTTAGTTTAGTTTAGTTTAGTGAGTGGAGGCTCCTCAACATGGAGATGTTCCGTGGTTGGTGACCTGCTTGGAGGATGGTCGGAAATTGCCGACCTGAGCATCACAACTCCTCTTTTTGTTTGCTCCACTGAAAGCTCGAAGATCCTTCGAACGTATTCGTCGGGGGCCTATCCGAGACCCTTATTATCGTGAAAATTACTGGGTAGTCTCTGTCTCCTGCTTGATTTGGACCATCAACTTCATCATGAACGGCTTAGCTATCAGTCCCTTCATAGCGGCCCTGCCCAAAGTCGAACTCCATATACACATCGAAGGAACACTCACACCAGCTCTCCGCTGGGAGCTAGCACACCGCAACAACATCACATTACCATATGCGACATTCGATGACCTTAAAGCTTCCTACGCCGTGACTTTAAACCATCGACCCGAGCTGAACGGCCGCCAACCTGGGATCCCGACATTTCTAGAGGCCTACTTCGCCGGATGCGAAGTACTCCGCACTGAGGATGACTTTTACGATCTCGCGATGGCGTACCTCCATCGCTGCGCAGAAATGAACGTGCGCTACACTGAGCCCTTTTTCGATATCCAAGCGCATACACGTCGAGGCGTGCCCGAGGCCGCGGTTCTAGATGGCTATCTGCGCGCGCAACGCGATGCGGCAAGTCAAATTGGTGTGCGCTCGCGCTGGATTATGTGTTTCCTCCGAGATGAGCCTGTTGACAAGGGGTTGGCGGCGTATGTCGAGGCAAGGTCCTGGGCGGCTGGGACCGTCGAGGGTGGAAAGGGGCTTTTCCATGCCGTTGGACTCGCTAGCAATGCGTATGAGAGACCACCAATGCTGTTTGAAGAAGGATTCGCCCTTGCAAGAACGGATGGTTTGCATGTCACTATGCATTGTGATTTTGGACAAAAGGACACGCATGAGCATATTCATGAGGCCATTTTTCAAGTATGCGATGGCAAGGGGACGGAGCGCATTGATCATGGCCTTGACGCCGAGGATAAAGAGGGGTTATGGCAAGGTCTGGTCGATCGGAAAATTGGCTTGACCTTGTGTCCGCATGCATATCACCGAAGAACAGCGACAGACGTTCTTTTTCCGAAAATTCGAAGACTGCGCGATCGGGGAGTCAAGATTTGCATCAACAGTGATGATCCGACCTTGATGCATGACGTTTGGATTGATGGGAATATGCAGAAGGTCTATACATATTGCGAGTTTAGTAAAGCGGAGATGGTACAGTTGGCGAGAAATGCGGTGGATATGTGCTGGGCTGAGGAGAACTTGAAAAACGCCATCTATAAGGAGCTAGATGAGGTTGATACTTTTAATTGAATGACTAGATATCCACCTCAATCGTCTAACGGCCTTGTCTTTCTACATTGCGTCAGGCCATTTAAAGCGAACATGACTAAAGGTATTGTTTCATTAACATGGTCATTAAGGACAACTAAGCACTAATACATCGCAACCAGAGCATCAAGCATATTGTCTCGGCTCTCCGGGCTCACATCTTGGAAGGCATCTTGCACATCTTGATCCTGTTTAAGCAATTGAGCCAGGTCAAATCTGGCTTTTCCATCAATCTCCGAGCGACGGCTAAGGGCAGAGCCATTGGTACTGGTATTTCCCGTGATACCCGACAGTATTCCAGTGAGATTCTTCCCATGGAGGAAGTTTTTCAGTGTATTCTTCAAGGTATCTGCGAGCCCAATCTCTGCTGTTAGAGTGAGCTGGCGCAGGACGTTCGTGTAATATGGCACTAATGTGCCATTCCAGACGACCGACGACGTGGTTGCTTGGAGGCTAAGATTTCCGTTCTTCAGCGCCGAAGCTTCGGCTTTGAGGATACCCCCCAGATTCTTGAGTATAGTCTTCAGGTCGATGATCCCGGTGAGTGGATAAGTATTGTCTCCAGGTACAAGGGTCACACCGTTGATGATGACGTTGCCGATGAGAATATCACCACTCTTGATATCCAGATTCAAAGTACCGACTTCGAAATGCAGGACGGTAGGGTTGGGAAGTGAGATGTTTCCGATGAGATTTGTGCCGTCGGATCGTGCGGGAAGGAGTAGTGTGGAGTCAGTCATGGCGAAACCTGCAAATTTGTTCAAGGCTGAAAGCCGTTAAGCGAAAAGTCCAAACCAAAGGAGTAACATCGGCCCCCGCGGGCTTGTCTGAATCAGAATCAGGAAGGAACTAAACTTACTGGGTGCGATAACGTCCTTGTCCATTGTGACATGGGACTTGAGAACCCCCAAATAAGCAGTCATTTTGCCATACATGGACAGAGCTGTTTTCTCCTGGAAAAGAACTTGCTGGACAAACTTTTCCCAGATTGTCTCATTCTGTATTGGTGTGAACTGCTCAGAGACGCCAAGTGTGTAGTTGCCTTTGATCGTTGAACCTGGAATATCAACTGCGGCGTATGGATGGTCGTGTCCATAGTCCCTCTCGAAGAGGTAGAGTGTCACAGGCTCGATACGGACGGGAAGCGCAAGCTTCAAGTCCACGTTGGCTTGCAGTGTCATAATCACCGAGTCCGGTTTGGGTTTTAACACTGTCGCATTGACGAGCCATAAGTCTGACTTGTTAACCACTAGCTGTGCCACGGCAGGGATGACAACTAGGAAGCTAGGAAGGGGTCAGACAAGAGTTTAAAGATAAAACAGGAGTTGGGTGAGACTTACAATATAGGAAGAAGAATTGCAAGGAAGATCACATTCCCGACAAGGTAGACAAGCCAGAATCGACGCCAGTGACGTCGCCACTTTTCCCCACGAGTTGGCGTTTTGGTTAAAGAGAGACCACCAGCAGACTCGGATCTAGTGAGTCCTTGATCCCCCTCTGCCCTTGAGAACAATGGCCCACGGTGAGCTCCTATCACATAATCTTTCTTCGTCTTCGCCATATTTCTCGGATGGCTGGTGTGCGAGGGGAAACCTGGAAAAAGTGAAGCTCGAGAGGGACCTCCATTTTAAAAGGTGCTCAGATCTATCACTAGCTCATGTGAAATGGCAGCGGCAGAACCAGCAGCAGCCGTGCAAGACAGGAGTATTGCTAGGTAGTAATGCTCGTCATATCACCGAGGGCCGTTGAGGCGCGCCGGGACATTTCTAAATCTGGCAGGTGGAGAGCGGATCGCTGGTACGGTGGAGTTTCCTATAGTAAACTCGCGATCTGCAATATATTGCGGGGAAGCGGGGGGTGGGTAGAAGGTTAAAAGGCAGGCCATCTTCAAGGCACACGCTCACTGAGGAACTCTATTCCGCAGCGAGGCAGGGATGTCGATGCTTTGATAGGCCCATGTTAGATTCACAGCTTTGTATCCTCGGTATTCCAGGTATTCAGTGCAGAAATTCAATTGCTTGTGATATTCCGCTTACTTGTCGCATTGTTGCAGGAACTGCTCGTCGTAATTCGTTCGCCCTTACGCACAGACAGGGCCTGAGTGGTTCATGCGGGGTAAACAAATATCGATCACCACCCGCTGCGAACACTGTGGAACTGTAGACGCTTTTTTTGGGCTTCGGGGATACTTATTCCAGCAAGAAGGGGCCAACGTTATTGCTTGCCTCATTGCCTTGTATAGCACATAGTTTTGGCCTGGTGATTTTCTTGTATTGAAAATGAGCCTGATATCAAAAGGCTTCTTCGGCAATTCTAGTGCAGCGGGCGAATCCCTCGTTGTAAATCTCCTTTCCTTTAAAGGTCAATGATGGTCAAAAAACCTCGGCATTTGCAACAAAATAGCCTTGATCTCTGGTGCACCTAGCGGCCAAAACTCCAACTCTATAATAGGCACAGTTTGCTCAACCGCTTAACAGGCGAAGTCCACTGCTGTTTGATAGGCTTTGGAATTACTACCTTGAATAGTCCGGGTCGGCTCAAAAATTCGTGGCTAATTGGAAAAGGCGCGCTCGATCTAGTGGCTACATCTCCTTTGAGTGCTCTTGAATTAGTCGCACATACTTAGTTCATGGTGCATAAACTGAGCGAGTCCAGAGATGGATCATCGGTGTAGAATTTCAGAAATTGAGAACATATCACCAACTTTTAGAGCCCGGCGGTTTCCGTACGATAACTACTCTATCATATGGACAAGGGAAACCATCCAGAAACGAGAGATGGGTAATACCGTATGCATTATTCTATAGTTGTTACCCCCCACCGTAGCTTACATCCTTTGGTTGGTCGTCCCTGGTTCTACAAGTCTCAGGTGATTGGTCAGGCATTGAGTAATGTAGGTCCATGCATGGATGGGATCTTGGGTCCATCGTCCACTTCGACCTCACTAGGTTTGCCAAAAACAGCTCGAGTTACTCTATCCTTTTAGACGGCTGGAAAGAGACTGGAAGAGAAATACTTTGCAAATTCCATTGCTGTGCCTTTTCGTCTCTGTGAGGCTATTTTTATCACTTCTAAGGCAATCACCAGGGGCCCTCTCAATCGCCTCCAACGTCACTGGCCACATCAAGACTTTCCCCGCGGGAAATTACTAGTGATTGTGTGTCCCAGTCGTCATCATCACTCAATTCATCCTCATCCTCAGAGTTTCCAAGGCCCAGATGTCCTGTACTGACCCTCTGAACTCCTTTTCCTCGCAGCACCATTTGATCCCTCCACCGGTCAAATAAGCGGTCCATGGGTCGAAGCTCGCAGCGCCAGTACTGCACAGCAAATACGCGGGTGCCCGACATATCGGCCTCCAGGTTGACATGAGATACACCACGATGCGAAGATGATAAAGTCCCCTGGCCCACGCTGACTGTTCCCAGAACAAGCCCTGCAGAATCGAGGCTCGGGAGTGGCAGTGTTGCCTTCACATCCGACAGGTTCGACATTGAGGTAACGGCCCCAATGTGCGCATTAGTGGCATAGAGTATTCCCGTAACCATCCACACTGTGTGTCTCCGTGAGCTTCGCATCATTTCTTTGACGCCCTCTGAAATTTTGGGGTCGTTCAAGAGGGCCGCAAAGGCTACTCGAGCATCTCTGATCGCTCTCTTTGTTACCCTTGCGCTACGTAGCACCACATCACCTTCAGCCTTGTGAGAACCGCCAAGCATCACAGCTCGGCTCGTCCCAGCATGGGCTGATTTTTGAGAAATTGAGGCGATGCGCATTTCCGCATTTTCGAAGTGAAGATCCTCGCTGACGTATTCTTCAGTGATGACTCTGGATGGGTCCTCCGGTTCAAAGCCCTGGACACCTGGATTCCACCGGTCGAGAACGAATCGGCCGAGCAGAGTGTTGATTTCCGAGCCTGGGAGCTGGTTGAGGGGCTCCAGATAATGGAAACTTGGGACAGACATCCCGGAGCTGCGTTGTGTATCCTTTGTGGTGACCAACAAGCAAATTTCGAGTCTTTGTCCACTAGAGCGCACCTCTTTAAGTTTTCACGGATGCCACTATCACATCGTGAGTCTGAAAATAGCGGGGCTTGGTCGCACCCATGTAAGATGGCAGGGACGGGGTACAAAAAGCAAACATGCACCCCAGCAACAGCGATTGGTCGAAGGAGGGCGAGACTGACCATCTCTCGCTTATTATTGCTTGGTTACTTTATTTACTTTACAAGCCTTACAAGTTCAACCTCGCATCCTTGTTTCAGGTATGCATACAAGTGTCAGCAACTTTGCGGTTTATCAGGCAACTACGCTCTACGGCTTTGCGAATTCAGCCCCGGAACGCCCTGTCAACTTCGCCACAACCTCTGCATCACCACGTGGTATCGTCAGAGACCAACCATCTGATCTGGAAAAGTCGAGGATCATACCTACGATGTCGCTCAGCTGTGGCGCACGTCTGGCTAAGCCCACCGACCCGGCCATCCTGTCAGCCTTGGTCACGGGAGGGAGCAGGCAATCAGTATAAGACAAAGATGTTATTACCCGGCAGCGTTGGCGTTGAATCCCCGCCTGAACTTTCCTTAGGATCACAGGATCATGCATGTTTTTTGCCGCCAGACAGAGGCTCTGTCTCCTCGGTCTTGGAGGGTGATCATCAGCGGCGATGGCCAGGACAAGACGATTATCCTACAGGACCCCTTCAAATTGGAGGCAGAGGAAAAACTGGTCAAATGGTACATTGAGGATTATGTGAACTCCCCCTTTTCCAAATACCGCGCTCGTGCAGCGGCTACAGAGCTCCGTCGCTATGCAAAGTCGCTTTGGCAGCAACTGGGCATCGCCTCCGTCGGATCATCGGCGGACTCGGACTGTCCTCGAACAATCACCTTGAACATTATCTTGTCCAATGACAAAGACAGTATCGACAAGATCCACTGGGAGTTGCTTGAGAATCTAGAAACAATTCCCTGTCCCGTGATAATTCACAGGACGCTATACGGCCATACCTCATCAACCGGTCTTTGCCCACCCCCGACGATTTTGATCGATCGCGTCCTACGAATTTTGGTTGTCTCTGCAAGATCGCAAAAAAAGTCCGATGTCACGCCTAGACTAACAAGCCTTCCTCTCATGCAAACTCTGGCGGGCAATTCCAAAGTCGAACTGGTTTTTGTACATTCTGGGACATTTGAGGAATTTGAGAGAACGTTGGATGCAACAACGCCATCCGAGAAAATCGACTTGGTTCATTTTGATCTTCATGGAAGGGTTGACCGCGAGAAAGGGTAAGAGCCCATCGACACATTCTGGAAAAACCTTTCATCGGCCACTTTTCAAGGCACTCATGCAATCTCCATTAATCTGACCCTGTCGCAACGCTCCAGATCGGTTCTAGAATTCTTTGACCCTGTTTCGAAGCATCGCAAAAGCTACGCCGCCTCCACCGTTGCCAAGGTCCTACAGAGAAATGGTGTCCCATGGGCCGTGCTATGTGCTTGCCGTACTGCACAAACCGCCTCGACGTTCAGTCACCTTGCCCTCGAATTTCTGAATCACGGCATCGCCGGCGTCTTCGCGATGAGATATGAATTGAAAGCTGCCGCTGCCAAGACGTTAACCTCCTCATTCTATGCGGCACTTTGCCAGAATGGAAAAACTTTCATCGAGTCTGGGCATTCCGCTCGTCGCGCTATGCAAGCAACTGCCTCTCGTCCTGCTCGATTTGGAGAAATAGTCGAGGTACAGGACTCGCTAGTTCCTGCAATATACACAGTTGGCGGACAAGACTTCTGTTTGGGAGAATCCACATCCGTGGACAGCACCGCGGTCGGCTCATTTCCAAGATTGCCCTCGATGCCCGAGATGATTGGCAGAGAAAATGACATCCGCCGGTTAACCTCTCTGATGAGACAGGACAAGTCATTTTTGAACGTGGTCAGCGACATTGGCAATGGCAAATCCGTCTTGATGGAACACTTGGCTTGGTGGTGGAAGGAGATAAAGCTGTTCTCCCGCATCGCTTACGTTAATGTATCTCTTGCAAAGTCTAGGCGAGAACATGACGGGACCTTGGGTTGTCTGGCTGTCGCTAAACGCATATGTCAATCTGTTGACAAAATCGGGATCTCGATTTCTTCGAGTGCAGATCCGATGAGACTACTCGTTCAGGCAATGGAAAGCTCAAAAGGCCAGGACGTGATCGTCCTACTGGACGGATTCGACGAAGTCTATCCTTACTTGTCCAACAACTGTTGCGATGATACTGCCAAACGCTGGACCGAGTTCTTTCACGTGGCCAGACTTCTGTCCGCTACCGGCTTCAAATTGGTAGTGACATCGTCTGCGCCATTGCCATTTCTCGCAGGTGAGGCGAGCGATTTTTTGTTTGAGCTTAGCACCCGCATGACAAATGAGGAGGTTTTGCAACTCATGTACCCTCCGAATACACCATCTCAGCGCCCAGAAGGGTTGACACAGTCAACTGACACGCATCTTCATTGCGTGTTTGAACTGTTGCAATACAATCGTGTCGCCCTGAAGAGTCAGTCAAAATTAATTCGTGGCAAATTTCACGGTCTCCATGCCATCCTCTTATGGGACGGTACATTCGACGAACATTCGAATTATGTACCATGCAATCTGATAGAGAAACGAGCTACTGAGATTCAATCTTTGGACCTAGGCGACGACAGCGGTCTTGGACGCATCCACACTCTCCTTCTCGCAATTCTGGACCATCTGGGCAAAACCAAGCAATATGAAGACCTCTGGGCTTTCCTTTCAATTGGTTTGTGGATCGATGTCATACCGCATCCAAGCCAAATCATGGACATCTTTGAAGGGGACAATACATTTTTGAGAAATCCTATCATTCAATATGTCCTGGATAACATTCCAAAATCCCCGTTAAATAGCTCGTTTCTCCCGTTTGAGCTCTGGTCAATTATGAGGGAAAAGCCAGTCACGAAGGAGGCTCAAACCAGTTCCAACTCTCTCCCTTCGGCAGGAAAGATTACCATCGATTCCTTCCAAAATGTCTTGCGGTTGCTCATGGCCGCCAATTTAACGAGGCATACGGAAACTCTAATCGATGGGATGAAGGGGTACCAAATACACCCAGCTGCTACCCTCTGGCTACGTCGGATCTTGCTCGTATTACCATATCATACGATTCTCTTCAACATCTATGCCTGCATGGGAAGACGAGCGCTTAAGATGGCAAATCTCAACCCCGATGCAACCGAGATCATATCGGGGAGAGCAAGTCACTTACGGGCGATCCAATCACCATCTTTCCCATTCGTTGAAAGAGAGAAATGGAATTTGATAACGGCTGTTGGAAAAATGAGACATGACGTTGCTCAACTGCAATCTACCCTGGCTTTCGTCCCCCCGGAAACCTATCTCGAGTTTGCATGGCTACACTTCATGGTACTGAGCCCGATCAGCTTTTCCACTCCAGATTTCTGCCCATTGTTTTTGACACATTATGCTTTGGAATATGTGGCAAGCATAGAGTCCGTAATTCCTCAATCGCACCTCGATCCACTTCCGGGGACCATCACCCTACTCCCACTCATGCACCTTTTGATGAGCGTCATTTTCATAGTGCAGAGATACCGATTGGATAACGAGCTCGCCACGCCTTTGCGAATCCGTCGACTTCTTCTGGCCCGTGTGGAGGCTATAAGAGACGCTGGTATAGAGTGCAATGAGATCAATGAGGATGAGTTTATCCTGATAGAGATATCCCATTGGATGAGCGAGGCCAAAATTGCGATGGGATCATCGGAATGGGACCAGGTTAAACTTGGCCATATCTGGGAGAGAATCACTGCTCTGAAACAACAGTGCAACGCCTCTTGGGACATGAGATTCAAGATTGCGGATGTAGTCATGAATTGCATCCCACGGGGCGAATATGATCCCCAGGGAGGGTTGCAAATGTATCGAGATGACAACACCCAGGATCCTGAGCGCGTTCCAGACCATGCGGCAATGCTTCCTTTGGCTCTCCACAGTTTTGTGGGCTCGATATTACCCCCGGAGCAAGGTCATGACAATTCGCCTTCTTCAGCTTGGATGAAAGATGTCTATTCTTTCATGGCGGGTGACCTCGAGTTTGAGATGTCCATACCACCGTGGTATACACATGAGATCACTCCAGTTTTCGCCCACCTCCGCAACGGCAACATAGACAAAGCTTCAGCCGCGGCTCTTCGGGCCCTTAATACGGCTGAGAATGACGGCAACGTTCTCCTTGCCTCCAATCTCCGACACCTCTGTCGTCGACTCGCCGATTTGGACACCATCGATGAGTACGACAAGCAACAAACTCAGCTCGCGCGTATAGCTGAAAGGTCAGTCCCATTCTTGCGCAATCTCTTGTTGAACTATCTGGCCGGTCACGATACTCCTGGGGCCTACCAGTATGTCAAAGATGAGCGAATAAAACTGGAAGCGCTCTTGCCATTGCTTCGTCTTATAATGGAAGTGGCTCCACAACTTGACGATGAAACAGCTCCGGAGTCAGTCGCCTCCTTCTGGAAGAGCACACCGCGTGACGTTAGCTTCCCGGAAATAAGCCTTGCAGGAATGGATCAACTTGTTCAGCTTTTGGAGCCATTCAAGGAGCAGAGACTGGAGGACAAGATGGAATGGGCCCGATTGATCCAAAGACTTTGGGACCTCATGGATAATCTCGTGAACCAACACACGCCCGGCGAACGCGATTGGATACTCAAGCTCTACGAAGTCTACCCAGAGCGGAGAGATGCGCGAGACTACTGGAACGGTGGCAGAGATCTTCTCAATAGTGCTACTTGGGAAGATGATGGTCATGCATATTTGAAGGGGCTCATCTGAGGTGTTGTACATAAAGCAAGCAAGTAGCAAGAACAAAAAACATACAACAGCCATACTCGGATATAGCACCACGACGCAAGAGAGAAGAGAATCATGCTGAGAAGGCTTTCAGTGCACTAGATGCAGCATTTGAAAAGCATCTTCAAGAGGGAAATGAAGGTGCACAGCAAAGCAGGTCTGGATACTGAACCCTTACCGAGTAAGACGCTATTATCCACATCGTTTGGGAGACGAATGCAAAAGGGAGGAGAGGGCCACCTACGATGGAGCCACTACTCGGATGAGCGAAATAGTTAATACATTGACTCAAATCAAATACACTTAGATGCACAATTCGCCATCAATACGGCACCCACTGCGAAGGCTCGTTGAAGCTCTGTCATATTTTTTCTTATCAGCGAGCTTGGTCGCCACGAATTTCCTCAGGTCCTTTCCCCAGTTAAAGGGCATAATTTCGCTAATGGCATCTGACGGATGGTTAGATATCAGGGGCTGAATATAGCCGTAGAATAATCCGGGCTTGAGACAGCCAGGGAATACAAGAGGGCTCTAGTTACCCACGCCTATTCTATGATCTTAGTCGTAGCGACGTTCTTGGTCCTTCTTCAGCACGCATGATAGTCATCATTTCCTGCCGAAGTTTATCATATTCCTCGACATCAATTTCATCCACGCCTTGATTGCTCAACCAGTAAGGTGGTTCGACCATTTCAACAGGGCGTGAGCAGGCCCATTCAAGGTTGACCAGGCATGTGATACGCCAGTTATCATCAACAAAGATGTTGCTTTGATGGGGGTCAGTTACCACGAAAACAAAGGGCCCACGACGCAGTGGATTCCGACAGAAAAACAATGGAATTATGGTCCGCATTGGCGCCAGCGCCGACATTTGATCGCCACAGTCTTTTCACGACGGCAGTAGTAAGTGCGATATTTAATGTATCTGGGCGTCCGATATGGGGGCGGGCGGCTATGACTTGATTGATGCCTAAGGTTGGCAACCAATAGACGCGTGGGCGCGCCGCGATTCGGAATAACCTCCCACCTGATGCTGGCGATAGGAGTCAGGACCGAGAATAGGTATTTCTGTCTCCTTTGTCGAGACCTCTTTTCGATGAACTCTCCACATGACACGGCAATGAGTAATTTCGTGTCATTGGTCATTCGGTCGTTATGCCCAAATTATATATGGTCCCTTGTTGATTCTCCCGTCCGTAAGGGGCGCATACAACCGCTTCGTCACAACCGACCCTGTTGCGCGTTCACTACGACCGCGTTCAACTTGATGGAGACCTGTGACAGTTTGAAAACTCGTCTCCTATACGAACCTCTTGAGGGAGTCGAAAGACTCGAGAACTATCGACAAGGGGGCTATCACCCCGTACAAATTGGAGACCATTTTCACAGTCGATATCGAGTTAACCATAAGCTGGGATATGGCTCCTATTCAACTACGTGGCTCGCCCGTGATGAACAGTTCAATAAATATGTTGCAGTGAAAGTCTGCACAGCAAACCCAAACCCAAAGGAAGTGGACATTATATCCACCCTCGGACGTCCTCTTTATTCTCCGGTACACAATTCCGCAAAGACGATGGTCCCTTCGATCCTGGACAGGTTTACCATTCATGGCCCAAATGGCAGTCACACTTGCTACGTTACCGCACCAGCGAGGGCTAGCCTCTCCCAGGTGAAGGACGGTTCGTGGATCCGCTTATTTCAGCGCGATGTGGCCCGGTCGCTGGCTGCGCAACTCGTCCTTGTTGTGAATTATGTACATGCCCAAGGAATTGTCCATAGAGACCTGCACCTAGGCAATATTCTTCTCAAAGTTCCGCCCACTTTTGATCAGGTCACCCCAGAGCAATTGTATGAGAAGTATGGAGCCCCGGAGCTTGACCCGGTGGTTCATCTCAATGGCGATCCGCTTCCTCCCGGTGTCCCATCCCACGGTGTTGCATCCATATGGCTGGGGGAAGCAAGTGAGAAAATCACACCTGCAGAAGCCAGGATCTTGCTTTCAGACTTTGGTGAAGCTTTTTCGTACTCAAAAGAACCGAAATACGAATCTCGCACCCCCCTGGTTATTCGTCCGCCGGAGGCTCGGTTTGAACTAAATAAGCCTGTGTCTTTCTCATCGGACATCTGGACTCTCGCCTGTGCCATTTGGTCTATCATCGCTCAGCGGCCATTGTTCGAAGCGTTTCTCGCAACGGAGGACGACATCACATGCGAGCAAGTCGATACTCTTGGCATTCTGCCACCTGAGTGGTGGAGCAAGTGGGAGGCTCGACGACACAAGTTTTCTGAGGATGGAAAGCCAATGAACCGTAACCCTTTCCGATCTTGGGACGATCGATTTGAGGATAGTGTGCAACAGCCCAGGCGAGAGAGTGGGATGTCATTGTTTGACACAAGGGAGAGGGCCGCTATCTTCGACTTGCTACGGCCGATGCTCTCATTCAAACCCGAGAATCGACCAACTACCCAGCAGATCCTTGAGTCGGAATGGATGGTAAAATGGGCTTTACCTGAATATGGCAAGATCAACAACGATGTATAGATACTCAAGGGTCGAACTGTAAGCGTCATTTTAATCGAGTCTTGTCCGTGAATGTCATTTGTTGATGACCCTTGCCCTTGAATGCGTTCTATTGGGTATTGGACAGGTATTTGAGCCTCTGAAAGCGAACCTTTCCCGCGGATTGTTGTTTCCAAGAACATAGCTGCAAAGTGGTTCGACCGAAGTTTGGCATGACGAGCAGCCACGTCATCCTGTGGTCGTATGCACTGAAACGTGTATTTGGGTGAACTATAACCCCAGGAAGCAAAGATTATAGCTTATCTTTTCTCATGCTGGGTAAAGTTCTTCCATCACACAGCCCGCGACTAAATCCTCAGCAATCGGCTACAGAAAATCAAGTCTCGGACAGCCGAATTTGATGTGAATGACAGCATCATTCGGCTGCTTCTCGCTGAATCCACATTTGCTCCTGCCAGATCTGACGAGACTTGGTCCTGGCATATAGGCCGTTCCCTACTGAAGTGCCACTTCCATAACACCCTCGTGTGGATGCGTGATATTCACAGGAATGGTTACATGATCCCATCGGGGTATTTAGAAGGATTTGGTGACATTCTTGATATCAAAGATTTGTCCGCAGGTGGGGACCTCAAGCTGGAACAGAAGCTCATTCTCACTGAGTTCCATGTTTTGGAGAGCACATATGAAAAAAAGATTGACTTCACGTTTATCTGCTGGATGATGACGCTTGGACTTGAGGAATGTTTGGAGCCCGAGGTGCTAAGAAACTTGATGGCGAAAACTTCTCATTCCGAAAGGTACAATGTGCTTCTTTCGGGATCGCTGCTTGGCAGACTGGCAATTGTGCGAAGCTCCTTCGTGAACAATGGAAACCTGATACCGTAATTCCTGTCGAACAAGGAGTCGATGCCGGAGGAGACAACATTACCTGGGATTCATGGTCAACAGTGTGGCTGGTTTTCCTTCATTGCTTTGCTCGAAGAGCCCTTTGAGCCTCTCGCAGACAAGACACTGATGAACCCAACTGAGATTTTATATGTCACTAGCTCTTATTGTTGAAGAGTTTCTGCGTTGCGGTGTTGAGAGTGCGCGAAATCACTCTGGGCGACGGATATCCCTGGCATTCAAAAATGTTTCGCTGTTACAGTTAGTGGAATTCAGCGAGCCTCCAAATCTTGAAACCTTCAGAACAATTTTATCGACGACATCACAGCAGAAAATGGGGAACAATGCACAAGGAGACACTTAATGAACAATTTTGACATTGAGGCTGTCTCCATCTCGGGGAGACCGCCTCTAGACTCCCCGTTTAGTGTCATAGTCTGGTGAACTCAGTTCATGTCGTTCAGCACCCGTTCAGCGGCATATGGATCAGAATTTATGGGATTCATCGGTTGCAAAATTTGGATCCTCGCCAAATGCGCCTGATAATGAAAGGTCTGTGTTGAGAAGTTGACTAACCCCGTAAGCACAACCCATGGATTCTTACTTGATCTCGTCAACAAGAAGAAAGACACTCGCGTCTTTGAGGTATTTCTATGTAAGGTCAAAAGTTGCGGGAAAATTGGATGCAGATCATGCAGATCCAACTTAGATTATTTAAGCCTGAAGTAGGACGGGTCCTTCGCCTCTCCGATGGCCTGAAAGCTTTGTTGCCCACCCCACTTCTCCTTGTCCCTCCCACTGACCTTCATGCACCAGCCCAACACAACATGACTCAATTCTATGACCTCCCCGTGGAGCTCTGGAGCGCAATATTATCATATCTACCGAACCGCGATATCAAAACGCTCCGCCTGGTCTCTAAACAATCCTGCAATTCAGTGGAGCTCAGACTGCAGCGAGTCTTTTTGTCGGCGAACCCATTGAATATCAAGATCTTTCATGCGATCGCAGATCATGAGAAATTCCGACACAAGATCACAGAGATTATTTGGGATGATGCACGATTTGCAAGGGGCCCAGCGGGGGATATAAATACTGCGCGCGGGCTATACGTGCCAGAATCCGACGCAAGTGACAACGAGACGGAAGAGTCGTTCGAATCGAGACGGCGTCGCGGTGAACTTGACCGCCGAGATGAGCCGCCAGACTGGGAATTTTACGAAGAAGACTTCGACTATACCTACAGGGAGGACGAGGAATATGGCGATTCTGTCTATCAAATGAGGAATAGTGCGAATTTCCGCGGACAGAATGTTCCACTCTGGTTCAAGGCCGCATGTGTCACAAACATCGAAGAGTTATTTATGCGGCGACGCAAGCTCAACATGGTCGAGTCGTGGCATCAAAAGTTCAAAACAGAGAAAAAACTGGGTTCGTCCGGGCCATCAATGAACGAGTGTTGGGCCATCTACCGGGGGCTGCTCCGCGAACAAGCCGATGTTTTAGCTGGAAACTACGACGAGGAGGCGTTTCTGTATGGCCTCGAACGGTTCCCGGCACTAAAAAGAGTGACGGTTACAGTCGCAGCCCATGGTGTCCCGTTTGCTCCAACATACCCCAGTCCTATGATCCGAGCATTCCCGCCAGGGTTCAATTATCCCATTCCCCGGGGATGGCCAACTTCAACCACTGAAGAGCCAGAGGATGTGATTACATTTCCCTGGCAAAGAGTCGATGAACGTCACCGAGAGAAGTACCGCGCATTTCGTATTGTTATACGCGCTTTGGCAGGACAGAAAAACAATGTGGTGGAACTTGCGCTAGATGCCCGACAGCTGTACACGGGGATCAACTGCACCATATTCGATGACCCTTGCGTGGAATACGATCATTTTCTGGCGGTTTTGAAAAAACCAGGCTTTCGTCGCCTAGATCTTCCACTAATGTTTGGTGGAAGAGGACCTACGGAAAACTGGAAAACCTTTCGTACCGGAAGGCTCCGCGAAACGCTAAGCAATATGACGGACTTGGAGGAGTTCGCCTTCTATACTGCAGGACTGGACGGTTATTATGAGTGGAAAGTGCCACAAATTAATACCGCCCCTGTGTTGTTGGATAGTATCTTCCCTATCGAGAGTTGGCCTAAGCTTCGCCATTTTGCATTATCGCGGTTCATCGTCAGCCAAGCTAATCTGATCATTTTCCTTTCGAAGCTGCCGCCCACCATTCAATCAGTGAAATTGAGTTTCCTGGTCTTTGTTGATAAGGGCAATGTTTGGCATACCTTCCTCACAGAGTTACGAACCAAAATCCGTGGAAACAGTCTTTGGCAGGGTCGTCGGCCAAACGTTGTTATCGGCTGCGAGCGAGGTTTTCACTGTCTAGGAGGTGCTACTTGGTACGGGAAACAGGTGGATGAGTTCCTGTACGAGGGTGGGGAAAATCCATTCTATGATCCTCCTCGCAACATAGGAAAAAAGGCTTTCGGAACAGTCAAGGATGCATTTGATCCTGATACTTAGTCAGTTTCGTCGTTTTATTTGAATTATGGATGGGACTCGCGAAACGTGCAAGTTGGAAGCTCTTTGCAGATGTCGACAGAAGCTGCGCACCTCGACTGTGGTGAACAAACCCGCTCCGCATAAGCAGCATGATCTCTCCAGCCGCGACTCTATCGGTAAATGGCTAGGTGAGGAATGATGGTAACATGGTGAATTGGAGGTTTGCCGCCATGACACTCTCCGCTCTGAAACAAGTCCTACCCCAGTCACCCAGCGCACAAATATGTAGCTTTGCACCGACTGTGATGTTTAAAACACGAGCTTAATTTTGATACCTAACATCCGAGGTTGCTGCTCCTCGCCCCGGCTCCGTATGCGTTCATCGGCCCTCCGATCTCAAATTTTCTTTTTTTGAGAATTGATTTACAGAAGCTGAAAAGGTTCTGTATCCGATAAGATACAGAAAAAAGGCAAAAAACATACAACAGCCAGGATTCGCATGCGGTCACCTACCATACTACTAACTGGCCGGCGTGTGGCTTATCTCCGGCAGATAGTCGGGTGGCTGGATGAACTTAGCATTACCATAAATCGTACCACTATTCTCATTGAGTTCCCACTTCCATCTTTGCGCGTGCATACAGCCCTCTTGTCTCTGGTGGTCCAGAGGATTTTACCGCTCCTACATATCCATGGTACGCGTCTCTCTATAAGGGAAGGTACCAAGGCCAGTACTAGTACCTAAAGGGAGTGGCGATGCCGTATCAAGTAATGCTCGGGTCTTTGAACCTTAGTTAAGTTAGTGCTGTTCTGAGTCATCTCGTCCTGTCACCCACGTTAACTAACTGCTGTACCTTAGAATACGTTCTTGTTCCTGAATCTCTCAGATTTCTTCACATCACTTGAAGGATTCAAGTTTTTTCTTCACGATGGCAGATCGCCAGCGACCTGTCAAAACACGATTCCTCGTGATTTCCGACACACATGGCCTCGAGAAGCTTGCGAAGGATACCTCGAATCATTCTATAGACGTCGTCATCCATTGTGGAGACCTAACCACGGAGTCCAAGCTTGAGGAATACAAAGCTTCTATTCGCCTCCTCCATACCATCAACGCACCGCTGAAAATTGCAATAGCTGGAAATCATGACTTCACGATGGATATTGCTGCCTTCCGAAGAAAAGTGGCTGACGTCAAACCACCCTTGGACCCTACCCTGGTCCAACAGACGTATGGCTATGAAGGCGAGGCGAGAAAGCTATTTGACAGACAAGTTGGAATTACTTTCCTGGACGAAGGAACTCACGAATTCCGATTGGGTAACGGCGCGATGTTGAGAGTCTATGCTAGCCCATACACGCCGTCGCTAGGTGGTTGGGGTTTCCAATATCACCCTGATGAAGGGCATGATTTTTCAATTCACAATGTCGACGTTGCTATTACCCATGGTCCTCCAAAAGGTGTGATGGATATGACATACTCTGCTGAGCGAGCAGGGTGTCCTTTCCTTTTTGAAGCGATAGCTCGAGCTCGGCCTCGTATGCACTGCTCCGGCCATATTCATGAAGGCTGGGGAGCCAAGCTTATCACCTGGCGACAGAAGCCGAGTGCTAAGCCTTCACATTTGACCGATATCGACAACGAGAGATCTTCGACAATAGCGAAATTATCTACCATACGGAACAAGGTAGCCCAGAGTCCCGTGGGGGCCTTCTTCACCAGCCATTGTTGTTCTGATCTGAACCCGCTCAAGAGGGGCTTGCAGACCCTGTTTGTAAATGCTGCGATTGAAGGAGAGAAATCCCTACCAATACAACCAGCATGGATCGTGGAGCTAGATCTCCCACCAGCATGTTAATGGGGGAGCACTTTGAATTGAATTGAATTGAGTTGAGTTGAATTGTGGGCAGTGATACTTCTTCAATTATCAAATACACCTATTCACTGCACTTATCACTACTCATGTAAAACCAATCTTGAATATGGGGATGCCTTTGATAGAAAAAAAAAGAAAGAAAAAGGTAAAAAGACCCGAGCGCCTCCAAAACGGACCATATCGGGCCAAAGAAAGACTAAGAGCAGACCATACGAATTAGAGTAGGTCTCCATCTTCCTTCTGTAGAATACTATACAAAACCAAACGACCCAGCCGACCCAGACATAACCTCCCAGCTCCACGTATATACTCCAGTTCTTCTTGGCTTAGCCCTGGCATAAGTTGTCCTGCCTTCGCCACCTCCGTCAGTAGCCATCGAAAGTCATCAGCCTCTCCATCACTCGCACGTTCAACCACCGTCACGGCCCTCAGTCTCAGCAAGTCCGACCTGGACGCGACAGAGCCTTCGAAGAACGGCTCCATTGTGTGATTCGTTCGATGGCGCCTCCGATCTCGATGAGGTCGACTCGGACACGAATACCATGGCTACCATCGAACGCAATCATGCCATCGGGCTCGAGAGAAAGATTGAGGGCGCCGTCCATCACTCCCCTACAGATATCGTGGATGACATCGCTCGGGGCCGCAACATCCACGTCCTCAGTGTAGAGAACCGAGTTGTGGGCAATGCTGGCAGCGCCACCAACCAAGACAAGTTGATGGCGTAGTTCAGGACGGACCAGGCAGGTGGTTGCTCGAAAGCATTCAATCAATACTTGTCGTAGTGGTGCAGAGATTGGACTGGACTTCGGCATGCTTCGGAGGTAAGAGGCGAAAGCAGAGTTGCAGGGTACCTTTGAAAGGTTAGTATTCGTTTAACATCACTTGACTTACGTATATTTCAGCACTTACTGGAGTTTTTAATCAGAACTTGATGAGAACTGGGAGGGTCTGGAGCGGATGGTCGTTTGCTTCATTCAAGTTGTTCCATGTTAGTTGGTACACAAGACAAGTTACAAAAGTATAACTCACGACAACCAGGCGAAAGAGAGGCCAGAGACAAAAAAAAACATATATAATCTTTGAAATATTAGCTTATATTCAAAGCCTTAACCGCACAGAAACTCACCTCTGTTTCAGATAAATATGGTTGGGAAAAGAAAAACAACATTGGAGTTGTAGCAACAACTTGACAGGGTACTTTTCTCTGTTGGTTGCACTTTCCAACTCAATCAACTTTATTCTCTCTACCCTTCTACCTTCCTGCTCTATGTTTACCAATCAGTTCTCGAGATTTTACCTCTTGCATTTCACTATGAATAGAGCAATCAAATTGGAAACTGCTCGCGTAATTTCTGCGTAGCCATCACAGCGCTTTTGCGCGCCGGGGCAGGCCCGACACAATACCACACCACCACATGCCTTCAAAGAACTAGCGCGCTTCATGAAATTATTTCCACTGGAGAATCGCCTTCCTCGCAGAGGCACAACTCGCAGCCTCTTGCTCTCTCTCTCGCAGCCTCGCTCTCCTCGGATTTGCTTCCTTCGCTGAATATACAGGATCCTTCTTCGGTTTCCCTCCAGCACCTAATAGTGCATTCACAATTCCATAATCATTTCCTCGATTTCCACACAACCAACCAAAGACTCCAGAAAACTGCTGGGACCCTTGACGCATTTGCTATGACTGCAACAAGTAAATCCAAATCTTCTATACCCCTTGCTGGCCTTGCTAAAGATGGCTGGTCAAGCGAAGATCAAGCAACTGCTATATGCTATTGCGGTACTATATAGTTGATATTTATGAGTATTGCCTATTCAGCATACCAGCGCTAAGGTTGTATCCACGAGTTACAAGTTTCCTACTAATGCTATAAATCTCCTCTAGCTAACAAAAAGGCCTGGCCTCGTTGATAGATTTGCCTACCACTACACGGACTGCCGTAAAATAACCGCATCGATGTTCGTAACGAATTTTATCGTTACAGAATCTTATCTTAAATACGCGCGTGACAAAGAAGCTCTCACCAAATTTAGCTAGTCGATAACCACCACCTCCGGTACCTAAAGAGATATCAAATTTCTTCTGTTCTAAGTACGGCACGCTTATATATCGGACCGGCGAACTATTTCTAGGATTTAGTATCCTTCGCACTGGAACCGTAGACGAGTTTAGCCTATATAAGACGACCCTAAAGCCACAGGCTAAAATATATACTAAGGATCGCGTTGGTTAGCTTTGTAGTGCAAAGGGGGTTCAATAGACTGAAGGGGTGACTCTGCCTCCCAAGAAGGCTAGTCTTCCTAATCTATAGTTTAGATAGTGGAAACCGCGTCTCCCTAGAAATAAACAATCGAATTCTTTTCCTTCAACATTGCCGAATCTCTACTTAATTTACTTAGTATGACTAAGTAATAATCTATGCCCGCTAAGTTTGGTTTGCCTTCATCTATAGCGATAGATACTCATGAGCTCTACTTAGAAAGACCAAAAACATTTCAACGGTTGCCAGGTATATAAGCTTGCAGATTCCAATTATCTACTCATTTGCTGCAACGAATCTCGTCCGACTGGCACTACGGATTACCTAGTATTTACCCCCAAATTCCCGCTCAGTTCAAGACGAAGGAGGCTGTGGGAACGAGTCGAGAACCTTCTCAGGTCCATGAATTGTCACCTCAGCGTGCGGATAATGTTGGCCCACGTCCAGCTCCAAAGTATACGATCCAGGGTACAGCACCTATATTGTTACTTGGCCCATCCTGTGTTTCACATCCTTGAAGCTCAGGAGGAACGTGAATCATCGGTTGTTCTAGCTTTCCACCACTTCAGCGCTTTCCCCATGTCAAGGAAGTTAGAGCAGTTGATGGTGAAAATCATTAATAGCTATGGTTATTCCAAATACAACGGATAAATACCGGAACTAGATATCAGGTTAACAGTATTCCGTTTGCACATGCTCAGGGTTAAAGGGACCATTTTGTTTTTACAGGGTTAATTCACAGGGTATCTGACCCCATCACACGTCAATGGTAAACTTGAGTCATTTTGCCTCTACTGAATTGGGGCAGCGTGTAGGGAAAGTCATCAGGCTATACTTGGCAATGGGCTGTCCCGTCACCGATTGGGAAGTGGGGATGGGCAACGGATAAGGGAGTTCGTAGCCGTCAGTACATATATCCCGGAATTTGTCTTTCTAGTGGTCGGGTGGGTGTCCGGGTCGACCTGTTGTCTCTCCAAGCGGGCGCGGAGGTATATCCACCTACCTCCGTACAATCTACGGAGGTATATCCACCTACCTCCGTACAATCTACGGAGGTATATCCACCTACCTCCGTACAATCTACAGAGGTAGACTCGGACATATGGTCAGTTTTCAATTCTGGCCTGTTCGGGAAGGCACGTCGGATCTCCGAATTTCAGTCGTACACGAGCCACAGGAATCGCCAAATATTCCTCTTGATTGGAGCCTCCATTTGACTCGTTCAGGCGCAAAACCCCGAGACTCGTTTGACCTTAACTCCCCTCAGTATATCCGAAGTTCATCAGACATCTTTACTGGTCTGAAATTAGGCCACAAAGCTGTGCACCTGCCTCTGGTCCGGCATTTGCCGACGATTGAATATATTTGGCGCTGAACATACTTGTAACAGGCTCTAGACTTCGCAATTCGGTCTCATATTTATCCTCCTATTGATTCCAGCAACCTTACCGTTCGTTACGCTCGCAAAAATATAACCATTATTTTAAGAATATGGACATCAGACCAGCAGGCTTTGTCTCCGGTGAGACGCTCTCGCTAAGAGTGGCAGAGTGCTTTTTCCTGGTCCTGACAGTGCTCTACCTCCCTTATCTGTCCGTCTCTTTGGTTACGTTTAGTGCAGTAGTCGTGCATCTCTTTGCCTACATCGTCTACAGAACACAGATATACCCACGATACATCGACCCACTCCGCCACCTTCCGACTCCGGATGTGAGAATGCACCAGAACCCACTCCTTGGCAGCAGCTTGACTGATATTGAACAACAGGGAGGGCATCCTATAATAGGCCATGTACTGTCTCAGTTCAGCCTGCCGCGAGGAGAGAAGTACCTGTCGTATGTAGACAGTGTGCCCAACGATGGGATAATTCGCCTCAGGGGCTTCTTGAATTCATCCCAATTGCTTCTGACCAATGCCGAAGCATTGAAAGAAGTCTTAGCAAGGAAAGCATACGAATTTGAAAAGCCTTCAGGTGAGAGAGACTTCCTTCGTGTCATCCTTGGGGAAGGCCTCGTCGTTTCTGAAGGCGACTTTCATAAGTATCAAAGGAAACGGATCCTACCCAGTTTCAGCCTCCGGCAAATCAAGGGCCTGCACAACGTTTTTTGGAAAATGTCACAGTCTTTTTCCACCGCTGTCGAGCGTTGCATCAGAGGACAGATAATGGACTCGGACAACCGTCACTTCCTATCAGGTGTGGTCGATATCGACAACTGGGCACCAAGAATCACTCTCGATATCATCGGCATCGCAGCATTAGGACGGGAATTCAACTCCCTTCAGAACACCGACGACGCGTTGTTCCGAGCGTACAACACTGTTACTGCTCCGACGCTGAAGAACCTCGGCTCCCTTGGGCTCTATGCTTACGGTCCTCGATGGCTAGCCAGGTGGCTGTCAAGGCAACTTGGTATGAATACCACAGCCAACATGCTGAGAGCCTACAGCCTCCAGTTCCTCGAGGATAAAAGAACCGCCGTCGACGCGGATCCTGACAGCCATTTCGATATCCTTTCCGAATTACTGAAGTCCGGAGATTTTACGGACACCGATTTGGTCGATCAGCTTCTTACTTTCATCGCAGCTGGGTACGTGTCCTTCACTCGAGGCGAAAAAAGACACGTTAACCTTCCAAGGTAGCCATGAAACAACGTCCTCAACTTTCAGCTGGGTGATATACCTATTATCTATTCACCGTGAAGTACAAGAACGGTTGCGCGATGAGATAGACGCACACGTGCATCAGATCGGCACCAATGCTGCGGGTGCGGAAATAGCGGCAATCCTTGACCCACTCCCTCTCCTGAACGCGGTCTGCAACGAAACGCTTCGCCTTTACCCAACGGTACCGATATCTTTTCGAGTCCCAAATCGGGAGACATCAATTCTGGGATATCCGGTCCGAAAAGGCACGCGACTTATAATTTCACCTTGGGCAATCAATCGGTCGCAGCAGCACTGGGGCCCAGATGCTGATAAGTTTGTACCTGAGCGCTGGATTGATCTTAAGACTGGAAAGCCGAACAACACTGGCGGTGCTACAAACAATTATTCTCTCCTCACATTTTTGCACGGGCCGCGTAGGTGCATAGGTCAGGGGTTTGCAAAGGCAGAGCTGAAATGCCTCGTTGTCGCGTTCCTCAGAGCCTTTGAGGTATTGGATATATGCTCAGCGGGCCCCGTTGTTCCTGGTGGAGCGGTGACTACCAAACCTATTGGTGGAATGCAAGTGAGACTGAAGATCCGGAACAAGATATAAAACTCGTGCAAGGCATCACCACCGCTATGTTCGGGTTTCATCTCTAACGGTGGCATCTATACGGCCTTCAGAAGGGCTTTGCGAAGAAATTGTCTCTATTGGCGAGATTTATAGTTATCAGCCTTGCGTTTATGCAGACGTTAGGTGAATTCATAAAGTTAGGTTCATAGACTGCCGCCGCCCCTGCTCGTGATTTAGCAGCTTCTTCACTCGACGGCCCTTCACTATCAGATACTCTTTCTGGCTGAGGTACAACATTGCTTCTTTGCCAATGGAACTAGTCCTATCGAGATAATAACCGCTGGAGTATCCTGCCCGTGGTCTCTGTCCGGAGTCTGCTGGGCATATACGTTATCGGGGACTCAGAATTGCCAAATAACAGACAAGGACCGTGAGTATAGGAAGAGAGGTTGCTTATGGCATTAACAAACAGGAATTTTGGGTTTCGGCTCATATTGTATCCTCGAGAACTGGACAATTTTTCATCGGCGGAGTCATTTCGCTTATATGGACCTTGCGTGATTAGCAGACTTGTCGTGACGAGAATGCTTCTGTATCAGCGGAAGTTGGTAGGTATTGACCTCTTTTCTCAAAGAAGCTCGGCAGTTAGGGACGTGAGGGTACAAAGCATTGACCGCCGAAAATCACCATGGTTATAGGGTGGGTATGATCGTTTCTGAGATAATCGCCAGGAGGAGTAATATTATTGTGCCTGTTGTGCGAACGTTGTGTTCCGTGCTATTCCTAAGTAGATTTACCTGCCGTTATTGCCATTGTGCTGTACCACTTTCGGGTTGCCTCGGCCTATCAGCAACACGTCTGGAGTTTAAGTCCTCATAGGCCCGTGAATTATTATGCAGTCCTTCTAGAAAGGTCTTATATGACTTATATAGTGCTCACACTATCCGAAGCCGCAACATATCATGCCAGATGAGTTGGGTTTCACGCATGTGGCTGCACTGCCACTGCTCGAGCGGTACCCAGCCGTATACTGGAATATGCTGAGAGAGCCTAGGTAATAGGGTGGGGGGACATTTAAGGATCGAGGAGTGCGAAGGAGGGCCAGTAAGGATCTGGATCTGATACTGGAACAGTTCATGGCTCGACCCCGTGGGCCAGACTATGTCCACATTTTTGCTGTCTTCCGGGACCAGATTATTGCTGGAGATAAACAAGTCTACTCGACGCCTCTTTTTTCTCGGCTAGCAAACCTTCACACAGAAGGGGCACAGGCCCTTCCTGTTTGGCGGATTATATTACTCTTACGTAAAGAATCAAGCACCTCAGCACTCTTTAACCTAACCACATTCCAATTAGGTCTGCTAGGGGTTCAGGTGCCGTGATAGATGGCATAACAGCACCTGTCGCTTCCGTAGGTTCACGGCTCCCGAACAATTGTACAAGCAGTCACAGTCCCCCAAGATCGTCCGCAAAGATTTCATTCTGGGCACGATCTAATCTCACGCATATTTCCTTACTTGCTCCTCTGTCCAATCCCAGTATTCCTTCCCGAGAGAGGGATCTAGCAGGTCTTTGCGAATCGATACAAACCGGCCGAACGGGGCAACTGTGCTCAAAGTCAGGATAAAGGTGAGGTAACAAATCCTTGCTCGAAACACTTACCCCAGCTTCCAGATTTGTCTTGGGTAATATCTGGCTGGAGACCGGCGAAAAGTTCGGTATACGCGCCATACTTCGGATCGTGGGCGATCAGCTTCTGAATAGACTGTCAGCAGTGGCCTGTACTAATCAGGTTCCACATCGGACGAACAAACAAGGCAACCTGCCATCGCGGCATCGATTGCTGCAAATTTGTGACAAAATTTCCAGGGTTCAAGCTCTGTATATGTTAGCCAGGCCTGAACAGGAACAACGCACCCAATCACCGTACAAGACTGACGATCCCGTCTCCTTTCGCCCTCCGAGCAAACTCGCTGGCGTGCAGCACATTCCCAGCCTTACTTCTCGCGTATTTCCTCCATTCCCCTTCATCTCGCTGGTAATCCATATTTGAGAAGTCGATCGCCGGAGTCGGAGCCATTTCAGCAATGCTAGAAGATACCCACACTACTCGGACAGTACCTGGAGCCGATAAGTCGGCCGTTTGCTTCAGTACCGGATAGAGAAGTTTCGTGAAAAGGAAATGCCCCAAGTTGTTCGTCCCGAGCTGCAGCTCATACCCCTGAACAGTCTTAGAGCCAGCTGGCGGAACCATTACTCCAGCGTTGTTCCACAATACATGAAGGCGCGTCTCCTTCTGAAGAAATTGATCGACGGAAATGCGAATGGAAGCCAAGTCTCCTAGATCCAAGTGGAGGTACACTAGCTCCCCGGTGGAGCGCGGATTTGCATGCTGAATCTCTGCAATTGCGTCCTGTGCCTTCGCTTGAGATCGTGCGGCAATGTACACTTTCGCGTTGTGTTGATAGAGGATCGCGGCCAGTTGTTTCCCTATTCCGCTCGAAGCACCTGTCACGAGAAAAACCTAGCCTTTCAGCTCCACTGGCCAAAAGAAGTCCAGCCGGAGGAGGACTTACTTTACCACTTTGATCCGGGAGATTCTTTTCCGTCAGCGTAGGGGGAGGGGGAAAGATATTGCTCCATTGCTGACCCATGTTGCAGACCGTAGCCCGGAGAAGCCACCGCTAAGGATAGAGGGGTAAAATCTTTGGAATACTCAGACTCTCTGCAGTATCCTCGGAAGCAGTTTATATATTGACGATACAACGACCAAATTTAGACTGCTCCACTTGCGTCGGAAAAACATAAGTGACATCGGAGATATGACGTCACGCATTTCCGGAGATGCTAACAAGAGCATCGTCCGGAGATCTTGGGACGAACCTCTCTACTCCGGTGATCATGATGTACGCGTACACTGGCATCTGGTGTTTTGTGTCGCCTCGGAGGACTTGTGTTATAATCAGTGTGGATCCCCGCTGCGGTATGATTGTGACATTAGGTCAAACATATAAACGACGGCTTGACGGCACGCGTGGAACTGGCTGTCAGTCCTTCATCCCGTCATTCAACTATCAAACAGCAATTTAGTACGGTGTTAGCATAAACATATTGCCTTTCTCTCTGCCATGTCTCTCCCACAACGATCACTGGGTATTGGAGGACCCCGCGTGACTGCAATGGGCCTGGGCCTCATGGGAATGAGCGCCTTCTACGGCAAGCCACTCCCAGATGCCCAACGCTTCGAACTTCTGGATCATGCGTTCGCTAGCGGAGAGCTTTTCTGGGATACAGCTGATGTGTATGGGGATAACGAAGATCTTGTTGGCCGCTGGCTCCAGAGAAACCCGGGGAAGCGCGATCAAATCTTTCTGGCAACCAAGTTTGGCATTACTGGGCCGGGAGTCGCCCGTAGCGATCCGGAATATGTGAAATGTGCGTGCAACAGGAGTCTCGCCCGACTTGGCGTTGACTATATCGACCTCTACTACGTCCATCGTGTTGATAAGTCCGTTCCGATTGAAAAGACCGTCGAAGCGCTAGTAGACCTGAAGAAGTATTCCTTTCTCCAACTCCCCTTTTTGCGCTTGCTCTAACGCGCTGAATAGGGAAGGCAAAATAAGATACATCGGATTGAGCGAGGTTTCGGCCAGGACCCTCCGTCGAGCACATGCAGTCCACCCGATATCTGCGTTGCAGGTCGAATACAGCCTGTTTACCCTCGAGATCGAAGCTCCAGGGATCGATTTGCTCGACGTTTGCAGAGAGTTGGACGTTGCAGTTGTGGCGTATTCCCCTCTTGGCCGCGGAATGCTTACCGGGAAGTATAAAGGCCCTAGCGACTTTGAGGAAGGTGACTTCCGAAAACTGTCGCCTCGGTATTCACCCGAGAACTTCGCAAACAACCTGAAGCTCGTCGATAGTCTCCATGACATCGCACATCTAAAAGGCTGCACTGGGAGTCAATTGGTTCTAGCATGGTTGCTCGCGCAGGGTAACGATATTATTCCGATTCCGGGCACGACCCGTATACAGAATTTGGACGAGAACATCGGTGCGCTCCACGTTAGATTATCCCAGGACGAGGTAAAGGACATTCGTGGGAAGGCGGAGCAAGCCACTATCTATGGCGAGCGGTATCCGGCTGCGTTTGCGCAAATGCTTCTGGCCGACACAGAGGAACTTTAGAGGATAATTGATATAATTCACTGCTGGTATTGTACCTAAATGCCCGCAAATTCTTGCTGGCAGAGAGCGGATACTGCTCAGACTAGCCGTAGGGTTGGGTTGCACACACGCCAATTACGGTTGTTGCTGCAGGCGGGTTTCCAGCGCGGAGACCGGTAAAGTGAAGAATAGGGCCTCTAGGAGGCAGATGTATTACTCTTCAGGTGCCCTTTGCAATGCCCTGCAAGGCACAATGGATCTGGAGTGCTGCCCTTCCGTTACGCTGGAGAAAACCTCCAACTTGCTGGTCCTGCGAATTAAACTGCAGGCTTCTCGAATAAAAGTTCTTTCGACGGAGGTCTCCGGCAAGGATTGATACGCGACTCGTAGAGGAAACTCGATATGCAGCAGGGACGACCAGGGGGCGTGTCGGACATAGTACTGAACGCTGCGACAAATCTCCCAGGCGAAGCAATATCGCTTAGGCTCATCGGATGAACCCCAACGACTCCCGGCTTCCATAAGGATCAGATGAGCGGCATTGTACATACAGATGCTAGTGGCGAAAAGTGGATCGGGAAACATCCATGCAGTTGGGGTAAAGAGCGCGCCTCTCTCCTCGCTCCAGTGTTGAAACAGAGGGAAGTCAGATGCCTGTGGTACTTCATACGGCTTCCCGTTCTCATAGGTATCGGCGTACTTCCTCTTCCACTGATACAGCGCGTCCCGGAGAGACAATGACCACACCGTCAGTAAATCGTGCTGGGTTTCCTCCTGCACGGCTCGGTGTCCTTCCCAGGAGTTCATCAAGTCCACCTTTTCGAGGAAGGACGGAATATCCAGCAATACGTCCAGCAAATGATGCAGTACATGTTTTTGGCCACCGCCGAGCCATGGGACCACCTTCCACTCCGCTTTCGAAAGAAATGTCGAACTTCGAACGGTCAATGCCCACGTAACCTTGCAATTGATTATCGGTAAGAATCGAGGGCAATGAGAGTGGCGAGCTTGACTTACACACAGAAGGCGTAATTCGGAGTACAGCACATGTGCCGTACCCGAGGTATGAAGGAAGGGTCCTCTTCGCTCAAACAGCGTGAGCGCCGCTATCCAGTGATAACTAGCAGAGCTCTCACTTTTCCTCCGAAATAACTAGAACGGACTGAGTTAGCACGCGGAAAAGCGCCCCTGCGTTCCACAATAACTTGCCTCTGCCGTAGCCAGTAACACAAGGGTATACAAAAACTCGAGGGAGACAGAGTCCTCTCCCTCGTTGCTTATGACTTCATTCACACCTCGCAAAACTGTTATATAAGCGAGCTCCCCCGACTGCTCTGCGTCAGGATCGCCGTCGAGCTTGCCAATAAGCAGCATGCTGACGGCACCCAAAGCGGTCTCCAGTAGCGGATGATTTCGGGATAGCTCTACGGCGCCATGTATCCAATGTTGCGAGCAACCAGTCTCTCCAGCAGAGTGGAAGAGATCCAGCAGACGAGTGACATAGATACTGGAGTCACGAGGGGCTGTTGGAGTGGATCCTTGATAGGATTCCCGGCCGCTTGTGGGAACCAGGGGACTCTGAGGTGCTGGAGAGATGCCATCAATACCAAGTGCCGTAGAGTGAATATCAACACCGGCCGCACGCTCCCCTCTTGGTAAACCAGCCTGATCTCTATGGCCTATGGACGTGTCTGATGTGACAATGGCATTTGTCGATGTTGTCTGGTTGCTCTCTACGGCGGAAAATCCGCACAGACTGTTCTCGTGGCTTGCTGTCTTTGCAATGACTCTATGAAGGCTGGGATTCGGGCCGTCTGCCATCCTGCGAAACGCTGCCCTAAGAAGTTCGACTTGGGTGGGCGCAGAGATTGCGTTATGACGGCATTCTTGAAGGAGAGTTGCAAGCCCTAAGTACGTCACAAATGACGTTATCAGACTGGCCCGTCGAAGGCCGAATGCTGACATGTACATGCCAATAAGGTCAGTTATGACCCCGGCCTCGTGCCGACATTCGCCCTCAATTGATGCCTTGTGCGGGATTCCCAGTTCCCGCGAGAGATGGGTCTGCTCCAATAATGGCCTTCGCACAAGGATCCTCAACGCGTGGAAAAGTAACCTGGACAGCGTTAATAAGGCCAGTGCCCCGACGGAAAATCTATAGCTCAGACAAGCTAGTCACTTACAGAAGATCAATAAGATGCGGAGGCGGAACGGTCGGGGATACAGCGCTATCACGAATGAAGGAAGGTAGGGTCTCATACCAACGATCAAGTTGGCTGTCAAGGACAGTCACAGCTTGCTGAGTTAGTGTAAAGGTTAGTCCCTTCTTCGGGTCGCCGTAGAACGTCACGATAATGTTGTGGCAGACTTTGAGCAAGTCGAACAGAGCGCGAAAGGTTGAGACAGCATAGCTCGGGTGGGATTCGTAGATATCAGGAACTTCTCGCCCAGCTGTTGTCGAGTCAGTGTAAGGTCCCCAGTTTTCTAGCTCCTCATATGTATCTAAGACTGAATCCGCGTATATCTGGTCGACGTCTGGCTCGTCGATCGTCGGTTTGTGTCCAAGATAGAGCGACATAAAGATATCGATGCAGTACGATCCCAGGGATAAGTGCTTCCGTACTTCCTCATCTATGTCAGCGATGAGGGGGGTTGTGTCTCCCACCTGGCCACAGGACGCGCCCACTGCCGCAAGATGGCAGTCCAGACCGCGTACCATCCTAATAGCGATGTCGCATAGCGTTCGACCGGTCCCCGGTTTCCCAAGATATACCAGAGAACTACCACACAGTAGCAATGCAGTGGCTGTCGGTACGCTCGGATGGTCTAGTTCGTCTGCTAATAGCTGACAGAACCTGGTGTAAAATCGCCATCCGGGAATCGACCCTTCCACAGGCTTTCCTCCCACTTCGCTTCTGTCGCTATGAAGTGAGGCAGAGAGGTAGATGGCATTCAACAGAAGCTTATTCATGTAAAAACCGCCATTCAGCAGGCTATCCATAACAGCTGGTCGATAAGTCAGCTGCCACGTCAAATGGACAGTGTTCCAGTACAGTTCGAACAGGTGAGTTGCCGACACCGGGTCCAATCCATCCAGATCAGCGGTGCAGCTGAAAGGCCGGGAGTGCAAGACCAGTGATTCACGTTGTCGGAGCAAGGCACTGTTAGCAATCAGTCGAGATCGGCTAATCTCGACATCGACTGCGCTTGGGGATCTCGTCCTTCGAGGTGAGGCTGAGACTGTCCGGGAGACAAGTGCATCATAGAACGGACGGAGAAGCCCGGGGGAACCTTGACATGTTCCCGCATCGTTGCTTTGTAATACTGGGGCTTGAGAAGGGGAATCGTCTGTAGCGGAGAGTGGTGGTAATCGGTCGTGAAGAGAATCTTCCCAGTAACTGACGTCATGTGGTTGTGGCTCTATGCGCGCGGCTGAAGATCTCGAATGCCCGGAATGGAGACTTGGACTTCTGGGTAACGGAGTCTGCTCTCGGCGGCTGAAAGCAGCAGACCCTGCCCGGCGATATCGACCATCTAGAGGATACACACAATGGGACTGTCGGTTCAAACAAGCTTCACACCGAGGTCGAGAACCGTCGCATTTCACTTTCCTCGCCCGGCATGCGTTGCAGGCTTTGCAGCTCGCCCGCTGAAGAGGCATTGTTAACCTAGCACAGCAAAGAGACGTAGGCCCGGTTGGCACTTCTTGCGTCGCAAGAATAATGGACTTCGTAGCGCCGAGATACCACCGAGGGATAGTTCGGAGCTTCACGGGCTCGGAACAGTCGGAAATACTGCTTAGTAAATCATGGTGCGCACCAATTGGATATCAACAAGTCTGCGTTGCTATAAAGCCCCTAGCTAGCAATTTATGTGGGCATGATAATGACTAATGCATGCGGTCTATAATATCTCCGTTCTCCGGGATCCACTGCTGCTTCTGTTCCGTCAGAAACTGGCCTTCGGGGATACGAGGATGGATCCGGAAATGGATGCTTTATATGCGTTATCGCATGGTCTTTGGTGCTGAAGGATCTTCTCAACACATGCCATAACTCCGGGTGCATATGGGCTCTACACTGGAAGGCCCGTGGAGCTTGTCTGCGTTATCTTTGGTAATCATACTTGCTCTCCTTTTCCGAAGCATACCCGGCCAAGCTGCGCGCCCTGAGTCAAAGGGAAGTGATTGGTCGATATGTACCGCGCCCTCACCTCTGGCCCGGGATATCAACACCGAGGTCGACTCCTCTATGTCGCTTTCCGACTTTTCTCCGCAACCCACGATGACGCACACAGATGGACGTCAGCTACTTCGCCTGCCCTTTTGGACCATGTATTGGTGACCTCTCGCAGTCAAGATGGGGACAGGAACGTGTAAAATTTGGCCGTAGCGGGTCACCTGTCGCTGCGGTCTTATGCGTAAACGCATTAGACTGTAGCGTCAGAGAAGGCCTGTCCACACTCGAGTTCCTTGTAGGGAGGCAATGTGTCTGTATATTGCAATGCTGGTTTCTATATACAGAAGGGAGAAGGGAGGGACAAAATCGGGTCTTTACTGCGTGAGAGATGACGAGCTACCACCAGAGGCAAGCAATTGACTCTTGCGAGGCAGCTATAGGAGGAAGAACCCCTCCGTAATGTTGATGTAGATGTCACGTGAGACCGCGTTAGCAGCTTGAGGCAACCCCAATAAAATTCCTCCCTATAGCAGCTAAAGACAAGGGATAGAGGTACCGTATAGCGGCCATTACGGACTTTACTCCTTGCATTTCCTGCACACGCTGTCACTGTAAGGCGCGCTCTGTTGAGGTCTAGGATCTGGTTCGACCAACAGCCCAAGGGCTAGCGGGTTTTGCTTTTCTTTTAGACTAAAGGGAATCTAATGCCATGTTGGCTCCACCCACCCATGGTCGCCAGCTCATAAGTCCACTTTGCACGGAGGTCTGGTTGCGACGTCTCGCAAGCGCACTAGAACAACTGAGCATTTACACTGTATGGGGATGACTCTACTTCCTTCACATACATTAGATTAGAAAAACTAGGTAACAGGCACGGAAACGTTGGCGATCACCTTAGTGCTTAAAGTTTGCCCTCCTATGATCCACCCAAGCCGTCGCTATCCAGCTCAGATCGAACGCAGCCGTTCTGGAAGACAATACCACTATCTGCTTCTGGTGCTGCCCCAGGCTCAGCTAGAGTAAGCGGCGCGGGGCTGAAGACCGTCGAGCATAGCCCTTCATGATATCCGACTCGATTAACAACGCGCCTGAAGGCTCTGGCTTACACTAGTCAATTTTTTCTACCATATATGGACAAACAGGGCTCTGCTGAACATGACGGTTGGTAAAGTAATCGGCAAACTTGCTGTCAAGCTTTCGAACCATCTCCTCCTCATACTGTCTCTCCAGCTGCGTTGCATTCTCGCGACGCTCCCAATATGCCGTCTGAGGGTCAGGTAGTATCGTTGTCACAGCGAGAAAGTAGAGAGAGAGAAGGAACCTAAGGGTCCAGCCGAGGATAGAGTTAACCGGTGTGATTCTTAATGCTTCCAATGTTGTGGGTAGGGAGAGCGAGAGGACGAGACTGCGCCCTAGCCAACGAAGTCCCGGAGGGAAGAATCGGTAGGCAAACTGATCGTGGCTTGCTTGTGCGATCAAACGCCCTTGCTCACTTCCCGGTGCGCGGGAACCTTCAACCTCCTCCATATAGGTGATCATGCCGTTCCAGTTTTTTGGGAATCCGTCAAGAGGCCGTCCGCCCGGGGCTCGAAACAGCCTAAAGATGTCCCTCCAAAAATGATGAGCCGCAATCTTCTCGTTGTCCGAAAACCCCGGCAAACCCAACCTAAGAAGGATTCGGTGCTTTTGTACCGCAAAGGTACAGATCGTGTATATGTAGCTCTCCGTACTGGAAAAGTCTCCGGGATATTTTGTGGCCCAGTACTCATGCAGACGGTTGATACGGTCCACCTCCATAAGCGACCTGGGATGCGCCGGCCCATACCATGCCAATACGATCCCAAAGTGGGTCGTCTGCATTGCCCTATTAGTTGCCTTATGCAGGACCTTTCCCCCATCCTCACGCCAGACGGGTCGAGCATCGTGGGCCGGAACGATAATATTTGGGAAGAGTAGCGCATAGAAGAAGTTCATCGTGAATTGAGTAATTCCATAGCTTGCGGTGAGCCTCCATATCTCTTCGTAATCTCGTTCGGGATCCAGAGACTGTATCTTGCGCTTAATCCACTTGTACGGCATTTTGAGCTCTGGTTCGCCGCGTAGCCACCGATTACTCTTCGGAGTAGATTGAAAGACCACAGCTGCAAGAGGAACAAGGGATGGTTGAACTTAGTGAACGACAACTTTGTGAAAGCGTTGCGCGACTATACAGGACGGATTCGGTGGTGGGCGGCTCTACTGCTAATTTATGCACCCAGCGAAACCCCTGCCAATGCAATAACTCGACGGTAACGATTCCGATGGAGAGCCGAGGCTGACAGGGAACCTCGATCCAAAGGGCTAAGAGAATGCTGTCTGGGCGCCGCAATTTGTCGACCCGCGCATAGTTCTGCGTCCAAACATATGCCCTCGGAGATGGCAAAGTAGGTTGCGAACAGCATCTCCGAACCAGAAAGTCGTACTGTTCAGCGTCTAGAGCAGATTTACAGGGCGTCTCCACCCTCGCCTCCCTGCTGCTCATGTGAAATAAACTAGTTTCCGGCTCAAGCAAGCATACAGGTTCCTTTGTACTATAAAGAATTTCACATTCGACATTTAAGTTAAGGTGTGAACATTTCTACGATAATCCCGTCCTACAGTACTCAAGCAAACACAGATCCAGTCAATTCTAGCAGCCCTCTGGTGACAGCACCAGACTGGCTGGTCTTTCTGTGGAGCTTAGTGGAGCTTCTGAACTAAACGGCGGACTCGGCCTTGTGACATCACCGAAGACTGAAATCCCCGCAAAAGACCGCCATGACCTACATCCGGACAAGACACAGAAGCATAAAATACCCGAATTGTCTTGCGTAACAAGAGTCTACACACCGCTCCTATGGTAACATGACACGATTCCCACACGAGGACGAGAAATACTGTCGCTCTTCGTGAGCACAATCTCGTCAGTGTAGAATGAAGGAAAGACGTGCCTGGGGCCGGTTGATCCTGTTAGGCACCCTTCAAGGCACCCCGACTCGGGTTGCCAAAAATTCAAGTATCAGTTCCATATTTTCGGTGCGAGATATTGGACGACTATGTTAGCCCTCCCGGGCGGTAAAGATGAGGCAAGGTCCGTCCGGTGTATAATTTGGCGTATAACATGACTTTCGTGTTTGTAATGGATTTGAACAAATGCGGAGTCAAACAAATAATTTATTGGCATTATCAACAAGACCTCGCCGTAAGGTTAAGGCTCGTCCATCGAGGACACTAAATGACTTTCCAGATAAACAGCGACTTCCAGCAATCATACCGCTATTGCTATTCCGTCTAGTATCCATCCCAGCCAAGAATGCAGGTCCGCTAATGATACATAATGCGTGCCGAGAGAGCATTCAACCATCTGATCTGGCCAGGAAACCATGCACAAAAAGTCTGTTTAACCCACTGAAAGGGAGACAGTCCAAGGAAAGCGCTTGCGGTCAATATGCAAGCAAGACAACATAGTGACGCCAGAGACATGCGGCGAACGCGAAGCTCTCTGCGGCCCTTCAAAGTGAGGCGTGTATCCCAATCGCTCCAGACAGGGAACATTGATCGCCAAGTGGCGTCAATTTGTGAGAATCTGACGATAAATAAGCATCGAGGGGGACACGGGGGTAGGAGGGATCATAGACTCACGGATACACGGTGGGATTCCAGCCGTTCTCGGTCATATACCAGCTACTACATCCACCGGTGGCCAGGACAGTGCCCTTCAGCGCATTCTGCACCTTAGCTACCCAGGCCCTTAAGGCGCTTTCCTTCACTTCGTACGTGCTTACCTCTCCGTTGAGGATTCGGGGTATGAAGTGAAGAGCGTAGTGGACTCCGTTCTCAATAGCCAGGATGGCACTGCTATGTCCCACCGCTGTGTTGGGGCCAAATAACATAAAGAAATTGGGAAATCCATCGATGGCGGTCCCGAGATATGCTTGTGACCCTCCGCGCTCTCTCCAGAGACATCTGAGTGACTTGCCGTCGCGCCCATGGATCGGAGGAAGATGGGCCCAAGTCGAGGCTTGATATCCGGTTGCTAGGACGAGGACGTCGGCGGGAATGTTGATTTCGGCTGCTTGGCTTTGCATCTCGGGACCTGCCGTCGCTGGCAACGTTCTATCCTCCGGCCCCAGTGTCACGGAGCTCGACTGGATGCTCCGGAGCGGACGTCTCAGAAGCTTGACTGAGGGATGATTCAAAACGGGAAGCCAGTTCACGTCGAAGACGCGCCGTTTGCAGCCAACACCATAGTCTGGTCGCAGGATGGAATGGTAATCCTTCGGGGCCGTAGACTCCATATACCGCAGGAGTTGTTCCTCGACCTGTGGCCTCTTCCACCGAGCGTACCATCCATCGGACATGATACGAAGATAGTCATATTCAAGCTGCCAAAAGATCGCAGCTCTTGTGAGCCTTGCCAATCCAGGAATATTTCGCATCAACCACGGTCCATAGCTTTCATAGAAGCTAACCACGGGACGCGCCAGATAAGGGGAGACCCACGGAGGAGTCCTCATCAGTTGAGTTAAGGACTTGATCTCAGGGTGTGTCTCAACCAATTCAGGGACTATTTGGGCGGCACTGGAGCCAGTGCCGACAACTACAACATCCTTTCCGTTGAGATCAACCCCAGTATCCCAGCGAGCCGAATGGAGGATGTCGCCTTGGAAATTTTCGATGCCTGGCACGTCTTCTGACAAGGAAGCTGGTTCCACAAGAAGCCCGACAGCACTGACGACCACCTTCGCCCGGACGACTTCTGTCTTGGAATATATCGCCTGCATACCCTGTGACTTGGCCTTCTCCTGTTTTTGCTTTTTGGTCAACATTTCAGATCCCGGCGTGAGATTTCCCACGAGTAGTTCCCATTCCAAATCTTCCTGAACCCATCGAATCTCCACGATCTCACTGGTTAGCTGAAACTTGTCGATGATCTGATACTCTTCGCACACGCGGTGTAAATAGGAGAGGAATTCTGGGCCAGATGGTCGGATCGTGGACCAGTTTGGATTTGGCGCGAAGGAAAAGGAATAGAACAGTGCCGGTCTAGTCCACGTTCTGCATGAGTTTCTCCGTTGTATCAAAAGGGAGACAAGAAATAGACGTACACATCACTCGCAACACCTGGGTAACGTTGGCTCCACCATGTGCCCTTGCCCAATATGTTAGGTTCGATCACCATGAGTCCAACTTTTCACGCGTACGCACCCCGATTCCAGCAGAACTCTCAAAGATCCGGAGTTGATCGAAGCCTAATTTCTGCTTCAGCCGACACGCCATTGCGATGCCTGCCACCCCGGCTCCAATGATCACAACAGGATAATATATCCGAGCATCCCCTCCATGCTTCTGTGATCTTTGAATGCTATCTATTCGGGTTGCCATTTTTGACGAGGACAGAAAAACAATGTCTGACAGTATCCAAGCAGGGTGAAGTTGCCTTCTCATCACAAAGGATGATCTACGGTTTAAATGGCAAACCCTTAAATAGAGAGCAGCGTCACGTAAGTATAGATGTTCCCTAAGCCGGGCCCGATCGGATAAAGAAACTGTCGTCCATGTGCATGTGATCAGCTGCATTTAGTCTTACTCGGGCGGAAGTCTCCTATATTCTACCGGACATGTCTTCGGTGATATAGTGCCGCACTTCCGGAGATTCTGTGGGCCGTCTCCATCATTAATGGTGAAATATCGGGCTGGGTGTGGGTTAGGACCCACTAGGAACCTTTTCAGAACGGCATCGTATTCATAATTCAGAATTGCATTACTGGCACCAGAAAATACTGTGCGAATGGCAAGCACAGTATTATAGTGATAAATTGGGCTTTCTTCGGCGTAGGGCGAACTAGATGACCGTTGACTTCCTCTGACATGGCCGACGCAATCAATCCCTTTCAACGGGGCTCCATTCAGACACCATTCCCACCTGAGCTTCTCGATATCATAGTGGGATATATCGGTCCCTCCTTGTCGGGATTACTGGTGTGCAAGCGTTGGTATTTTCTCCTCATGAAACGGCGACTTGGGTCCCTCGAGCTTTCTGTCCACATGCTTCTCCGATTTCCTGAGCTCTCCAACCGTTTCCTGGACATGATGTGCATGTATACAAGGCATATAGGCCTGAGGCTCCTTGACAGGAACGCATCAAAGTCTGACCGGCAGCCACGCTCCCTTCCAATCTCGCAACGACACAACGAGGACTTGAAAGGGAAGCTGAAAAAGGCACTGAAGAGGCTTGCTGCTATGCTTCCAATGGGTGACGCCCTACGGTCTTTCTACTTGGGAAACTACCTCGAATCAGAATCATGGACGCTCATCTCACCAGATATTTTCGAGACACTCCTTGCAAGTCTTGCAGCGTGCAACCTGGATTACGTTCAGATTGACATGCCAGGAGCGCCGCGTGAAAATAGGGAGTTATTAAGCCATTCCTTGGATTCCAATATTCACGGTTGCGATATTATCCGGCACAATTTTCCAAACACACGTGTCTTCCATCTGAGAATGAGAACAGTCTGTTCTGATGTCCTTGATCTATATCAAAAGCGCCCACGTTTGGAGACCTTCCACATCGCTCTGCAACTCGAGCCAGCTGAGCCAGCTGAGATTGATCTAGACATTTGTGTCGTCAGCTGCCAGCATGGAGAACTTCTTGGGGGAGGGTTAGTGGCTTCGTTGGAGCCAGCAGGTATCTCGTTGTTCTCTTCCGGTCAAGCGCCGTCCCTTCAGAGCCTCGAGTTCACGTTACCTATTTTCAGGGATGGGCGGGAACTGTTGCAACCAGATATGCAGACATATAGTATTACTACCGAGTTAGCCAACCGAAAGGATTTGCGCATTTGAGGACCCAATAATACAAAAGAGTCCACGCTCAAGTCGCGAATAAGACGGCGGACAGGTTTTCCGCAATTCTCCTTTTCAGAGTATCCATCCCACTACCATATCGTAACTCGCCTTCCACGTGCGCATTGACCTGCATCTGGTTGACGACATTCTTGGGTGATGGCCTGCCGCTAGATGCCCAGGGCAGCTAGCGCGTTGAGCGTGCGCGGGTGCACCTTCTTACGACCGTTGGCACTCGGTTACACAGATCACGGGTGGTGCTGCCAATCTGTTGCCGGTGTTTGTATCCACGCACGTTGAAGTCTAGTAGGAGCTGTCCAGCTCCCAACACACCGCAGTTCCCGCCCAGCACTACGTCTAACGGACGCTAACCCATCCACATATGAGCTCCTCTGCTTACAGTGGTCACACCCGTCATTCGCCTCACAGCCGTCTTTAGCAGCCAGCTCCACAGCGAGTTCCGCGTAGCGGATGGCTTCGTCCTCAAGAGTCTCATCACCATCGTCCTGGTCGTCTTCCCCTTCTTCGGAGCTGGAGTCCCCCTCGTCATAGAGCGTAACCAGGATCATAGCAGCCTGGTCCAACACCTTTGCCAGAAGGGAATTCGGTACACTTCTCGTCGCCGCACAGCGGGTTCTATCGTGTTCGGTGAATTAATTTCCGGAGATATATTCGTTGTACGTAGAATACTACTAATCTTAGATAAATTCCTTCTTCTAAGCTTCTAGGTATTTAGCTTTTTTGCCGTAGAGCTATACGCGTTCGATAGCAAGTTATTTATGGAGCTAGGGCTTCCTAGAAATCTCTAAAGTCAGAGAAGCGATTCTCTGGTTTATAGCCTTAATCTTATCTTTCTCTTTAAATGCCGTGATAGTAGCCGCGTCTAATTTCTAGGGAGTATTAGGATCTCTGTGGTGAGCTATGCTCTACTCTATATTCCAACATTCATAATTAGGTTCTAAGTCATAGAATAAGGCTTGAATATCTAATGACTTAAGCATAGATTAGTATTTAATGTATATATCATAATTTTAATAGTTAAGCGCCTAGCCACAGGTCGCTTCAGACGCTTTAGCTAAATAAGATTAGTGTGCATTCTGTAGGAAGACCTAAATGACTTACGGTTAATACAGTTTGCTACACTAGCACGAATTCCGTGCACGTGTAGTCGGTCCTTGAAGCATTCGCGCTAAGCTAGATAAGCAAAGTTCTAGCGCATAGAGAAGAATGTTACGGGGCAGTGTCCCTGATATCCTTAATTATGGGATTCTGGATCCTCGAAGTCTGCAGTCCCCGAATGATCCCCGTGGCCACCGAGTTGTCGGTGACGGATTCATCGTATTGTCGATGGAGAACTGTTGCCGAAGTGTCGGTGAAGGGCGACTGAGCGGGGTACTCGTATAAGGGGATTGTTCTCTATGCCAATCAGTATCGGATCAGTACTGAATCGCTTTGTCCTTTTTTTTATGTTAAATAGTCAGCTTGGAGATGTCCATTATGGATCTCCAAGATTCCGTCTTGTTCTTATTCTGTCTCATGACAATTGGACTTGGTCATTTCCTTCTTCATATCTTGCTGCCTTTATACCTAGTCAACAGATTGCTGTTCTGCTATACACCTCCTTAACAAAGAAGGATAGTAGTTTATTTTACTACGTTATCCTAAAGAAAGGAAGGTCCTTTTTGTTCTCGTTCTACTCAAGGGTATATAATTCTCTCCCCTTCGGAGGTCTTATAGCGATAACGTCCGTTACCGTACTAAGTCCCTTAAAAGCGCCGTTAGCTACGCTATACACTATTACCTAAAAAATAAAGTTTATTCCGAGGATTAGATATTCCCTAAGCTAGTTCTTCGGCCTTTTATCCTTCGAATTAGTATTTTAATTCCTTTATAGCTTATTAGCAGACTTATAAGTATTTATCGTCACGGTTACGCTATCCTTTTAAAAATTTAGGATTAATCGTCACCTAGCGCTTTAATTAACCCTTAGTACTCTATTTTATATTAAAAGTAGGATACTATCGATGTCCTATTAGCTAGACTAGTTACTAGCGTAGGAAGAGGGGGAGGTCTAGGATAAATCTAACCCTATAATATAGATATTCGTTAGAATAATAATAAGCGCTTAACTCTACTATAGCACCCACTCTAGCACCTAAGCTAGTAAATAGTATAAGAGCACTCCCGGTTTATATATATACTCTCTCGTACTTATAATCGTGCTAATTATCGCCGAAAAGGCCGTAAAGAAGGTAGTCGATATCCTTTACTGTAACTATAAAGCGCTCCTAGGGCTTCGTAGCCTATAGGTAGTTAATATTTAACTATTAGGTCCTGCCTAATATACTTTAACTTATTAGAAGAGATAATACTAAGTAGACTAAGGTAGACTTACGTTTAGAATATTATTCTTAATATACCCTAGCAGAGATCGATAAGTCTCTCGCTCCTATCTCGAGGTAAAGTTAATAAAATTCTAATAAGTAGACTTCTGCGTAGGTAAAATTTTTCTTATTATAATATAGTCTTTAGTAAACGACTTCAGAAGTTATAGGGTAGGGTCGGGTTTATTCTTAGAAAAATTAGTATTAGTTACTTCGTTACGAGAAAGTCTCTAATACCCTAAAATCAAAAACCACGCCATTTTAGAGCTCAGGGCGTATTGAGAATTGGCTGCGTACTATAATGGGCTTAAGTACAGCTGAGCGGACAGGAAGCCCTGTTCTCCACACCCTGTGGTCGTATGTACTCAAAATCATATTATAGTAAACTATATGTCTAAATGGTCATCAAGACAATATATAGAGCGCTGTTTTAGCGTGAGAGTGGGAAGGGGTCCAGAGTGCGCAATAGACAAGGTGAGAAGCTGGGTGAAAGCGGGTGATTCTCACCCTTCTCTGCGCGACAGTCGCACTGACCCTCCCACCTGAGCTCCTGAGCTCAGATACGACGTTATTGGTTCCAGTCGATCTGGCCGAAACTGCGGTCTCTTGGCAATTGCATCCACCCTCGAATTTCAAGATTGGCCAAATTAAGGCGAGGCTAATGTCAATGTCGCCTTGGGCGAAAGTACCGTGCTTGGTGTTCAGGAGCCATCGACAGGACTTGCGAACAACCCGTTGTATTTCCTTGCCAAGGAATCCAGCAACGTAGCTTTTGGATATTTTGATGAAGGCATGGGTTTCGTGATGTCGGGATAGCTGCAACTTTTCGAATCCCCTTCCCGCTCCTTCTCGTTCTTGCACCTCACCCATCTTTCTACTATTCCAGGGTTACCTTCAAAGAAAAACATATTTTCGAATGGGGGTGGAAGGCCACGGTCACATGGCCACTTGGCATAGGCCAGTTACTAGGCTTCCGCAACCCCAATGTCGGGTCCGTCCATGGTCAGGCAGAGCAAGCGGGGAAGGGGGGGCATAGATGGCGAAAAGTGCCAGGCACCAGCAAAATCAGACAGAAAGTGTTTGCGCTATAAGCATATTCGGGTCGAATCTGGTTGGGGGCCCAACTCGCTAACCAACGTTATCACAATTGGGCTCGCTTTCCCAGAATAGCATCAGCATGTGCTTTGCCACGCGACCCTAGTCAACGAAACGATGACGGGGACTTGGAGTGATAATAAATAATGCACTGGAATTGTTATTCCATCTCGATAATCCTCTCAAAAACAAAGCTAGACTATCAGCGAATCTAACTTCCGTCTGCACATCGCTCGTCGCCCTTCCCCCACAACGCAGAAATCATCATGGCGAACATGTTTCAAAGACTATCCAAAAAGCCACTACCTCCGCCAACCCATATCAATGTCACTGTTACAGCTTCGTCAAAAACACTTCACAAACACGGGTCTGCCACTCCGTTCACCCTCACTTTCGAGGCGACTCTGGAAGAGTCGCCTGATGGACCCAACGAGCCCCTCACGATCCTCGCTTTTGACACACTCCTGGATCCTAGCGGTATTGCGCTTTATGAGAACGGCATTCAGTTCATAGATAGCAATACGGGCGCGCTGGCAAAGCGTCCGGCCATGAACAGGCAATACGACTTTGGCGACAAGTCAAACATCCTCGTCCATCCCCAATTTGAGCGATATTTTGTCACCCTCAAACCCGGCGTGCCAATTCGGGTGACGCATACTATGAGGCCATGTCCCAAGTTGCCATCGCAGAATGAGTACAATCCGGAGGAACAGTCAACGTCCAACAGGGAAGGCGAAGCAACTGGTGAAGATGAAGCCATAGTTGCTGCGGCCTTTTCACACGTGACGTACCTCGAAGTAGGGTCGACGTATCACGTCCAGCTTGGTGAAAAATTGAGCCGTATTGACTGGTATCGATATGGATCTAAGGATCAGGTCCTGAAAGAACAAATTACTGGAGACGGTCTTGTGAATAGCTTGATAGGGTCGAAAATACGTTCGGAGCGGGTTGGAGACAGTGAAGTGCAGGCGGTCTCTCTTGTGATGCAGGGTTCTGCTAGCTTCAGGGTCGAGGAATAAGGCTAAAATCGCTCGTACTAGGTATTTTGTACGACTATCGGGATCAGCTCCTGTTTCTATGCTGAGTCCACCATGCACATAAAGATTGAACATTAGAACGTACTCAAGAAGTCACGTTTATCTGTATATAACACCTGTATCTTATTTATACCACGAACATTTTCGATAGTCCTTCAGCTATTATCTGCGCTTTCAGGGTATTTCAGGCATACGGTGCTCGTAGGGCATATATTTTACTATCTGTGAACTGCATACTGACGATCAATATTTAGGCCTAATTCTGTAGATTCTATGTTTTAATCATCATTTTTCTATCTGGGCCATTTTCAACCCTAAGGCTCTTTCGCCCGCTATCGCAGGCCTCAACGTGCCGCGATCGACTAGCCAATCTCTGAACAGATAAGGGCTGAGCGTCGGATCATTAACGTAACGCTTCTTCTGTTATACACTGACTCTGGAACTACCATCACTACCACTTGAGGCAAGAAAAATGGTTGTATGTATCACTGCCCGCGGCACACCAACATCCCAGGCTGCGCGTATCGGGGGCCTTGTGGGATCCCCGTTGCCTCTGAGGGCTGTTTGACGATGATTTGTCGTTCGTTGAGCCCCTAGTCATGATTGTCGCGGGCGTATAGGGGCGGAGATAATCATTAGGATTACCCTTTAGAGTGAGCACATGCACTTATTATGTCACATCAGTTATCAATAAAAATTATTTTAGTTGGTCCCCAACACCGTCAGTTCAGGGCGACTCTTTAGCTTCATATCGACGAGGATCTCCAGGGAAGCCTTCCTTGGCTTCGGGGAACATTCCGTTAGTATTTCACTGTGACGGAGGAGATACATGAGGATCCAAGTTTCACAATGGGACCAGCGTTGGGGCGGGACATGCGCATGAGGCCTCCTTCCTCCAACACGTAGGATGCAAAAGCTGGGATGTTGATTATTTTACTATATGACATGAATCAAGCGAACCCTACATGGAGGCCAGTGGCTATGCCTCACTGGCATTGCGGGAAATGCTTCTCATGGATGGCAAGACTTGTTTCCAGCGCTGGAGGATATGGACAGAAGCACGAGGTCATGGCTGTTCAGAAATATAAAAGACTGGATTGCGCTGATTCAATTGCATATCAACACCATCAACCAACAAGGTCTTCTGTCTCACAAGAGTCTTAATCTCCAATCTATCCAACATTCAATTTATTTCGGAAGTACAACCTCCAAGATGCGCGGTCTCTTGATCCTCGCTGGTTATATTACAGCCTCGCTTTTCGCTTCGGCATTGGCTGTTCCTACTGAGTTTGTTGCTCCTAACATTCTCTTATAAGGACGTTATTCTAAAATATTATCCTTAGTCCCCTGGGGCTTGAGACTAGAAACGACTTAGCCAAGCGCTCTCTACCTAGACTTGTGAATTTCGACAACAACAATGCGGATGATCGAAAGAAAACCCTTAAAATTCGACAATCCTTCCGAGACAACCTTGAGCTGATGGACTACGCTATCAAGAGCCTTGACGATACGGTCTTCAGCCACTACTTTGACAAAGGCGATAAAAGCAAGGTCCAAGATGTCTTCAATAGGGCACTTGGAGGTAACCCCAGTAGGGGTGCAGATGAACTGGGAGACATGTATATCACAAATATTGATGTGATCAACCAGTGTGGAGGCGTTTCTCTGCTGGGTTATACTGGCAAAGATGGAAAGGGGAACCAGATCATTCATTTTTGCGACCGACTCTATAACAAGCCTCTCATCAAGGATGTCAAGTGTGGGGATTTGGAGGAGACTGTTGGTGCTGACATGGCTGTGATGGGTGCCACACTGCTTCATGAATTCTTATAAGTCTGTTCGATTCCGTTCTCACCCAAAATATATTTTGCAAGATAGAAATCTGACGATTACCGAGGCACGCGGATTCAATTGGGAAAGCTGCGTAAGTTATAAGATGGAGTCCATGCCAGCACAAAGTCAATCAAATGAACTAATATTGCGACAGCCTAGGCCAAAGTATCATCGACGTCAAGAATGGCTATGGCCCTCTCGAGACCCGCAGTCTCAAGGCAAGCGATGCGTTAAAGAATGCAGATAGCTACACCTGGATGGCAACCGTATGTCTTGTTGTCTCCAGATCTCCACGGTTCCATGCGAGTGATTGCTTATGGTTATTAGGAAAATCTATGGACCGTTGTCTGCGAAAAGAAATTTTCTGGCCCGCGAGACGCGAGAGATACTGCTGATCCGGATTGCGGGCGACAAGACTTGTACTGTGCAGTGAAGTCAGCCTGCATCGCCTTTCCAAGGCATTCGAACAACTTGTTTTGTGGGAACCAGATGAGTGAAACTTCGTTCAGTTGTACCTTCCATGTTTTATCGTTCTTTTTTAATCATATTCTCTGGAATTATCTATGGGGTGGCTGAATTGATGCCTGCTACATGCCGGGTGCTATAGATGGGGCATCATATGAGCTTTTCCATCATATCTCAATTCCATTATAGACTGGAGAATCCGCATTTAATAGTAGATTGGACGCCAGCTAATCAATGTCTACCGAGCTCCCGTATGACAGACAGAAGTATAATCCAGGAGTTTCCAGAGTATGGAGGATATGGTATCCATGGATGTGATGGGCTGGGCCGTCCGTAGTGGCCCACTTTAGGAGGAATGCAGAAAAATACAATTGCCGATTTAAGTTGGTGTGTGTGTATAGTCCACACAGTCGGTTACAGGAGAGGTTTAAGGGAGATGTTGGATCAATTTCTCCATTTTCATTGGGGGACCGTTCGTTCTGAACATTAGTAGTGGGGTCCGCTGCCCGGATTCTACTTCCCGGGGTCGGCTTCAAAGCATCAGTTCCGTATATCAAGAAGTAAGGGCTAAAACGCTGCGTAAATCCGACAGATTTACGTTCAGAACATCATCCTTAATATACTTCGGTAGAGACCGATAAGTCCCCCGCTCTATCTCAAAGTAAAGTTTATAAAATTCTAACACGCCGACTTCTACGAAGACAGATTTTTTCTTATTATATATTAGTCTTTAATAAATGACTTTGGAAGCTGTAGGGCAGGGTTAGGTTCATTTTTAGAAAAATCAGTATTAGTCGGTTCTTTACGAGAAAGTCTCCAACTACTAAAATAAGTATCGCGACCTATACCTATCGATCGTTTCTTTTGGACATCCTTAGGGAGTATCTTCTTCGAATAGCTACCTAAAGCGTTAAGAAAATAACATTACTGATCATAGATACGCCCTCGGGCTTATATTTATAGCCGCACGCATCTCGCCTATCTCATACACCTTGCAAATTCCGCCAAAACCTTCCAGATCTATCTATTTTTATCATGAGCAACCAGTGTAAAAAATAAATCATATGAGTGAACCTAAAATTGTTGTTCTCTATGTAATGCAGTTGTCCCGAACGGCTCCAATGTTACCCGCGCTCGGAAACTTTCCCATTAATCTGATAGGACTACTATGTCGGACACTTAAATTCATGGATTATCAATCAATGACTTAGGTCCGCATATGTACGGAAGCGCGCATGTGACGTGCGGGGCTGTGGAGAAATGGCGATAAGAGAAGGCTCGCTCGCTTCCTCTTGCTCTCTCTCGCAGCCTCGCTCTCCTCGGATTTGCTTCCTTCGCTGAATATACAGGATCCTTCTTCGGTTTCCCTCCAGCACCTAACAGTGCATTCACAATTCCATAATCATTTCCTCGATTCCATACAACCAACCAAAGACTCCAGAAAACCGCTGGGACCCTTGACGCATTTACTATGACTGCAACAAATAAATCCAAATCTTCTATACCCCTTGCTGGCCTTGCTAAAGATGGCTGGTCAAGCGAAGATCAAGCGACTGCTACATGCTATTGTGGTACTGTGCAGTTGATATTTGTAAGTATTGCCTATTCAGCATACCAGCGCCAAGGTTGTATCCACGAGTTACAAGATTCCCACTAATGCCATGAATCACCTCTAGCCAACAAAAAGGCCTGGCCTCGTTGACACATTTGCCTGCCACTGTACGGACTGCCGCAAAATAACCGCATCGGTGTTCGCAACAAATTTTATCGTTGCAGAATCCTATCTCAAGCACGCGCGCGGCAAAGAAGCTCTCACAAAATTCAGCCAGTCGACAACTACCACCTCAGGCAAAGAGATGGCAAACTTCTTCTGTTCTAAGTGCGGCACGCTTATGTATCGGACCGGCGAACTATTTCCAGGATTCAGCATCCTTCGCACTGGCACCGTGGATGACTTTAGCCTACATGAGACGATCCTGAAGCCACGGGCGGAGATATATACCAAGGATCGCGTTGGTTGGCTTTGTAGTGCAAAGGGGGTTCAACAGACTAAAGGGGTGACTCTTCCTCCTAAGAAGGCTGGTCTTCCTCATCTATAGTTTGGATAGTGGAAACCGCCTCTCCCTAGAAATAATTTGAACAATGGAATTCTTTTCCTTCAACATTACCGAATCTCTACTTAATTTGCTTGGTATGACTGAGTAATGATCTATGCCCGCTAAGTTGGTTTGCCTTCATCTATGACGACAGATACTCATGAGCTCTACTTAGAAAGACTAAAAAAATTTCAACGGTTGCCAGGTACTTGCAGATTCCAATTGTCTACTTATTTGCTGCAACGAATCTCGTCCGATTGGCACTACGGATTACCTAGTATTTACCCCCAAATGTCCACTCAGTTCAAGACGGAGGAGGCTGTGGGAACGAGTCGAGAACCTTCTCAGGTCCATGAATTGTCACCTCAGCGTGTGGATAATGTTGGCCCACGTCGAGCTCCAAAGTATACGATCCAGGGTACAGCACCAAATCTCCGTTGGCAGCAGTACGTGCCATAGAACCAAGTGTGACGTCAATGCCGACTGTCTGGGTCTCTCCAGGCTTGACAGAGAAAGCTCGCGCGTAGCCGATCAGAGTTTTGATAGGATACGGCTTGGGGCCGGCGTTGTTAGTGGAGGCAAAGACCAACGCCACATAGTCAGATGTAACTTTTCCGGTGTTCTTCACTTTGACTTTGAAAGTGTCAAAGGCCGCAGTGTCTTGGTACTTCGCTTTGCCTGCATGCGCAACAAGGGCTGCAGTGTTGTAAGGGCCCAACTTCGAGTTCGCCCAGGAGACATCAAAGGTGGTATAGTGCAGGCCAAAGCCGAAGGGGATCACGGCATCTTTGTACCAACGATAGGTACGTCCGGGAATTGTCCCACTCGAACGCAGTGCCATGTTGGTCATGGGGATCTCATTGGTATAGTTGGCTGGATACTGAGTTACTGGCAACCGTCCCGCAGGAGCAGACTGGCCCGTAAGAATGTCGAACACGGCCTGGCCCCCAGCTTGACTGGGGTACCCGCACCACAACAACGCGTTCACGTTGTTGTTTGCCAGAAGTGTCGAGTCGTCAACTTGACCACCCCCGAATTGCAGGACAACAAGAGGCTTCCCGGCTTGGGAAAGTTCGTCAATGAGTTGAAGCTGGTTACCAGGCCAGGCGATTGAGTTTCGATCCATGGCTTCGGCTTCGATCGAATTGTCGATACCACCAGCATAGATGACGATGTCCGCTGCTTTGGCTGCAGCCACAGCAGCAGCAAAGCCAGACGTATCAGTGGAGTTGATCCCAGTGCCTTGCTGATACTGAACGTTGTATCCCATCTGTTGAGCGCCCCATACAAGAGTTCGGATGTACTCCGGGGTACCGTAATAGTTTCCTTGCAGCTGGGAGGTAGCGTTGGCGTAAGGTCCAATCAACGCGATAGTTTGGCCCCGACGGGACAATGGTAGAACTTTCTTCTGATCATTCTTCAAGAGCACAATCCCCTCAACAGCAGCCTGGTTAGCCAGTTGCTGTGATGCAGAGGTACCCACATCGGACCATCCCAGAGAGTGGTATTGTGACTCTTCTGGGCCAAACCATCCGAGTCGGACCAGGGATGAATACAGGGTAATTAAAGCGGAATCCAGAGTGGCGTTCTGGAACAGATTTTGCGCGGCAGCCGCACCAAGATTGTTTGACATTGTGGTTCCACAATCCAGATTTGTACCAGCATTCAGAGAGTCTGCAGCAGCTGCGGCAGCGGAACTGGTATAGTGATGATCGGAGTAGATGTTGCCAATTGCGTCACAGTCCGAAGTCACCCAGTGTCCCGTTTGATTCCAGTTCCAATGATCACGAAGGATGGTGTCGAGCAGGTAGCTATCGGCGCAGGTTGGAATACCGTTGACAGCGTTATAGCTGCACATGATGGCATCCACTTGTGCGTCACGGGCACAGCTCTTGAAGGGAGGTAGATAATACTCGGACAGGTCTTGGGTGGAAATAATGGCGTTGAAGCCGTAGCGTTGGTTTCCTTCCCAGTCCTCGATATCGTACCCAGCAAAGTGTTTGCAAGTTGCCACGACTCGCGGGTGGGCAGGTCCGATTCCGTTTTGCAAGCCGTCTACAAGACTGTAAACGTAGCGAGCAATGTGGAATGGATCTTCTCCTGGCGTCTCTTGGCCTCTGCCCCAGCGCGGATCTCTGAATGGATTGATGTTTGGAGTCCAGTAATCCAGGCCAGCATTGCCGTAGTTGTTGAAAGCGCGGCCTTCAATGCTAACCACTGTTCCCACCTTTTTGATCAGAGCATCGTCAAAAGCGGCAGCCATCAAGATGGGCTGTGGGAATGAGGTGGCATAGCTAAAGTCGCCAGAGGGCTGGAAGGTGACACCAGGAGAGCCTGCGACACCATGTAAAGCCTCGCTCCACCATTGATATGCAGGTAGGCCAAGACGGGGGGCACCAGGGGACCCGTTCTGGGTATTCTGGATCTTTTCGTCAAAGCTCATGGCATCCACGAGCCCTTTTGCGCGGGTGAGCGGATCGAGAGAGGTATCACAGACTGGATTGCTGCACAGAGGATCGACTGTGCAATTGGGCTTCACGGTTCCCGAAAGCGGAACTGGATTAGGACTGGGATTGGAGATCTTGTATATATCAACTCTATGGAGATCAACTCCAGTTAGCTAACGCTCAGCGGATATCGAGAATTATTCGGTCTCACATACAGCCAAGTGCCTCCACAGATCTCGGACGAATTCCCAGCGCAGGTCATAGTGCATGCACTATCAGCCTGTTTCTGTGCAGAGCTCCCGATAGAATTTCCACAATAACATTGACTAGTTCCAGGTGAACTGTGAGTATGACGTATTATCCACAGACGGAACAGGAATCAACTGACGATCCGTATTCCACTCCAGCATAAGTGAACCCAGACATGCCGCAAGTGTCGGCGCATGTCTGAGGCGCATTGCCACCAGGAGGAGTCGCTGATCCCCCTTGAAGCACTCGTGAGCTATCATCTGTGTAGCAGCCCAAGAAAGATATGCTGGCAGTATAATTTTGATTAACCGCTGGGAGACATTTGCCCTGCCGCCGCTGAATTGACGGTATTGCTATGGTCTGAGTTGCCCCCAGGAGGATTACACTCCATTTCAGGAAGCTGGAAGTAGCAGTCATGGTGACCTTTGGAAACTCTGCTGCTTGGGATGTGTTCTATACCCAGGCGGAGTATGTTTGCAATGAGAATATGTTTCTGGAAAAGCTGCAGGAGAAGAGGGTCGGAAGTCATGGATCGAAGTGATTTATAAAAGCTCCGGATGGCTCAATTCACGGTCACTCCAGCTGTCGAGTCTCAACATTGGACATAACATTACCTACCCGACGTCAAGATCTGTACCTATTTTGCCGATTAGCCGTGATCCCTGTAGTTTCTCCTCGCAACTGCAACCAATTTGGTGATGTTAGGTTGCAGATCATAACTAGATCTACAGAATGACAAGGATCGGATAAATTCTGGGCTCCTCCCCCGCACAATTTTCCTGATGATCAGCGCTCGAAAGGGGAAAACTCCTGAGTTAAGCTTCGGATTCCGCATAGCTCCTTGTACGGAGAGTAATAAAGTGCTCAGGGATTCTCGCATGGCAGGTTTGATAGAACGGCCAGAAGAACTTAGCCAAAAGTCGGTAGCCAAACGACATCCATTGAAGCCTACCCTTTAAGTGTTAGAACCCGTTTCCACCAATCTTCGAGAGCACTCCACCAATAGTCTATGGATTGTTGCATGACTTGAGTAGTACCGTTCTCGAGAAAGAAAAAAGCTTTCTCCGCAGGCGTACTTGTGAAGCAATACTTAAGCATGGATGGGTAAGACTTCAGATTTTCGAGGACTATAATGTGCTCGGACTTTGTGAAAGAAGGTCGCATCGCAGCTTCCAGTGCATCTCTGAAGTGTCGAGGAAGTTCGAAGTCCAGTCAATAGATTTGAGAGTGTTACTGGCTAACGGCTAATTGCATATAAGAAGCACTTGAACAAATAAAGAATGCCAGGGGTTGCTGGACATTATCCGGTATACCTATAAGCTGTAGGGCAATTTGTGCCTGTGAGATGCATGAAATATGCTTGTGCCCTTCATCTTCAGCATGGGCCCGGCAACGACGGGTTTAGCAACCAGTAGCATGTCTTCACGTCGGATGTCGCTTAGCGAGGCGGGATTAGACTACAGAATACCCCGCCATCACCACGTCACTGACGCGATGAACCCAAAAAGCAATTTGCAGATATTTCTCGCTTAGCCTCGGAGATATTTATCTAGTGAACCAAGTGCGATGGTAAGCCTCGACCCGACTGCATCTGAAGCGCCTGATTCTTAGTGACAAAGTCCGCTAGCGTTGTCTCTGTCAGCGCATCCCGGACTCACTCCTTCTCAAAGAAGCCCGTGGCATCCATCACGCTGGTTTCGGGATTAGGAGTCGAGGGCGATGCTCACCTGGGACCGACGGTGCAACACCGGTCCCGCTTACATATCAAACCTCCCCCGCCGAATCTCCGTCAGGTGCACCTCATTCCCGCAGAATTATTTGATGAGGTAGCATCTGGGAGCTCTCCACAAGTCCAGCCAGGAGACCTAGGCGAAAATGTGACCACCCAGGGTATCGACCTGAAAGGATTGTCTCGGGGCACGAAGCTTCGCTTTGTGTCGGCAACGGACAGTGCTGCAAAGACGAATGCGAATGCGCCCACCGTGGTGGTGACAGGGCTGCGAAATCCTTGTCCTCAGATTGACAAGTTCCAGGCTGGTCTCAAGGAAAAAATGCTCATTCGAGACGAAAACCGACAAATTGTTGGTCGACTGGCGGGCGTGATGGCGACGGTGGAAACGGGAGGGGAGATCACACCGGGCATGAGAATTCTGGTGGAAGAGCCGGCCGTCAGGCTTCCCCTCGAGTGCGTGTAGCTCAGATACGGAGAAGAATCCCCAGTAGCAGTGCGCGTCTCTGTGATCCACACCCTGAATCCGCCCTGAGAGTGCTCGGGAGTCGGATGAGCCCCGAATAGGGGAGATGCGGGGATCCTCGCAGGTCCCCACAACGCCGGGGAGTCTCCGCCGTCGACGCGTTGCTGGGCGTCTCGGAGGAAAAGTGTTCAGAGGTCCCATCAATATGAGTACGACGTAAAAGAATTGAAGCGGTGGATGGCCCAGCTACTTATATGTAGTTGCTGCATCGTCTTCTGTTTGCTCTGCGTAGAGGTTACACGCATAGATTTCCTTCTTTGTCGATATTGTTTCTTTTTCCAAAGTCCTCATAATGCCAGAGACATTCGATGTAGATCATGTTCTAGCGAACATCAGCGAGCAAGACAAGATCGCTCTTTTATCAGGTACCTAACACAGAGACAATGCTTTTTGGAGGACCTGATTCGCTAACAAAAAGCAGGAATTGATTTCTGGCACACACATCCCATCCCCGAATTCAACGTCCCTTCGATTCGCGCCACCGACGGTCCCAATGGTATCCGGGGAACAAAATTCTTTGCCGGCATTCCCGCCGCATGTCTGCCATGCGGCACAGCTCTGGGCGCTACATGGGATCGAGACCTGATATATTTAGCGGGGGAACTGCTGGGCGACGAGTGCATTGCGAAAGGGGCGCATTGCTGGCTGGGTCCGACAATCAACATGCAGCGCGCTCCCCTTGGCGGTCGCGGGTTCGAATCGTTTGCGGAAGATCCGCATCTCTCGGGCATCCTGGCCAAATCTATCATCCTTGGATGCGAAAGCAAAGGGATCATTTCCACGGTGAAGCATTTCGTGGGCAACGACCAGGAACATGAACGCCGGGCGGTGGATGTCCTCGTCACCCAGCGCGCCTTGCGCGAAATCTACCTACGGCCTTTCCAGATTGTAGCGAGAGATGCGAAGCCCGGCGCGCTTATGACCTCGTATAATAAAATCAATGGGAAGCATGTTGTGGAGGATGCGCGCATGCTCAATTTGATTCGCGAGGAGTGGAAGTGGAATCCGCTCGTGATGAGCGACTGGTTGGGGACCTACACAACCATCGACTCCTTGAATGCGGGTTTGGACCTGGAAATGCCAGGGCCGTCCAGATATCGGGGAAAGTACATCGAATCCGCCATACAGGCGCGACTGATCAAACAATCGACTATCGACGCACGAGCGCGGAAGGTGCTGGAATTCGTGAAGCAGGCGAGTCAGGTCCAGGTGTCGGACGTGGAGCGAGGACGGGATTTCCCAGAGGATAGAGCGTTGAATCGCCAAATCTGTGCGAACAGCATCGTCCTCCTCAAGAACGAAGGCATCTTGCCTCTGCCAAAGGAGATCAAAAAGATCACCCTGATCGGGTCTCACATGAAGACTCCCGCCATATCAGGGGGTGGCAGTGCGTCGCTGGAGCCATATTACTCTGTCTCCTTATACGACGCCTGCAGAGAAGCACTCCCCAACGCGGAGGTCCTCTACGCAGCAGGCGCATATGCCCACAAGATGCTCCCCGTGATCGACCGGCTCCTGAGCAATGCCGTCATTCATTTTTACAACGAGCCGATGGGCAAGGAACGACATTTGATCAGCACTGAGCCTGTATCGACGACAGCCTTCCAGTTCATGGACTACTATGCACCCGGCCTCAACCGAGGGCTCTTCTGGGCCACACTGATTGGTGACTTCACGCCCGACGCATCTGGGCTTTGGGACTTTGGCCTGAGTGTTTTTGGTACCGCAAATCTCTACATTGACGATGAGCTCGTGATCGATAACACCACGAGCCAGACACGTGGGACGTCATTCTTTGGCAAAGGCACCATCGAGGAGCTGGGATCGAAGCAATTAGTGGCTGGGACCACCTACAAGATTCGGATCGAGTTCGGCTCTGCCAACACTACCACAATGAAAACGATAGGAATGGTGAATTTCGGAGGCGGTGCCGCAAATCTGGGGGCCTGTCTACGGATGGACCGGGATGAAATGATCGAAAATGCCGTGAAAGCTGCCGCAGAGGGCGACTTCACCATTCTTTGCACCGGGCTCAACAAAGACTGGGAATCTGAAGGGTTCGATCGCACGCATATGGATCTGCCACCGGGAGTTGACCGGTTGATCTCGAAGGTATTGGAAGCCGCCGCAGACAAGACCGTCATCGTCAATCAGTCCGGTACACCAGTTACTATGCCATGGGCCGATCAGGCGCGGTGTATCGTGCAAGCCTGGTACGGAGGTAATGAGACGGGCCATGGAATTGCCGATGTCCTTTTTGGAGAGGTCAATCCTTGCGCAAAACTTCCCTTGTCCTGGCCAGTGGATGTGAAACACAACCCGGCCTACCTCAACTACACTAGTGTCGGTGGCCGAGTTTTGTATGGCGAGGACATCTATGCGGGGTATCGATTTTACGAGCAGACCGGACGAGAAGTCCTCTTTCCATTTGGGTGAGTTGGTTACTTCATCTCCTGGTCTCATTTACCCACATCTCAACTAACCGCATTGTAGTCACGGCCTTTCATACACGAGCTTCAAGTTCTCACCGAGCGTTACTGTCACGCCAGAGATCTTCGACATGGACCAGCCTCCGGTCGCCACCGTACAAATCAAAAACACGGGCAAAGTGGCGGGCGCTCAGATTCTCCAGCTGTACATTTCTAGCCCAGAATCCCCAACCCCGCGCCCAAGCAAGGAACTGCACGGGTTGGAAAAAGTATTCCTACAGCCTGGGGAAGAGAAATCCGTTGACATTCAGGTGGACCGATATGCGACCAGCTTCTGGGACGAGATCGAGGACATGTGGAAGAGCGAGCAAGGGATGTATGAAGTGTTGGTTGGAACCTCCAGCCAGGAAGTGGTGGCTCGGGGCACATTCCACGTGGATCGCACCACATATTGGCGGGGACTTTGAGGATTCATCCGGCTTCGTTTTATGTTTGGGTCAATTGACCGGCTAAATGAGGCCACCTGGGGTTGATTGGTGGGATGATTCAGCCACCGTTCGCCTGAGCCATCACCAATCGCCGACAACCTCGTTTTTTCTTAGCCTTCTGACAACGTATCCTTCTCTGAGTATCCCGTGTCCGCCCGCAGGAAGCCCCAGCAGGAAGAATGGACGCCCCGCCGACTGCGCGACCTCGCAAGCATACTCGGGTGCTCACCGCATGCGATGCCTGTCGACTCAGCAAGACCCGATGCGACTCGGCACGGCCGGTGTGTGCCAAATGTATCCAGCGGGGTGTAGCGTGCGAGTATCCAGAGACGGATGCCATCTCAGTGTCGGTTCCCATAGAGCTTTTTCCACTAGCCAAGACATCTAATGACCATGAATCTCTATCTAAAGTCTACAGACATGGGGCGCAAGAATCCTAGACGCGGTAGAACGTCAAGAGCGGCTTCTGTCGGAAAGCCTGTCTGTGAACCGCGGGCCTCCTCTCTTCTCGCAACAGGCGTCGCCGTCCCCAGTGGACGAAGTAGATCCCGAGGCCATCTCGCGTAATGATGCGCCCAACACGCCTATCACCGGGTCGGACATGATTCTCAACTGGCCGATTTTTCCAAAAGAGAAGCCCGTGTCGACTTTTCCAATGACAGCGTATTCCGAGAAACCAGATCGCTATCAGACGGGTATGGTCTTCTCGACGCATCATATCCTAGCATCAAATACTAATAGGCGATCACAGCTCTACCAAGCCTAGATCCCCAAAGGCTGCTCGAACTGCGCGAGATTTTCATGACCAAGGTCTGGACCAAGAACCCGATCGTGGACCGGGACCAACTAGACTTTTACATCGCTCGAGTGCTGGAAAATGGCATTGACTGGTCTGTCTCGTCGTGCTTGGTGCTCCTTGTCTTTGCGCTTGCGGCCATCTGGGGGAATTATCCCGACGACGAAACCCGGGAGGTCTCGTACAGTGAACCCTCCTTCAGTCCACCGGTCACTTACGTGACAATGTCGGTTCCGGAGCACCGAATGAAGGAATCGTTGACCTTCCTCTCCATGGCGCGTAAACGCATCTCCACAGCGTATCTCGACGATACCTTGCTGGGAGTGCAGTGTCTTTGTTTATTCGGGTGAGCTCCTTCCTTGCAAGCGCCTCGAGATACTAATCTCTAACCTCCCGCGTAGAATTTGGTATCAGTATAACATCGAGCCAATTCCGGGCTGGAAAATGTTCCGGACAGCATCCATGCTGTGGCAAACGTATCGTTTGAAGCACCGCGAAGGAAAGACGATCAGAAGTGCACAGGAAGAGAGTTAGTGGGTTTAATCTTTCCATTGCGAATATGTCTAACTCCTTCCAGGTCTGGAGCAGCGACTCTACTGGACATGCCTAAAATCCGAATGGTATCACGTAATCCAAAGACCTCAACTCCCCACACAACTTACTGACAATAAAATAGTGAGGTCCGATATGAACTCACAGATCTCCCGCCCTGTGACCTCAGCCTCTCCGACTTTCCATATTCTCTCCCAAGCTTCCCCACAAGACAACCATCCGACGACAGCCCTGGGTGGGCAATTTCCAATCCCTCATCCACAGACCTCGAAGCAGCATCTTCATACTATTATCTAGCCGAGATCTTCTTACGCAGGCTTCTCAACCGAGCCCGCAATGCAGTCCGCGTGCTCTCCCCGGACATCGACCTGCCAACCATCAAGGTTCTAGCCGAAACTCTGACGCAGCTAGAAGGCCAACTCCAGCAGTGGGTCGACTGTCTCCCACCCACACTCCGATTCAACATGCCTCTCGAATCCGCCCCCATTCCGAAGGAGGGAGAGCTCATGAAGCTAAGCCGGGAGCGATACGTCGAGGTACGCGAGCTGCTCTGCCGCGCATATCTATACCTGTGCATCCATGTACCACTGGACCCCGGGATGGCGGCACAGTATGGGGTCAAAGCGAGCGAGGCGCTACAATTGGCGGTTTATCGCATCCAGAATGAGGTGCCATTTTTCCGGCATCCGGGGTCGTGGGGAGCGTGCCGAGTCCGGTTTAACCATGCGGCTTGTCTGATTGCGGGATTCCGTGCAAAGCTGGCGCGACGCCCCTCGGCTGAGTATGTGAGCGTTCCTCCCGACTGGGCGGACTGTGTGCGGGTGGTGATTGAGCGGTTGAAGGTCTGGGGCGAGGAGGGCGGCGGTATTAAGGAGTTGAGTGTGCTGCTGGAGTGGCTGTTACACGGCAGTTTGGAAATGTAGAATAAACGCAAGACGTGGATCTGTTTGTCTCAGCAAAGCTGCTACAGCTCGGCTTCTCGTCGATTAGTGGTGTCTATCTGCAGTGCCTCACCCACACTAGCGAGCTAGGGTTTAGCGGCAACCATCGTTTACTCTCGGCCGAGGCTGTCGGGGAGACTCCGCGAAGACCCTGCATTCCAACTAGCCTTCTTTAGGCTGAGATGAAGTGCCAAGAGTCTCGTGGGATTGGCGTTTGGCAGCATCCAACCACATCCATAAGCATGCAAGCCAGAAGTTAGATTTCTGACACTCTCTGGCACTTTTTGCTCCCCCGAGTCCCCCAACCTTCCGCCCCCAGCTTATCCCGTGGGGTGACGAAAGTATAATCTCGTCAGCGGGGATCGTACCCGAGTTGTCTTCCTCCATAATGAAGCCCTCCAGCCCCTCTGTGCACAAGCTGATGGGTCAGACAAATCTTGGCTGTTTGGGACCGAGCCAACGTGCCGGGCTTGGTGGTCTCGCGTTGGATAAAAAGCACAGAACGGGACGGCATATATAACCATCATTCGGTCCTGGCAAGTCTTCAGAGATTTCACAGATCAGCACTGTTGTGAGCATCCAAAAATCAGCTTTTCAACATGGTTTTGGTAGGAAAACAGCGCGAGGAGAATGTCGCCGAGCCTGTGCTGGCCAATTTGCTGGCCGATGACCGTACGCCGTGGTACAAGAAGCCGAATCTGAGACGACTCTATTTCATCTTGTTCCCGGCATGTATGGGTATCGAGATCACGTCGGGATTCGACTCGCAGATTATCAACACGGTGCAGATTGTGTATACATGGAATAAGTGTTTGTCTTCTCGATCCAGGATGAGCTCTGCAGGAGACTAACGGTGCGATCTAGATTTCGGTCATCCAACTGGGAAGATCGTGGATGGACGCCCCCAGTATGCGATCGAAGCAAACCTCAAGGGCTTTCTGGGAGCTGCATACTCCCTCGGAGCTATTCTCTCTCTGCCTTTTGTTCCCTACCTTAACCAGCGAGTCGGACGACGATGGACGATCATGTTCGGTTCATGCGTGAGCTTGATTGGGGCCCTCATCCAGGGCTTCTCCAATGGAGGTATTTACCCTTGGACGAATCATTTCTGTGACTTCCCTAATAGTTCCCAGTGGCCATGTATGTTATCGCGCGTATTATTCTAGGATTCGGAATTCCATTCTGCATTGTCGCAGGGTCATCTTTGCTGGGAGAACTGGGTTACCCTAAGGAACGACCAATTCTCACCTCGCTGTTCAACTCCTCCTACTTCATCGGCCAGATCATCGCAGCATCCGTAGGCCTGGGGACAGTGACAATTGCGTCCGACTGGGCATGGCGAATTCCATCTCTACTTCAAATTGCGCCGGCCATGATCCAAATGGCGACGGTGATGTATGACACCCCCTCGCGGCTATCCCTACTGGCTCATATTAACACTCGCCCAGGTTCCTCCCCGAAAGTCCCCGATACCTGATCAGCAAAGACCGTTACGATGATGCCTTCGACATCCTCACCAAGTACCACGCAGAGGGCGACCGTAGTTCGGTCATCGTCAAAGCCGAACTAGCACAAATCGAACGCACCATCAAGATGGAGCTCGAGGAGTCAAAGCAATCCTGGTGGGACATGTTCCGCACGGCCGGTATGCGTCGTCGACTTTTCATCTCCGCCTTCCTCGGCTTGTTCACGCAGTGGTCCGGCAACACTCTCATCTCGTAAGGATTCCCCGTGCCTGGCATCTGCCCTATGTGCCTATCGCCTTCGCTCATCCATGTAATAGGTACTACCTGAGTGATATCCTCAACTTGATCGGAGTCACCGATAGCGTAACCAAGTCCAAGATCAATATTGGCATCGCCTGCTGGGGTCTAATTTGCGGCACTGCGCTGGCACTGACGGCGCCGCGCTTCAAGCGTCGCCCGATGTACCTCACCTGCGCAGGCTGCCTGCTGTGCGTGTACATCGCATGGACCATCTCCATGGAACGTTTCATGAGCACAAAGGCTCAATCTGCCGCCATCTCAACCATCTTTTTCATATTCGCCTACTCGCCCGCCTACAACCTCGGCTACAATGCCCTGACCTACAGTCCGTCTTCCCTTTCCGTTTCATGACCTGACCATTGATATACTGACAAAAAAAAGCTTACCTCATCGAGCTATTCCCTTACATGGGCCGCTCACGCGGTCTCTCCTGGTTCCAGTTCTACGGCCGCGGCGCAAGCTTCTTCGCCACCTACGTGAACCCCGTTGGTCTGGCGCACATTGCCTGGAAGTGGCTCCTGGTGTACTGCTGCTGGCTGGTGTTTGAGCTGGTTTTTATATACTTCTTCTTCCCAGAAACTTCGGGCCGCACTCTTGAGGAGCTGTCGTTCAGTAAGTTGTTTTTCTGCTCTGCCGCGACGGACAGAGCTGACTGTAAGCAGTGTTCGAGGACAAGAAAAAGGCCGATGAGGTTGCTGCGGCTGTTCATAAACAGCTCGGCGAGGATGCGGAGAGGAAAACGGCTACGGCACATGTTGAGGTCTTAGAGGCCAAGAGTGCTGCTTGATGTGTCGTGATGGCTCTGACATGAGGATGGTAGGACGAAACTAAGGAACAAAGATATCTGCTAGGAAGTCTATGTTAATAGTTTGTCAATAAATCCATGCTGGCCCCTTCATGGAAAAAGATATGGTTTCAGCTATTGTGTCACCATGGGATCATTTTTGGATGCAGTATTTACAAACTTCCTGAGTAGACGACCATATGCTTTGGGATACGGCATCTCTTTCAAAATGTTCTTACTTGACATCAGCCTTCGCTCTGGTCTCGGACTCCTTATCTGGCCCTCCCTGCAATATGACCCTCGTCGATAATCATATTTTGCAAGAAGAACATCCTCAGAGGCAAGGACCACTGCGCTCGCTAGCAATCGAATTTACTCATCGTAGGTGCGATCAATTGCACTGGACGCAAGACTCTTCGGATTATGAACAATTTCTCAGGCGCTGCAGTTTTCTTCTTCCTTGAGTTGTCACTTCGATTAGGTATAGGAGAACGGATGGCTTGGTGGGGGTTTAGGGTGGATTTTGAGATAGCCGTCAAGCATGTCTGGAAGCATACGATGTGGATCTGGTTCCTGCACTGTCAGAGATACATGCAGACAGCCCAGTAAAAGTAACTAAACAAAGTGTCCATTATGTAACATGTAATGACGGCGTTAGTCAGATATTCCTTAGGATTCAGCTGGTTTTCCTGCACACAGTGTCGAATAAAATAGACTGCCTTACACAATTCTGGAATTGAGCCCTCTCAACCGATCAACTGCTCTCCAATTCTTGTACTTGGGATGGCTTTCTAACAATTCAACAACTTAACGTGCGTGGTACTTGCACATCAAACCCGTGATCCTATTCAACAGTCCTACAGAGTCAACACATACGAGCATGGATTCTCAACAGATTTGGGTATGACCATTGCCCTTGACACTGGGGCGCCTTCGAACCAGCCAGAAGCTAACAGAAAAGCCAAAGATGACCTGAAATCACAAACTCAACTGCATCAAATACAGTTTTCTGGTGGTTTGGAGCTGAATGAAACCGGCAAGCTGCACCGCATTATCGACTCGGGACAGCCAAAGTATATCGGGCCTCCGACGCCTGAGATCGACACGGCTTGGGACGAGTTGAAGCTGGATAGGAAAACGCTCTTGTGCTATCATCTTGTGTGGGTATGCTAATGATAGGGGTTTACTAAATTGACCCCCACTCTGCATATTTTGACCCCCCTTCTGCCTGAAATTTCCGAGCCTTATTTTTTTTCCGGGGCACTACTTCTTCTGCTACTCTTTCGAATACTCTTTCGAATATTCTTTCTACTCCTTAAGCTCTTATGGTCTAGTATTCTAGTTTATCTATAGAATCTTTCTATCCTTAGAGGACCTAGATAACATTAAATAAGAGATAGGGAGTAAACGCGGTGAAGGTTGATTAAGGCTTTTAAGAATCGGGTTTACTATCTTACATTATCGGTTATTTCTATCTCGAGGGCTGATTTCCTAAAATTAGGGCATTCAAACACATCCTCAGGCATTCCCAAGCAGGAGGGGGGTCAAAATATGCAGAGAGGGGTCAATTTAGTAATCTCCTAATGAGATCAACAGCCCTCGACTTCGACCTTCCCGCGACAGAGTCGGCAGATGTGACGAGGACAATGAAAGGCCACGAGAACGACAAATACAGAGTAAGGTTAGTGACACCGATAAACATTATCTCAGCCTAAAGGACTTGCGCTGACGTCGGTTTAACAGCCTCGGCCTTTCCCACTCGCTGCACTAGGTGTTTAGTATGTATCATTCTCCCACGACCATTTTCCAGCAAGCTTACTCAATAAACAGAATGTCATTTGTCGGGCCCTTGACTCACGTACTATAAGCCGGGCGTGGAACATCCATATTGGTATGCACACCATGCTCTTATCCCAACTCATGTGGCTGAATGCTGACACTAGTTGTCGCATAGATCATTGCATCGACTATCTTCACCAAGGGATCCAATGCTCGGCCGACCTGACCCCACTTGGCTATGAGTGGAATGAGGAATATAGATTCCATTACCCTTGTTCGAAGAGAAACCTACGTGCCGAAAGTTTGAAAAGATAAAATCTTGGGCGAGGGAGAGAATCCCACCGGAGAGAAAGAACCACAGCCATAGTCATCAGGTCAGGCAACGGCAGGCATAGATATCATGGCAAACTGGGTGTGGAGAATTTATCGATTGGCCCATTATACTCAGACGGCGAGAGCAGTCACGTCATATCAAGTTTAGCGAAACTCGCACAATCCACGATCACAGTTTATCAATTCGAAATCCCCAATTCCTCACCAAACGGACGGCGAATGGGCGGCCAAAGACCGGTAAATACTCTAAGAAGAGATCCTGAATTTTAATCGAGACTGCTGGAAAGGAAGAGTTGCGAGACCCTGGGGTATTTGGTGCATGAAGTCTTGTGACAGTCGAAAGCATCCAGTAGGTAAAATGCATTACATGGAAGCAACCAACCATCCATAATCGGAAATCCAGAACGCCACATTTTCCTTGCGTCAGAGCCTCATCTCAGGAAAGTTTTCCCAGTGATGGTTACCGAAGAAGAACTAAGAAGATTTAAGAATTTACTACAACCCTCAACCTCTGATCTCCATAGCTGAACTTGATAGGGCCTTCAACCGCAGAGTTCACACTCGTATTCAGGAAGTTGATGAAAATGGCCGGCACCTCAAGGCCATTATCATGGGTGAGGTAGCTGGCGCTGCCACAAAGGATCGCTTGTATCAAGATGCTTTCCAAACTGATCTTGATTGCACTAATTATGAATGCTCTGCATGCCTTGGGGTATTACCAAATTAGACAAAGCTTGCTTTCCAAGTAAGATCTAACTTAGACGCGGCTGCAACATCGACATACCCAAATAAGCGACACGGCCGCACCGCTGCTGCCCACCTACTGCTTCGATCAAGCACCACCGTACAGAAGAAACGTTGACACGTTTGCTCGACAAGTCTTTGGCCTCTCAGCTACTATTATGGGTCTCCCAGATCAAGGGTCTTTAAGCCTTGGTTTTTGTTCACTCTGGGAACCCTCTTGAGCATGGTGGCTACTACCTATCTGAAAGTCCAGCCACACCCAGAAGCCTCACAGATAAAGGTTTAGGGTTTTGGGAATCAAACAAACGTGACCTTTTAGGTTCGATCCGCTTCTAAAAAGAAATCTGTAGCCTGCTCTCTGATTTGGCCCCCAGGCTTGGGTGATCAGCACGTATCTCCCCCACAATATAGTTGATTCCCTTCTTTCCTTCGGACTTGATGCCTTCTTTAATCAGTTTAGTATCGTCCGACTTGACTCATGACCACAATAACATGACTCGTAATCAGCCGAAAGTGGACCACTAATGCAGGCTAATGCATCCGCTTCGGTTCGAGGAACCGGGGGCGCTTCATCAAAATTTGGAAGCCTGGAGTCAGATTATCCTGATAAAATGGGTCTCAGTTCTTGCCCTCTTGCAACGGTCGCCTGCGCTACTTAGTACGCAACAGTCTTCTATCATTGCTCTAGAGCGATCGAACAAACAAACAAAATATTCATCAAAATGGTGTCCGAACTATGGTAAGCAAAGCTCGTTGACTTCGAGCGCTTTATCTAATCCCTCTGCGCAAAACCATCTTATTTTTGACGTCTAATATTCTCTATTTGAACCCTACCTCTCACTAAGCCCTTTCTTAGCCCCGTCTACGCGGTGAGTTTGGCCCCCCTTACGGCTGCCTCGAGTACAAAGACTCAAGCATCAGCCGTAAACCGGGCATGCCCTCGCTCTCGCTAAGTCCAAACTTGCTCTCCCGATTGGAATAGCTGACTTTCAAATTCCCAGCCATTTTTTGGCTCCATGGGCTGCGTGTGCGCAATTGTTTTCACTTGCTTCGGCTCTGCCTATGGAACTGCTAAGGCCGGCGTTGGTGTTTGTGCGACGGGTGTTCTGCGACCCGACTTGATCGTGAGGAGTACGTCGCGGCCAAATCCTGAAATAGATTGCAGATGGATTTTCACGATCAAGATAAGGAATCTCTATTTCTTGAGAACTTGACGCTAATTCAGACATTAATCTGCAGACATAGTTCCGGTCGTCATGGCCGGAATTATCGGGATCTATGGCTTGGTCGTTTCCGTTCTCGTCGCAAACGACCTGAGCCAGCATCTTGCCTTATATACGGGCTTAATCCAGCTCGGTGCAGGTCTCTCCGTGGGCCTTGCTGGCTTGGCAGCTGGGTTAGCTATGAAACACAATTGACTTCCGGGATAGAGCTAAGATGAGTTTTCTGTAGTTTCGCTATTGGCGTTGTTGGTGATGCCGGCGTTCGTGGAACAGCCCAGCAGCCGAGACTATATGTCGGCATGATTCTCATACTCATCTTTGCTGAAGTGCTTGGTAAATAAGGGATATCCACGTGCTTACGAGATATCGAGAGAAACTAATATATGCACCTTTAGGCCTGTACGGTCTCATTGTGGCCCTTCTGCTGAACTCTCGCGCGAAGCAAGATGTCGCAGAGTGCATATAGGAGTACCTTGAGAAGGATCCCTATCGTATCACAATTAGCAAACTGCCGCATTCGAATCTTTACGAGAGCGGAGCGAGATCTTGTACAAGATTGGACTCGTCCCTTCTACAATTATTTGTATAGCATATGGGAAAGCCGTATGCTGGAATCGACGGAGCGACGGTGGGGTGTCTTCAGTTCGGTAGAGGTTTCAGTTCAGGACATATGGACAAGCGGAAGCTGCTACTTGGCGCTCAATGTGACCCAACTCGGGATATGCTGTTGAAATTCTGTCCACAAATCGCATGGAGATTTTTCATCGTAGAACGAGTCACAGAATGTCGCCGTTGACCTGATCAGACCGTGCAACCCGCAATCCACCCCCGTAGCTCAGTACGTTGTTGAAAGGTAGAAAGGATCAACCATTATCCACGAATGCTACCTCGTATGATATCGTTTGATCCTCGAAAGTCTCCGGGATTGTTTCCGCGAGACGGGTTCCTCGCCCGGATCATCCTCAACAAGACGCTCACCCGGGAGCACAATGGCCCGATCAAGCTTGTAGGGCAACCCACGATGACGCCCTCTGATCATCATCGCGCATATGACAAGCTTGCTGAAGGTGGTAAACTGTCCGCACAGGGAGGTATTCACAGTTGGGTATCCGAGACTCAGACCGACGTTGGCGCTATTGGAGTTAGAATCTTTGATCTGGAGGAAAACCACACGAGATAGGCGAACTTACTAGGCTGAGACTACTTCAAAAAGCACAGACCAAATAGAGAATGCCTAATCTTGATCAGCGGGAGGTTGCAAGAGAGGCGAAATTGGAGGAGGCAGCTTACAGGGATCGATGTATCCGCAATCTTCCCAGACTCGGCGATCGTGATACAGAAAACCCCGAGAAAGATGTACCACAGGTCAAAGGAGAGCTGGTTCCGAATGTGAGTCAAGACGTAGGAGCGTCCGTCCTTCTCATCCATCTCATCATCGTCGACGTAAATCCCAAGACTCTTCTCTTCGTATGTGTTCGATGCTCGAATGCTAATTGCGATGGGAAATGCGGCGATGTACATCATGACGACCAAGCTGAACTGTACAGCAGGATTGACGTCTGCCAAGTTGAACGTCGCTGCTCCTGTGTGTCGTGAATTGGCTGCCTGGAAGATAGCCGCCAAGATACGAGTACCGGTGGGGAGAACGTTCACCGCAGGATTGTCGAGATCTAAAACAATGATGAGAAGAACGTCGATGAAGTTCAGCACAAACAAGACCCCGAATAATACCCACGTAGGCCGACTCGGGAAGAGTAAGGTATAGCAACGGCGTGGGTGGTCAAGTAGAAAGCTGAGTGTTTCCTTCGTCGGCGACCCCTCTGGATAGAATTTGGATATAATCCAAATAACCAGCCGGAGTAGACATGGATAGCAGGTATTGCCCGCATAGGCGAGGAAGCTCATGACGATAAGTGGGAATATCGCGTCTTGAAAGTGAATCATTGAGTCTGGAGTCAGGGTAAAGCCTAGGTTGTCCACCATCGTCTGAGCAGAATAGAAGCCCCTAGATAGTGACCGACCGGGTTAGCGAGATAGGCTATGATAGATACCAATGCACGAGGAGAAAAAAGCATGGATCAGCTTACCACCAGACACTGCCTTGCCCGCATTCCTCAAGGTAATCTCGATATTTCGGGTCAGCATGCAAAATCCATGGGATCAAGCAAATGGCCCCGAAGAGGTGAAGACCGAAGAAATAACCCGTGACGATCTTGAGCAAAAGCTTCAAGCTACGGTATTCTATACCCCCTATTCGTTCACGATCTTCAGCGGTCAAGTTATGAAACTGCGAATTTCGGCCTATAGTTGCCTGCGAAGAGATATTGGGCAGAGAGAGGTGGTTGTATGTGGGTTGTGACGGTCGACGCGAACGTCGGTCATCACTCGCGGACACACCCGGCCGGAATATTATCGAGGCAACACGCTCGAGGGGCATCGTAGCAGATAGCACGTTGCTTGCCGTTCTCCGAAAGGCAGATTCGCCGGTGATGGTATTTGTTTCTGTTCGTTTCCGTCTGAGCGATTCTGGATCGTAAGGTACTTTGTCAGTACTGGTCGTGGATGGAACATGATGGGGAAGAGGTAGAACCCCACCGGTATCGCTTAGCTCATCCTCAACTTCAAGAATAGGACTTCCTGTCTCCATGGTCAGCTTCCGCAGGCAAAGGGCATTCGCAAAGGGCATTCAATTCAGGGCTCACCTCTATCGCGCTTCCACGGAGGAGGAATGTAAAGAGCCTTGGTTGACTGGTTGACGGGTCGCTCTGACAGATCATCTCCAAATTGAATCGTTCTGGCGGGCAAGGTCGAAATAACGTCGGTATCCTCAGACTTGGGCTTTTGCTGGGGTTCTCCAGAAGGCAGCCGCTGTAAAGACCCCAAAGGGCTCACTGGTCTCTCAGAAATTGAATCCTCATTCTTCGTAGTGGGATTGGAGCATCCATAATGGTTTGGGCCGAATCGATTTTCCACGCTGGTAGATCGTGCCACTTCTGCATCAGGGGCCGAGGACCATCCTGAGAATGATTCTGAAGTCGTAGCACCGGGCACTTGTCATAGCCGAGCCATAATTAGTCGACACCGAGTTGCTTCACGAGACATTGACCCAAGGCGGACTTACCAATGGAATTTAGATGTTTCTCGAACCAATAAAGCCGCACAACAACAACGATGATGTTGATAAAGCCCAAATTGGCCAGGATAGGTATCAGATAAATATATACCTGCTGATACGTTTTGAGAGTGTCGACATCAATGCTGAGCCGATAATGGGCCGGTGAGAACTCGGATCAAACGTAGACCGGGGTTTTCAGTTTGGCAACGTACGTATTTAGTCCCGATTCCGTGGAGGCGCTGGCGCCGAAGAAGAAGGCGTCCACGGCTCTGAGGTTGCCATAAGGATAGATGATGACGAGGCTGAGGATTGCGAGGAGGAGAATCCATGTATCTAAGAGAGAGCGTCAAGTGAGTCCAAAGACATTCTTGTAAGAATGGAGGATCCCTGCGCTGATTGGCCCCACGTACAATGCAACGTCAAGAAGTTGACGGGCGGCTTCCACATGGCGGAGCCTCACGGGGATGTTGCTCCTTGCTGCGGGATTTGCGAAACCAGATAGCAAAGGAGAAGAGGGACAATCCCCTGGCGAGATTAAAATGCACAAATCAGCAGGAGGGAGATTGCTGGGGTAACTCTAAGCAGTGAGGTCCGGACGAAATTTCTGGAGCGCCGCCAAAGTGCGCGATTATCGAACACCAATGGCTGTTCGTCACCGCCGTCATTCTGCCACCACCGGAAATTTACGCTCGTGGCGGCGCCGCGGCAGCGGTATCATGACGCACGGCGCATTTTGCCTGAACCATTTCTCCCTAAGGTACCGGATTTCCTATAACATTGCCACCTTTTAGCTTTCCCCTTCTAGGTTGGTGCTCAGCCAGGAAAAGACTAGATACATAAGAGGTCATGTGACCTCAACCCTTCTGATATCAGTCGCTGGGGGCATGTCTAGATGACTAGTGAAGACGAGCTGGCTACGTTGCTTGTCCCCATATGTCCCCAGGCTCCAGAAGGTTGGGATTGGCGACTTAAAGGAGATTGAATCTTCTATGTGAAAACGTACGCAGGAGGGGACGAGGGAAACACCATTTTCCGCAAATATTTGAAGCACTCGTCAAACTGGCTCTGTTAATATCCTCGAGAATTCCGATTTACAAATCGGGCAGCATGCTCGAACTCGTGTCAACCACTTGTCAATGCACAGAACATGAAACAAATGGTCACAGCCTAACCCGCGAACTTTGTCTTCACTGTTGAAGCTCTCTAGACATATGGCGCAAATATCGACTATTAAGTCCAGATCTGTAATCTCTGTCTGGTTTGCTTGCTTTTCTGCGCATGCACAGGAGAGATTCGTTCTGTATGACCTGCGAGGCTCAATGGTTTTTCCATGGTTCCTCTCCATATGAGCGTTTGTCTCTGGCGGCCAACTTGTTGCTGCCTTCACTGGGTGCGTTGGGCATGAATATATGGGGCAGCTTAAGCCGCAAGAAATCGATTTGCTCTCATACTTTGCGCTAAGAGTTATAATCAGCCCTCGGGGTCAGAAGATAGGAAATATGTGACTGAAGACCAACCTTCCTCCGGCCTGAGAACCTTTCCACAATGCGTACACAGTGACCGGCAGTCTCTCATTTAGATCATTGATAGTTGGGAGCAACTGGCGTCGGACCTTGGCATTGGCACGCAACCGGAAGAATACCGGGGGAACATCTTCGGTTACATGGTGTGGACGACCTCGTCCATACCAACACCAGTACTGAATGTAACCAGCGAGACTATTATCGCTTGTATTAGACCTGGTCAATTTGACTCGCAGAGACCCACTGACCAAATACCAAGGATCACAGCGACACAAATCACAGGCGTCACGGGTGTCGCTAATGACGGAGAGCTCGGTTTGTTGACCGCATCTGACATGTCTGCATAACAGAACTCTTCATGGGATGCTTTAGGGTAAGAAGACTCCAATTAAATAACTTGCAGCCAGAAAAGCCGAATCACCTGACGCTTGCCGCGGGATTATTTCGGTCCATTCGTTACCTTTCGCTCGCTATTTCTGGTCCGCTGCGACGTCCCCTTTGGGCATTTCACTCTGAGCTGGCAAAAATGCAAGGTGAACAATGCTCTGGAAGGGTTGACCTGTAGATCTGTGGTTTTACAAGGGCAGGTTCAAACATCTTTCTGGAAACATGAGCAAGTCATTCAAACGTGCAAGAAAAGCGCAGAAAAATAACAAGGTATCCGCATGAAAAAGGGTGGAACCTCCCCAACGCTTACAACTAAAATTTATTTGAAGCAACGATCGATCGACCGCTACAAGACCAGTCCAGCTACGTGATAATGGATATGGAGCTTCCCCATTCAGTCTTGTATTTGATTAGATACTCCTCTGCTCCGAAATGCTACATACATTTTCCACGTTTTCGTCCATCTGTCACTTCGCACAGAGCACGTCTCTTACCAAGCGAGTCGTGCAATGGGCCCCTTTGGCCAAAGTCGCACAGCAAGTTTGCGAAGCTCATCCATGCAAAGCACTCCAACAGCCAAGGGAATTGGCAAAAACCAGAACTCCAATGGTACCGAACCGGTTTGAAAGATCTGCTGAATGCCCGGCTCTTCCGTCACAAAGATGGCGATCGAAAGACTGACCACCAGGCTGGCCAGGAGCCAGGGATTCCGGCGCTTCTTTCGAATTGGATCAGCCTGCAGAATTGAGAGTCGCTTGTTCCGCACGCTCAGGATATTTCCCCATTGAAGAATCAGCAGGCAAACAAAGTACACACTTTGGCCAACCACGTTGAACTGGGTCAACTCATCCTGGGTGTAACCGTAAAAGCCGTCAGAATACTTCTCAAACGCGAAAAAGAGCGCGCTTGCCGGAATGCCGGCATGTTTCCAGTAATACAGGAAGAACATAGAGTGCGCGCAAATGGTTTGCATAACTCCCATGAAAAGATAGCTCTGAATGTAGACCTTCAGGTTGATCAAATGATCCCGCTTGTGATTCCTGGGGGGCAGATCGAGCAATTCAAATTCCTCTTGTTCCATGATCAGAGAGAGCGAGCAGAAGAGATCCGTGAAGACGCAGATGATGATCATCATGAAAGATGATAGTGGGAGAGGGACACCAAAGAACACGTTCAAAAGCACAGGCCAAATTTCTGACCAAGACCCCGCGGGCAGAAGGTAGCTGATGACCTTTTGCAGATTTTGAAACACTAAGCGGCCAAGACGGATTGCTTCAACGATCGAGTCAAATTTGTCCATCAAGATCAGGTCAGCAGCTTCAAGGGCCACATCGCTACCAGTCACAACTGCGACGCCCACATCCGCAGCTCTGAGAGCGGGTGCATCATTGACTCCATCGCCAGTGACCGCGACCACATAGTCGCGTGCCTGAAGCTCATTAACGATGCGAAGCTTCTGATCCGGCATCGTTCGACCAAACACAATTTCCTGGTATCCGCAAACCAAGTCCCAGTCCTCGTCGGTCAGTTTCGAAATTGATGGCCCCTCGAGAAGGAGACTGGTCTGCGACCAACTGGAATCCGTCGCGGTTGAAGACCTACTCGAACTTGCTTCCCGTCGCTGCAAAATAGTCTCGAATGTATCCGGCTCAGCGGTCCCGCTGAAGATTCCGATATCACGAGCAATAGCAGCTCCCGTAAGACCCAGATCACCAGTAATCATATAGAATCGGGCTCCAGCACGTCTACAAGAAGAGACTGTTGCTGCTGCCTCCTTACGAGGGGGATCGATGATTCCAAACATTCCAATCAAGGTGAGATCGGTGATGGCCTGGTTCCGAATCTCATCACCAAAGGCATTCGTTCCTAGGTGTTCGGAAGCGGTATAAGATCGTTCACAGAGGAGAATGACACGTTGGGCGTTTCGAGACATTTTCTCCTGTATCTCTGCAAGCTTCTTCATAGCTTCAGGACCCAGTGGACAAATGGCGTTTTCGCTGCAAGACCAATATGAGCTGCAGTGTGGCAAGAGAATGTCCGATGCGCCTTTCATCAAAAGCAAGTAACTTCCAGTTTTCTCGTTGGAATCAGTTGACTTGTGCAGCGTGAGCATCCATTTATTTTTCGAGTTGAAAGGAATGCTGAAGACTCGTGGGTATCTGTCGGTGAGGCTTTGGATGCACCCTGGATGGACCTCTTCTGCAAATCGAAGCACAGCACCATCAGTTGGATTGCCCAAAATCTTTCGCAGACTGACCGGATCCTGGATAGTAGACGGGTCGAACACGGCGTCGTTGCAAAGTGCGGCCGCTCTGTGCATCTTGACTAAAGGATCAACTTTTTTCTCTCTGATCCCTGACAAAGCTTCATCGGAAAGGAAAGTCTTATCCACAAATGCTGTGGTGATCACACTCATCCGATTCTCAGTCAACGTTCCAGTCTTATCAGAGCAAATCACATTGACACATCCAAGAGTTTCGACAGTGGAAAGACCTTTAGGTAGGATGTTGTTATTCTTCATGCGTGTCGCGACCATCATCAGCGTAAGTGCAACTCCGACGGGCATTCCCTCTGGAATAAATGCCACAACACAGCCCATGACATCGTCAAGCATGGCGATGACATTCATGTATTCGAAATGATGAACCCGAAGCCACCCAACCCAAGTGAAGAGGAGCAGGGAGGCGAGGAAGACGGTCAAACAAACAATGATCTTGACAAAACGAGTAATCTCACGCTGAATAAGGGTAGGCTGCTCCTTCACCGACGTTGAGGATACAGTAATGTGGCCCATCACGGTGTCTTTCCCTGTCAGGACAACGAGTCCTGTGGCACTTCCGTTGGTGATCATTGTCCCCATCAAGGCCACGTTGCGGCTTTCCAAAAAGTTGTTGTCTGTCATCTCAGTGGCTCCATCAACTTCCTCAGACTCCCCTGTGAGCATGGACCTGTCGAATCGAGTATCTTCCGAGGTGGTTAGAAGGCGGAGGTCTGCGGGAACTTTGTTGCCAATGCTGAGTTTGACGATATCTCCCACCACCACATCCGTTGAGGCAATTGGAGTAGGCTGTCCAGATCGGATCACGGTGGCTTCCGCAGGCACCATATCCAGAATAGCCTTCATGGTCCGGGCGGTCGACCAGTCTTGAAACGCTGAAAAGGATGCCTGCAGAAAGATCACAATCAAGACAAGAATTCCGAGTCCAAGATTGTAAGGCTGGGGGTCAGGGTCACCGAGAGGACGCCAGCAGATGAAGAAGATGATAACACCAATCCAAAGAACAGAACAAAATCCTCCAAATACATATTTCAAAATCCTCTTGACATAGTTCGGTGAAACATGGGGCAACGTATTCTTTCCATCGCGAGCCAGACGCGCGGCAGACTCCGCTGGGGAGAGACCATTTGGGCTGCTGTCAAAGTGGCCCAATAGAGCGTCGACAGTCTGTCGATGAAAATCGAGGCCTTCGAAGTAGTGCGAATCATTGGGTATTTGCGGCTTTTTCTTCTTGAGATCGTCATTTGCTTTGTCTCGGGCCTCAGACTCGGAGATCTGGAAACTCATTCGACGGAACTCGATGGGAAGATCGGACGTGGATCGAGCATGGCTGCGAGATCGCGAACGAGAGTTGGATCGTCGGTTCTTGGACCAAACTCGACCACGTCGCATAGGATCGCGTTCATTGGGTCCAAAAGAGATTGCACGTTGGTTGATGCTGACACCATACAGCTCCGTCTGAGGTTGGTCCTCTACATCCTCTTCGGTTCCCGAGTCAGGCCGGTTGCTTGACTCTTTTTTAGGCATGCCGAGAGTGGAAACCCGATGGAAGAACAAGATCTTTGGGGAGATACGTGACCGTGGTGAATGCCCTAGTATCAAATTGAAGTGATAGAATGAAAATGGTCCGATAGGATCGATATAGAAAAGCCTGAGGAAGAACCCCACGGCAGGCAAATGCAGGTCGACTAGTCAGGCTTTCAGATGACTTTGACTGTACAAGTTAGCTCCTCCTCACTTGAGGCAGGTAGAAGATTTTATAGATCCTGGTCTGCATTTGAGATCCGGTGCTGTGAATGGCCCCATTTCAGTTGGTTTGCTATTTGAAGAAATTTTTACGTCAACGGTCTCGTTTCTCGGGTCGCTGAAGTGAGCGATCGAGTCCTCTCATATGAAAATTTTCCCAGGGCGCCTGTCAAGGATAGGGCAGGAAAACCCCTCAGGAAAAGAAATGTGGTAGAGAGGTGGGTTGTGGAGTCCTATAGCAGAATAAGCCTGATATTCCGCGTACCTGTCGCTACCAACACGAGGCTAAGCCTGACTCTAGCTTCTCCGTGTTCGAGGACAGAAGGTGGTTGCTGTTCCTGTTACGGAATCTCGGTTGGAGATGCTCTTGGAGGACAAGTCCAGGTATCGCCCGTCATGCGGGATTAATTTTGGCCATTCCAACCCACAGAGTGGGGCCACAACCTCGAAGACTTGAAGTACAGACTGCGCTCAGCGCACTCCGGTGAGCTTTTGACGCTCCTTGTTCAAGAGGTTGGTAGAAAATCCCTCACAAAACAAAGCATAGCCGTATACCTAGTAAGGAGATCACCATGAGTGGTTTATATGAACCAATAGCCGTTAGTCTAGCATGGAGGTCAAAAGGACCTGGAATGTCTTGAAGATGCACTTCAGTGAGTCCGGAATTGTTTGCTTATTCCATCATCGGCGGTAGGCCCCCTACGACTAAAATGTCGAGGCTCTTTGTATTTCATTGAGATGAGTTGCGGCTCGAGGTGCGAAGTCCTGGTCTAGCTCTCCTCGGCAGTTACTACGAATGATCTCTGTCAGGCAATGTGTCGGTATAATAACACATGGCTCTGCTGGATGGAATCAGTACCGTAAGCATATATTGCTGTTAGCCTTTATGCTTGGTATTCGATGCATATATCTAGGTCTGCTTCCCTGTACCTAATCACGGCTCCAATCCCACAAACTTGAGCCTTTCTTGAGCTCCGTTTTGTTTCCCTATCCTTTCGATCATTTCAGGGCCCCTACAATAAATGCGATCCGCGCGGCTTCCCGTATATTTATCTATTGATTGGTCCGTCCCTGTCTCCACTTTGAAATGCGATTCAGGGTTACAGTGCTAAATTTTTACCTTGTTATCTCCCTCTACAGACTAGCTCTCCCGCTTACTAGTAGGCTAGGTGGGTTCGGGCAGTTGGAGGCACCTACGACAGGCTATCCTTCCAAAGCATAATTGGAATATACGAAACTATTGTAATAGGAAAAGGTAAGGCAAATAGCCATGGCAGGCACTGTGTTGGTCTTGGACTGTCCAACGGAAACAGTTGCCCAGCCATGGCAGCCAAATCTAATATCTCAGAGGAATCGTAGACTAGAAGGCTAGCCTATAAGTTCTTGGATTATGGTGACTTTTTTATTGTATGTGCCTTGAAAGAGTAATCGAACCGTCCTAAATGTGTCCCTATTCTCCGGCGGGCTAAGCCAGCCCCAGAGGCGGGTGTAGAGCTCCTAGACACGAACGTTACCTGCAAGCACAGAGTCCGGAGGACGTGTAGCTCCCAGATGAGAACTACATAGAACTTGGCGGCGAGGAGCGCGACTGTTACAAACCATGAGTGGTGCTTTCATTGTGCCAAAGACTGCAAGGGTTAGAGAGGAACAACAGACCAATCATCTTGATGAAAGATGCTAAGAATATTATTGGTTGACTGGTTCTCCTTTCTCCGCCTGGAGTAGCAAAGTGCTCGCTGTTATGAGCCAGGATGAAAATCGAAGAAAATGTGGGCTTTCAACGAGGGTATCAAGACTAACGAGGAAGGGAAGGGAAAGGGGAAAACTACCTAGCTGGAAGACTTCTGACAACACCACTGCTCCTGGTAACCTCCTTTTCCCAAATTAGCAGTTTGTCCTCGTGTCTGGTTCACTGCCTGGTTCATCTGGCCTCAATCAATCGTCACACTCCCCTCGAGTGCCAACCCAACCTAAGGCAGGTTGGCCTGGCGTGAGTTCATTCACCTGGCGGCGGCATACTCTCAAATGTATTTGCGATTCTTAAAGCGCAAAATCGATTTTGTGTGTCCATGCCTACATTTTTATAGCCATATGGAGTGATGGCTACATAATCATCCAGCCTAGTAAGGTGTGCTTAGGTAGCCCGCAGCCGTACAAACCCTGGGGGCCATTAGAAACTACATCCGTGTAATTGCTGTTTGAGCGCCGACCCGTTATGCAACGAGAAGAGCAGGAGGAAATAAGAAAATTAGAGAGTGATAACAATAGCCACTGGGCAATATCTGAAAACCAGGAACTTCAAAGTTTAATATTGGCGCGGCCCGCGCCTTTCTACCACATCAGTCCCAGATGCAGTTCTGAACACAGAAGTTGATGATGGCATCGGATGGAGAGATATCGGTTCCTGCGAAGTCTCGAGTCTCTTTGACCGCATCTTGAGCCAGGGCATAAGATTGAATACAGCACCGCAGGCAAATATACCCAACCAAAGTGCCAACTCACTTCCATATATGACTATACCAAGGATGTCAATAGTCCGACCGAATACTTCTTGTATGTTAGCCATAACTGCTCACCCACTCGTTTGATTTCACTTACAGACGGATACGAGCGAAAAAAAATCCCCAGCGGCGTCAATACCAACGAAAAAGAAACTGATTCCTCGTACAGTTCGATGTATATAGATGTCCCAGTAGTGCCTCAGTACTCCTGCTGCGAGCAGACCCGCGCTTAGAATAGCCATTAAGATGAGAGGCCACTCTAAACCATGAGATTTAGCTGCTTTCAGCGCAAATATCAACCCAGTTTCGATACCACCAAAAATAAGAAGGAGGGGAGCGACCGCGGCGATACACTTTGTGACGGAGTATCTCTATTTAGAGGTCAGTACTATGGAGACCACGACGTCAGAAGGTGAACGAAGTTTACCTTTCCGTAGTAAAGACACTGTGCCCAAGTTACAAGGCTTAAGGCTGTAAGTATCTGAGGCTGTATTCTTAACGCCACATTAAACTCTTCCACGATGTTATACACCCCAAGAGGGACCCCTGCTGCAGCCCATAGAATCATCATTGATCCCTGTAGGCCTTCAGTATCATGTCTTCTGTAATTGATGATGATTTGGGGTAGAAGCTAGAATATGTTAGTATAAAGGAGTAGACCTTCACACACGACGACGGCCTACCTGGATAGACCAATATATCTGTGAGTCATTAGTGAAGAGATTTTAAGAGGCTGAGCAGGTGAACCAACAGCGCCAAGGGTGCCCAAGACGTTTTCTGCTACAGGGATGTTCATTCTAAGAAAACGCGAGTTCAGGTTTGAAATAACTTTTAGAGCATGAGTTAGGATCAGACAAGTCAGTGGTTGCGGAGGTAGAAGGGAACGATTTCGCTTGGTAGCACGTGTGGGGATATTTCCTGGAATTCTAATTGGCCTCGGATCACGTGGGCCAACTCCCTTATCAGCACCTACTGTAACTCTGAAGCCAAGATTGTGGAGTACGATTATGGTAGTAGCCGTGAACTCAATAACACCATGAACATGAGGGCAGGCTTACAATGAAAATGTGAACCAGGGCACGACATGAAACAAGTCATAAAAATAGAGCAACTTCATCTTGGCCTATCCGGTTACGCTCTGCAGAGTACCTAAATTAGGGGTGAGCGCAGCTTTCCGTATAATGACTAGCGACGGCTACGACGCACTGCTCCGTTGGACACGAGAGGGCAGAGGTTGGCAGCCATGCCAGCTCGCCAGAACTGCTAATCAATTTTACAGTAAAAGATCCCATGGAAAGGGAATTACGATATTATAACTACAGTGAAACCCCATTATTCTGAACAGGTTTGGCTATCTGGTGGGACCTCGGGCATTGATTTGCTTATGTAATACATAGTAAACTGTGCCAAAATCTGTCCTAATTAGGAATAGTACCCCATTCAGGCCAAATTCACGAACTAGATTTGGGTCCCTCCGGAGTACAGTACATAGTGCCAAATGAGTCTGTGACACTGACTACCCTCATTCACCGCCCCTCTTGCCGACTTCCTATAATAGGCCCCGTCGCGGTAACTATGGAATAGATGCTGACATTTTTTAGTTTGGCGGAACCATTAGAGTTAGGTGGCGGTGAATATAGGTAGTCACGGACTTTTTTGTGCCAAATGCGTAAATACGTGTGATATTCTACCCGAATTGCAAAGCGGTTTCCTAACCTACCTAGCGGATTAGCGTAAGTCGGAACCATGTGAAAGTTGTTACGTGTAACGTCACTAACGTGCTAAAAGAATCAGGAGGAACTGTACATTCTAACGGACCATCGTTACAAAAGTCACACAGTGGAGGCACTATATAACTGATTTCGAGAAATTCTGTAATGAACAAGGTTCCAAGCGTGTGAGCCTTCGCATAGAAAAGGCCTCCGTATCGAAGAGGACTCTATATCAGGAGAACCCCAAGGGCTTTTACCTGGTAACCTGTTTTAAAGACTTGATAGGCCCATTTTTACTCTCAGTTCTACTTTGGAGTACCGTCCTACTAGATGGTGAGTGCGGCGTAGAGGTGGTAAACTCGAAACTGACAAAGTGTGTGACTATACAGGCCAAGCAAAGTAAAGTATTTATTACAACCGCACCTGGCGCTGGCGGTCTAAATGGTGCCGCGATGAACGAATGAGAAACCGTCGCTATGATTATGGCCTAGAAAGTACTACCGATTCGTGAAAAGCGTTGGTCCTGTCTGTCTAGGTAGATATGAGGGATTTATCTGGCCCTATCACCGAACGAGTAGCTATGTGAGCTTATTTTGTTTAGCACGCATAATCTCGCATGCCTAGGCCCTAGTGCTGTGCTTATGTGCTACCCGCGTTTTAGTGCAAGATTCGCCATGTGGCGTTGCGATTCAGCCGTTCCACAGCATTTCAACCCCCGCCCTCCATCAGGCTAAGGCGAAAACGCTGAAGAATCAATTCGTTACCTCATTTATGTAGTAAGATAGCTGCGATAAGCTCTGATTAAGCACCCGGGAAATTCACTTTGATTTTGGCTTTAAGCTTCGTCACCGCCCCTCCAGTCTGGAAGACAGAACGACCGTGTTACCACCTCGCCTCGCCATCGATCTCGACGTCGCTTCGACCGTTCGTTATATTGTTTCTGGTGGTATGGCGACCCTCAGGATCGCAGATCCCGCGCACGGGGGAGATGAGTCGGAACAGCCACCATCCTGCGATGAAGGGTCAACCGTGGCCCCGGCTCAAGAGGAAATCCACGAGAGCATCTACAATATCCGTTCCCACACCAGGATCCCGGTGCGGGTCAGTAGCAGGATCTCAGGCGTCGAGCAGCCAGACGACGACCCAGGTTTGCGAGCCCCGGGCGACTTCAAGCAGAGACAGGTAAGCAATGCAACCATGAGGAACCGTTGGGGACGAACGTCACTCACCATGAACAGGTATTCAAAGGCAAAATGCTGTTATGGCTGGCATATCAATCCATCGGCGTCATTTATGGCGATATTGGTACCAGTCCCCTCTACGTCTTCTCATCCACCTTCTCGTCCCCTCCCTCTCGACAAGACCTGCTAGGTGCCCTTTCCATCATTATTTGGAGTCTGTTCATGATGGTGACTGTCAAATATGTGCTGGTAATCCTTCATGCCGATAACGATGGCGAAGGTGGCACTTTTAGTACCTATTCCCTCCTTAGCCGCTATGCAAGTGCTCCTAGCCTCCTCGCGATATCTCCCGCACAAAAGCTGACTCATTCACAGATGAATATCACCCGCCGTGATCCGAGGGAGGCCTCGTTGATCCAGATGAAACGGTACTTGTCCGGTGACCTAGAGCGCGCGGGTCAGAAGATGCGCCACGGCTTAGAATCCAGTCGTTTCGCGCGAGGGCTGCTGAAAGTGATCGGAGTCTTGGCTGTCACTATGGTGCTGGCTGATGGCCTGCTCACTCCCGCCCAGTCCGTTCTTGGAGCTGTTCAAGGCATTGAGGTTGTCCAGCCAAACATATCCAAGGGCACAGTGGTCGGTGTCACTGACGCTATTCTTATCTTGCTGTTTTTCATTCAACCGCTGGGAATCACGAAGTTGACCTTCGCGTTCTCACCGATCGTGATTATCTGGCTCGGGTTTAATGCGGCATTCGGGATCTACAACCTCGCTAATTATGATGCCGGGGTTTTCCAGGCTTTCAACCCTGGCCTCGCATTCGAATTCTTAATTCGTAACAAAACAGACGGATGGAGGATGCTAGGTGGTACCTTGCTCGCCTTCACGGGCGTGGAAGCCCTCTTTGCGGACCTAGGCGCTTTCAGCCGCAGAGCGATTCAGATCAGCTGGCTGGGCTATACGTTTCCGTGCCTGTTACTAGCATACATTGGCCAGGCAGCGTATATCAGCGTACACCCCGAGGCGTATTCGAACCCCTTTTTCAATTCAGCCCCACCTGGAACTCTCTATCCAGCCTTGATTATCGCCATTCTAGCTGCCATCGTTGCCTCGCAGGCCATCATTACTGCCACCTTCCAGGTGAGAGTTGTTGCCTTTTGATTTGGGGGAAGATCTCACTCTGACAATACTGGTAGCTTCTTGCACAAGTGATGAAACTCTCCTATTTCCCTCAGATCAAAGTCATCCATACTTCTCGGATATTCTACGGGCAGCTCTTCATTCCAATCGCGAATTGGCTGCTTATGATTGGAACCGTCTTGATCGCGTCGATCTATAACAACGTAAGGCGTGGCCCCTTCCTTTCGCCGTGTCACTTGTTCCAGAAACTCATTCCATATCCCTTAGACCACGTCCCTAGGTAACGCGTACGGCGTATGCGTCATGTTCGTGACATTTTTCGACACCTGCATGGTTTCTCTGGCTGCAATGTTCGTCTGGCGAATCAGCCCCTACATTGTTTTCCTACCGTGGCTCACCGTGGCCTGCCTGGACGGTACGTATCTCTCGTCGGCGCTGACCAAGGTGCCCCAAGGAGCCTGGTTCACGATCACGCTCGCTGCAATCCTTGCTATGCTGTTTCTTTTGTGGCGATACGGCAAAGAACAGCAGTGGTCTGCCGAAGCCGAGGACCGCTTCCCAACATCACATCTCATCATGTCCAGCCCAAATGGCCAAATCTCCCTATCCAAACGATACGGCGACCTTCCAGTCGGCATCACCCGCGGTCTTGGGATTTTCTTTGACAAAGCGGGTGAAACAACTCCGATCGTATTCAGCCAGTTTGTGCTTAAGCTCACCTCTTTGCCGGAGGTAGTCGTCTTTTTCCATCTCCGCCCTCTCGAGCAGCCTTCGGTCGCTGCTGAGAATCGATTTACTGTGTCGCGTTTGGCCATTCCAAATTGCTACCGACTGGTTGTTCGATATGGGTATAATGACGAGATCATCACACCCAACTTGGCAAGCGTGATCGTCGACCAGGTCCGGAAATATCTAAAAACGAGAAGTGCCAGCGTGCATCTCGGCCGAGAGGATGAGGAAAGGGATTCTGTGACCTCCGACAACGCGACAGTGGAGGGCAGCAGGGATGCCTGCGCCTCTGTCTCTTCCGAAATCGCCAATTTGGAAGCGGCATATTCACATAAGGTGCTCTACATTGTGGGGAAGGAGGAGATGAAAATTAACCCCAAGACAGCGCTCATCCGAAAAGCATTGCTACACATCTTTTTGTGGATCCGGTACAACACGAGGAACAAAATGGCCAACCTCCGGCTGCCAACCGATAAGCTGATTGAAGTAGGATTTGTGAAAGAGATATGAGTGTGGCGACAAGCGGTCCGGATGTAGAATGACGCAGGACGAGGGACTGACTCAGAGATACCCCAAGGTCCAACCGTGGCGCCTTCAATTTACATTTTGCCTTGCGAGGATTGTAGCGAACCTACTCAATAACAATCCACCCAATATATTTGTGACCCTCTCCGATCCCCAGCCGTAACGTTAAATTATGTTAGCGCATACCTATTGTAAGCGGGACGTCTAGCGACGCCTCGGCTGTCCCTTCTGGTAGGTGGACAAGAGTTTGCCACTTGGAAGCTCCCGCGATTCCTGCGTAGCCCTTCTAGAGAGGTTTACTTTTTGGCATATATGGATACTTTTGCACCTACCTGGAAGGACTCACATAAGCCTTCCATGAAGCCACTTCGAGTATTAATTCCCCAAATTGCCACTACCTCAATGTAATAGGTTTAGACAATTCAGCGACGGATAGTAACCTTATTGTCCTACACTGCATCTTTAGGAAGACTATTTTGACTATGCTATTTACATTCTTATCTTATGGAACTATATATAGTTTTTTGAGATATAAGGTAGAGTTGTAATTTAGGGCATTATGGCGTTTGGGGTGGGTCACTGGATTGTGAACTACGTAAGGTTAGTAGTTAACAGTTAACTACTGTAGGGTCGGTAGAGTCGATGACAAAGGAAAGCCATGGGACGAATCATCGTGTGTTCCAGCAAGTCACTGCGCGATATATCTCCGCGAATTAGCGTGCGCTCGGTTTATACCATTTCCCCACCTGCTCCTGGACAATGTGCATATAATGTGAAACTGGACCCGAAATCACGGCTTGAGGCAAAATAGCGAAAGGTTAGGGTAAATTGTGATAAAAGTGGGAAGCCGGCGCGGCTGGTCCACTTCCGCTAATTCTGGCGTTGACTTTGGAACTTTCCTTCTGGGTAATCATCATTTTTGTCTCTGGCCATTTCACCACGACACGCAAACAATGGACCGTTACAGTGACACGCTCTTGGATGATGAGGCTGTCAACGAGGACGGTCTCCTCAATGGAACAGAGTCAGGGGAGCATTCGAGGGCGGATCCTCATGCAAATCTGCCAGTCTATCGCACGATCCATCGGTGAGTCGCTCCGAGGATATACGAGGATTATTACTTGCACGGCCAGAAAGGCTGATTAGAGATAGGATTCGTCGACTCATAACGACCAGCATAGGCAAGCTGCCCTCTGTCAGACAATGAAACGAGATGCTAAGCAGGACAAACAGATGACCCGTATACGTCGGAACAGCTGCGAGATCCGCAAATGAATCTGCGAATTGTGAGACCACTGGTGGATGAATTATATGATCCAGAAGACGTGTCTATCGGTATGCTATTACCTCCTGTCATGGGAAAGGGCTTTCCACGGATCTATGACCCGGTGCATGACATCCGAAGGCTATCTACTGCTAACTTCTACCTCAGTGTACTGTCTTCTAGTGAACCGCACGCAGTTCCTACGGGAGCAACACTATCAAGGGCACCTGCAGACTGTTAGCATTACTCGTGCTACTCTCTGTGAGATCCTCGCCAGTCGTGTGCTGCGACGATTTGATGAGGACAATTCTGGTCTCGCGGGTCTTTTGCTACTCGCGAATATTTTGGTGGCGGGGTTTGAGCCATTCCAGAACGCACCTGAAACGATCACAAGAACACGCCCGAATGCGCCGCAGTGGCCAGTGCAAAAACGTGGAGGCTACGAGCGTAAAATCACGGCCCTCGAAGTCGCCATTATATCCGAAAGCAAGATTCTGCTCAGCTCGTCTGCTTGTCAGAAGGTAGTGGATGCGGTCTACCGTGGACAGATTATCTACACACCCCTCTCGTTTGTCGACATCATCCCCGATCATTACAAGCATCACCCGATCTCTCTCTATAACCCTCGGAAAGCGCCAATCCTGAACCACCGACGGCTCATAGTCCCACGGCTGCGCAACATAATCGAAATATGCCAGTTCGCTGTCCTTCTCCTATTCTACGGTCTGACGATGGTCTACCGAGATGGGACTAAGATAACCAGTTACGAGACAATCTTCTGTGCTTATGCAAGTGGCTGGCTGCTCGAGGAATTCGCAGCGATGATAGAGCACGGATGGTATGTACACACACAGAATGTCTGGTCTTTCCTGGATATCGCATTCTTTGGTATCTACTCTGTCTATTTCCTGTTGCGAACGTATGCCGCAGTTGTTGAAGATGCCGATCTGGCCACCAGTGCACTCGACATCTTATGCGTCGCAGCGCCGGTACTTTTGCCACGGCTGGCGTTCAACCTTATGCCAGACAACATGCTTTTTATCTCGTTGCGAGCCATGATGCGGGATTTCTCTGTACTAACCCTGCTGGCCACTTGGTGTTTTGCTGGCTTCTTCCTATCGATGAAATGGCTTATTGGTACTCGTTCTGAGAGTGTCATCGATTTGCCTGGTTCGGCTACTATCTCAAAGTGGATGCTCTGGATCTGGTTCGGCCTCGACGGGACCGGATTCGAGCGCTCAGTCGACTTCCATGTCCTCCTCGGGCCTGCTCTGATGATTGCGTTTGCTTTTCTTGGCAACACGCTCTTCCTGACTGTCTTGGTATCTATGCTCACCAATACATTCGCCAAAATTGTCGAGAATGCGACTGCCGAAGTCCATTTCCGTCGCGCCGTCCTCACTTTCGAAGGTGTCAAAAGCGATGCCATCTTCGCCTATCGCCCGCCGCTGAATATCCTTGCGCTGGTGATTCTACTACCTCTCAAATTCATCCTTTCGCCCCGATGGTTCCACAAAGTGAACGTAGGAGCGGCAAGATTTTTTAACGCCCCCATGCTACTGGCTATCGGCCTCTATGAGCGGCACCAGTTGTGGCAGGCTCCAACAAATGAAACCAGCGGCTCGTACAAACGAACCTCTCTCTTTCCGTGGACTTTCTCCGGATTCTCTCCACATGGTGACATCCAAGCCGTTTTCGATATTGAACCCCCAAAGAATGTGTTCTCATGAGGACTTGTTGGGCTTGCTAGGGACGGCGAATAGCGCCAGCATCGACTACATCCAAGGCAGTACTATACGAGAGAAATCGCATCCAGTTCATCAAGGCACATAGCCAACGTATTCACATTTCAATATCGACATGTACGAAGAAAGCACTTAGTAGTTGAACCGGCTCTCATCAACCTGCTCAATGTGCTCGCGGGCCTGGCGCTTCGCGCGCTCGCGGTCAACAAAGTCCAGACCGCGGGTCTCGACCTCGCGGTCGATGAAGGCACCGGCGAAACCGGCCATGAGCTCCTTGGCCTTCTCGTGGCTCTGGGGCTGGCCTGTGGAGGGAGGGGTGTTAGCCGGCATTCCAATTTGTTGTAGGATGGTGCACACCACAGATGGTACGGTGTGTGCGAGGGAATATCGAGAGCTCAGGGCAGATATCTTACCGTTGCGGTCGCAGTGCTCCTCGTAGGCCTTGGCGGCCTCGTAAGAGGCAGCGCCGGCGATGAGCTCGTGGACGAAGGAAGGGTCGTGCTCACGGCTGACGCCTTGGCTGTTGTACTGGTCGTACGAGTTGGACTGAGGAGAGTCGTCTAGAGGGGGAGGAGGGATCAGGGGTTAGTGAGGGATTTTCCAGGTGGACGGTGGATATGCGGGGCATGGATGGATGGATGTATAGCGGGATGGGTATGACCACCGAGGAGTCAACCCATGGGGAGACTTACCAGAGAACCAGCCCATTGTGACGGTAGTTGTAGAGTGATGTGGGATAGATGGAGAAGAGGTGATGGAGAGGAGTGATGAGGAGAAGAAGAAGAAGAGGGGGACGAGGGGCATCTAAATAGCGCGCGGTGGAAACACTGGAAACACCAGCTAAGCCCCACGAGCGCGAGTCACGGCTGGTAAGTTGTAACGTGGCTGGTGCAGTCCAGCCGGTCGAATTGGCCGCCTCGGTGGGCCACAGTCACCACGGTGGTTCTCAGGTAAACTCGCGTATCGTAGCTGAGATTCTCGCCGATGGTGCCAGGAGGAGGAGGGGGGCGAGGAGCAGGTATCATTGGGCAATTTGGCGCTGATCGATTGACTTTTTGGCGCTGTTTTCTTTTCCATTTTTAAAACCCAACTTTAGTGACCTCCCCAAGTTCCAACTCGTCCGCCAATCACTCTGTGGCTCGGTTTCAGCTGCCCCCCAGACCCGAGATTAGGGGGAGCGGGGTGTTGTTTCAACTTACAAGGCGTCATCGGGATGCTTTAACGATGTAGACTTCGAAGATGGTCAATTGATACCACACGGGCTCTCACATAGAGAAAGTGTTGTTGACGGGACTGCCAAGATGAATAAGCTCTTTGATCGCTGCTTGGCAAGAGAGCCAAGTCTCTGAGCCGGGGAGAGCCCACCAAAGCACAACCCCCCTCCTATTCTCCTGTAACTTGCAAGCTGCCCCAGCTTGGTATTGCAGCCTAGCCAAGTGGGGCATTGCACCAACAGATGTACAGTATTTAATTATTAATACATCACCCATTCAGAGCTAAGCCACGGACTAGCCACCAAACAGGACTAACGGGGCCTCACTAACCCCCGAAGAGGAGAAGCAGATACCCGGCGATTACGCTCGAGGGGTCCTCCTCCCCCCACCACTTGGCACTCACTCACACCGCTGAGTGGCGGGTCATATTTCACTGACGGACGCGAGACAGCTATGGTTTTGAATCTGCGCTGGAAGGAGAAGGCACTGCTGATCAGATCGGTGCGGCGGGATTGACACATGCTCTGCTGTAGCCTGTCGGAAATCATGTATCCTGCTGGCCTACCGAAGCTTGGTTTGTTGCTGGCAGCTGCACCCGCGGCCACTAACCCCGCCCATGGTTGGCTGCCCTCCGAGTTTCACCATGCGCCCAGTAGTAGTAGTACCTGGCAGGAGTCAGTCAACCTTCACCAATTCACGGTGATCAGACACCTGATGCAGCATCGGTTACCACTTAGGATTCAGATCGAGTATATCGACCTGGACTCCTATCGGTTGAGACTGGAGGGGGACCATGGTGATTGCGATGACATCATTCAGGATAGTGGGGTAGATTATGTGCTCAGCCTGGGCTGGAGTGGCAATCGTTTTCAAACCACGGAGATCTATGAATAGCAACCCTTTATCTCTGACCATGTACTATCAATAGGCTGCCAGGTACTTCGTCGCGGGCGAGTCTAATTTCTACCTACAGTACCTAGGTACAGCGAAATAGGGGGCGCGGCGTACTGGTGCTCCAACTGTTTCAGGGAACCTTGTAAACCGACATCTTTAGCAGTTCTAGCGTTTACAATCTGTTAATGCATCAACAACCTGGTAACAGATACAATGACTACGAGGGTGTGTTAGGGTTCCAAGCGTGTAAACCGTCCTGCGTAAACCAGTCCTCCCGTACAAACTACAAACGGAGTCGCATCTAGCTTGCTAGAACCTGTCCCCGAAATTCAATGCCAACTTTATCAAGACACCCTTTGCCCATTAGATTCTTCAACTCAACAACTCAGGCCCTCCGGGGCTGGTCAATTCTAGCGATGCTGTACTTATCAGATTCATCGCTTCAGAAGCGTAATTCCTGCATGTTCAAACGGCGCCACGAAGTCAATTAGACGCAGCAATCACTTCCGTGGGAAATGACGAGTCGACACCTATAACCTGTGTTTTGAACGAGACAGCCATGAAAACCAGCTCTCTTGCCCGAAGAAAATTCTCGGGGTCCGACTGTCACCGAGGCGCCATTGAAAGATGACTACCACGCCATATCAAAGCCGAAAGGAGATTTATTTGGGCTTGGGCCCGGGAAGTCCAAGCTCGGTAGCTTGCTCACCACGAGTGCTGGCGATCGGAATTGTTCATGTTAAGATCAGCAATTCTAAACTCAGAGGCTCGAGACACCATTAGCCCCAGGGGGTAGGTTGAGTCCTTCACAGGGCCTACGCAGAGGAAGCAGTCAGGAAACAATCAGGAGTCTTGATGTCCTAGGGATCTCCAAGGAAGAAGAAGGAGACAGGCAAAGCAGAGGCCTCCTGCATATAGGCCTGGAGGACAAACGGCGCAGGGCCTACCATACAGGACTCTACCAAAGGGAAATCGCTATCTCCTTCATGTGCCAAAAATGTCTTCGCTGAACATGGGTCTGAATAACTCTATCCTAGCTCGATTCTAACCGAGAGAGAGAAGAGTAAGATTGTATAAGCAATCAAGCACCCATTCAGACAATTAGCCGCGAGAAACGGTCATCTTAGGTAGCGCCCGTCTACATGTAACTAGTTATCAAGTGATGGGGGGTACAAACACTTGCCGTAGAGTGCCAGCCAAGTCAGACTGAGAGATGGCCTCTCCCATCATTCTTAACCTAGAATGGCCCTCCACACTGCCATCCAGGACACGCCCTCAAAGGCATTCAGGGTCACCGTCAAGGTACCAGGTGCTACGCATAGGGGCTGGAAAGTTTAAATACTGGCTGCAACCTACTTGAAGGCTCAATGATCAAATAACCGGAATAGGCAAGGAAGAAGTAGAAGACAGCCTCGTTGATCAGCCGAGAAGATGGAAGATACTTTGCACCCATGTGGTCGGTCCTTGTGTTGTTGCGGCTACCTGGGCCTTGTCGCGGGTGATTCACTTTTCTGGGTGGGATTTGATGTAGAAAGTGGTCTCTAATAATCCATTTTGCTTGGGGTTCTGCATAGCAACAACTGCAAGATAACCATATTGCTGAAATTCGACCATTCTGTGTAGACTGTAGAGAGCCACGTCGTCTTGATAGGATCAGTCCACTAAATCCAAGTCCAGCAGGGTGAACGAAGCCAACAGCGCGGGCAACCTCCTTACAGGAGTCCTGCGACCATGCGTCAGACATGCATTCTCATCTGATGAGGGCACAATTGCCAAAAGGACACGCCCGGAACACACGATACTCGTTCAAAGCCACCAGGCGTGCCACACACGGGAATCGTCAAGGCCATCGCGAGGACGGATTGCCGACCGTACAACACATCTTTCCCCCGTAGCAGCAATGCAATTGGCTCCAATCGGAGAATTGGCTTGGGCTGGGGGAATGCTGCCAAGCGGCTGTCAGCCTTTTCTTTTGCTGTTTTTGCTTGTGTTTCTGGGGTTAGGGTGTGATGCGAATCTCTGGGGAAATACGGGGATCGCATTCCATATAAGCAGAGTCAATGGGCTTGCAGAAAAAGTCTTGACGCCGGAGAGCTGGTCGCAAGGTGAACTCTTTAACCAATCAAGGGCTACTGGTCCCGGTCGGGCACCTCGCTTGTTGGTAGACGGTAGACTCGTTGGGATATTGTCTGCTCAATTCATCCAGTAAGTTCTAACTGCGAACCGATGCAGATCTCGGTGGGTGAAGGGAGTCATGAATAATGAATGTATCATGTCACCATTCACCCAGTGTGGCTTGAGGAGCCGAAAGCCCGGCGTGGGGTAAAGAAGAGGGGATCCACTTGTGGCCCATCGTAGACGATCTTCCGCCCCCAGACGAGAGCTGCGGGTGCGGACTGTGGGGAAGTGCGGCGGTTGCTGCCAGAGTGAGGGATTTGGATGATCTGGTGAGACTGATTGAAACGGTCGAGTTGAGAAGAACATATGTAGAATAGAATTGACGATAGAAATGGATGTTGAGATGAAGCCGAACAACCAAAGACAGGGATAGCATGGCATGTTGAGGGGACGTGGGCTGATTCGAGAGTCGCGTGTGCTCATGACATCAGGTGATCGTCGACGGGTTGCATGGAAGTTGGGAACAGGCCACTCGACATACCGGCCCCAGGCAATGCCATGGTAATTCTCTGAGAACGCAGAAGATCTCAATTCCCCCTAATGGTTTTCTTTCATATCTGGCCTTTGTAGTGAAAGCTCTCAGCAGGCTGTCCCAGCTCAGTCAGCATCACCAGCCTGGAATTAGAGTCGAGTGGAGCGGAATGCGGGGTGCAGCTCCAGATTGGTCCGAACTAGCGCCAATACATCGCCCCCCTGATGTCAGTTGCTCGTGTGATCCGAGTGAGCCGTAGACTCGACGGTAGTCGAGAGGTATATCGCAGGAGTAACGGTGTTCACCCATGAGGCTCAAGGTAGAGAATAGGAAGTCCAGAGATAGGATCATTGAAATCAAAGAGCGTGCCCTCATTCAGGAGGGCCCGGAAACAAGGTCGAGCCCGTTCCCGCAGGTACAACAACTCTGAAGTCTTTGAGGGGGGGGGCTTGGCAGTACTAACTTCTGAGTTCGAGGTTACTGTGGGCGGGTACTTGCTGGGTACTTTTTGGTAGCAGGTCTGGTACATTCAGTACTTGGGTCTCTACTTATTTTGGGTTTATGCTGGACGTGGAATGACATCCATGACTTTGGGGAGAACACACTGTAGTCAAACGTAGTCAAACCCCCCCGCCTGGTTTCAATGGAACAGGCACTGGTCACCTGCTCACTTCCCCTCTCGTCTCTGCCCTTCTTATCCTTTTCTTCTCCCCCTCCTCCTCCTTCTTCTCTTCTTCTTCCTCCCCGCCCAATCAACCATCTGATCTATCCAGGAAATCCATTCCAACAAACTCCCCCACAGCCACCACCATGACTGTCCCTCTCACCAAAGTCGATTCGGCCATCGCCGGTCTCTCCATACACGATGAGAAGCCCCCTGCCTCCACCGAGAAGGAGGTCAAGGGCTCCAAGAAGGAGAAGACGCATCGTCGCGCCTCATCTACGGCCGAGGCTGGCGTATGGAAGATCGAGGATCTAGGTAAGCTCTTCATGTACACAAACCCGCATTGTGTCCCATACTCATTCTCCCGTCAGAGGAGCAAAAGATTGAACTCACCCTGCCCATTGAAACACAAAAGACCGGATGGTAAGTCACTGCCGACCCTGGGCCCCCTCGTCCCACCCCCATCAGCGGACACAACTGACCATCCCCACCAGGAAACTCAACACGTCACCATCAACAGTCGAGGACAAGGACATCCTCAAATTGAAGCTCGTCAACCCGCCCGTCAAGAGGATCGACCTGCACTTCCCACTGGGTCTGGAGGTCACCGCCCGGAATTCCAAAGGCGTCACGATCAAGGACGCACTAGATGCCATCCACAAGCAATTCAAGAAGAAGGTAGGACCACACCCTCCCTCCCTTCCTATCCCCTCTTTCCTCGTTACCATTCCCTCACTGTCGCTACTCCCACTAACACGCCTCAGGCCGATGACGAACTGGACAAGCCCTACCTCGCTGGCTTCGAGTGGGACAAGGAGGAGTGCTGGACACGCCTCATCGTCCACCAGACCGCCGTCAGCACGATCCCCAAAGAGCCCAGCAGCAAGAAGTCCAAGAAGAAGAACAAGGACGAGGCATAGATGGGATATCACTGTCCCCCTCCGGTCTCAAGTCTCCAGTCTCCATGACCCTACGGTGCTGGTGATTGGCTTCCCCTTCTCCCATGATGACAACTTACATTCTTACTATTACTTTCAACCAACTCACTTTCTCTCTGCTCTGATGCTCTGCTCTACTCTACTCTACTACCACGGGTTGACACACCCTCCCATTCCCCTCCCCATTCTTCGTTCTTTCTCGTCCGTTCTCTTCCACGGAAGATAGAACACGCCAGCTCTGCTCTGCTCCTTTTATCATCCTATTCTTCCAATTCGGGTCCGGCACGCTAGAAGCATGATTTAAGAAGAGGGGGCGCAGGGTGATTCGATACTCCATCTCTCCTGAGTGTGCTTGTTTTTAACTTTATCGTCCTGTATCTCGTGGTTGATTGTGTCTTATTTTTATCTGGCCCAGTGGGCTACGGCTCCACATTTCTCCAATCTCTAACCCTTTTGCTCTTCCTTCCTCAGAAGTGAGAGAGGGGCAGGACGCGGGGAAGTGTGTGTACGCCGATCCTGCATGAGCACCACCCGGTGTATCAGGGACACGGTGTGTCCTGGTTCACCGATTCGATCTTTTCTCATCGGGATAGCCAATTCATTAATTTCAAGGGGAGACATCCACCTACTTCCTCGTATATTGTAGTTTGTAAAAGTATCTCCATCCGACGTTGGAATGGGCGTTCGCGCTAACGAGGCCGTATCCACCCCGCGGCCCACAACCCGTGCGTTAGCCTCGATTGCCTCGATAAGCGATTCCCACACTCTCATGGCGGGGCGAGCTGCAGATAAAATGAAATTACGAAATACTAAATACTAACTAGAGGGGTTAGTCGTTGAGAACTTGATAGGCTTGCTTCCATCCATTCATCGATGACGTCAAATATCATGAGCAGACATTATGAGTATGTACAAAACGGCGACTCGTAAGAGTAGCAAGGAAAACAAAGAGAACGAAAAAAGGGAAACGACCAACACAAAACGCCTCGAGGCATTAACACAGGATGCCATGCTAGTCAAACGCTCAAGACAAATACCGACTCGACAATCATAACGTAACAAACGAAAAAAGAACAAGACGAATCTGTCGCAAGGGCAGGGCAGGGCAGGGCAGCTCACCGAGAGCGAACAGCCTCCCGACTGGCACTCCCACTCCCAAACAACACCAACACAATCTCATCCAGCATCGTAAACGCCAAATGTGTATTCAACGGGCGATTATTCAGCGTCGCAAAGATCCGTCTCGCGGCAGCCTGCGCATTCGCCCTTCCGACCACATTCCCCGCCAAATCCGGGATCAGCGTTGCAAGGACGACGGTCGCTTCCGCGCGACTCTTAAGCCGCTCCTGCGCTGATCGGGGTTCAAACTTGCGCAGGACACCATCAGGAAAGAGGTTATCCCGCGCGAGGGTGAGATATCGAAGGATCGAATCGTCCTGGAACAGTGAGCGCGCGCTGTCGCGGACTTTGCGCTCGATGGTGCCGCCGAGCAGTTGGTGGAGGACGACGACGACGGCGCGGCCGCGGAGCCAATTATTGCCGCGGTTGAGCTCGAAGGCTTCGAGGAAGAGGTCGCAGATGGGTTTGATGAAGGGCTCGAGTTCGCGGTCTTCAAAGGCGTTGAGCTCTGCTTCCGCTTCGGCGGTGGTGACTGCATCTTCGGTGGCCAGGGCGGGGTCATGCGTGGTGACAGTGCTTGCTTGTGCAGTCGCGGCAGAGATGAGGTTCTGCCCTGCGGTGGAAAGTTGATCGAGGACGCCAAAGTTGCCCAGGAAATCGTCCATGCCGTCGGCGACGGAGTTGTAGATACGTGTGACTAGGTCTTTTGTTTCGGCCTCGCTGCCGCGGGCATTGGTCTCTTCGCGGGGAATGATGGCGCGCTGCGAGAGGAATGCTCGGAGATCGCGGCTGCGGCAGACCTCGGGGAGGAGGAGAAGTTTCTGGAGGTATGACTCCAAGGCGAGGCGTCGCTTTTGGAGAAACTCTTTTTGCAGCTTCATCACCATGCGCCGGCGAGGGAATTCCAGGTGTCGCACCGATGGATAGCTCATGCGTAGCTTCTGGTGCAGCTCGTGGAATTCGCTGTATCGGCGTGCAACTACCCAGGAGGCGGCGGGCATTTGTTCACCAGCGTTGCGTTGGACCTCGACAACATCTGTGGAATAAGTGTCAGCGAATTGTTGCCACGGTTTTGACTGGTAAGACCTTACACATTGCAAACTCGCGCCCGTCATCCTCGTCCTTGCCCACGACGATAGACTTGATACGCACGGTGGAACGACCATACAAACTGTTGTCACTCTCTTGTATAATGTACTGCTGGCGTTGCATCTCTTTGCGATGAATCTCACGCTCGATGCTCGCCTTGGACTTGCGTAAGATACGCAGCTCGGCTGTGTTATTGGTCAACTCGGCTTTGCGGGTAAGCGCTTCCACCACCGAGTCCTGCGCAGTGAGTTTCTCAATGTCGGCAGTGAGAACTTCAATTGCTTCGGTTAGGCCGAGATCGCCGGGCGCAGCTTCGTGAACCTCGTCTGCAGGGTCTTTCTCATTGTCCATGGGTTCTTCGTATTCGTCTTCGATAAACTTTTGCTGGTCTGGGAAGAGGTCGTCTTCAAAAACACCGAGACGGGACCCGTGATCGACCAGACCTAGCGAGGCGATGCTTTTCTTGGTTTTGTCCATTGGTAATCGGCTATCCGTGCGTGGATCGGAAGAAGCATGCGATGCCATCTCCAGGCGGTCTGGGCCAAAAAGAGACGACGACGAGGTGCCGTCACTGCTTCTCAGGTCACTATTCCGCAGATCCTCCACCTTGCCGTTGTTCGGTTCGTTGGTAATAATATCATTCAGAGCGGCTCCCATGGTCTCCAGGACCTTGCTCTGCGTGGCATCGTTCTCGCCATTCTGCGAGTCCTTGCCTAGGCTGGCTGTGGACATGGCAAGATTATCAGTGTCGTAATCATCGTCAAATAGAGGTGCAGATCGTTCAGAGTCAATGGATCCTCGCCGAGAATCCTCATCGTCAAATAACTTGCCCATGCCGCGCACATCACTTGATGACACGGCAGCGCGTCGGAGATCTCTTGACGGCTTGGTCCCAGGCTGCGAGCTCGTTCGCACAATGAGCGGCGGCAGTGGTCGTCTTTCGGGTGCCTCAAAAGTCACCGCTGGTGAAGGCTGACGAGGAGCCGAAACTTGAGCACCCGCAGCCTCGTCTGATGCCAGGTACTTCCAGTAGAGGTCCGACGCTTTGAACTTTGGATAGTAAATGCTCTCTAGCTCCTCCAGCACAGCCGACTGCGTCGTCAAGACTACCGTACGAGCTTTACGGTATTGCTCGGGGGTTGCGCGCTTGCCAGCGGTCAGGAAATTCTTGACTGTTCGGCGGGACTCTTCGGAGACCTTCAGCTCGGCTTTGGTAAGATAAGTCTCACTCAGAAGCGCCAGGTCATTCCTGTCAGCAGCGGTCCATGTCACCGTAGCAGGCGATGTGTCGTCGCCAAAATCATCCTCTAATGGGTTCCGGAAACCATCTACCACGATCCAATATTGGACGAGGGACATTAGACCTTGACGGTCCATAAACTCCATGAAATATGATAAACCAGACGCGTTATGCAAAACTTCCACGAGCGCGGTGTCCTGAGGAGCAGGGACGCTGTTACGGCGAGTGTGGACAGGCGCAGGAGCTAAGGGAGCAGCTTCACCAGGCAAGGAAAGCTTGGCGACCTTTTGATCCAAGACTCTTTTGCCCGTTTCCAGCCGCCTCAGATAGACCTGGTCCTGGCCTTCGACCATGCTCTCCCGCTTCAGCTGGCTGGTAACCAGGGCCCGGAACCGGCGCGCATCTGAGAGATTGTTGCAGCGTCTGATAGCTCGGACGAAGCGCTCAAAAGCACGTTCACTGTCGTTTGGCGAAAGTTTTGGGAACGGTTGCGCACGTCTAGATTTTGGTGCAGGGGATGCGTGCTCGTCTAGAGCAGCTCGCAACTTGCGCACGGTTTTGCGATCCTGAAGAGCCGTCCGCCCATACGCTTCTGTCAATTGATTCCACGTGTCGGGATCTGAAAGTGTGGTCACAATTGGAAGCAGAACCGCACATGCTATGATTTCTCGGAGCAACACGGATACGATTCTGCTGTTGAGGACACTTCCCGGAAAGAGCTGAGGAAGTAGTCCCACGGCGATCTTGCGTAGGTATTCCTGCTGCACAACCTTCTGGTCAGAGGCTGTAAGGCCCACCGCAGGGTGCAGCCGACCCTCACGGAACTTATTGGCAATGGCCAAATCGAGCTCTTCAGACTCCGTCACATTTCGATTGAGGTTCTTTCCGCGCACCGAGCGCTCAGCGATATCAAACTCGCGCAAATGAGCTGTCAAGATCGGAAAGATGCGCGAGACAATCAGTGAAATGAAGTCTTCTGCCAGCAGTTTATCTCTCAGATTGTCCAGGGCCACACGCGTGACTCGATCGATATCATTGGCGAATGAAGGATTTGGAGTGATGTTGTGATACCACGAGAGAACGAATTGGCGATTCACCAGTACCAAGAGTTCATCGATTGCCTCTGACACCACGAATGATTGCGGATAAAGCGGTCTGGGACGATATCGAGCGATTTTGCGAGCATTCAACACCTCTTTCCGCCAGTGGTCTGGCTTGATAAACGCGACCGAGACCTCCTTTGAGCTCCTCAGCCTGTCGATCCTATCTCGGGCTGTCAAAACAGTCAGGCCAAGGAAACCAGCCGAGGCCAGCACGGCCCCCAAAGTCAAGGCATATCCGAGATATCGGAGGATCGGCAACCAGGCTACTAACAGACCCCAGGCGATGAATGCGCCCACGCCTGCTAATACCAACTCGCGACGTTGAAGGACCATTCTCCCCGGGCAAGTTTTTGAGCTCCCCGTCGCATGTCGATCACCCGGCGAAGCTCAGGAGCAAGCGCTCCCCGTAGCGTTTCACGATGTAATGAGACGAGATTCGAGAGAGGACGGCCGGGGAAAGACAGGTTTCTTGCAGATTCTTGATCCCAAGGTGGCAGTGAAGGGGTCGAAAAGGACTACCGATGCCGAGGGGCTGTCGGCCAGCGAGTAGAGACTCGGCGAGTCGAACGAACTCGCGACAACCCGCGTATTGATCACGTGACCACGAGGTGTCGGAAAGGACGTCATTTGTTTACTTAAGCTACGTGGTGGATCAACCAACCTGCCCAAAACCCCCAAGACCTCCCCTCTTTGTTTTCCGTACACCTTCTTGGTTCTCGCACCAACGGTTTCTGCGCCATGGCCAGTCTGACTGATTTTGTCGATTTCTCCCCCAGGTCCCTGGCGTGTAAGTTGAGCTTCAACCTTTCATCGGCCCTGGTTCTTTCTCCGCACTTTGCATGTGATTGCAACTGACCCTCTCACAGTAGCTGCGGCCTCGATCGCCTTTAATCCTATCTTCTGGAAGTAAGTTGGCCTTGAAACAAAATTTTCACTCCGATTTCAACAGGACTGACTGGTATTCTTTGAACAGCATCGTTGCCCGCGCTGGTTCGTCGACCCCAGTCCCCAAGTATAACAAACGGTACTTGTGTCCACGCGGCTAACAACATGTTGTCACAGAGTACAATAGCCACATCCTGACACGCATCTTCGGTGGCCCCTACAGAGGATGTTACTTCCTGGCCGTGACGATCTTCTCTCTGGGCATTCTGCGTGACCACCTGTACCAGGTTGCCCTCGATGAGCAGCCATTCTACGCGCCGGTGCACCAACCCCTCATTGGCAGCATTCTGTTCGCCATCGGCTCAGTCCTGGTGCTGTCTAGCATGTGGGCTCTGGGCGTGACTGGCACCTATCTTGGTGACTACTTTGGTATTCTCATGGATGCCCCTGTTACCGGCTTCCCATTCAACGTGACCGGCTCCCCCATGTACTGGGGCAGCACTCTGAACTTCCTCGGCGTTGCTCTGTACAAGGGCAAGGTTGCCGGTCTCCTTTTGACAGCCCAGGTCTTTGTGCTGTACTGGTTCGCTCTGAAGTGGGAGGAGTATGCAGGCCCTGATAACTGAGTTCGTCTGATCCAAGCTAACCGAGGTCTCTCCAGCCCCTTCACCGCCGAGATCTATGCCAAGCGTGAGCGCGAGCGTGCTAAGAAGTCTGGCGGCAAGAAGCAGTAAATCACTCAGCATGATCGAGCTTGTGCGGGACATTCAACATACTCAACTCGCTTGATATATCCTGCACCCAACCGAGGTCGAAGACAAGACAACGATCCCTCACGACCATGCCAGTCACAGCTCGGGATGAACCAGTTTTGAGCTGTAAGATGGCACATTTGCGCAGCACACGGATACATCCGAATCCGAATCTTCAACGATGCTGGAAGAGTAGACGATAAATCTCGCCCAAGGGCAGAAATTACAGACGACCAAGCGAGCGCAAGAATGCGGCCAGGCGATGGCGGCGATGCTACCGAGTGCGCCATCCTCCTTTATTTGATTACCCCGACGCGACTTTCAGAAATTTCCTTCTCCACCCAATGCGACCAGTATTCCAGTGCAGACGGACCTTTCACTTTGCCCAGTTGATTGTAAATACGAGCTACCCTTGCTCTGCCTTTGAAACTTTTTTTTTAATTTTGTTTGCTGGAGACGAGCAGGCGTCTTCGCCCCCAACTCATCCGACCTATTGCTCATCAGTTTATCATTCGGAGAGTCTCCTTTTCGTATCTCTCCTGTTTACAAATAGTCGAGCGCTAGCAGACACAAACGAATTCTTGTGGCTCTCGTGCGATATCCATCAACGCTTCTCAAATTGGCCACGGGCTGATCGCAAGTCCAAACACGAACATCTACCTATTCTTAGAAGGCCGACCGCACCGATCCTGCCCACCATAGTCCCATCGTATATCCCACTCACTAGCCTTGGCGAACTCGGAGAATTCAGCCCTGTACGGAAATTAGGGTAAAGGCACAAGCACCATAAGCTCTGGTTCTTCAGGTCCCGTGGGACATGATTGGTGCAGTGAACGGGCGTGGCTGTCCACTGAATACGGGGGATCGGCAGGTCGCTGCAGGATGTGTCACTATTTTTAGGAGGACTAGTCGACTTTTGTATGCCAGGAACACGAGATTTAGACCAGCACGTTTGGGGGCGGCAGGGTTGTATTGGCAGTCTTGGACTCTTGGGGGATAGTATGAGGAGGGTTCTGGGATAATCGAGGGTCGATCTTAATACTTGCAGTGGGGACGATCGTACCTGAGTGATCCTGCATACCTGGTGGAAACATCGCGATTCCACATTCCTCACACTGTTCCTTGCGCAATCGTAGATTATCGGTTTTTTGTTATTGTGGAATGGAATGCTGCTCTTGAATGAAGATACTACATACAGAGTCTCTGCCTCTTGAGTCTTCAGATCCGCTTGATAGTCAGTCACTGGCCTTTTCCAGGTTACTGGAGTTTTTCTCTGTAGAACCTGCTTCCCCGTATTTGCCATCGTGCCCAATCTCCATGCATACGAGTTGAGGCTGTTTATAATCCCACCCTGAGGCCAAAAGTGTCCCAGTGCTAGTCTCGAACGATCCCAAGTTTGAATACGAACCTTCATGAGGTGCTACCCTCCGGATACGATACAAAAATAGCTTCTCTTCTTCAACTCGGCCTCGCTCTATACGAGCCTCATGGTGATCGACACTCTGATGCACCTCAACCAAGCCGAATGAAACCTATTCGAGTTAGTCGCGTGAACTAGCCGTATAGATCCTTGATCAAACAACTCAAGCTTCAGGGTCAATCGACGTCGTCGACAACTATAAAGCCAGCCTTGATTCCTCTCGATCCATGACCTTTCTCATCATCAACAGCCTCACATCTTCTACAATCTCCAGCTTCAAGCTAAAACAACAATCAAGCTTTCTTCCAACCTTCTCTTCACTCTTCCTTCAACTTCCAAAAGCAAGATCTTCTTCAGTTCAACCACTTTCACCATGCACTTCTCTCTCCTCGCTATCTCGGCCGCCATCGCCCTGCCCCTGGCCAGCGCCTATCCCGTCGACGCCGACGATCTCCACTGCCGCTCCGGCCCCGGCACCAACTACGGCATCGTCAAGTCCTACAAGCGCGGCACCGAACTCACCATCACCTGCCAAGCCGCTGGCACCAACGTCAACGGCGACGAACTCTGGGACAAGACCTCGGACGGCTGCTACGTGACCGACTACTACGTCAAGACCGGCACGAGCGGCTACGTGACCAAGCACTGCGACAGCGGCTCGACCGGCGGCGGCGGTGGCAGCAGCGGCCATGGCGCCAACGAAGCTACTCTCAAGCTCATCGGGCAGCTGGAAGGCTGGAGGCCAAACTTCTACTACATCAACGGGCACAAGACCATCGGCTACGGCCACGACTGCGTCGAGAAGGGCTGCTCAGGCATCAACCCGCCCCTCACCCAGCAGCAGGGTCTCGACCTGCTGAAGAAGGACATCGTCGGGTTCGAGGACTGCGTGTGCAACCTGCCCAACGCTAAGGAGCTCAATGCCAACGAGTACGGTGCGCTGGTCAGCTTCGCGTATAACTCCGGCTGCGGTGGTGTCTCTCGCTACTGGCACTCGGCCATGGAGCAGAAGAACTTCAAGGGTATCTGTGAGGCTCTGCCGCACACTAACACCCTCGGTGGAGAGTTGAACAACCGCCGCAAGCAGGAGGGTGACTTCTGCTCTACCCCTACTAGCGAGAAGGCTGGTTGCTAAATGGGTGGTTTTTTTTGGTTGCTTGGGTGCATTGTTTGATTGGATTCGATTATTTGCGCGAATGTGGCATATATAGGGTTAGATTCCTTCTTTTCTCCTTTTCTCCTTTTCTCCTTTTCTCTTTTTCTCCCTTTCTCCTTTTCTTCTTCTTCTTCTTCTCTGTTCTTCCATCAGACTTGAGATTTCCTTTCGAATGCATAACTTGATTTTTCAAATCTCTTCCTGGCTCGTAGCATCTGTAAAAGAATCTCTCTGCAGAATGTCATGAGTAGACTGTCCCAAATTGCAGGTTCATAGAATATATGTGCATCACCACAGGTACCTGGAAAGGCACCGGGTCTTCGTCAAGGCAGAACGAGTTAAGAAGGTCTCAGATATTTACCTTTACTCTCTTCGAACATTGCTGATTTCGTAGACAGTAAAAGGTGATCTGCACCAATGGATGGCATGAACAAGAAACATACCTACTGCGGGAAAACATGCGAGATGGGTGGTAACATCGGGATTTACAGCCCTCCGTCCAGGAGGCAATACCAAAGTTTGTAATTCCGATAACTGGCCTTCAATAGCTTTGAAAATGCAATAAGCCCAGAAAAGATCTCCTAGATATTAAATCAAGGAACATTCAAGCAGCCTAGTTTGAACGTCCCTCGTCCTCTCTGAAGGGTCAGAATCGGGCTTGCGCTGCGCGACGAGATATCAGACACGGGTCCATACAGTAACCTGTGGTTGACAATTTGCGTTCCTCGCATTTCGAATAACGGGAAGACGAAATTCCAATCCCGTCTTACTGATATTCTAGACTACAATAAGTTGATGCATTGTAAATTTGCCCTTCCTATTCTCCCTCCTGATATCTAGTTCTAAAAGCTGACACTTATCTTCGTCTCTGGATGGTATTGTATTCACACTTCACTACCTGTTGTATTTTGAAAGTTGATCTCGAGAGGCGCAAGGTAGGATTAGCTCTATAACAGGACAGGCCTCAATAATCGTCTCCTCTTTGTGTACGGCTCGCCCTTCTTTGTTCCCGCCAAGCTCAAGTCAAATGCTGGAGGACTGGAGGAGCCCGTGTTAAGCAGTCCATGTTTGCATGGCTCGCGATCTAGGCATGAATCTAGCAGAAGGATAGGATCTTTACTTCGGAAGATGTCAGAAATTTGGCCATGACATAGTGTTCAAATGGATGTGATTAACCTTAATTGACTCAAGACAAGCCTAGGGTTCCTATTCCGCTAGCACTAGAACTGCCATGGATGTAAAGCAAGTGATGAGACTATTTCCATTCTCCTAAGGGTATATTGACACTGCATGGTCCGGGCAACCCGCTGAGGGCAAAAGTATGTAGAGGAGACGCGCTCACCCACGCAAGGACAGGACACCACCAACACCACGCTATGAGGAATTAAGAAGGGCACAATAGCAGAACGAAAAGCAGACGTAGACGGAGAGAAGACCGCGACGACTTGAAAGAACCATGGCTGTAGCCGCAGAAACTCGACAGAGGCACCTTGCAATGCATCACTGTCGCCGACCACGGCCCCTCTTCGCCGTCGTCCGACTCTCGTCGATGGTCTCGACTTCGTCTTCATCAGTACCCTTCTTGAGATCCTCGCCCTCGGCAAGACCCCACTTCTCCCGGTCGTACCAGTCCTCTCCGTCACTCATCTCGCCGACATGGCCCTCGGCCTTGCACCATTCCAGCACGTCGGCTTTCATGTGGGAGGCCCGAAGCAGAGACTCAAGCATATGTTCAAAGCCACGCACGGTTTCTTCCTGCTTTTGAATGTACGACCACAGCAGGCGACGAGTCTCCTCTGCTTCGCCTGGGGGAAGACCAAAATTGGCATCTGGGCGGACGTTCTCTGGGATGAGGAAGAGAGGGTGAGGTGTTTGGAGGAGGTTAGAGGGATCGCCAGATAGCGAAGGTGACTGGGTTCCATCGGAGGGGTTATTGGCATTGGCTTGGGCTCGGGTCGTCATCCGGCGAGGAGGTTCCGGTGAGGGGCCATCGTGCATTTCGGTATCTCCTTCGTTTTCGTCCTCGTGACCTTCGTTGTGATGTGTGGACTCTCCGTTCGTCTTGGCTCCGTCTTTCGTAGTAATTGTATCCTGCTTTTCAGCGATCCCATTCCGGGCAACCGCGTTGTTCTCACTTGCGTGGTCCGGTTCCTCGGCGGGATGCTGTGGAAGATCCCTGACCATGGCATCTGTTTCCTCTGATTTGAATTCCGTGACCGGTTCGTGGTGATCACTGTCGCCCGTCGCTAGTTCCCCGGGAGCCACAGGGACTTCAGCCATCTCAACATCCTCTCTGGCCTGGATTTGCGTCGCTGTTCCATTGCTTAAGGCCTGTTCCCCCTGTGGCTCGTGCGATTCAGCACTCATAGACGGCGTTCCGAGTGCACTCTGCATCTGTTGTCCAGCAGATGCGCCTCCAAAGTCTTCCACGATCCGCGGCTCGAAGATGTAACGGTCCTCCGCCGTTTCGACAAGACCACAGGGCATCCAACTGCCATCGCCAAGGAACTTCCGGTGCAAATTTCTCGCCCGCCATAGAAGGGCTTTCTCCTGGCGCAACTTTTCCTCGACAGCTTTGGTCATTTGCTCCAGAGCTTGTGAGTTGTAAGGGTGGGACAACGACGGGTGGACTGGTAATTCGGAAGGGTGTTTAAGAGGGCAAAGCAGCGCTGCAGGAGAAGAAAAAAAACTGTGAGTTTCTTGCATCCACGTTGCCGACGGTGGGAGAATAGCCTACTTTCCAACGCGATCCCCGAAAACGGGTTCTCTTCTGCAGCCGCCGCGTCGGCCTCAGAATCTTCATCCTCCTCGTCAAGTTCCTCGCCCTCCGAGTCGTAGCGAATTGGATTCCGCTGCAATATATGACGTGTGTAACCAGCATGCTCAATTTTCTATGTGCGTTCAAGACCCTTGGCGTTAGTCTTCGTGTCTTTCAAATTGGCGCAGCGGGGACAGCGCCCCCCGCTGGCCATCGGCCGAATGAGGACCACACACCTCTTTGTAGAACTCCTCTGCATTGATGTAACCCAATGCGCCTTCACGGACATACTTCGCGTTCGCCCTCATCTTATTACCGCGGTTCGTCGGCTGAGTAATGGCGTCGTCTGGGCCCGAATCTGGCAGTGGATGGGGGTTTAGAAACAGTACTCCTTCTGCGGCCATAGACGGACACACGGCGCCTACTTACCCTCACGCTCTCTGCGTAGTGCCCGCTTCATGCCAATGATTGTATCGGCAATCAGCGCTGCTTGGGTCGCCATGGCTACGGGTCTGCGACTGTGCCGTCGGTTCAGACACGACTTTGGGGGGGGGGCGCGTTGTGAGGGGTCTTGGAGGGGTGGCCTCGGGGTGGCGCGAGTTGTGACAAAGATGGGACCAAAAACCTGATCTAGAGCAGTCAAAGACAAAGATCTGAAAGGGATTGTCAACGGCAACAAGCAGAGCGAGCGACGATGTGACGAAAGCTCGCGGAGAGAGCTGCGACGGCCGATCGCCGCTAACCGCTTTGGGACTGATTGTGATAAGAGTCCACGTGACCCGCCAGCCCTCACTACCTAATCGGAGTGGGGAGGAGCTAGTTACAGTACAGTGAGTACAGCGTGTAGATAATGCGAGGCCAAACGATGGCTACAGAAGATGCCATTCATTTCGCCATATGAAGGGCCTATTCCAAACCCGTCCTGCCTCGTACTATCTCCTCGGCAGCAATTACTCCTGCTTGTCTCGAAGGGCCAACTTCACATTCAATGCCGGTTTATCCCATAGCACAAAAGAATCCTGATCCAGCCAGTCCTTCTCAGGCTCAGTCAGCTCCATATCAAAGTTGAAAATCATGCGCGCCAGAATAATTCGCATCTCGACGTATGCCAGACTAACAAAAGGACCCGATTAGCACCACCCCGTTAACTACACAATCACACACCCAAAGTACGTACTTTCGTCCAATGCAGTTCCTAGGCCCAAAGCTGAACGGCTGCATTGCGTGCTTTTTATCATTCTCGTAGCGAGGATCATTCAGGTGGCGCTCCGGGATGAATTGCTCCGCGTCGGTGAAATTGAACGGGGAATGGCTCGCGGCCAAGTGACAGATGGAGACGATCGTCTGCAGATAGCCAGGGGCGGTTAGAGTATATTCCATGAATAGTGTGGTTCAAGATGAGACTTACGCCACCTGGGACCCAGTTCTCAGCAATCCAATCACCCTGAGCGTCGACAATCCGAGGCAAACCAGGGGAGACAGGAGGATACAATCTCATCGCTTCCGTGAGAGTAGCGAGGCAATACTCCAGCTTATTACACGAGTCCAGGTTGATTTCATCCTCGTGAGCAAACGTTGACCGAATCTCCTCCTGAAGCTTTGCAAGCACACGTGGGTTCTTCAACAGCAAGTACGTCACGCCAGAGAGCAGCGTAGCAGTCGTCTCCGAGCCCGCGATAATAAGCGTGTTGGCATTCGAGATCATTTCGGGAACACTAAAGCCTTTCTCGGTATCCTTGTGCTTCAAGATATTCCCAAAGAAATCCGGTCGTTCATTCGACTTGCCAAGTCGGGCCTGGACTTTCTCCTTCGTCAACTCAAAGTGCCAGTCTCTCTGGGCCCTAACGCGCTTGGGTGTGATAAGCTTCAACAACGGTCCTGACACCGGCAGGCGCCGTGCTACGTTTGCGTAAGCGCTCATCTTCGGTTGACTGAATAGAATATGAACCCATTCGTGGTAATCAGAGTTCTTTAGGCAATCGAATGGTTCTCCGAATGCCAGGTCTCCGATGATATCGAATGTAGCAAAATTGTACCACGACACCAGATTAAGGACATCCTTTCCACTGGCGATATTCTCCTTCAGGCGTTGTATGAGGAGATCCACATAGCCCTTGATAATAGGTTCCTGTCCGCGCAGTGAGCTATCCGAGAATGCATGCGACAGGAGACGGCGGAATCGAGAGTGGTCTGCATCATTGGAGTAGATGATACTGGGGGCACCGGCGGGGGTGGGAGGGTAGAATCGGAGGTCTTTCTGCTTTTGACCATGGCCGGTGCGAGTGCCGTAGATGGCCTTCCAGGCATCGGCATCGATGAATGTCAGTTCGTTTGGAGCAATACGAACTACCTTGCCATACTGTTCGTGCAAAGCTTTGGTCCTCTGAGCAAAACGGCCACTTATGATCATTCGCATGTAGGGCACGCGAGTAGCTGCCATGAGCTTCGGACCGGGATATTTGGCCAAGGGGTGAAAGTAGATGTTGTATACGAGGATGGTGACGGGATAGAGCAGGGCCTTCATAGACATACCTGTGTTAGCTTTCGCCCGAAGCAATCCACTCCATGGAGGACATTCAGAAAGTACTGACCAGCGCTAGGCCCACGACGAAAAGAGTCATGGTCGGGCTCAAGAATCCATCCCCTGTAGCCGCGAAGCTCTGAATGACAGTCATAGGTCTTTAAAACTCGTGGAAAGACGATATTTGTTCCTAGTCACCTCTTTGCCTTTAGGGCGGGTGATCTGGTCCCGTCTTAAATAACCACATTTTCACGAAAATCCCGTGGCCGACCTGCAGTTCGTATTTCACTCGTACCCATGACGCATGAGACCCTTCAGAATAATGCCTCGAAACCCCTGCACTGGCATATTATTGTACCATACACCCCGCACTCTGCATGGCCTATTCCGGTGTGACAGGTGCTGGGCGGCAAAGACCCGCAGGCTCCTTGTCTGATCGCAAGTCGAGTACTACTCATGTCTGGTAAACATTGCAACAAAGATGTTCAACATTCCAAACTCACAGCTTTAAGGTCGTTGAGTCAAGATCATGAAGAAGGGGTCACATCTAATTAAGCATCTCCGGACCGGGGAAGCTAGGACAGGGAGACCCGTCATGCTAGGACCGCTTGGCAAGGACTTGTTTTGCGGCGAGGCGAGACTCCACAAACATTCAAGGTTACACGGCTGATCGATGCAATGCCACATCAGACCGCCCCGCCCTCGATTCTTCAAGTGGCCACGCTTTTATACCACAGATATGATTCATAAGTCGATTTTATGAATATACGAAACAAGAGAGGTCGGCACTGTGGGACTCATGCAAATGAACAATCTTTTGTGGATGGCCACTGGGTGGGTTGTTTGTGTGGCAGATTGTAGTGATATAGTGCAACAAAAACGCCCTCAGAAAGGCTTCATTACTAATGTCGCCAGATGCAAACTACATTATGTACATATCTCATGGGTCTACATCAAGCACGAAGTTGGAGCGTGGAATCTCTAAAGTATCCACACGACAAGTCACGACACAGCACCCCACCTAGTCATCCGCATCAACCCACACCAGGATACCCTTCTTATCAGCACGCATGTCGCCAGTAGGAAGCACACGCAGCGTCTTGTTAAAGTACGTATCAACAACGACCAGCTGCGGCTGGATCCAAAGCCCACGCTTCACAGGCAAGATATTATACCGGACCGTGTGCCGGGACAGCGGAACCAACTGCACAACCGTCGTCTTGGGTCCACTAAAGGCAAACTGCTCGCTGGCTTCCATAATCAGGTTGAAAGTCAAGAAGTGAGTTGATGGATTCTCGAGCGTGTACTCCAGGTGGAGTAAGGCCGGGAAAGAAGTAGAGGGGGATGATGAGGCGAGAACGCGCGGTTCACCCATCGGCACCACGAAGCGGGGAATCTCGAGGATGGTTATTGTGCTGGTGTCAGATTGGGGGTCGGAGAGACCCGGGGTACTAGCAGAGGCTCGGCGCCAGGTGACCTCTAGGGCAACGTTGAGTGCTGCCGGTCGGCGGTCGCCTAGGGTTATTTTCTGGATGCCGAGGAAGAAGTTGGACTCGCGCAGCTCTTCGGGGCTGATATGCGGTGTCTCAGAGCTGACGAGGACTTCCTGGTTAATTTGCGATACGGCGCCGCCGGTTAGGGTGAGCAGTTTCAGAGACATCTGCTCAATGACAAGAGGTTCCACGGCGAAGGAGACCACCTTTGAGTTGAGGCACCATCGCTGGGATAGCCCACCGGGTGCGGAGGCAGGATCATCGCGGATCAGGTCGTCGCTAACAGAGAAAAAGTCTGGCCAGGGGAGTGGGTGGATAGCAGGCTTGAAGTCGTAGTTGGCCTCGAATGGCCGAATAAATGGGAGATCCACGGTGATGATCTTCATAATCGGGGTTTGAATGTCAGAGACGACGTGATACACAGCGGAGATCTCCAAAGAATACTTCGCCGCGTCTTGGGTATCGGCAAGGACAACAGTAAGCTCCTTGTCGGAAGCGCGCTCCATCACTCCGATGGTTTGTTTCAGGAAATGGGAGGCGCCTTCAGTTGGAGAACTCGTCCCCGACTCTGAGGGGTTCGAGCTACCATCCAGCCATTGCAGCTTGGTTGAGGATTCAGGTGGGCCGAAGAGTCTGATCTCTGCTGAAACGTCGGCACTTTCATCCTCCTCGTTATGGATACCGATTTTCAACACCACACGCTCGTTGGTGTAGTACGTCTCCCTCAAGTTTGGAGTGGATAAGCGGATCTTAGGTGGCTTCGGCATGATCTTGCATCTTCCTGTATCCCGATCCTTACCGACTCGTCGCCGTGATGGGCCTTTCTTGGTTTGTTGCCACCAGTAAGCGTCTCGCAAGCCGTGCTCGGTTATCACATAGGCCAGATCGAACTTCTCCTCGTCGATCAGCATCGTGATAGAGGCAACCTGTGCCTCTCCAGCTTCGCGGGGGATGCAAGTCAAATTATAAACCTTGGTCTGTGATGGCCCGATTGTGAGGTCTGCCGTCCCCACTAGCGTTGTCAAGCCACCCGTTGGGGATTGAAGATCCCCGGCAGAGCTCGCTTCACGAAGTGATAATGAAGATATGCAGCCAGGGGATGAGACATCAGCGTCTTCGTTTTGGTCAGATTGCAGCTTCACGGGTCGGAGACAACCCTCAAAGACAAGTTTCACCTCTGAGAGTCGAATGGGCGCCGAGGCTTTTTGGGCACACGACGAGATGACAAGTTGAGCTTGCAGCGGCTCGCCGACGTTACCCTCGGACTTTCCAAAGACGATTGAGGCAGTTACTGATATAAGATGTCAGCTCGATGAACCACGTTTGAACCACGTTTCCCGGCGAATTCAGAACTTACGACTCGTCATGACATCCTCTGCGCGAAGCACCACGGATGGTTTGGGCTTCTCAGCAGGAAGATCTTCGAGGCTCTTGTGAATGTCGTAGTGCCACGCAGGTCTCGGTGGAAACACTGCAGAAACTTATATTAGAACGAGCGGCGACATCAAGATGGGGATGGCCTCTTCTCACCCTTGTTGAGTAGCTCCCAGTCAACTAGCAGAACGGTCTCGCTCTTTTGCATACGAATGGCGCTTTCCCTCAAAACCCATCCAAAGCTTTCCATTAGGAACCACCAGCCTGCTTTGCGCCAACTCAGTGACGTCCAGAGCGGTTCAAGGATGCTGTATGCCTCGGACCACAGGCCACAACGCATGTACTCCTCAGCAATTTCAAGACTCAACCTTTCGACTTGTCGCCTCTGCTGTCGCTTGGAAAACTCGTCAAGAGCAGCCTTCAATGAGCTCAAGATCACTTCTGAATGATTGAAGCCTCCCTCGCCCGATTGAGGTGCCTCAACGTGGGTTTCGGGCGCAAGGTATGTATCATACAAGTAGGACTTGTTGGCAATTTGAGACGCAGGGGATTGTCCAGGAGACATACGGTCTTCGGTGGGTATTTGCAAAGCAAGTTTTTGTCGGATCATAGTGTGCTTAGCTGACCGATACAGCCAGTACCCTTCGTGATGTAGGTGCTCCCACGGGTTGACGCGTTCCCCCGTTGGGATGGACTTCTCAGGAGCGTAGAAGATTGAAGACGTCATGCCTTGGTCGCCCGAGGATTCGGGTGATGGCAGAGATATTCCCGCGCGGCGGATGAGCTGAGCCATCACCAGTGACCACCGTGCTTCCCAGGCCTCCCATCCATAGTTCTTGCTCCCCTTGCCCCGCCGGTTCACAATATCTTTTGTCCGGATTCTATGGTCGACCCAGAACCGAGTCGCAGATGTCGTCTGATTGGTCCACAGCAAACAGCGTATGATCCGAATCGCGAGAGCGTCGCCCAACAGACGCGCGTCGTTGAACCGAGGGTCCCAGCCTGCAATGTTCTCGAAGACTTCCTGTCCAAACAAAGTCTCGTATGCACTCTCGTAGTTTCGGTAGGCCGCATCCATCTCCTGGCGAAACTCGGCAAACACACCCAGTTTGAATTCATAGCGCACATTCCACCCTTGCAATGAAAGTGTCTGGGAAGTACCGGTCGTAGGTGGTGCCGTTGGGGGAGGAATACTGCCACGATTGCGCTTACGGCGAGCATGCTTCGACAAATCGCGATAGTACTCAACGACAGATGGTTGCAACAGAGAGAAAAGAGACTTGACAAAATCTTGTAGCTCCGAGGGTGTCGCGTCTGGTGGAATGACGAAAATCGACTTCTGGTCCAGGTTCGTTGCGCGTCGGATTCCAGCCACACGATCATCAATTTCCCCCTCGTAGCCGCCATTGCCATCTTCCGAGATCAGAACAACGAGGAAACGCGTCTTGAAGCTGGATGATGTCCATTCCTTCTTCAGGCTGTTGATCTCAATTTTGAGCTGATTGTCGCGCAGCGAGTTCATGTTGGGATCCAGCGAGAATGGAAAGAAATTGAGCACCGCTGCCGGCACCAGCTCTTGATGCTTGGTCACCCACAACGGCGTGAGAAGGCCATCTGGGAACGTAGGGGAGCCCGGGGACAGCGGCGAGATGGGCGAGTGGAGGACATATGGCGTGGTCGAACCAGAGGGAGTTCCGTCTGTGTCGATCGTAGGGCTAGTAGGGGTGGAGGGCTGGGGAGGATTGGCTTTGCGAGGGGGTAGCTGATAAGACTAGAATACAGAAGCCTGGATTAACATCTTCGGCATAAGACACACGCCACATCGGCGCGTTGTCGAAGTTGCACTGGATGGGGGCAGCTTACCCGACCAGAGCTCTTGATGCGATATGCTATATGCGGCGATGGTGAATTCCCACTGGAGACGAGACCTGCTCTCCAGGGCATCTGAGAACCATCCTCCTCTAGCAGCACTCTCCGCAACTCCTCCGCAACAGCCCCGCTCAGCGGTGGGAAGTCGGAGAAGATCTTAGGACCCTTTTCTGCGAGGAGTGGGTAATCCACCTGCGCCGCAGATATTGATTCATCTTTGGCATCGGCCTCTAGCCCTGAGAGTAGAACCAAAGGGAGGTTGTGGTTGATGTAGTCTTGCGGATAAGCGTCCATTGCGGACAATTGGAAGGTGTTGCGTCAATCGGTCACCGCATCTCTGGTCAAATGGGTCTAAAATGGTCCAAAGTGGTGGGTGGGAAGGTCCAATCGATGATGCAAGTTGTCCAATCCGTCTTCCAAATCTGAGAGGATGTAGCGCGGAAGTAGAAGAATGCTCCGGGCTCTGTTGACTATTCACATGGAGTTAGTAGTGGTACTAGGTACCTCGTCGTTGGGCCTGGGCATACTGCCGCGTCTCTTGAGGGCGGTCAGCATTTCCTCTTGTTGGAGCAAGACGCGTTTCAGGCAGAGCTCAAGTGTCATAAGTCGCGTTAAACAAAAATGTAATTCAGGAAAAAGGTATCGACTTCAGCAATGTGACGACCGATTCTTATAATATTTCTGGAAATTGTAGATGCCGAGAAGTCAGCTCCTGGTATCGCGCCCGGGCATATGCTGATCTTACTACACGAAGTGTCCACGCGGTAACTGGATATATATCTCCATGGAGGAAGGGACAAAGTGATTGGCAAAATATATGCGAGGAACGGAGGTTGAGTGCCAGTATTAGTGACCGGATACCTATATCTGATCCAACCACACCTATATGCTTGAAGTCCTTTTTTCCTTTAGCCCAGGGAAAGTAATGATGAAGATTCCCTCCCTCAATCGGATGATGATGGTGATTCCCTTGTTTGCCAGGACTAGCGGGATGTCCCTCTTTACCTGACCGTGCTTTATATGGAGGCCTCTTGTTTTGTTGGCTCTCTCTAGGTCTCTTCCTCTCTCTTCCAGATTGCCAGATTGCCATCTCACGATGTTCAATGTCAAAGATCTCCTTGCTCCCGCCCTTCCTGTGCGTAGATCTCTCCCCAGCCTCAAGTAGCCATATTCATCATCCTTCCAAGGATTTCTCATGGTGGCTCGCTATGTTAATACTGCACACGTGACTGATAAGACGATTCCAGTTTGAAGTTTTGCTTGGGTTCAAACGTAAAAGGTATCCATGTACTGTAACCCCGCTGCAGATAAATAAGCATATACCTATACATAAGCTTTTATGCGCACTTGACGGGCATAGTATAATAATACTTGTTGCCTTGAAGCGTCTCATTTGTGACATCTACGACAGTGTGTGACGAGCATCTCTGATTGACTTTTCTGCCAGGTCGCTGGATAATACCTACCTAAGTTCATGCCTCATATACTGTAGTTCGTCCCAACTTGGCGTCCGAATGCCGGACGCGTTCATCTCCGAGATCGCGCCGATCACCGACTCCAGTGGGAAATCCGAATGCTCTAAGCCTTCATGACTATATAAGGGCTTCTAGAAAACCTAACATTCTCGAAGGGTCCAAAATAGAGTTGTTCCACATGAAGTCAATTCTAGGTAATTGATTAGCATTGAAGTATACACATCAATAGAAGCTACAGTATCCCACGAAATATCACCTCAAACGGCGCTCTCACTGTAAACTCCAATTGTCTGCTTTTGATCACGATCGCACGGCTGAGAAAAATGACCCGCCTGCACCTGCCCCATAGATCGGACGCCCAAGCTTCCCAAACAGGGTTGAGCTGGATGGAGAAAACTAACTTAGTTGACCTTAGACTGTACCTACTCCTGTGCCATGGTAGACGACGGAATTTGTACACAAACCAGTGGGAAATTGAGCTCCATTGGTGGAGCAGAGGGTGTGAACGCTAAAAGTCATCCCCCCCATATGATGATTATTCAGTCCGCGAAAACGTAGACAGGATCAACTTCTCGCGAGTTTTCTACTTCGAAGTCAGTCTTCAAGTCACCAGTTCACTCCTTATCCCCTCCTCTCCCATTCTCTTCACGTTCTCTTCCAGCCGCTCTTTTCTTTCTTCGCCTTCACCTTGCCTTTCTCTCACTCCCTCCTTTACCTTTCCTTATCAGTCCTCCCTCCCGCTGTCAGAGTCCCTCCAGTAAGGGGGTTTCCACTAGGGCCAAAGCAAACCGATCACTAACGTTTGCCCCCCTCCTAATTGCGGCTCGCCAGACGAAAGACGAACGCACTGCAGTCTGCAGTTATCCCCGCAACTGCAGCAGATCATGCGCGCGGTCATTCGACTCTCACCCTGCATCTCTCGTTGATCTTCCTCCCCCGTGTCTGACCTCGAAGACTCGCGGGCGGGTATACCCCCATCCCTGAGACGATTGAACTATTGAACGCCATGCATCTCAACGAGCCCTTCTCGGAACCGCCCAAACAGGCCGAGTCCGCCTTGCTCAATCGTCGTCGCCGTCGCAAGTCGCTACCTGGGCTCGGTCAGGGATCCAATTCCCCCACTGACCCAACCTCGCCCGAAGTCATCTCCTCACTGATCTCATCTCTTTCCACAATCTCGGTACCCCTGAACTCGCATTTTGACAACGTCCCGCGCATCGACTCCAAAGATTCCTCCGACCCTGGCCTCCCAGAGGTTCCGCAAACCGCACCGTGCTTCACCATCCCCCCTTCCAAGCAGAATGGCTTTGGCATGAGCTTTGGCACCTACGCGACTGCCGAAGAGCCCCCGCATAGTCACCTGCACCCAGATGATGCCGCCTCGTCGCCTGTCATTCGTATGGCCAGAGCGCCCCCATCTCCCAAGTCGCCAAAATCCCCCCGCTCGCCGAGATTTAAACCATTCAAACCAACCGACTCATCCACCCGGCCAGAATCACGAGACTCTTACACGTCGCTAAGGGCTGCGCCGGAAGATACTGCATTTGGAACGATTAGCACCGAGCCCGCCCCTCGTCCATCCAAGGCTCCTAGCATCGCATCGAACAGTTCCACCGGACGAACGAAGAGCTTGAAGGGTCACTTTGGACTGTTGAAGAAGTCGTCGCGCGAATTCAATAACGACAAGGAAACGCAGGCTGATCGCCTGCGTCGGACAACCAGCCATAGCGATAGTCTGCGACACAATACCCCGCGCAGTCGCGCAAGTTTGCGCTCCATGTACTCCATGGCAGATGTCGCCGAAGAGCATGCGCCGAACGGGCTGGCGGAGAATGGCTTGATAGAGGAACCGAGCGAGGGCTTAGTTGCGACAACTCCGCCGAACCGAGAACAGGCGTCTGTTCAGGCCACTCCTGAGAGGCACCAGAACCCCGGTGGTATTGGAAGTGGTCGAGTTATCCCTACGCGGGACTCTTCGTTGCGTCACCGACACAGCCAGTCTTCCGGCTCCAAGAAGCGGAGATCCGCTCGTCACAGCCGATTCTCATCGACTGCCAGCCGAGACTCGACCCTGGCAGAGAACGGACTGCCAGGATCGAGCAATGACGCGGAGCAGGTGACTCGGAGGATTCAAGAGCTGAAAGACCAACAGCAGAGGATCAAGACCGAGTTGGAAGCTGATGATGGCCCCGGCAAGTCAACGGTGACCACTCCAGTAAAACCCTCGAAGCCGTCGCGCGGCGCCAGCCAAGTCGACCAAGGCCGCCTCTCCAAACCCCAGAACAACACCGTTTATGAAAGCTCTGCTATGGAGGAAAGTGCTCCATCGCCATCCGTGATGACTGGCAAGAGCCGTATCGGAACGCCGGGGGCGCCCTTGTCTTCTAAGCCTACCAACTTCTCTCCCCAGCCGCAACGACAGCCATCTGACAAGCTTGAACATGAGAAAAACCGCTTTAGACGCTCGTTGGAACCCATCTCTCCTACTCCGTCCCACCGCCGCACGCCATCTGGTCCGACACTGGTCAGCCGTCAGTCACTCAACAATGAACGTCCGTCCAGCGCAGATTCGATCGATCTGGCTGTCGATGAATATGTCTTCTCCCCGAAGCTGACCCAGAAAGTACCTCACCCAACTACGGGTCGCATGATCGCCTTTTCCGAGGTTGGTGATCCCAAGGGCCACGTAGTTCTCTGCTGTCTCGGCATGGGCCTTACCCGGTATCTCATGGCATTCTATGACGAGCTGGCTCGGACTTTGAATCTGCGCCTGGTAACCCTTGACCGTCCTGGGGTTGGTGAAAGTGGGCCGCATCAGTTAGACGAACCCAGCAATCCTCTTAGTTGGCCCGGTAAGTTTTCCCATTCCTTTTCGTTCACCACTGCAGGAGGCTTCAACTAATACACGACCAGATGATGTTGCCATTGTATGTAATTATCTGCGGGTGACTAAATTCTCCATCCTGGCTCACTCGGCCGGTGCCATCTACGCTCTTGCCACGGCCCTTCGAATTCCGCAGCATATCCGCGGGCGTATTCATCTTCTCGCTCCTTGGATTCCACCATCTCAGCTTTCCAGCATTGGCTCCCAGAAGGAACCGGTGCCCACCAACGCCGTCCCCTACTCCCAAAGAATCCTTCGAGCTCTTCCCACGTCTCTTCTTAAAGTGGCTAACACTAGCTTCATGAGTGCTACTAGTGCTAGCATCACTACTAGCCTGCCCAAGTCCCCACGGCGAGCAAAGAAGAAGCCCATCAAAGAGCCCCCGAAGGAAGAAGCCCCTGTCCTGCCAGTCGCTAGTTCGAGCATTGAGACGAAGTCTGCTCAGACTGGTGCACTCTCGCCCGTCGAACCCTCGAAACCATCGAACGTCACCCACGCCGCGTACCGAAAAAGTGATGCGACCCTCGGCTCACGCGTCAAGTCCCCAGAGGAAGAGGTGGAACGACAACGGGACTATGACACTCGACTCACTCACAAGATCTGGGCGCTGGCCACGACCAATGCCAACCCGGCTGTTGATCTATTGATCTGCTTGGAGCGTCGCCAGACCATCGGATTCCGCTATGTGGATATTACACGAGCGACCGTGATTCACCACGGTAGCAAGGACACGCGTGTGCCCGTCGAAAATGTGCAGTGGCTGGGTAAGACGATGCGGCGGTGCGAGGTGCGAGTCCTTGAAGGCGAGGGCCATGGTCTCATGGCTTCGGCGAGCGTGATGGGCAATGTCCTGACCGAGATTGCCAAGGAGTGGGAGGACTGGACTACCATCGTTCAAGGCCGACGTCGCGCCACTGCTCAACAGGCCTCAAGACCCAGTGTCTCCCTTCAAGCCTGATCAAGATGATCTAGCGAAACGCCTCTGTCGAGAGCACGACATCGGACATTAGCCTCACCACCTTCGATTCCCCTTTTCTTCAATTTTCATCCCATCCAATCATCCTCGTTACGTTAACCCTTCCCTTCAAACCTACACCGTGCTTTCATCCCACACCCTAATCATCCTCATCGCCCAATCTTCTGCCCACCAGGAACCACAGCGGGCTCTGTGGTCGGTATCCCTCCTTTCCTCCCTCTACTTACCCCATCTATACCCCCTGCAAGCACAAACATAAACCTAATAGTGGCCGATTTACGCCCGTCTATGGATTCATGTGGAGTCGCGCCTGGATCAAAACCCTGTGATTTAGCATAATACCCATGTCATGTTTTCTGATCAATTTCCATATTCTTATCGACCCCATGATCAATAATACTCAATAATAATACACAATCACCATGTACATTCAGGTATCTTTTTTTTTACATTCTCCGCCATAGCTTAACCCGTGCCAAGCACCGCGCTCAGACCGGATCGAGTCCCGCCCGCATTCAGGGATGACAACTCTGGCCCAGTTGCCCCCTGGAGGCTGGAGGCTGGCACTGGCAGACTGCCAGTAAGAATCCACCCCACATCTCCCCCAAATGTCTCATACGAGACGCTGCCAAATCCAGCACATTCCTAAATCAAAACCGACGCAAGCTTCGTCTCAGAATTGCGACAATATCACCAATTGAACAAATTATATACCACCGTCCATGCCCCAGCCAAGCTGGTGCGCAAAAGCTTGATCGTCCGATTTCTTGGCGCTCGGGCGAACTGGTTACGTTGCGCGACAAGATTGGATCGTTGGACCATTGGACCCCTAAGCTAGCCGCTAGACTTTCTACTTGCTAACAGGCTAAGCAGGGTCACGTCGGTTTGGGGGCGCTTTTTATGGTCGGCCTCGGTCGCCCCAGGCCCAGACTGGGTTCTTTTCAACCACCACTACACTACAGTACTGTAGGACCTCCTCAGTGACAGTCCCCCCCCTGAGCAAAAGACATCAGCACTCGGCAGGAAAATAATCGGAGTTGCGTGAGGAATGCCTTCCCAACGGCGCATGCGACTTCTTGTCGTCGCGGTTATCGCGATCTTGGTCATGACGTTTTATTACTCGGTATGATTTGACAACGTTCCTCTGCAGGCCCTCGGCTCTTTTCCCAATCTCCCGGCGCATTTGAGCTGTACGATGATGACTGATTTTATTCGCATCAGGGCGAAGCGAGCAAGATCCAGAACCAAAAGTTCTACCAATCGACATTGGAGGCTATGCGGGCCAAGGAAGCGGCGAAACATACGAAAGCGAAGGATAAATTCCAGGATACCGTCGTTAAGCCCGGCGCTGGCGCTGGCGCTGGCGCTGTAGGTGTGCAGGTTGGAAGCCCCGACATCGAGAGACCCGCGGTGCCTGTGGCGAAAGGGACGGAGAGCAAGAGCGAGGAAATGGAGGAGATTCCTATTGCGGGGCGGACGAAGATGACGGTGCCGAAGGCAAAGAGTGTCCAGGATTCGTCTTTGGACACGGAGGTTTCGGATGAGAAGAGGAAGAAGGAGAAGGCAAAGGCGGCAGACGAAGAGAGTACTGAGCAGCTGGACGCAAAGAGCGAGCTGAACTCGATCCTCAAGCGAGCTCCAGGTATGATTTGCGCTACCGTACCACGTCTACGGCTTGTTCACTACGAGTCCCCCGAGAAACCCTACTAATCCCTGCTGTCCGTCTAGTCATCATCTTCTCCAAATCTTATTGTCCGTACAGCAAGAAAGCCAAGTCCATTCTGTTGGGCTACTACGACATCACACCGCCGCCATTCGTCGTCGAGCTCGACCAGCACCCGATCGGACCAGCTCTTCAACAACTTCTGAAAGAGAATACAGGACGGGGTACTGTTCCCAATATTCTGGTGAATGGGAAGAGTATCGGGGGTGGAGATGATATGGCTGCCCTGGATCAGAGCGACGAGCTGGCATCGAAGCTACGCCAATTGGGTGGGAAGTGGGTTTCGGAGGTCGTGCGCAAGGCTCCGGAACCTGCGAAATTGTGAGAAGGGCTGATTCCAAAGACATACTCATACCATGTCCTGGACAAGGACCGGCGTTTTAGTTGACTTTTTGTTGGGTTGTGTACATAATTTGTGAGACTCGCAGCTTACAAGAATGCTTAGCAGAAAGTTCACGTGACTGCGCAAGCAAACGAACCAAACTACATGCCGGATCTATCAAGCTTACACAGGTTCACCAAATATATCACGTGATGATAAGATCACTAGATAAGAAACCCTACGCTAATCCCGAACAGGCCCTAAGCGACGCACAATCAGGTGACGTTCAATTTCGCTCCACCATCAACTCGAACCCGAATTTTGATCCTCCCGACATCGACAATTCAACCCCCTCGGCCAATTCCACCCACGCAGTCAAGATGCGGTACATTCACTCCGAGGAACGGCTGCCCATTCCGGACAATGGTGAGCTTTCGACTTTTTCTTGCTTCTTGGAGGAAACCAGATTCGGGGTCAGGGATGTGTGTGGGAATGTGGTGGGAGATAGTTGCGCCTGAGTTTGTGGACATGGGAAGCCATGACCGTGAACACAGAGCAACGGAACGGAGAGAAATGCGAAAATCTCTACATCGACTACGACAACGCCGCTATCACTCACCAGCAAGAGGTGGAATTTTTCTTTAGGGAATTGATCCTGTTGGACCCCGGACTCTGGAACTTTCCCCCCTCGATGGGAAAACATGCACATTGCAAAGACTATATTTTCGGAAGAGCAAACCCGCTGATTGTCTCTTTTTCTCCCTACAGTGAAGGTTCACATTCGTTCGCGGGTTGTGACCGTCGAGGGCCCCCGTGGCAAGCTCGTCAAGGACCTGTCCCACATTGCCGTTACCTTCGGTCGCCCCGAGAAGGACGTCATCTCGATCGAGCTGCACCACGGTGCTCGCAAGGGTGTCGCTACCCTCCGCACCGTCCGCACCCTCATCAACAACCTGATCATCGGTGTTACCCGCGGCTTCCTGTACAAGATGCGCTACGTCTACGCCCATTTCCCCATCAACGTCAACATCGAGAAGAACGCTGAGACCGGCGGCACCGACATCGAGATCCGCAACTTCTTGGGTGAGAAGTACGTCCGCCGCGTGACTGCCCGCCCTGGTGTTGAGGTCATCACCTCCGCCAACGTCAAGGATGAGCTCCAGCTCTCCGGTAACTCCCTGGAGGACGTCTCCCAGAGCGCCGCCGACATCCAGCAGATCTGCCGTGTCCGGAACAAGGATATCCGTAAGGTATGTGATGCGATAAGTCCCGTGTCCAGACTAGCACAGACCTGCCCTTCTCTACAAACACATCCACTAACATCTCTTCTCTCGCCAGTTCTTGGACGGTCTGTACGTGTCGGAGCGGGGCAACATCATTGAGGAGTAAAGAATGTCGCCTTGAATTGGGTTCGGGTGTCCGGGAGAAGCTTTCTTTTTTAATTTCGCCTACTTGCATATTAGGGAAGCAAAGCGAAATGACAAAAAACAAACGACCTTGCAAAATTCACAATTTCCCTTTTACTTCACGCGTCAGGCTTTGTAATGAGGCATGTAATGAAAGTGCAGTATTGTCGAATATTCTTTCTATTCATGATGTTCTTGAATCATTCTGGCGAAGGTCGAGTCCGGAGATGGTGTTTCTATTATGATGCTTTGAGCATAATCGTCATTCGTAAAGATCCATAGAGGGGTTGTATTGGACGAGACATATCAATCCATACCCCCGAAAATGGGTATACTGGGCTCTACTGTATGGCTTATACTAGGTACTGAGGGCGATCGGACTGGCCTCCCGCCAGGATGGACACACCACCAAATGGAATCCTCGGCAGTGCGTCCCTCAGAACTGACACACTCCCCAACCTCAAGCCGCGACCCTCCTGCATGCTATACAAATATTCTTCCCATTGACCCTATATTTATCGCCTGCGCTACGAGCGCATCCTGAAGCCAGCCTTATCGCCGACTTTCCTTGTGCATCTGCAAGCCCATGCGCGTGACGCCATAAGTAGCATGTGAAAGCGCCGCTCCCCCGACAGGTCAACCGCCCCCCCCCCCCCCCCCCTCCGAGCTAGAGGAATCTTTTTGACCGCGCGAAATGGGGTCCTGTCTGCTCGGCCTGTGGAGTATTATCTCTGCAGTCTTTGGTATGATGTTGGATGTTGCCCAGTTCTGGAAACACGTGAGTGCTTTGTCCTGGCGGCTGCGAGCTAGCTCCCGCGGGGTGTGCTGGCGGACTCGGATTCCCAACCAGCAACGCGGTGCCATGCCAAAGCTGCAGGCAGCCCCCGCAAGCGAGGGGAGAAGAAAAGACTCTAACGGGTATATCTAGAAACTGTTCTCATGGTGGAAATCCAAGTCCCCGAAGAAGCGGCTGGTTCACGCCCTGGCCACGGCGAAGAGCTACGAGCAATGGGAGGAGGCTGCGTTTGAGCTGGATGAGCTCCTGAGCAAGGACCTATGGTTTGTTATTGATGAGGGCAAGCTGCAAAAGCGCCCTAGCTAATCTCTTACAGGCGCCAGAATCCCATCAGTCGACACTACGACTACCGGCTTATCCTCGGGCGGCTGGAGGCACTCGTGAGTGCCCGCGAGAGCGAAGATATTCTCACACTGGCCAATCTCCTTCGCTCCGGGCTTGTACGCAATCTGGGCAATATCACATCTACCAAGTTATTCACCCATGCCTTTGCCGGAACCAAGCTCCTGATCGATGACTATATCACGCAAGTCGCGCTGTCGATTCAGTATGTGGCCTCGCTGCAGCCAGCACCCATGCAAACGAGCGGGTTCACGTCGCAGGCGAAACTGGAATTGCTGCATGACACACGACAGGCCTTTGGACGGACGACACTATTGCTCCATGGCGGATCGGCTTTTGGGCTGTGCCATCTCGGCGTTGTCAAGGCGTTGCATTTGCAGGGCCTTTTGCCTCGGATTATCACTGGTACCGGGACGGGGGCCATGATTGCAGCTTTAGTGGGCATTCATCCTGAGAGTGAATTGCTTGCTTTGTTGGAAGGTGACATGATTGATTTATCTGCCTTTGACCAGCGACGAAAGGAACATGCCGAGGAGAGTTGGGTGTGGACTTTTGTCCGGCGAATGAAGCGATTACTCCGGAAGGGACATCTATATGATATGGAGTTGTTGGAGGAGTGTGTTCGGGCTAATGTGGGTGACTTGACCTTTGAAGAAGCATATGCCCGGTCGAAGCGGATCTTGAATATCACGATTGCCACGGCGGGTAAGACTGGCACACCGAACCTGCTCAATTACCTCACTGCCCCGAATGTGGTAAGTTCTCTAATCCCACCCCCTCACTGGGATCTAGATCTCCATGTCGATCATGCCGAACCCTTCTGACCTATCCAGCTAATCTGGTCCGCCGCGGCTGCTTCCAACGCCTCATCCGTCTCAACCCTCTCCTCCCCCGTCACAATCTACTGCAAAGACGAAACCGGCTCCATCGTTCCCTGGCCACACCAAAAGGAAGCTATCTTCCAACCCTGGCGCCACGTCACCTACAGCGACGGCGAATCCCCCCTCTCCCGCATCGCCGAACTCTTCAACGTAAACCACTTCATCGTCTCCCAAGCCCGCCCGTACCTAATCCCCTTCCTCCGCTCGGAACTCAACCTCCTCGACCGCCGCCAAACAGGCTGGAGCAACCTCTTCTACTCTCTGACACGCCTCGCACTGGTCGAACTGCGCCACCGCCTCCGCCAACTCGATTACATCGGTTTCCTCCCGGCAAGTCTGAGCAGACTCCTCATCGACGAAACCATTCCGGGACCGAACTTAACTCTGGTCCCGGATTTGTCTCTCAGCGACATACCGAAGCTATTTCAACAACCTACCCGTGCCAGAGTCGCCGACTGGACGTTAAAGGGGGAGCGGGGCGTCTGGCCTGCGATTAGTGCGTTGAAAGTCCGCGAGGCGATTGAAATCGAATTGGATCGGGGGTATCAGCTTGTTCGCCGGCGCCGACCGAGTGATGCTACGTTTTCCCTTCCGACGTCGCGGCATTTTCCGAATGAGGGGGTTGCCCGGCAGCGGCGGGGGTGTAGTGAGAATGAGGTTGAGAATGGGGTGCATGGGGATGGGAAGTGATGGTAGAGGGGGGTAATTCTTCTTCTTTGTCCTGGGCTCGTTTGCTGGCGCAGAAGGTATACCTGTAGACTACTACAACTGTGATGGAAATTGAGAGTACCTTAATATCAGAGACTCAAGTATAATTGAACATGACCTATTCTGGATTGCATATTCTGCTGCAATAGAACTAGACGACTAATTACTTATTTCTTGCCAGAGCCCGAGGGAGGAGTATAGGTTGAACTGCCACTTCCACTGTTGTAGTAGGTGCTGCCATTAGGGTTTGAGTAGTAGTACGACCCGTTGCTAGCAGGACAGTCAGTACGGGCAATCTATCCAGTGGACGTGACGCCTTGCAGACAACACAGGTAAAGACAGAAAGGGCAGGTCTCACGTATTCGAGTAGTGATAGCTATTCGAGTTGGAGGCGCTGGAGCCATAGTCGCGGGAGCAGTAGTGGTTGCCCTACGCCAGGGTTAGCATATACTTCAAGACGGGCTACTAACATTAGAAGATGCATGATGCTTTCTCAAAAGACAATCATGACAGTCCCATCTATCCAGAAGGTGTAGGTAGGTAGGGCAGACCATAGGACAGCTGGCGGGGCTATACATAATACATACCTGGCTGTTAGTGCCCGAGCTGGTAACGTTGTAACCTTTTCCTTCCGGCATGATGATGACTTCAAAGTGATTGCAGAGGAGTCTCTCAAGATCTATTGAGTATGGAAATCGTGAAAAGAGTCTGAATCAACGCGCCCACGGGCGAAGGAGGGGTATTTATCCACCGCGCACCAGTAGACACTAGACACGGGAAATGGGTTCTCCTGCACGAGCGGGTGATTGGGGTCTACGTCGACGCGGGCTGAGTTTCTGGAGCTGTCGTTGACTCGTTGATTGGGGAGCTACACCGCTTAAGGCTGGTTATCTTTGGACATGTCGAGAACGACAGAAATGCGGGGGTGGACTGGCGTGTATCGCCATAGGGCAATGAAGCAGTTTGGATGTATCATGCAGCTCGCGTTACTAGATCGATTAGACAGATCGAGTCTGTGATAGTGCTATGCGCAGTGCACGTAAGGCTTTCACGCTAGAATGGCGGGGCTTCAACGGGTCGACCAAAATTGGTTGCTCAAGTAGCCAAGGTCTACCGTCCTCTACCGTCCCTTTGAACTAGATAGATGAAGAAGGTTCTACTACTCTGAGATTCTCTCCGTCTGGAGGAAATCTCATTCTCCCACGGTTGCTGCCGGCCTGCCAGGACCAGCGTTTGCCGGGTGTTTCCGTCTCTCGCGAACCACCCTTTTGTGGCCTATCTAGGCTTTTTGCTCTTCTGCCTCTCTCTTCTTTCTCTACATGCTCGAACCAGGATACTTCTCGCTGTCTGTTTCTCTGCTTCCTGTGCGTATCTAGGTCATCGCGCTGTCAGTATCTTTCCTGAGTCCTGATATCTATATAACGCGCGGATGATAGCTGGCTATATGGCCTAACTGGTTGTTACGAGATCGGACAGATCTAAAACATGATTGAAGGTGTCTGATAGTTTGTGAACTGCCTCTATATTGCTTCTCCCTACTGATCATGCCACTAGACCTAGCCAAATGAGTCATTGACCGGACTTTTCTGCGTCCAGGTTGCTTGTTTGCTCCAGGACCGGCGGATCTTTTTTTCTCAACCTCTATAAAGTATAGGCCTCGATCTTGGCTGCTTCCTTCCCGCTTCTTTCTTTCATCTTTCTCGCTAGCGACTCGAATCTCAGTGCTTTTCGACTTATCATGCCTTTGTCTCTACTTCCTCTGCGTAATAGCCCTCTCACAAGCATTTCCCATAACGGGGGCTTCCGAGCAAAGAGTTAGCGCGGGAAGGCCTTGAGGAGGAACGGTGCTCTCCTGAAAGAGCGCCTTCACCAACTCCAGGCGTGGGCGAATGAGGTCAAGACAGCAACCGTGGGCCTCATTGAGCGGACCCTCTGTACCCAGAGAGCTAGGTCCAATGATTGGAGACCCCGGTCTGGTTCAGGACCATGCAGATGCCACTGCGGATCTCACCCGCCTGCAACAAATGGAAATAACGCGGTGGCAAATATCGAAATTGTTACCCAGCGCATCGCCAACCAGGCCACCCGATACAAGGCCCTAGTCCGGCGTTTCTTGCTTGAAGAAGCCAAGTTCACGAGTGGATTGTCCGCTGGCACGTGAGAGATCAACGGAGAATTCCTTGTATAGATGGTACAGTTTATAGATGGTAAATTTGAAAGCTGATGGAGCTGAGTCACTCGTAAGGAGATCTTTGTGATATTGACCGACTTGACAAGTGAAATAGGAACTCCAAACAGTCAAGATCTCTCAACCTCGCCCATGACCGTGATCCATGAAATGATAGCCCTGCTCTTAATTGATAAGGAAAGTGAAACCTTTTTCCACGAACTGATATAAACGAGAATTCTTTGAACATTTTAAAGCCACAGATAAGGACACCAACGTGCAAGAACCCCTTTTGGAACCGCCTTGTGTGCTCAGCATCCCTAGCAGTCTGCGAACATCAATTTCCGTGATTTACTTTCAAACTAGAATGTGGAGACCGTTCAATATTCTACTGCTGCCGTTTGTGAAGGCCGAAACTGCGATTTCATAAGGTCAGGATCCAGCCAGAACCTTCCGTCAACCCAAGATGGCCTTGCCCTCCGTCTTGCCCACAGCGGGGACAAACTGATAGTTCAATCAGGAAGACTGTTACGCGGAGTTTGACTCATGTCCTCCATCTCTCCCTTCTTCTCTCTCACCACCGTGTCTTGCACACCTCCACCCAACCATCCCAGGCGTGCCTTGAAAACCATGGCAACTCCACAGCCACCTCCGTTACCGCGAGGTTATTCTAGCTTGATGTATAGGGATTCTTTTTTGAGGAAGGACGAAACTAGTAAGAAACCAGGTACAGGCAATAAGTAGGTACACATACGAGTGTAGTCATTGAAGATCCAGGAAATCCAAGTTGCCTGGTCTAGGCAAGTCAGTAGAATTGATGTCCTGTCGGGGCTCTCTTCTCTTGATAGAAATCGCCATAGGTCAGTCAGTTCTAGCGTTGTTGCCAGTAGAGAATCTAGATGCTACATTCCTAGGACGTTCTTGGAGGACCTCAAGTGTTACACTGGGCACGTCTAGGCTTCCTTTTCTCTCTCTGCGAAAAGTACTTACCTCGTACATACATCCTTAGCTTACGCATTGAGACTCGATAATCAATCACGAGGAACTGCTTCTCCCTAGAGGACCTTGGAAGTCGTGCTGAATCATGAAAAAACCCGGTTGATAAGAGCTTGCAGTCCCGGGGGAAAGATCCACTGATCTCTCCATCTGCTATGTGATGAAAGGTGTCGATGTCGTGGAAAACATGGAAAGTAGATAACGTCTGCGAGGACACAAGCTGTGAAACTTGATTTCAAAATAGTGCATTCATTTCCAGTATACCAGATTACCTCCGAAATGCATATACAAGCCTGACCATATTCCTCCCATCCAACCTACAACCTACAAACCTACAACGCATCCGACTCAGGCGGACCCTTATAATCTGTAACCCCGTTAGCACAACTTCCCCCAAAACGCAATCGTTACTATCGCGGGGACAACAAAACTCACGCTTCTTCGCATAAACAGCATACCAAACCGCCGAAATAGCCATAAACCCAACAAACACAACAGCAGCATAATTCATCGACACCGCGGTCACCGGCAACGCCATCGGCATACTAAACAGCACCAGCTCAAACGCAATCCACGCCAACGCAAGCACATTAACCGCGGGACCCACGAAACGGCCGCAATTCCACGGTGCCCGGGACACTTCTTCGCGACCGTGGTACAGGCTCAGACTAATCGGGACGGCGTACGCAGCCGCCAGCGCGATCACACCGACGGAGACGAATGCGGTGAAGGCGCTGGTTGAGCCGAGATTGATGAGGCCCAGCAGCATTTGGATCAGGGTGAGCAGGACGAGGGACCAGACGGGGACGCCGAGGCGGGGGTGGACGCGGGCCCAGAGTTTGGCGAGGGGGATGGCGTCGTCGCGGGCAGCGGCCCAGGTTGCGCGGGACGCGGCGACGGTGATGCTAATGCTGCAGAAGAGCGTGATGACCAGGACGAGGAAGACAAGCGCCAGCCCGCCACCGGGCGAGCCCATGACGCGCTGTAGGATGTAGGGCAGGGCCTGGCCGCCTGGTGCAGAGATGATGTCCTCGAGCGGGGGCAGGGTGACGGTCAGCGGGATGATGAAGAAGAGGCCGGCGATGAAGCCGACGGGCACGGCGAGGGAGATTGCCCGCGGCACTTTGATGGCGGGTTGGGCGACTTCTTCGGCCATGGAGGAGACCATGCCGATGGCGGAGAAGGTGTATGCGGCGGGGAGGAGGCCGATGAAGAAGGTGAAGTTGCCCCAGCCGGCGAAGGAGGTGTCGTAGTGGGCGAGGGCGTATGAGGCCGAGTGGCGGCCTGTGTCTGCTTTAACGGAGACGGCGATGAGGATGACGACGATTGTGAGGGCAGTCCAGGTTGCGCAGGCGATGTCGACCTGGGGCAGGTATTTGTTGGCGAAGGTGCAGATGACCAGGCTGCCTAGGCAGACGGCGTAGAAGATGAGGAGGAGCTGCCAGGAATTAGCGCTCCAGTCTGGGTGATACATGGAGATTGTGGCGGAGAGCATGGAGGCGAAGCCGAAGTTGACGGAGAGGGTGATGGTCCAGTTGCCGATGAGCCAGATCCAGGCGTTGATGAAGGAGACGGTTGTTTTGCTGCCGCGGGCGATCTGGAAGGACCAGTAGTATGGACCTGCGGAGGTGGGATAGCGAGAGGCCAGTTCGGCGAGAGACATTGCGATGCATTGATCGAGGACGCAGACGACGATCCATCCGACGAAGATGGAGAGAGGGCCGCCGCCGTAGATGGCGCTGATTAGGGCACTGCCTTCGCCGTAGGGGATGGCTGCGATGGCGAGCGATTGGAAGAGCAGAGTGATGACCGATCGATTGCGGCGCATCTCCTGCTCGTAGCCCAGATGGTGTAATTCATCGCGTTCGCCGACGCTGGCGACCTCGCCGGCCTCTTGGTCATGGCTCGGCGAGGTGCTGCTGGTTTGTATATCCTTTTCGAGGGGCGTGTCGAGGGACATGGTTGCGATATCCCCAAGGAAGGAGGACGAGAGGGAGGTCTGGCCCAAATTGAGCTTGGATAGACAACGATTGTCGCTCAGAGATGCGACAATGTCGGGTATTGACCGAGAGGAATATAGGGATGAGTATGGATACTCCAAGAAAAAGCAAAGTAGATAGCAGCGATCACTGCAGACGCAGATCCAAGACAACCCAGCACGCGCAGCATGCAAAGCCAAAGCCCTTACAGTATTAGCAATTCCACTGAATGTCGTACAAAAGTCCACACCCGCCACCCCGAGCATGCGCCTTCTTATATACAAGAACCCCTTTCATGATTTCCGGAGTCCAAACATGCTGGTCAGTGGTCACCAAAGTATAAGCGAGATCGCATCTTGTCGCAAAAGATAAGCAAGTGGACGCGAGACGACGACAAAAGCTTGCTGCAGGATCCTGTGTACGGATTGGGAATGGGCAAGAGAGTTGCTGGATTGGGTGATGGAGAGGGGGAGTACGGAGTACGCGAGGTACTAGGTACTAGGGAGTACAGTAGGGAGTAGGTAGTAGTAGGGACAGTGGTACCAAGTCTCCGGTAGGTGGTACTGGTAGCCTGCAGCCATGAGAAACTAAGCTGAACAAGGCAAGCGAGGAGGCCAACAGTTTCAAAGGGGTTTAGCTGGGTTAGTTTATTCGAGAGCCACAGTGACTGGGTGATTGGTGGCACTGACAAAGAAGCAGGAATCTTATCGGATCCGCCGGGGGTTGAGAGTTTCAGTTACAACTGACTGGACTTGGTTAATCAGGGCAGGTCACTGTAGTCAACTACCTAGTTAGCAGTAGTAACTACCTACCAGTTAGTGGCAGGCTAGTCCGAGCTTACAAGTCGGTAGACGTCGGGGGAAGTGGATGTTCTTATCGCCATAGCGAGTATCTCCACAATCAAATAAGGCAGTTCCAAAGGCCTCGGGATACTTCAGTACAGGCTCTACTTCAGTACGACAGTATCTCTATCTCACAGAGCTCATGTGGGCAGCTTAAGTGGAGAAAAATGGGAGCAGTCAATCGGGCGGGCGTGATAAGCAGCGTCCTAAACCCCATCGAGTAACAACTTCCTTGCGAGGGGAAAAGTGAAAGTGTACTTCAAAAAGGATCCGTCAAAGTCTACTGGTCATACTCGGCGCCACAGAGACGTACAGTAAGTACTACAGAGTACAGTGTGCCTAGCGGGAGAAAAAGTATTCTCCGCACATAATCTTGCAAGCCAAAGTCGTAGGATTAGTCAGAACGTGATTGAACTCGGCGTATCAAATATCGGAGGCCTCGAGAATATAATTAACAGAGCCCTTGCCTATGAATATGATCCGGAGAAAACTGTATTTTCCAAAGAACTAAGTACTCGATACCCAAGTTGAACTTCCTTGTTCCATACAGAAGTGGAGAATGTGGGGTAAATGAGAAAACATAACATGACCAGCGCAGCATGACGTAAAGAGGTATCAAGACAAAGAGATAACCCGACGGGGCAGTGAAAACATGGGGAAAAAAGAGAAGGGGGGATTATTAGACCTTAAGGCAACAGACATTACAATTAGCGTGCCGTCGAAGGTCGGCCAGGCTGGTCCTCAACGGAGTTCTGGCGAGAGATGCGCGAGCGGATGCTCAAGCGCGAGGACACGGGCGGACCTTCGGTAGCCATCAGTGGAGGGACTAAAGGTAAAGAAAAAAAACGATTAGCGATGCTATCTTGATATAGAAATCATAGGCATTGAGCGCTCCGGGAGATGACAACTTACTACTGAATCCGTAGCCCTCCGTCGTCCCCTTGCGGTCGTGAGGATCAATCTCAACGCGAATCGCCACGTCCAGACCACCGTACATGCCGCTGCGTGCACTGTATCCGTCCGCCGCACTGTGCGTCGTACCGGCATTGACCTCGCCCTTGTGCAAAGGCGCATGGCCATCCTTGGGCAGGCGGTCCAGCTTCGCGGTCACTGGTTGGCCGGCATCGCTGTTCGCAACCGGCGCCATGACCTCCGTCAGAATAGCAAAGTTGCGCGACGGCATAGTCACCTTATTCCAGGAAGCGCTCTTCTCCACACCACCGGGCTGCTTGTCGAAAAATGGCATCAGGGTCTCGTCGCACTCCCGATCAAGGTGGTGGATCTTGTTGCGGCGGGCAAGGAGGTTCGCGACGGCCTTGGGTGGAGGCTTGTTGGTGATGGCGGAGCTGACGACGTTGACAATGAAGCGATGATCATTCTCCCCGGCGAGATTCAGCTTCGGGTTAGAGTAGAAGCGTCCGACGGCCGCAAGGTGCACGTCACCGCCGAGAATGGTGACGCGAATAGAGTTGGCGCGCGCTAACTCCTGCAGCCGCTGCACGAGGATCCTCCGCTCGCGCTTGTGCTGTCTCGCCGTATAGTGGTCATCCAGGTCGTCCAGGAGATCGACATTTCCGTCAAACTCGTTGAAGAGACCGCCAGCCATGCCGAATCGCTTATTCAGCAGCCGGATAGGTGCAATGATGGGCGAGGTGAGAATGTTCTCGAGCCAGGCGAGACGGGGATAGGCGATGGGCACACCGAGCAACACGACGAGGTGCTTGAGGTCGCCATTGGCGGCGTCAATCTCCTGCTGCAGTCGTTGGAAGATCATGTCGTATGTCTCTGGGTAATTGACCTGGTGACGGGTACGCTCAGTGCGGGCATCCAGACCCACAAAGCCAATGCGCTTGCCAAAGCGCATGTAGAGACTGCGACTGCACTCCTCGACATACGGTCCGGGCCGCTTGCCGATAATCCAGCTGTCATCCTCGGGCTGGTTCTCGAGAATGTAGGTGTTTTCAATTTGACGCGGGTCCACACCGGCGGTGCCATTCACCGCGCTCATGGTCTGGGGCGCATCGGTGGTAAAAGTCGACTTGGGCGGGGCGATATGGTGCTGGAAGAGACAATAGTACTTGAGCGCGACGCCACCGATACCGCGGAACACAGCGCACTTCATGAAGTGATCCGTGTAAGAACCAAAGCCATCAATGATATCGTGGTCATCCCAAATGTTGACCTGCGGGATACGCCCATTCGCAGCGCGGAAAGGCTCAGTGTTGTACCAGCGAACATAGTTAGCATAGTAATATTCGTCGCAATCGGCGCGCATCTGGTTATTGAAGTCATGGGTACGGCGTTTGTGCGGATTGGAGATGGCGGTCCAGGGTTTCAGAGGGCCATCCACGCGAATTCCATCGTTGTAAATCTGGTCGCCGCCGCCGACCATCACATGGAAGGGCTTCTCGGCGTGGATGCGCAGAACGTCGTTCCACAGATTCGGACCAACCCATGCGTCCATGTCCGTGCCGACGGAGAAGCCGTTGCAGGAATGGAACATGATGCGCATCGATTGATCCTCCGCAGGGACGACAAAGCTCCAAGGCGCCTTGACTGGTTCCGAAGATTCATTGTATAGACCCGGAATATCGTACTCCCAGTGCGCCTCGTAGCTCTCCACAGGCACAGACAGGGAGAAGCGCCAGAACGCCTTCTGCGGGTCTTCATAGAGCTTCAAACCCTCGACTGTCTGATTTGTTTGATGTTGTGGAGGCTGTACCCCGGCTGTAATGGGGCCTAGCTGGCGCAGATGGAGCTGGGGCTGGTCTCGACCGGGCTTCGTCACAATCAGTACACTGCCATGCCAGACTGGGGAGGGCTGATAGTGCATGTTCTTGAGGTTGATGAGCGGGCCGGAGATGAGTTCGAAACGGTCGTTAGCGTTGCGCACCACCGGTGCGGCAGTCTCGCTATTGGGAACAACCCCTGTTGAAGAAGTATTTGGTCAGCATTGTGCGCAGATACCCGTTGGCGCATTGTTGTTCTGATCGCATCCGCAGAGGAGCTTCGCCAGTTCCACATACCATTGGCGGGGAGAACAGTAGAGTCAGCCATTTTCAGCAAGCGATCGACGCGATCTCACGGACTGACGTTGGATGAGGAGGAAAGGGAGAGCGAGAAGAGACGGAATGGTCGTGGACGAGCTGTCACACGGGGGAGGAAGGGCGGAGTCTTGGGAAGGAGCGCAATTGGGATTTCAGAAAGGGGAAGCCAGGGAGCGCAGTCCTAAAAAAACCACCCACGATTAGGCAGACTCGAAAATGGTGAGCAAAGATGAACGGCGCAGTGCAGCGCAGAGGGTAGGGCTGCAGGGCTGAGGCCAAGCGAGCACTGGGTACTTGGCCCAGCCTTTTTGCTGCGTTTGCGCAGCTTGGAGTCCGGACTGGGAAATTAAGAGCTTCCGCCGAACTAAACCACCAGTGGCCCAGAGCGGAGGGTACCCACGACTTGCGGTGCCAATCGCAATACGATCATGACGCTGCCAAGCTGCGCCGCCCGCGGGGAGAGCCCACTGCATGCCAATGAGCTGCTGGCTACGGAGACCCGATTGAGAAGAATGGGCCATCATCCAAGACAAGCGATGATCATTGGATCTCGTGCAGGGGGTCAGCCACGTAGCGCCACACAAACCGGTTTCGTCTCGTTGCCATTGGATACACGGCGTGGCGGTGCTTATTGGGCTCCAATCGTGCAGCTTGAAGGCTGACCTTGCATGGTGTTGGGAAAGTTGGAGAGAATTGAGGAGAGTATCACAGAGCCTGTCGGAGATGAGCAGCATATCATGCATGGCTACGTGTACCACCATGCACGTACTATGCGGCCTGCGCATCAATCCGATGATGAGGAGGTTTCCTACGTTAGGCAGAGGGTTTACCAGTGGAACCGATCGGCGATCTACATCGACTTCATGAAGTTCATGTGATATGTTGTATCATCCTGGAGAACAGCAATAACCTAATACTATACGAGCATTGACGAAGTGAATTGCCCCGAGGCAATAATTGCGGTAAAGTCTATACGTATTAAACTTTGAGAAACCGTTTCAAGTAACACAAGCTTTATTGAGTTCGTTTCGCTTATTCAACTTGTTTACGGCGCTGGGTACATCAGGTATAGAGGGCGGAGAGGGCGGAGATCAATTCGATATCCATAGACAAGAAACTTTACGTGGAGACCTAGGTATACTCAATAGGAATGTCCATGGCAAGTGATATTTCAATATAAGTATGCTCACAGAAGATCATAATCAATAGCCCCATCTCCACCATCGAAAAATCCTCTGCTGGCCTGGATGAAACCGTCGCTCAATGATGCCCTCAACCCAGGGCGCAACCTCACCATCCTCCTCGTCCTTCACGAGATTTGAGCACTCAATACAAAAGATTCCCAACAAAATTATAATATCAGGAGTCGATTTCCTGATTTTCCCCAACGAAGTACGTCCAGCCTGCGGCACTTCCACTTCGCACCGCATCAGCGAAGACATATCCGACTCTACCTTGGCCCAGGTGTTGTGGGTTGGTCGCCTCCCTTGGTTAATAATCTCAGATGGAAAGATTTGATCGATAAAGATACCAAATGAGGAATGTTGGGCAAGCATGCGCTTGCGAATGTCGTCCGTGGTGACGCCCGCATGCGAGCTCATCCAGCCACTCGCTGATCCGCGACACAGAAAATCGCGAAGATACTCCTCCATATCAAAAAAGTCTGATGGAGCTTCTCCCACACTACAGGGAGCGCTGAGGCGTGCACCACAAAGAGAGTCGCGCAGGAACTGGATGTATTTGATAGCGAGGACCGCGTCCATCCCGACGTGGAAGCTTCGACTAGATTCACGGAAGTAGTTAAAAACGCCCTTCCGCACCAGAGCTGGGTCTTTGTTAACGGCATATTTGAGGATGTAGATGAACCTTTTAACAGTCACCTTCACAATGAGTTCCCTTTCATCCCAGACTGACTTAAGCTCGGCGATACTCTCAGGCGCGGACTCGAATAGATATCCGACGAGGCAATGCGTGCGCAGATTCACACCCAGCACGATCCTGCGATCCGGACATTGCGTGGCGTGTGGAACGGGAAGTGACGCGAAGAGCACAAGCGGATCTTTCCAGCCAGTTTGGCAGTCGTGGTCGTCCGAGTCGATGGCGTATCCGAAGTTGTCCCAGCGTGATCCGTCGCTTTCTATCAAGCAGCTTTCAGACAGACGAACGCCCCAGTCCTGGTGTTTTCTTTCGATGGCAATGAGGTAGAGATAGTAGTCTACGAGATCCCAGGCGTGTCGAGACTTCCAGAATGCGTCGCAGGCATTGGAGTCGCCCTCGCACCGAGACTGCCGGTGCAGATTTGGTTCGTGGGGAATCTTGTCGAGAGGCTTGACCCAGGTTTCCCAATTGATGCTGGGTGCCGCAGTGGTGGGCCACTTCTCCGTGTCCCAGGTAAGGTTGTGCGAAGCCATGATAAAGAGGAACCGGCTCTGGGCCAATTGTGGTCAGTAGGAATGGAGTGAAAAGCAGGGAGTGCACTATGAAGGGTGCAGGCAGAGATGGGGGTGGGCACTGACGCCGAGGAATTGGGAGGATGAGAGTTGTGGACGAGACCTTGGATGTTACTTCTTACTGAAGATGCGTTCCTTAAGTGGAAATTGAGCGGATTTTATAACTTTCCGTTACGCTGCGAGACGCATCCATCTTTGCAGGCAAGTTCCTTCAACCGGACGAAAATAGCAAGACGATACCACCATCCCATTGTCGAGGGGAACATGCCTTCAAAGGCGAGGCCAAAGGCATTGTTTGCAGACAGATTACATTGAGTCCATGATATGGACCTTTTTTTGAAATAGAAAGAACCGACGCCGTTGGGTCTTTGTGTACGAGGCCTAAAATAGCCTTGTTCTCGAAAAAGACCTTGAGAGAACAATCAGACATAAAGAGCCTTCGAGACTCTGGTTATGAAAGATCGAAGAAAGGCATTGTTTCTCGATCTAATTCGGAAATCAGACAAAGGCATTCTCGATCCGACTACCACAGAGGGCCAAAATTATCGAAACAAAGGCGTTGTTTCGACGCTGGACCAAACAAAGAACTATCGACAACTCGGGGAAAAGTTTCATGTTTGATACTGGAGAGAGCCAAGTAATGACCGAAAAACTGCGCCATTATGTCCACGAGCCACAGAAGCCTTGAGCGATGATTCGTGCGAGAGCCAGAATCCTGACCTTCGTTACGCCAAGCATTATAAGCGCCTCATTGAGGAAACCAGCACATTGACCGTGTACGAACCCATATCTCCTGATGAGTTGCGGACATTGGCGGATTTGACCCATTAATGCTGGGATGACAACGAGGCACTTCAAGACATCATCCATGAGTGGGGCTCCTCCTTGAAAATACAAGCGGATTCCATCTTCCTTGTGCACCAGTCCGCTAAGGATTTTCTGCTTGACCTGTCGAATGGAACATTTGCTTTGGAAAAGGGGAAAGAACATTACCTGATATTTTCGCGCTCTCTTCAAGCAATCAGCAAGCTCGAGCGGGACATCTATAAGCTCGAGCACCCTGGGGTTTCTATTGACGAAACACCGAGCCCCGATTCATCGAAAGGATCTCGCTACTTATGTCTCTTTTGGCTAGACCACCTGCAAAATTGTCAAGGTGGTGCTGTCGTGATTGATGAGTTTCACAAGGAAGGCTTACATAGGTACTATGTGGACTCTTTTCTGAAGCCCGATTGGCTTCTTTCACTGGATAGAAGCTATCAGACTTCTCAGAAGTACAACAGAGGGCATTGCAGCAACGCTCAAACTTGAGAGTTTGGTCCAGGTGAGTAGTTGACACTATTCCAACAATTAAAGTTCGAATTTCGCTGTATTCGCATGCCTTTGCCATCAGACTTGATTTACGACGACATTGTTTCTGGCGCTTTGCTTGCTTGGAACAAGCCAACTTCCAGGGTGGGTGTGTTGTGCCACCGCCATTTCTAAGTAGCAACTTCTACCAATCAAGAGATGCCTCAAGCGTCACTTTTAGACCAGCGAAGGAGCGAGGAAATAAGAAAAGGGGGCTAACTATTTAAATAACTAGTCTCAATTTGGCTGCGTATTGGCAGGTTTTATACTTGCATCAGCTCACGGTTTCACCAACTATGGTCAAAGACGATATTAGAACATTGCTACGTCGGAAAATGAAGCCCGGTAGGTTGAGGCCTTTAACCCTTGGCCGGCTTGGTATCATCGACGACATTGTGCACGAATTTGCACTTTGCACTGCGGCAAAGATACCCAACCTCAGTTCTCCTGTATCCCCACCCACCATCCACCCCGTCGTAAGCTCCAAAATTTGTCCAGACAGTGTATCGGTCTGCTCCACCAGCACATTGCTCTTCTGACTTGCACGGCTTGCCTTCGAAACTTCCCCATGCCAAGCACGTACCTGGATCACCACTCCCACGATAGCAGAGTAGCGAGCCCTCACAGCTACCGTCTTTCTTGCAAGGCTTGCCCTCATGTCCAATTCTCTTGGACTGGCATGACTTCTTAGGGCCGTTGATTCCGTCGCCTGGCCCAGCCTTACATTCGTAGTCTTCCCGGCACACATTCTCATCTGTCGAACAGGGCTCACCCTCACCCCCAGGGTCCCTCGTCCCGCAAAACCCGTCCTCGACGCACCGATCAGAGAAGCATTGGTCACGCGCGGGAATATTCACCCCAAGCAGCTTCACCCCACATGGTGATCCCGCAGTTTTCTTAGGCTGGCATGTCAGCGCCGCAGAAGGATCGCAATAGGCAGTGGCGTCGAAACATTGATATTGACCCTTGTCAAAGCATTTCCCACCCAGGGTTCCGTCGGATTTATAGCCACGGGTGCTGCATGAACCCTTCCAACACATAGATCCCAGCTGACAGAAATCATTGAAATCCTTTTCGTCGCAGGCATCTCCCACCTTTTTTGCGTTAGGTGGCTGACACTTCGAATCGATACAAGTCTTCGATCGACACTCTTCGTTCCCATCGCAGGGCCTGCCAATGGGCTGGTCGGGCTTAACACAACCCGAGTTTCGGCAGATTGAGCCTGACGGACACGGAGACTCTGCAGAACATTGCTGCCCACATGATCCAACTAAACCGTATCCACTAGACTTATCACAGACCCCAGACAAGCACATTTCGTCATAGAAGCAATATGTTCTTGCTGGATTTTTCTTGCGGCACATTCTATCGATGTAGCAATACTCCCCATCACCGCAACCGGTCTGCTTATTGTAATCGCATCGTCTTACTCGAGGCAATATGTTTCCTTGGGGTGAGGGAACGGCAAGCACGAGAGTCGTTATCGATTGGAGGAAGAGGGTAAGCAGTAGTGAAGTTGCTGAAAAAATGTTCATGGTGAAAGACGATAAGTTGATGAAAATGACGGGTACGAAACACCTTCGGTCGGGATACAAAGAGCGAGGGAATGGCAGTATGAAGCTGTGTGGACAGTCCAAGGCCGAGTAAAGGGACGAGGAGGTTTATATCACTTTCAAGTAGTAGGCACTGGATCAATCTTTACTGACTAGATTCCAAATCAACATTTGAATGCTACTTCATATTCGGTCCCTATATCACTAGCTCATGCAAGACCGTCACACAAAGCTGTGAATTAATCTCTCCGTCTAGTGAGATTTCCAATAATAATGACGATCACTGGCGATCTATTGAACCATGGATATCTCGTCCTATTGATGGGATTAGAAATCATGCTAATCATTGAAAAGTTCAATATATTGATTGACGGCGAAGGCCAGAAAGCATCAGGAGAATGGAGAGAACAAGGAAAAGGTCCAGTGACCAAGAGGTTATTCGAATTGAATCTATCAAAGAGGAAGGAAACAATCGAGAGATCGAGCTACCTCGTGGGGGTGGCCCGCCGGGCCTAGGCCCAAACAAGAGGGGAGTTCCAAGTGACCGATAGAGCTATATTGAATCTACGGAATAACTACATACTCAAGTCGGAGGGCTGAATGATCGGCACTCCGTGTAACAAAGATCTTGACACTCAATACTAGATCGAACTAAACGGCCCCTTATAAGAATTACCAGTTTTCCCGGACCCTCGCATAGCAAGGGTCCAACTCCCATGACGATATCATCCACCCACACGATATCGTATTTTCCTACACTAAACGCGCTTTTTAACCACCCCATTAACCACCAATTCAACGCAATTTAGCAGGCAAATACTATACCAAAATATAGCTCTCTGATTGGCTACTTCAAATCTACTAATGATATCGCTTACTATAGTAGCCCGTAGCTTCGCAGACCCTCTTGAATCCTGCTACTTACACCACCCAGGACCTTTTGAAACAACCTTATACTAGATATATTCTTCTTATCTGCTCGTTTTTCTGCTCTCCTTTATAGGTCTCTCTTCTACTCTTTAACTTGCTCTAAATCTAGCTATTGTTATGAATCATGATATTCAAATATCATATCATGGTTACTTAACTATAAAGTAACTAACTAGTTAACTAACGTAATTCACGGTTAAGTGGGACACACGGATAAGTGGGACACCACCCCCCATTAAGAATTTTCAAATCAAGATAATTCAACCAAAACAATATTAATTCATCTCAAATTAGCGCTTAGTACATCGAGTAATCTTATGGCCTATCTGCCCACACCCGCTACATCTTGGCGGAGCCCTTTTCTGTGGTAAATCTGCCTGATTCGCCGATTCGCCTGCCTCATGCGATACCACCTGGCTATCTTCGACTGGCTGCTCTGGCTGCTGAGCTAGCTGTAGGCCCTCTGCGATAGTTAGGCTACCTTAGTGTGCTATCTGGCGATTTGACCGTGTGCGTTTCTGGCGTTTCTTCTCATTCGCGCGGCGTAGAGTAGCGTTCTCCTGCGCTAATATCGCAGCGTTATGCATCGATAAATAAGCACCTTTAATAATCTGATCTACAGCGGTTTTAGATGGCGACGGAGGGCTATTTGACCGCTATTTTAATAGATTCTTAAGTAAGGTAGTCTACCTTTATAGCTGAATCACTATTTTAGGCGTTTTTGGTGTAAATTAGCTAGATCTGCTACTTGGTCGGCTTCCTGGCGGTGTTAGCGTATAAAGTAAGATATTTAGCTTCGATAGTATACGCTCTAGCTCAAACGGTGTAATACCAGTAGTAGCGAAGCTAGTCTAGATAGTCTGTGGCTTAAAGGCCTTAATTCGCGCCCGAGGATATTCTGCGAGGAAGTCGAGCTTATCGATGTGGTTATAGCTCGCGCGGGCAAGGTCGCTCACGAAGCGACCGTACGCACGCTTAAGCGGCGCAAAATACCTAATATTAAGCGGTTAGAGTAAATGCGAAGAATACGCTGGTATACATAGTGGTATAATATTATTTTCTGCGTAGATTCGGTCGAACTAAGGTATAAGGTAGCTACTATAGCTATTAAGAATTAATAGCCGATATCGCCCTCGTACACACGAATTTGTGTGTAGAATAAAGTGCTTCTCTAGCTAGCGAAGGCCTATCTTATCGGTAGTCCAGCCGTTATTCGAGACCTCGATTCGCTAATCGCTAGGCAGATTCGATTCGAACTAGCTAGTAATATAGACCTTACTAGTAAATATCATATAGGGCGGTAGTGAATAGCTATTAGCGTAGATAGCTTCGATAGCAGTAACCTATTCGCGGTTTCTAGGTTATAAGATAGCTCGCCGACCGTAGTATTTAGCTCGCGTAACTACCTTCTGTGACGATATAAGACCTATCGCAAAGCCAGTCTTATCAAAGTTATAGATATCCTCCGTGTCACGGTGTGAGCTCGGGCCCTCGGCCCGTGTACACTCATCCGGGGGGCGGCCCCGCGGATGAGGGCGAACCGAATAGTCACGTGACATAAGGCCTTGTATTTCTGACAGCTCGGTGTTGATCCCGCTGTAGCTCTTCGAGCTACGTCTTGTCTATGTACCTGAGGATAGCCTGTCCGTAGCCTACCGTCCGTTAACTTCTAATACACCCGTTCCGCCTGAGCCTGCACCCTGACATTACGTAGCTCCTACCCTTAGGAGTTAACGCCTGTTGCAAGATGCCCCCTGCACCTCCCGCACCCCGACCCCCGTTCCTGCCACAGAGCCTAGAAGAATTCACCGAATATGTCGCCAATTACCAGTCCGAATGGTTTGAGTACTGTCGCCGTGCGTATGAATTCATTGAGGCCAGCGACGCTGCCTAAGCCGAGACTATTGAGAAAGCGCACCAGGCAGAGCTGAAGCTTAAGGCCCTACAGCTAGAGTATAACCGCCTAAAGGAAGCCTACACTCGCGGCTAAGGGATCCGCGACTACCAGAAGGAACAACTCCAGGAGATATAGCAGAAATGTATTGATGCCTTGAAGGAGAGGGACCAAGCCCTCGCCCTAGCTACACCCACGGTTAATACCCCCCGATCTTCGCCCGCTCTCACTAAAGAGCCTACCGCTAAAGCCCCTATAGCTACAGCGTTAGGAGCGCCTACGGCGCCTGATTCCTTATCTACCGGCTCCGCCAGACTTTCCGAACGCCTACCAGACCCCGATAAGTTCGAAGGAGACCGTAAGGACCTTCGCCGCTTTATCTCCCAGATTCACGGGAAGATGAAAGCCAACCTAGACCGATTCCCGACACCGCAGAGCCGTATGACCTATGTGACCAACCGCCTTAAGGGAGCCCCGTACGACCAAGTACTGCCGTATATTCGCGAAGGCACTTGCCAGCTCAGAGATTACGACTAAATCCTAGGTATCCTTAACCGAGCCTTCGGCGATCCGAACCGTATAAACAACGCCCGAAACGAATTATTCCGCCTCCGCCAAACTAATAGGGAGTTCGGCGCGTTCTTCGCCGACTTTTAACGCCTCGCTCTCGAAGGAGAGATATCTAAAGATACGCTGCCTACCCTGCTAGAGCAAGCTATTAACCGAGAGCTCCGGGGTATACTTATACATAACGAACCGCCGAGCAGAGAGTACCACTAGTTTTCTAACTTCCTACAAGATCTCGAGAACCGCCGACGTTACTACAAGACTATTCCTGTTAATAACCGCCCTGCCACCAACCGCCCGATACGTGCTAACCGTTCAGCCTCACTAGTACCTAACCCCCGCGTACAGTATATTAGGAATACCACTCCCGGCCCTGAGAAGGCACAGCTATTACTAAACCCTAATACTATAGATCTTTCCACTACCCACCGCTTCACCGGTACTCGTAAGGAAAGAGGAGAATACTTCTATTATAGCTCGAAGGAGCACCAAGTCCGTAACTACCCTTATCCTGATAGCCGGCCTCTAGCGGCTCGGCTAATCTATACTAATCCTGAGCGTCCTACCTCGCCCGAGTCCTACCGTTCCCAATCACCCGACCTATCAGCAAAAGGCGTAAGCCTGGTCTAAGTCGCGACTAGGCGATAGCTACGCGCGTAACCCGAATATCTACAACCGCCGTTTATAGATTACCGATTGAGGAAGAGACCCGCCGTTCAGACCTAATAATCCTACCTGCTACCCTAACCTAAGGAGAGAAAGACCTACCTAGCTACGCTATATTAGATACTAGAGCCGAAGGGAAGAGGTTTATTAATAAGAATTAGGCCGAAGACCGAGGCCTAACCCTGATACCTTTACGATACCCAATCCGTCTAGAGACTTTTAACAGTCAAGAACCTAAGAGTGGACCGATTACCTATTATGTTTAAGCAACCCTAAGAATCAACGACCACCGAGAGAAGAAAGCCTTATTCCTAGCTACGCAGCTAGCCCACTACCCGATCGTACTTAGACTTCCCTAGCTCAAGACCCACGACCCGTCCGTTAGCTTCGCTACCCATACCGTCGAGTTTAATAGCCGATATTACCAGGAGCACTATAACATACCTCTAAGAACTACGAAAATCCGCGCCCTACACGATATACCCCGAAAAGCCCGTCCTAATAAACTACCTAACCGTCCTGAAGCCCTAAGACGTTTTGATATCGCGCCTATAAGCCTCCGTGCTTACGCTGCCTACATCCGGAGGAAATACCGACTATTTACTATTGCCCTTAAAGATATCGAGGCTGCCCTAACTAAAGCCAAGGAAAAGGACCCCGCCGAAGTTTTGCCTAAGGAATTCAAGGACTTTGCCGATCTATTCTCGCCTAAGGAGGCTAAGCGCCTACCCCCGCACCGCCCGTACGACCACGATATCCGGCTACAAGAAGGAAAGACACCCCCGTTTAGACCGTTATACCCGATGTCTCGCGATAAACTGAAAGCCCTCCGGGACTAAATTAAGGAGAATCTACGAAAAGGATTCATCCGCCCTAGCTCCTCCCCCGCTGCTTCACCTGTCCTGTTTGTGAAGAAACCCGGTGGTGGACTACGCTTCTGCGTCGACTACCGCGCCCTGAATACGATTACTGTTAAGGACCGATACCCGCTACCGTTGACTAAGGAAACCCTGAATAACCTAAAGGGCATGAAATACTTCACGAAAATCGATATTATATCTACGTTCAACAACATTAGGATCAAGAAGGGACAAGAATACCTAACCGCCTTCCGGACCCGACTTAGACTTTTTGAGACCCTAGTGATGCCGTTTGGGCTGACTGGTGCCCCTGCTACGTTCCAACGGTTTATTAATGACTATAAGATATAAGATTAAAAAAGAGATGCAAAGAACTATAACATGAGAAGAATAAAACATGCATTAAAATAAAGCTGATGGGGCCTGCAGGTAACCATGTGGCCCAGTGGAATGCGGATGGATTTCTTCTGCAGAATAGTTAAATCTGGATGCCTGAAAAATCAGGCAGCAACGGCCATTGAAGAACATCAAAATACTAGCTACATGCAAAAGCCGATTGCAGGAAGAATAAGATACTACTGCTACCGGATACAATAATACTACTATGAAATACTACCATCAGATGTAACGGATTACCACCGTATGCAGCATACTAGAAATAAACCGAATACAGCCAATAACTACTACCGTATATAGACTATACAGAAAGAAGAGATCAAGAAGATAAATACTATTAAGATATCCTAGCTAAGCGAAGCGAATAATTGATGCATCTCATCTTCTACTATCTAGTAGGACTTCGTCTTTCATATTGCTCCTGCGAGCCACTTCCTATTCGTAACCCTTAGCTTACTAAGAGGTTATGAGCCCGAATCTTATTCGGCTCGCCCTTATTCTTTCTTTTTAGCCTATCTTACCTAGGCTCCCTACTCTTATCAGTCAACATGTCTCTATCAAAGATTTATATTGAGCCGCTTTCTGGCCCTGAGAATTATGTTGATTGGTCTATTCGCCTAAAAGATCTTCTTATTAAGGACGATCTTATCGAACCGATTGAAGCCGATTTCACGAAAAAATCAATTTTATCTGATGTGTCACCTCTTTCATCTGATACGGTACCCCTTTCATCCGATCTGCCAGAATCCACTAAACTATCGAAGAACCGCAAGACTTTGTCAATTATTCGCCTACTTTATGCCAAGAATACCCTTCTCTATATTAGAGATGAGACCTCGGCATACCTTGCCTAGAAGAAGCTCGAAGAGATCTATTATCCGAAGGGTTTTACCACTAAGTACCTTACTCTAAAGGAACTCTTTGATACTAAGATGATAGATTTTGACGATATGGGTTAATACCTTAATAAGGTTAAGATACTGGTTGATGACCTGAAGGTAAAAGATATCAACCTACCTAGCTAGGTAGTGATTGCCTGGGTGCTGAATAGCCTAGATGATTTATACTAACCTTTCGTCTAAAATATTACGCAGAGCCTGCGTAAGGATCCTTCGGCCTATACGCCTGATTCGCTATTTGCCAGCCTTATTAATGAGGCCAGGGGCCATCAGCCTAGCTAATAGCAGGCTAACCAGCTACTATATAGTAGCCAAGGCTAGGCCTAGGGCTAGGGCCATGGTCAGCGCTAGCGTCAGGGACGCTAGCTACCTAAGAACCAATTTAAGAACCTACCATATCAAGATGCTTTTTGCAGAAATTGCAAGAAGAGTGGCCACTATATCGGCGATTGCTAGTAGCTACACGAAGATAAGCGCCCTGCTGGCTGGATTCAACATAGCCGAGTGGAAAAGAATACCACTAAGTCAAACGCTCTCAAGAAACTACCCTCTGCTGCCAAAAGAGACGCGATGCGCCAAGAAAAGCTAATTGCCGCTATCATGTAGTAAGCTGATGAATCAGCCGCCAGTGGCAGCCAAAATGGCAGCGAAGAAGAGATTAACCTCAATTCACTTAATATTAGCTATGATGAAGACCTTAATCTTATCGATTGGGATGCAGAAGTAAGATATCATGATAACCAGCAAGATAGCCGGCAAAATACCTATCAAGATATATATGCTGATAATATACTCTCTATAGATCGTGTAGAGACGAAACGTAAAAAGATGGGATCAAAAGCTAAAAGATTTGATATTACAAACGTTGATTTTATAATTGATACTGGAGCTACTGTTTGTGCTATTAATGATTTGAAATACTTTAATAACTACTATAGTACTAATAAAACTGTTGTTTGGGGAAAAGCCAAAAAGCTTTATATAAAATACGCTGGCGATCTAATATTTAGATCTAATATAAATTATCTTCATAAACTATATGATGTTCCTTATATACTAGAACTAGGAATCAATATCCTTAGCATAAATTAGCTAAAAAATGCTACATCTATTTTCAAAGATAGCAAAGCTATTATATATGATAAGGATAACATTAAGATATTGCAAGGAGATAAGTAAGGCAATCTATATAAAAGCACGCTTAAAATCATACATCCTATATCAGATACTATAAATTCTATAGATACTAGGAATACTATAAAGAATTGGTATGATAGACTAGGTCATATAGGCCTGTTGCCATTAAAGAAAATACTAGATCAGGCTAAGATTGAGATATCCTTATCAGAACTTCAAGAATATCTTAACTACACCTGCGAGATATGTGTTAAATCTAAATATCATAGATATATCAATAAAAAATCTACATCAGATATATCATATAGCACAGGTGAAAGGATACATAGTGATATAGGAGGACCTATCTCACCACGGACCTATAATGGCTATAGATACTATATCACATTCTTAGATAAGACCTCAAGATATCTTGATATATCCTTATTAAAAACTAAGGATGAAGCATATAATAAATTTATCAGATATAAGAATATATCAGAGAACTAAACTGGCAATAAAATAAAAGAATTTTTTACTGATAATGGCACTGAATATATTAATGATAACTTCTATATATTGATGCGAAGGTGTGGCATATTGCATAAGACCACACTAGTATATACTAAAGAGCCAAATAGCCTAATTAAAAGAATTAATCTTACATTGATGAATAAGACCAGATGCTTACTAGCCCAATCAGGTCTAAATGACTCTATATAGGGTGAAGCATTACTAGTAGCTACATTCTTATATAATAGAGCCCCACATGTAGCGCTAGGATTCAAAACACCTTATGAAATATTCTTTGGCAAAATACCTGATATCAGCTATATTAAGACCTGGGGATCAATTGCATATTATCATCCAAATACTAAATATAAGAATAAGCTACAACCAAGGAAAAATAAGGCTATATTAATAGGATATAGTTAACATAATCAATATAAACTATATGATATCGAATTAAAGAAGACTATCTGGTCTAGAGACACTACTGTTTTAGAAGGTCAATATCTACACAGATCTATAAGATCTGAATCATCTGATATATTAACATCTAATATATTATATAAACAGAAACGTGAGAAATATTATATTAAAACAAGAACGGGTAAGCAAGAAGAAATAGATGCTGACCCCTCACATAAGATAGAAATTCAGATACCTTCTCAGGCAGATAATCATATATACTCTATAAAAGATACTACACTAGTAGATAAGCTTACTACTTATAATAAGCTATCTAGTAACTATATATTATCTGCTACTACTGATAAAGAACCATCTTTATATCAGCAAGCTATGAAGTCAGATGAAAAGAATGAATGGTATCAAGCATGTGTTGATGAGAATCAAAGCCTATTAGATCAAAATACATTTAAGATAATAGATATACCACCTAATATAAAGCCATTAAAAGGCCGATGGGTATTTAAATTAAAGACTATAAAAGATCTAAACTCAATTCAAAGCAACTATATAACGAATAAAGATAAAACTGTTAGATATAAAGCTAGATGGGTTATCCAAGGATTCAACCAAAAGCTAGGGGTTGACTTCTTAGAAACCTTCTCTACTACTGCTAGAACTGAGGTTTGGTATATGATAATAATAATAGCCGTTAATAAAGGATGGCATATTAGATAATATGATGTGAAGAATGCATTCGTACATGCTGATATAGACGCTGAAATATATACTATACTACTAGTTGGACTATATCAAGATGAAAAATATAAAAATAAGTGCTGTAAACTAAATAAAGCACTATATGGGCTAAAACAGTCACCTAGATTATGGAATGAATATTTTTCAGAAGCTATGTAAAGATATAAATTCTATAGATTACCACATGATGAAGGTATATATATTAATGAAGAAGATCAGGCTATTATAATAACACATGTTGATGATATATTAATAATTCATAAAGATATTAACTATATCAAAGATCTAGCTACTAAAGCTAGGAAATATATCAAAATAGAAGAAATAGGCGAAGTTACTACCTTCCTAGGAAATAATATAAATATAGATTATAACAAGAAGATGGTCACTATAGATCAAAAAGATTATATCAAGAAGATACTAACTAAGTTTAATATATATTAGTATACACCTAAAAAATTACCCGGAGAACCAGGTATTTATCTGAAAAAGAACCAATATAAAACATCCGATGAAATAACAAATCTATATCAAAAAGAGATAGGATCTTTACTATATACTAGCCTAAAGACTAGGCTAGATATAACATATAGCGTATTATACTGCGCTAGATATATAAGTAATCCTGCGAAAGAATATATAGCCGAGCTTAAAAAGATATGGAAATATCTGCTATACATACCTAATCTAGGGCTTATATACGATTGCTCGGGCAAGGATCTATATATTAAAGGATACTCCGATGCGGATTGGGTAGGTGATACAGATGGTAGAAAGTCGACTACTGGCTATCTATTCAGCCTATCTAGTGATATGGCTAGAAATACCCCTATAATATGGAATTCAAAGCTACAAAAATCTGTTGCTTTGAGTACCTGTGAGGCCGAATATATGGCACTTAAAGAAGCTGCTACAGAAGGAATATATCTAGCCAACATATTCAACTATATTAATAATAGGCTAGGTCTAGGCTATACATTCAGTATACCGCTTATATTAATAGATAACCAATCTGCTATAGATCTTACTGAAAACCCTGAATATCATAAAAGAACAAAGCATATCGATATAATATATCACTATACTAGAGACCAAATAAGACAAAAGAAAATAAATATCCAATTCGTCCCAACTAAAAAGCAATTAGCTGATATATTGACAAAGAACCTAAGACTACCGATATATAATAACCTGAAAGAACTAGCAAATATGAAACAGATACCATAACATAAAGGTTATCTTTTAAGATATATAACCTAATCTTTACACTATATATAGTATAAAGATTACGGGGGGCTATAAGATATAAGATTAAAAAAGAGATGCAAAGAACTATAACATGAGAAGAATAAAACATGCATTAAAATAAAGCTGATGGGGCCTGCAGGTAACCATGTGGCCCAGTGGAATGCGGATGGATTTCTTCTGCAGAATAGTTAAATCTGGATGCCTGAAAAATCAGGCAGCAACGGCCATTGAAGAACATCAAAATACTAGCTACATGCAAAAGCCGATTGCAGGAAGAATAAGATACTACTGCTACCGGATACAATAATACTACTATGAAATACTACTATCAGATGCAACGGATTACCACCGTATGCAGTATACTAGAAATAAACCGAATGCAGCCAATAACTACTACCGCATACAGACTATATAGAAAGAAGAGATCAAGAAGATAAATACCATTAAGATATCCTAGCTAAGCGAAGCGAATAATTGATGCATCTCATCTTCTACTATCTAGTAGGACTTCGTCTTTCATATTGCTCCTGCGAGCCACTTCCTATTCGTAACCCTTAGCTTACTAAGAATGACACCCTACGGGATTATCTAGATCTGTTCTGCACTGCGTACCTAGACGATATCCTGATTTACAGCAAGGATCGCGTTAAACACACGCGTCACGTTCGCCTAGTCCTATAACGTCTACGTGAGGCTAGCCTATATACTAAACTATCTAAGTGCGAATTCGCTGTCCCCGAGACTAAGTTCCTAGGAATCATTATAGGCCGCGACGGCCTCCGTATAGACCCCGAGAAAGTGAAGACAATCGTCAATTAGGAGACTCCGACCTATATAACCGACGTATAGGCATTTATCGGGTTCGCGAATTTCTACCGGAGGTTTATCAAGGACTTCTTAAGGATCATCGGCCCCCTAGTGAACCTAATAAGGAAGGGCGCTCACTTTGAATAGAGCCTTACCTGCCGCCTAAGCTTTGATACACTAAAGAAAGCCTTTACTACCGCGCCCGTCCTGAAGCCGTTCGACTAGACTAAGGAAGTTATACTTGAAACTAACGCTTCTGACTATGTTTCCGCTAGCGTGCTCTCGTAGTACGATAACGATAGTGTCCTATACCCGGTTACGTTCTTCTTAAAGAAGCACTCCGCTATAGAGTGTAACTACGAGATCTACGATAAAGAGCTAATGGCAATCGTGCGCTATTTCGAGGAATAGCGCCCTAAGTTGGAAGGTACCCTATCGCCTATTAAGGTCATCACCGACTACCGTAACCTGGAGTACTTTATGATAACTAAGCTCCTGAACTATCGTTAGGCCCAGTGGTTAGAGTTCCTGTCACGCTTTAATTTTAAGATTGTATACCGACCCGGAAAGCAAGGAGCGAAACCTGATGCCCTGACTAGGAGGTCAGAGGATCTGCCTAAGGAGGGGGATAAACGTCTTCGCTACTAGAGTTAAACTGTGCTGAAGAGAGAGAACCTAATAAGCCCGGAACTAGAGGGAATAGAAGTCGGCGCGATAACTCGATCCTAAACCCACAGCCTATCTGATTTCCCTACTAAATCGCCTGCTGAATCGCCTACTAAATCGCCTGCTGAATCGCCTACTGAATCGCCTACTAAATCGCCTACTGAACCGCCTGCTGATCCGCCTGCTAATCCGCCTGCTGATTACGCTAATATATACCGACGTGAACGAAGGGTCTGTTTTATAGACGAAGTGCAGCTTAGACTACCTACCGCAATTAAGGACCTATTCGACCGAGCACTACCGAAGGATGCGACCCTATAGTTAATACTAAGGGTACTAGACCGGAGCCTACCCCGACACCCAAAGATTACCTTAGCTAATTACGAGAGGAAAGGGGATTATTTAACTTACTAAAACCGTATCTACGTACCTAACAACGACGACCTTAAAGCCGAACTAGTTAGACTCTACCATAAGAAACCTACTTCCGGATACCCTAGGAGATCGAAGACTTATAAGCTCCTATCTCGAGAGTACTACTAGCCCGGGATATACCGCTACGTTGAACAGTAGATCTAGAATTGCCACACCTACCGCCAGATCACCCCGTTAAGAGAGGCCCGCCAGGGAGTTTTACGCCCGCTACCCGTCCCTAAAAGAACCTGGTAAGATATCTCGATAGACTTTATCATATACCTACCGATAAGCGGCGGCTATAACGTAATATTAGTAGTCACGGACCGTCTGACTAAGATAAGACATTTTATACCCTATAAGGGAACCTATAATACTAAGGAAGTCGCCCGCTTATATGTGAAATACGTCTAGAAACTATATAGCTTGCCGAAGACTATTGTGTCAGACCGAGGACCACAATTTGTCGCTTTATTCTAGAAGCACTTAACTCGGATCTTAAGGATCACTAATCTACTATCGACTACTTACTACCCCGAGACCGATAGCTAATCCGAGAGGGTTAATACTATCCTAGAATAATACCTACGTGCTTATATTTCGTACCTACAAGACGACTAGTCTGAATAGCTCCCTCTCGCCGAGTTTACTTCTAATTCTGTACGCTCTAAATCCACGTAAGTATCTCCGTTCTTCGCCAACTACAGGTTCTACCCCACAATAGGATTTGAACCGTATAGTTAACTAATAAGCTAACCCGCCGTGCGAGATGCCGAACAATTCGCACGTCGAATAGAACTGATCACCGAATTTGTCCGCTCCGAGATTCTGTCCGCCTAGGCCCGTCAAGAGGAATACGCTAACTATAGGAGATAGCCCGCCCGGCAGTTTCGTGTTAGTTAACTAGTCTAGCTAGATGCCCGCAACATCCGAACTCTACGCCCTTAGAAGAAGCTTGACTGGAAGAACCTAGGCCCGTTCCGTATCACTAAGGTCATCAGTGCCCACGCGTATAAGCTCGACCTGCCTGCTACTATAAGGATCTATCCTGTTTTTAATATTAGCCTTCTACGCCCCGCTGCCGAAAACCCTATCCCCGGCTAGAGATAAGAACCCCCGCCCACTATTGAGGTCGACGGCATCGAGGAATAGGAAGTCGAGGACGTTCTAGACTCCCGCTAGGAACGAAGAGGCCGTGGAGGCCCACGATTGAAGTATACTGTCAAATAGACCGGCTATGACGAACCAACTGAGGAACCTGCTGCCTACCTAGAGAACGCCCGAGAGATTATCGCTAATTTCCACCGTCGATACCCTCATAAGCCGGGTCCTGGCCTCAACGGAGCTCGGCCCTAAGGAGGGGAGTACTGTCACGGTGTGAGCTCGGGCCCTCGGCCCGTGTACACTCATCCGGGGGGCGGCCCCGCGGATGAGGGCGAACCGAATAGTCACGTGACATAAGGCCTTGTATTTCTGACAGCTCGGTGTTGATCCCGCTGTAGCTCTTCGAGCTACGTCTTGTCTATGTACCTGAGGATAGCCTGTCCGTAGCCTACCGTCCGTTAACTTCTAATACACCCGTTCCGCCTGAGCCTGCACCCTGACACTCCGCGAGGATACTATTCTCCTCTACTATATACTTTACGCTCTTAAACCACGCGCGAATCGACCGAGGATCTTCGTTTTAGGTACGTTAGTAATCGTAGCGTTTCGAATAGCGCGACTTAACCTCCTCGCGGCGTTTAATAAAGTTTAATACCTAATTCACGCCTACTGTAGGCGGAGGCGATTCGCTACGCGTAGCAAGAAGGATATCAGCTATCTCTCGGATAGTAGACTGCCTAGGCGCTGCTCCACGCGCATTAAGCGAGATAATCCATTTAACTAGCGAATCCTCTTCTAATTGTGTCATTTTTCGCCGATGGTGGTAGGTATCCACGCGTGAGGGTTGGCCGGTAGCGCGGCGGTGGAGCGTTAAGTGTGGGACATCGTATAGCCTAGCTGCTGCGCGTAGAGATTCGATTCGGCCGCTTTCAATATCATCTAGGGCTAATAGAATCCTAGCCTCCTAGTTAGCCGCTTTTTGCCAGGATTCAGAGTGTTTTGGTGGCATGGTGGCTGGTTGAAGTGGTAGGTGTTGTGAGAGAGACGCGAATTTGGTGTGGTGTCCCACTTATCCGTGTGTCCCACTTAACCGTGAATTATGTTAGGCACCTCCAAATTATGCTTATGTAATAAACATCGTACGGGCAGCTCTGGCACTGGCCAGCTCTATCTGATACCCATTTATCGACCATTTATCCGTTTATCGACCCTCCAGCGGATCGAATGTGGAGAAACCGGAAGCTGTAGAAGGAAGCATCTCCAACTTTCTTCAAGCCAACCATCACCACCCACTGGAACTATCTCATTCCCACCTCACACCCCGCGAATTCCGCTCAAATCCCCGAGATCCCCTCAACTTGCCTTTCATACCCCAAAATGTCCGCAGAAAGCCAACCCATCAGCCCGACCGCCTTCGCCGAAGCCATCACCGAGCTTCCCCTCGAATCCCTCCACGCCGAAGCCGCAAAGCTATCCAACGACATCAACAAGCTCGTCGAGTCAAACGCCGCCCTCGAAGCCGAGAAAGACGTGGAGAACGAGGAAGGTGTTCAGTTTCTCGCCGAGGTTATTGCCGAGAATGAGGGTGTGATTCGGAGCAAAGAGGAGCGGATTGAGCTGTTGAAGGTTGAGGTGGAAAAGCGAGGGCAGGTGTGGATTGATCCGAGGAAGAAGGATGAGATGGATACAGAGGAGGAGGGGAGTCCTGTTGTTAATGGGACTGGGACGGGTGATGTCGGTGCTGGGCAGCAACGGGATGAGGGGGTTTACCTTTGAGGGGTGGGCTAGCGATGTGGGCTATGATTTACGAATACATGAGGCGATGAAACATTCCCGGAACGCGAAGATTCCAAATCCAGACCGGCCACCAAGCGAGAGGCTCCCTGTTTGTGGACTTGGCTGGCTATGAAATAAATGCGGTTGCTGGGCTAGAGACAGAAGAGTCTTGGTCCACGACACACGGCACAGTGTCAGATCCATCATCACGAGGCCTTGACGCAGCAAAAGCAAGGCTGAATGACCCATACCACTCAGAGGACTAGCCTTCTGGTTACAAGAGCTCTACCGTTTCATCGAAGGCTATCCTACCTTCCTGTCCAACCCGGAAATACTCATTCGGCATCCAAGAGGATACGATTCCATTGCGAGGATATTGTCACCACGACTAGCTGATGGAGGATATGCAAAGATCATAACAGAAAATGGAAAACATGAAAGATTTACGATATTCACACCGCATGCTAAATGCTCAAAGCCCTGGATATGTGTCGCATCATCAGCAGTCAGTCACAGATTGGATTCGGCCCATCCTCCCGGCATCAATAAACTGCAAAAAAATGAACATAAGACAGCTGTATGGTCCAACGCCCGGTTGAAGATCATGTCATGTATCGTCACGTGTAGAAAGAAACAAGAGAGTCGCCGTACTCCCGGACCTGCGGAGTGCTTCGTTGAGGGGTGGCTATTTTCCTCAGCTTAGTTGGCTGCCGGCTGCTGGGCCCAGTGGCCACCGTTCAAGGCCTCAGGGGGAACCCGCTGCTGCTTGATGAACAGGTCGATCAGCGGCTGCATCGGCTCCATCTCCTTGTCCGAGACGAGCTGGTAGTACTTGGCGACGGTGACAAAGTGCACGAAGCACATGTTCAGGATGTCGTGCTTGTTGAGGTGCCAGAACGGATTCAACCAGTGCGCATGGTACAGGTGGGCATAGCAGCGGAACATCTGCTTCATGATGCCCTGGCAGTCCTTGTAGAATGTCTGGGGGAAACCGCTGGACTGTCCAATCCACTCGTCCGCCGATGCGCCGTTTGTGCCCGCTGGGCCAGTAGAGTCGGTAGGAGTGGCGGAAGATCCAGCAGTAGAGGCACCGATGGCGTCTCGCATAGAAGCGGTTTCAGGGATGCCGTTCACTTTCTCGGTGGGGAACATGACTGGATCATGGATCTTGCTGACGATCCACTTCTCGACTCGGTTGATGAACTTCGGGGCGGAAATCTTGGCTGCGCGGCCGTCCACGAGCCAAGTGTAGGTCAAGCTGTTGAAATGATCGCTGTCAGCCTGCAACCCCGGATAATCAGTATTTACCCCGCAAAATCCACATACCGGCCAGCAGACATAGTCGGGCATGTGTTCTCATTGCAAATCGGAAGACCGGTAACACCGTTGGTTTCCTGGATGACTTGGAGCATGCCATGGAGCAAGCGATATTGCTCAACAACTGCAACCATCTCCGTCAGCAATCCGACTTATTCTCCGCAAACCGCGTATCACCCCTCGGAATAGCTTACTCTGATGAGCGAGCCACTCTCCCAGTTCCACGTTCTTCGGACAAGCACACAGGGTCAAGAAGTTGCCGCGCACGTTCAGCGGGGCGTACTTCTCCTGGAAGAAGTACTTAGGGGCATCGGGATCGTTCGCGACGAGGTTGTCCATGGAGAGGCTGTTCGAGAGCGAAGGCGAGTTGGAAATGGTGCCAGCCTGGGGAGCTTGAGGGGCTTGAGCCGGGCTCTTGGGAGGGTTGTTCTTGTTATTTCCTCCGCGGCCGAACCCTTGGCGACTGTTGGAGACGGGCGAGTTAGCTCCGGACATCACAGTTGAGGGGTAAACAGCAGTGTTTCAGGGCGAGGCAGACAAGATTGAAATGAAGGGAGGGGAAAGAGCACAAGACCAGCGCAAAACACAGCGAAGCTAAAAGAGTTTGGGAAGCCGGAATGCTGCGTTTCGTTTGTGGCGCCGGGTACAGCAACAATGCGATGCAGTATGGAGGGGGGATAAAGGCATAGCGTCGAGGGGGGTGTAAAACAGTGAAGGGGCCAGTTTCCTTGCAGCTGGCGTCGCACAGCAGACTTACACACTCTGGAAAAAGGTCGCCATTTTGAATGCAGAGATCAATTCCTTGACAAAAAAGCAATTAACCACGAAGCAAGAGAGAGACGGTGAAGATGTTCAGGGAACGCCCTTTTGGTCTGGCCCACTGACTTAACTCCATTGGGGGGGCGCCCGGGATTGGATTATCCTGTTCTTCCGGATACCCGTGAAAGTGATTGCCAGGCCCGTTGAACAGGTTGGTGAGCTACATGGATGTTTGACTTGGAAGGCTTCCAGTGACTATTTGACAGGATTGGGTGATCGCTCTTCTTCAAACTCCTCTATTGTTTCCCTTTTCTGCCTACACTCTCCTGTCGCACCTCAACCACTACAACATCATGTCCTCCTCCGACGAGGAGGCTGTCCGCCGCCCCGGACGCAACGCCGCAAACCAAAGTCCTGATCCGAGTGATGCTGGCAATGACTCTGGAGTTGAGAACCGCGGCACTGGTGGTGATGATCTGATGGACGACGATGCTGATCTCTTCGGTTCCGACGGCTCAGACGGTGGATTCGATAATATCGAGTAATTTCTCACTGTGGAAGCTACCTATGCGCGAAACACAAGCTAATTCTCTCCAGTCAATCCCACCGTACCTTGGACGACGAGCAGCTTGATTCAGGAGATGATTTGGACCGCTATGACCGACGAGAGGATCGCATGGACGAGGCCCCAGACGGCGAGACGCAAAGTCTCACGATTGCCGAAATGACCATTGCGCGCGCGCCAGTACCAGCCACAAATGAACCCGAGGTATGCATTTATGTGGTGTTGGAGCAAGCGAGTTTATGCTCATCATAATTTGTTCAGATCTACACAATGCGCGTACCCGACTTCCTCTCCATCGAGTCGGAAGAGTTCAACCCCGAGACATACGTTGCTCCAGCATATTCCACGGCCGCTACATCGCTCTGCTGGCGCCGGGATCCCGCCGACGAGGATCGCCTACAGTCGAATGCACGGCTAGTTCAATGGGAGGACGGTTCTATTACACTTCAGCTCGCCTCCGCGCCCCTCGAGCAGTACCGCATTTCATCTAAACCTCTCGCACCTCTCTCCAAATCTGGCGAGTACACAACGAAACTGGACTCGCACGTTTACCTCGGCGCTGGTCTGGAGCAGGCCGAACTCTTCCGCCTGACGTCGCACGTCACCCACGGCCTGACCGTTCTGCCCACAGCTCTAGAGTCTGATGATGCTGTCCAGCGACTCCAAGAGTCCCTCGCCGCAGCTGCTCGCGGCAACAAGAAGACCGCAGATGGCGGTGTACCAATGATTGATGTGAAGGAAGACCCCGAACTGGCAATCCGCAAGGCAGAGCTTATGGAGAAGGAAGCTATGCGCGCCGAGCGGCGCCGCCAGCAGCTGGCAGACCGAGAGGCAGATCGCACCCGTCGTGTTACCGCACCCCGTACAATGGCCAATGGTCTGAGCGTGGGTGGTTTGGAAGATGATGGTCTCCGCACGACCCGTCCTCGCGCTAAGCCGCGCCGCCCCAACCGTCGTGGAGAGATCATGACAGATGAGGAGGAGGACTATGGTCGCGGTGGCCGCACTCGCGAAGACGAATACGACGAGGACGATGGCTTTTTGGTTCGTAGCGACGAGGAGATTGAGGAGGGAGATGAGGATGAGGACGACGAGGAAGAACTCGAAGATGAGGATATGGATGCTGAGGGCGAGGTCGACGATGAGATCGCCCCTGCCAAGCCAGCCCGGAAAGAGGAAGCCCCCCGCGAGGGTACGCCGCCAGCCCGGAAGAAGAACCGCTATGTGGTTGATGATGACGACGAGGATGAGTGATCATTGAAGAGGGTTACCCTCTTCCTGCTTTTACAATGGTCTGGACATGGCCTGGGCGTCACATTTACATGGGCTGGCATAGTACGTTTTCTCTAGCAAAAGTAATGAAATGATCGATGATCCATTTGAATCAAGTGGCCATCCAAGTAACTTATTAGCCTGGATGACCGAGTCAAGGACACCAGACGGTAAGGAAACCAGCACTTGCTAGGATTCCCCATCCATTCGAATGCCAGGCCATCTTGAGAGTACCTCTGTGAAAGTGTCTAGACTGTGAGCGAAGCTACAGGTGTGTCAATCCCGGTGTCATCGTCGCCGGTGGACAGAAGGACTGAAAAATTCCTCCTGAAGGTGACGTTGTCTCCGAGCGATGTGTAACACCAAAAGCTTTATTCGTTGCTGTTCCACTGGGTTTCTCTTGCACCTCACTAGCCTCAACCTTAACAGCAGTCCTACTCTCGAATTTCTCCAAGAAGGGATTCAAACCACTGTTGGCTTTAAGCTGGCGTTTTCTCGGCAATGTGTCATGGTTCGGAGCTTCACCTGCCAAATTGTCAGAATCTCAATTTCTACTCTTTACCACTCTGAAATCATGCCATTCCCTTGAAGGTCCATCTTATCATCCTCTATTTCCTTGCGTTTGCAGGGAATGATCGAAGTCTCTACCGAAGGACCATCAAGCACGTCGTCGGGCAAGTCCATATCGAAAGTCGCGAATGGATCCTCGCTAGCCAAATCATCGAGTGACAGTAGAGCCAAATCGTCGGTAGCTTCCTGCAGGCTCTGTAACATCTCTTGGATCTCCTGATTGTCCATTCGAAAGTTGAAGAGGACCTTAAGTGGGCGTGGCTGTCGGGGTGCCTTCGGCTTTGGGATTCTTTTCGAGATTGGTGCCATTGTGCTCGCACTGGAGGTTACTTTCAGATTTACAAAATCTGAAAGTTTATGACCGTCTTTTCGGAATGATAGATCCTGAAATGATGTCGATGATGATCTGGAGAGCGATACGAAGGCAACTTGGGGCCTGAGCCCAGAGATGGGCAGTAGATTGCAGGGATAAATGTTATTTCAGAGACAAAGGGAATATACATGTAGAGAGTGGAATATATGGAAAGTATTCCTAAATCCCATTCCAGTGTTCCATTCATTGATATCAAGGCAGCCCTGGTACAAAGTACATTTGTCTAGCCCAACCACACATTTTCTTGTACATGCTTTGCAACCCAAGAACCTTGTCGGCCTCTAGTGAAGACCTCCTGGAATAGCCTTCAATATAGGAGCGTTATTACAAAACCGTCAACCGAGAATCTGATAACCGACTTGTAGGTAGCCATGACATGACCTGAAGCCAGGGATATTTCTCTTTGATAAGCCCTGGGTGAACTAGGTACAGACAACATTGCAAGCACCTAAGCTCTCCAACACTGCCCGGTCGACTTTAAAGTACTATCTATGCTTGAAATATGGGTGTTGATGGAATAGCTAATTCCATTCAGCTTTTAGTTGGGTATCAGATGCCAAAAAGTAATAAAATACACGTTTCTCCTTAAATGGCGGCCATCAGCCTGCATATTGACCAGAACATCACAGTATAATCATAAAAGCCATGTCCCCTACTCCAATCCATTATTCATTGTTCCTATCATGGATGTGATATTCGTTTCATATCATCAGGTACGACCCCTTCGGGAAAGTCCTGAGGCTCGAAATTGAATTTCGAGAGAACTGCTCGCGCGCTCCCAACCACACGCAAACACAGCAGCTCCTTTTCATTCGGGGTAGACTGGTCTTCGCCATCTTGATTGTGCCCAACACCCGAGGCGTGCAAGGGATTGCCTGGCAGTGGATGCTGTCCGGGCGAATGCCAGCGTCGCTGACGGTTCTCCACCTCTCTGATCAAAGAAAGAAGGTCTCGTTGGCCAGAACAACGGGTACCAGCCTCCGGGCTTAGGAACCCGCCAACCACAGCACGACGAACGATTTGACGGAGCCAAGTCTTCCAGTTCTCTGCGGGGTCGGGACTTTGCCTTACTTTGCTCACAAACTCTGATGGCGCAGACTGCATCCCGAGTTGCGCAGCGTCGCTGTTGTAGACTCGCAGCCAGGCATCTGCGACGACTGTGAGAAGAGTTCCGATGAACATGACGTTCTGCATGCCCGTGGCAAAGTTTTTAGGACATGCTTCGCAGCGAATCACGTCCTGCGCGGTCCTGGCTGCAATGTATAAGGAACATAACGTATGAGAGTCGACGGGAAATGACGCAATGGAGGATATGTGACTGAGGCAGAGGTAAAGATAGGACAAGCATGTACACTGAGGGGTGGGGTCGGCGAGGTTGGTCATTGGAGGAGTCAGAGGCAGGGAATGAGTGTTGAGGAAACTGGTTGGAGGAGGAAAGGGCATCGAGGTTGATTCAGAAACGGAAGCAAAGTCTGGCCAGGGACTCGAAGATTCGGGCACGGGCATGTTGGGATTTCTCAACCGGTCAGGGCGCCAGGTGTGGTTGTGATCTTCGTCGCCAGTGAGCAGGTCGGACGATTGCGAGAGTCCACCATGGTGAACAAAGAACTGCGGACAGAGATATTGCGCATCTGTTGTCACAACAGGCTCGTTCCCCAGAGTGAAGGAATCAGGTGGTGTATCTTCTGGAGTGGGCCAGACATTGTTGCACTGTGTAGAAAGTTCGCCTCCGTCATCGTCCGCCCTCGCCCTCTTCTTGGGTGGTCGGCCCATGGGCTTCTGAAATGAATAGTTGCATTGTATAGACTGCTTCAAGCAGCGAGCGCAGCCGCTGAGCTCCCCTGAGCATTTGAGCTTCCGTTTTCCTGGACAAAGGTGCCTGATGAGCGTAGATCAACTCGACTTTGTCTGACTGGATACTCACTGCACTCATCGCATGCCGAATGTCTCTTCGGCTCCGTGGCTGTGGAGGGTATATCTTGTGTTAGGGGGATCCCTACAGGCTCCGCCATGACTGCCGTTATCACCTTGTGGTCATTCTACGCATCCGCAAAGAGAGTTGGTGATTATTATCTGGGAAACATTATGCGGGACTGGCCGTCAGCGATACGCGATAAGAACTGGGGGCGGTAAGTCATGTGAGCGGTGAGCGCAATTAAACGGAGAAGAAAAAAAAAATCATGGAGATCAACACGAATCCCGAGCTCAACAGCCAGCAACAATGGACGCAAGGAAGGCTTCGAAGAAGCGCAAGGCGGTTACCCGCGACGTGGAGGAGGAAGCTGGTGTCTTTTCCGGCGATGAGTTGGGTGCGGAAAATTTGGATGGAGCTCTCTCGGACAACAACAACGATCTGTCGGAGAGCGAGGAAGAAGATAGCGACTCCGAAATCGAATTGATTGACGATTTCAGCGATGAGGACGAAGAGGACGACGAGGAGGAACTCGACAGTGATGAGATCCCTTCTGACACCGAACCTGAGGCGCCAACAAAGACATCAAAGTCTACGCCTGCCGACAGCGAACCGAATTACCGCATCGTGAAGGACGCCAATGGAAATGAGCGCTATCTCTACGATGAGATCAACCCGGACGATAACTCGGATTACTCGGATGTCGAGGAAAATGCCAACACCATTGGCGATATTCCCTTGTCATTCTACGATCAATACCCTCACATTGGCTACGACATCAATGGTAAAAGGATCATGCGCCCGGCAAAGGGCGAGGCTCTGGATGCGCTCCTTGACAGTATCGAGGTTCCTAAGGGCTGGACCGGTCTTACGGACCCCTCGACTGGCAAGCCATTGGAGTTGAGTCAGGAGGAGTTGGAGCTGCTGAAGAAGGTGCAGATGAACGAGTCTACTATCGATGGCTACAATCCATACGAGCCCTTGGTGGAGTCCTTCTCCAGCCAGCTTGAGATCATGCCTCTCAGTGCTGCCCCCGAACCGAAGCGCCGATTCGTTCCATCCAAGCACGAGGCTAAGCGTGTGATGAAGATTGTCAAGGCCATTCGCGAGGGTCGTATCCTTCCTTATCGTCCCCCAGAGGAACGTGAAGAAAAGGAGGAGGATCTCATCAACTACGATCTTTGGGCCGATGAGGTCGAACGACCCGATCATATTATGCACATTCCCGCACCCAAGCTGCCGCCACCCGGATACGAGGAGAGTTACCACCCGCCTGCCGAGTACCTGCCCGATAAGAAAGAGCGCAAGGAGTGGGAGCAGACAGATCCCGAGGACCGTGAGAAGGAATTCTTGCCCAATGACTACGGTTCCCTTCGCAGGGTTCCTGGTTATGAGAACTTTGTCAAGGAGAAGTTTGAGCGTTGCTTGGATCTCTACCTTGCTCCCCGTGTCCGCCGCAGCAAGCTGAACATCGACCCCGAGAGTCTGCTGCCCAAGCTGCCCAGCCCTGAGGAATTGAAGCCATTCCCTACCACTTGTGCGACGGTGTTCCGTGGTCATAAGGGCCGTGTTCGTTCGCTCGCGGTGGACCCCACTGGTATCTGGCTTGCAACCGGTGGTGACGACGGCACCGTTCGCGTTTGGGAACTTCTTACTGGTCGTCAGCTCTGGAGTGTCAAGCTCAGTGACGAGGACGCGGTCAATGTTGTGCGCTGGCGGCCTGGCAAGGATGCCGTCATTCTGGCCGCCGCTGCGGGTGACGACCTCTTCCTTACCGTTCCTCCGATGATTGCCGACCCCGAGATTGAGAAGGCCAGCTTGGATATTATCGACGCTGGCTGGGGTTATGCCGCCTCCAACCTTCCCCCAAGCGCTGCGGATGCCAACAAGAAGAACACTCCACCCCAATGGATCCGACCTTCCTCTGAGCTTGCAGACGCTGGTGTGTGCGTGGTTATCCCCCTCCGCTACGTTCCCAAGTCGATCTCCTGGCATCGCCGCGGAGACTACTTTGTCACCGTCTGCTCGGGTGCATCGACCCCCGCCTCTGTGGCCATCGCAATCCACACAGTCTCCAAGCATCTTACTCAGTATCCCTTCCGCCGACGCCTCAAGGGCGGTGGCCCTCCTCAGACCGCCCACTTCCACCCCTCGAAACCGATTCTGTTCGTCGCCAACCAGCGCTCTATTCGTGGCTACGACCTCTCCCGGCAACTGCTGGTCAAGATTGTCCAGCCTGGTGCCCGCTGGATTTCGTCCTTTGATATTCACCCGACCTCATCTACTGCCTCGGGCGGCGACAATATCATTGTCGGTTCTTACGACCGTCGCCTGCTTTGGCACGATCTGGACCTGTCGCAGCGGCCTTACAAGACCCTTCGTTACCATCGCAAGGCTATTCGTGCCGTCAAGTTCCACCCCGGTGGTCGCTACCCGCTGTTTGCCGACGCCAGTGACGATGGTTCCTTGCAGATTTTCCACGGTAGCGTCACGGGCGATATGCTCAGCAACGCCAGTATCGTTCCGCTCAAGGTCCTCAAGGGCCACAAGATTACTGGCGAGCTGGGCGTCCTCGATATCGACTGGCACCCGCGCGAGGCCTGGTGTGTCAGTGCCGGTGCTGACGGCACGTGTCGTTTGTGGATGTAATCTTTGTCTCTTTCTTCGGTTTCTTTCGCTGCATGATACTCTTTCAGGCGTTTTTGTCGCGTGTGTGTGCATAAGATCTCTGTATAGCCATACTTCTATAAAAGTCATTTCAAACATTTGAATGGGCATCTTCAGGCAAGATTACGTATGGAGTACATGTCATTTCACCCTACTTCGACCCACTATAGACATTGTTGAGGAAATGTACGGCATCATCGAATATTCTATCTCGCAATTTGGTGTCGATGACCATTGATGGCACTAGAAGTGTGGACCAGGTTAGCTACAGATCAGAAGCGACAACGAGCAGGGACATCATACGTTCGAGCCATCCATGTATCTGATCATCACAGAATTCGCTTTGGAAGTGATACTCTCCATGCGCCGGGTCACCTCTTACATCGACCGATGTTTTGTCTTTTTGCTGGACAACCTCTTCTTCCAGCCTTTTGACAAATGTCATCTGCTCGTGAAGCAAAATGTCAACCTTTCCTCCGACGATCATCATATTGTGTGGCAAATCTTCAATATCCGCGAGTATGGGGTGTAGCAAGGGGTTTGCAATGTACTTGACCCTTTCCGGGCCAGCGTAAGCGTCCATGAGTGGAAGAACCCAAGCCAAAGAGTCCTTGTCTGGGATACCTGCTGGCTTAGGCTTTTCCCACGGCGGTAATCGAAGATCGACCTAGGAAGGTGACCTTCAGACCAGACCCTCTCTGCACTAACGGAGTTCCTAGATATTAACATACCGGTGTATAGAACAACACAGCTGCTTTGACCTTGTACTCGGTAGAAGATAATCGCTGTGCAATGCCCAGCGCAAGATTCCCTCCAACCGAAAACCCACTTACACTCATCAACGCCGGATCTGCGCCCCAGAGCTTCTCGGCGTTCTGGATCAGCCAGTCCGCCACGTCTTGGACATCTTCATGAGCGGTCGGGAATGTATAGCGTGGAGCATAGCGATACGTGATCGAGACAACCACTGCACCTGTCTCCGCCATGACTTTGCGACAGAAAGGCGCGTTGCCTTCTGGTAGGCCACCGAGGAAGCCGCCGCCATGGATGTTGAGATGGAGAGGTCGCGTCCCTGAGTGCAACTGTCGTCCAGTGGGGTGGTAGAGGATTGCGCGAACTGATTGGCCTGGAGCACGCTTTAAAGGAATCCATATCACTTTCTCCTGGCTTGTTGCGAACCATGTGCTTCCTTGGAAGTATTGGATTGTGTTTGTGAGGAAGACGAGTGGTTGGAAAGCGAGGAGACGCCAGCGGATTGTGAATGGCAGGCCTGGGCAGAAGAAGGCATCATATAGAGGACTAATCCATCTATATACGAAAGACATGGTGACTGAATGCTATGATAGAGCAAGGAGATGGCCCTGGCTTGAGGTCCAGGTATCCAAAGAGGTTGCGGGAGGGATGTGTGACTTTATACGAGGACGCGAATTGGCAGGGGTTACTCATATTCATTCAGAATACGAACACTCATGCCATAGTACTCTGCAAAGCGAAAATGTAGATCACTTCATTCATATGAAGTTTCTTCCTCGCATGTATCTTATCTCCGCATATCATGAAAATGGATATCATACCTACCTAGAGAACACTTGCTTCTGAACATTAAAACCGCCCCCAACGTACAGAGAGGGGTACGTAGGCCACTCTATACGTACCATTTTTCCTCTGCCTGGGGGCTTTCCTATCTTAGCTGCCGCCGCTTTTATGAGGGCGCTCAGAGTCAGGCTCACTGAGGAAATTTCAGTCCGGGCTCAGACTCACTGAGCTGCGGTTAATGGATCACTAATGATTACTCAGGATTTATCCAAGGCATCTATTGAGCACTCAGTCGACGCTTAGTCCATACCTAAAGGAGCGCTTCGCCCCATAATCCTGTTTATGCTGCAACCTACTTTTTGATGGACCTCATGTTTTTGAGGTATGCTTGGCCCACATCTTGTTAAATACGATCTTCGGTTGGAGCCTGGTTACTGTTAGACTCTAGTGCGATATGGAGTTTATGCGGGTGTGTTGATCCCAAAGCTTGACTGGAGGTGCAGCGGAGAGAGGGACTGGAGAATTGCCCACTATGAGTGACATACTTCTTGACTAAAAGATTGAGAGATTTTCTCACCTGAGGCTGTTTATATATTCCAGAAGATTCATGTGTCGCTACCGAATGCATATCATGCCCATGGTGTACTTGAATTTTGACGATTGTTCCCGCTGCAGACAGCCTAACCGTAAGGCCCGCTCTAACGCTGACACCTAGCCCAAGGCTTCCCCAAAACAGACATTTTGAACCAATGGCTATGTCGTGCCTTTGGGACTCATTCTACCTGTCCATCCACGCTTCTTCCGCAGATACATATGAATTCATTCTAGACTCAGGTAAGCTGCGGTCAGGTCGTATGCTCGGCTTATCGATATATTATGGGAACTTCCCGTTGAGGTAAAAGCCGGGCGGTCGTCATTCGTTTGCAAGGTTAATCTACTTATGAACCAGCCTTTGCCAAGTTCGGAACAAGGACCCCCTCTGCAACATGTACTATACATAATGGAGAATTAGCGGCTATGTGGAAAGGGGCATGTAGAGAATTTCTAGTTTAGTAGAGCTCGAATTAGTCTAGTAGCGTGGCCTGCCATAACTCTGGAATCCATTTTAGGCGGCGGCTGGCTGGGGCAGCAGAAGCCAAGGTTTGTAAAATCTCTTCTGCCATTCGAAACCCTTTCCTAGATTTTCCTCTCTTCAAAAAATTTATATCTTCTCCCTGATAACACATCTAATCATACTTTGAAGAGTCGTTCAATCATCCCTGAAAATGTCCGAACCCTCTGTTAAAGGCCAAGACTCCAAGGTAGTCCCTTGCTGCCACGACCGCCCTCCACACTACGACTCAAGCAAGCCAGCCCAGGATTTACTCACCTCTATCATTGAAAACGAGCATACTTTCCGGAAATTACTCCAACGGGTAGATGAGCTGGAAGCAGAGGAGGCTAACTTGGAAGAGGAGCTGATGAACAAAAAGCCAGTGCAAACTCCAGCTTACGATCTTGCCTCGGAATTTTTCCATAAAATAGGTCAAATACACGCAGAGATGGCACAAGTGTGTACCGGGATGGAAAATGTTTGCAAAGGACGCGTGGCTCACAACACCGACCTCTACAAAGCCCTTGCAAATCTCACTGATGATGAGTTTAACCGGACTTGTGATTCTTTGAAGCGGAACCCAAATCGGCAGATGCCACATGAGCTGGCTCAGGACCATGGGTACAACGGCGAATGCCAGGACAGTGATTCTGGATGCAATTCTAAATGCTCTTCGACAACCAAGCTGGTAGAGAGGGCTGGCGATTGCACTTCCGACTCTCCGTGCTCTTGTGACCGGCTCGCCGAACTCTCGGTAAAGGTGGACAAGATCAATAAGAAACTTGGCCAAGCCCTTCCATCCCATGATATGGCCTATATCTTGAAGGTGACTGACGATGCTACCGCAAAGTCACCCGTGAGCTTTTGGAAGAGGATTTTCAAAATTCATTCAGCTTCAAACATTCAGCCCGGCCTTAATAGTCAAGTGGAATGAGGCTTGCCGGGAGGATCGGATCATGAGAAAACTGCGGAATCTTGATGTTTATCTTGCTTTACGCGAACAAGGTTGTACGATCCTTGTCGATATGTATGCTTTCAGTGTTTAAGTTGTTTCCTTATAGCCAAATTAAATTTCTGCTTCAATCCTTCATATACACACCGTGAGATATGGCCTGAATGGCTAGGAATCAAGACATGTTCAAGTATATATTTTTTTCTCAAATCCATCATAACGGTCAACAATGAGGTCTAGAAGATCTAGCTCCCAAGGACAAAGAGCCTACAGTGAGCAGTGAAATGCATGTCTGGGAGAAAATCAAGGTGCCCCAAGGCACCGGTATACATTGAGACATGGTCACCTCCGAAGAGGGCAGTCGAATCCAAGAAGAAAGTGAAACAAAGGAAAAATAAAACAACAACAAAGAAAAAACAAAGACTAAAGAGCCCCCCCTTCTTCTCTCTCTCTCTCTCGCCTCCACTTCACATCTACACCCAGTTTTTCCCTTCATCTCACCTCGCTCAGGTTCTCGGAGAGAAGCAAAAACGGTCAAAAAGCCCCAGCGGAACGCCGTCTACTCTACAATTCCTCATGACTCCGGCCACCACCCGACCAGTTTGAGATTCTCCTTGAAGAAATGGCCCACGTTGCGATCGGCGCCGGTGTTCGTGTTAAGCGTGGTGGAGTCCTTAAAAAACCACGCTTTGACGCGGGCCTTGCGCGAGGGCTTGGCGGGAGCAGAGACCGGGCCAGGGAGGGTGTTGAGCGTGGCGAGCTCAGGGGTCGGGGCCGGGGGCGGGGCCACCGCAAAGCCATTTGGCTGGTTGGCGGTGGTGTCGGCGTTATTGGGGCTCGAGGGCCCGCCCAAGCCAAAGTCGGCGCGGCTGGTATTGGCTTCAACATAATCCCAGATTGTTAGCGTTTACTACTATGCAAAGGGGCAATGATGAGGCCCATGAGCTGTAACTTACCTGGCTGCCCCCCCGGCTGGGGCACCTCGTTCGAGGACACCTGGGGGTTCGTGGTGGGCTGGGCCTCGCCGACGCCCTGGGCCTGGGTGCCCGCATTCCGCTCATGAAGGCTATGCCACACGATGTCAGCCGACGTATATGAGAGCTTGCACGTAGGCTGCCATGAGAGCTGGCAGAATAGTTTGTATAGGGATCAGGCTCTGCAACTTACAGGAAGTACTCTCTCTCCTTACGTTTATCTCTTCTTCTCCAGAAAGCGTAGGCGAAGGAGAGGGACAACAGGATACCCACCACGACGAAAACGCCTTTCCAAAAGTCGGATGGAATCTTTGCAATCTCATCCGCAGGGGTGCGGGATGGCGCAGTAGGCACCGCAGATGGCTCACGAGCGAAAGTGGTGGTAATAGTGGCAGTAATGTACGCCATAATGAGAATGTTGTTAAGAGGGAAAACATCTAGGGCTGGGGGGAAACACAATGTTATCTCTACTTAGCAGGCTCATGCCTGCTGAATTAGTACTATATACGTCGACACTACGTCTGTAGCTTCCTATTCCACGAGGACATCTTAGCCTCAAGCTCCGTCTGCAGCTTCCTCTTCCGCGAAGACAGTCCGATGATTAGTCCGGTCTCATGGTTTGATCTGGTTTGATCTGAATCACACCCAGAGCAGGAGAACCCAACAAATTCAGTGCAACATGACCAGGCTGAGAGTATAGTGAGGTCTCAGAGTAGTTGTAAGTTCTTAATTGCGCATCAGATAGAGCAATCTTCTCTCTCATTTTCAAGAGATCAACAATCATGAAGTAAGGCTGTATTGATCAAACCGATCAAAGATACCTGTGATTGTAATGACTGAACAGTGGATACATTGAACCCATGTTCGCTTTGATATTGGAAAACGATCGCCCAGTTCGATCAATTCCGTGCAAGTCCAGCCCTGCCAGGCATGATTGCCCGTTGTAAAGGTATTATGAAGTACTCATCACTCAAGGGACAACGAGCTGACTAGTATTTGACTGGGTCGCATGATATTAATCTCTGGTCCACCCGCAACGGAAAGTTCTGCCATTGCAATCACAGCACGCTCGTCGTCTAAGTATACCAAAAGGAGGATGTGTTCAGGCCGGGTGATCTTGTCATGCTTCCAATGCGAATTTGAATTGCCATACTCTCGAGGGCAATCGATTGTGTGTGCCGGTGTGAAGACTCAGTCGCAGCGGGGTCTCCCCACTGGACCTGGGGTTAGCAGCAGGCGAGCGGTTGGTTGGTGTTGCCTTCGACGTGATTTACAATTGTTACCTTTGACTAATAGGGCACAAGGGGGCAATAATAAGGATCTTGAGCCCTGAATTACCCGCCTGTGTCTCCCGCCTCCACTCGAAGTTGAGCGCGGTTTGGGGGGTTGCGGCGGCCGCAATCATGTCGTCGAGGCTATTTCACGAGATTCAGCTAATGTGCGTAAAGACCTTCCAGATGAGCTTCCACAAGAGCATCCAGAACAGTCTCGAAGGGAGTCATGATGTTCAACTTACAGGATTTCCTTGGCCTCTTAGGCTCCTTGCCCTTCTTCTTCGCCCAGGAAACATGAATTATTCCCAACCAGGGGGCGCACGCCACAAATTTTATTACCGCCCAAAGGCCGTCTGGCATTCTGGCTAGGTGATCGAAGGGAGAGGCGGATCTACTACCAGGGGGGGAGGGGGGGTGGAGGCGAGGCCGTGAGGCAGCGGTAGACGGTGCGGTGGACGCGATGGGAGATGGAGGCATAGTCTTGTATCCCTCAGGGACCGGAACTAGTAGGACCTTCTCGCCGCCGGCTTTCAGGCTCTCAGCCTGGGGGCTGGACGGACTTCGAGTCCAAAGGCTCCACCAGTACGAGCAGGGGCTCGGACGCTAGGCTGGCTCTGTATGATTCAATGTTTCCATTTAGTACTTGGCCATAGAGGCAATGAATCAGCTGGAACTCACTGGCTTGCCTCTTCATCCAGTTAGATATAAGGGCCATTTGCGGCGTTAGAGCGAGGGTAACCCACTTATGGAGCCTTACGCCACGAGATGTTTGCCAATATATATAATAAACTTTCAGATAAGATTGTTACAGGCTCAAATGAGCAAACCTACGATACGCTCTTAGATATAGTATCGTCCGTTCCACCTGTTCCTATTTATCTCTACATCCTACCTTCTCTACCAGCTACGCAAGAAAACAGAATACAAGGGCGGTTCCTGTTGACCTATTTAGCGTGTTTCTATTTCATTATACCCTCGACTGGGTGTCCTACTGTAACTCTTCTTCTGCCTGATTTCCAGGATCGAAAATTACATGCGGAAATTTTAAATAAGGTATTATAGAGATGCCGTACGCAATTCCAATCTATCTACTGATTCTCCGTAATAGAACAAACAAGAGACAAAATACCTTGTTCGATATACAAGGCCTTTATTACTTATATCTATGGGGAATGTGACGGTAATAATCCCATCTAGATCTATCGTGATCTCCGAACCAGATGAAAATAAGTCAGAAATTATTAACAGGTGTACCTACTAGAATTATATCATTTCGGCTAAATTAAAATCAGAACTGAACTTATATCTTGTGTCCTGCCTTTAACTAAGGTTTCTTCCTGCTACGGAAGAGCGGGTAATCTCAATGTACAAGGAACTCTAAGGCCTATGGGGCCTAAACTGGATATCCGTGACAACCTTATGACCAGCTTACACTAACCCCCAGCTAGCACCCCAAATATCATCACGGGTGCTAGCACCAGGTTTACTGAATTCCTTTCACCAACGAGGGTTTCGATCCAAACATAATCTAAGACACACGGTCCAGATTTGCACAGTATGTTTCTACTTTGGACTAAGGATTATAGGTGTTTTAAGCTTTTGTGGACTGCCAGTATTGCCGGTCTCCTGTTATTATGCCGGTGTTTGTACACTACTTCACTATACTCATTCCTTTACCTCGCCACATAGACCTTTATTTACTCGCCAGCATCAAGGATTTGCATACTGTGAGTAACTTCATTAACACACGGAAGTAAATGATCCGTCCTTTAACTGCTGCAATATACTATTTCAGTGGCCACCATAACCCATCAACAATGCAGCCATACTATAGTTGTTGGGACATATCCACCGGCAAGAACGGTGACTTACTACTGACGACTGATGCATAACATCTCTTGCTTAGTGTACGCATTCTTGCACTAGGCTGCGGCTCCGGTGTTGTTGTGACCGCCGAGTACCGGCGTGTGGAATCCAGGGTTGTTCTCCAACTAGACGAGGAGGGCACATCAATCTATATAAATCAATCAACTTTTGCTTTAGAAGCATAAAAACTATACACAGTACCTAGCTAGCGATACCAACAGTAGTTAACGTCTGAATTTATTAGTAATCTCTCACCATATACTTCTTAAACTATTGTAATTAGAGAGGATTTCCAAAACAGTTTCCCTCAAGTATTAATTCATTTTCGAGGCTGTAATCAAAAAAGCCTTCCGCCCGATTTAGCTACATCGTAAATCAAGGAGGATTAGAGTGGAGAGTATATTACCGCTTCTCTAGATAGGACTGGAATCGTTTTGGGTTCGAGCCGAGAAACGAACTACATATGCGTGCTCAAGGGGTAACTATTTTCGAAATCCTCTGTATCCGTAGTAAGGCTACTGTCGGATTCCAGTTCCCTGCATCGGTCGGTACGCTAGAATCGACAGGGGGTAGAACGCAGTGACACTAGGACACACGGCTCTAGTCGGGGATCAAGCAACAGAGTTAACCACTACTCGAATAATTCAATTGAGAAGGAAGAAGGAAGGAAGAAGGAGATTATCAAGAAGGCGTGACAAAAGTATGAAACTCGATCCACACTAAACAACATCTCTTCAGTCTGGTCTCGCAATCTTCAATCTTATAGTCTTGTCTTTCTAACTAGGAAACATGACAATCTTTATAATATGATAGGAAAGAGAATGTTAGGATTCTCCTTACTTCCGAACGAGGATATTCAATACGATCGTTGAGGATCAACATATTGGTCACCTAGTCGTACAGGTCAGATTACTCTGCATTAGGCAACCACACATGCATATATGCTGACACCTAAGTTCCTTCAACTCCTTATTATCTTCATCGGGGTAGGCTGGAAATACACCGGAAACGTATTCAAATTCGAATTCTATCTCCCCTGACAAAGTGTTGAAAATCTCCCGTAAATATCGAGTTTTGGGTCTAAATATATCTGCACATTAACCATGTCCTAATACTAAATATTAGCATTCATGCGTTAAATTTTAAAAGGGCTAGACAAAGACAAATACCGTGGAGCATGAGGACTTTATGGATTATGGCTAACATCCTGACTAGAGGGGCACTTAAACTTTCTAGGCGAGATGACCTAGAGGAATCTACTCCGATAGTGTTTGCTTTTTGTAGATTAGCCACCAAAACCACGTCTGGGCTTTTATGTCCGCCATTGTTACGTTCTTTCTTTCATGAAGCTATTCCAAGCTGATATAGAGTCCCTGGGGGAATGGCAGTCATTCGCGGAGTGTTACGATATTCTCTTGCACTCAGCTGAACCTTGCTCAGCTGAACCCCCTCTTGCATTCAGCTGA